>CM062805.1:1170063856-1171378560 GCA_031772625.1 Pinus tabuliformis | reverse complement strand
GAGTTGGTTGTGCTCCTCTATAATGACTTTAGAAATATTCCTAGTAATTTTTTCTATGGCTTGCGATATGTCAATCTGTGGCTCTTAATGAGCTTGCTTGAAGTAGTTGAGGAATTCGTGTTTGATTTCTTCATGTGTTTCCACCTTTACCCCCTACTCATTTTGAATATGAGTGATGTTGTTATTCATTCTTTGTTGGATAGTAGTTCGGTGAAAAAAATTGTGTTTTTTTCTCCTTCCTTAAGCCATCTTATTCTCGATTTTTGCCTCCAGAGCGTTTCTTCTTGTTTTTCCCTCTTTGATATCTGAGACTCAAGATACTTTTCTACTCTAACAACTCATCTGATCTGCCTTCCATAATAATCCTTTGCTACAGTCATTTCATATCTTGATCGAGGGAAATTTGAGCCTGGAAAATGTTGCTAAAAGAAGAATGGTTCCATTGTTTAATCTTACTCTTGAGATGTTTAAGCTTCTGCCAAAATTGAAACATTTTTGTACCATTTGGAGGAGAGAAGTTATTCCATTCTAAGTTTATTAGGTTGATGAAATCCAGATGAGACATCCAGAAAGCCTCAAAGTGAAATGGTCTATGAGTTGTATTGCCAGGACGAGAACATTGAAGAGAAATTGGCCAATGGTCTGACCCTGAGAGCGGAAAAATTGAAGCTGAGAGGTCTCCTCCTAGATGGATTGCATTGTCTGAGAGTAAGAATCTGTCTAGATGAGAGGCCATCTGATTCAAACCTGCTCTTTTATTATTCCAGGTATAAATTCCATTGTTGAAAGGCATGTCGATGAGCAGTTGTTTTGAATGAATTCTTTTAGATGATTACTTTCCTTGTCTAGTCTGTTCCTCCCACCTCGTTTTTCTTCCAGCTTGGTTATCATATTGAAGTCGCCCCGAGTGATCCACAGTGAATGAATTATTTTAGTATTAATTATAGATAGGGTATTTAAAATTTCTATCTTGTACATAGCCTCCTGGGGAAAATACACATTGGTTAAATGACCATGTATGTTGGTCCCTATGATGTGAAAAGTGGCTTGAATAAAATGCTTGTTAGCGTGTATTGTTGAGAGTAATGGTACGAGCGTCCCAAATGATTGCTAGGCCTCCTAAGGCACCAGAGGCATCCACTGCAGCTGTGAGACATCTTGGCCAGGCTTTTGCTGCATTTTGTTCCAGAGAGGTAGAATTGCATTTGGTTTCTTGCAAGAATAGGATTTGTGGCTTCTCTTGTTGTATCATATTTTTAACCAGTCTACCTTTCCTGGGGCCATTGAGCCCTCTAATATTCCATGATATTAGCTTCATTAAGGAATGTTGGGGAGGGAGTTGTAATACTTTGTAAGCTTGGAGTATCTTCCTGATTCGACCAGCATTTCCCCGATGCAGATTGTTTGTTGGAGATCTATTTTCCTTCCACGCTTTTTGTTATCTTTGGTGACATGTTTCCCATCCCAAAGGCCTCCGGTCTAAATGCCTAGGGATTTTTTCCTTTGTGCTCGTGAGAGGATCACTTCCAGATTCTCTAGTTGTCTCTCTGGGATTTTGTCATAATTTTTTGTTTTGCATGCCTGCTCAAGGCCAAGAATGTCCAGATCCCCAATATCTATGCTTTCTGGTTCCTCTTCCATGTGCTGAGATTCACTTAATCCTTCAGTTGTTTTTGTTGCTATTATAGAATCAGGCTGCATGTTATCAACCTCCATTCCTTGAGTATTCCAGGCTAGGACTTGGTGCAGGGCAGAGGGGAAAAGATCAGAGGGCAAGGGATCTTTTTAGATTTCCTTATAGTCTACATGGGCAGATTGTTTGTCCTTCTTGGGATCCTCCCCTAAGGAAGCATGGTTTTCAGAGTTATGGTCATCTTGTCGGGCCAACACTTCAAAGCTATTGCTCATAGAGGGCTTGGATGAGCTGGCATGAGGCATCTTAGGGTTTGAAGCCGGTTTCTTGTGGTTTTTCCTATGATTGGTGACTTTAGTGAAGCCATCTGAATCAGGCCTATCAAGTGTTGAAGGATTTGAGGGTTTCTGATTTAAAGGACAGTCCCGAAACAAATGGCCCAGGGCATGGCATCTTCTACATCTAAACGAGACATGTTCATAGTCTATAAACTGAACCCATTCAACATCGTCATGGTAGAGACTTACCGCATCAGAAGTGCCTTGCTGAGGTGCATATAGACGCAAATTCGGGCATAGGAAGTGTATCTTCGGAGTTTTGTTTCCTCTGCAACTTTGATAAATTCTCCAAGACCATTCCCAATGTCTTGTAGAGAAGCTTAGTCCCAATATTCCAGGGGAAGTGAGTAGAGACGAATCCATATTGGAGCCTCGCTGAGGTATTCTTATCTGGGTTAAAGCACTCAACCCAGTCCCTCAGATACAGGCCAGATGCGTTGAAGAAATACGGCCCTCCATCTAGGATTCTATTTCGGTCCTCTAAGCAGTTAAAGATGGCCGTGAAGAACCCTTTAGGTCCCAGCTGCAGGGTGATGTGTCCTTTCAGCTTCCATTTAGCTACTATCCAGCCATGCAGAGCTTTCTCTGTTGGCCATAGTCCTATAAACTTGCCTATCAGGGCATGGTCTCTCATGTACTGTATCTGAGCATTGATCTGGTGACTTGGGAGTTCTATCTTCAGGCGTTCAGTAGCCACTAGCTTGCAGGTGGTTGATGTGACTTGGGAATGTTCTTTATCATCTATATTGGCTTGTTGTGGATTCATATCCGTGCTGTCTCCTTTTTGTTCATCTTGTCTGGTACCTTCCTCATTCTTTTGCAGAGTTTCATTTCATTGGGGGGAGGCACTGTGTCTTCCCCTTGGGGGGGATTCATGATACGCATGACTCTTCTATCGTATATGGATAGTCGTATTGCAGGTGTTGAAGACAGGAATGCAGAGGTCTGTGAAAGTCTGCCGTTGCAAGCTCTGCAGTAACCCTAGAACGTTGTTCCTCCAGATCACCGCCCACAGCTCACAATCTTAATCAGTTGTTTCAAGTTACATTCATGGGATATTAAAGAATACCCTAATATCGAAGCCCACTATATTATTATTATTGTTCCCTTACATTTTTATTGTTATGTAGGCTTTAATTATATTGTGAACCCTTAGAATCCTATATATACAAAGGAGCTCTTTTCATTTGTATCATCAACTAATTGTTCATTTATGTAATGTAAAGGAGGTTTCCACCTCAAAGAGGATAATATTTAAGTCATCGATCTATCTTTTTGTTAGTTGGTTGCATAACAATCATGCCTTTTGGCCTTACTAATGCACCTTCCACATTACAAGGTTTGATGAATTTCATTTTCAAATCCTTCCTTAGAAAAATTGTGTTATTATTTTTTGATGATATACTAATATATAGCAAGTCTTGGAAGAATCATGTTCAACATGTTGACAGGGTGCTCAAACAATTGGAGGAGAAATAATTATATGTGAAAACCTCCAAATATTTCTTTGGGATACATGAGGTGGAATATTTGGGTCATATTATATCTCACAAGGGTGTTAAGGTAGATCCTAACAAAATTAAAGCCATCAAGGAATGGAAAATCCCCACAACGCTAAAGCATATTTGAGGATTTATTGTGTTGATAGGGTATTATTGCAAGTTCGTTAAGTATTATGAGAAAGTAGCATCACCTATAACAACATTACTAAATAAAGATGCATCTTTTGGACTCCAGAAGAAACTAAGTCCTTTGAACATATTAAAGGGGTAATATACCAAGCTCATATTTTAGCTACACTAGACTTCACAAAATCCTTTATGGTGGAGTGTGATGCATTAGGGTCAAAGCATGGAGTTGGGTCACACTTTTTGATAAGAGGAGACGTGTTTGGGTCAAAAAAATTATGGCTCAATCAAGCCATTTAAGCACTCAATCAATCCTTTTTTAAGCACTCAATTGAGCTCCTTGAGCACTAAAAAATTAACTTGATCAAGGGTTAAAAAAAAAACCTCGATTGAACATTATGTCTCAATAAAGGCATTTTTTAATTAAATATGGCACCGTAGTCTGAGCACATCATTTGCACAGATTGTGGGTAATTTGAAAGCTCAATCGAGAGTGTGAAAATAGCTTGACCAAGAGTATTGGAGCTCAATCGAGCAATTGTAGCATGGAGCGTTCAAATAAATCTTTCCAACAACCCCACTAACATCCAAAGGCTCAAACGAAGGTGGGTATTCTAGATTTTTTGTGTTTCTTATTTTTTTTGCAAAATTAAACAATTGATTTTAGAAAAAAGATACAAAACCATAAAAACCACAAAAAAACTCTTCAAAATGACTTAGAAAATCACAAAACCAACCAAGAAAAGAAAAAACACTAACGTAGAAAACCATAAAAAAATACCTTCATAAACAACCTATAAAACACTTGGAAACCACCAAAAACTTATAATTTAGGTTTTAAATTTGTTTCTTACTTGCAATGTTTTGTTTATTAAATGCATATTTGTTTATTTTGAATGGTAAAAACATTTTTTTCTAATTATTTTAGATTTTAAAGTTTTTCTTTAGCAATTTTTTTGAAATAAGTTTTGATTTTTTTTTTTTAATTCATTTTAAATTTCTAACAAATTTGACCAAAAATATACCTCGAAAATCTCCAAAACGAAAAATAATTAAACTATAACCAATAAATAAGTAAATTAGGAACTTAAGATTGACATGATGAATATGATTGTTCATAGTGAATCTCTATTTATAAAATAAGAAATTTTGTTTTATTTTTTATTTTAAATTTAAGCTAATTTATATTTTAAATATTTTTTTAATAATAATATAGTACAATATAGTACGATCCTAATTTTAAAAATAAAATATTAATCTTTAACGTCTAAAATCAATATATATATATTATATAAATATAACAAAATATATATAAAACAAAATATTAACTTAGTTATATATAATATTTTCTTTTATTATAACTAAGTTAAATATTTTTGTTTTTCTATATATATTATTTATTGATTTTAGACGTTATATATATATATATATATATATTATATATATATATATATATATCTCATGTGACTATATATAAAACAAAACATTTAACTTAGTTGTATATAATATTTAGATATATATCATTTTTTTTTAGGTTTGGCAAGTCTACATCTTCATCATGTCTAATATAGCACCCCAATTGAGACACATAATTGAACTAGTGACTTCACACCAAAGAGTGTCTCAATAGAACACCTTATCACCATCTATCCAAAACCCTATGGACATATATATATATATATATATATTATATATATATATAACTATAAAGGGGATGGAAAAAAAGATTTATCTTGTTCTTTTGTTTTGTACCTTGTGTTTCCAAATTTTCTCCCTTTGGTATTGACATCAATCAATGACAACATTATATCAACATGAACTGTGATTTTCCTCTAATTTATAGTCGTAAAACCATTTGACATGCAAAGAAATTGTTGATGGAGTTTAAGAATCTAAATGACAACGGTGTGACATATTATAATTCCCAATATTATCAAATTAATAATAATAAGAATAAAAGTGAAAATAATAATTCATAAATAAATAATAAAGTGCAAGTTTAATAAATACATAAATGAAATTATTTTATTTTTAAAAAAAGAAGGAAAGTAAAAATAGTTAGAATAAATTAAAAAAATCAAATTAATAAAAAGTAAAAGAATAAAATAAAAGTAAATTATGGAAAAAACTAACTTAAGAAAAAAATAAAAATTGCATGATGACACATGGATTATGTGCATGAAAATCTTCTTTCCATTTTTGGAACAAGTTCTATTAAATAGATAAGAAGGAAGCTATGAGACATTCTTTTCCTATGATATTCTAGTAGAGTAAGGATTTACTATAGAAATACATAGTGTAATCGAACTTATGGTTAGGTGGAGAGTTGTCTCTAACACGTTGGTTGTGGTTAGTGGGTTACAATAACTCAATGTTCACCAATTGTAAGTAAGTTCGAAATACATAGTGTAATCAAATCTATGGTTAAGTAGAAAATCCTCTCTAGCACATTAGTTATTGTTAATGGGGTCAAATAACTCAATGTTCGCTAATAATAAATAAGTTCAAGATGCATAGTGTAATCGAACATATCTTTAGGTGAGTCATCTCGAAAACATTGATTGTGATTAGTGAAATCACAATCACTCAATATTCACCAGTGGTAAGTAAGTTCGGTTAATCAACTCCCCATACAATTCTTTTCACTCAAATAGCATACGGTTTATGTAATTATTAACAAACTTATATATATTGTTAATTAATGATCTCGAATTTGTAAATAATTTCATATTTAACTCTGTTTTAATTTTAAACCATTGCATAGAATATAAAGCCATAATTAAATAGTCAATAAATCAATATATCTAAAATCAAGAATAAGAAAAAGCAAGCAATTAAGAAGTAACAAGTGTATATTTTCTTAATTTATTTTTTAAAAGCATTCTTTTCGTTTATAGAAGTTTACTTTTAAGGTTAAGGCCATCCATTTTTTTCAATAAATAATTCCTTTATAAACCTTACTAGGTTTGATGTGATTTTTTATCTTTTTCCCTTTTTCATAATTTGTTAGGCATTACTTTAAATAATGCGTTTTCCTTGTGAATATCTTTTTGTAAATTAGTAAATCAAATTATTAAATAATTTATATTTTAAGCCATCAATTTTTTTGGCGAAAGGTTTATTGTAAACTCTTAATTAAATTATTTAAGAAATTTAAAAAGAAATAATTCATTTTTGTGATATTTTATCTTTTTCTTTTTCTTGAATAAATTGTTTTTTATTATTTTAAATAATTAGGTTTTTTTGGATGAAAAACATATATATAACTTTATTTGGTAATTTTGTTATGTAAATTTAGAAATTTCATTGATCAAACACGAGTAAAATTATATCATTTGACATCATGCTTTATTTTTTGGCATGGTTTTCACTATAACAATATCTAAGTAAATATGAATGGTATTATGAGTAGCAAAGAAGACATAAAAGGAAAAAAGAAACAATTAGAGAGATGAATCACCCAAAACAAGGCTCATCCTCAAGGCGAGCCTTTTTCCCTTTCCTTTTGAAACCTAGTTCCAAACTTCCAGAGACAGTTTGATCAAAGTGATTTTCATATTATTATTAGGCATTGAGAGAGACTCCTTAACATATTTTGAAGAAACTGACTCATTAGCTTATTTCAATATACCCAAAGAAGCATTACTATTCAATATCTATATGCTTGTTGAAGGAGCATGGTCCACACTAGAAGTCGTTGAGCCTTGGACCTTGTCCCCCAAATGGATTTCATCATCAACACTTCATCATCCTTGTACAGTGTAAAGGAGGCCTTTCTAGCCATAGAAGCAAGTTTGTAGGGCTTCCAAATTTTGGATTTGGAATTGTGGATGTTCCGGTTATGTTGAGAATTAAACATTGGGGAATAATTTTGTAAGTGGCATGTTTAATAAAAAAAGCAACAACAAAAAATAGAATTCTCTTAATCCAATCCCTAGGTCCAATGGAAATCATTGATTTTTAAATTTATTTGATTTGGAAACCATTTACTGATATCAATTTCAACATAAATTATGTCATAAGTATATACACCAAGTCGCCACAAGAAGCATCAATATTAAGATAACGAACAAGAGTTTGTCTAATTCCCTAAAAGACTATGTAGAGCCACAACTGAGTAGGGAGAATAGGAAACCCAATATATATTGTAATTTTTGTAATAACACTTATGGATGGGTCAAAATGTGGGAACCAAGTGGTTAAAAATAGTCTAGCATTGCCCCAAATCTATGACCCTTTACGTAAATCTTTCTCATAATATTCCAATTCAGTAAATCACATAATAAAGAAATCTTTTGAGCAAAAAAGAAGTTTACAATCCTTAGTCCATATGGTATGGATCCATTAGTAGATATTAGTTGTGTGAGGCCAAAATACATTAAATGAAAAATTAGGTTGCCTCTAAATACACCTGATGAAGATCCTCCATATCTGAGTGAGATAGTTCTAGGGAGGAACTTCCTCATATTTTTCCACCAAGAATGGTTCATGAACCATTTGGGCTTTATTTGCCTTAGGTGTGGGGTTTGTTCATGGATAATATCTTTATAAGAAAAATTCTAGAGGGGAAAGGCTTGCCTCCAATCCCCCCTTGTAGAGAAAGAACCATGAAAATAATGGTATCTCTACCAATATTGTAAATTGAGAGAGGATCAACATCATCAGTTGTATAACTTGAAAAAGAAGGTGTTGCATTCATGAGAGAATACTCACTGGGAGCCCTAAATTAAACATGAGATCTCGAACCAGATCTGAAGAGAAAATCCTAATGAGCAGTGACTACCCATAGAGGAGCTTGATAAAGATTTGATAACAAGTTGGTGAATTTGGCACATGATCTCTTAGCAACATATCTACAAGCATAAAGGGAAAATCTCCCTGTGGGATATTTTGGGCCACCATGAGGGTTTCTGAAAATGTTTCCTACTTGGTGAAATAATTCTTGTAAACTTGTAAATCAAATTGTTTAAGAAATTTAAAAAGAAAAATTGTTATTAATTTATTTTAAATAATCACTTTTCCTGGTGAAGGACTTATTGTAAACTCGTAAATCAAATTATTTAATCTCTTAAAAAAATTATTATTTTAAACAATCAACTTTCTTGGTGAAAGAATTATAACTTTTAAATTAAATTATTTAAGAAATTTAAAAAGAAAAAAAATTAGTTATTACTTTAAATGGCAAAGAATTTATTGTAAACTTGTAAATCAAATTATTTAAGAAATTTAAAAGAATTTTTTATTGTGTTGAGAGTTGTTCTCTAGTCTATTATGGTAGGGATGTTGTAATGTTTAACATTTTGACTTAGTCAAAATAAAATAATTGATGATTATAATTATCAATAAAGTATTTTGACTTAATCAAATTATATAAAACTAAAAATAAAAATAAAATAAAATACAAAACATAAACTCAATAATTATAATTATAATTATAATTAATTAATAATTAAACAAGACTAGATCCATCTTAATAATGAATCTACCAAGTGATGAGAAGGATCAAATCTCTTGAGAACAAATCTCAAGTAAAGAGATTTAGCTTGGTAGATCCGGAGTTAAGAGAGATCTAATGTAGTTTTAAAGAATCAACTTTCTTAGTGAAAGACTTAATGTAAATTCGTAAATCAAATTATTTAAGGAATAAAATAAAAATGCACCACTTAATGTAAACTCGTAAATCAAGTTACTTAAAATTTTTACTTAATGTACACTTATAAATAAAATTATTTAAGAAATTTAAATAAACTCGTAAATCAATTATTTAAGAATATAAAAGGAGTTGTTGTTTTAAACAATGTAAACTCTTAGGGGTGGTAGGAGTGGGAGGCATGAGCCCTAGTGAAAAAATTGAGATTCAATACGCTTGGGGGTTAGGCTCTAATACCAAAAATAAATATGGGCTTTTGGCTCTATGGAAAGGATTGGATCTTGCGATAGAAACGAAAATTTCAAATCCAATGGTCTTTGGGGATTCTCAAATTTTGATTGGGTAAGTCTGGAAATAAAAGATCCCAAAATAATAGTCTTTCTCCTCTATTGAAAAGGATCATCATCTAGCTTTAGAAGGTTGACAAGATACAATTCTTTCATTTTCTTTGACATTTGAACTCTTCAACAAACTCATTAGCTAAGAAAGACATAAATCTGCATCAGGGGACATCAGAGTTGAATAAAAAAAATTATTCAAAAATCTATTTTCCATGACCCATAATATATACACTTATAAAGAAATAAAGGGCCCCAGTGGCCTCTCAAACATAAGTATTTATTGAGAAAGAAAAAATTAGAAACGTTTGTGGTCACATAAATATTTAGTTCATTGTCCGATGATGGTTTCCATGGTCTGGCAACTGGAAATTACTCACCCTTCCTCTTGCTTGAACAGATGGAATGGAAATATAACTCTTCCATTGCAAAGAGGTATAGATCGCATATTGAATTCCATCAAGAGTTGGGAATTTAAAATATCAAGGTTACTTGTGTCCAATTCCCATTCAATTTGTATAGGATGATCATTAGTTCCACGCTTATTCCATTTCAGTGTACACATTTAGAAAGGAATGCGAAGCATGTTGGGTTCTAGTAATATAAATCTTCATTTAATTTCTCATGGAGAATGTTCATTGGTCGAGGATGGAATTTCAAGCCCAAATTCAAGCTTCCCTCGGCCTTTAAGTTGACATACAGGCACTCATTAGCCATTCCAAGATCGTTGATACAGGGAAGTTTTAGTCTCAGTGTTAAAGTGATTAATAGAGCCATATTTTGTCCATTGAGTGGGGTGCGTCAAGCATTTCTGAGCAGTTATCCCATGGAAAATATTGGTAGCTATTCCAAATATTATGTGTAGGTGGATGTCAAATGTTTCTGAAAAGAAGTTATCCCATGGAAAATATTAATACCTCTTCCCAAGATTTTGTGCAGGTGGATGTCATGTAATTTTGGAGAAAAATACTAAAGCCTTGGTTGGCCTCCTTTGCACCTTCAACTAGAGGACAGAGGAGGAGATGAAAAGCTATAAATTTTTCTAGGTTTTAATCAATTCCAAGCTATACCTAATTCAAATGAAGTTGGACAGCCTCTAGCACGAAACTCGAACTGAGCTAGACACAATGCACTACAAATTTTCTAAATTGGAGGAATTATATGTGTCAAGCATTCAAATAGTGACGAAAAACATGGAATCCAATGAGATAATTACATCAAGAAAGGAAAGCAGGTCCCTGACTTGAGAAGAAACTTTAACTAATGTATTTTCTAGAAAATATGGCACAACAGCTTAGTTATAGGCTGGTAGATTTTTGTCTAGTCCTTTCTAATGTGGTGTAATTTTTTTTTATCCAAGGATTTTTCTATAGAGATTATAGTAGGCATATTTTTAGTAAAGTAGGTAAAAATTTTCACAAGAATAGGCTACATATACTTTGGACTTATGAAGGTATAACTATAATGAATTGGGATGATGAATGTAAGGGTTCTAGTCTAAAAAACAATACCTTTTTTTTAATAGAAATCAATAATTGTCCCTTTGGAAAAAAAAAAAAAATAATGTAAACTCATAAATCAAATTATTTTAGAAAAATTTAAAGGAAAAAATTTTCCAGATTCTTTTAATCTGGAACGATGAGGTATGGACCCATGATATTTGTTCTAACCTTTAAAGAAATGTAGCAATACACCATATGTAGAATATGTATTTATACTCAAGCTGATATGGAGTTATACTCAAGCTGATATGGAGTTGATAGGACACTGAAGACTAGAAATAACTTTGGCCGATATTGTTCTTTCCAAGTATGTCAATGTCTTTCATTTGATAACATATTGAAACCCCATGAATGGCCTCTGATACTCTCCCAAGGCCATCCAAAAATTCCCTCCATCCTTGTTAATGAGTTTAGAATTTTCTTCCAAGAAAATGATTGGCTTAGCTAGAGCTTATGTGTCAAATTATATTTGTGAAAGACAAATATCTGTAATAGACTTGAGCCTATGAACCCATTTCATTAAGAGAAAAACCCTATTAGAGCTCAATCCCAGTTGTTGAATATGTATCCATTCTCCTACCATAATCTTATCACTTTGATGCCTCTCACAGTTGCAAATTCTTAAGCATGGTCATTAGATCCCTTGGAAATATCAAGCATGGCCATTAGATGCCTCAGTAGCCTCAATAATGGCCATTGGATGCTTCATATTTCTTAACATTATTATTTTTAGCCCATGAAGGCATATTTTTGTCAATTGTAGATTATGGGAATATCTCAGAATATGATAGTCAATATGCATCAGATTTCTTAACCACTATTATTGTTATCCCATGAGGGAATCCTTATGTCAATGCAGATTCTAGGAATATCCCAAAATCTGACAATAAGGACAGTGGTCAATTGTTTGATCTCTCTCCTATCCATCAGATTTCAAGATATTATCATAATATGCCATCAATATTCCATAGTGATTATTGTAATAATTTTGTAAGAAAGAGCATGGAATATTTCTAATTGATTTGATAATGTGTATCTCTAGTCTTCATTGTTATCAACTTCCATTGCTTGAAAAGTCAACAAAAGATGGCAACCATATTCAAGAGATATTCATATGGGTATCATCGGCTTCTCCAAGTGAAAAGAGTAAGTAAAGGAAACGAGTAACTATGGTGTTTGGACAACCAAAGAGAGTAGAAGAAGCTCCTTTAATTATCGAGGTTATTTTATGAATTTGTTAATGCGAGTGAGGGATGATATGGCAAAAGACGTTTTGGCCGTGATAGTGTTATTGAAAAAAAAATAGTATAGTATATGTTATTATAAGTTGTTACATTCGAATATGGTAAAAATTTGATTAGTTGATGACTCTGCTAGACTAGGTGAACTAGGAAATACTTGGTAAAGATTAGATAAATATTGCTAAAAATAACTTTAAATATAATAAATTTTATGAATAATAAATATGGTAAGTTTTATGGTGAGCCTTGGTGAGTATGGCAAGTTTTCCATAATTTTGGTAAGTGGTGAGTTGCAAGGCCAAGTGCTTTCTACTATTAATATTTTGACAAAATTCTCAAATTTCACCAAGGAAAATTACATTAATTATTATAATTTCTATAATACTTATTGTATTATTTTAGTTTTGTAATTTTTTTGGGTTTCACATATGTGGGGAAGCTTAGTTGGTGATTGCCATGTTATGAAATATCCTCTTTTATTCAAAGAGAATCACACTATCCAAAATAGCTTGCTTATATGATCCATATAAATAAACATCCAATCCTACTAAATGCCTTTAAGTTTTAAGTTGCTAATATAATATTCTTTTTTACCTTCGGAAAAAAACCAGAATTTTAATTAATAAAAAATAATTTAGATATTATTCCAAGAATAAAAAAAAAAATTTAAATTGTTAGACACTTAATCCTCTATGGGTTGGTGTGGAATGTGAACAGGCATCGTAGTCCAAGGGACCACTTGGAATATGAATCCAAGGGTCACACCATGTACTATAAACGTATATCATGTCAATAATATATGCAATCAAATGCTTATATTTCACATTCGTTGTTTACATTCCATGTATGTTTAACATGGTATCAGAGTAGGCTAATTCCTGTCGTGCTCCAATTTGAGCCACTATTTTTTGTGGTCATCCTCTATGAGTTTCTCTCCATACCTGGGCATTATCTAGACTCTCTGAAATTTGCACCTGTTAGAATGAAAAACCTAAATTTGGCTCTCTGCCCCCTAAATCCTAGTATATGCGTTCTTTCTCTATGTGTTAATTGAAGTTCAAGGTCTGATGATTGGCTTCTCACTCCATAAGGATTCTAACACTCCAAAATTTGTTGTTTGTCAAAAGCCCATTTCTTCATTGTATACCAAACCTAACTCTCCACTAATTTGGTCTCTGTCAAAAATTCATTTTCTCATTTATGGTTGCTCTCTTCAACTCTCACCACTCTTTCTCTACAAAATCCATTGTCCCCATGTTAGAATTGTTGCAGTGTATGTTATAGTATCAGAAAATGTTGCTCATCAAATATGTTGCTATTTGTCCCAAAAATAGAAACGCCCTATCATCAAAGCTATTGTTTTGTGTGTTTAGTGTGAACATTGTAGAGAGGCATTTCAAGATAATGTTGCACACTTGATTTCTTATTAAATATAGAGTTGGACGTATGTGAACATAAATAGAGTTTTTGCAAGGTTTGGGGATGAATGATTTCACGAGGTAGATGTGCACACCATATATGAATGTTGAAGTGACACTTATAATGAAAATATTCTAAAATTTCTTTGTTGCATAGCTTTCATTTAGGATGCGATGGATATCGTTCTCATTCTCTTCTGATGATTAGGTTATATTCTTAAGACCACTGACTTGCACCAAAAATTGTCCCTTGTCTTGCCTTCCCTCTCACTAACACAAGGCTAGAACAACTTAATCTCGATCATAATATCAAAAGAGACCATCATTTATCTTAGTGTCTGTCTTCCCAAGAAGAACAATGGCTGGACTATCACTAGGATTGATGAGAAGTATATAGTTTCTCCTGTTATGTCCTTTTTCTGAAATAGGTGCACTATGATCGGGATGGTGTCTTTTTATTTGTGGACATGTTAGATCCATATACTACTAGTCTAACCCTTTATTGTTATTAGTGCAACCCATTATTATATTATTGTGCCCATATAGTCCCCATGTTGTTATTATTGTGCCGCATAGAAGCCCACTATTGTTATTGTTGTGCCCCTACAATATTATTGCTAAGTAGGATCTGATTGTATTGGGATCCCTTAGACTCCTAATATAGAAAGGAGGTGTTGTCATTTGTATCATCCAAGAATTTTTAAATTGTGTAATGTAAAGGAGGTTTCCCCCTCAAAGAGGTTGATTTTGAAGTCGTTGATGTATCTTTTTTATATTTTTGTGAGTTGGTTTCATAACATTTGGTATCAAAGCTTTGGATTCTAGGGTTTCACTACTCCAAACAGGTCATCATGGAATTTTCACTATAACCTTTTCTCTACGAAGTTTCAGAAGCTAAAAACAAAACCCATTTGAAATGAAATCATTCTAAACCTTGGATATGAATTTTAGACCTTGTGTCACTATATTTTCAAAGATATGATTTGAGGAATTTACATTTTTTGCAAGCTCTAGAATTCGATATCAAACAGGTCATCATGGAATTTTTGCTATAATTATATTTCTACAAACTTTTAGACTTTGAAATAAAACCCATTTGAGATGAAATATTGTTGAAGCTCGGACCTAACTTTTAGATACTGTTTCAATATATTTTCCTAGATACGGTCCAAGATATCTAGGGTTTCTCCAGGCTCCAAAATTACATCCCAAACAGGTGATCTTGGGGAAATTATCATAACTTTCTCTGAGAGAATCATATTGAAATGTCATAAGAATTTACAGAAAGAGGACAAACTGTACTTTTTTTATATTGTTTTCCAGTTAGAAGGTCAAAAAAATGACACGTGGAACTTCGTACAAGTTCTCTCTATTGAAAAAGTATCTAATCAAGCCATATCAGGAGATTGGGCATAACTCTTTCTTGGAGAATCCAATTTCGATCAGACTGGTGGAATTGGAAAGAGGACATAGACGGCTACTGCAGGTCACAAGTTTAAACATTGGATATTCTAAATTTTATAGATACAATAGATTCAAGATGAAGCTTCTAAAAGCAAGAAAATGAATGACTTGAATGAAGAAAATAGAAACACCTAATAAGCAAAATTGGATGGATTGTTTGAAGAATGCAATCGAAGCTAAGATAAATAGTTTTATATGTGCCATGGAAGCTAATATCGATGGTATGGAAGCATATTTGAAGAAATTCATGGAAGATTTGAAGAAAGTATTGGAAGGTTTGAAGGAAAGTGGGACAAAGCTGCTACAAGAAAGAACTCCTAATGATGAAAATGTAGTAGAGGGAACTCATGATGATCAAAAAATAAATGTTAAACATGATTTCATATAATCTAACATTAGATTTAATACCCACCAATTCCAAAGATCGATATGAGGAAATTTGATGGCAATTATGTTAAGTTGTTTGCTGAATTTTCTGATGTTTTTGCGTGGGATTATTCAGATTTGAAAGTGTATGACAAGAACAACATTCAACATACTATTCCTATCAAGTCGGATCAAAAACAATTTAGACAAAATTTGAGGAGAATCAATCCAACGCTGCTTCCATCCATTGAGAAAGAGGTAAATAGATTGTTTAAAGCTGGTATCATTGTTCTAGTTAGATTTTCTAATTAGATTTCAAATTTGGTTCCGATATGAAAGAAGACCGGAGAGATAAGGTTGTGCATTGATTTCTGGAACCTCAATAAAGTATCCTTAAAATATAATTACCCTCTTCCTAAGATGGACCATATTCTTCAAAAAGTAATTGGAGCATCATGGATGTCACTACTAGATGGATACTCAGGTTATAATCAGATCTTGGTGCATGAAAAAGGCTAAGACAAAACTGCCTTCACAATGCCATGGGTAACTTTTTAGTATGGCAAGATGTCATTTGGGCTGAAGAATGTCAGAGCTACTTTTCAATGGTCGATGGACATAGCTTTTGCTAATGAGAAGGATGTCTTCTTGGTAGTCTATTTAGATGACTTGACAGTAGTTTCTGGTTCTGATGATGAGCATTTACACCACCTAAGGATAGTTTTTCAGAGATGCAGGAAGTTCGGGATTTCTTGAAATCCAAAGAACAGTCTTTTTTCCATGGAAAAAAGTAAACTCCTTGGTCATATAATTTCCAAGGATGGTATTCGCATTGATCCTTCAAGGGTGGAGGCAATCTAGTAAATAGACTTTTTGCACAACAAAAAGGAGATACAAGCTTTCAACAGTAAGATGAACTTCTTACACAAATTTATACCAAATTTGGCTGAGAATTTACGTGAGTTGACTAATATGTTGAAGAAGGAAAACACTATGAAATGGACCGAGGATGCCATGAAATCTTTCAATTTGGTAAAACTTGCTTTGACCATAGCCCCAGTTTTGATCAGTCCCAATTATACTCATGATTTTATCATATTTTCATTTGCATCTAAGCACACTTTGGCTATGGTGTTGATGCAAAAGAAGGATCGGGTGGAACAACCCATTGCTTTTTTCAATCGATCTATTCGAGATTTTGCTTTGTGCTACCATATCATTGAGAAACAAGCTCTAGATCTTATAAAAGCATTGAAGGATTTCCGAGTCTACATTCTGCATTCACATACCATAGCATATCTTCCTAATGTAGTTGTCAAAGATGTTCTCATGCAAACTGATCCGAAATAAAGAAGAGGTAATTGGATAGCAGCAATGTTAGAATATGATCTTGAGATTAAGCCTACCAAATTGATCAAAGGACAAGGCTTGGAAAAACTGATGGTTGAATCAAATCTGCATGCTCTAAATAGAAATCTCATTGCAGTAATGTCACATGATGAATATGGTGGCACACTCATTCAGGTATCAGAGATGTTTCTCAAATCACCTTGGTATTCTGATATAGTATATGTTCTTCATCATCTTTTTCCGCCTCCTGGATTGTAAGAATTAAAGGTAGATCACTAAAACTAAATTCTACAAAATTTTGTATTTTAAATAGTGCTCTTTATTAGAAAGATTTGGGAGGGATTCTTCTAAATTGTCTGGTTGAACATGAAGCTCAACAGGTAATGAATGATTTCCATAGAGGGGATTGTGGCAGTCACTTGTTTTGGAAAACAACAGCTAACAAAGTGTTGAGAGGAGGATATTATTGGCCAACTTTGTTTTCAGATTTATATAAGATAGTCATGAGCTACCATGAATGTCAAGTTTTCCAGGGAAAAAGGAAGCTACTTCCTCTTCCCCTAAAACCAGTTGAAGTAAATGCACTGTTCCATTAGTGGGGACTTGATTTCATAGGATAGATTCATCCTACCTCATGAGCACAACACAGATAGATTTTGACAGCTACCGATTACTTCACCAAGTGGATTGAAGCCATTCTGATAAGGAAAGATATAGACACGGTAATTATTTAGTTCCTAGAGTCTAATATCATGTCTCGTTTTGGTTCCCCCCACAAGATTATTACAAATAATGCAACAACATTTAATTCAAAGAGAATGGTCGAGTTTTGCAACAAGTATAATATCGCATTGGTTCATTCCATAGCATACTACCCACAAGGCAATGGATTAGCTGAATCGTCAAATAAATCCTTGGTGAACATTATTAAGAAAATGTTGGAGGCAAGCAAAAATAATTGGCATCGAAAACTTGTTAATGCATTGTGGGCTGACAGAGTGAGCAACAAGAAATCAATAGGTATGTCACCTTTTGAGTTGGTTTATGGTACTAATGCAGTGTTTTCCACATATATTGCAGTCCCAGTCATGAGATTGTTGCAAGAGGCTGATAGTGAAGAGGATGATATTCAACACCAAATAAATCAAATGATTCATCTTCAATAAACAAGGGAAGAGGTTTCTCAAAACACTTTCCAGTTGCAATAGAAGATTAAGAAGATTTATGACCACAAAACCAAGGCAGAAATGTTTCAGCTGGAATATGTACTGATGTGATGGGATGCACAAAATGAAGAGAAAGGGAAGCATTGTAAGTTTGACAATCTATGGAAAGGACCATATAAGATCTCATACTACCGAGGACAAAATGCATTTTTATTAAAGTAAATGGATGGTCAAGAATGCTCAGGACGACCAGTGAATGGTATACTCCTGAAACACTACTACTTCTGATGTAGTTTCCTGAAGTTGCTTCACTGTCATTCTATATACCAGTTTGTTTTCCTTGCAAGATTTCAAGTACAATGTCAACTGTGCTTGGGGATTGAAGAGAATTCTCTAAAGCTTAAATGATTTTTGCTGAGTTTAGTTAGTTTTTGAGTCAGTTTAGAGTCAATCGTAAGTTAGTTTTCAGTTTGTATTGAGTCATTATTTTTCAAAATTGTAAAAAAAATTATAGAGGGTTTTTCAGTCTTTCATTTTTTTGACAGTATTGGCCCAATCAGCTAGGCACTTGGTCTACAGTGTTCTTGACACCTCCAAAGAGCTTCCATCCCCAATAAGGCCAATGTTAGTGTCAGTATCTACATACTTCCATCAAGGATCAAATCTGCTCTTTGCGTTTTCATTTTAGGGGTCTCATACTGAAATTTTTGCATCATTTCATTAGGTCATGTCAAGATGATCCACTGATGGTTGTCTTCTTCTCAGAAAACTAAGTTTTCCCTCATAAGGTATACCTGCTGACCAATCTCCAGATTGTATTCAGTCATAGTTTCGAAGTCAAAAACAGACATGTTTCCATTATGTCTTAGGGTTCATTTCCAAGGTCAAGAGCATGATTTAAAGTCTAAATAAAGGGCAAAAAAGCTATGAGGATGATCAATAAACCAACAGTGATTGTTAGTAAGTCATGGCCACTATACAAATATCTCTTTTCACAAATGTAATTTTCATCTCAAAAACATGTTTTTGAGATGAAAACAGAGTATTTTTAGTTAATTTATATTTTTTATGTAATTTAAGTCACTTTATGTAATAAATGATCCCCGCTGCACCAAGAATCTCTCCTTGCTACAAGATAATGAACCACTGCAACAATTAGTTCAGATTGACCATCATCCACCCGAAAAGGGACAATGAAGGAAAAGTATTAAAACGAAGATTTGGAAAAGGTACAAAACATTAGGAAGTCGGATTTTCTAATGAAAAATCAAAATTTATTCCTATATAGGATGTCACATTTCATTTCAAGCCTATCATTCTTATTTGACAAAGAAAAGACCAACATTGAATGAGGGAGGACAAATTGAGCAAGTTCTTGGCCAAGGAGAAGTGGCGCTGCGCATAGAGAAGTTAGCGCTGCGCACAGGGCAGTTGGAGGTGGCATTGCACACAAAGGCCGGAGAGCTGCGTGTAGGGACAGAGCACTACGCGTAGGCTAGTTTTCCCAGTGTAAAGAACAACAATGTTGCGTGTAGAGAAAGGCATTGTGCACCTATAGGTGGCACTGCACGTAGGGACAGCAAGGGCCAAAATGATCTCCTTCCACCCAAAAACACCAAATTTGTCTTATTTTCTCCTCAAACAAGTATGTGTTGCCCCTGAACTTCGTCCTTGGCTTCCAATTAATGCATTTGAGGTTAATTTTCTTTGCTAAATATGAAACCCTATAATCTCCTCTATTTATGCCTTAAAACCCTAACCCTTACTATTACTCCTATTACTTATCCCTAAAACCATAAAACCCCTCCTACATATCACTCCATATCACTACATATCCTTTTTTTCTTCATCCCCAAAGTAATACCCTAAAACCCTAGACCCTTCCACTCATTTTAATAGTCCACCAAATACCCCACAAGATCACTTCCCCTTCCCTTATTCCTAATCACCCTTACTCACTCCCTCCATCCCTTTTCTAGGAGTACACAGCCTCAAAGGATTGGAAAACATGGACAGATGAGATAGAGATTATGAAGAGGAGGAAAACACTACCAGTGACAGTCCAGCAGGGAGACTAGGCACAAAAGAAAACCACATAAGGGGGTAGGATTATCAAGGAAGAACCATCAAGCCTCAGAGAGTTGCAAACCTCTCATTTGGTTGTCACTTGTTTTAGGCACCTAGGGTGCTATGAGTTCTGTGAGCAGGTGGAGAGATTTTAGCACCATCCTGAACTCACTTCCTTTTTGTAGCCAATATCCTTGACAACAAGGTGACTCTTGTTGGGGTGACATTCATAGTTTCACCATCCATCATTGCAGATGCAACCGGGATTCCAAATGTGGGAGAGAAATGGTATAAGGCACAGGACCTAGATGAACACTATTATGAGCCCTACATTAGAACTAGGTACAGAAATGATGCAAAGACGATTTTCCCTTTCAAATTCCTAGAAGACAAGTACACCCCCATGATGAGAATCATCATGAAATATTTCACATGTGAGGGTAGATTTTCTAGATTATAAACCTATCACATCAAGCTTCTCATGCATTTTACAAGGGTGAGGATGTTGAACCTCCCTTATTTCTTGTTCAGGAACATTGAGAAGATAGCCTACTTTGTACATAAAAAGCCATACCCCCAGCAGATGAGCAGTCTCTACCACTATTCCTTGATCAAGTTGATTGTGCTTCATCATCTTAACCAACTCAACATCTCTTGGGAGACATTCATTGCCCATGACATCTTCAAGGGTCCTCATGTTCCTCCACCAGTGTCTCAAGAATCAGGAGGACCTTCTAGCAGTGCTCAGATAAAGAAAGATGAGAAGGCCAAAGAGACTAGAGCCATTGAAGTGCTTGAAACCTACATGACATACCAGAGGGGGACAAGAAAATTGTTTGTAGATGATAGGCAACTGTTTTCTCCACTTGGTGTGGAAGGGACCTTGCCTTCTTCATAAACTCATAGGAAAATGCTTACTCCACAGGGTGTGGAATGGGCTTTACCTTCTTCATCAACACAATAGGCACAGGTGTAGCAGCTGCATAAAGGGAAAGAAAAGGTGCTGGAGGAAAGTCTTGATGATGAGGAGGAGAGAGATTTTGATTTGATTGAGCATGATGAGCTAGAGAAACATCATATTCATCATGGCATAGAGACAATTGACTTGGAGGCTCAGGATGAAGCAACAAAAGGAAACATCATCATACAGGAGAAGGAGGCTCAAATCCAAGCATTGATGGACAACTTGGCAAGTGCCAAGTATGTCATCACATATCTGAAACAAGAAGACAAGCAGTTGAGTGATAAGTAGGTCCTCATGGAGCTAGAACTTCTCAAGGCAAAGAGACAAAGTGACAAGGGTAAATCAACAGTGCAAAAGGAAGAAGCACCAGTCACTTTGAGTTCAATTTAGAAGGAAATTGAAGGGGATAGAGAAATTTTGCTTGAAAGAGTCGATTTCCACTTACAAAATTTGTTGCAAAGGGCCACTAGGGACAACCATATCATCAGACACATGGCCTACCACTACAGGACCCGGAACAAAATTTTCAATATAAGGGTCAACTAGATGAAAGCAAGGCTGAGACGAACTCTCAAAGGGAAAAAGGAGGAGGATATGCTTAGGTTGCTTGCTGAAGCTTTCTTGGCTCATCAAGATGCTTGATGATGTTGTTGCTCACCAATTTTGGAGGAGTTTGTAGGAAATATTTCCTTTTGCAAATTTTGAAATTTTTTTACATAGGAAACCTGCCTCTATACGCAGCGCCACTGGCATTGGGCTTTTCCTAGGGACACCCAATGAACAAATGACTTGCATTTTTGGATTCATAGTGATGATTACATGCACCCCATGCATTTTTTAAGCTTTTTTAATAGAACTATCTCCCAAAAGGTCAAACAACACTCCAAAAAATGACCTTTCTACCACTTTTTAGACACACAGAAGAAACTTTGGAAGAATCATGTTTTTAGGGATCAAATGAGCTTCAAATGAAGAAATTCCAACTGTTATGGAAAGTAGAATTGAAGAGATTTCCAATGAGATATCATGAGCTCAACTTGGATTCAAATAAGGCCTCCAAAAGGGACCTAAAAGTGGTGCTGCGCATAGGACCAATGGCACTACGCATAGGACAAATTTTGCACTACAGTGCCATTTTACTATGTTTTCACTGAGATTATGGATTTTCTCTCATGGAGGATGTTTTACTACTGTAAATGATGACTTTTCTTATAGATATGATGGATAATAAGTATTAGAAGGTAGATTCATTAAATTAAAAGTCATTTTGAGCACAAATGGAATCAGTGTCCTCACTTTTGGAGTAAAGTTGTTAGGATGCCTAGATTCCAGTTTCTTGTTCAGTGTTGGTTAGATTAGCTCCTCATATTAGGGATTCGACCCCTGAGGATGGGAGGAGTTTGATTTCATGTCTGTATCTTCTTCTTCTTTCTCATTGTAAAGGGTTGTACTCAGTTGGATGATTATGCTTTGAAAAGACATCATTTTGTATCAGTTTAGCACGAGATTAATGAAAAATTCCAGCTATTTCTTTAGGATCCATGTGATATGTTGTTCAGTTCAATTTTTCTTATGTTTTAATGTGTTAGAATGTATTGTTGACTCCATTTCATCATTTCATTGCCTTTATGTGAATGTATACAAGTCTGAGAGGTAGAATCCATATCTTTATGCTTTGTTTTGGGCAAACATTTCACAGTCTATGTTTTCTTCAGTTTAGGAAGAATCCATGAGGTTTACATGCTTTTCCTAGCTCCTCACCTGTATTTTCACCTCATCCATTAAACCCTAAGGCTCTTATCATTATGCCTACCTTGCCCCATCGAACACCTTGCAATTTTGACCTAATTTCCTTGCCCTAACTGTTTGACTCCTCTTGATCCAACAAAACCCCTTCAAATCAAATTAAACCTTGTACTACTATACCTAGCCTAATATCATTTTCCTGATCCAATCATCTTGGTTTAGATCCTTATGGAGAGAGCCCTCTCTTGGCCTAGTATGACTAACTATTTGGCTAAGCGTAGTTTGTGGTTACCCTGGCACTGCCTTGTTTTAGCCTGAGGTTAAATCCAGTTGATAATACCTATCATTGATGAATTATTGGATGAATTACATGGAGCAATTTACTTCACCAAGTTGGATCTTCGTTTAGGATATCATCAAATCAAAACGAATATTGAACACATTCCAAAAACAACATTTAGAACTCATGAGGACCATTATGAATTTTCGGTCCTACCTTTTGCCCTTACCAATGCACCTTTTACATTTCAAGGTTTGATGAATTCCATTTTCAAACCCTTACTTAGAAAATTTATGTTAGTATTTTTTGACGATATACTAATCTACATCAAGTCTTGGAAGGAGCATGTTCAACATGTTGACAGGGTGCTAAAACTATTGGAGTAGAAACAATTATATGCAAAAAGCTCTAATTGTTTCTTTGGAGTACAAGAGGTGGAATATTTGGGTACTCGATTAGTTCATAGCTCATCTTATCATCCTGAATCTGACGAGAAAACTACGATAGTGAACAAATGTTTGGAAGGATATCTTCATTTCTTTGTATCTGATAAACAGACACAATGGGTCAAGTGGTTTCCTCTGGCTGAATTGTGGTATAAGAATTCCTTCCATACTGTAAAAAAATGACCCCATTTATGTCACTTTATGGATATCATCCCCCATCCATCACATCATCTTTAAAACAAAATTTTAAGGTTCAAGCAGTGGAGGATCACATCGGGCATCAACTAGAAGTTATCAAACTCTTAAATTATAACCTCACTTTGGCACAGAATAGAATGAAACAATAGGAAGATCAACATCGCAATGAAAGAAGTTTTGACGTAGGTGACTCAGTATTTCTACAACTATAACCATACAAAAAAATGTCCCTCAAGCAAACTAAGAAGGATAAAAAATTATCACCAAAGTATTATGGTTCATACAAGGTCTTATAAAATATTGGTACTATGCATACAAATTGGAGCTTCCTACATCTTGCCAAGTGCACCCAGTTTTCCTTGTTTCATGCTTAAAGAAGTTATAGGTGAGAAGATCCTAGTTCAAACAATATGGCCAGAACTTGATGAGGAAGGAAAAATCATATTAGAACCTCAAGCAGTCACAAAAACAAGAAATCGACAGCTACTAAATTGATAAATTTCAGATTATCTCATCAATTGGAAGAACTTGCTGACGATCCCACATGGGAGGATGAGAATTTTATGTTAGAGCATCTAGAACTACTCAAGCATTGAGGACAACACTTTTTGAAGGAGAGGGTCATGTTAGGTCCGTATACTACTAGTGTAACCCCTTATTATTATTAGTGCAACCCCCTTATTGTATTATTGTGCCCATATGGTCCCCATGTTGTTGTTATTATGCCCCATAGAAGCCCACTATTGTTATTGTTGTGCCCCTATAATATTATTGTTATGTAGGCTCTAGTTGGATTGGGACCCCTTAGACTGCCATATATATAAAGGAGGTCTTGTCATTTGTATCATCCAAGAATTGTTAATTTGTGTAATGTAAAGGAGGTTTCCCCCTCGAAGAGGTTGATTTTGATGTCGTTGATCTATATTTTCTATCTTTTTGTGAGTTGGTTTCATAACAGAACATCCCATTGAGATAACATGTGGGCCCCATTTGAACTTGTTGATGTTTTGATATTGTGTGTCATTGTTGGATTACTCAATGTAACAAAGATTGATTGGCTTGCATAAAGGAAGACATGCATTTTTGAATCTATTGTGAGTGGGTCATGCTCCTATTGTAAATTGGAAGCCCTCACAAAATTGTGTTAGTTCATCATAGAACTACCCAAGAATCATAGCCTATAAAATGGGGTGATCACTCTATGATGCAAGAGGAAGGGCGATTAATGTTCCTGGAACATCATGAAACCTTCTCAAATGCAACTTTGAGTAATATTATATCTCCTTTAGATAGTATAATTGAAACTCGCCAAGACTATGTGGTACATATCCATGAACTCATATCATTGACAGTTATGAGAAAAATCCTGCAGTGACGTAGAAGAAGGAAGATGTTGAGTTTGAACGATTCCCCTTGAGTTTATCAAGCCCTAAAGCTATACTACATGATGGATAGAACTTGAAACCCTACGTTTATCTGAGATATTTGAGAAAGGAAATAATTACCATTTGTGGTATGTGAATTTCTACTGAACTTGTAATTCACTTATAATGTTTTGAATTTATTGTGTAAGTCTCTATCCTTTGAGATTAGGTTTCTTGGTTTGAGTTATAGACAAGAAATGGTTCACTATACTTGCGGCTTGATATAATACTTCATCATGCTTGACAAATCCCAGGAAAATTATTTGTCACCTAAAAGAAAGTTCATTTTTAGTTCAACTGCAAGAAAGTGTGAGACGTTGTTTTGTTAACGATTGTTTTGAAGATTATTGAAGGAACAACAATGGAGGTAGATTTCACAGTCAAAGAACACACTTTTATTTCTGGTATGGTCATATTTTTTCTCTTACGATGACAATTATGGGTATATTTGAGTATATTTGTTGATGAAATATTGCTTGAACTCACACCTCAATCAAAGTTTTGCAAATATTAATTAAAGGATTGGATTAATTCTGATAATGTGTGGAAATTAAATGAGGTCGTACATTAAAAGTGTTTTGTGGTCTGCATGCATGTTGACTTAGCCTTTGATTAATCTTGGGAAAGAGTTCACTCTAATTTGGAACAACCTTATCTCCTACAAACCTATAGCAATATCAATTTTACAGCATCATGTCATCATAAGAGTCTATTATTTGTATGCAATAATTTATGATCCAGGGGAAAGAACAAAATTTCTCTCTATTTATGACTAGACTTGATGATGCATTAGAGTTGTTAAGTACCTTAATTCAATCCATTGTTGATTGGATGGTAAACATAAAAAAGGACGATCTTTCTGATATCAAAATATGTTTGCAAAATGCACAAGAGAAGATAGAATTTTTGGAGCTTGAATCTCAACTTCAACAAAAGGAATTAAAAAAAAGGAGTCATCATTTTGAAACTATTTCTATTTTGAACATTGAAATAGAATCCAATAAGAAGCAAGTTGATTCAAATCTACTACCCAATGAAGCAACAAAATTTCATGTAGAAGCATAAATTCAACCTGCACTTCCCAAGTCGGTCATCATACCTTGGGAAGAGGTTGTCCATAATAAGCATAGAACAAGTCTTGGATGTGATAAGGAGGTTTCCTTTCATATTCTAGATTACTCAAAGCCCATCTAGTTTCAGAGTGCTAGATTTCTTCATGAGAGTTCACCTTCAATTGTTTCAGATTTTCTTCCTTTTCCACAATAGAAACAACAAAATGTTAAATGCCAACATTGTGACTGAGTTGGCCATATGAGATATCATTGTTTTGATATTCATCCATGCAAGCATTGTGGTCAGCATAATCATTATTCACACAGATGCTTCAAAAACAAGTCTCCTGCAAGAACAAAGATTCATATTGGATGGATCTCTTCTTGGCAGTGGACTTCAACAACCAAGAAGATATTTTTCTCATACAACAGGTTTTTTCTCAAATACTGAAAAGTATTGCAATTGATATCTCTTCATCATCTCATCCTATATTTGATAGGGAGAGACTTGATTGTCATTTACAAGCTTCAAAGCCACATCAAGCGAGCCTGAGCCACAACCTATCATACCACATTCAGATTTGTAGCCAAAGACAAATATGCCTTTGAGCATGCCTTCGATTGGTGGTAATACTTAAACCATCACAAGTTGAGACCTCCCTTTTCAGGTTGAGGTTCTCCCTTTTTATGTGGCGTGAGACCTCCCTTTCAAGGTTGAAGGTTTCCCTCTTCAAAACATGAGGAGCACTTCCTCTAGCAAAAGACCTCAACTTCATGCCAGGTTTGGAAGAGTTCCGGGAATTGCACTAAGTGTTCTAGTGTTGGTGGTCATCCTTAAGCCGCCCCCCTTATACGAACATTTCAAAGATCACATTCAGCGGAGTGCTCCCATGATTTTTTTCACATTTTGTATTACAACTCTCTTCTTGGACTCATACATACCCATTCAGATTAAGCGAGGGAATTTTGGACACCTAATCTTTTATGGGTTGGTGTGAAATGTAAACAACCACCGGAGTCCAAGAGACCACTTGTAATATGAATCCAAGAGTCACACCATGTAATATAAATGTATATCATGTCAATAATATATGCAATTAAATGCTTGTATTTCACATTCTTTTTTTAAATTCCATGTATGTTTAACATAAATAAAAAATACAAATAAAAAAAATAAACAAAAACAAAAAACAAAAAACAAAAAAAAACAGAAAACAGAAAACAATGTCAACACAAAAACTCATATTCCTTATGATTCTCATTGCTCCATATTGTAGACATTATTTTTCTGGCCAGTTGTTTTCCATATACCTACATATGACTCTTGACCTTTTATAAATATCATTTAGCTCCTACAACTATTTTTAATGGAAGCAACTCATTGGGATTTTTGCAACAAACATGAGGTGGATTTCCATGGATATTTTCAATATGGATCATACAATCAGGAACAGGCTTATGAGAGTAGATAACTTCACAATGAGTGGATGATATTCGTCAATTAGATATGTGAGAAGGTGGCCGAAATTAATTTGTTTTTACATGAAAATAATGACAGGATGGGAGGACAATATTGGTCCATTAGAGGCATGAAAAGTCACCCCAAAGTCCGAAAGAAAATATTTCTTTTTTTTTAAGACAAAACCGAAAAAAAAAAATTCAATGATGGTATTAAATTGTGAGGCTCTATCAATGGTGTAAAGGACATGTAAAGGAGTTGTAACATTAGTGTATATTGAACAAATGTTGCAATAGTGTCGTGGTTGACCATTTTTTTTATTTGTGATGATTTTGGGTTGGTTTATTAGAAGGGGCTTCACATCTAACAAGTTCAAATCATAGAATTTAATTTAAGGAAAATTGAACTCGCACTTCAAGACAAAAAACTAAAAAAAGAAACTTCAACAAATTAAGAAACCCAACAACCCAACAGGCTTCAGATGTCTATTGTTCTCTTTATATTTATTAATTATTTTAACTCGTACTTAAGTTTGAAAAGAGTAAGAGTATGTGAACAATTTCAATAACGAAATCTTTTGAATGCTAGAAAACAAGGAAAATGAAAGCCCGATTCTCAAAATAACCTCCATATTGATTTTAGTGATAAATGTGGTACGTTTTCAAATGTTTAGCATTTTTTTAGAAAACGGGTTATTTGGTGCAAGGCATCTCCACTTGAAGTCTAATGGGATTCTTATCACAGGGCACTTCAGACAACTTTTGTGGCGGGTTATGAAATAATAGTTTTTATCACAGGGCACAAGGCTTATTCCCTTGAAATTCTTAAGGTATTTTAAGTATAGAAAGTCAACAACTTTCACGTGGAATAGGATTAGTTTACCTTAGGTGAGATGTTAGTGATTAGGTTCTAGAAGGACCAAGTGATGATAAACTCTCCATGTTCATTCATGCTAAGGTAATATTACACGTTTTTATGGTAGGATGATTACTAAATGATGGATGAGTTTTGAAAATGGAATCTAGTAATAATGCCATGTTTAAAAGAGTGATTTAGTGTTAATATGACTGATAAATGTTAATATAAGACAGATTTGTTGTGCTTTATGAGATTAATCCATAATTAATGGTTACTAGTTTATCTTGTTGTGACATCACCTCAGGAAGAGGGGAAGAGAAATAAATTAAGGAATTCATCGAACATGAATAAATAGTGGCTAAAAGCAATTTATGCTCTTACAATATAGGGAAGACTTGAAATGAAGTTATGGTTAAACTCATTGTCGCAATATACACTAGAAGAAAATGATAGTAAGTAAGGAAAAATGGATTTATACTTCATCAAAAAGGGGATGATGGTGTGCTCCCTATAGCATGTCAAGTAAGAAGAAAATAGAATTATGTAGTGGTGATGAACTCGTAAGTTCATGAGAATATCATAAGTACCGTATAGTATACACTTAGAGGCTTGACATGGACTTTAAAAAGATGTCATTTGATATGAAGTGTTATGCAATCACATAATATGTGGAATTGTATTAGGTAACTTGAGGAAGTAAACAAGACATTAGTTATTCACACAAAATGTGGAGAAATTATAATTATGAAATAATTGTGCTATAATTCAATGAAAATACATATCAAATGGAAATTTTACAAGAAGAAAAGGGGAAATTTCTTCGGATAAAAGGAATATGATCCTATCTAGTCAATGATTAATGAGATTTAGGTGCTCAATTTGAATCACAACAATATGGGATTGTTAGTATTATAGTAGCTAAGATCATATGACTCACCTAAGGTGTATACCTAAAGGATTGGATTGAAGTGCTAAGCTAGAACAGAGAACGCCAATTTATGTGATAATAGTGAAGAAGTTTTTCACTCTTAAGTGGCAAAGTCCTTCAAGGATATTAATGAGTAGATTCAGCAACATGAATGATAACTAAGGATGGTTAGCCCAAGGATCATAGATATTATCTATATAATTTAAAAGTGTCAAGATAGGAATTTATGAACACAATTAGTGAGGGATGATGATTGATAGATGAGAAAAAGTTTTAAAGGTTTAGAGGATCAAGGATAGCAACTAAAGTCTAAGAATAAATGTTGTTGGAAGTTTTATGAAAAGACCCTGAGAATAATTAAATACAAATTAACTAAAGAAGAAAATCAACTAATAGAAAGTATACTTAACTAATATGCACTAATTATTTCATAAGTGGATTAATGTTATACCATTAATTATTTCAAAAGTGGATTAATTTCATATTGAGGCTTCATAACTTATCAATATTATGCCACTAGAATTGAACTAAGTTGTTTCCAAAGCACAACAAGCATATAAATATTTTTGTGGATGACGATAATGGTGGAAATAATTCCAAGTGCTTCAAATTCTATATTAAAGATAGTTTGTGACAAGAAAAAGTGAAGGAAATGAATAGTTAGGTCAACATTAGGAATGATGCATCTACAATTGAATATATCAAGTGGTATTGAGCTAGAAACATGGTAAAATCAGCTAATATTTTTTAGAGTGAAAACTGACAATGGGAAAATCAGTGGGGCTTAACCAATCCTTTGTGCAAGTGGATTAAGTATGACATTAAAATTAAACAATGATAACCTAGTGTTTACATGTTATCGACCACAGTATCTCTGGAAAGGATGAACAAAAGGTGTACAGTGATGAAAAAAATCATGGTATTTAATTTGATATTAATGGTTTAAGAAATTATGGTAATGCTAGTGATAGCTTAATGTTTACTTTTACCAAATTTTCCTAGGTGGAAGCAACACGTAACTAGGGATTAAGGCTCTAAATGATCATGCTTACTTGAAATTTTAATTATATACTTGAGCATATTGATAGGGTGGATTTACCTTCCTTGTAAATTATATATCTCTTTTTTAAAGTGGAAATGATATTTGACGTCTTGATGAGAGCTTGACACTCATAGTATGATGATCTAGCCCAACAAATATAACAAAACAAATCCTAGATGGATGTTCATTGATATTATTGTACTAAATTTAGTAGTTGGTATTCGTTATTTATGTCTACTAATGAATTTGATTTTACTAATGAATCATGATGAAAACACTTATTATGGTTGTTACTATACATGTGATATGTATTTAGATGATATGATTAATCATAGTTATGGTATACTTTCCGCCTTATTTTGTAATGTAATGGTACTCTTATTTATAAATTATTACATTTTTATTATGGCCTAAAGAGTGAGATCGTAGATCCACGATCTAAGAGGGAAGAGGAAAATGTACCTATGAAGTGTTAGTTGGAACCGTTGCTTAAATAGTGGTGTAGCTAGCAAGAAATATTAGAAGAATATTACATGAGGAACATGAGGAGACACAAGAAAATAATAAAGAGGCATTTGAATAGAGGGGTTTCGATATTGGTTTTGGTTCTTGTTCTTCTATTGGGGGTATTTTGGTGGTTCCTTGGCTAGACAAATTTGGTTTGGCAATGAGCTAAACTTGAGCACATAAGGAGCATTTCTAAAAGCATGTTAAGATGGAGGTAATACATTTCCATGTGTTGTGAAGCTATGGACTATGAGTGTGTCCAGGCTTGGAGAAGCTCAAGAAAATTATGAGGGGATGGGAGATGAGTGCTTACCTAGAAAGGTAGAAAAACCACTCAAGGTGCTTACTAAGGGTTTTTAAACTGTAAAGCATGAGATTTATTATTGATAAAGACGATAAACCACCCAGGGTTCTTTTTTCTGGGATGATAAACCACTCTTAGAGTGCTTGCCAAAGCTAATAAGCCACTCAGTAATGTGAATTTCTGTAGTGCTTTCCTTGTTGATAAAACAAACGCGCACACACACACACAAACATAATATATATATATATCAAAATAACACAGAAAGGTAAGAAAAGATAGATCAACAACTTGATAATAATCCACTTCAAGGGGGAAAGTTCCCTTCACATCACATAAATGAACAATTCTTGGATGATTTAAATTACAATACCTCCTTGGTATATATAGGAGTATAAAGGGTCAAAATATAATTACAGCCTACATAACAATAATAATAAAAGAGCACACCAATAACAATATTGGCATTATATGGTGCACACCATAACAATATAGGGGCTACACTAGTATTATAAGGACCTAACATGCCCCTCACCTTAAAAAAATATTGTCCTAAAAGTTTGAGTAGTCTTGGATGATTTTTTATAAAATATCTATCCTCCCATGTGGAATCTTAGTAGGTAAGTTCTTCCACTTAATGATATTCTCTGAAATTGATTGATTTTGTAGTTGCTAGATTCTTGTTTCCATGATTGCTTTAGGATCCAATATGATTTTTCCTTCCTCGTCAACTTCTAGAAATATTGTTTGACTTGGGAGCTTGTTACTTATAACCTTCTTTAAACATGAAACATGGAAAAGTGGGTGTACTCACAAATATGTAGGCATCTCCAATTTGTATGCCATAGTTCTAATCTTTTGTAACACCTTGTAAGGTCCATAGTAACTAGGTGATAATTTATTATCCTTCTTAGCTTGCCTGAGGAACATTTGTTTGTATGGTTGTATACAAAAAAGTACCCAATCACCCATGTCAACACTTCTTTCACTACAGTGTTGATTTTCTTGTTGTTTCATTTTATTATGTTCTAGATTCAAGTTATCCTTTAAGAGTTGGAGAACTTGTTGTTGATGCTCGATGTGATCTTCAACTGCTTGAAACTTAGAATTTTCTCTTAGATACAATATGATGGATGGTGAATGATATCCATAAAGCACCATAAATGAGGTCATTTTTTCTAAGGTGTGGAAGGAAGTTTTATACCACCATTCTTCCAGGTATAACCACTTGACCCATTATTTTTGTTTATCATATACAAATCAACCTAGATATCCTTCCAAATATTTGTTTACTATCTTAGTTTGTCCATCATATTGAGGATTATAGGATGAGATACGAGATGATTGAGTACCAAGACAAGAAAACAATTTTTTCCAAAAATTTACAATGAAAATTGGATCTATGTCAGTTATAATAATCTTTTAGTTTCCATGTAACTTTTGAATTGTTTCCATAAATTCAGTAGTAATTGTATTGGCTTTGAAAGGATGATATTATGCACAAAAGAATGCATACTTGGTAAATCTATCAACTACCACCATGATGACGCTCTTTCCTTAAGACTTTGTTAGACCTATGATAAAATCCATTAATACCTCCTTCCAGCAATGACTTGTAATGGCTAATGGTTGCAAAGGACCTGGGGTCATAACTTTATCAACTTTATTTTGTTGAAAAACCAAACATTCTGTGAGAAACGTTTCGATATTATATTTGAGGCCATCCCAAAAAAAAAAACCTTCATGACCCTAGGGTAATTTTTTAAAAATCGTGAGTGCCCTCCTATAGGAGAGGTGTGGAATTCCAAAAGAACTATTTGTTTGAGTTCAAAGTTCTTACATAGATATAAGAAATCATTACAATGAATCATTTTTCCAGATAAATGTATCAAATGCATTAGGATCTTTCTGAAACTTTTGAATTAGTTTCCACACCTTTTCGTAATTCTTTTATTCATCTATTTTTTGAGTTATCCAATTAGATTGGATAATAGAAATGGCAAAAAGAAATTCCTCCATGTCCTCATCTCTCCTCATGCCTTATTGAGAGTGCATCTACAACAACATTTTTCTTTTGTTTTTTGTAGATTATTTTGAAATTCATAAACCATCTTTTTCACCCATTTTTTCTACTCATCTGAAGATAATATTTGTTTCAAGAAGTATTTAATACTATCATGATACGTTTTTACCTTGAAGTGTCTTCCCATTAGATAAAGGTGCCATTGTTTCAGGGAATGTAGTATTACGAGCAATTCCTTGTCATAAATACGTTTGTGTAAATAATTTTCTTGGTATGACCACTTTCAAAAGAAATGGGTCTTCCTCCTTGCATTGAAACAAGACCAATTAAATTTCATGAGGCATCACATTCCACAATAAAGGTTTTTTTGAAGTACAATGTAGCTAAGACCAATGCTCAAAAAATTTCCTCTTTAAGATGTTCAAAGGCCTCAGTTTGTTCTATAGTCCCAAAAAATGCATCTTTCTCCAGTAATGATGTTAGGGGTGTTGTTATTTTCCCATAATTATTAACAAAATTGTGATAATACATTGTCAACCGAAGAAATAATTGAAGATGCTTTAATGATGTGGGGATTTTTCATTCCTTTATGGCTTTAATTTTGTTAGGGTCTACCTTAACACCCTCATGAGATAGAATATGACCCAAATATTTCACTTCCTATACCCCAAAGAAACATTTGGAGGGTTTTGCATACAGTTGTTTCTCCCCTAATAGTTTGAACACCCTATCAACATGTTGAACATGATATTTCCAAGACTTTTTGTAGATTAGTATGTCATCAAAAGATACTAATACAAATTCTCTAAGGAATGGTTTGAAAATGGAATTCATCAAAGCTTCAAATGTGGAAGCTACATTAGTAAGGCCACAAGGCATGACCAAAAAATCATAATGACCTTCAAGAGTTTTGCATGTTGTTTTTAGAATGTCTTCTTTCCTTATTCTAATAAGATGGTATCCTAACCGAAGATCCAAATTGGTAAATTAAATTGCTCTATGTAGTTCATCCAACAATTTATCAATGACAGGAATGGAAAATTTATCTTTGATAATGATCTTGTTGATTTCTATATAATCTAGACATGTATGCCATGATATGTCCTTCTTATGCAAAATTACTACTAGATAAGAGAAATAACTTTATATATGTTCAATTATACCCACCTATAGCATTTTTGCAACCATATTTTCAATTTCACTCTTTTGGGCATATGTATATTTGTAAGGTCTGATCTTTGGAGGAACGCTTCCTAGAATCAAGTGAATAGCATGATCATGATTGAAAATAGGTGTAAGACCTTTGGGAGTCTCCAATACCTTTTAATGACTATCAAGGAAACTACGGATATCAAGACAAATGGATGACTTCGATGTTTGAACATATAGTGAGCATAACTATGCAATTATCCTTCATTGTTCATTCTTAAAAAAATTAGTTATACCATTAGACCTAATTATATTCCCAAGTTTCCTTGGGATAACTCTTAATACAATTTCCTTTCTTTCCCAAAAAAAAATTCAAGAAATGTTCTTGAAAATTAAAAGCTAGCATACCCCAAATATTATAACCATTGGACTCTTAACACAACATCAACACCACCCATAGGAATGGAAAGCATTATACTATTCAATACATATTCCCCGATGCTTATATTGGTATTATGACACTTACTTGAACAATTTATACTTCCTCCATCTGCAACCATCACTTGACACTTTGATTTTGGATATAGAAAGTAATTTGCATTCTTGGTTATCTTACAATGAATAAAATTATGGGTACTCCCTGAATCAATCAGCATTATTACCTTTTTCTTCTTGATATATCCTTCTATCTTCAAAGGTTAAGGGGTGGTAATTCCTGCCAATGCATTACAAGATATGGTCGGATTCATTTATTATTTTTAAACCCTTGGGGTTCGTTCCTAGTGTATATCTTCATCTTTTGATGTTTCTTGTTAATTTTATTCATCCTCTTCACAATGTATGTAAAATAATTTCTTCTCAACACACTTATGACCTTTAGTGTATTTGTTTTCACAAATGTAACAAAGCCATTTTTCTATTTTTTTCCTCTAGTTTTTTTGGTGTCAACCTTGTGGGTTGTATGAGGCTATGAGTGGAAACATTTCCATATTTATGCTATGAGTAGTAAACCTCCTTATTTCCATCACTTTTCTTTCCATCTTGAATGAATTGTCTAATGACTTAGGTTCCCAAAGGTGAACCTCATGTTGGATGTTATCCTTTAAAGTCCCTATGAAAACATCAATTAGATGCTCCTCTAGAATTTCATTTACCTTGATATTCAATTTTTGGATGTCCTCAATATTTTCCCCAACTTAACCCTTTTGTTTGAGATTTATCAATTAGCTAAAAAGTTATTTCTCTTTGTATCCTCATAATGTTTTATCAATTCCTCGATAAAAGTGTTCCAAGTTACAAGTGATTTACAAGAACAAAGCCATTGATAACACATAAAGTATTCGGGTTCTAAATATAAAGATGAAATTCATACCTTTTGTGTGTGTTTCACATCATGTACATCAAATAATTTCTTCATTTGTGGTATCCATGCTACTAGATCCTTGCCATCAATCTTCCTCATATTAATCCTTGGAATGTGGATGGTCTTTAGCCCAAAGTTGGAGTCTTTAAAATCATGATTTACATTCATTTTTTTTTCATCATGAGTTTTATGGACTACCTTTTCACCATTAGGAATCCTTTCTTGTAGAAACTTTGTCAACCCTTCCTTTAAACCTTCCATGTATGCTTTTAAACCTTCCATGTTCTGTTTTAAACCATCCATGTCCCATTTTAAATAATCCATGTCCCTTTTATGTTTTCTTTTATGTCTACCTATAGTCCCTTCATCATCGCTTCAATTTCATCTTTGGTTTCTCTTTGTGAGAGAAAAATCGATTCCACTTGATCCCATAATTTTCATATATCATGTTTCATTTCTTCCTCTTCATGCATCATAGTAGATCTTTCTGAGGGCTTAATAGGTGTAGGATATTTTTTTTGGAATTATAGGATAAATTAATTATATATATTATTTCTTATGCCCTTTGAATCACTTCAAACTGATTTTTCAAACAAACCTTATGCAAATTTAAAAGTACACATATTTTAAGAGCTTGATTTTGAGCTTGTTTATCTGGTTGAGCTCGAAACTATTGTATCTCGGTGATTTCAACCTCCCAAGGTCTATAATTTTATCCTAAGATATATAGGTTAGTCTTCTATCCAATCCCACAAGCTAGATTGATATTGGATTCTTCAAGATAAAGTTATGTCAAATTTTCGATGATGACCTCATTATGGACTAGTTCAATAAAGAGAACTTGTGTGAGATGCCACGTGTCATTGTTTCAACCTTCATCCCTGAAATTCATACCAAAAAAACTAAATTCTATGAAATTGCATTCAGTTTTTATGAAATTTGAAATTGATTATCGAAGAGAAATTTATGACAATTTTCTATGGGACACCTGTTTGAGACTAAATTATGAAGCATGCAAAAACCCTAACTTCCATGGACCATATCTCTAAACATATAGTGAAAAAATCTGAAATTATAACTATATTTTCATCAAGAATTTACCTTCATGTGGTAATAATTTCATAGTCTGAAGCTTCATAAAAAAAATTATAGCAAAAATTCCATGATGGCCCATTTGAAGTAGCAAAACCCTAGGATCAAGAGCTCTAATACCAAATGCTATGTATCCATATAAGAATAACATAGAAACATAAGAAAAGATAGATAAAAGACTTAATAATAAGCAACTTCGAGGGCGAAACCTCCCTTTACATCAAATAAATGAACAATTCTTGGATGATTCAAATGACAAGACCCCATTTGTTGGGCGCAGGATCCCCCAAGGGAAGTTTTGGGTCTTAGAGCCCAGATTTGGTAAAAAATTGTAACTCCGATGTAAAGACTCCGCATTTTGTGGGAACCAAGCTCGTAGCTTGTAAAAGAGTCATAGGGTTGTCCACCCTCAATTTTGTTATTGTAATGTTAGCTGTAGAGATATACCCATGGTCCACGAACCATGGGATTGTATAAATAGAGTGAGGCTCTAAGCAGTTATAACATCTAAGCATAGTGGAAGATGGACATATGATGCATGCAAGGTAAATCTGAAGTGTAAAGTCTAGTTTGGGTTGTAGAGTATGAGAAGGCTTTACAGTTGAGTGCACAAAAGCCTAGTAGGCTATAACTGAGTGTACGGACCCCTGTAGCTGAGTGCATAGGATGAGTCGAGTCTGTAACAGTTGGAAGTAATAATAAAGAGAAGTTTCATATCATTTATGTGTATTCATTTCCTATTTATGCATCTATTGCATTGGATATACATTGCACTTTTAATGCTTATATGATGTGCAAATATGTATGAATGTGTTGATTAAGTAAATGTAAGATAGAATATCTATTTACGCAAAGTTAAGTAAGGTTTGTTAAGAAGATAAGTAGGATACGCGGTGTAGCTTGGGGAAATAGTGTAGGTTGTTGCCATAATAGTGCGAGAGCATCTCAACCCCTGGTTAAAGTTGCGTAAAAGATGATTAAACATATCGCGAAGGTATTGAAGGTTAGAATAGTACGCGAAGTGACTTATGTGAAGGTTGGCACAATTAGACTAAATCGACACCACAGACATCTCAAGGGTGTGGAAACTTGGTTCCAGCATGCCCCCATACTACCTTGGGTGATACTTCAGTCCACGCTCCTCGGGCTGGTGACAAAAGGGCCAGTAGTGTAGGGATTTGTTTGCCTAATTAACTTCAAACTTGGGTCAGGCCCCCTCAAGCCAACAAATGGTTCCGTTGCCGAGACAAGAATCTACATAGAGATGTCTGATGTCATATCATTGGAATCCAACTAAAAAGGAAATTGAAGGCTGGTTGGATAGAAGAATTCATGAGTTCACGGCATAGGAGAATAGGAACCCCCAACTATCAAAAGAAGAGTGGTTAGACTGCTACCTATACATGGAGATCCACGAAATCTTCTTCATGTCCTTCCCTATTGAGCTATATGAGTGGATCGTGAAGCTATCAGATAGCCAAGGAAGGTGGAAACTTGGCAGTTCTATTGTTTGGACCCCAGAGTTAGTGCAAAATTTGGAAACATCGAAGGCTAAGATCACACACGTCATTGACCATTGGCTCGATTAGATTATAGGAGGATTCATTACTGGGTTTGCAGTCAACACCTCAGTCAGCTATAGCGACGCAGAGCGATGCTTTCTCAAAGGACCATGAGGTAAGTACATAAAGTCCGTGAATACTTGGATTAAAATGTTATTGTTTGAAAAGAGGTTTATGTAGTTACCTTGATGTTTAGGGCTACGCGAAGTGGAAAAGCTTATAGGAATGAAGGAAATAAGGGACCAGAAAATAGCCCCTTGATTTCACCTCTGCGATGGGATGAGGAAGAGCTTTCAAAGGTCTCTCCAAGAAGTGAAATACATCTAATAAGGCAAAGAATTCCGTGAATACCACCTCCACCCACACCGCCACCAACTTCACCACCATCCCCTCTATCTTCACCCTTACCACCACCGCGATTCGATATGGCAAGTATAGTGAAGTTGCATGTGTTTAAGGGATTGGGAAATGAGGACCCAGACCAATTCTTGTTCGTTGTAAGAGCCCTATGGGAAGCGCAAGGAGCTATAGATGAAAATATAAAGAAAGTGACACTAGTTAGTGCCATGTAGGATCGCATGCTGACCTGGTATATTAAGAACTCCAATGATAATCCAAATGCGGGAATTGCGGATATCCAAATAGCGCTAAATAAATAATTTAGTAGGCCAAAGTCTGAAGCACATTCAATCATTGGATTCAAAGAGATCACAATGCTACTAGGTGAGAATCCTTGGGAGCTAGATCAAAGGCTGAAATGTACGATTCGTGAAGCTAATATGAATCTGATGGATGGACAGCATCGCGAGTGGTTTGTAGCTTCACCAACGCCACATTTAAGGAGTGCGTTATTGCAACAGAAGCTAACGACTTAGGCAGAGGCCTTAGAGATCACAATGAGGCTACATGAGACCCCGATGTAGGATCCCAACTTGGGAGTTTAACAGATCCACGTGCAGCTAAACAATTTATGCCTTGAGATGCAGAGTTTGAGACAGGACATGACAACTCGACCAGAAGTGTGCAAAGAGGTGTGGTGTGTAAAATGTAAGGGTCAGGGTTAGGGTCATGACAAGGACCACTGTCTGGTTTTTTCAAAATACCTCACAGGAGGATGATCGATGCCTTTAGGGCCAAAAGTTCAAGCAGGACTTAGTGCAGTGCCTACTTTGTGGTGCACGATTTGTCAAATAGTTGGAAAACATGCCATGGACAATTGGCACTTGTTACAGAAGTATATGCAAAATTCACAATAGTTGTTCTACAACTTTTGTAGGTTGGTGGGACATAATTAGCATGCTTGTAGAAGCTATGAGTTGATGATGGATAGAACTCCCACCTATAGAGTTCAAGCCAAAACATGGCACTTGGACCAGAATGCAGGAATGGTGCGAACAATATTTCAAGGGCGTAGACAAGGTCGAGGTGGAGGAGGACCCGGAAGAGGTCACAGATAGTTGATATGCTACAATTGCATAGGGCTAGTACATTATGCCTGTGATTTCATGAACCCAACGTGCCCATCGTGTTTGTATTGCACCCTTTTTTATCATGAGACAAAAGATTGACCTATGATGATAGCTAGGATACGTGACAAAGGAGCACTACCGCCTCCTCCAACTCAAAACCTATAGATGATGATGTCTGAGTCACACGAGGAAGATCTGAATGTGAACATTGTGCTTCAAAGTGGAATCATGACGGGAGATGACAAAGGAAAACAAACAGAAGATAGTACTTGGGTTCGCAAAGCTCCGTCGAAAGAAGCGGAGTTTGATTTGGAGCGCACTCCAGATACCTTCATGGAAGCTAAGAAGAGCTTCGTTGATTCCTCCACTTCAGGAAGAAAAGATAGACCAGAGCCAGAGATGGACCCATCTATGCTCATAATGTTCCTGGAAACATGTATGAAGTTACTGCGCAACAGTAAGGCTATAAAAGTATTACAATATCTCATTAATAGATGCGTTGGCACCACGCTAGGAGAACCGCTTGTGGTTTGGAAGATCGAAAAGCATAAGACAAGGATGGGAAGAGAAATGAGGCTAACCGCATAGATAAGAGAATATGAGATGGATCAAGTCATCCTAGATTTAGGATCGAATGCGATTGTTCTGCCGAAACAAACATGGGATCAAATGGGGAAACCTACACTGCAATGGTCTCCAATTCAACTGAAAATGGCGAACTAGCAAAAAATAATACCCATGGGGTGATTGCAGGGAATAACTATGGATATTAAGGGAGCGAACACGCTCGCATACTTTGAAGTGATAGAGATTGTGGATGACAACAATCCCTACCCCGTGCTCCTAGGAATTGATTGGGCCATTGACATGAACGAAGTGATTAATTTGAAGAAGTGCAAGATGACTTGTGAGAAGAAGTCCCTACGTGTAATCATACCCCTGGAACTTGCTGAAGGATCATGCTATACGGAGCCAGTGCACAACTATGAAAGTGATGATGATTTGGACTGCATACAAGATAACGGCGCGAGAGCAAGACTGGGTAAATCCCACTGTAGATGGTTGGATTTCATGGGAGCATGAGAGCTCCTATACTTTGGATTCTGATGAGGAGATAGAGTGATGGCAGAATCGGTTACACGAAGTAACTACACTTAATTGTAATATGGTGAAAAGGTCACTACATTGTGTCTCAACAACAGAAAGAGATCTTCCTACTTATGATGGTTTAAGTGAGGTAAATACCTTCTTGGATAAATTTGAAAGGGAGGTGTCAGAAAAGCAATGCTTCCAGGCATTGGATTGGGTACCGCACGCCATGCTCACAAGATGGTGGGGTACACACAAAGGAAGATTTGACGACTAGTGTGAATGTAGGAGAATGATGCGCACATGATTTGGGAAGCCTAGGGTGCGACTGACAGACAAGTATAATGGACAGGATGATCACGCATGCATCTGGCCAGGTGGGCATAGGCATATGGAGAAAAGACACAACTTGAATGGGTGCAATTGTTCTATCATACCCTCGATGTTATACCAATGAAATGGTATATATAAACAGAGCTTTTCCATGGGACTGGGGAATGGGATATCATACTCAAAGGGTTCATGATGACCTTCAGATTTGAGGACAAATTTGACTATATTAAAGAAGCACTACAAGAAGTAAAAGCTGCCATCTTTAGGATTCTGCAAGATCTATAGATCTAGCGCAGCTTGAATGGGCTACTCAGTCAAGTTGTACACTAGAATGTTATAATGTAACTACTAAAGAAGAGGATGAAGATCTATGGAAAATTAACATTCCAGAGACAAAAGGCCAATGTGAGGTTCAAGGACCACAGATTGAGAACCCTAACATAACTGCACCAGTGAAGACTAAGCAGGTGAATATTGGTATGGAGGCAAAACCTAAATTCGTGAAGATTGGGGACTATTGGGATGACGTGATAGTAGATAAGGTCACTGAAGTACTTCGCGAGTATCAGGACTTATTCCCGACCAAGTTTACAGAATTGAAAGGGATAATTGGAGATTTAGGGGTAATGAAGATCACGTTAAAACTCGACATGAAGCCAGTTAAGCAGAGGTCGTACCGCTTAAATCTAAAATATAAGGAGAAGGTCCTCAGAACTAGACAAGATGATCACAAAAGGCATCATTGAATTTGTAGAAGAATCCGATTGGGTAAGCCCGATGGTGGTGCAAGAGAAGAAGTAGAAGGACGAAATAAGAATATGCGTGGATCTCAAGAAATTGAATGACATGTGTGTGCATGATCCATTCCCAACTCTGTTCATGGATGAGGTGTTGGACAATGTAGGTGGTCAGGAAGAATATTCTTTTACTAATGGATTCTTAGGGTATCAACAAATCAAAATTGCGCCTGAGGATAGGAGCAAGACAACCTTCACGATTGAGTGGGGTTGCTTTCAATATACTGTCATGTCATTTGAACTGAAGAATGCGTCGGTCATCTTTTCACACCTAGTTGTTGTGGCATTCAAGGAATATATCCATAAGTTCTTGGAGGTCTATTTTGATGACTGGACTATATTTGGGCCGGTTAAGCGCCATGTAGTGAGCTTATGCTTGATGTTGGATACCTACCGATGATACCAAATCACACTCAACCTCAAAAAGTGTTTGTTTCTTGTTCCTTTTGGGAACCTATTGGGGCACGTGGTTTGAAGACAAGGGCTGATGGTAGATCCCGCGAATATTATGGTGATTCTGAATTTGGAGGCACCACGCAGTGTGAAACAGTTACGCGCTACTTTGGGACATACGGGGTACTATAGAAATTTTATGAAAGGTTATGCCCAGATCACCACGGCAATGGAAAAACTGTTGAAGAAGGATGCCACCTTCTACTGGGACGATGAATTTAAGAAATTCCTGGATATATTGAAGGAGAAGATGGTTATTATGCTGATTCTTGTCTTCCCAAACTGGAAGAATGAGTTTCATGTTCATGTTGGCACGACGTGTATAGCATTGGGGGTAGTACTAACACAAGATGGTGGAGAAGGCTTGGATCACCCTATCACATTCGTGAGTCGCAGATTATCTAAAGTAGAAAATAACTATTCTACCACTAAACACGAGGGACTAGCTATGGTGTATGCACTCCAGGAGTATCGACACTACTTGCTAGGAGGTCACATCAAGATTTATACAGATCATTCCACACTGAAGTACTTGGTCAATAAGCTTGTGTTGGAGGGGTGCATATGCAGGTGACCTTTATTGTTCCAAGAATATTATTTTGAAGTTGTTGTGAAGCCTAGACAATTGAATGTGGGACCAGATCACTTGTCGCGCATTGAGACAGGGGAGGAACCTACTAGTTTGAAGGAAGGACTACCCGACATGGAGCTTTTTCCTGTGCGCATAGTGGATCGAAATTTTGAAGATATAATTCAATTTTTAACAACTGGAACTGTGTCAAAAGGTTACTCTATCCAACAGAATAAGGAACTAATGGTGCGTGCAACAAATTTCTTTGTCATTGCAGGGCATCTATACAAGATGGGGAATGATGAGATACTACAAAGGTATGTACCTGAGTTTGAATGAAGTAGCATCCTCACGGATCCTCATGGGGGCATTGTGTGAGGACATTATGCGGGAAAGCAACCGCACAGAAGATTCTCCCCACAGGGTTGTGCTAGCCAACCCTTCATCAGGATTCAAAAGCACATTGCAAGGCATGTGATGTATGTCAAAGAACAGTTAAGGCATCATGGAGGGACGAGATGCCTTTGAACCCATAAATGATGTTGCATCCCTTGGAAAATTGGGCAATAGACTTTGTAGGACCTATCAAACCTCAAGGAAAGATAGGCGCGAGATATATTATCATTGCGATAGAGTACCTAACTCGTTGGGCAGAAGTGTAGCCAGTAAAGGATTGCACGACTGCAACTACCACGAAGTTTCTGTTTGAACACGTACTAACATGATTCATATGTCAAAGATCTTGATGAGAGATCATGGTACACATTTCGTGAACGAGACGATCAACACACTGACGGACTAGTTTTAGGTGTATCATCAGAAAAGCACATCATATCACCCACATGCTAATGGGATAGTAGAAGCATTCAACAAAGTACTAGAGACTACACTGACCAAGGTATGCAATGCTCAGTGAAGTGATTGGGACCTGCATGTATCGACAATATTTTGGGCTTATAGGATGATGTGCAAGAAAATGACAAGACAAACAGTTTTTAGGCTTGTCTATGGAGTGGAAGCCATAATCACTATGGAATACATCATGCCTAGTCTAAGCATAGCACTGTTCACAGGTATGATGGACCATGGATCCCTGGAGGAGAGGCTCATGTAGTTGGAGGAGCTCGAAGAAGAACTTTTGGTTGGATTCCACCAGCGGGTACAAAAGCAACACGAAAAGGCTTGGCACAATTGACATATTAAGTTGCACACCTTTAAGGTGAATGATTTGTTGTTGTTATATGTAGTAAGTTTGATAAATTCTCTGGGAAAATTAGAATGCATTGGCTAGGACCACATGTTATTAAGGAGATCAGAGATGGTGGTGTGGTGCAATTGGTAAAGTTAAATGGAGAACTCTTCCCAGGAAAAGTAAATGGTAGTCATTTGAAGCCATACATAGGTGGCCCGAATATCTGACTAGCCGATGGAAGCACAATCTTAGCACTCCAGGCAGATGAAAGAAGGCACAGGATATAAACTACTCTTCTTGGGAGCTGCGCGATGTCAGGACTGCACATAGTAGTGAAGTGTCACAGGGTCCGCAACAGCGTGAGGGTAGCTGCGCTGCCACGTGGGTTGGCTGGAAAGTGACCCTTACAGTCACTATCCATGATGTGATGCTTGGTTTGAGACCAAATGGAGCGAGCAACAGGCATTTAAGGTGAACTTTATGGGCTAGATTCTTGAAAATCTACCACCAAATGAGCATTAATGGACCGAATGTGGGGGGAACAATCGAATTCAAATCCAAAAGGTGCTATAAATTACAAAGGCTTATCTAGCAAACAACACTTGGAAATTTGAGAACTGAGTTGTTGCGTGCCTAGACATTCATGAACCCAGACTTGTTCGATCTTCTAAAGGTGAATTTGTTGTTTGAGCAATTACCCGAGCTGTTAAGAGAATTGTGGAATCACACTATGGCAGCACCTAAGGAAGCCATGGATACCGGAGTAATGACCACTGAGGAAGCCGCATAGGCCATTACAGAAGTGGAAGCCCCAAAAAGTGTCAGGATAGTTGCATAAATCCCTAAATCACCATGCATGTCGAGACTCAAGAAAGACAAGCAGGCTATGGTATCGGTGTGCGTATCCCCTAGGAATCCGTTAAGGACTAAGCTTACCATGGAAGAAAAGGGGAAGGCTATCAATTTGGAGGCCGATGATGAGGAAGAATTTGAAGAAATACTGATAGAGGAGGAGGATGTAGAAATGGAGGTTGAAACCCAAGGTGGGGACCCTCTTACCAGGCTGCCCGCATATGTTCCTCTGCAGAAGCATAAAGCAAAGGTGCCCAAACATATAGATGAGAGAAAGAGCTCTCTATACACTCTATTACTCCCTAACGACATTACTTTTGAAGGAACGCACTTAGGGCGAGTGCCTGTACTGAAATTTAAATACTGGGATCTCGCGGACCACGAGACGTTCCCACATTTAGAAACTGCGTAGCTAATGTGCCAGAAGAAATACACACTGAATGGAATCATAGCTGGATCCGTGTAAATCATTGAGAGGTTTGGAGAAGGTAGGATTGTTAAACCTACTCTAGGTGTCGCATTACCATCACACCCCAGTAACAATTATTGTCATCAAGCAGCTGCTCTTCTTGGTGCATGGCGGGTGCTTGTGGCTAGAGGAGCCCATCCGCATCACAGACCATTTGATTCACAGAATTACCCGACTCCCTTGCAAGGGAGAGGACCCAGTGAACATCTCGAAGGGAAAGAGTGATGACTTGGTTATCACCGAGGCCATGAAGAAGAATTTTAAGATGGAGAAGAAGAAGAGAGGGTACACCATTTCCAGCATCAACAACCATGCAGTCAAAGTCACAATGTAGATATTGGCAAGACAGGTTATGCGGAAGTGTTGTGCAGATGAAGTGCCCACATCGATGGTTGCACTAGCAGTGCAATTCACAGAAGGGGTCCAGTTCAACGAGGAAAACTACTTATGTGGAGAGTTCCTTAATAACTTCCCCGAGGGACAGGAGCAGGGAAAAAATTTTCACTATGAGTGGCTTCTGTTGTCCATAGTACTAGTGGCATGGAAATTTCCCAAAGACAGCCAGTTTCCAATGATTGCGCAGGACCTTCCAGAGGTAGTGAAGTATGCTTCATTGTGGGAAACCAGGGATGTGCAAAGGATAAGGGACAAAAAAATCTTTTGGGTGTTCATGGAGATGAACATCAGAATGGGGATTAATTGAATGTTGTGTTTATCGCCCATGGTCGACAATAGTCTGTAGAGCTTTACGGAGTTCAAGATAGATTTCCACCACGTCTACATCAGGGCGCAGAAGGACCCTGTGAAAATGTGGCATGAGCTACCCTATCTGGTGATAGACGACATCATCTTAGTGGTCCTTGAGTCATGGCTACCAGATTGGCGGACTCCAACCAGCTCTGCGGTGGAAGCAGAGAAGTCTACCGCACAGTAGAAAAAGAAAGAGGTGAAACTGCGGATGGCGTAGTTGGCAGAAAAGCATAGAAACGAAGCAGCAACAGCTAAGGCCTAGGTAGCACATGATGTTGGGAAGTTGGCAAAAGAGCAGAAGAAGCATGTGAAGGATAGAAGTTTCCTTCACCTAAGCTAGAGACCGACATAGAGCAAGGTGGCGCAAACCCACAGACAGTGTCCACCCCGATGAAATTTTTGCGTCCAAGAGAGCAGGTAGGGCCATGAAAGAAGTCGAAGGCTTCAAAGTCTTCATTCAACCCGATCACCCTCACTAAGGGGGATCTACATGACATTGGTGAGACAGTAAGGGATTTCACTGTAGAGGCCCTCCAGCAGTTCAAGGAGCAGATGGTGTTGGGGGCCCTCTGGGCACAAATAGAGGTGTTGCATGTGCACACTCCACAGGCTGGCACTATGTCAACCAACCTCGCAGTAGGCACATTCATGGCCGAGGAAATGCTACATGCCTGGATGACCAACACCATAGTGATACCAAATGGAGCACTCATTCCAAAAAATGAGGCCGACAGGCCTATGGTCACTGGGCTGAAGGGAATCAGGTTAAATGTGGCTACACTCCCTCAAGAGATGCTATATGTTTTGCAAGATGGAATCAATGCAAAAATACGAGCCAGAGAGGGTCGCATGCTCCAGGTAATTAGCAAGCAACACATCAAGATTGAATAGTTGAGCCTACAGTGCGACGAGGTAGTGGCACAGAACAGAAAACTCATATAGGTGGTGGAGGAAGCCTACCAGATGGTCCTGGAGTTGGCCATCCAAGTAGAAGAACCAGTGGAGGTGCGCGTCCAGAAATTAGTAGCAAGGGTGCGCGAGGAAAAGGAAGAAATGGCCAAGGCTCAGCTAGAACTAAACCTTTAGATATTCGAACTGCAATTGAAGGTGCATCCTTCAACTCACCCATAGGTTAAGGAACAACGTGCCATCACGATTACAGCAACAATAAAGGAGGTTAATAGTGCAATGATAGACTACATAAATTTGTTTGAGCAGTTTTTTGAGGTTCTCACCACCCTAGCAGAAATATGACAAAGTAAAAGGGATCGTGTAGATGGTTTCCCTTACATAGAGGCTCTTGAGGATGCAGCAGGTGAAAGAACTCAAGGAACAGGTAGATGCTTCTTAACATCAGGAAGTAGTTTTGAAGGTGTGCTTACAGTCATGGATTGATGAGTTGTATATCATTATAGCATCCATTGAATCAAAGCTCACGTAGCTACAAGCAACACAAGAAAAGGTTCAGGGCAGCAGTTTAGCCACAACAGTCTCTGAACAACACGTTGAGGAAGTATAGCAAGCAGTTGGTCAGTGTGATGTCGATCTTGCAGTGATATAGGCAGAATTGGGAGGTCTTCGCGAAAAGATCTCTGCACCGATAGACTGACTCGAGGGTGAGTCACAATGTTTGTGTTGGGAGCTTGTTGGGCACGGGATCCCCCAAGGGAAGTTTTGGGGCTTAGAGCCCAGAGTTTGGTCAAAAATTGTAGCTCCAATGTAAAGACTCCGCATTTTGTGGCCGCAGAGTGCGTAGTTTGTAAAAGAGTCATAGGGTTGTCCGTACTCAATTTTATTATTGTAATGTCGGCTGTAGAGATCTACCCATGGTCCACAGACCATGGGATTGTATAAATAGAGTGAGGCTGTAAGTAGTTATAACATCTAAGCATAGTGGAAGATGGACATATGATGTATGTGAGGTAAATATGAAGTGTAAAGTCTAGTTTGACTCGTAGAGTAGGAGAAGGCTCTGCAGTTGAGTGTGTAGAGGCCTAGTAGTCCACAGCTGAGTATGTAGACCCCTTCAACTGAGTGCACAAGGCAAGTTGAGTCTGTAACAGTTGGAAGTAATAATAAAGAGAAGTTTCATATCATTTTTGTGTATTCATTTCTTGTTTTATGCATCTGGTACATTGGATATACATTGCACTTTTATTGATTATATGATGCGTGAATATGTATGAATGTGTTGATTAACTAAATGCAAGATAGAATATCTATTTATGTGAAGTTAAGTAAGGTCTGTTAAGAAGATAAGTAAGATACGTAGTGTAACTTGGGGAAATAGTGCAGGCTTCTACCATAGCAGCGCGAGAGAATCTCAGCCCTTGGTTAGGGCTGCGCAAAAGATGATTATAATAGATCGCAAAGGCATTGAAGGCTACAATAGTATGCAAAGAGACTTATGCGAAGGTAGGCACAGTTGGACTAAATCGACACCACAGACATCTCAAGGGTGCGGAAACTTGGTTCCAACATCCCCCCATACCGCTTCGGGTGAGACTTCAATCCACTCCGTGGACTGATGCCGAAAGGGCAAGTAGTGTAGGGATTTGTTTGGCTAAATAACTCCGAACATGGGTCAGACCCCCTTAAGCCAACACCCTTGGTATATATATGAGTCTAAAGAGTCAAACTATAATTAGTGCCTATGTTGAGCCTCAACCTTGCACTCATTTACCTGTCCTCCCAACAACTTTTCCCTATTCACTTCTCTCTTCTGACATCATTTCCTCCATCAACTTGTTCAATTCATTGCATTATATGTCTTTTTAACATGATTTGTTGACTGTGCTAATGATTGACTGTTTGTTTATAATTTTGTTACATGTTCAGCAATTCCGCAGCTGTTCTGCAATTCCGCAGCTACTCAGCAATTCCGCAGCTGTTCAGAGATTCCACAGCCTTTTTGTTGTTTGCTATACTCCACGTGTCTTCTCCAGGAACGGGCCACATGGGCACGTTGGTATGGATGTATACATGGTTCGTATGCTATTGGTTGGGCCAAATCAGTCACGTATGCCCCCGGTCAACGCAGGAGTACCCACGGTCAAACAGTTAAGTTCCAGACGGTGGCACGGCTCTGCGTGAGCAACTGAGACACGGAACCACAGTTGGCACTTCCTCCACGCCACGAAGACAACAAGGGACAGGATCTAACCATAGATTTACTCCCCATGATGACCGTTTCCTCCAAACGTGCACGGAGTTGCCTGCGTGTTGCTGCGTAGTTAATTAGTTAAGACTGTAGTTGCTTAGTTTACGCAAAGGACAGTTTGTCCCTGTGCCTATAAATAAAGTGTTTGCCAACGCTTAGAGATTATCTTTTTGATATTGTAATTGCTGTAATTTTTTTGGTTATCAAACTCTGTTTTAGAAGACTGTTTCTACAGCACTTTTTGATTGTATTTCGACATGCTGATTTAATATAAGAAGATTGTTTTTGCTCATCTCTGCGTAGATGATCTTTAGCTGGTTGAGTGGATGGAGGGCCCCCATCTACCACAACCTATGTACAGTAGCATTTAACTTTATTTTCCTTCCTTTCTTTGTTTTCATTTTCACATGTACAATAATGTATAGTTTGATTTCTGCAGTTTTTCATTTCTTTGAACATGTATAATAATGTACAGTTTGATTTCATGCCTTTACATTTCCAACACTTTTCAGAACTGATCAGTTTGTTTATGCAGGTGTGTTAGGAGCCCGGGATAGTGTGTTTTTATTTCTTTTTATCACTGATGGTATTTGAAGTTGCCTTGTCTTAGCTGCTGATTTTTACCTTGCTTACTTAGTTTCATTGCTAGTTTACTTTATCAAGTTTTTGACAAGTTGCTTACTAACCTTTTGATGGTCTTCTCATCATAATTGTCTAACCTTTATTGGACCAAAATATCATTGAGTGGCAGCTTGGTTTGATTAGCTTTTTGACTCATATTATTGATTCCTTCTTAACTGTTTTTCACATGAACAATTGCAGCTAGAGGCAGAGTGTTAAGAAAGATTGAAGTGTTATGATTTGTCATTTAAGTTTTGCAGTTAAAGTAGTGTTTTTCACTTTCCATTGAGTTAACATAGATGCTATTTTTGTTCTTATCAGCAGCATAGATAGTGGACTAGTGCCATTAGTCACTTTGTTTAATGCTTTGCTTTCATTTGAAGTTTCAATTCCATTGCAAGTCACTTTTCAAGCTTTCTCTTTAAAAAGTTCTAGAAGCATTTAGAAACCACCATATGCACACACACGCACTCATTTTTTTATAAATCCATCACTCCATCTTAAGAAGTTAAATCAACCACAAACATCATCCAAAAACGACAAAAAGAACTAGGAAAGGTTACTTAAGTACATACTGTACATCTCACTTCATCAACTTACGAGCCCCGAGTTGACAATTAATGATAGCAATTTAGACAACACTAAATTGACCAAACAGCCTACATAACAATAAAAATGTAAGGGAACAATAATAACAATATTGGGTTTCTATGGGGCATACAATAACAATATAGGGGCTACACTTGTATGATATGGACCTAAGACACACACAGACAGATATATATATATATCTATATATATATATATATATATATCTATATATATCTATATATATCTATATATATATATATATATATATATATATATATATATATATATATATATATATATATATATATATATATATATATATATATATATATATATATATAGATATATATGTGTGTGTGTACATATATATATATATATATGTATGTATGTATAATTTTCATCCTCCTTGAGCTAACTATGGATTTATGTTGAAGCTACTAAAGAAAATCCCCTTGTATCATGGATTTGTCTCAGAGGTGACAACTAAAAGTGATATTTGTTGCGTTTAGTCTAATATTGGGTGGAATATCAAATTTTCGCCTTCATTTATTACCATTTTTCAATTTCAAATAAGTGTATTTAGCTTAGTATAACTGATAAAACACCTAGGTGCTTGTTGTTGGGATGATAAACCACTCTCAAAGTGCTTGCCATACCTAATAAATCAGCCAGTAATGTGAATTCCTACAATTATTTCCTAACTGATAAACGACATATCTATATATATATATATATATATATATATATATATATATATATATATATATATATATATATATATATATATAGATATATATAATTCCCATCCTCAAGCTAAGTATGCCTTTTTGTTGAAGATGCCGAAGAAAACCCCCTTGGATCATGGATCTAGATCGGGGGTGACAACTACAAGTGATATTGGTTGTAGTTAGTCTATTGGGTGGAAAATCAAAGTCCTACTTTTAGTTTTCTCCATTGCTTTATTGCAGATAAGTACATTTCACCTAGATTTGTGAAATTAAAGATTGTTTATTATTGGATTTAATGTATAGCTTTATGGAATATTGCATTGTTTTAGGAAATTGGTGCATGATTGTAATTGGTTGAATTTAATTGAATTTCATGTGGATTATATGAACTTCTTCCATGAGGATGTAAGGTAAATTCCTTGAATTGCTATGTAAATTTATTATGTTGCATCTGGTCATGCAGGTTCTATGATTTACAATCACTTTCATGTTTGATTTGTATGTTAAATTGAAGACAGTTGGTCTTGTTAAATGTTGAAAAGATAAGATCTTGATTTTGATATGCACGAGTATAGTTTGCATGTGGACATGTAGGATTCTGCGAGCGTAATTTCTTTGATTCTTGGTTGTTTATTGATTTTGGATTACTATTTGTCCGATTTAATATTGCTAAGTGGTTTGATGTTAAAATTGTGTGCTCCAATTTAGAATAAACATAGAGAAATAATGGGGTGATATTTTGTTCTAGTCCTTTTAAAGGGACCTTGGTCTTAGTGTTTTATTTTATGAAGAATGATGTGTTTTAAATTGGGAACGTATTCCCTTTATTTATTGTATGTGATTCTCAGGTTGGGTTGGTTTAGAACAAGGCCGTGAGAGATCTAAATTTATTCTTTTAGCTAAGTTTTGTAGGCATGAGACCCTTTGGAGCATAAATGAAATGAGAACTTTTCCCTTAAGTGGTTAATGTATGCATCAGATGGTCAGGTTTAGTTAGACCAAAGGTCAGAGCTTAGTGCAGATTTTTACCCTGCATATAACATCAAAGGTTGACCACTAAATGGCTTGATATATTAAAATGAGTCACACAATGGAGCCTAACTATAATGGAGGTTTGGAAAAGTGGAGTTTAATTCAAGCAGAGTTTGGGCTGACTAGAGTTTGAGCCAACTAGAGGTTGATGCCGAAGAGGAGTTCAAGGCCCGAGTGGAGTTCAAACCCAAGTGCGATAAGTGGTCGCAGTGGAGTAGGCTTGTGTGGTTAAGTCAGGTGGCAGAAGCCACATAGGCTTAACTATGGGTATACCAATACCAAAGGGGTGAGGTAGTATTATGTTGGTACCATGTGGCAAGCCCTTACTTATGTGGCATGATTTTTAATGGTGAGACTTTAATTGCTAGTAATTTTTTATCTGTAATTCGGATTGAGGTAAAACTTATATCATGAGAAATCTCTAGACAAGATGGATGTGATGGTGATGTTTGTCTTGGATTTTGATAAGGTTGGAATTTGAGGTATTTTGTGACACCATTTCAATAACGAGACCTTGGAGATTAGGTTAGGTTAATGTAACACCTTCCACTTCCTGAGCATAGTCTAAGGGAGTATGAGGGTGTGTTAAAAATTGGTAAGAAAGCACCTGGTTCAAGCACTAGACCTAAAGAGGCTCACATACACACATTAGATGAATTTTTTATTTGTTGGATTTCCTTTTTGTAGACAAATGCGTGATGATATTAAAGTTGCAGGATGAGGTAATGTATGGATTTATAGGATTTTTTACTGAATTATTTATCTATGTGCTGACAGAGATTGTTGTTTTAGATTATTCCAAATAAATAAAAGTCAAGGTGATGGGTAAATGTGTTGTTTAATTTCTTATTGGTTGGCTCACATTTGTGTGTGTGTAACAATGCATAGGTACACATCAACACACGGTATAAAAGAGAAAAATCACTAGTAGGTTTGAACAACATGGTACAAATAAATCTTAATAGGTACCTAAAGAAGAGTCAGTTGGGAATATAAAAGCAGAGGATGTTCCTAAACTAATGTACACTCTTAGAATTCTAAGACCTTAAATAAGAATTTGCAAGGTAGATAACGAAAATATTATAAGAGAAAAAGAAAGAAGTGAATGTCATATGATGATAAAGTGTAACACATCTACAAAAACAAAGACAATAGGAGATTGGTATTAACAATCAGGACAAGGACAAGCCCAAGTATATCCCATCATATATCTAAAAGTAAGGTTGGATACTAAGAGACCATGTAATAGATCTGACCGAAAAATATATGAAAATAGAAATATGGCCAGAAATAACAAGATCTGAATATAGAAATGCTTCTCTCTATTGATCAAACCCTTGAGGTAGAGTAACACCATATAATCACTCCTTAAGGAAGGAGAACACTCCACAATCCATATTCTTGCCAATACAATAATCCTTGACACCTCTCAATGGGGAGTCTCTAGCCTCTATATAGACTTCATACATACAATACCCTCAGTCATTACCATGGGTCTCTCAATACCATGTATCTAATACAATGGGCTTATCAAATTATTCCTAACTACTAGTGGTCCCTTACATGATTGGGGTTAACCACTTTATTTATTAACTATCGCTCATCACATTATTACCTTATTCCCTTGGGTACCTCCCTTTGTAGCCCATACCCCATAATATCCCCCTAGGTATACTACATTCCACCCCCCTTAAACGTGTTTCATCCTCGAAATATAAGAAGAACACAGATAATAAGATCTACTCAAAAGATTAGTCCATTGGTACCATGCATGTGCATCTAGCCATCCCAGAGTCAGGTGATTACTTGATCTAGCCGGTGCCTCGTTCACTTGATATGGGAGTTGATCCTGGCGGTTCATTTGTGTTGATGTGTTGTGATTGGATCTTCGCACCTCTCTATCTGTCGTGTGGGGGTTTTTTCTTTGTTGCTAATTCATTGACATCTTGTTGGTTGTTTTCTTACTAGATGATGTGGGTGGTGATATGCTGAATTTTTAAGCAATGGTGTATATTTCTTTAATTCACAACCTAATGGAGCTTGATTGGTATCTAGTACATGTTGTGGTGCTTGAAATTGTTTCTTATCTTCAAGTATTAATTCAACCAAAGACTTCTCATCTGATGTATCAATACCTACAACATTTTCCACTTCAAACTCCTTGGACTCTACCTGTTTATTGATGGAAATATCCTATAATTTAATTTTTTTATTTCTATATCAAAACTTCAGGAATTTCTTTTGCACATTAATATTGATAGTACCAACAGATTCCATCCAATGGTATCCCAAAACAAGATCCACATTAGCTATATCTAAAGCATAAAAATTAGAATGCAATACATGTTTATCCATAGAAATCTTCAAATCTTTATAAACACGCACCTTCTCATTATTAACCTCTGTGTGCTCCATTTGTTTGGCTAGGACTTGCAATTTTTTATCCAAATGAACATTAATAAAATTATGCTTGCTATTAGGATTGATAGACACAATTATCTTCACTTTTTGAATACATCCATGAACCTGTAATAAAGAGATATCATCGGAAAATAACCCCTTCCCTGTTTCGTTATGTTGTTGTGTAGCATGAGACCATTTGTCCAAAAGGAGTTTTTCAAATTCTTCATCCAAAAGTTTGTACAACTTGTTTCTATCAAGTGAGCTCCACCATATGGCAACCTCATCCATAAAAAGAGGTCATGCTAAAGGTCTCCAATATTTCCTAAAAGCTTACTTATCCTTTTTTATGAATTCTTCAATAGTAGGACCATCATCTTTTCTTGTAAAAATCAGCTCGGTAGAAGCCATGAAGTAGAATGAGGATTTTGAAAAAAAATAATTACCTACTGTAGAGCATTGGGAAGGTATGTTTTAATAAATAATTTAGTGATGTTTTAAGCAATAGCTGTAATCTTTTCTTTATTATAAAGTAGGGAAAATGCAACGAGAACGAGTCTAAAATGATCCAATCACTAACAGTTGTCTTCTCTACGCAGGGAAAGGTAAAAGCAGGAAGGCGCAATGCAAAACGAGGATTTGATGAGAAGATAACGGCTGTCCCTCCAATTCTAAATAAGGTTCAGACCAGGTCGAGTAAATCAAGGAAGATCAGTCCGGAACGAGATGAAGGACTGCCAGTTCGGAAATACAGGCCGAGTAAAGGAAAGCGTTAACAATTTAGCGGATCCCTCAGGATCTTCGATCCTGAGGGATCGCTACGATCAATCGTTTTGTCGACCGATGAACTCCGTCGTTAATTGTATAAAAGGAGGGTAGCATTGGAAACTAGGGGATTACTTTTGGTATCTTTAACTTTCCGTTCATGAATTTTATTGTCAGTTGAACTCAGACTATTGAGTCTCTCTGAGACTTAGTTTTGTACTCTCATTGATGCGTTAATATAATATCTTGGTGTTAATTTCTCCGTGCGTCTGAAATAGTTTACGGCAGTGCGCCATTGGAAGCTTTGGGCCCGGCTCCAACGGACACTGGTTGATTGTACCATTACAATTCTGCTTTGTGTGGTTTGTTTCTCCTAATCTGTTATGGTTGCATGCTGTTTCATATTTATTCATCTGTAGATTTCCTGTTATAAATCTCTGTAACAAGTTCATATCATACTTTCAGGATTCTTCGCATACTGTTGATCTGAGTTGTTTGCATCAATTACAGAATTCATAAGTAGAATATTTCAGCTACAGGTGATTGGGGTTAATGGATTGTTTGTGACTATTGCAGATCGTGTACATATGATTGACGTTTCCTGTCTTTAATGATTTACTGTTCCATTTGATATATATATGATTGACGTTTCCTGTCTTTAATAATTTGCTGTTCCATTTGATTAAGCTACAAACCTGTATAAATGATTGCTTTCCTTTTTGTATGTAAGTGTGAGCCAAGGATTGGAAGTGTTGACCTCGCGAGACTTAGTTTCTTTACTGCCGTTCCATTTACTGCCGTTCCTTTTATTGCTGTTCCATTTCTGAAGTTGCTGTTTCATTCTGTTTTATTGCTGTTCCTTTCGCTTGCGTTTATTGAAGTGGCATGAGAGGAGGTTCAAGACTGTTGTGAGATACAGCAGACGCTATAATGCTCCCAGATCATGATCCATACTCCTTCATCAGTTTCTAGGGGGATAAGTTACTAATTCCATACCCTCGACCGACGAAGTTGCTGCGTGTGTGATTTCTTTATGCAAAAGTAATTTAGCATTAGCATCCGTTTACTCTTGTATTCTTTAGATCTATACTACGAAGCATTATCCTGACAAATAGCCTCAAATTAAGATGTCCTTTACAATAACAAAACGCTCCCAGATTGACTTGTAATGTGAGATAACTAGAGGTGAAAAAGACCCTTGTTACAGCTCCACATTTTGGCACCGTTGCCGGGGAAGGGGCATAGCCATTTGTTTGTTTTAACAGGGTAGTGTGTGAATCTGTTAGGGGAGAACTGGATTTTAAAAACGGAAGGTAAGAACCTGCGTGCGGAGCATGTAAAAGCCCTGCTCCACCGTCCGCTTTCCTAGCACAATTGATTTAGTAATTTAATTGGAGTGCATGACTAAGCAGAAAAAGCCAGAAAAGAATCAAAAGCCTCCATCCAAAACCGAAAAAGCCAAGGGGTCGGCGACCCTTGGACGAAAGACCTTTATAGACGAAATTTACAAGAAAGCCGGATCTCCGCCATCAGTAGGTTATAGGAAAGTAAACTCTAAACAACCTGCTAGTTCCCTTCAGGCCTCAGAATCACCATCTGAAGCCTTTGCGGAGGTGCACAGTCAGACAGAGGAGCAGGACTTTCAAGAATTTGACAATTCGACTCCTGGACCAGTGCACGAAGGAAATTTTAGCAACCTTTGCGAAGGAGAAGGAGAAACAGGGGAAATCGAGGAACCTAGATCTCCTATTGAACCAAACCAGCCTTTAAATAGTCCAGATAAAGGAAGCGCTGCAAAAATCCTCGTCGAGGGAATTCATTCACCTCAGACAGTAGGGTCCATCATTATCCCCGATAAAGGGAGTGCTGTAAAGACAGTTCCTGCTAAGATTACCCCTCCGCAACCAAGGAATACTCTATTGGAAATTCCTGAAGATTACTGGCATATATTTGATTCCATGGTGCAGAATCAGCCAAATACCCAAACCTCTACTCTGCAATATCCCATAGTAGATTCCGCTGCGAATGCACCAATGAAGGCAATTTCGCTTCAACATATCCCGACGTTTCATGGACTCACATCAGAAGACCCTGATGCGTTTCTATTCGAATTTGATGTGTTATGCAGGGGATACGATTACACCACTGATCCCCAGAAGCTAAAATTGTTTCCCTCTACTTTGAAGGGAGCAGCTCTGAGATGGTTCATGGGTTTAGGTGGTGGAGTCATAAACAATTGGGAAGAAATGAAAGCGGCCTTCTTAAAAAAATATCAGGATTATTGTAGATCAAGAGAACTAAAGGATGAAATCTTTCAAATGTCAGCCAGACCAAATGAAACTTTAGAAGAATATGTAGAACGTTTCCAATATAACTTGCAGAGATCTCCATATGCATCGTTACCTCTGCCCGATAACGTGTTGAAAACTGCATTGATTAGAGGTATGAAGGAGCAATGGATTGAAACGTTGAATATTATGGGAAAAGGAGACATTTATCAGGAAAATTTTGCTGACATCATTGATCTGTGTATCAGGAGCTCAAGAGGCAGCACAAGGATAAAACCAGCAGAATATGATCGCTTCACTAGAGACAATCGAACATCAACAGAAGGAGTATCACGAGTGGAACTTGGAAATCTGTTAGAGAATTTTAAAACTGATATCATGGGGACATTAACTACACAGCTTGATATTGTGCAGGCTAAACAGAAGCAAGCAGAGGCGGAACAGAATCTGGCAATTTTCTGCCCGCGGTGCAGGAAGAAACATAGCCAGAAAGAATGCCCGCTCGATACAGTTCAAATATGTGCTATTTGTACCAAGGACCATCCGACTGAAAGCTGTCCCTCGCTCCCTGGTTTGAAGGCGGTGTACAAAGAAGCAGAGGAGGAACCAGAATCAGCATACTTTATTAACCAGCGTCGTCAATGGCAACCTAGGCAACCTGGTATGTTTCAAGATCCCTCCTCTTCTTTTCAATCTCCGCAATTTAATGCTCAGCAACAGAATATGTGGCAAAATCAGTCTCAGCACCCGTTTTCAAATTGGCCGCCTCAAATGTTTCCTACTCCGAACCCTTGGATGAACCAAGCTGGTTGGCCAAACTTTCCTTATCCTCCGCCATATTGGCCAAATAGTTCATATCCTCCGCAGTGGACCCCTTCCACTTCGCAAAGTTCACCCTGGCAGAGCAACTAGCCAAGATCGACATATCAAACACCAGGAACAATTCCGCTCTGCCAACCCAATCAGCCTTGCAACAAAATCCCCAGCCCAACCTAAGACCGCAGCTCCCAGCCCAACCCAACCCTAACCCAAATAATCGACCAGTTCAATCTCTTCAAATTATAGAGTCTTCCGAGATTGAATCTGCTCTGCAGGAGTGCAATGATCTTCAGTTGAGATCTGGGCGAATAATAGAAAATGAGGGACATAGAACCGCTCATATTGAAAACCAGTTACCGAAAGAACAGCCGTCACAACAAGAAGAAGTAAGTAAAGACCAGGTTCATCAGCAAGTAATTACATCTTCTCCACCTTTCCCAGAACGACTGGCCATTCCGAGACAAATGCAATATCCAGATTTTGATATTCTGGGAGAACTTCAAAACTTGTATATAAGAATTCCATTCCTTCAGGCTATACAGGATATCCCCATATATGCAAAAACCATAAAAGACCTGTGTAGCAGAAAAACAAAAAGAAATATAACCCCTAACCCTAGAGTCCAGGTAGTCGGCACCTTATCCGACCTCTTATCAGGGAAAGAAACACCAATTAAATATGAGGATCCTGGAAACCCAATTGTCACTGTTCAAGTCCGTGGGCAGACCCTGACCAACGTTTTAGTAGATCTAGGGGCTGCGATTAATATCCTGACAACATCAACCTGCCAAAAGCTTGGAATCACATCGGTAGAGCCTACTTCCACTTTACTAGAGCTAGCTGACCGATCAGTAATAAGACCAGAAGGCACCTTGTATGATGTCATGGTTTCAGTGGACTCTTGGGAATACCCGACCGATTTTCTGGTGATTAATCCAAAAACCCGACTAGATGGACATCCGCTAATTCTAGGTAGACCATGGCTCGCTACTGCTAACGCCTACATTGGATGCCGGCAGGGAAACATGACCATAACCAGAGGACCGGATATCAAAAATTTAATCTTGTACCCGCCAGCCCAGCCAAGCATCACACCTCATATATCGCTGACTAATCTGCGCCCTGCCTCATATATTACTGATAATATTAGACCACCATTAACAGTTCAGGAAGCGCTAGATTTTAAAGATCAAATAGAAGATGATGCCATCAATAAATTCATTAATCAAACAGAATCCACATCGTATACACAATGCTTTATGATAAAAGCGGCATTTGATAACGAATTAGAGGAAGATCCTCTAAAAGATGACAATGACCCAAATATACCTGTAACCTCTGTTGCTAACAGCAAAGTAATACAAATTGAACCGGGCAAAACTTTAAACATTAACGCTAATCTGACACCTGAGCAAGAGACCAAACTCATCCAGCTCCTACGAAGTATCAGGAGGCATTTGCTTGGGACTATCCCGATATGAAGGGGATTGATCCCCTGCTATGTACACATCGTATCTATATCGAGAAAGATGCAAGACCGGTTCGCCAACCACAGAGAAGACTCAAACCCCATTTAAAAGATGTTGTAAAAGATGAGCTGCAGAAATTATTAGACATTAATTTTATTTATCCTATTTCTGACAGCAAATGGGTCTCCCCACTTGTGGTAGTACCTAAAAAGAACAGGAAATGGAGGATCTGTGTCGATTACAGAGAATTAAACAAAGCTACACAAAAAGATCACTTCCCTCTCCCTTTCATAGACCAGGTATTGGACACCTTAGCAGGCAAGAAATTTTTTTCTCTCTTGGATGGCTTCAGCGGATATAACCAGATTCAGATTGCCCCTGAAGACCAGGACAAGACTACCTTTACTTGCCCCTGGGGAACGTTCGCCTACCGAGTCTTACCCTTTGGATTATGTAATGCTCCGGCCACATTCCAACGGGCTGTTCTTAGCATCTTCGCAGATTTAATTAATGATGGATTGGAAGTGTATATGGATGATTTCACACCATATGGAGATGACTTTGATCCAGCCCTGGACACTCTCGAAAAAGTTCTAGAGCGTTGCATCGCTACCAGGCTTTGCTTGAGTCACGAAAAATGTTACATGATGATGACAGAAGGACTCATTCTGGGACATTACATCTCAGCAGCTGGCATTCAGGTAGACCTGGCTAAAATTCAAATACTCATGCTTATCCCAACCCCCACTAATCAAACAGAGGTACGTAGTTTTCTTGGTTTTTCTGGGTATTATAGACGATTTATACAACATTACTCACGTATTGCCGCACCTCTACATGCATTAACTGGAAATGTTGATTTTTTGTGGACAGAAAAATGTGATCGAGCCTTCACAGAATTAAAGAAGTTGCTATCTACAGCTCCAGTTCTCAGAGGACCTAATTGGAACTTACCATTCCAAATTTCAACCGACGCCTCAGACACAGCAATCGGTGCAGTGTTGGGCCAAGAAGAAGAGAAAAGACCATACGCTATCTATTACATCAGCAAAAATTTGGCTCCGGCTGAATTAAATTACACTGTCACCGAAAAAGAATTTTTAGCTGTGATACATGCTATTAATAAATTTAGACACTATATTACAGGCTATCCCGTTATTTTGTATACAGACCATTCTGCTATTAGGTATTTAGCAAATAAGCCTGTTACAAATGGAAGAATAACCAGGTGGTTGATCTTGTTGCAGGAATTCGACATTACAATCAGAGACCGACCAGGGAAGGAGAACCCTGTAGCTGATTTTCTTTCACGAATACCAAAATCAGTTGAAACAGCAGCAGTTGAGGACCAATTCCCAGATGAACACTTATTTGCAGTCGCTGTTCAGACTCCCTGGTACGCTGATGTGGCTAATTATCTTGCAGTAGGTAAGCTTCCAAAACATTTAACCCCCAATGAACGGAAATAGATCGTTGCGAAAAGCAATCGATTTTCGTGGGTTGGGGGCTATCTGTTTCACACAGGCGCAGATATGGAAATCAGAAGATGTATTCGAGAAGACGAAATCTTTGATATCTTGAAAGCCTGCCATGACGGGCCATGTGGAGGACATTTCGCTGAACGAAGGACAGCACACAAAGTATTACAAACGGGATATTACTGGCCTACAATCTTCAAAGATGCCAAAAAATTTGTCCAGGCCTGTGATAGTTGTCAGCGTGTAGGACGACCTGGCCCAGCAGACGAAATGCCTTTGCGGCCTCAATTGGTGATCGAACCTTTCGAACGCTGGGTTCTGGACTTTGTCGGACCCATCAACCCCCCATCAAACCAAAAAACCTACATTTTGGTGGCAACTGAATATGTTACCAAATGGGTTGAGGCGGAGGCATTACCCAGAGCTACAGAGGAGTCGGTAATTCAGTTCTTGTTCCATTTGTTTGTATGTTATGGTCTTCCAAGGGAAGTGGTTACAGATGGAGGACCACAATTTGTGGGACATAAATTAGCTGCAACACTCAATAACCATCACATCCATCACAAAATTACTACCCCATACCATCCGCAGGAAAATGGGCAAGTCGAAAACAGTAATAAGATAATAGAGTCAATTTTGACAAAAACTGTTGCCTCACACCGCCGCGATTGGGCCGCCCAACTACCGGAGGCACTGTGGGCTTATCGAACCACATGGAGAAGTACCACTGGCTATTCACCATATCACTTAGTGTTTGGAAAGCAACCCATTTTTCCTATAGAATTTGAGATCCAAACCCTGCGAACTGCCCAAGAAGTCGGATTGGATTTAAGTGAAGCACAGAAAAATCGATTACAGCAAATTAATGAGTTGGACGAAACAAGGCTCGCTGCATTACAGAATACAGCACTCATCCAGCAGCAGCGAGCCAAATGGCATGATGCGCTCATCAAAAACAAGATATTTCACGAAGGAGACTGGGCTCTGTTATATGATTCTAGATTTCAGGATTTCCCGGGGAAGCTTCAGACTCGATGGTTGGGACCATACGAGATTCAAAAAGTCCATGACAATGGGACCCTTACTTTGATTACAATTGATGGATCTGGATATACATTTAAGGTAAACGGCCACCGAGTTCGTCTGTATCGCAAACCGCTCACTCGGGAATCATTTTGCCAACAGTTACGCCAAGATACTAACATCAAGATTATGGGAGAGGAAGCAAAAACTTCCTCCCCTATAGATTGGTAAGAAGTTCATTCTTTATTACCACATTTTGTATATAAGATTGTAAATTTTGTATATATGTTTCAAGTGTGTGTTTTGCTGTTCCTTTTCAAAAGGAACAGCACTTGTGTGTTTTGCTGTTCCTTTTCAAAAGGAACAGCACTTGTGTGTTTTTGCTGTTCCTTTTCAAAAGGAACAGCACTTGTGTGTTTTGCTGTTCCTTTTCAAAAGGAACAGCACTTGTGTGTTTTTGCTGTTCCTTTTCAAAAGGAACAGCACTTTTGAATTTTTGCTGTTCCTTTTCAAAAGGAACAGTACTTGTGTGTTTTGTTGTTCCTTTTCAAAAGGAACAGCACTTGTGTGTTTTGCTGTTCCTTTTCAAAAGGAACAGCACTTGTGTGTTTTGTTGTTCCTTTTCAAAAGGAACAGCACTTGTGTGTTTTGCTGTTCCTTTTCAAAAGGAACAGCATTTGTGTGTTTTGCGGTTCCTTTCCAAAAGGAACAACACTTTTGAATTTTTGCTGTTCCTTTTCAAAAGGAACGGCACCCTTGAATTTTGTTGTTCCTTTCCAAAAGGAACAGCACTTTTTGAATTTTTGCTGTTCCTTTCCAAAAGGAACAGCACTTTTGAATTTTTGCTGTTCCTTCTTAAAAGGAACAGAACTTTTGAATTTTTTTATCCTTTTTTTTTAGAAGGAGCAACATTTGTGTGTTTTTTTTTCAATTCTTTTTTTAGCAAGCAGCATTTGAGTGCTTTTGTTATCTTAGGACATTGCATCAAAAAGAACCCTCCCACCCTCCCTTGTAAGAAAGAAATAGTATGCCCTCGTCCTTTCTATAAGAAGAAAACATTGTCCCGAGGCCATAAGTAGCAGCTATATATTTATGCAACAAATATAAAAGGCATGATATATCAAGATCAGCACATCATAAATCGCTATCTATAACAGCCCTAGTATTGATGCAACAAAGGAGGGAACCATACACTCATCATTCTTTCAGCCATAAGTCTCACCTCCTCTGCCCTGTTGGAAAACTTCATCATGTTACGTTCCTACAATTTTCTTTATTACTACTTGGAAATAAGAATAGAAAATTTATATCTTCCTATTGGGATAACAAGACTTCTTCCGCCATTCCCACTCTTAAGGAGGGATGAACCACCCTTATGTGTAACTATACAAGAGCAAAAGTCCATCTCAAAAGAAAAAAGCAGCAGCAGAACCAAAAGAAATTATTTGTCAAATGCAGGATAGGGGGTTTCATTAAAGAACCAGCCTACTATGATCATAAGATTGGAAGCGAAGTGGCATTCCCATCATGGCCACCACACCAGGGATATGGTCCAACAGGTTCATTATATAAACAAACCTTGGAACAGGGGGTCTCATCACAAGCCAGCCTGCCCACGTTTCGTGCCTCTCTGGTGAATGGCGTCATGGTTATCTGGTTACCAAGCCAGCATGATGGCCTGCATGTTGACAAGAATTGCTCTTCAAAACTACACAAAGGACTATGGTTCCGGGGTGAAATAAACAACTCTGCCACGGTTATAAACACCGGTCGGCAGCAGAGCTCTGTTAATGGTATCGGAGTCAAAACATATACACCAATTTGGATCTTATTAAATATTTCTTTCTATCCTCGTAATAATTATATCTTACACCTTAATGGATACGTCACATGAACATTTATCATTACCAATTATGGCAAAGGTATTGACTATGACTATCTCAGACTTTCCATGAGTGCTAGACGTCCTATCCTTATGTTCTGCATCACATCACGAAGGCTTATGTTAAACGCGATCTATCCATCGCATCGATCTCGGTATTTCTCTGTCTAATCTGAAACATGGAAAAACCTTATAAGCTGTTCCATTATGACTCGGTGATGGGATGACCACCTTCTTCTATTTGACGGCTGAGGCAGCCTATCATTTCGCGCGGGGGGGAGGTGACTTCATTACTCCGCCGGCCACGTGTTAACACATCATTCGGAAATGATATGATACGGAGGTACGATATGCGTTAACGGCATGACAATGCTATTTTTTTGAAAAAGTTGTTATTTATGATCAATTATTCATGCATGCTCTGTGTCTTTTCTTTTTGCCGCAATTACGTTCTTTGCATTGCTGTTCCATCTAGACCCTGAAACAGAACCATGGGGGGAAAGTCTATCAGAAGTGAGCCGAGCGAGCTCATAGTCTCTGAAGCCGCTCAGAAGATCTTAGAAAAAGTAGGGTGGTTAACTTATTTTGGCCGCCTGCGCAAATCAAACGAAATAGTGGCCATGGAATTCCTGCAGAATTTGCAGGAAGAACACTCAGTGGTAGGTGGGAAGCAGATAGCAGTCACGAAGGAAATAATCGCGGAAGTAACCGGATTACCAGACTTAGCTCCAATATGGACGACAAAGAAAGAAAGACTGCAAAAGATCGTAGAACCCTTCCAAGATGAAGGGCAGGAGCTGACAGTGAAGGGAAAAGGAGTGCTGCCGGCAACACTGGGAGAACCTTGGAGCGAACTGGCAAAGGTAGTACAGAGCTACATCACCTGCGAAGGACGAAAAGATGTGGTAAGGCCGCGTCACCTTAAGCTCTTAGCTGTGTTAAAAGGAAAATGTGCTGTGAATCTCCCTGCATTGTTAAATTCATTGTTGCATGATACCTCTCGGAGCCTGAAAAAGGCACACCATGAAGACGCAGTGGTTAGCCACCACGGGCTGATCCGCCTGATAGTGACATACAGTCTCGCTCGGCAGCAGACTAGCTGGCGGGAACTGATTACAGCAATTGAAGGGGAAGTAGCATCACCATCCCCAAAGACGAAGCACCCCGCTAGCACCTCCGAAACACCTAAAAAACCCAGAGAATCGCCAAAACCTAAGCAACCCTCGGGCACAACCGAGCAAGCGAAGAAACGCATAAAGCTAGGGAAACAAAAATGCACCCCTGAAGCAACTAGACATGCAGAAAAACGTAAGGAATTGGCCGCAGAAAGACGTGCTACCTTAAAGCAAAGGTATTCCTCTGGCACAGAAGAACAGGTTGAAAAACGCAGAAAGGTGGAGGTGGAGGAACAGATGGTCAGCACACCCGAACAGCCCGGGAGGCCTAGAAAGTCAGTTCGGTTGGCAAAGATAAGAGGTAGGCTAGAAAAAATCCAGCCAAACATAGGCCAGCCGATTGAAATAATAGAGGACCCTCCAGCGCCAGAACAAATACCTGGGGAAAACCTGGAACAAACAGAGAATGAAGTAGGAGCTGAAGAAGGAGATAGGGATGACGACTCTGCGGCCGAGACCAGCTATCCAGAGGCAGCTACTGAGCAGCCAATTCGGGAGAAGGAGATGGAACAATTGGGGGGTAGCCATCCACAAAACCCTGTGGAGGAAGAAGAGCTGGCCACCATCTTGGCCAGCCTTAGAGGTTATCCTTCACCCTCCAGTCTGGCAGAGCCTCCCGAAGGACCTTCTGAGGAAGAGACGCGTGACGAATTGCATGATGGGATGGCAGGGGAAGAAAACCCCCCTGTCATTGAGAAAGAAAATCTAAATACCAATCAGGAACAAGCCGTTCCCAAAACACCAGAAGGAAATCCACCCGCTGATGGCGGGGAGGATGAAAATGTTTGTCGGGAACAGGACGTTCCCCGAATGATAGAAGAAACCCTCGATGAAAGAGGAGCAGAACTGAGGGCCGCCCATGTGCCCACAGCCGAGGCAAAAGAAATTAAGAAGTTGAGAAGAAAGCAGCAGAAATTGCTGAATATTATAGCCCAGCTTCGGCAGAAAATTCGAAGTCTGAAAGCCAGTTTGAGAATAAAGAGGACTGTAAGAAGAAAAAGAAGGACAAATACAGCTGGGTCCTCTCAGAGAGGAAGACAGAGCACCTATAGGCATCTAGTAGGTTGATACTCTGCTAGCAAACCTGCAGCTGTTCCAATTAATACTGAGGAACAAAATGTTGTTCCATCTGGAACAGAGCACCAGAATGCCGTTCCTATTGACATAGAGGAGCAGGCTGATATTCCAAACAACCCATTAGAACCAACTACCGTTCCAATTAAAACTGAGCCACAAGACGACATCCCAGTTACAGAGGGACCACCGTACCCCTTTATACATGTCAAGAAGGAAGGGGAAAATAGAGCAGTTCACACTGAGACACCACCTTCAGGGAGAATTAAGCGATGAAATGTAAAGGTTCAGGTGAAACTTCCTGCCTCCAGGGAATCATGGGAAAGGGATCCAAAAACCAAGGCCTTGCGCCGCGAGATAAGATAGGCCCAACAGGAGGCTAAACAGCTACGGGAACAAATGATCCCTCGAGAGAAATATGAGGAGCTGTAGCAGGAAGTTGAGCAGAGGATTCCTCGAGAAAAATACGAAGAATTGCAGCAGAGGGCTGAGCAGTTAGAGGAACAAAGGATCCCTCTGGAAAAACATGAAGAACTGCAGCAGCAGCTGCGAAACACGAGTGAATCGGAGAGTCAGGCTTTTGAAGGATGGCAGAAGGAACAGGAAAAGGTTGCTAAGGTAACACGTCGACTAGATGCTGTTATTAAACAATTGGACACTGTATGTTCGTTGTATGATGATGTTTTGACTTGTAGGGCCCCCGCGAAGAATTATGCTTTATTCCTCCTTGAAAGATACTTAAGATTGAAAATAAAAGCTGTCAGGGCAGGTGCCCCCATTCAGATTAACACTGTTAATGATTTTATTGATTGTTGCAAACATTATGGGGTTAAGGTCCAACGATTATTATGCGAATTTTATTTGCACAATATGGTGCTTGAGCAGGAAACTGATCTAAACCCTGGCCCCTTTGTGGGGGATATACAGCTGCAAGCCTTTGTTTCATTCGGGGTCAACCAGTTAAAATGGCTCAGGGCTTACAATGCCTTTCAGAGGCAGGAGCACAGCCTAGATCTATGGGTCAGGGCTGAGCCTCAAGGTCCAGTTCGCCTATGGCAATCACACAAAAGCCTTATGAGAAACCCTGGCGTTATAAAACTACTAGGACCTATGCATGAGGAGTTGATCCGAAATAGCTTAGAATACTTCCTGGTTATTAAAGATTCCGCCTTGGAGGCTGCCAAATTCCGTTATCGGATTTCCACCCCAAGCATCTAGCTCAGGGAGCCCTTCAGATATGAGAAATTTGAGCTGGCTGCTGAACGATTGCCTTTTTATGGCCAGTGCATTCTGCAAGCTGGACCATCATGGTTAGGATATCGGTTCCGTAGCCCAATTATCTGGCACCCTGCACCGGGGTACCAGGCCTTGTATGATATGCCTGCAAATCAGTTGCATTATTTCTTTGATAATCTGGTTGCCTATCATGGTTGCAGACCCCCTCATGAAGTACCCTCTCCAGCCTATTCTCTTACTGCTCTCCATGTTAATTATAACGTTTTCATGAGGCCATGAAACAGAGTAAGTCGGGGGGTGTGTAGAGCATTGGGAAGGTATGTTTTAATAAATAATTTAGTGATGTTTTAAGCAATAGTTGTAATCTTTTCTTTATTATAAAGTAGGGAAAATGCAACGAGAACGAGTCTAAAATGATCCAATCACTAACAGTTGTCTTCTCTACGCAGGGAAAGGTAAAAGCAGGAAGGCGCAATGCAAAACGAGGATTTGATGAGAAGATAACGGCTGTCCCTCCAATTCTAAATAAGGTTCAGACCAGGTCGAGTAAATCAAGGAAGATCAGTCCGGAACGAGATGAAGGACTGCCAGTTCGGAAATACAGGCCGAGTAAAGGAAAGCGTTAACAATTTAGCGGATCCCTCAGGATCTTCGATCCTGAGGGATCGCTACGATCAATCGTTTTGTCGACCGATGAACTCCGCCGTTAATTGTATAAAAGGAGGGTAGCATTGGAAACTAGGGGATTACTTTTGGTATCTTTAACTTTCCGTTCATGAATTTTATTGTCAGTTGAACTCAGACTATTGAGTCTCTCTAAGACTTAGTTTTGTACTCTCATTGATGCGTTAATATAATATCTTGGTGTTAATTTCTCCGTGTGTCTGAAGTAGTTTACGGCAGTGCGCCATTGGAAGCTTTGGGCCCGGCTCCATCGGACACTGGCTGATTGTACCATTACAATTCTGCTTTGTGTGGTTTGTTTCTCCTAATCTGTTATGGTTGCATGCTGTTTCATATTTATTCATCTGTAGCTTTCCTGTTATAAATCTCTGTAACAAGTTCATATCATACTTTCAGGATTCTTCGCATACTGTTGATCTGAGTTGTTTGCATCAATTACAGAATTCATAAGTAGAATATTTCAGCTACAGGTGATTGGGGTTAATGGATTGTTGGTGACTATTGCAGATCGTGTACATATGATTGACGTTTCCTGTCTTTAATGATTTACTGTTCCATTTGATATATATATGATTGACGTTTCCTGTCTTTAATAATTTGCTGTTCCATTTGATTAAGCTGCAAACCTGTATAAATGATTGCTTTCCTTTTTGTATGTAAGTGTGAGCCAAGGATTGGAAGTGTTGACCTCGCGAGACTTAGTTTCTTTACTGCCGTTCCATTTACTGCCGTTCCTTTTATTGCTGTTCCATTTCTGAAGTTGTTGTTTCATTCTGTTTTATTGCTATTCCTTTCGCTTGCGTTTATTGAAGTGGCATGAGAGGAGGTTCAAGACTGTTGTGAGATATAGCAGACGCTATAATGCTCCCAGATCATGATCCATACTCCTTCATCAGTTTCTAGGGGGATAGGTTACTAATTCCATACCCTCGACCGACGAAGTTGCTGCGTGTGTGATTTCTTTATGCAAAAGTAATTTAGCATTAGCATCCGTTTACTCTTGTATTCTTTAGATCTATACTACGAAGCATTATCCTGACAAATAGCCTCAAATTAAGATGTCCTTTACAATAACAAAACGCTCCCGGATTGACTTGTAATGTGAGATAACTAGAGGTGAAAAAGACCCTTGTTACAGCTCCACACCTACTTTATGCGCAAAATTTAAAATGGCCACAACTCTTTCAATATGGCTTAGAATACTTATTATACCCAGTTGTCGGAAATGGAACAACCATTATGCATCTTCTTATGTGATAGAAATCTCGATCTAGGCACTCTGGAATTTCATATTCACGCTACAACTCTCCCGCCCTCACAAAAAAATCTAAAAAAAGAGTTGATTTTAAATCAACGATATCTCTCTTATCTAGACTCCAATTTGACCAATTTATTTCTCAAATTGGGAAATTTTTCAAGAGGATCTCAGATCTACAATTAGTTTCTCAAAATTTCCTACAAAAACTGCAAAAACTGACTAGAGATCCACTGTACACGAATTGTCGTCAGAAAAATTTCTACAACACAACTGATTTTTAAATCAACGATATCTCTCTCATCCGGACTCTAATTCCACTGATTTTTTTTAAATTGAGTATGTTTTTGCAAAGAATCCAGATCTGGAATTCTTTTTGTAAAGTTTGCACTAGAAGTTTCAGATAATATTTGCAAACTCGCTACCCCAAAAATTCCTACAAAAATAAAAATAAAAATATCTTTGCTTTTCCCAAGAAAGTGATATGATACCACTTGTAATAGATCTGACCTGAAAATGTATGAAACTAGAGATATGCCCAAAAATAAAAACATCTAAATATAGAAATAAGAGAACACTCCACAAGCCATATGCTTGCCAATACAATAACCCTTGACACCTCTCAATGGGGAGTCTCTAGCCTCTATATAGGCTTCATACATACAATACCTAGGGTCATTACCATGGATCTCTCAATACCATGTATCTAATAGAATGGGTTTATCAAATTATTCCTAATTAGTAGTGGTCCCTTACATGATGGGGGTTAACCATTTTATTTATTAACTATGGCCCATCACATTATTATCTTATTCCCTTGGGTACCTCCCTTTGTACCCCATACCCCATAATGTCCCCCTAGATATACTATAGAGCATAAGGCAGCCAATCAAGAAAGAGGAGAAGACATGCAGAAGGAGGAACAAACCTACTCAACACTATAAAAATATAAATAAGTAGCCATGATAGATAATATGATACTGAAACTAAGAGACATCATTATCAAAGGAAGATTCGGAAGACTCCCATACAAGAATAATTCAAAAAAGAAAAACCTCTTATCTTTTATGCAGAAGTAAATAAAGTAGAAGATGCAGAGCCTAGCTATCGGGAATAAAGAAGTAATTAAAATTGCATGATTATTTTGTGAACATGATGGTCGAGGTGGATGTTTTTAGTTTAAAAGAAAAGACTGATATATGGTGAGAAGATCTCAAGAACATCAAAAGTATCATACAAAAAGAAGTTAACATGGAGGACGTTTGAAAATCAATTTTGAGAAAAGTACAATCCAAAAAATATTATGAAAATAGGGACAAGAAATTATATGAATTGTTATGTAACTATATCACAAAAAAGGATAGATCAACAACTTCAAAAATAGCCTCTGCAAGCGGGAAACCTCCTTTACATCACATAAATGAACAATGCTTAAATGACGCAAATGACTAGACCTCCTTGCTATATATAGGAGTTTAAGGGGTGGCAATATAATTAGAGCTTACATAACAATAATAATGTAAGGACACAACAATAACAATAGTGGGATTCTATGGGGCATAATAATAAAAATATGGGGACTATATGGGCACAACAATAATAATAGGGGGTTGTTGGCATTATGATTCAAGTGTTGTCCTTGATGGCAACTCACTCAGAGGTATGATACAAGTGTTGTCCTTGATGGCAACTCACTCAGATGATAGATCATAGAGCAGCGGGTCAAGAGAGAAGTATACGTAGGTTTACCGTGATGAAAGAGCGTATACACGCGGGTTAATGGACCAAAAGGCGCGTATACGTACACACGTAGGTTCGCAGAAGGAAAGGCGCATACATGTCGGAAACCAAATTTTTTTTTTTTTTTTTAATTTGACTATTATCTTTATTACGGTTATGGTTATATAAATTTATTTTAGGGTTATATTTATTAATTTTATTATTTTAATTTTAATTATTTATTTGTGTTTTAATTATTGTATTTATTTTAATTTTAATTGTTATAATTATCATATTAGTTTTAATTGTTATTATTTAATTATCTTTATTTTAATTACTTTTAATTATTTATTTATTTTTAACTATTTTTATTGTATTTATTTTAATTAATTAATTATTAATTTTAATTGTTATAATTATTAATTTAAATTGTTATAATTGTTATATTCGTTTTACTTAATTATTGATTTTAATTGTTATAATTATATTTAATTCAATATTCATTTATGATTATATTCATTTGTTTTTAATTATTTTCATTGTATTTCTTTTAATAAATTAACTATTAATTTTAATTGTTCTTAATTTTTAATTGTAGTTATTTACATTGGAATTATTTTAATTATAAATTTTTAATTGTTTTTTTTTCTGAATATGCTTAAATCTATTATCGTACAAATCAAAAATACAAAATAGAGTACATTGGGCAAGGCTGAGAAAATTTGCCTATCAGCCCTTGCCTTGCCCTGTTATCAGATCCAAAATTGAAAGGATTCAAAATTGGAATTATAGCCGACACAGTTACATAACATAAAATGACTGGAACAACACCAAGACACCAGGACCATGAACTGGCCCGGACAAAGACAAACAGACATCTGGACAAAGACCAATGACACCTGAACCATTACAGTTGACACCTGAACATTACATTCGACACATTGACAGAGATAATGCCGCCACATAGCCGAGATACACATCGAGATCCCAACAAAAATTACAGAGATTACCGAGACGAGTTCAATCTTCATCAGTAGTCTGGGGCGCCTCTGCAATTCGACACCCAAAACGGAGCGCGTCCTCTGAATCTGAAAGCTAGATGACCGCATCTGGGCTTCCCTCTCGGGCTGGCCTGCTCGGACCAGCATAATCAGCATGCGTAGAAGGGCCAGCATCCGGGTCATAGTTGGTGGCAGGGCACTCAAGATCCAGCATGCGTTCACGACCAGGTGCAGACCAACTCGGCCCAGGTTCACGTCCATGTGCCGACCAGCCCGTTCCAGCTCCAACCGGAAGGCACGCAATAGGGGAATTCTCCCTGCTGGAGCGTTGCCCTTCCGGCAGAGGCACATCCTCTACATTCTGAGTGACTCCAGGCTCAACCTCGATCGAAATAACCAAAGTGGAGTTGACTTGAGGGCAGGGGAGTCGATACCTGAGCATGGGGGGCTCCCGCAGCCCTTCTTCAGAATTCGGGCCTATGCCATGATGCCCTCCCTCCTCCTCATTGCTGCCCTGAAATCTTTGAGGTAGCGAAGTGACCTCGAGGGAGGAAGAGGGCGAATAGTAATCGTTCTGCGGGAGGGACCTGCCCTGAATTCCCCCTCTTCGGCTGCCCATACGCGGTCTTGCTCTCGGCATTTCTGCGCTCCCTCCTACACAGGCACTCTGAACTTCAACAGCGACCAGAATTAATACCAGCCCCAAGAACCAACACCAGTGCCAAGAACCGACCCCAGCTCCCAGAACCAACACCAGCGCCAAGAACCAACACCAGCGCCAAGAATCTACACCAGGCTTGCAAACCGGCGGCACACCTCTCAGCTCCCCATTCCCATTTCCGTCTGAGCGGAGCAGGGTCTCCTTACTATGCTCACTCATACTCTCCAGCCGAGCCAGCCTGCTCAGTTTAAACCTCATCACAGCGTCGAACTCCAACATTCTCCCTCGAGCCGAATAGACAGGCATTAATGCCTTCCTTCCCTTGCATTCAAGCGGGTTAATGTCCCGCTGCGCGTGGTACTAACGGACGCCATGGGCATGCCACCTGCCCATGTGATGGCGCGTGCCATTCCCACTGCCTTTATGCACCCGCATCCGGGATATAAATTTTTAATTGTTATTACTCTTAATTGTTATAATTGTTATATTGATTTTAATAAATTATTATAATTATATTTATTACAATTTATTTATTATTTATTTATTTTCAATTTTTAATTTTTGTTTTAATGAATAATTATCATTATTTTATTAGGGTTATTTATGTTTTATTGTAATAGTTTTTATTTTGAATTTGTATTAATTTTAATCATATTAATTTTTAATTATGTGTCATGATTATTTGTTAGGGTTTATTGCCTATTTTCCTAGGTTGTGGAGTTTTTATAGTTAAGATATCAATTGATGTTTATTTCTTGTGATTTTTGTTAAATTTTATTTTATTAAGGTAGTGTATTATTTAATTATAATGGATTAGATCTTTCATGTATGTTCTAGGTTAATTGGAGGATTGTAGTTAGGTTTAGAAGATAGGACTGGAATCCAGTTTTCGCTTATGGTCCATCCATCGTCTCTATTGAGGTTATTAGGGTTTTTGTTAATTTCTATGGCTTCCCTGAATTTCCTTATGAAGTAGTGATCGCTTTTGGCTAAGATACGCGTATCTTCAATACAAATTTGATGCTTAGTTTTATTAGAATGTTCAGCTAGAGCTGAGGATTTGGATCGATTGTGTTTAATGTTAGCTGAGTGTTCCTGGATTCTTGTGTTAAAGTATCTCCCAGTCTCACCTACATAGGGTTTGCCGCATGAGCAAGGAATTAAGTAGACCCCTTTATGGCATTTTGGATCAATTATGTCTTTTACTGGATTAAGGCAGTCACGGATAATGTTTAAGGATTTGAAAGTGGTTAGAATTCCATTATTTTTCAGGATGCGGGAGATCTTGTCTGTAGTTCCTAGTATGTAAGGGAGGTTGACTTTACCTATTATGTTATCAAAGTTTTTATTTTTATTTAATAATTTAACTTGTTTTCTTAATGAAAATTTCCTCGTCTTACAAAAACAAAAAACTTGAAAAAAATATAATTATAAAATAATAATAATAATAAATTTTATATAGATAAAATTTTATTAAAAAACAATGTTATGTGTGTGGTATGTGGGTGAGGCACACAACATGCACACACTTATCACTACTTTCTCTTTCTTGAATAACTTTTATATATTTATTTATGTTTATAATTTTTGTTTTTTATTTTATTTTTAATTAAATTTTTTTGTTTATCGTTTTTTTTTTCCTAACTTTTTCAGTTTTGAATTAATTAATTAATTAATTAATTATATATATATATATATATATATATATATATATATATATATATATATATAATTTATTTTAATTACAATTTTGTTTTTAATTTTCTTAAATTATTTATTTTATTTTTACTTTTAATTCTTCTTTTATTTTTTATTTTATTTTTTAACTATTTTATTTTACTGGCCACAAAGATGGTATTACCTATTCACTTTTGGGTTTGATTGTTATTATTGTGTTTGACTAAACATAAATTTACACATTGTACACAATTTAATATTTAAAATTGAATTTTATTATTTTTAATATTATTTTAATTTATTTATCTTAATTTTGATAAAGGTACACTCCTATGGTCTAATCATTACTTCTTACACCTGACAATTGTACATAAAAACACCTGTGTCATGTTACACTCTGTTCCTCGAGTTTTTGAAACAAAGCAGGACCTTGCGAACAAAAGCAAGTGGATCATAAAAGGAATGATTGCATTTCGGAGTGGAAAATATTGAACTTCGTTTGCATTTTTATTGCATGTGGGATATATTGGGAAATATTAACGGTGCAGTGAACCATAACCAACTTGATGAAGTGTTTAGTCTGGTGAAGTGTTTATTCTTTTTTGTCTTTTTTATTGATTAGTTTTTACCATAATAATATTGAAATAACATTCAAAAATATCATTACTTTAATTTTATTTTTTTTGGTTAAAATTGTAAAATGAATAAGAAATTGAAATAACATTCTGTCAGGCCAGGCAGTAACTCCACCAAATCAATTCATTTTATTCCTTCAAGTTGGTCTTTATTATATACATGAGGGAGAGATTGTTCACTTCATCTCCCGATGACTGTTCATAATCTCTATTATTTATTTACATTACATTTGCCCAATCCTGATGATTAGGTGCCAACATTCCCCCCCTAATCTGAAGGGATGTTGGTGAGTCCAAGCATCATTCTAAATCGTTCAAGCTTTTCTCTTCCAAGCGCTTTGGTGAAGATGTCTGAAATTTTCTCATTAGTGGAACAATGACAGAGATGGATTGTTTTGCCCTCAACATGATGTTGAACCATATGATATTTAGTATTGATGTGCTTCGTTCGATCATCGAACTTTGGGTTCTTGGCCAACTTTATTGCAGAGGTATTGTCAATCATGAGTGGTGTTTATTGTACTTTTTTTACCTGCAAGTCTTCAAGAATTTTCCTGAGCCACACAATTTCTTTTGTTGCCTCAGCTGCTACCACATATTCTACTTCTATTGTGGAATCTGTTGGAACTGATTGGTTGCATGATCTCTAGGAAACAACTCCTGATCCAAGATTCATAGGATATCCTGAAGTAGATACCCCAATTTCTTTGTCTCCATCGAAGTCTAAATCAGAGTATCTAATCAAGCTGAAGTCATCCACCCGTGTATACTTGATTCCAAGGTCTTGAATTCCCTTCAAGTACCTTAGAACTTTTTTTGCAGCAGACCAATGTCCCTCACAAGGCTTTTGCATAAGCCTAGAGAGGATTCCAACAGCAAACGAAATGTCTGGTCTAGTAGTAGTTAGGTAGTTGAGACTTCCTACAAGCTGTCTATACTTTGTTGCATCATCAAATTCTTTTCCTTCAATAGATGTGAGCTTCAAGTCTTGTTCCATTGGAGTAGTGAGAGGATAGCATTTTGTCATGCCAAACCTGCTCAACAGATCTCGAATGTACTTCTTTTGAGAAAGAAATATGGACTTTGGATGTTGAGTTACTTCAATACCATGAGAGTAATGAACATAACCCAAATCAGTCATTTCAAAACTTTTCCCCGATTCCTTCTTTATGGATGCAATGTAGCTTTCATTGTTCCCTGTCATCAAAAGATCATCTACATATACCACAAGATATGCAATTGTTTTGCCAACTTTCTTGATAAATAAAGTTGCATCATCAAGATCATAATGTTTGAAATTGAGTTTCAGAAGATGCTCAATTAGTTTTTCATACCAAGCTCGTGGTGCTTGTTTGAGGACATATAAGGATTTCACAAGTTTGCATACTTTATTTTCATGTCCTTTCACAGTAAATCCTTCAAGTTGGGACATAAAAACATTCTCTTTTATATCTCCATTCAAGAAAGCAGTTTTTACATCCATTTGATGGACTTTCCAACCGTTCTGAGCTGCTAGGGAAAAGAGTGTCCGAATGGTAGCCCATTTTGTTGTGGGGGAAAATTTCTCCTCATAATTGACCCCTTCCTTATGTGCAAAACCTTTTGCCACAAGCCTTGCTTTGTGCTTGTCAAGTGAGCCATCAGATTTATACTTGTTCTTGTAGACCCACTTGCAACCAATTGGTTTGGTTCCTAATGGAGGATCAACCAGCTTCCAAGTGCCATTCTTTATAAGGGCATCATACTCCATTTGCATCACTTCTTTCCATTCATCATTAGAAGCAGCTTCTTTGAAGGAAGTTGGTTCAAAATCTATAGGCAAGTTCAATTCACAATCATAAGAAACATCTATATCAACAGGTGAATTAGAGTCATCTACATCACCTCCATTTTTTCGGTTTGAATTTCTAGTTCCTGCCTTTCCAACTTCATCAGGATGAACACTTTCAAGTGTCTTTATCAGCCACTTTGGGGGACCTTTCTCAGATGGTCCAGGCTACTCCGTTGATTGAGTTGGGACTGAATCAAGATTGAGTCTCCCAATTCTATCGATCACATCACTTAAAGCATCATTCGTTGTTGGAGTTTCATGTGGGGGAGAGAGTTCTTCAGAAGAAGATTCCACATCTTGATCTATTATAGGAAACCCCCCTTCAAGATGTGGAATCTGATTATCAAATTCTTGAAATGATTTTGCATTTGCGAATCTATCCAAGCGATCAAGTTGTCGCTCAACAACATTGTCATTTTTGGATGATTCAAGAAAAATTACATCTCTAGATACAACAAACTTTTTATTGACTTCATCATAGAGATGGTATGCTTTGGAGGTGTTTGAATACCCGAGGAAGATACACTTACGACTTCTTGCACCAAGTTTATTTCTATGTACCTTTGGTATCAAGGCATAACAGGTGGAACCAAAGACCCTAATATTATTTACCGAAGGAATGTGTGCATACCACATTTCATATGGGGTCTTGTTTCTAATAGAATTAGATGGACATCTATTCTTTATATATGCAACACATAGAACAACATCAACCCAAAACATTATTTTTACATTTTTGAAGAAAAGCATGGAGCTTACCATATTTAAGATTGTCCTATTCATTCTTTTAGCTACACCATTCTGTTGTGGATTATAAGGTACATTCGTTTGATGTTTGATCCCATGTTGGTGAAGATAGTTTTCAAATTCATTTGATGTGTATTCTTTTCCATTATCAGTGCGAATGGACCCAATATGAGATTGTGCATCTTTTTCAATACATTTATGAAAGTTCTTGAATGTTTGAAAAGCATCAGATTTGTTCTTCAATAAATAAACCCAACACATTCTGGTGTAGTCATCAATAAATGTCATCATATATTTATTTCCATTTGCAAAAGGAATAGGCATTGGACCACATAAATCTGAACGAATGAGTTCAATTTTTCTATGTTCTCTTGAATGTGAATCATGAAAATACTGTTTGCTATGCTTTCTTAGAATGCAAGCATCACATTGTTTAAATTTCCTAGGAATTGTAGGCAAACCAGCAACACCATTTTTCTTCAACAAGCGGAGGCTGTCATAGTTCAAATGTCCAAATCTAGCATGCCATAATAAACTTGATGGAAGTGTACCTTCTTCATAATGAGAATTGTATGAGAACCGTTGTGCACAAGCAGAGGTACCTTACAGCTTGAGAAGCCTTTCTTCTTCTATTCCCCTCATGACAAGTGAGTGGTCAGACGGTTTTCTCACCTCAAGCTTGCCATCAAAAATATGAATGGAGTGACCTTGCTAGCAGATGTGGACCAAGGACAGCAAGTTTCTCTTCAGTTGTGGGAGATATAGAACATGATGCAGAAGAAAGTCAAGAAGACCAGGCAATTTAAGCCTGATTGTGCCAAGCCCAGATGGCTTGAATTTTGATTGGTCTGCAAAGTATACTGCTCCATCAATATTGTCAGTAAATTCTTCAAAAAAATCTTTTTTCTATGAGTCATGTGGGAAGTTGCTCCTGAATCAAGCAATTGATCATTTTTCCAAGAAGTAAGTGAAACATTAAATAAATCTTCATTTACTCCAATATTACATTGTGCCACAACATAGTGAGCAATTCATGTGCTTTACCTTTGTCTGTATCATCAATTTTACCTTTGGGTTGATTTCTTTGCTGCTCAATTTTGTCCCAAGGTAACTTGCATATAGAGGGATCATGTGATCCATTTCTTTTGTAGCATATGCAGTGAAAATCTAATTTTTCTCCTTGAGAGTGTCTTCCCCCCCGCCTCTGAAATATCTTCCTCTTCCTCTTTGACCACCTCTTCCTCTAAAATAATCTTGAGAAAGATGCTTTTCTTTATGAGTAAGGCACAAAGCCTCTTCAAAAGATTCAAGGGTTGTCTTCTTTTCAAAAGCTTTCCCTCTTTTAGCAATTTTTTTCACAAGAGAGTCAAAGGTAATGTCTTTAAGATTTCCATTTGCTGGCAAGGACTCAAGATAATTGGAGTAAGTAGGATAAGGTTCCTTGAGGAAAGCGATAAGAGGAATATCCAAATCAATTTTAGTGGCTTGGATATCATGCATTATAGACTTTACTTCGGATGCGAGAGCAAGAGGATCATTATTTTGCAATTCAAGAGTGAAGAGTCTAATCATGAGCTGAACAACTTCAAGTGCAGAATGTGAGTCATAGAGTTATTTCATCTTTTGTAAGGCTTGGAAAGCAACTGAAAATGGCATAATATGGCAACTCACCTCTTCACTTATAGATGTTGTAATTAATGCATAGGCTTTGTTGTTCTTATTTTCCCAAATGGTGAGCTCTTTGTCTAAGGTAGGTTTTTCTGGCTATTTATCTCTGTCTCCAATGCACACTCCTTTCCATAACTCATTGAAAATGAGGGTGTGTTTTATCATCTGGGACCACTCAGGATAGTTCTTCTTGCCAGTGAGAACTATTCCCACAATGGATATGATTGAATGCATACTGTAACAAAAACTTCTGCTGCAAAATTTTACTCTTAATGGGAAAAAATATAATTCTGATATGACTAGACAACAAATGTCAATACCGAGGACTACAAAACTATACAAGAATTAACATGCTTATGTTTTCATCCAAACATAAAATGTTATCTAGCAACTCCTTTTGCCTACATTCAGCATTTTCAACGCATATGGACAACGCTCTAAGTGTTAATGGACAGCGCTTTGAGTGTTAAATGTAATATAGAAATGTAAGATAGCGCAAACATTCACCACAATGTTAAACAACACATATGGACAGTGAAAACATTCACCACAGTGTTAAACAACACATATGGACAGCACAAAAATAATGCATACTATAACAAACATTCAATGGACAGTGCATCGGTTTCATTGTTCCTTGTTTCAACAGACTTTGATGGTAGGAGCTCAAGTATATGAGCGTAAAAGTATGCATGAAGCAGTGTTTAAGTGTTAAATGTAATACAATGCAAATATTCAATGTAAATGGACAATTAATGCGAAGACATTCAAAAGCGAAGGCATCACTTAAATTTATAGGTAGGTTTCAATGTAAGACAATGCTTAAACCCATTTAACACATTCAAATTCACCGCACCATAGGTTTCAAATTCAACACATTCAACTCGCATTCATCGGAGCAACGTTATTCGTTCCAGCGTGGAGGAAACCGATGCACACCAGTCCAAAGCTCGCCATGGTGCCTTACTATCCACAGCAGCAAGATTAGAACTTCGACCTACCAAACGCAGCCTCAGTACTCCCTCACGCAGCACTCATGCACACATTAGCGAGACAAGGGATAACGAAAAACGTTCCAGAAAAGAGGGCGCAGAAAATTATTATGGCAAAGAGCCCAGAGAGAATACCAGGTTAGGGGTGTCAATTCTAAAATATGTGCAGAATAGGAAAATAGGCAGAAAAATGGAGTTATAAAGACAGGAATACTAAAAATAGAACCTGCTCTGATACCATTTCAGGCTAGGCAGTAACTCCACCAAATCAATTCGTTTTATTCCTTCAGGTTGGTCTTTATTATATTCATGAGGTAGAGACTGTTCACTTCATTTCCCGATGACTGTTCATATTTGATTATTTATTTACATTACATTCACCCAATCCTAATGATCAGGTGTCAACACATTCAAAAATATCATTACTTTAAATTTTTTAATTAAAATTTCAAATGAAAAAGGTTGAAATAATAGAAAATTAATTATATAATATATATTTTACAAATTTAGTATTATTATTTAATTTTTTTATTTTTTTATTAATAGTAAAAAATTAAAATATTTTTTTAGGTTTTATGTTAATTAATATTATTATTAATTAATAAAATTATTTTTATTTTTACATAATTATGAAATAATACTTCACAATATTTTGTATTGATATACTGATGATATACTTTTTTCATGTTTTATATAAAATAATGAAAACATTGCTTTTAAAATATTATTTATTTTTATTTTATATAAATATTAGTATTTAAAATTTAACTATGGTAAAATTTGAAGCTTTTTAAAAAAAAATTAAGTTGTAAAATATTATTTTTACATATTTAGAAAAACTGAAAGTTACAAAATTTACTTTTTACATATTTAGAAACAAATGTTTGTGCAAGATCCTCAACATAAATGGATCATTCTTGTTTTGGATTGTTAATTGGTTTTTTAACACATAACATTCAAACAACACAAGTTTCAAAATTGATATTATTTTAATCTTTCATAAGAAAAAAAATAATAATAATGGAAAGTTAGATCATATAATATATACTTTATAAACTTTTTTTTCAATAATATTATTATTTAATAAAGTGTTTTCACTTTGACATTAATTGTGAAAGTTGTCATAAATTTTTTGTGGTTTGCATTAAAATAATTAACATTATTGATTAATAAATCATTTTCATTTTATATTAATTATGAAAATTCATAATAAATTTTTCAAAGTTCACATTGAGACAATGGGTATAGACTTCTTTTCTTTAGCATATTTTATTTAAAAAAATGAAAATATTAAAATTTTCTTTTCCATTTTGACTTCTTTCAATTGTCTCCTTGTTCTCAATGTCAAATACAATTTGAAATGGGTTTCAATTCTTATTTCTTACTTGTTATACTCGTCATGGGCATGGTATTAGGCATTCACAAGCCATAGATTTTTATTTTAGTCATTAAAGTCCATTGAACATCATTATTATTATCTAATTTTAATGTGAATTTAATTAATAATATATTTTTTACACACATAATTTTTTTAATAAACTATTATAATGAAACATCTCACCTATTCAAATTATAAAAATAATTCTTAATACAATATTTTAAACAAAGAAGTGACACATACCTTTTGAAATTATTTCAATGGAAAACCTCACAAGAGTATGATCTCATAGTCTGCATCCTCCCTGCTTTCACCATCTTAATCATGGTGGAAGGAACCACATTGTTGAATCATGCATAAAATTTGTTCTTTTGATTGAAAAAATGCCTCCTTAGCAAGCATATTGTAAACATACATCGCTCAATTATAAAAAATAGTGGGCTAAGTTGTAGATTATTGGGCTTGTTCTTTTATTAGAAATCGACAGTTTTATGTATCGGAGTAGGGTTTTATTCTTGTGATTTGAATTCATGAATAGTAGGTAGTGTTGAATTAAAGAACCAAATACATTTGGTGCACAAAATTATGAAAATTGATAATCTGACAAATAAACCAAGTTCACAATGCAACTATATCTAAAATTATAACAACTACGTTCAATGATAGGATTCTTGAGCAAATCTTTATTAAAATATTTCATTTACTAACATCAAATAATCATAAAAGAACAAAGATAATAAATACATTTTTTAGCCTAAATGCAATTGTCTTCTTGCTCCAAGATGGGATATATGCAACTTTAGTTCTTTACTGTTTTTTAATTCAATTTAGCTATATTTAACTAAGCGGGGGGTACTAGTTATAAATAATTTTAAATCATGTTAAAAAATAATAAAATTTAATTTGTAATGTTAAACTATTAAACAAAAATCCCATGTGTTGTAGCTCAATTGGCCATCGCCTTGTTATGAAGTAATATGTAAAACATAAGATTTAAAGTTTAAATCCCCATGGATTAGACCAACAAAATAAAATTAATAAAATTTAATTTATAATGAATGTTGTTCAGTGGAAACTAAGTTTCTCCATATTAGTTTGAATGGAACACTGCCAAATAAATAAAGTTATAGACCTTCATTACAACCAATAAGGTAGGGTGCCCACTAAAGTGTACCATTTTAGCACAACATTTCCGCTTTCATATCTATCTTTTCATCAAGGCTTTAATTGATCCAATTTAGCCATATTTGAATTAAGTGGAAGGTACTAGCCACTATGTAGCACTTGTTAGTTTATATTTTATGTTTTTCATTAATATTTTGAATTTTGAATTTCTTTAAGAATTTTTTTAATTTTTAAAGAAACTTTTTATAATATTTTTCGCTTTAAAAAAAAACAAAACAAAAACAAAAAAAAATCCTTATTTTAAAATAAAATACCACGAGGTATAGAATATATGTTGATATGGTGTTCCATTAAAGTAATCCATGGTGAAAAGTTCACCAATTCAAAACTCCTTGGGAAAAAATCCAGCCATGTTAAGGGTCGGTGGCCTAGGCCGGGTGTGATCCCAATGATTTGAAAGCTTAGATACCCATGGGTTGTGGCTACTCAAGCCAAAGGTTAGATGTGTCAATTATCTTAAGAATCACATTACCTAACAAAAGAAAAAAATGTTTTCAATATTTTTCTGAACTCAAAGGTGATTTTTTTAATTTGATTTTTCCCTCTTCAAAAATAAAACGTTTACAATTTTTTATCAAATTTTTAATGTAAATTATTGAAAGAATGAATAATTAATAATCAAAAAATATTATTTAATATTGCTTTTATGTTAGAAATCGACTTTATGTTTTTTTCCAAAGATACCAATTGTTAAGGTTGTAATGTTAATTAATTGGAAATTTTAATCCCAAAAATAAATAAAATAAAATAAAAGTTATACAAATTTGAAAAATAATTAAAGCATAAGCTAACTAATAGCCAAAATGGTCCTTTTTCAGGGCATTTTTTCTTGTGAGTTTTTCCAAAAATCTAATAGAGATTTTAAGAATCATAAGTTTAAGTTGTTTAATTTGCAAAGTTCAAGTGCCCCAACGATTTTTCAAGGCGTTGAATCCATTTATCCATTCAAAAACGCATTTTAAACAACAAAAAATCATAATATCACCCGAAATTGTATCAACGAATTCTAGGGGAAAGGCCATTTTGTCAATTCATTACAGTGTGTCCTTAACAAATAGACATTTAAGGAAAAAAAATCGAAAGGTAGACAAACTTTAAGTGTTGAGTTTTATGGTTTTTCATAGTCATGATATTTGGTCTTTAATGTCATGGTTGAAAAAAAAAATGAATTTTAACCCTAAAAAGGGGGTAATGTTGCATCACCTCATTTTGCATTTCAACATGTTTTTTTATGTCTTTCGTAGTCATGATATTTTATCTCCAATGCCATGATTGAAAAAAATTGAATTTAAACTCTTAAAAAATTAAGGTGATGTTGCATCGCCACTTTTGCATTTTAGCATAGTTTCATGTCTTTTATAATGATCATATTTTATTTTTAATGACATGGTTTAAAAATGTTGGAAATTTAGCCCTGAAATGAAAAAAAATTGATGATGCATCACAATTTTTCAAAATAAGCATGAAATTCATGATTTAATGCAACCTCCAAAAACACGAGAACTTGATAAAGTTTTCATTAAGTTAGTAGCATTGTTTACAAACAGCCTAAATACATCATTCATAACTCACATTAAAGTAGTGGGAATGTTACAAAGCCGAAAGGGAATAACTAGTCATTCAAGTAGGCCATGTTTTGTTTTAAAAGTAATTTCCAAATATCACCTTCAAAAATTATAATTGATGATAACCATATTTGTGAAATAATTTGCATTATTCAATTGATCTAACAAATCATAAATATGATAAAGAGGGTAATGATTCTTCATTGTGATCTTGTTCAATACCGAATATCCACATGCATTCTCCACTTACCATATTTCTTTGATACCAACACAATGGACAATCTGCATGGACAAGCACTTGGTCAAATGACTCCTTTCTTAAGAAACTCTTAGACTTGCTTCTTTATTTCTTGATTTTCAATCAGTTATAGCTTATACATGCCAATGTCAAGAAGAGGGGCATCTCACTGTGATTAGGTCTCATGTTGTATCTCTCTCCTGGGAGGTAATCCTTTAGGTTCTTGAAACACTTCAACGTAGTTAGAAACAATATTAACTTAACTAATATTTATGCTTAGGATATTATCATTTGAAAGAATTGGATTCATCATCATCCCTATATTTTTCAATAATGAGTACAAAAAAAATTCTATCATATACAATCCTTTTCATCTATCTACTGGTATTAAGAGACAAATTGATATTCATTCAATGGGATCTCATGAGATGCTCAATCCCAAATTTTAAGATAATACGTTTTCCCCTCCATATAGAAGATAGATTTCCTATCATACAAACATTGACTTGCTAAAATAATCCCACAAATATCAAGTGGTATGACATCTAGCTCTACTGGATAAGTGAAATTGGATTGCATTGTTTAGATACCTATAGTTTAGAATTTTCACATACCCATCTTAAAGGATATATTTTGGATGAGGATTAGTTTTAAGTCCTAATGTCTTAACAATTTCTTCATAAATAAGACTAGCTTGCAAATCACTGTCAAAGAATGTATCAATCTTTGCATGTTTTAAGACTACTCTAATATGAAATGGCTCACTTCATTTCATCTCATCATGCATAGTTTCATATTTTTAAGAATGAGTACTAGAGTAATAACTAACAACATAAGACATACCTTGTATCCCCATGACCATGATCTTCTTTTCATTTCATAAATCTGATCCACAATTGATCCATAAATTGTCATGGATATTCCACTAGACAATTTATCACAACATATCTACTAAAATATATCAAAAAAACCAAAATATGCATTATGAGGGTTTATTTCTCCTTATATTCATGGATATATAAACTACTAGTTATTGTATATGCATGAAAACTATAATTATACGGAAAATAGAGAATAGTGAAATAAAACTTGAAACTACAAATTAGCACAAGATATAACAAGGGAAGTGCTTTTAAGAGAAAACCCTACTGGAAGGTGAGATTTTTCTGCTCTCTTTCTCTAAATGGAAAATGGATGCAAGTACAAAGTGAGACATGTGGCACATGGGATACTATAGTGCACAAATCCTCTATTTTTCTCCCTCCCTATCCACTCTTAGGAATACTGATCATGTATGAAACAAAATGCACTTGAATAGAATGGAACCCCTTTTCTTCTTAATGGCTTGGTTATAACACAGCCTAATAACCTAATAGTGGATAAGTTTGATTGCTTCAACTCTTAGCTAGAATTACAATATGGAGGTTTCTAGTATTTTTCATCACAATCATGTGGCTATCCCATTTTCCATGAATAATGGGAGTTTTCGTGGCATCCTCTCAAATTATAGTCATCAAAACAAGAAGGTTAATTTATGAGTGACATAACTTTTGCATGCATACTCTAATTCAGGTCATTCTTGCATCGCTAGAAAGTTCTCTATGTGTAGAATAGCGTGAAAATTTGAAACACTTAAGAAATAAAGTTATGTCCTCAAAAAATATTAATTTATGCGTCAAAATTCTTCTAGAAGGTTTCAGACCCCAATTTTCCAAACAAGGTCTTACTGGTTAAAATGGTTTTGTGAGATAATTCCTCCACTTTTTCCACTCTGAAAAATTCAAGATGGATGAAAAACAAAATAATAATTAAATTTATAACATACCTCCCTATTTTGGGAGGATTGTTTTCCCCTAAATCTTATACTCAATGAGGTGAGGGAATTTTTCCTCCGCCTTCTCATCAGTGTACCAATTAGCTTTGCTTGGAAGTTATCCTTTCAACCCAACATGACAAAGGTCATGTTTCCCCTGTCTTATAGTTCTATAAATCTTCCACAAAATCGTATATTATCTTAAATCTACTTAATAATCCGGTGCCAAATCCTCTATAAGGGGAGAATATGTTCCTACTTCCTAGTCTAGCATAGAAAGCTCATAGAACTTCAAATTCTCTCTATTCACCACTGGGTAAATTTGAATGTATGAGGGTAGATTGATTCTATAAGAATTATATCTCACCTTTTATAATATCTCAAAGGAACCATATCATAGAGCATTTATTTTCTTACTATGACCTTGTAGTCTCCCCTTGTTCAACTGTAATTATACTCTCTCTCCCACATTGAATGACCTCTTTATTATGTGTTGATCATGTCTAGCCTTATATTCTTCCTATGACTTCTACAGTACCTTATGTACCTATGTATTGATTTGCTTAATTTTCTCAATAAATTTTTCTTCCCTTAATGCATCCCTTGTAAGCTCCTCTCTCACTCCTCCTTTTTGCTCCTATGCAATATCCAAAAGTAGTGGAAAATATCCAAAACAAGTTTCAAATGGGGACTTAATGGTATAAGTGTGGATTTATATATTACAATAGTGTTGTATATATACCATATTTCATCCCGTTTCCTTGGATTCTTCTAATTGTAACCCATAAAAAGTTGAACCGGAATTTAGTTGACTACTATTTACCCATATGTCTCTCGATGGAATTTTGTAGACCTCTTCAACTTCATGTCCATCTTTCCAAACTTTAGTCCAAAATGCACTAATAAATCATGTGTCCCTATCTAAAACAAGGCTCCTTGGTATCCCAAAGTGCACCCAAACATATCCATTTAACAAGGTTGTTAATTCTTTCCCACTGATGGTCTTGTTACAAGGCATCAAAACACACATATTGTTGAACTTGTCAACTACAATGAATAGGTAGTAAGGTCCCTTCATGGTTCTTGGTTAGCCCCCTAAAAATTCCATTGAAATACTTTCCCAAGGATTAGTGGGTATAAAAGAGGGATGATATAAGCCTTTTTTCTTGTTACTAGGCTTGATGATGCAATAAAGCATGCATTCTCTTATGAAACTGGCTACTTGTTCTTGCATCTTGGTCCAATACACATATCTTTGCAAGTTGGCCACTATCTTTCTACACCAAAGTTCTTGCAACCTTAGAGGTGTGAGCCTCTCTAATCAACTACAATTTATCACCTTTAGGAACACATAACTTATCCATCATATGGAGTAACTCATCTTGGAGATGGTAGTCAACCATGTTTTCACGAGTGTGCACATGATTATGGTTTTGCAACTGTTGAAACACTTCCTTAAATTACCTATCCTCTAAATATCCATCTATGTATGCATCATGGTTGAATGACTCCATGTGCACCAGATTTCCTTAAGCTATAATATTTTATTTGGGTGGCCTTGGACAACTTGTTTTGTGTTTCCCTTTTTGTATTTGATCACTAAATGAAACTATTGTAGAAACCCCATCCACTTGTAATTCCTAGTGTATTATAGCTTACTCTAGGCCTATAGGTGGTATACTGTCTAGTGATCTATGTGGATTATTATCTCATTCACCACCAAATATTGTTTCCACTTTCTCACAGCTTGCACCATGGAATAGAGCTCCATGCTAGTCTTGGTCTAGCATGGAAGGCTCATAGAGTTTCAAATTCTATACATTCACTATGGAGTTAATCCACATGTATGGGGGTAGAATATGTTAATTAATTGGAATTTTTCATCCCAAAAATAAAATAAAAGTGAGAAAAATTTTAAAAATACTTTTAAAAAACGTAATCTAAATAATAGACAAAATGGGCCGATTCCGACCATTTTTTCTATCTCTTTTGCCAAAAGTACAGTAGATATTCTTTAAGAATCATAAGTTTAAGTTGTCTAATTTGCAAATTTCAAGTGCCCCGACAGTTTTTCATGGTGTTGAATCCATTTATGCATTTTAAATAACAAGAACTCACAATCTCACCTGAAATTGTACCAAAGGATTCTAGGGGAAAAGGCAATTTTTTCTATTTGTTAGAGTGTTCCCTTAAAAAATAGACATGTAATAAACAAAATCAAAAGATTGACAAACTTTAAGTGTTGAGTTTTAGGTTTTTTTCATAGTCATGATATTTGGTATTTAATGTCATGTTTGAAAAAAAATGAATTTGAATCCTAAAAAAGGGTAATGTTACATCACTACTTTTGCATTTCAATGTGTTTTTTCATGTCTTTTTTAGTCATGATATTTCTTCTTGAATACCATGATTTGAAAAATATTTGAAAGTGATGTTGTATCACCACTTTTTCATTTTAACATAGTTTTTCATGTCCTTTGTAATCACGATATTTTTTTTTTGATGACAATCTTAAAACATTAAAGAGTTTTTGATGTCTAAAATGGGTATCCTAAGGAATATTGTAAATAATAGTGGAAATAATAAAATAATATTAGATTACGTCATCAAATTTTAGAGGGAAAAAAGAAAAAACTACTTTTTCAACTCATATTTTCAATTTATCTCCCTACTATTTTACTCAAAGTTCAAGCAACAACACTTTTTGGATGCAAAATTTAATTCCTCATTGAAATAGTACTCATGTTTTATTCTTTCGATGGACCCTACTACACGAAAAATGAGAAATACATGAAAAAAATGTTATTGCAATCACTGTTTTCATGTATTTCTCATTTTTCACGTAGCAAGGTCCATTGAAAGTATGCAACATGGGTACTCCTTGGATGAGGAATTAAATTATGCATCCAATGAATGCTCCCTCTCGAAATTTGAGTAAAATTGTAGGAAGATACAATGAAATATGAGTTGAAAAAATAGTTTTTTTTATCTTTTTATCTTTTTACTTTTTTACTCCAAAAATGGTGAATCATCTTACATGGTTGACATCATCATCTTGAATCTGATTGGTTCTTATAAACTCTATTTTGGTTGTGCTTTTTTGTTTTAAGGCCAATTTTAGACCTCAAATTTTCTCTAACAAAGGTTCAAATTTTAGCATTGAAATGAAAAAGGGTTTATGATGCATCACCACTTTTCAAAATAAGCATGAAAATCTTGATTTGAGATGACCTCCAAAAAAATGATAACTTGGTGAAGTTCCCATTAAGTTAGTAACATTAATTATGAATAGCCTAAATACATCATTCATAACTCACATGAAAGTAGCAGGAATGTTACAAAGCCAAAAGGATATAACTAGTCATTCAAACAGAGCATGTTTTGTTTTAAAAGTAATTTTCCAAATATCTCCTTCAAAAATTATGATTGATGATAACCATTTTTTAAGTCTTAATAAAATTAATTGCATTCTTCAACTAATATAACAAATCAAAAATATGAGAAAGAGTGTAATAATTCTTTACTGTGATCTTGTTCAATACCTGAAAATCCACACACATTCTCTAGTCATCATATTTATTTGGTATCAACACAATGGAAAATCTGCATGGACAAGTACTTATTCATATGACTCCTTTCTTAAGCAACTCTCGGACTTGCTTATTGATTTATTCATTCTCAATCTTTAATAAGTTATACATGGCAATGTCACAAAGAAGGGCATCTTATTAAAATTGGAGCTCATGTTATATCTCTCTTTTTTAAGGTAATCCTTTAGGTTCCTTAAACACTTCATCATATTTAGAAACAATCTTAACTAATTAATCTTTATGTTTAGGATCTTATCCTTTGAAAGCATTGGATTCATTATCATCCCTAGCTTTTACAATCATGAGTACAAAATTTGTTCTATTATTTACAAGCCCTTTCATTTGTTTACTGCTAACAAGAGACAAATTGATCTTCATTCAATGGGATCCCATGATATACTCAATCCCATGTAGAATATAGCTTTCCTATCATATAACATCGAATTTCCAAAAAAATCCCACAAATATCAAGTGGTATGACATCTAACTCTCTACGTCATAAGTGAAATTGGATATAACTACAAATATGAGATTACATTGTTTAGACACCTATAGTTTAGAATTTTCGCATAGGCATCCTAAAGGATATTTTTTGGATAAATCTTAGTTTCACTTCCTAATGTATTAACAATTTATTCATAAATAAGGCTAGATTGCAAATCATTGTCAAAGAGTGTATCAATAATTTTATGTTTAAATACAACTCTAATATGAAATGGCTCACTTCATTTCATTTCATCATGCATAGTTTTAGATTTTTAATAATGAGTACTAGAGTAAGAACTCGCAAAAATTGATATTCCTTGTATCCCCATGACCCTGATATTGGTTTCATCTCCCATATATGATTCAAGATTGACCAGTAAATTGTGATGGATATTCCATTGGACAATTTTTCACAACAAATCTACTAAAATATATCAAAAAATCTAAAATCTACACTATGAGGATTTATTTCTCCTTAGATTAATGGATCTGCACATTACTATTTATTGTGTGTGCATGCAAATTATAATTTATCCAAAAAATAGAAAACAATGAAATAAAAAACACAAACCACAAATTAGTACAAGATATTTAACATGAGAAATGCTTTTAGGAGAAATCTTTGCTGGAAGGTGGGGTTGCTCTACTCTCTTTCTCTAAATGGAAAATGGATGCAAGTAGAAGTGATACATGTGGCCCATGGGTTCTTATAGTGCACAAATATTATATGTTTTCTCTCTCTCTATCCACTCTTGGATATTACCATCTATGGGATAGCATTCACTCGAATGGAATGGGACCCCCTTTCCTCCTAGTGGCTCGGTTAAAACACAACCTGATAACCTACTAATGGTTAAGTTTGAGTCCTTAAAATCTTAACTAGAGTTACAATATGGAAACTTCTAAAATATTTTTCATCAAAATCATGTGGATATCCCCTTTTCCGTGAATAATGGGGGTTGATGTGGCATCCTCTCGAATTATAGTGGTGAAAATAAAAAGGTCAACTTCCAAGTGACATAAGTTTTGCATACATACTCCAATGGAGGTCATTTTTATACCATTAGAAAGGTCTTTATGTTTAGAATAGCATGAAAAGGTCAAAAAATAAATAAATAATTTTGTGTCCGCAAAAATATCATTTCATACCTCAAACTTCTCCTAGAAGGTTTCAGACCGTAATTTTCCAAACTAGCTCTCGCTGGTAAAAATGGTTTTGTGAGTTGATTCCTCCACTTTTTCCACTCTAAAAACTTCAATATGGATTAAAAACAAAATAAAAATCAAATTTAGATCACACCTCCCCATTTTGGTAGTATTTTGGTCCCCTAAATCTTATACTCAATGAGGTGAGAAAATATTTCCTCCATCTTTTCTTGGGTGTATCATTTATCTTTGCTTGGAAGTCATCCTTTCAACTCAATATAATAAAGATCATGTTGCCCTTGTCTTGTAGTTATAGACTTCTTCAACAAAATTGTATTTATGTTAGATATACTTGACCATTTGGTGCCAAATCCTTTAAATAGGGGAGAACCTATTCCTCTTCCTAATCTATCATAGAAAGCTCACAAAGCTTCAAATTCTTTATATTCACCATTGTGTAAATGTGCATGTATGGGAGTATACTAAATATATAAGAATTATATCCCACCTTTTCTAATATATCAAAGGAACCATATAACAGAGCCTTGATTTTATTACTAAGACCTTGTAGCCCCTCCTTGTTCAATTGTAATTTCACTCACTCTCCCACATTGAACGACCTCTCTATTATGTGTTGATCATGTCTAGCCTTGTATTTTTTCCCCTATGAAATATTCAAAAGTTATGGGAAATATCCAAAACAATTTTCAAATGTGGAATTAACAATAGAAGTGTGACTTTATCTATTATAAGAGTGTTTTACATATACCATATTTCATCCCAAGTCCTTAGATGTTTCTAATTCTTACCCCTCAAAAGTTGCACAAAATTTTAGTTGACTACTATCTTCCCATTTGTTTATGGAGGGAATGTTGTATACCTCTTCAACTTCATGTCCATCTCATCCCAAAATTTAGTCCAAAATGCACTAAGAAATCACGTTTCCTTATCTCAAACAATGTTCCTTGGTATCCCAAAGTGAATCCAAACTTATCCAATGAAAAAAATTATTTCTTCTTTCCCATTGATGGAATTTTTACAAGGCATCAAAACACACATATTTTTGAACCTGTCAATAACAATGAACAAGTAGTAATATCCCTTCTTGCTTCTTGGTTAACCCCCTACAAATTCCATGGAAATACTTTCCCAAGGATGAGTGGGTACAAAAAAGGGAAGATATAGACCTTGTTTTTTGTTACTATGCTTGTTGGTACAATAAAGCATTCATTCTCTTATGAAACTAGCTACTTGTTCTTGCATCTTGGTCCAATACACATACCTTTCCAAGTTGACCATTATCTTCCCTACACTAAAATGCCCTGCAACATTAGAGGTGTGAGCCTCTCTAATCGACTAAAATCTCTCACCTTTAGGAATACATAACTTATACATCCTGTAGATTAACCCATCTTGGAGATGGTAATCAACTATGCTTTCACCAGTGTTCACATGACCATTTCTCTATAACTATTGAAACACCACCTTGAAGTACTCATCCTCTGACTATGCCTCTTTGTATGCATCATGGTTGATTGTTTTCATGTACACTAGAGTTTCAGACGTTGTAATATTTGATGTGGTTGGCCTTGAAGGCATGTCATCCATCTTGTTTTCCATTCCCTTCTTGTAATTGATCACTAAATGAAACTATTGTAGAGACCCCATCCACTTGTAATTCCTAGTCTACTATAGCTTATTCTAAGCCTACATGTGGTATAGTTGCTAGTTATCTATGTGGATTATCATCCCATTCCATATCAGATATTGTTTCTACTTCCTCATATCTTGCACTAGGGAATAAAGGTCCTTGTCAAAGGTAGGGCAGTTAAGAACTTCCCCATGAAATACTTCAAAATGGTAACATACAAGCCTTCCTCCCTGCATCAAGACTGTAATAGCCTTGGTGAAAATTCCATGTAATAAAAGTTAATAAAGGCAAAAATAATAACCACAATTGATGGGACACTTACTCCGAGTTGAATGTTGGGAAAGACATCCTAGGGGGTGTTCATTTGGTTGTTTATGACTAAGGAAATTAGCAAAGGAAATGGCTAATGCTTTGGAAAGGAAAATGGCATTTTTGGCACAATTATTTATGAAAATAATGGATATTCGGAGAAAATGGAGGTGAAGGGTCACAGGTTACATGTGAGAAGGATAATGAAGGAAAATAATGGAAAATAAAAAAATAGAGGTCTCATTCATAAAAAGGCTTGTGAGGATCAGTTGGTAACCTTTTGTCAGTTCAGTTTTGGAGCTCTCTCATTATTCTCTCTCTCTCACTCACTCTTGGACACTTAGAGTTTTTCTTGGAGCACTTGGGCATTGGATCAAGAAAGGAAAAGGAGGCAAGAAGAAGCAAATATCAAGTAGGGGAAGGCAGGATCAAGCAACTACAATAGGATTCTTTGCAGGTATCAATTTGCATGTGTATTTTCCTTGTTAGATTTAGCATGCATGGTATTGCATGTGGTTATTTTGTTGTTATGGCATGGTTTTTCCAGGTGTAATAGTGTTTTCATCTTAGCCTTGCCATTTTCAGATAACCATGGTGTGATGGGGTTCTCATGTTTTGGTTGAGTTGGATTATCGGATGGATTCGAAGTTGAGTAAGGTGGATCTCTGAATGATAGAGCACATGGCCTAGTGGTCCTTGAATTGGACTATGGATCACGGTAAATCCACTGGCATAGTGACCCTTGAGCGAAATTGTGGGTTACGATAAATCTAGGATTGTGTTTCCTCAGTGGGCCTAGGAATCCTTGCCGGTGAATGGCAGGATATACGGTAAAGCCAAGAGGTGGTTTGCTCTCCATTGGGCTTAGTAATCCGGGGTTTGGGATATGCACTAAATCCTGGAGAGTGGGTCTCAGTTTAGGGCCCAGTGATTCGATTTTTGATTGCGGTAAATCTTGAGAGACTAGGAGACAAGAAAATTCCTCATGGTGTAGGTGGAGAAATCTAGTGGTATCCATGCTTGTTTTCCCTAGTGATCGGGTGGCGATCATGGTAAAGTCCGTTATGATATGATTATTATGTTTGCCTAGTGATCTAGGATGGGTTACAGTAAAGCCTGACTTCTATTGATGAGGGTGAGGTGGTTTAGACTCGATATGCCCTAGTTGGTTATTTTGGTTTGAGTCCAATATTCATGCTTGGAATATGGCACGGGGGTGATTGTATGAAGAGAGACTTGGCTCGGCCAATATATGTTTGGTTGGAACATGGTAGTCCCATCTCCGATTGGTTTTCACATTCATTAATGAGAAATTCATTCCCTTGGTTTTCATGTGTAAATGTATTGGTTTATATGTGGATTTTATGCCTAGTGTATTTATGGTATTTCGGTTGTTACTATGTTGGCTATATGTATGTTTTATGGCAGTAGCTATGTATGGATCTCAGTATGTTTTTACTTATAAATGAATGGACAATGTATCTATGACCTAGTAGTTGATAATGCAGCAAACGACATGAGGTAACAATGGTTCTTAGTGATTCTTAGATAAGTATGAGATCCCTATACTTAATTTTTTTGTTTACACCTGTAGAGTACATGTTTGTGATATGTTCAACGAAATGCCTATCATGGCTAGTAGGGGTTTGGTTAAGGGCTTTTTTAGCTAATTTCTTCTATTTCATTGTTTCCCTATTATTTTACTACTCTTAAGATATCATTACATTATGGGAAGTGACCTGGGCTCTAGGTTGAAAAAAGGCTCAAATTCTGGGGACGTTGGCACAGAACTAGACAAATCCATTCGTGGATGCTGGCAGGAAAGCATGTGAGAGCTTACAGAGGTCCCTAAACACTGGCATTCCCATGGCATGAGAGAGTCAATTGGGAAAGTGATCAGAAGTTTCAGTGGGACGTAGAAACAAGTTTCTTGAAGTCTTGGCATGGTTCTCAAGGGTCCTGTAGCTAATGTGGAAGGTATGTGTGTTGTGTTTCTATTGATTCCATTTCCTTAAGGTCACATAGGAGGTCGAATCCAACCATAGTAGCCTATCATTGCATGTTTACCCCGATTAGTTGATTACTTGTGGATATGTGGGAGGAGGGTGTTATAAAGTGGTATCATAGCATGGTTCACCCCTCGGACTGGATGGGCTATGTGTTGGTCATGCATGCATGTCAGTTGCATGTGTATCTCCTACACTTGCATTCCATGTGATTGTTGCATTTTCATAATTTTGATCATGGTCGTAGTAATGTCGATATAGGGAAGTTAGTGTTGTTATTGTGGAATGCAGCGTCATGAGTATATGACTAGTTACATATTGTTGTATGTCGCTTACATGTATCATTTTTCATGCTTGGTTAAATTCTTGTATGCTTGGTTGTATGTATCATTCTTGTAGGTTTAGTTACAAATATTGTTTGTGTATGCTTGATTACATGCATTCATGTGTATATGTGGTTGATTATGAATTGCTTATACATGTTCATGGTTTCATGTGGAAATTTTGTAGAAATTCCCATTATAGATCAACAGATTATGCAATATACTAAAACACAATACAAGATCTACTTCTACAACACTTTGCAGAAGCTTAATCGAATTGAGCAAGATCAACCAAGAATAGATATAATTGAGAATGAGAATCGGTCACACATAACACAGAAGAAATATCATGGGGAAAGCACTAGCCTAAAAGCCCATCTATGTATTATCATACAAGTGGAAATATAATTAATATTACAAAAAGAATCAACTTAAAAGCTATCCTGCTTTCTCTGTAATACCTCTGCTTCTCATACATAGTCAAAGGCCTCTATCTAACCTTTGGTCTACCCTCAAAGCCTCCTATTTCTTTGTACAATTCTGATTGGGGTCCATTGTAGCCACTTGTGTGAATTGGCCTCTTCACACACTCACCAACCTCTGTTCCAACTACGTAGTCCTGAAGGAGATAAATCCTCATCATGGATGAGTTTCCTTTATAGTAAAAATATTCATCCAACTAATAATACAATGTCCCTTCTCTAATCTCAACTGGGTCTTTTTCTGAACTAACATGCATGAGTTACTCATGAGAGAATCTTCAATTATCTGAAGTACAGAAGTTATATGCAAGCATGCATTAACTAACTGAACTTACTTAATTTAAACAAATTGTTTAAATCAATTATAAGTGGACTTGACTCAATCAACTGAGCCAACTAATTACTCCTCAAATTAGAACTCATCCTTATCTCTTTAACTGATGGATAAATTCCTCAATTAATAGAGAAATTGTTGCATGTCCTCACATAGACTTCATGTTTGATTTTTCACAGCTAATTAACTCATGGAGAATTTATTTATTTATTTTCAAATAGTTGTTAAGTTTAAATTCGAATTTTACTTCTCAATTTTAGTTCAGGGCCTGACTAAAATTGGAATCCATCCCGAACTGCTAAAAATAGAATGCTATTTTTAGCACTTCCATTTTTCATTCCCTATTGCCCAATCTAGCACTGGTACCCAAACTTATATTTTTAGCAGTGCTATTTTTAGCACTTCTATTTTTAGCATTTCTTGTTGCTATTTTCAACACTCCCTCTCAACAAGAAAGACATTCAACTCGAAATTGATCCTGTACTTTTGGAATGTTCTGCATGCAAAACTTCTACCAAGTGTGGTTACTCCAACAACTCTAGAAACAAAAAACTCCCCACTGACCTCTCTGTTGGGCTAGAAACATACTTTGATGCTAAAGCTCTACCTGCTGCTGACATGTTCTCCCTCTCTAACCTCTGAGCTGCTGCAACACTCCATGCATCTCGCACTTTTTCACACCTGTCTGTGCCATCCTGCATTGGTGCAACACTCCTGTGCCTCTCGCATTGTTGCAGCCTACTAGCTCTACACAGTCCTGGGATTCCTGCACTGTAGCTCTCTCTGCGCTCCATCTGCATCTGTCTCTACCCAATCAGTCAGTCTTGCTACTCCTCATCAGAGCTCTTGTAGTAAAATCGAATCAAAGAGGTTGGGTACCTCAAGGATCCTGCCCCTATTCCAGCATTTTTGGGACGATCACTCCACATCGCCCCACCTCCTACCTGGAGGTATGGATCCATGTGATCCCTCTACCCACTTGGCTCAAAATTTCCCCCTAATGGAGGTCTCTACATGAGTGGATGCCTCCACTCGGTCTCCTCTCGGCTTCTCTAGTTGTAGCTGCTCCACAACCTCCTGAAGTTGCTTCACCAATCGCGGCTCCTCCACAATTGTCTAAGACTTCATCTGGCACTACATGTTGAGAGGTAATTTACTCTTCCTCTCAACCAGCAAGTATCTAACCTTTGCCTTACTCCTCAAGGCTTTGCATGCATCTTGTACCTCAAGTGCATACAGGTTCTTGGCTAGCACACCAATTTGTTTCATATTTCCCACCGTCACGAAATTTTCTAGAAAATAGATGATTTTAAATCAGCGATATCTCCCTCATATGAACTCCGATTCAGCCGATTGTTTTTTTGAATTTGGGTCTTTTTTCGCAAGGAATCAAATCTGCTATTTGTTTTTGAAATTTTTGTACAAAAATTTTCAGATTTGCTCTACAAACTCTTAACCCAAAACTCAAAACTTTGAAATCTCTTCTCAGTATATTGTTCTCTCCTTTGATCACCTTTGCTCCAATACCGTTTATAAATTCCCACTGTAGATCAACAGATTATGTAATATACTAAAACACAATACAAGATCTACTTCTACAACACTTTGTGGAAGCTTAATCGAATTGAGCAAGATCAACCAAGAACAGATATAACTGAGAATGAGAAGAAATCACACATAACACAGAAGAAATATCATAGGGAAAGCACCAGCCTAAAACCCCATCTCTGTATTATCATACAAGTGGAAATATAACCAGTATTACAAAAAGAATCAACTCAAAAGTTATCCTTATCTCTCTGTAATACCTCTACTGCTCATAGATAGTCAAAGGCCTCTATCTAACCTCTGGTCTGCCCTCCAAGCCTCCTATTTCTTTGTGCAATTCTTATTGGGGTCCAGTGCAGCCACTTGTGTGAATTGGCCTCTTCACACAGTCACCAACCTCTGATCCAACTACGTAGTCCTGAAGGAGATAAATCCTCATCATGGATGAGCTTCCTTTATAGAAAAAATATCCATCCAGCTGATAGTACATTCTCCCTTCTATGATCTCAACTGGATCTCTGTCTAAACTGACATGCATGAGTTATTCATGAGAGAATCTTCAGTTATCTAAAGTACAATAGTTATATGCAAGCATGCATTAACTAACTGAACTTAATTTAAACAAATTGTTTAAATCAATTATAACTGGACTTGAATCAGTTAACTAGGCCAACTAATTACTACTCAAATTAGAACTCATCCTTGTCTCTTTAACTGATGGATAAATTGCTCAATTAATAGAGAAATTGTTGCATGTCCTCACATAGACTTCATGTTTTATTTTTCACAACTAATTAACTCATGGAGAATTAATTAATTTATTTTCAAACAGTTGTTAAGTTCAAATTTTAATTTTAATTCTCAATTTTAGTTCAGGAACTAACTAAAATTCAAATCCATCTCGAACTACTAAAAATAGAATGTTATTTTTAGCATTCCATTTTTCATTCCCTGTTTCCCAATCCAGCACTGGTACCCAAAATTCTATTTTTTAGCAGTGCTATTTTTATCACTTCTATTTTTAGCATTTCTTGTTGCTATTTTCAACAAATTTGTACAGTGGAGTAATGGTTGTTGTCATGCATTAGGTCATAGCATGCATTGTTGATATGGTATTGCATTGATGATCGGACTCTAGCTAGAATTATGTTTATTTGTTGATGCACTTACTTGTTATATGTTTATCTTTTATTATGATTATGTTATACATGTATCACACTAAATTGTTGATCTTGCAAACAAGGTATCATCCCCAAGCTATACTAAGGTATGTTGGTTTATTGTGATTTAGTTTATCTGACATAGTATGCCTTACAAGAAATAGAACAAATGGCTAGCAAGACAATAGACTACAAAGACTCTCCCTATGAATCAGATGAGTAGCGTGTTGTTGGGCACTCTTCTGATTTGGAATACACATTGAGAAGCTTTAAGGAAGAGATAAGGAGTTGTAAGGTAGACAATGAAAGGATCATACAGGCACAAGAGAAACAAGCAGATTTTAATATGATACTTCTTCAGAGTTTTTCAAGATTGAAGTGACAAGGGCCACTTTGGATTAGCCATGGACATGAGGATAGAACTGATGGTACATATGGCAACAAGTCTCATGGTGGTCATATTTCAGATAGAGATGACACTGTTAGAGATGGTAGATTGATGGATACTCCAGATAGGAGAGGTGATAGACACAAGTATTATTCTAGTTCTAGTTCTGACAGCCATCATGATCATCATCGCTATCATCCTTACAGGAGGAGTGATAGGGGATAATTTCGATATGAGTTTAAGAAAGTGAAGCCACCTAATTTTGATGGAGATGTGAAGAAGTTGGAAGATGCAAAGGGTTGGATACTTGGGATGAACAAATTATTTGAGTTGCATAACTGCACAGATAACATGAAGGCCAGAGTAGTGATCTTTAGTTTGAAGGTAAAGCAGTAACTTGGTGAGAAGATGTGAAGCATATCAGAGACATCAAGATAGATGACTTGAGTTGGCATGAGTTCAAGAGCTTTTCAGGAATAAATACTTGTCAGAAAGGTACTACGATAGTAAGGCCAAAGAGTTCTATGAGATAAAGATGGGGTCAATGACAAATGAAGAGTACATGACCAAATTTCTAGAGCTATTGAGGTATGTATCGTATCTTACAGATGAGAAGGCTAAAGTTCAACAATTTTTCAGTGGGTTTCCATTAGCATTTAGAGATCAAAATGAGTATGATGAGCCTCGGTCACTTGAGGAAGTTATTGGGAAATTGAAGCATTGCTATGAATGGTCAAAGCGTAAGAATGAATCTCAACAAGGTTGGAAAGGGAAATACAAAGGTAAAGGTGAATGGATGTCTAAGAGGACAATGCCTCAACATGTAGATGAGAAAGAAAATGTGGCACCACAAAAGAGGTTTAATGCAGCTAGACAGGGACATGGTTCGCAGCAATAACATAGAGGTAATATTACTGGTTGGTTGGAAATTTGGACATGCAGAAATGAGCATCTTTGACCCGAATGGAAAATGGCATCAACCCATGGTATTCATCCACCCATGTTATTCATCCACCCATGGAATTTACCCATGGTATTGTAAGCGGAATCCACCCATGGTATTGTAAGTGACATCCAACCATGGTATTCATTCACCCATTGTATTTTCCCATGGTATTGTAAGTGAAATCTACTCATAGTATTCATTTACCCATGGTATTTGCCCATGGTATTGTGACATCCACCCATGGTATTCATTCACCCATGGAATTGGTATGTGGTATTGTAACTGAAAAATACTATAAGTAACAAGTTGCATTTTGTAAAAGGAGATATTTTCCACCACAATATAGTCTTTACAATTATCATCTATTTTAATAAAAAATTCTTTGTGGTTTTGTTTATTGGGCATTCTCCTCTTTTTTCTGGAATTTCAATTTTTCATATCTTATGGGCCTCCCCCCATAATCCATTTCAATCTTTTAGATCTTGGGGGCCTCCCCCCAAGACTTATATTATTTTTCAGTTACAATACCACGGGTCAATTCCATGGGTGAATGAATACCATGGGTGGATATCACAATACCATGGGAAAATACCATGGGTGGATGTAAATTACAATACCATGGATGGATAAATACCATGGGAAAATACAATGGGTAGATGAATACCATGGATGGATGTCACTTACAATATCATGGGTGGATGTCACTTACAATACCGTGGGTGGATGCCACTTACAATACCATGGGTAACTTCCATGGGTGGATGAATAACATGTGTGGATAAATACCATGGGTTGATGCCATTTTCCATTTATATCATTCTTAAGAGATATGTCTACAAAATCAGGGTGGTAGGCCTGAAATATATAGCGCACAAGAGGCATAGACTATTGGGGATGTTGGTCAGGGTTCCTTGTATCTATGCAGCCTTGGATAAAAAACGGGAAGACTATCAGGAATTTATCATTGAGATGAATGGTAAGCTTTGTGAACAAATTATTTCTATTTTGATTGACCCTGGATCTAATTAGAGCTATGTTAGTCCTGATTTGGTGGATAAGTGTGGTTTGAGTAAGGAATTTCATGCAGAATATTGGTTAGTGCAGTTGACTATGGGTACAAAGAAGTGAGTTCATCATTGGGTAAGAGCTTGTGCGTTTGATTTGAATGGTATACCTACCATAGGTGTTATAGACATTTTTGGGCACTGCAACCCCAATCATACATGTCCATAAACCAAGGGCTCCTAAGTCCCTAAAATTGTTGCTTCACACCCTAAAGGAACAAGGTCAGTTGATTATATCATCTCCCAGAAGTTCTCCATAGAAAACTACTCAGAACTGGTCAAAGATTGACCATACAAACTGCCAAGTGTAGAGGGTCCGATGCATCTCAACTGCTTAGTGAAAAGGGTGCGATGCATACTAGAAATCCCTTATGTAGGGTGCGATGGGCGACACTAGACAAATGGCAGAGACAGTTTGCAAGGTGGATCGTCATGGAATCTTCCAGAAACTTCTCCTGTGACACTTGCCTCTCTGAATTCACCTAGGGATGAGTAAGAGATCATCAATATCCAAGTGGAATCAAGAACTATCAGAGAGATGACACTAATCAAAATCCCAGAAGCTGCCTCACCCCCGTGCAATCATCTATATATGGATCCCTCATCCCAGAGATCTAGAGGCTGGAATTTTGTATCTTGTAAGGAAGTGTTGTTGGTTTCTTGGTGGAATATCATAGTGTTGGGTGATCTAAGCTTTTCATGAGGTGAAGAAGGGCTTTCATGCTGGGAGGATGACGTTGGGTCAGAACAATTGGTTGTAATCCTCTTTGCTATTCTTGATATTAATAAAGTTATTCAAGTTTTCCTCCACATTCTTGTATGTTTGATGATATATGCGTTTGTGTGGTCAATATATATCTGGTCCTATATTGTTTATGATTGTAGATATTTGTTCTTCGATAGTATTATGTTGCTTTGATTCCATAGGTTCTCTTTGAAGCTAGGTAGACAAAGGAAAAGTGGCAAGGATCTGTCAGAAAGGAGAGGAACCAAGCAAGGAACCAAGGGCAAGACTAAGGTTGGTTTCCTTTGTTCCCCTCTTATCTACTTCTCATAAAGGAAAACGAAAGTAGTTTTCGTTTGTTTGTTTCTAAGATAGCTACCAGTCTTAGTGGGACTAGTAGCTCCGAGTGGACACTAGATTTCCTGATAACAAAATGGCGACCATACTAGGGAGCGAATAGATTGTTTGCTTGTCTATATTTTTTTTCTTTATAAACTTCCAGAAAGAGCCTGAAGTTAATCCAGCTAGCCTTCGAATTGCATTTGCTATGCAAGTGCAAAGTAGATCAATGTTGCTTCAGTCTATCTCCAGGTTTTGTTTATAAACTGAAAAATTGATTTGCAAACATCCTAATTGCTGTAGTCGTGGATCTAGTAACCTCACTAGATCAACCCCTATGATTCATATTTACTTAAAATCACTTGCTCGGCCTAAATCCCTAAACTGAGCTGCAAACTGTGAACAAAGACCAAGTAAAAGTCTCGCACTGGTACCATCACACCCTCTCTTCAAGGAAGTCTGTGCATCACACCTCCCGTGTGCAGTAGGTGGGATGCATACTGGATTCCCTGTGTAACAGGTGCGATGGTTAGAAAAGGCTAATTTTTCCTTCAGACTTTGGTTGTTCTTCACTCTCTTCAGCCCTATTCAGGAGTTTTGTTGTCTGTGATCAGTATACCACTGTAGAAAATCCCTTCTTTTGCATGATTCCGCCTCCATAGTACAAAGAATTGTGAATGTTTTTATGTATTGTGCGCCATTTACAGTTCTCTTTTACAAAAAGTAGCATAATCAAATTGTCGTATTTTGATTTGAAAGTGTCACAAGTTTCGTTTTCAGTCAAAGAAAAGAATTCTATTGTTCTTGATGGTCGATTATATTGTTACTATTTTATTTTATTTGAATTAGTTTTTTCAAGTGTCGAAAGCAGTTTTTGATTCAAAATCGCAAAGTGTCGTTGTTATCTTCCTTTCATTTTAAAGAGAAATTTTTTAGTACTATTGCTTTGAAAAGATAATTCAGATTTGCACTTAGCATTATTCTTGTCATTCACACATTAAGAAAGCTGAAAACAAATACATGCATGTGCATTTGCATTCAGACTACTTGTTGGTTTGATTTAGGACAATGCATCTAGTGTGTGCTCTCTGCTCTATGTTGAAAGAATATCATCTCTCTTCCTTTAGTAGCTAGAATTTTCATTACAAAAAGAAGATTAAACGATTGTTTATCATCTTAGATTGCATTTTAGGAATTGTATATCTACATCACGTGATGAACCTGAAAGGCAAATTTCTTAAGAAAGATCAACTGTAAAATAAATTCAATGGACCTAAAAACGCTTTGGAACCTAACACACAACATCTAGAAGTCTAGGCTAGAGACGTATTTTGGCATCATAAAGCCTGGTAACTGTCACTTTCATTGTTGGTTGGGTGATTCCTCTTCTTTGAGATGAAAAGTGCCAGTACGGACTTGTGCTCCCACTTACCGTCGAGTATATATTGGGAGACCACAATAGGCTATATCCTTTATCCATAGGAAGTCGTGTCTACCGCCCTATCGATCGCAAGGCACTGAACACAGCATTCGAGAAGATTGACTACCGTACCGTAAAAAGTATTATGTAGTTTTGTGATTGGTTTGGTAATCCCTTTGTCTAGATTTCCAGAGTAGTCTCTTTCGTTCCTTTTCAGACTCCTTAAAGGAAAAGGTCCATCTGAGCACTTGTCACTTCAGGCTCATTAAAAATAGAAGGCGACTAGAGTCATATTTTATTTTTTCTCGACTCTTAAAAATTGAAAAAACAAGTTGTGTCAAAGCATCTAAAATTCATTTAATGCGGAATAATTTTCCCCTTTATTTTTAGGTGATGGAGTAATCTGAAATCGTGGAGGAAAGTCAATCAAAACCCCATCATTGGTGAAGACTTACGAGTCAACCGTCTTTGTCTCTAGAAAAAAAAAAACTATTCCAGACAAAGCCAACTTGTTTAACCGGTTCAAAGTCCCCTGGTCTGGTTGGAACAAGTGTTCCAACACCCTCGGAGACTCCGGTTACTCCAAACATTTCTAGTATCCCTGCCTTTGTAGAAGAAGTTCCGCAGCCACCAGAGGACAGTAGAACTGATCCTACTGTGAAGGTAAACACTTCTATTCCTGAACTAGCTCCATCTGCAGCTAATTCGAAAGGTGTTATTCCCTAAACATCTGTCGCTGAAGAATCTATACCTTCTTCGGCATCGGAAATATTTTACGGACCTGACTGTCTACCTCTTCCACCTAGATTGATTGCTATAGAAGAGATTATAGAGGATCCCCCATCTAGTACTCCATCACATTTTGGAGTTGAGATCACCCTATATCCTTCTTCGTCAGAAATTAGTCTACCGTTATCAGAAGTTCCTATAGAATTGCTAGGAAATATTTTGGATAGACTAGATATGTCTGAACAACCGTCGACATCTAGGACTGTGTCATCTGACACAGCAATGGCAGAACTTCCTGCTATCACCCCAACAATGTTCGTCTGCATACTGTCTGTCGCAACTAGCTCTCAAGCACTGGGTGGGATTCATCCAAGGGCTGTTTCGACAGTATGGTGTTCCCGTTTTTTCATCCGGAATAATATCTGGAATCTCTTATGTTGAGTCTCAGCAAATTGATCCTTTGCAATGTCAATTTGGGCAATCCGGTCCTCAAAGGCAAATCATTCCCTTAAGTACCGGATTACCACCATATGGGGGGAAATATGCCTTTTCATTGTCTCCTATGGGAGAACAAACATACGAGAGTTCACAAAAGAATTCAAGTTATGTTGGAATTACATCTAGCGGTTGGGTGCCAATACTGCCTCAACAACCAAGAGTTGTATACTCAATGCAACAAAGTCTGCCTATGTCAAATATCCCCACTACACCAGCTATTGTGACGGTGTCGTAAGTACAAGCGTTGCCTGTTGTATGCCAACCTCAAGTCTCTCAGGTCGCAATCCAATAGCCCCTTGTCTCTACGATGCCACCACAATCATCTACTAGTCGCTCCTTAACTGGAGTGACCCAAGCTCAAACGGGTACCACTACCCCTCATCTTGGTCAAATAGCCAGTATTGGACAACAGCAAATGGTCTCACAACCATGGTTGGTGCAATATCAACAATCGCAATTCCAACAAGTTTACCAAGGATCTGAGCACCAAATATTTGAAAGTAATGGGCAGCCTTATATTCAAAACGGTCAACATCAACCATTTCATAATGGTTATCAGGGAAAATTTTAAGAACCTCCAATTTACATGTATAATAAATGGGTGAATCTCTGTGGTATATAGGAAAAATGGAAGGTGATTTTATCAATAATATGATATGTATATATAATTTTTTGGCGAATCTCTCACCAGGCATGGCAAATATTTGTTGGCATTATGACTAAAGTGTTGTCCTTGATGGCAACCCATTCAGGTGATAGATCACAGTACTTCAAGTCAGCAGCAGAGATTGATGATCAGCTATCAAATATTGAAGAAAATAAGGGGTACGCAGGTACACCTTACATAAGGTGCGTACACACAAGTCGGTGTTATATAAAGTGCGTACATACCCGTAGTTATCCCGTTCAGGAGGTGCGTACCCCCAGTGCACACATTTCAAGGCAAAGAAATTCACATGTGGGGTTTTCTTATATTTTACTCTTGGTATTTAGCTGACGGTATTGTGTTATTATGGTGTCGGCCCGTGGTATTGATCCATGATTTGAGGAAGAGCTTTCCTATATAAAGCAAAGGAGATCATTTGGCTTGAGTATGTTTTTGGTTGAATATCTTATGAGGGCTAGATCTGAAATATTATGATCTCTTGGGAATATGTCTAGATCTAAATAAGGCGAATCTACTGATGGATTGAGATCTCTTCGTCGCATGTTCAGATCTGTAGATCTGACTGTCTGGGTTATTTTTGAAGTCCTGAAATCATCTATGCTCGAAGGTAGGCAGGAAAAGTGAAAGAAAAGTGCGTACATACGCAGGAACGAAGCGTTTCAGGTGCGTACATACGCAGGCACAGAAGGGTTCAGGTGCGTACATACGCAGGCACAGAAGGGTTGCAGGTGCGTACATACGCAGGCACAGAAGGGTTGTAGGTGCGTACATACGCAGGCACAGAAGGGTTGTAGGTGCGGAGGTCCGCAGGCAATTCAATGGACTTAGAGCGAGGTACGCAGGCGAACAGTTGAGCAGGGTGCGTACTGTAAGCAGGCGAGCAGTTGATCAGGGTGCGTACTGTAAGCAGGCAAGCAGTTGAGCAGGGTGCGTACTGTAAGCAGGCAAGCAATTGAGCAGGGTGCTTACGTAAGCAGGCGAGCAGTTGAGCAAGGTGCTTACTTCTCTTAAGATCTTTGTTTATCATTGCTGTGTTCTGGGTTTGGTTCTATTATTGTTGATCTGGTTACTACAGTTGACTGGTGATTTTCTTATACTTTATGATCATTTGATGCTTATGGATCCAGTTTGAAAATTTATGAAAAGTGGTCCTTGTAAGAAAAGAAGTAGGGGGTTGTAGCTCCCTTCCAGAGACTGGAAAATGAGAGAGATTTGTAGCTCTCTGCAGGTTGCAGCCTGCGTACTGGTAAAGGACTGCACCAGTACAAAACCATTGTAAAAGGAGTTTCTAATTTGAAAGAAGATAGAGACATATTGCAGCAGGTGGTTTTCACCCACATTGGGTTTCCACCTTACATCTTGTGTTCTTTGGTGAGACTATCTGTTTTCTTTGTTCATGCTCATTATTTAATGGTACTGACATACAAAAATAATTCAAAGAACAAATAAAGAAGATTTATTAAAAGAATTAGATAATACTGATTCACCCCCCCCCTCTCAGTATTATTTCCAACAATTGGTATCAGAGCAGGTCCTTCAGAGAAGCTTGATCGCTTGAAGGTAGATCGTTCATCATGAGAAACTACGAGAGAGAAGCATCAATCAGGCCACCGGTTTTTGATAGGACAAACTTCAATTATTGGAAGGTAAGAGTTACTGCCTATCTTCAATCTCTCGGTACAGAAGTTTGGGACATCGTAGAGACAGGCTACGCTTTTCCTTCAGCTACTCCTACAGATGCAGCCGAGAAAAAGAAGTATGAAACAAATGAAAAAGCAGTCAGTACTCTATTAGGATGTATATCTCAATCAGAATTCATGAAGGTAATGCACTATAAATCCGCAAAAGAAATATGGGACAAAATTGTCACGAGCTATGAAGGAGATGAACAGGTAAAGCGTGCTAAACTTCAAACTCTCAAAATTCAGTATGAGACTCTCAAAATGTATAATGATGAAAGTGTGGCTAACTATTTTCTTCGGGTAGATGAGGTTGTTAATTGTATGAAAAAATTGGGTGAAGAAATAAAAGAGGCTATTGTGGTTGAAAAGGTTCTAAGATCATTGTCCCCCAAGTTTGAATCTAAAGTATCTGCAATAGAAGAAAAGGAAAATCTACGAATTCTTACTATGTCTCAGCTACATGGAATTCTAACTGCTTATGAAATGAGAAAGGGAGGTCCATCAGACAGAAGAGAAGCTGCTTTCAAGGCATCAGGCAAAGGAGATTATTATGAAGCGAGCCACGTCCCAGAAGAAGAGGAAGAAGTATCAAATTTTGTCAGAAATCTTCAAAGGGGTTCTGGAAGGTTCAGAGGTAAGTTACCTTTTAAATGATTTTCTTGTGGAAGAGTAGTTCATTATGCTGCAAAATGTACTTATAAGGATAAAGGAAAGGAACCTGCTAGATGGAACAAGAAACAGAATGCAAATAAGAAAAGCTACTACACTCATGAAGATAGTGATGGTCTATCAAACAGTGATGAAGATGAACAAGGTAATGAATATAAGTTGTTAATGGCATTTGAAGATGATGATTATATGGATGCTATAGATGTGGATAACCTTTATGATGAAATTACTAAACTCAAGAGATGTATAGAAGAAAAGAACATGATCATTGATACTCTACAATTTCAAATTGATGAAAAGGAAAAACATCTTGAAAAATTAGAAGGTGAAATTGTTGGTCTTAGAAAAGAGATTGAGAAAACAAAAGCTATTAATCTCAAGTTTGTCAAAGGATCTGAAACTTTGGATGAGATTATCAATGTGCAACGGTCTCCACTAAACAAGACAGGTCTGGGCTATAATGGAGAAACTTTTCAAGCATCCACCTCAAAAAGTTATCTTGATGCAGCAAGAAAAATGAGCAAAAGAACAATGAAGATCATCAGGTAAAGGAGGGATGAATTACAAACAGAAACTATCAGGGGCAATCCATCTTAAGAGTGAACAAAAGCTACAACCAACCACAGGTAAAATCTTCTCAATTTGGTTCAAGAATAGATGAAAATAGAAATTACAATCAATTGGCTGGTAGATTCGATAACCAAAGAAGTTTCTTCAATGGACAATGCTTTTCTTGCCATAACTTTGGTCACAAAGCAGCTCAATGTGTTGCATATAAAACGATCATGACTAGGGAAGCTCAAAAACAAAGAAGTATGACCGGGATTACAAAAAGTACCTATAACAACTTTTCGGTTCTTGAAAATGAAGTTGAATGTTCTATTTGCAATAACTTTGGTCATGAAGACTCTGAATGCAGGAGCAGGTTTCAGCAGAAAAAGGAACAAGCCTCAAGCACCAAAACATGGAGAATAAAGGAACCTCAAACAGAAAGATGTGGGATAGCATTTTATGCAGAGGGACAGGAAAATCTATGGTACATTGACAGTGGATGTTCGAAGCATATGACAGGTGATAAAGAAAAACTTGAGTCTTATTCTACTCTAGAAAAGGGAAAGAAAGTCTCTTTTGGAAATGATACTCCTGCAACTATAAAAGGAAAAGGCATTGCTCAGTTAAAAGAAAAGGTCAAGGCTGGAAATGTTTTGTATGTTGATGGATTGAAGCATAATCTTCTAAGTGTCAGCCATATGTGTGATCAAAGAACCGAGGTTATATTCAGATCAAATGAATGTCTTGTTCGTGATCTTGATACAGGTAAAACAGTGATCAAAGGCAAAAGAACTCCAAATAATCTGTACATATTTGAAGAAGGACAACAACAATGCTATCTGAGCAAGGATGATGAGCACTGGTTATGGCATCGGAGGTTGGGACATCTAAGCTTTTCACAAATAAGGAAAGCATGCAAATATCAGGCAGTTCGCGATCTTCCAGATATCAAAATTCCTGACAACACCATATGCAAATCATGTCAGTTTGGAAAACAAACCAGAACTAACTTTCCAGAGAAAGAAGGATCAGCTAGCATGCCTCTTGAGCTAGTACATACAGATACATGTCGTCCTTTCAGGAAAAGAACACCTCGAGGAGAAGAATACTTGATATTATTCATTGACGATTTCTCCAGGTTTGTCTGGTTAGGACTTATGAAGCACAAAGATGAAGCATTCGAAAAATTCAAATCCTTCAAAGCCTTGGTTGAAAATGAATCAGGTCACAAAATTAAGTGCCTCAGATCCGACAGAGGTGGGGAATTTACTTCAAATGAATTTTTCGATTTCTGTGAAGAACATGGGATAAGAAGAGAATTCTCTATAGCAAGAACTCCTCAGCAAAATGGAGTTGTGGAAAGAATGAACAGAAAAGTCCAACAAATGGCCCGTGCTATGCTTGATGAGTCAGGAACTCCCGCAACTTTCTGGAGTGAAGCTGCACATGCTGCGGTTGTTATTCTCAACAAAACAAATGTCCGGGTGAACAACACTCAAACTCCTCATGAGCTCTGGAGTGGTAGGACTCCTTCGGTAAAGCACTTCAAAATCTTTGGGAGCAAATGCTATATCAAGAATACTGATGAGCAGCTTGGCAAACTTGAACCTAGAGCAGATGAAGGCAATCTTCTTGGTTACTCTCCACATAGCAAAGCATACAAATGCTACAATAAAAGACTTGGCAGAATTGTTGACAGCATTGATGTAGTGGTTGATGAGAAGGGATACATTCCTAGGCAAGTACATCATGAAGACATCGAAGAAGATGAAGGCTACCCCCAACGACAGAATGATGAAGAAGAAGAACCTCAAGAAGAACCAGAGGAGCAAACAAGAATAGAAGAAAAGACTCCATCCGGATATGTTCAGAAGAATCATCCAGAATCTCAGATTATGGGGCAGAAAGAAGCAGGTGTACAAACAAGAAGAACAGTTGCAGAACCTTCAAGCTATTTGGCATTACTCTCCTCTACTGAACCACAAAATGTGAAAGAGGCATGCAAAGATGAATGTTGGGTGAAAGCAATGGATGAAGAACTTGAGCAGATCGAAAAGAACAACACTTGGGAGCTGGTTCCTAGACCAAAAGATAAGAATGTTATCGGAACAAAATGGGTCTTCAAAAATAAATTGAATGAAAATGGAGAAGTAATTAGAAACAAAGCCAGACTTGTTTGTAAAGGGTATGCGCAGGAAGAAGGAATAGACTTTGAAGAAACCTTTGCTCCTGTTGCAAGACTTGAGGCCATCCGAATGTTCCTTGCTCTCTCAAGTTTTCAAAACTTCAAAGTATTTCAAATGGACGTGAAATCAGCCTTTCTGAATGGAGACTTGGAAGAAGAAGTGTACATTGAACAGCCAGATGGGTTCATTCTTGGAAATGATCCAAATCTTGTATGCAGATTGAAAAAGGCTCTCTATGGTCTCAAACAAGCTCCAAGGGCTTGGTACTACCGTTTGGACAAATATCTTCATCAACAAGGCTTTTCAAAAGGATCAGCAGATAGCAATCTTTATATAAAAGTTGAAAATGACAAATTGCTAATACTTGTTGTGTATGTAGATGACATTATTTTTGGGAGCAATGAAGAAGCTATGAGTCAAAGCTTTGCCTTGGTCATGCAGAAAGAATTTGAAATGTCCTTGCTAAGAGAACTGACATATTTCCTTGGTTCGCAAATCCAACAAAAAGAAGGAGGAATCTTTTTATCTCAAACCAAGTATCTCAAACAGATTTTGAAGAAATATGGTATGGAAGATGCAAAACCAGTATGTACACCCATGGTCACAGGATGTAGCCTCAGTGCAAATGATGAATCTGCAGCAGTACATCAACCAACCTACAGATCTATGATTGGAAGTTTACTTTATTTGACAGGTACCCGACCGGACATCATGCATGCAGTTGGAATAGTTGGAAGATTTCAGGCAAATCCGAAGGAGACTCATCTTCAGGCAGTGAAGAGAATTTTCAAATATCTTCAAGGGACTCAAAATTATGGCTTATGGTATCCTAGAGATACAGATCTTACACTTCATGCTTATACAGATGTAGATTGGGCCGAAAGCGTGGATGACAGGAAAAGCACAAGTGGTGGTGCGTTCTTTATGGGTTCCAGACTGGTATCTTGGTTCAGCAAGAAACAGAGTTCGATTGCCTTGTCTACAGCTGAAGCGGAATATGTTGCTGTTGCATCTTGTTGTACCCAACTCCTTTGGATGATGCAGACTTTGCAGGATTTTCAAATCACTTGTACACCACCAATCCCCATCTTATGTGATAACACAAGTGCAATCAGCATCTCAAAGAATCCTGTTATGCATTCAAAAACCAAGCACATACCAATCAAGTATCATTTTCTCCGGGAACAAGTGCTTGAACAGAAGGTCAAGTTGGAGTATGTTCCTTCTAAGCAACAAGTTGCTGATATTCTCACCAAACCATTGCCCAGGGACACTTTTGAATACCTCAGGCAAAAGCTGGGGGTTGTTGATGCATCATCTTATTGCTGAACCTCTTCTGATTGATGGTACAGGTTCAGGGGGAGCAGATAATGCATTATTGGCATTATGTAGGATGTGTAGAAGGAGATCTTGGAAGTAGCTGCAATATGTCTCTATCTCTTTCATGGTGGATTATGGTTCTTCGTTGCAGATCTGGTTCATATTCAGGGGGAGCATGTTCTTAGGGGGAGCATAACCCTTTGCCCTTGATGTCAAAGGGGGAGAATGAAGCTGAATTTTTGAGGTTGCCATCAAGTCCAAAGGGGGAGATTGTTGGCATTATGACTAAAGTGTTGTCCTTGATGGCAACCCATTCAGGTGATAAATCACAGTACTTCAAGTCAGCAGCAGAGATTGATGATCAGCTATCAAATATTGAAGAAAATAAGGGGTACGCAGGTACACCTTACATAAGGTGCATACACACAAGTCGGTGTTACATAAAGTGCGTACATACCCGTAGTTATCCCGTTCAGGAGGTGCATACCCCCAGTGCACACATTTCAAGGCAAAGAAATTCACATGTGGGGTTTTCTTATGTTTTACTCTTGGTATTTAGCCGACGGTATTGTGTTATTATGGTGTCGGCCCGTGGTATTGATCCATGATTTGAGGAAGAGCTTTCCTATATAAAGCAAAGGAGATCATTTGGCTTGAGTATTTTTTTGGTTGAATATCTTATGAGGGCTAGATCTGAAATATTATGATCTCTTGGGAATATGTCTAGATCTAAATAAGGCGAATCTACTGATGGATTGAGATCTCTTCGTCGCATGTTCAGATCTGTAGATATGACTGTCTGGGTTATTTCTGAAGTCCTGAAATCATCTATGCCCGAAGGTACGCAGGAACAGTGAAAGAAAAGTGCGTACATACGCAGGAATGAATCGTTTCAGGTGCATACATACGCAGGCACAGAAGGGTTCAGGTGCGTACATATGCAGGCACAGAAGGGTTGCAGGTGCGTACATACGCAGGCACAGAAGGGTTGCAGGTGCGTACATACGCAGGCACAGAAGGGTTGCAGGTGTGGAGGTCCGCAGGCAGTTCAATGGACTTAGAGCGAGGTACGCAGGCGAACAGTTGAGCAGGGTGCGTACTGTAAGCAGGCGAGCAGTTGAGCAGGGTGCGTACTGTAAGCAGGCAAGCAGTTGAGCAGGGTGCGTACTGTAAGCAGGCAAGCAATTGAGCAGGGTGCTTATGTAAGCAGGCGAGCAGTTGAGCAAGGTGCTTACTTCTCTTAAGATCTTTGTTTATCATTGCTGTGTTCTGGGTTTGGTTCTATTATTGTTGATCTGGTTACTACAGTTGACTGGTGATTTTCTTATACTTTATGATCATTTGATGCTTATGGATCCAGTTTGAAAATTTATGAAAAGTGGTCCTTGTAAGAAAAGAAGTAGGGGGTTGTAGCTCCCTTCCAGGAGAGACTGGAAAACGAGAGAGATTTGTAGCTCTCTGCAGGTTGCAGCCTGCGTACTGGTAAAGGACTGCACCAGTACAAAACCATTATAAAAGGAGTTTCTAATTTGAAAGAAGATAGAGACATATTGCAGCAGGTGGTTTTCACCCACATTGGGTTTCCACCTTACATCTTGTGTTCTTTGGTGAGACTATATGTTTTCTTTGTTCATGCTCATTATTTTATGGTACTAACATACACAAATAATTCAAAGAACAAATAAAGAATATTTATTAAAAGAATTAGATAATACTGATTCACCCCCCCCCCCTCTCAGTATTATTTCCAACAATATTTTACTCAATTTTAAATCTTATGTTTATTGAATACACAAATGAAATCATTGCATTTCTTTAAAATATCTTTTGAAATCAAAATTACTGAAATTACATATCGATAACCTAATGGGCGTAGGATAAAATTCACCTGTAGAAAACATGAGAAAAAACCTAATACTATATATAAACCAAAAAAATTCAAATTCATCACTTCTAGGGACCTCGTAACCACCCTGCCAATACATGCCAATACACGAGTATGTTCCTATTTGCAGTTAGAAAAATTACCCAAATTACAATCGGTTTACTCCAGCATATTACCCAAATTACAATCTATTTACTCTAGCATATGTTGGAAAGTTATAGAAGGATGACTAGTGCAATCAATCCATTCCTTTTAGCCCTGGATTTGTTTCAGTTTAAAACAGAACTATACAAATATACTTGTCCAATGTCTATGCTTTAACCATTCAACTTAAGATGTTTTTACAATATAATTTCCTAAGTCTATTTGATATCTTCATTATCATAAAAACTAACCTATATCCATCTTAACTCCACATCACATCTACCACTCTTAGGGGGATGAAATCTATTTATCCCTCTGAGCACTTAGTAGACCCAGAATTAAGATGGATCTAAGATGATAGAATTTCCCCTTTAACTAGTCTACACTAACATGAATACCATGGTATTACCATGGGTCAATACCATGGCTTATCATAAACCTGGAGCTTAAAAATTACTATTAGTAATTTATAAATTTAATAAAATTAATAGTTGATTTTTATTTTATTTTTTATTTTAACCAAGATAAAATGTTTAACATACATTAAATTACAACATCCATTTTTACTCTTGATTAGATCAAATATTTTTTCACTCTATGCTAGTTTGCATAGCACGATATTTGATACCTCTCAGGGGTTAGTAGATCCAGAGTAAAGATGGATCTATGTTGGTTTAATTCCCCCATTTAAATAGGATACATTCCAGGTGAATACCATGGGTCAATACCATGTGCCATTTTGGTGAATACCATGGGTCAATACCATGTGCCATTTTTATTTTTATTAATACTAATATCAGGGTTAATAATGTTTTTTTGCATGGTAATAATAACAATCTAATCCATGGTATTTGTCCCATAGTATTTTTCCCATAGGTTTCACCTAAATATAACCCATTTTTTGAGTGTTCGTAAATATAAGGTGACTTATGGAGTAAATATAAAAAAATGTTTTATTTGTTTACCATACCTCTTGTTTATTTATATTTTTATTAATTTACCATACTTTTTTACAAATATGGTAATTGGCCCATAGGATTCACTTAAATAAAACCTCTTTCTTGAGCCTTCATAAATAGAACAAGAGTTATGGACTAAATATAGAAAGAGGTTTTATTTATTTACCATGCGTCTAGTTAATTTATATTTTTATTTATTTACCATACCTTTTGAGTAAGTATAAAAAGGCATTTTATTTATTTACCATACCTCCACTTTACTTATATTTTTATTTGTTTACACCCTTGCATGTATATAAGGTCACTTATGGAGTAAATATAAAGAATGTTTTATTTATTTATCATACCTCTCATTTATTTATAATTTTATTAATTTACCATACCTCTTTTATAAATATGGTATTTGGGCCTTTGGCCCATAGGATTCACTTAAATAAAACCTATTCTTGAAAATGGGCGAATGGATTCACTTAAATAAAACCTATTCTTGAAAATGGGCTAATGGAAGGTTGTAACTCCTAATTTCAAGGGCTAAATTTACCTTTTTTACCCTCTCCCTTAAAATAAGGTGGCCTATTTGAGGTGATTTGTAAAAATGTACTATGATACAAATTATTTGCCCACTAAAAATTTAAAACCCCTTAATTTCGCCAAAGGGCAAACATTCGGTCCTAAAATTTTCTATGATGGTTATGCCCATTAACCTTACCAAAGTTATCAACATCAAATGAACTATGCGAGTATGCAAAGACCCACTGCTCAGGCAATCCCATCTTATCCTGGGTATGCTTTGTCAAACCTAAATCAACAGTTACCCTTCGTGGCAACTTTAGAGTTACCAGATATAAATCGGCTGACAAACGATCCAATCGCTTACGCCCCTCGATGGCCAGCGATTCCTCATAAACTTCTCTCAGATATTCCTAAATTTAATGGAAATCCGGGTGAAGACCCATTAAATCATGTGATGACCTTTCATCTGTGGTGTTCATCTAACACTCTAAATGATGATTCGATTAGGCTTTGCCTCTTTCAGCGAACGTTAACTGCTCTGGCAGCAAAATGGTATATCGAATTGCCTAGAGCTTCGTTTGATAACTTGAGTACCCTAGCCACAACCCTTTTATCCCATTTTCAATTACCCATAAGGTACGAAACGGAAACAGAGCTTCTTACCAATTTCAAGGAAATGACAGCCACTCACATATCCGATCATATTCATGAGTGGTGGCGTTGTCGTAGAATCGTAAAAACATATGTTCCTGATCAGCTATTGGCTGAGTGGTTTATCAAGTCATTGTTACCTTCTATTATAGAAGATGTGGCAAAGGGAGGAGTCGTCACTGAAGAGAAATTAATTGATCATGCACAATATTTAGATTTGATCTATACTCAGTCTGGCATGCTCTACGATAAAATCCCTGATGCTCCTAGACCGTAATTTTCCATTCCTCCCTCTCCTAAATCAAACAAAAACTCTCATGTCGGGGACGGTGTGATAGGAACGACCAGCACAAAAACCGTAAAGGCTAAGTCAAAGAAGGCCCGTGTGGTTTCAGGTCAAAATGCAAATAAAGAACTTCTCGCCTCAGAAGTAAATGTTGTATCAACTGACAAAGGCAAAGAAACCAAGCAACCAGGAGCCAGGAAGAAAAAGAAAGGGAAGAAGAAGAAATAGGAGGAGTCATCCCCTGAAAAATCTTCTGCAAACCCTTCTAGAGATAGGAAACCAAATCATCCATGCCTTATATGTGATGAGGATCATTGGAAAATTCTTCAAGAATTCAAAAACCTCGGCGGTATTGACTGATCCGTTTCCAAATCCAGGAACAAATCTGGTTGCTAGTGACAATGCTTCCCCATCCCAAGTGCTAATGTTGTTGGTTTCGAAGTAGCAAAATGATGCTTTGATATCGACAAGGAATAAAGATTATGGGAATCCACAGCTGTCAGACAACAAGGCTAATGATCAACCTAGTAGTTTGACAACAACTTTAACCGAAGTTGTGCCACCCATCATTCCTGAACTAACGATAAAGATGCCAAAGGGAGTAGTACACAAATTGGCATTTAATTCTCGTGCCAGAGCAGCACAGCATTATAATATAGTGGAGGATCTGGCCCAATCGCCATCCACTATGTCGGACAAAAGCAGGCTTTATTATCAGCAATAGGTGGGATTGACCCAATGGATTCCAATCTTGTGTCCTTTAATCACAAAGGATATGACCCTTAGTTACCAGCTCAACTAGCTTTCCTTATTCAAGTGAAAGCCCTCAACAAAACTGTTCATCGAACCATTATTGATGAGGGGGCATCTACATGTATTATGTCAATGATTTGCTGGAAAACTTTAGGATCTCCACCCTTGTCGCGATCTTCGACAACATTAAAAGCATTTGATGGACAAACATACACCCCATATGGGATTTTAAGTAACTTGCAAGTCGAACTGGGGGGAAAAACGGTAGAAATTGATGTTGAAGTGATCGACGGAAACCTTGATTACAACATCCTACTGGGAAGGCCCTGGATATATTCTATGGCTGCCGTTGTGTCGACCTACTTCATGAAGATTTCATTTCCCTTCCAAGGAGGTATTACGATCATCGACCAACAAAACTTCCTCCCCAATAGTTCACAAGTTACGGGAAGCATTCCAATGATCCATGGAAGCAATAATTTGCTTCAAAATATCGGAGTAGGCCTCCTAAAAGACCCTGCCTTAATGGGTACTTTTGCCCTACCGCCTTCGAGTAATCTGGCGGAAGTGGCCACAGTGGAAACCTGCAATATGAAATCTTATATATCTAATGGATTCAGAAGATTCCTAAACATTTTGTCAGCATGGATCATCGCCATTTTATAAATATTGTAGCAATCAATTTTCTTGGCCTGGGGGGCAAACCCAAACCAATTCTCATCAAGAGTTTGGATAGAGAGGTCTAAGGAATATGGCACCTCTTCAGATCCTTGTTCGCATGTACATTCTACAGACGAAGGAATCATTCAATCAATGATGATAGGAGAGGCACCATGGGAAGATTACCACCATTGTTCCCATCTTCCGAATTACCATGAAGATTATTCCAGCAATCTGGGATGGGTGACCTCCCGGGAAGTCCTGGTTACCGAGTGCAAGCCCCGGAAGTGATGATTGACGCTATGTGATTTATTTCACCAGTTTCAATCCCACTTCTTCACCCCTGTGAGCATCACCTGATGCAATGAGTGCTAAGTGAACTATTCAAATCATGAGAAATTAGTCACTTACGACTACCTCTCATGGAAATGGTCATACATGAATGACTTACTTAACGCAGTTGAATCCCAAAAATGATCTAATATAATGCACTGCGTAAACCCCCTATACTTAAATTCAAAAAGAGTGAAGGGATCTCTACTTGAATGGTTCATGAGGCACAATACTTGCTAAGGTTTTGCAAATGGGGTAGCAAGCTAAGTGGGCTTGATTGTGGGGAAAACTCCACAGTTAAGTGCGCTTGAGCCAAAGGAGATCTGGGATGGGTGACCTCCCGAGAAGTCCTGGTTACCAGGTGCAAGCCCCGGAAGCGATGATTGACGCTATCTGATTTATTTCACCAATTTCAATCCTACTTCTTCACCCCTATGAGCATCACCCGATGCAACGAGTGCTAAGTGAACTATTCAAATCATGAGAAATTAGTCACTTACCACTACCTCTCATGGAAATGGTAATACGTGAATGACTTACTTAACGTAGTTGAATCCCAAAAATGATCTAATATAATGCACTGCGTAAACCCCCTATACTTAAATTCAAAAAGAGTGAAGGGATCTCTACTTGAATGGTTCATGAGGCACAATACTTGCTAAGGCTTTGCAAATGGGGTAGCAAGCTAAGTGGGCTTGATAGTGGGGAAAACTCCACAGTTAAGCGCGCTTGAGCCAGAGGAGATTTGGGATGGGTGACCTCCTGGGAAGTCCTGGTTACCGGGTGCAAGCCCTGGAAGTGATGATTGACGCTATGTGATTTATTTCACCAGTTTCAATCCCACTTCTTCACCCCTGTGAGCATCACCCGATGCAATGAGTGATAAGTGAACTATTCAAATCATGAGAAATTAGTCACTTACGACTACCTCTCATGGAAATGGTAATACGTGAATGACTTACTTAATGTAGTTGAATCCCAAAAATGATCTAACCTTAATCATCCTTCAATTTTTGATTTTCTATCAAATACTGTAAATACAATGGATTCTGAGGATAATTATTATCTTCTGTCAACCTCGTTAAAAAATGAAACAAGGAGTCATCAGGATAGTTCTTTTACTCTGTCAAGCTCATTAAAAATGAAACAAATCCCTTTCCAAGTCGAGTCTTTCAAAAGATCTCGGAGGTAAACCTTCATTCCAACCACCACATTGAATGCAATAAAGCTTGAGGGGCATGCACCTCGATTTGCGTTATTATGCTGGGGGCATGCAAATTTTTCACGAGCAGTGTTACCGTGGGCTTCAAGCTCGTTAAAAAATAAACCTCGCCACGAGCATTTTTTATGCGAAGTTAAAGCTCGTTAAAAATTAAACCTTATCAAGGAGCAAACGTTCCCCTAGAGTTTAAGCTCATTAAAAAATGAACCAATCCCCGGTAAATAACCATTGTGAATGCATTATCATCAGCTTTTGAGCCATGGTCATGTTCTTACCATCACCTCCACTCTATTTTAGCCGATCATTCACCTCCATTTGATTGTTTACCCCTTTTTAGAAATAGTTGCGAAGAGTGATCCTGTTAGCCATCCTTGTGACACTGTCATGATTGGAAAATTCCAAACCTTACCTGGAATCAGTTGCTACCTAAAATTATCACTCGTTCCTCAAAAGACGAGCCTCCTTTAAGCTCTTTTCATCTGACTCGTAAAATATGAAAAGATTGCCGAGCAATTGGCCTCTCCAGCTCATTAAAGCTACTGGAAGTGCTATCCCTACTCTAGATTTTAATCTTTTTGGACCTGAGAGATTATTAACAAAAATATCAAGTGCTTGTCTTTTTCGGCTCGTTAAAATTACCGAAAATTCATCCCTTTCGTATTATTTTATACTTTTTCAGACTTAAGGGATTATATGATGAAAAAGGATTATTGGAGTTTCCTTTACGTCCCTTTTAGACTCTCTAAAACTGAAAAGGACTGAGTTATCTTTGTCTTTAAACTCATTAAAACCAAATAGCGAAAAACTTGTCCATATAGACAAGAATGAGTTTCATTGTCGCTGGCTCATTAAAACATAGCGACGGGTTTTCCCGAAGGGAAAATTATAGAACAAGCATATGTTATCATCCTCAAGCTTGACAAAAATAAAGAGGTACTGGTCAACAATGACTGGGGAAAATTTGGGAAGAAAACTTGAAGAAACTTTATTGGTAGCAAGTCGCTCTTGAACATGACACTTTCACTCCACATCCGAGTCGGGTTGGGTTATTCTGTTCACCATTCATATCACCATTGGTCCATTGCACCATCCATATTTGGGGTTAACGCTACCAATCCATGTCAGTGTCACCGATATGTTCAAGAGAAGTCGCTAAGATAATTCACCTATGTCTCATCCGCTGCAATACATTCACGCTCCATTATTTCATGACCACCACCCTAAACCCTGTATCATCAGATAGTTTTCATCTCCGAAATCATTTACTCTGTTCCATGTCGTAGATGTGGGATTCATTAAGGCCCTCCTACGATGGGTCGCTTCTTGTCGACGTCAGCTCATTATCCAAAAAGTCGACTTAGGAACAACCGTTTCAGTACTTTGAAGCTTGCATGCCTCAATGGCAAGTTTCTCACTTCCGGCGGTAGGCTTACATCAATAGCCTTCGACTGAAAGATTTTGCGTGGTGTTCAACACCAAGTCCCTTTTCACACCACACAAATTGTATTGTAGTACCTTGAGGGTCATCATTATTATCGGTGGTTCCTCTCGCGCTTGTTAATAGCTTACATCATTGGCTGGTAATCAGGCAATGTCTTTCCATGTTCGACTCCAAAACATCTTTCACATGGATCGACTTGTACTCTAAGTGAAGATTGGACGAGTTTGAAGACCCCGGATCTAGTTTCATCCATCTGGGCTGCGATATATTCAGGAAAATAAAGACATAAAATGTACATCATTGCTACACAGGTGATCATCTGAATCAAAGGATGATGACTCTATCAGAATCATCAGTCTACCGCAAAGATGGTTGTCTGTCTTATGTAGATGAAAATGAATTTATAAAGCTGAGCATGGGAATGCCCGCCTCAGCTAGATCATGAAAAATATTATGAAGATAATGTATTGTATTATATCTTATTACAAGTCGCCTTCCAGCTCAAAAAAACTTCGGATCCTCATGATAAATCATTTCACCCGACATCAAAAGATTAAATAACTCATGCTTTAGGGGGAAACTGTTATAGACATTTTTGGGCACTGCAACCCCAATCATACATGTCCATAAAACAAGGGCTCCTAAGTCCCTAAAAGTGTTGCTTCACACCCTAAAGGAACAAGGTCAGCTGATTATATCATCTCCCAGAAGTTCTCCACAGAAAACTGCTGAGAACTGGTCAAAGCTGGACCATACAAACTGCCCAGTGCAGAGGGTGCGATGTATCTCACCTACTCAGTGAAAAGGGTGTGATGCATATTGGAAAGCCCTTCTGTATGGTGCAATGGGCGATAGTAGACAAATGGCAGAGACAGTTTGCAAGGTGGATCGTCATGGAATCTTCCATAAACTTCTCCTGTGACACTTTCCTCTCTGAATTCACCCAGGGATGAGTAAGAGATCATCAATCTCCAAGTGGAATCAACAAATATCAGAGAGAGGACACTAATCAAAATCCCAGAAGCTGTCTCACCCCCCTGCAATCATCTATAAATGGATCCCTCATCCCAGAGATCCAGAGGCTAGAATTTTGTATCTTGTAAGGAAGTGTTGTTGGTTTCTTGGTGGAATATCATAGTGTTGGGTGATCTAAGCTTTTCATGAGGTGAAGAAGGGCTTTCATGCTAGGAGGATGATGCTGGGTCAGAACAATTGGTTGTAATCCTCTTTTCTATTCTTGATATTAATAAAGTTATTCAAGTTTTCCTCCACATTCTTGTATGTGTGATGATATATGTATTTGTGTGGTCAATATATATTTGGTCCTATATTGTTTATGATTGTAGATCTTTGTTCTTTGATAGTATTATGCTGCTTTGATTCCACAAGTGCTCTTTGAAGCTGGGTAGACAAAGGAAAAGCAGCAAGGATCTGTCAGAAAGCATAGGAACCAAGCGCAAGACTGAGGTTGGTGTCCTTTGTTCCCCTCTTATCTACTTCTCATAAAGGAAAACGAAAGTAGTTTTAGTTTTTTTGTTTCTAAGATAGTTACCAGTCTTAGTGGGACTAGCAGCTCCGAGTGGACACTAGATTTCCTGATAACAATAGGACACTTGAATTTATTACCATTGGGATCATACTGTATGTTGTTGGCCATGGATTATTTTTACTTTCATAGAACCAAGGTGGACTGTAATGAAAAATCTTTTGAGTTCTTGGATGACAATAGGGAACCAAGAGTCTTGTAGGGAAAGAATAAAGCCACATCAGTTAGGATGGTGACGCTATGCAAGAAAAGCGTAGTCATAGGAAAGGGTGTATGTTATTTATAGTGCACATTTCTAGTGACAAGGGTAAGAAAGTTGAGGATGTAGATTTTTTGAGTAGGTACCCAGTTCTACAGCAGTTTTGGTATGTATTTCCTTAGGACATTTTAGAGTTTCCACCTCAAAGGGAGGTAGAATTTTCTATTGAGTTAGTGTCAAGGGCGGCTCCAGTGTTAAAAGAACCTTATAAGATGAGAATACCTGAGTTAGTAGAGTTAAAGTTGCAGTTGAAGGAAATGTTGGACAAGGGATAAATTAGGCCAAGTGTATCACCATGGGGCACATCTGTATTGTTTGTGAAGAATAAATATGGAACTCTCAGATTATTTATTGACTACAGGAATTTGAACAAAGTGACCATCAAGAACAGGTACCCTTTACCAAGGATTTATGACTTGTTCAATCAGCTGAAGGGAGCAGTAGTGTTCTTGAAGATTAATCTAAGATCTAAATATCATCAACTACGCAACAAAGAGGAGGACATTTACAAGATAGCTTTCCAGACAAGGTATGGGAATTATGAGTTTTTTGTAGTTCCGTTTGGCATAACTAAAGCTCCAATTATGTTTATGTGCTTGATGAATAGTGTGTTGTTTTTGTATTCGGATAAGTTTGTTATTGTGTTCGTTGATGATATATTGGTATGTTCTAAAAATAAGGAAGAGCATGTCGAGCATTCAGCAGCAATGTTGAGGTTTTTGAGGGAGCATCAGTTGTATGCTAAGTTCATCAGATGTAGTTTCTTTAAGATTGAGGTACACTACTTGGGACATGTTGTCTCCAAGGAGGGAATTGCAGTAGATGCGGGGAAGATAAGGATGATCATGGAGTGGGTATCTCCTAAGGGTGTGGATTAGGTGAGATCTTTCATGGGGTTGGCATGCTATTATAGGAGGTGTTAGAGTCGGTCTAGTTATCCCTCCGTCAGACATCAAAGCTCTTTTGCATTTCATGATTAGTTGTCCCATCAGTTTTGATCAGTTGCATTTCGTTAGGCATGCCATAACTCTGATGGAGCGGTTTGTGTCATTCATTCCCCTTGTGCTTGGCACTGCTGGTTCAGGCCTGTTTATTAAAATAAGTCTTCAAAGGTCATTTACAATCATGTTTTAAATTTTGAGGTCTTAGGTCTAGGATTGAGTCAATTGTGTCTTGAAAAGTCTTAGAAGACCAGCAGGCCAGAGGGATGTTTTTGATAGATCATCACTTCAATAATTTTCATCATTATATAGCTGAATTAGGACTTCTCTTCAAAACTATGTTTTGAAGATAAGTCACCATCTCATTTTTTTTTAAAATTGTCAAAATTTTCAGTTCTTCAATCGTCCAAGTGTAGCCTTGGTCTCCTTTGCCAGAGCATATCAGAGCTATCCCTACAAAAAATTATCAGAGAAAATCATTATTTCAACCAATTTTAAAGGGGAAACCAAAAAGGTCAAAGCCTATTAATTTTGAAAAAGTGTCAACAACCAAACATAAGAAAATGGGTTTTGGGTTAAGCAAAAATCAACAAGGAGTCTATATGAAGATATTTCTCCTCATTTGCAACCCATTCCACATTCCAAGAGCAAAAAACATTGTTCTAAGGTGATTTGGTGAGTTTGTGAGCAAATCGGGTCGTTTCCAAGGCGCGCTACGCATCAGGTTGGGTGCACTATGCATCGATGGCGCACGGCGCATCAGGCCACAATTTTCAGTGCAATCTTACACGGATGAGGCGCATCAAGATCGTGCGGCGCGTTGGGTGAGGCACGCGGCGCATTGGAGTTTATGCCCAGACTTTGTCTAAAACACACTCAAACACCTCTTCTCACGCATCAAATCACAGGTAGGCTTTATATCCACGGCTCATTCTCAGTTTTGAAAGGTTTATCTAAAGAAATTATGCTATATTTGCCATGAAAAACCAAGTGTAAAAACCCTCCTTTTCCATTAGTTTGCTGTGAGGATTTAAATGCCAATATTGTTGTAGGGTTTTCAAACATAGATGTTGCCAAGGTTTTCCCATTTCCTGTGTTTCCCACCCCCTATATTCACCAATATTTTCCCCAATAATTCCTCATAAAACCCTACACTATTCTCCCTCAAATCCTAACCCCTCCCTTCTACTACAAACATATTTTTCCTACCCTACCTCATCCCAAACCCTAAAACTTCAAGATTTTCATGTCCATTCCCTTCCCTAAATTCCTTGTTTTGTTTCCATTGCCCCCATTTCCCTAATGTTTCCCCTTTCCTAACAATTCCCTTGTATATTTGTGTCCCCTTGGTCACAACATTTTGAGAAAAAGAAAAAGTCTACATTCAATTTTGCACACAGTTGTATATCAGCATATATATATTCGAGCTACCTTGTTTTTAAAGAACATGTCAGAGACCGAGTTAGCTTATGAGCAGGATTATGATAGTGATTCTACACCAGAGGTAAATGTGCCAAGGAGGTATCACAAAGGTGGCAAAGGTGGTCGGCATGTCAGGGAGGAGCCTACTTCTTTGGCTCAATTGCAAGCTTGTCCACTTGCAATGGACTGTTTTCGGTATCATTCATGTTTTGAATACTGTGAGCGGATTTCACAAATCCAGCATCATCGGGAACTAGTCCGTTTATTTGTTCTACATTTTCAGGATGGTCATGTAAACCTTGCCAGAGTGAATTTCACCTTGTCACCCGAGATTATTGCTCAGGCCACTGGGATACCAAATGTAGGGGAGGAATGGAGTAAACGCCAGCAGTTAGACAGATTCCACTATGAACCATATATCAAGCCTGGGTATATAAGACACTTGACTGCAGTTTTTCCTTTCAGATTCCTAAGGGATGAGTATGCACCATTGATGAAACTCATCATTCGATATTTTAGTTGCGAGGGCAGATTCTCACGTCTCTATGCGTACCATGTCCGTTTGTTGATGCATTTTACAAGGGTATGTATGATGAACATTCCATTTTTCATGTGTTGCAACATAGAGAGGATGGTGCCTTTAGTACAACGGAAGAGCCCAACACATCAGCATAAGAGCATCTATCATTATGCATTGATTAAAATTGTAGTGATGCATCATTTGGCACAGAAGGGAATTACTTGGGAAGATTTCATCTCTCGTGATTACTTTGCACCATTACAGCCACCTCCCGAGATAGTTCATGATGAGGGAGGACCTTCACACCAGCAAGACATTCCCGAGACTGAGCATATAAGTGCTCCTCCATATGTGACATACCAGCGAGGTCACAGGTCATTATTTTCATCTACACAACGAGTACTATCTCCACCCGGGGTGGAAGGGGTCTCGTTGACTTCATCAGCACAGCGAGTGTTATCTCCACCTCATGTGGAAGGGGCCTCACTTTCGACAGCAGCACCGCAGGTACAGGATAAGGGCAAGAAGCCCAAGCATGAGGAGGGGCCTTCAGGTGAGCCATCCGGGTCTGTTACTATTCATGATGAGACAGCTTCAGAATCAAAGAAGACCCAATATATCAGGTATCTAGAGCAGTGGAATAAATAGCTTGAGGACCAACACATGATCATAGATCTACAGCACATCCGTGAGAATCGTCAAGCTGCCCAACATAGAAAAATTGAGTTCACCTCTCTAGAGCAACAAGTAAATAAGGATCGAGAGGCTAATGTCGAGAGGGTCAAAATCTACTTGGAGGAACGGCTGAAAAGGGCCGATAGAGACCATGCATTATTGAAACACATGGTTATGCATTACAAGGTCCGGAACTTGGTTTGCAAGGCGCGAATTAGGAGTCTTAAGGCAAAATTGAGGAATATGGTCAAGAAGCAAAAACGACAAAAGAAGCTTGATTGTCTTCGGATTTTGGCTGAAGCCTCTTTGGCTGAGCATAGTACTTGATTGGGGACTCCCAACCCAAGTTTCAACAAGTTTGGGAAAAATTTTGTCAATTTTGAAATTTTTGTGTAAAAAACAGGTTTTTTGGCTCAACGCGTAGCAGGCCGCGCACTACCCATAAGATTGGGAGGTCCAAATCACGAAAGGTTTGCATTTTTGGAATTTTCATGATCAAATACACTACTCAGCTATTGCCAAGGCATTTCACCAAGGTTTGGGTCCCCAAAAGGTCAAAAAACATGCAAAAAATGACCTCACTGCCCCTTTTTGGACACACAGGAAGCAGCCTTGGGAGAATGCACTTTTGGAGAGGCAAATGGACATCAAATTGGAAAATTATACTTGGGTTGGAAAGCAGACATCTAGGGCTTTCCAAAAAGCCAACCTGAGCTCAATTTGGATGCCGGGAAGTGTCCCAAAAGCAGGTGGAAAGGCGCGCTACGCATCAGGATTTTTTGTAAAGTTTTTATCTTCAGCTCAGGAAACGAAGCCAGTTTGACCAGTTTTGACTTGTGATGGGATTTTTCACCTTCCTTGATGTAATTAATGGAACTTTATGTTGACTTGACACTTATTTACCTATTCTAGATGATTCATTCATAAAATAGCAAAAATTTAATGAATGAATTGGTTTCCTAGCCTATAGAGGCAAGTTGTTTTGACTGCCTAGATTGTAGTGCTTTGTTTAACAGCTCCTAGGATGATGAGCTCGACCCCTAGAGGTAAGGGAATGTGTTAGATTTCCTATATTATGTGTTTTCTTAGTCATTTTAAGGGTTGGACTCTTGGGAATAGCTTGATACACTATTGTACATATTTTATCTGCAATTTTGGAAAAGGATAGACCAGGGTTTTGCAGCACTATTTGGGATTCATGTGGCCTTATGTGTTGATGGTGTGTTTCTCTCAGTACTTGTAAGTTGTTTATGTGTACCATTTTCCTTATTTAATCTTCTGCAATTAAACAAATGAAGTGTTAAGGTAGAATCCATAAATTTGCTATGCTCTGCCTTTAAGTTTGTTTAATTTTCCATGTTTTCTTCAGTTTAAGGAGAATCCTTGAGACTTCCTTGCTCTCCTTAGCTCCTCACCTATCAGGTCTATTCATTCAATCAATTTAAATGCATCAAAGCAATCGCTTATCTTGCCCCAAGTAGACCTCTGCAAAAGCTGTGCCTCATCCCCGCACCCGAAATTGCCTTTCCCTTGAATTCAACAAAACTTCAAAAATAAATTCCATAGTCCTTGTACTTCATACCTAGCCTAAAATTAGTCATCAATTCATTCATCTCAAGCCTCTTTGATTACCTTTTTCCAAGATTGACTAGAGAGAGCCCTCTCCTGTCCTCGTAGGGCTAGCTACGAGGCTGAGCTTGGTTTGATGTTGCCTCGAGTTTTGCCTTCCTCAGCCTGAGGCAAATTCGAACGCTAACAGGAGGTTCATCAAGAACTTCTCGCAAATTTCTTATCCTATCATATCATTGCAGAAGAAACATAATAAGTTCAAATGGACAGAGGAGTGTGAGGCTAGTTTTGAGTAACTTAAGCAATTGTTGACACATGCACTAGTGCTACAGATTGTAGATCTAGAAAAAGAGTTTTTAGTATGCATAGATTGTTGCAAGAGAGGAATTGGTGGAGTCCTTATGCAGGATGGACAGGTGGTCTATTACGAGCCATGAAAACTAAATGAGCACGAGTAGAACTGCCCGACACATGATCTTGAGTTAGCAGTGATCATATATGCATTGAAGATGTGGAGGCACTATCTTCTTGGTAGGAGGCTTGTACTGATGAGTGATCATATTGGGTTGAGGTATTTGTTTAACCAGCTGAATCTGAATGCCAAGCAAGCTAGATGGTTGTCCACGATTAGTGAGTTTGATTTCGAGATCAGGTACATCAAAAGAAAGGAGAACAAGGTGGCAGATGCTCTCAGCAAGCAGATACAGGTAAATCACTAGGAAATTATAAGCTGCTATGGGACATACTTATAGGATAGGATATTGCAAGCAGGTCAGCAGGATGTTAGTTATATGGATATTGTGCACAAGTTGTAGCATAGTACTGGTATAGGTACATGTGGTAGTATAGTTAGTGGTACATGTGGTATTATAGGTACAAGTAATGATACAGGTATAGGTATAGGTCTATAGGATATAGACTATTGTATTACGGCAGACAGATTGGTTAGATTTAGAGAGAGGATATATGTTCTAGACAATAGTGAGATCAAGAAGGTGATCAGAAGAAGGTGATCATGCGAAACCATATTCAAGTCACCCAAGTCATCAAAAGACATTAACTGTAGTGAAGAGATTTTATTATTGGTTGAATCTGAAGAGGGATGTAGCAGAGTTTGTGGTTAGGTGTTTTGATTGTCAATGAGTGAAGGTAGAGTGTAAACATCCAGGTGGACTGCTACAGCCGATTGCGGTTCTAGAATGGAAATGGGAGGGCGTTTCCACAAATTTCATCATAGGGTTTTTGAGGACGGTGAGACAACATGATTCCATCATCGTTGTTGTGGACAGGTTGACAAAGGTTGCGCACTTCATTCTAGTGAAGTCTACATTCTCAGCTAGCGATGTAGCATAGGTATTCATCATAGGTGAAATTAAGGGGTTTTAAATTTTTAGTGGGCGAATATTTTGTATCATAGTACATTTTTACAAATCACCTCAAATAGCCCACCTTATTTTAAGGGAGAGGGTAAAAAAGGTAAATTTAGCCCTTGAAATTAGGACTTACAACCTCCCATTCGCCCATTTTCAAGAATAGGTTTTATTTAAGTGAATCCATTCGCCCATTTTCAAGAATAGGTTTTATTTAAGTGAATCCTATGGGCCAAATACCATATTTATAAAAGAGGTATGGTAAATTAATAAAAATGTAAATAAATGAGAGGTGTGGTAAATAAATAAAACATTTTTTATATTTACTCCATAAGTCACCTTACAAGGGTGTAAGCAAATAAAAATATAAGTAAAGTGGAGGTATGGTAAATAAATAAAACGTCTTTTTATACTTACTCAAAAGGTATGGTAAATAAATAAAAATATAAATAAACTAGACGTATCGCAAATAAATAAAACCTCTTTTTAAATTTAGTCCATAACCCTTGTTCTATTTATGAAGGCTCAAGAAAGAGGTTTTATTTAAGTGAATCCTATGGGCCAAATACCATATTTGTAAAAGAGGTATGGTAAATTAATAAAAATGTAATAGGTGAAACCTATGGCCAAAATACTATGGGACAAATACATTGTTATTAATACCATACAAAAAACCATTATTAACCCTAATATTAGAATTAATAAAAATAAAAATGGCGCATGGTATTGACCCATGGTATTCACCAAAATGGCACATGGTATTGACCCATGGTATTCACGTGGAATGTAGCCTATTTAAATGGGGGAATTAAACCAGCATGTAGCCTATGCTAAGATTCACTAGGACTTTACAAAGTTTTATTATTTAGTGAAAGACTCGCCAAGATCTTACAATATTTTATAATTGAGTAAAATATTCGCCATGCCTGGTGAGAGATTCGCCAAAAAATTATATATACATATTATATTATTGATAAAATCAACTTCCATTTTTCCTATATACCATGGAGATTCGCCCATTTATTATATTTATAAATTTAGGGGGGTTCTTAAAATTTTCCCTGGTCAGATTGAATGGTGTCCCAAAGAATATTGTGTTAGACAAGGATGAAAACTTCACTTCCAATTTTTGGAAGGATTTGTTTGTAGGTTTGGGCACATAGTTGGCCTTCACTACAGTTTATCGTCTGTAGAAATATGGATAGACAAAGAGGGTCAATGGGATATTGGAAGACATGTTGAGGATGTATGTGATGCATCAGCAATAGAAGTGGGAGGATTATCTCCCCTTGGTTGATTTTGCATACAAAAATGGTTATCAGGAGTCATTGAGGATGAGTCCTTTTGAGGCATTGTATGGACGAAGTTGTAATACTCCCATCAGCTGGAGTGATCCAGTGAATAGGGTATTTATTGGACCATATATGTTGGTAGACAGAGAACAGGAAATGAAGGTGATCCAAAAGAATCTAAAGGAAGCACAGGATAGGTAGAAGAGATATGCAGATCAGAATAGGTTGTTCAAGGAGTTGGACGGTGTTAGCGCTCGAATCTGCCTCAGGCTGAAGAAGGCAAAACTCAAGGCAACATCAAACCAAGCTCAGCCTCGTAGCTAGCCCTACGAGGATAGGAGAGGGCTCTCTCCGGGTCTATCTCAGCAAAATGTCTTCAAAGGGGTTGAGATGACTCAAAATCAATACTGAATTTAGGCTAGTAAAGAGATAGGAAAGTTTGATTTAGATTTTTGAGTTTTTTTTGTTGGAGAAACGGGAAAACCAATTTTGGGTCCGGGGATTGAGGTCAGATATTTGTAGAATTCGAGTTGGGGCGAGGTAGGCAGTGGTCTTGATGCTTTTAATTAGGTGTATGGATGGATTAGAACGACGAAGAGCTGAAGAGGGCAAAGGAGAACATGGATCCTCTCCAAATTGGCGAAAACATGTAAAACTAAACAAATTTAAAGGAAGAGCACTGTGAACAATGAATTCAACCTCATTTACCCATTCATTTAGTTTCAGAAGCATGAGAAGGGAATGGCATACATTTAAACATGAATAAACTTACAATAACTGAGAGATAACACCATCAAGAACTGAAAGCCACAAGAATCCCAACAGGAGCTGCAAAACCTCTAATCTTTCCTTAGCCAAAATATAAAAAATATGTACAATACTGTGCCAAAATCTTCCCAAGGGTCCAACTTGTGCTACTAACTAAAAATTTACATATATAGATCAAGCCAACTCATTCCCTAACCTCTAGGGGTTGAGCTCCTCCTTCTAGGAGTAGTTTGAACAAATTCTAAACATGGAGCAAGAATCTAGGTGACCAAAACAACCTGCCTCTAAAAAGAAGGAAACTGATTCATTACATTAATTTTTTGCTATTTTGTGAATGAATCATCTAGAATAAGGTAAATAGGTGCCAAGTTACCTCATACACATCAAATTACATCATGCTGGGTCAAAAATCACATCTAGGAATGAAACTGGTGAAAACTGGCCGAATTCCTAAGCTGGAGGATGAAAATTTGGCCAAAAACCTCTATGCGTAGTGCCCTGATTCCTATGCGTAGCACCCCTTTCAGCCTATTTTTGGGGAAATTATTGACATCGAAATCAAGCTCACAATAGCTGGTTGGAAATATTTGGATGTCTATTATCCAGCCCAAGTTGAATTTCCCAATTTGGAGCTCATTTTCCCCCTCAAAATTGCATTCTCCCAGAAGTACTTCCTGTTGTTGCAAAAGGTGGCAGCAAGGTGGTTTTCATGGTGTTTTTAGGCCTTTTGATCATCCAGAATTTGATGAAATGCTTCGGCAATAACTAAGCATGCATAACTTACCATGACAAACCAAAAAATACAAAGTTTCCCTCCAGCAAGTGTCCAAATGAAAAGCGAGCGCGTCGACGCACTACTCGTAGAGCTGAAAAAACTATTTTTGGGACCAAAAATGCGAAGAACCTCCATCATGTATCATGTTCAGCCAGCGAAGCCTCGGCCAAAACTCGAAGTGGATCTAGCCTATTTCGTCGTTTTAGTGCTTTGCTCAACCTCCTTTTCAAAATCTTCATTTTTGCTTTGCCAACATGCATGTGAGCCCAATAATGATTTTTCATGTGACGAAGCGTGTCTTTGTCTCTATTGGCCTTTGCCAACAACTCCTCCAGATGTCGATTGACTTTCTCAAACCAAAATTGCCACTCAACAGGTGTCAAATTGTCAGGTCTTTTTCAGGCTAGCCTTCGGTCTTCACGGATTTGTCGCAGCTCTATAAGTGTATGCTCATCCTCTAGCTATTTATTGCGCTACTCCAAGTATTTTATCAAACATTATGCCTTCAGTAACTTCTCATTCAAGTTGTCAATCTCGACCTTCTGCTCTTGGATGATCTCTTTGAGCTTCGAGCTAGAAGAGCTCCTATCCACATAACTCGATGCAACATCAACATCATGACCACCTGAATGGCCCTCCTCATAAATTGACCTCTTGCCTCTGTCCTGAACCTGTACTTGTACTGAAGAAGAAGGTGAGACCCCTTCCACACCATGTGGAGATAGTACTCATCGTGTAGCTGCAAATAAGGCCCTGTGGCCTCGCTGATATGTCACATATGCTGGAGCATTAACATGCTCGATCTCAGGAATTTCAAACTGATGTGAAGGCTCTCCCTCATCATGAACTATCTCTGGAGGTGGCTGTGGCGCTGTGAAAAATTCACTAGAAACAAAATCCTCCCAAGTAATGCCCTGCAGTGCCAACTAATGAACCACTACGATCTTGATCAGCGTGTAATGATAAATACTTCTATGTTGTTGTGTTGGGGTCTTCTTTTGTACTAAGACAACCATCCTCTCTATGTTGCGAAACATGAAGTATGGAATGTTCATCATACGTACCCTTGTAAAATGCATCAACAAATGGACATGGTACGCATAATGACACGAGAATCTTCCCTCACAACTGAAATACCGAATGATGAGTTTCATCAAAGGTGCAAACTGATCACTCAGGTATTGGAAAGGAAAAACCCTGCTCAAGTGCCTCATATACCCAGGTTTGATGTATGGCTCATAGTAGGATTTCTCTAACTACTGACGCTTATTCCATTGCTCTCCAATATTTGGTATCCCAATGGCCTCTGCAATAGTCTCTGGTGACAAAATGAAATCAACTCCTGCAAGGTTTACATGGCCATCATGTAAATGTAGAACAAACAAACGAGCTAGTTCACGATGATGCTGGATTTGTGAAATTGACTCACAATAGTGATAGCATGACTGAAGAAGAAAACAATCCATTGCAAGCGGGCAAGCCTGCAATTGAACCAAAGAAGTGGGCTCTTCCCTGAGATTCTTACCACCTTTGCCACCTCTGCGAGGCCTCCATGGCACATTACCCTCTATTGTGGAATCACTGTCATACTGCTGCTCATAAACTGAATCTGTGTCTGACATGGCTTTGATAACAAGATGTCTGCATTATGTATGTTGATATAGGTGTGCTGAAATCAAAACTTCAATGCATATTCAAAACCCAAATATGTTTACCATAGCATCATAGGAACCAAGCCATAATGGTAATAACTCCGTTTCAGTGGATTTGCATAAAACAGTCACTATTTTGATCACAAGGACAGTTTTGACAAATGAACAAAAGTGTGAAGTGCACTCTTTGCGATGTTGGCTAAAACTTGACAAATGAGTATGGGACTGTATTTCACCAACGGAGAATGGGAAAATCTTCACAAGGCCACCCACATGTCTTTTTAAAAACCCTAAGGAATGATTTTGGTATGAGCATAGGGTTTCATTTTTCTACACCCAATACATCAAATTTCCCACCTCAAACATACTACAAACATTTTAAAATTGACTGAGCAGCCATGAAAAACCTACTTGCAAGTTTTGGAGTCAATTTGGCAAGCTCTGGTCGCATTAACAAAAAAAATTTGGTGTTGTGACTGAGTGCGTAGCGCCCAAACCCAACGCGTAACGCACACCTGTGTGCGTAGCACCTGTGGTTTTTTTACAATGGCTGCTGAGGTCCAGTGTGTAGCGCACACCTTGTATGGGTAGCGCACGCCTCCAAAACTCTGTCCACGGGTATGAAACACGGCTTCGGCCTTCCAAAAGCTCAAACACGATTTTGCCTTGGGATTTTTTGAACAAATGGACTTGTTTCCCCTTTTATATGTGAAAAAAATATCTTATCAAATCAGATTTGATTTAAATTTGTTTCATTACCCACTTTATAATGTTTGGCACTTTGACATTTGACCCTTTAATACAATGTTGTTCTTTGGCTTTTCCTTGCTTTTTCTGAGGTTTGGACTGATAATATTTTGTTGATTTTTGCAGGGATCCAGCATTTTGGCTTTGGAAAAGATCAAAGGCTTGCTCTGAAGCTTTTTGAATTGAAACAAATACAATTATTTACAATAGCAATTTTTAGTTCCAAAACAGAGTTTTGGACTAATGCTTTCTGAAAAAAAAATGTTAAATGAGAATGTTTTGAAACCAACCTCATGGCCTGCGGGCTTTTATTATGTATATGCAAAGTACTGACAACTCTAGACTCTAGGACTAAATACTTTTTAACGAAACTAATCTTTTATGACGATGAATTCAATGATCATATACTTTGGTGATTTTTGAGAAATTTTTTACTAACCCTGTAGGGACAAGCATGAGGAAACACAAGACAACCAGACCCCCTCGTCAGTCAATGGCATGCCCCTAGCAAAATGCAATGAAGTGAAACGAGCGAGACACCTAAAAATGATATGCAAAAGTGAAAAGATCTCTGACGGAGGGTTGTAAGGACGGACTCTAACAGACGGGTTGCAGAACATGTGTACTTACACATCAAGTTGAAGAAGAGATCATTACAGATTGGATCATGTGCCAAGTTGGCACCACGGTTTTGTGGACCCTTCTGTATCATTGAGAGGATTGGTCCAGTAGCTTATCGACTTACACTTCCTCCGCCAGTGAAAGTCCATGATGTTTTCCATGTGTCATTGTTTCAGAAGTATGTTAACAATGTTGATCATGTGATTTACTAGTCTGTATTGCAAGTGGAACCAGATGGAGAATTCTAACAAGAGCCTTAGTGTATATTGTAGAAAAATATTCTTATGTTCCAGAACCAAGCAATCAAGCAAGTTAAAGTGCATTGGAAGCACTTTGGGCCCGATGAAGCTACATGGGAGATGGTGGATCAAATGTGAGCTATGTATCCTTCTTTGTTTGTCGATTGAGGTAAAGAAGTTTTGGTATGTTGTTTTGGTATATGTTTTGGTAGATGTTTTGGTGATGTTTTGGTATATGTACATATGTATATGGATGTAAATACCGCCATGAGATAAGTTATAAAGCTCCAATAATCGGTATGGGTGTCATGTCATTATCTGGTCATGTTGTTATGTTGTCATGTTGGTTTTATTTTCAGCATAGTGATCATTGTAAATATTGCATCGAGCTATGTTATAAAGCTCCATGGGAAGTATGTTTCCTTTTCTATGGTTTTTTTTAGGTATAGTTGTGGTTGAACACCGAGCATGATGTCCCCCAAGGGGGAGCATTCTCTAATAGACATTCCATGTAATAAAAGTTAATAAAGCCAAAAATAATAACCACGATTGATGGGACACTTATTCCCAGCTAAATTTTGGGAAAGACATCTGAGGGGGTGTTCATTTGGTTGTTTATGGCTAAGGAAAATGGAAAAAGAAATGGTTAAGGCTTTGGAAAGGAAAATGGAATTTCTGGCACAATTATTTATGAAAATAATGGAAATTAGGAGAAAAGAGAGGTGAAAGGTCACAGGTTACATGTGAGGAGGAAAATGAAGGAAAATAATGGAACATGAAGAAAATAGAGGCCTCATTCATAAAAAGTCTTATGAGGATCAGTTGATAACCTTTTGTCAGTTCAGTTTTGGAGCTCTCCCATTGTTCTCTCTCTATCTCACTCTTGGAAACTTTGATTTTTTCTTGGAGCACGTGGGCATTGGATCAGGAAAGGAAAAGGAGGCAAGAAGAAGAAAAGATCAAGCAAGGAAAGGCAGGATCAAGCAACTACAATAGGATTCTTTGCAAGTATCGGTTTTCATGTGTATTTTCCTTGCTAAATTTGGCATGCATGGTATTTCATGTGGTTCTTTTGTTGTTATGGCATGGGTGTTTCCAGCTATAATAGTGTTGTAGTGTCATGATCCGGATTATCCACAGTTTCTAGTTCATTCTGCCAACGTTTCAAACCCCAAAGGGGGTCCATCATCAGGACAAATCAGATAGAATATGAATGAAAGATTATTGAGAGAAGAGAACCTTACGACCTGGATATAAATAAACCAAGAACCCTAATTTTATAAAGGCCGACACATGATTCTTTATTTTTATAATAATTTTATAATCATTTTTATAATAATTTTTATAAAATCTTCATAAAATTATATTTATTTATAAAAGTTTTATAAAACTTTAATTAATCATTATTAGTTTAGCTTTAATTATTTTAATCATGAAAAAATAATTTTAATTTATTTTATTTTATTAATTTTGTACTTCATTTATTAACTAATTAATTATTTTTTATTTTTATTTAATTAATTACTTAATTTAAATTAAATTATAAATTATTTTTGCCTTCCTTTAATTAGTCAATTATCAATTAATCAATCAATTAATTAATTAATTATAATAGTGTTTTCAGCCTCGCGTTGCCAATTCCGGATAGCCATGGTGTGATGGGGTTCTCATGTTTTGGTTGAGTTGGATTACCAGATGGATTCAAAGCTAAGTGAGGTGGATCTTTGAATGATAGAGCACATGGCTAGTGGTCTCTTAATAAGATTGTGGATCATGGTAAATCCATTGTCCTAGTGACCCCTAAGACATAATGTGGGTTGCAGTAAATCCAAGATTGTGTTTCCTCAGTGGGTCTAGGAATCCTTGTCAATGAATGGTAGGATATACGGTAAAGCCAAGAGGTGGTTTTCTCTCTGTTGGGCCTTGTAATCCTGATTTTTGGATATGCGGTAAATCTTGGAAAGTGGGTCTCAGTTTAGGGCCTAGTGATCTAGGTTTTCATTGCAGTAAAGTCTAAGAGACTAGGAGATAAGAAAATTCCTCGTGGTTTAGGTGGAGAAATCTGGTGACATCCATGCTTGTTTGGCCTAATGATCAGGTGGAGATCACGGTAAATCCTGTTATGATATGGTTATTGTGTTGGCCTAGTGATCCAGGATGGATTATGGTAAAGTCTAGTTTCTATTGATGAGGGTGATGTGGCTTAGCCTCGGTATTCCCTGGTCAGTTATTTTGGTTTGAGTCCCACATTCATGTTTGGAAAATGGCATTGGAGTGATTGGCTTAAGAGAGACTTGGCTCAGCCAATCTATGGTTGGGTGGAACGTGGTAGTCCCAACTCTAGTTGGTTTTCACATTCATTAATGAGAAATTCATTCCCTTGGTTTTCATGTGTAAATGTACTGGTTTATATGTGGATTTTATGGCAACTGATGTATTTATGGTATTTTTGTTGTTACTATGCTGGTTATATGTATGTTTTTTGATAGCAGTTATGTATAGCTCTCAATATTTTTTTACTTGTAAATGAATGGACAATGTATATATGATCCAATAGATGATAATGCAGCAAATGAAATGAGGGAACAATGGTTCTTAGTGATTCTCCAATAAGTATGAGATCCCTATGCTTAACTTTGTTGTTTACACCTATAGAGTACATGTTTGTGATATGTTTGACAAACTAGCTGTCATGGTTAGTAGAGGTTTGTTTAAGGGATTGTTTAACTAATTGCTTCTACTCCATTATTTCCCTGTTATTTTACTGCTCTTAATATATCATTCCATTCTAGGTAGTGACCTGGGCTCTGGGCTGGGAAAAGTAGCACAAATATCGGGGACACTGGCACATAACTAGAAAAATTAGTCCTTGGACACTAGCATGTAGACCTGTGACAGTGTCTAGAGGTCCCTAGACACTGGCATGCCTATATCATGAGAGTGTCCAGAGGGAAAGTGATCAGAAGTTCCAGTGGTACCTCGAGGCAAGTTGACTGAAGTGTTGGCATGGTTCTCATGGGTCTTGTAGCTGATGTGGAAGATCTGTGTGTTGTGCTTTTGTCGATTCAATTTCCATAAGATCACATGGGAGGTCGAGTCCAACAATAGTAGCCTCTCATCACATGTTTACCCCAGTTGGTTGGTTACTTGGGTAGATGTGGGAGGAGGGTGTTACAAACACCACTCCCATAACATACCCACTCACATTTGTCTCTACTTCAAAGGGTTGTTGAAATTTCAGCAATGCCAAAATCGATGCTTGACTAGTTTTTTTTTAACTCCTCAAAAGCCCTATATTGACCCTTTCTTCACTGGAAACTCTTGCCACTCATTTTTATGGTATGGAGTGGTGTTTCTACTGTTGAAAATGAGGATATGAATTTTCTCAGGTCTTTTGTTTTCCCAACGAAACTCTTGAATTTAGAAAAATTAGCAGGAACTGACTACTTCATGATGACTACCATGTTGGTATGATCTATTTTCAATTCTCCTACACCTATCACATGCTCCAGATACACCAAATACTATTGTACAAAGTCACACTTGTGGATATTTTCCAGTAATTAGTGCTGCTTTAATGTCTTTATCACTTACATAAAATGTTATAAGTGCTCTTCTTAGGTAGCAATGTATACCTAGATGTCATTCAAATATGCAATAACAAATGAATCTATAAAATGGCATAGCATATCCTTCATTAAACCCATAAACTTAGGTGACTCATTACAAAGGAAAAATGAAATAACTAACCACTCATACAAATATTTCCTGGTTTTGAAGGAAAACTTCCAAGTATCTCTTCTCTAACTCAAGCATGTTGGTATCACGACTTTAAGTATAGTTTAGTGAAGTATTTGGCTTGTTGTAACTGATCCAATATATCACTTATCTTTAACAAGGGCCCGGGGTACCTGTTCTTGCGTGTGATTTTGTTTAATGCTCTGTAATCAATACAAATCCACCAAGTACAACCCTTCTTTGGCTCAATGATGATGGGTTACCCACATGGTGAGGTACTTGGTCAAATAACATCCTGTTTTAGTAGTTGTCGCAGCCAATTCTTTACCTCACATGCTTCTATAATAGATTGTTTGTACATATCAATGTTTGGTAATGGGGAGTATGTCAATAGTTGGATATTGTGCTCCACTTCCCTCTTGGGTGGTATCCCTTTAGGCTCCTAGAACACATCCCTATATTCTTGTAGCAACTCTTCTAGTGGTTGTTTCTATTTCTTAGTATGCCCCTCTAAATATGCCTTTTCTCTTATTAACTCTTCTACAAATTGATTTTCTCTTAAAAACAGTAAAATATACTTCTTGCTAAGATTTATCAATTTGTTGGCTTGCTTGGCACTTACCAAGAAAATTTTGGACTTTCCCTTGTGTGTGTTGATGTTAAAGGACTTTCCATCCTTGATGAGGCAGTATTAGTTGGATTTTTGCATGAAGACTTCATCATACATGTATGTATAAGGAGTTCCAAACACTGCTTCACATAAATAACATGGAAATGAATCTAGTTCTACATCATCAATAAAATTAGCACTAATAGCAATTCTAATTTTTCGTTGTTTGGTTACCTTTATTTTTACATCATTATTTACCCATCCCAATGAATATGGGCTTGGATGATCACAAAATTCCGATCCCAATTTATTGATCATCTCTACAACAATGGGATTCGCATGTGATCCTAAGTCAAATAAAGAATCAATATTTGTCTTCTTGACTTGTATCTTTAAATAGAAGAGTTTGGTATTTTCACTCTCTTCGTGTTGATAAAGGCTACTCAGATTTGCCTCCTTCTGCATTGATGTATAGAGGATATTCTCACCTAAGACTAAGCTATGTTCAACATGGTTGCTAAAACTAGTGGTCATAAGGTTATTATTATTTCCATCTTTCTTTATGTTCTTGGGGTTAAGCTATGGATGCAACTTCCAACACTTTTCCTATGTAGGAATGTTAATGTTATAGTGGTTGCAATGGTTGTTGGGATCTTTGCACTAATGTGTTGTGGCTACTATATTTTTATCTTTCCCACTTTCCTCTTCTTCCTCCTTGGAAGCATTTTGGTGCTTCGACTTTGACCCAATAGATTTCCCTTTCTTCTAGCTTGTGTTCTCCAAGTATTGTGCATGTGGACAAGCCTCATCCACTAATCCTTGTTTATAAAACATCACATTTTTTTCACGCTGATGACTATGTAGACACCCTAGATACTTGAGCAGTACATCTAGGTTCTTTGGGGAGATACCAAATCTGGATATTGATGCTATGATACCAATATGAACCCTAAATTTTTATGGATATTCCAGTAGACAATTCATCACAAAGATTTACTAAAATATATCAAAATATCTAAAATTTGTATGATGATAGTTTACTTCCGCTTAGATTTTCTACATATATAAATTACTTTTAATTACATATGCATGCCAATTATAATTATGCATAAAATAAAGAACAATGAAATAAAACTCATAAACCACAAATTAACACAAGATATAACCTAGGATACTAATTCGGGAGGAAACCGAACTGGAAGGTGAGGTTTCTTTTCTCTCTTTCTTTGAATGGAAAATGGATGCAAGTATAAAGAAGTGATGTATATGGCTCATGGGTTGTCATAATGCACAAATCCTCTATGTTTTCTCTCTCCAATCCACTCTAGACTACCCTATCCATCGATGGAAAAATAATGCACTTGAATGGAATGGAACCACTTTCCCTCCTAGTGGCTCGATTGTAACATAGCTTGATAGCCTACTAGTAATTAATTTTGAATCCTTCAAATCTTAACTCTATGCAATACAAATACATGCTAATTATCGTCTAGCATGGAAGCTGACTCAAAGTTTCAAATTCTCTACATTCACCATTAAGTTAAAGTGCATGTATGGGGGTAGACTATGTATCCCAACTTTTCCAATATCTTAAAGGGAAAATTAATAGAGCCTTGATTATTACCCTGACCTTGTAGCCTCTCCTTTGTCAACTATAAATCTACTTTCTCTCCCACCTTGAATGACCTATCTATTTTTTATTGATCATGTTTTTCATTGTATTTTTCATGTGGCTTATGCAGTGTCTCTTGTACTAGTATATGGATATACATGTCTTATAGTTTTGGACATCTTCTGCAAATTTTATCTTCTATAAACTCTACCTAAGCATCTGGTGTCAAATCATCTACAAAGGGGAGGATATGTTCGTCTTCTTAGTCTAGCATGGAAGGCTTATAAAGTTTGAAATTCTCCACATTTACCCTTGAGTAAATGTTCATCTATGGGGGTAGACTAAGTCTATAAACATTATCTCCCACATTTTCTAGTACCTCAAAGGGGCCATATCTTAAAGCCTCGATTTTCTTACCAAGACCTTATATCCTCTCCTTGTTCAATTGTAAACATACTCTTTCTTCCACCTTAAATTGCCCCTATGTTCAATGTTTATCAGGGAGATACCATATCTGAATTAGACCAAAGATCCTATTGGATTGTAGCAATGGTATTCTTATTTTATCCTCCTTATTTTAACCACTTTGGATTTAGTTATGGAGGAAGTTTCCAACACCTAAAATTAGCATATCTTCCTTTTGTAATGTGAACATTTAGGATTATCATCTTCTTTCTTCATTGTAATTGTTCTTTTGACCTTATCCTTTCCTTCATTCTTACTTGCAACTAGCTAAACTGGTTTCTTTGACAAATTTTCATGGACAATATTTCCCCATGACTCGATGTAAGTAGCTTGAATGCAAACTTAATAAATATTAGTTGGGTTAAGCATAAGAACAGTATGTCTTAAACAACTATCCAACCCACCAATATGCTTCAAAATATTTTCTTGCATATAAAGAGGAATCCTAGAGACATTTAGTATTTAGTTAAGTTCAACTTGGTATAATGTGTTTATTAGGTAAGTGTGTTTCTTTGGCATGTGTTATTTACATTGTAATCCAATGGTCATGATATGTTTTAGACATAGAGCAATATGACAATTCATATTCTACTTGATACTAACAATTATTGATGCATGGATTGATGCCCTATTATTCAATTATCCCTATTTAAAGGGCATGGAGAGTCATGGAAGATCGTAATTTGAGAACTCTCTCATGTAAATATTTTATTTTGCATTAATAAAATTGCTTCAAGTTGATGCATTGGAAGGGGCTATGGACTATTTCCCTCTCAAATGATTTTAACCACATAAAAATATTTTCTTTGTGATCTTTGATATGGTTGTGCGAATTTTTATCAAACATGTTTTTCCTATACATAATACCCAATTTACTCAAACATGGTATCAAAGCCTATTACAAGAATTGTTTCCATTGGTGTTCGAGATCTTTAAGCCTGTGTTGCTACATTTCTGACATCTAATATTTATGCACTATTTTAGCCTAAACATATTGTTGAATTGTATAGATCTAAAACATTGTTTTCAACTAATAATATATTTCGTTTCAGCAAAAACGTATTTTAATGACCTGAGATAAAACATTTTTCATCATTTGGAGGTGTATAGTCCAAATACACCCTTTTTGAAAAAATAATTTACAGAGCTCATATTGCAATTTTTTATTTATATTCCTAGTTTTCTACTCTTTGTATTCTTCTTATGTTATTTTCCCTATGCTCTGTGTAATCTCAAAAAATTGTAAACAAAGCAAAAAGTGTTTTCTTGACTGTATATGCTCTCTGTTGTGCACTTTATGTGATCTTGACAAATCAAAAATAGTTAGAAAACTTGCATTTTCTAGGTAAGCTAACCAAAATTTAATCCTTTTATTCTTTATTTTTAGACTTTTTTTCGAATTTTGGATTTTCTTGAATGAGCACATCTTTTTTGGTAAGCATGTGGTACAAGGAAGATCTCTCACAACACAACCTCCTTCACTACTGTTGGTGTCTTTTGTACTAGCTCACTTGGTTAAAAATTACTTTATATAGTAAGAGGTCTTGAGTTTAAATTTCCTTTTTTAAGTTACTTTTTGAAAGATTTCATGCAAATTTAAGTTATCCCATAAATTTATCATAATTGAAAAGTGCATTTCACTTCTCTTATAAAAGTGAATCACTGTAAAATAACTTTAATCTTTTTGAAGTTATTTTTTCATGCAACTTTCATTTCTAAAGTAACTTCATTGTAAAAGTGATTCTCACTCGTTTTATAAAAGTGGGTAACTTATCTAAGTTTAAAACACTTAGACATTTCCTTAAAGACTGTCATATTACTCTATACGAGTAACATTGCATATATATTATTATTTTAAATCTTGGTTCTACATATTATGTTTTTGTATCTACATTTTATGCCAATAGAGAAGCTTTCAGAACTATCAAAATCCTTCTATTGAATCCTTTTGTGACTCTTTGAGTAAATAAAAAATCAATCTCTTTTAATCAGAGTGATTAGAATTGTAGTTATATCCATTGAAGGCCTTAGTGGCCCAACAAAAATATAAAACCAAGCATCCAAAGAAGCAAAAACCTCGCATCAAAAATAAAAATAAGGGTTTGAAACCTTCTTAACCAGCATCTACTGCTAATGGTGACAAAGGACCAAAATCAAAGACTAAGAAGGTTAACAGACATTGAAACTATTGTGGGAAAGACAATCATTTGGATTCCAAGTGATTTAAAAACATGGAGGCCTTGGAAACTGAACAATGAAGAAGAATAACATCATCCTTAGTTCTTATTCTAACAATTCTTCTTAGGGACATGCACTTTATGCTTCTAGTTTCTCCTTCAATACAATATCTAATTCTTCTTTTGATGAATGGATCATTGATTCTGAATCATATTATCATATGGCTAAGGATAAATCCATTTTTTTCTACACTTAATGATTATAACACCGAGCAAATAATTTTGGGTGATGATAGATCTCTTAGTCTTGTACATTCTAGAAAAGTTCAAGTAAATAATGGTCATTTCAATGATGTAGTATGACATGTTCCAAGTCTTTCTTGCAACATTCTATAAATATATTAGATCACTCATTCGGGTGAAGATAAAATAGAATAATTTTCACCTCATCATGTTATAATTGAGGTTTTAAAGGATCCTAAGCATTTCCCTTCCATTGGAATACTTGATGATATTACTCAATTGTACAAGTTTGACAACTTTGGTTCATAATATTTTCCCTTAGTTTTTATTGCTCATAGTGATAAATTGAGAAAACTTTGGTAAGATACAATTGGTCATCTAAACTATCACTTACTACAAAAACTATGTAATCAAAATCTGGTGATCGATCCTCTCATTTCTTGCGGAGATGGTGTTTGTGCTAGTTTTGTTCACGAAAAAAAACATTGTGACACTTTTTACAAATGTGCCTTTTGGCATGCCTCAAACCCTTTGCATCTCATTCACAGTGATTTATGTTGTCCACTTTCTTCTCCTTCCTTCTCTAGGTTCATGTACTTCTTAACTTTTAATGATGACTTTTCTAGATTCACTTGGATTTATTTCTTAAAACTTAAGAGCCAACTTTTTGACTTGTTCTTGGCCTACAAAACCCTTGTAAAAAAAATATGGCATCAACTATAAATGTTAAGAACAAATAATGGAGGTGAATATGTCGACAACAAATTCACAACTTACTTCATTGCACAGGACATTCAAATGCAACATATTGTTCCATATACACCACAACAAAATGGTGTTAATGAAAGAAATGATGGTGAATTAAAAGAAATGGCTAATTATATGATTAAGTCTTCATTATTGGGAAAAAACCATCAACTCTAAAAATTACATAGTAAATCACTCTCCCAGAAAGGATTTAGGCAATATAACACCAGAAGAAGAATGGAATAAAATAAATCCATATCTAAGCCACTTTTGTATCTTTGGTAGTGAGGCATTGGCTCACATTCCAAATGAAAATATGAAAAATTTACAGCAAAAAAGAGAGAAGTGTATTTTTGTTGGAAATTTTGAAGATATAAAAGTTATATACTTCTTCAACCTCAATCTAATGAAATAATCATTAGAAGAGATGTTAAGTTTGATGAAAATATCTTAGCTTGCAAGATTAATTTAGTGGTTATCCTCTCCTTCGCCTATGATCCATCTTCAACATTTATGTCACCTTCTCTTACTATTATAGTTTCTTCTTCAAATGATGAACCTTAGGATAAAAATCCACCTCCACCAACTAACATTTGTATATATGAGTCCATTGAATATGAATATACACTAGCACAATAGCTTCCCAAATGGGTCTGTTCAACACATAAAGTAGTTGGTGACCTTGTCAATGATCCAATAGATCAACACCATATTTGTTCAAAATTCTAGTGAGCCTCCTCTTTTTTATCTCGTCTTAGATACTCGTCATCTGGAAACATTTGCAGAAGTTTCGGGCCATATCGATTGGGAAATAATGATGAATGAAGAATATTGTTCCTTGATGGAAAACAATACTTGGTAACTTGTACCTCTTCCAAAAGGAACAAAAATTTTCATATGATCTATAAATTTCCATGGATACTCCCCTAGACAATTTGTCATAAAATATATGATAAAATTATACTTAAAAATCTAAAATCTACACTATGAGGGTTTATTTCTCTTTAGATTTTTTGGATTTGTAAATAACTATTTATTGTGTATGCATGCAAATTATAATTATGCATAAAATAGAGAAAGAAAAACTCAAAAAACCATGATTGACATAAGATATAACCTAGGAAACCCTTTCAAGAGAAAACTAGCTAGAAGGTGAGGTTTTTTTTCTCTCTTTCTCTGAATAGAAAATGGTTATGATTACAAAGAAGTAAGGCTTGTGGGCCGTAGACTACTACAATTCACAAATCCTCTCTACGTTCTCTCTCTCTCTATCCCTCTTCACTTTCCTACTCATTTATAGAACAAATTCACTCGAAAAGAATGGAACCCCTTTTCCTCCTAGCGGCATGGTTATAAAACAACCCAATAGCATACTAGTGGTTAGGTTTGACTCCCTCAACTCTTAACCATAGTTACAATATGGAATCTTCTAGATTCTTCATCGTGATCATATGATTAGCCCTTTTTCATTTAGTAATGGGGGCTTACATGGCATTCTCTCAAATTACAATGGTTGAAACAGGAAGGTCAACTTTTGAGTGGCATAACCTTTGCATACAGACTTTGATTGAAGCAATTTTTGCATTGTTGGAAAGGTATTTGTGTGTATAATAATTGAAAAAGGTGTTATGCTAACGAATCAAAATTTTACCCCCAAAATAGATCATTTGATGCCTCAAAATGCTTCTAAAATGTTTCAGAGCCAAATTTTTCAAACTTGGTCATATCAGTAAAAATGGTCCTATTGTTGGAGAATGTAGTAGGGAAAATATTAATTCAATTTCTCCTTTAACCTTATTAACTGGTTGTGAAATTTATTTATCTTCTTTTTTTTATTTATTAACTATTTTCTTCAAACTATTATCAAGAGAAAAAATAGTAAAGATAATGGACATAGAAATTAGGCTCCAAGCCAAGGAAAAATCCCTCAAAGGGGTAAACCTAGAAAATATATTCTCTTATAGAATCTCCTTTAAATGAGAAAACCAAGAGCCAAACCCTAGACCAAGTCCACCTCCAAGCACCAATTCATCCTTCCAAAGAGCTCTTCCAATCAGGTTAGAAACAACCAAGATAATAGTAGTCAATCCCACTTCAACCAGCTTCCTGCTTCAACTTCAGCCTCCAGCTTCAACCTGCAAGTTCGGACCTTTCACTGCTACAAAAACCTTAATTATGGCATGTGTCAACTCTTCAATAATACTTCCCTCAAATAATCCAACGTCTCCAAAGTCAAACTTCATCAAAACAAAGTATTCAGTTCTCCTCCAACTTGAATCTACAATTTGGCCTCTTGCAATTAGGACCTATAATTTTCAACCTTCCTTGAAGCTACAAAATCCATAACCTTTGATATTCTTGAGATATTATTTCCTTATAAACATTCGCACTTGCTTCCTTGATGTTGCCAGCTTCAAACCAAATTTTTTTATGAGATAATTTGAATTGGTGCTAAATGAGGTCAATGTTTCATCTATTTATAAACATCTGTGGGGTTCAAATTCCTTCTTTTGGGCCTACTTGTCATTTCCTGGGCCAACTTGTGCTTGGAGTTTTCTAGGACCTTGTTGTAGCGACTACAACCACTATCCGAAATTTTGTTGTAGCTTCATTTTGGAGCCTCCCCACCAGCTTTTCAGAGCACCTTGTCTTGCTTCGTCAAGTACACAAGCTTCAACATTTTTATTGCATAAAGCCAACCTGTTGATCACAGCTTGATGCATTCCCCTCTAGGTTGTTCATCGGTACTTGGTCCAACTGTAGACTGAGAAGCTCCCCCAAGAAATTTCCCAATTCTCGAGGGCAACCAGCCTTCCCTCCAGAAATTGTGCAATCCTATCTAGCAATCTGTTGGGCTCCAGAATTGTGCAATTCTGCCAGTGAACCCTCACAAAGAAAATTGCACAATATTCCCTAGTAGGGCTACTCAGCCTAGAATTTGAGCAAATCTTGGGAGCATTCAACTGCTCTACCCATAAACTGCATAAATTTAGGCATCCATCCCAACTCCCAGCCAAAAATGCACATTTCCTTCCAGCATTTGAGCAGCTTCATGAATGAGTTGTTTGATTGACCAATTCCACCCGGGACCAAGGAAACTTGACTTGCATGCATGGATTTCATTTTCCCGGAATAGCCAAAGGCAAAATGCAAAAGGTGTCCCATGATTCAGGGAGCTACTTTTAGCAGCTAGAGGTTACATGCAAAGATCGTTTAGGAACTTTCCTACAAGTGCCGATTTTTCCTAGATTTGTGGCATGCACGTCATGAGCTAAAAACTTATTTATTCAACACATCAAAGCTCATTATTTCACAACAATCTTCAAGATTTGACATCCCACATCATGTCTAAGGCTCTTCGACACATTTTTCTCAGCTATTCATGGGTAAGTGGCCTCAACTTGTCTTTTTCAACATTTCTATCATTTTTTGTGTTTTCACTTGTGTGAGTGTTGTTTTCTTGATTTCTTTAAATGCTTGTTCTCATTTACATGTATTCTAGCTTGTCCTAGCATTGTTTCAATTTTTGCTACTATCTCACTGTTGTCGCATGCATGAAACTGTTTTGGACAAATGGTCGTTGATTTAGTTTCTCACTTCACCCACATGCATGTTGATCTATTTACTGAATATTTCATTCATGTTTGCATGCACTGTCAATCTATTCTGCTTTCACTTAGTGTCATCATGCATTCATTTTCATATTTTCTTTTAGTTTCCCGTCAGTGAGTCTGGCCGACCTTGGCCCGAACTCTGCCTTCACATAGATAGTGTTGCACAATCTAGGGAAGGAAGGCTCTGCCTTCCTCTCTAGAAATGCACATTTCTACCCAGGCACTATCCCCCATGAATTTTTTGTGCATTTCTTATGAACAGTGACTGTTGGCTGAGAAAATTGTGTAATGTATTCCCTGAGCCTGCAGTCACTGCCAGCTGGAATTGTGCATTGTGCAATCCCAACAGCCAGCAGCTAGTCTTGCCTCCCAAATAGCCCACACTGCCTTTTGTGTAGTTTTGGTAGTTAGTCACCTACCTCCCAGAAGAAATTGTGCAATAGATTTTATGCCATGCATGTTTCTTTGTCTCCAAATCTTTCAGGTGTTCATCCACCTCTTAGTAGTACATGATCAATGGCCTCTAAGAGAGAAGGATCACATGACATTGATGAAAAGACAGTTGTAGCAGCAGTTGAGCGAGTGTCCTCTAGTCTACCGATCTATGAAGATACCAAATTGTTTCTAGACAAGGACATCAAACTGAAGTGGCAAGAGGTTAATGAAACATTTGCAGGCACTTTTGAGGAAGACCTCAAAGACCGTCAAGTGTACATGAACATTCACAAGAATAGCTTGTACTGGATTGCATGCATATATCCCACATTCCCATGCGTGGACATGATACACTAGATCATCTCTCACACTGATCCTGAGACGATGACCTTGAGTGGTGTCAAAAGGACGAAGCTTGCAGCCTTCTGGGCACGAGATTATGATTAGATGTAGCAGATGTGAGAGCCTGCAACTATCATGAAGACTCCCTTCAGCTTACCCAATAGTAGTGCTAACTCCAGAAACATTCTAAAGAACTGGGTAAAGGAGTCAGCTCGATTTAGGTTGACAACTAACCAGATATACAAGATGAAGATACTGCGAAAGGTGTATAAATACTTGGTCATATTTTCATGTTGACTGTATGGCTAAGAAAGCACGAAAACCTTCCCATAGAGTTCTGTGATCGCGTTTGACCAACTAGACAAAGAAGGAAAACCATGTAACTGGTTTGGCATGTTGGCTCTTCAACTGAAGGAACAAGTAATGAAGTCTTGACAGTCACCTGGAGGTATGCATGCAGAGATTTACATGTCTACCTACATCTTAGATGCAATCTGTGCACGACAGGAGTTCCCGGGTTTGGAGTGGGCATGGTCACTGGCCGAGACTGTTGTGACACATATTTCAAGTTGTTATCCGAATGCAGCTTCAGAGGAGTAATCACACAACTTTTTGATCATTTTGTCACCCCAGTTTACAAGATGATATTCAAACAGGATCCACCCTGCATGTCAAAGGAAGCAATGAAGGCAATGTTAGACATTGTTGATTGGTATGCTTCACTATCCAGCACCTTCATCCAAATTTTTAGTGCGGAGAAGCCTATATATGTTCTACCAAAGTTTCCCTTGGACATACTTGTCATGAAGGAAGTAAATTATCACATCTCGGTAGGATTGACAACTAGACTGCACGGAATAATAAGGCACCTTGGCCCGCTCTTCCATTTCGGATTGGGTTATATGAGATCCGGAGTATCAAGTAAGCAGATGTCAAAGCAGAACAGAGGAAGAAGTATCCATTCGACCTCCAAAGTTACAATCCGTATGACCCGCATTGTATTTTGAAAGATCACTGCATGAGAGTTTAGTTCAATTGGATCCATAGGGCATTTCATTAGGCCGAGGAGGACCCATGGAGATATTGCTACAGTTTCTCCAAACCCAATGAACAGGTTGGTTTTGTTGTGGAGTGGTTAGCAAAGCAACATGAAGCAGCATCTCGGAGAGCACCAACACCAGTAACATATGTAGCAACAGAGGCAAGCATACCAGTGCACGACAAGGGCAAGAGGAATATTGTCTATCACATGGAGGAGGAGAAAAGCTACAAGTTCCGAGTAGATCCATTGGTAGAGAAAGCATCCATGGCTATAGAGGCAAAGAGGCACTAACGCTACATGTGAATCGTGCAAAGGCAAAGGGATAAGAGGAGAATGGAGGAAGTAAAGAAGGAGTTGCATGAGTTGAGGGAGCAACTCCGAAAGGAACAAGAGCTACGAAAAAGGAGAGGGAAGCGCAATAGCAGCAGATACAGTAGGGGGCACAACATGTGCAAATGGATGAAACAGTGCCCATACATGTATTGGACTTATCAAATTAGCTAGCATCAAGCAGACAGGGTGAACCATCACAGAGCAAGACTTCTCTCATGATATAGAACAATCACTTCAACAGTTTGATATATACATGGAGAAGCAAGAGTTGGAACAAGACACCGACCTCATGCCTCATCACTAAGAGGTCAACTTACATGATTTACCGCATCCAGATGATGAGAAAGTCTCAAGTGTCCAAGGAGGCATTGAGATTCTTGGTGATCAGCCGGAAGGAGAGATGCACAACATATCATTTGACAAATCTGAACATAGAGTTGTGCAATATCGTAGAATTTCAACTCCGGAGGATCATACATCTCTTGCGCAAGTTGAGGAATGAGTGATCATGATTGATGTATATTTTGTATAAGTATGTATGAATCATTCTAAAATGTGATGTTGGTTTAATCATCACTTTGGATTGCTCTCTAATTTTCCTTCCATGTTGTGATGTATCTTTGCTCATGTGTTCCCTTCTAATCCAAGTGTTATCACAGGTTTCCAGGGGGTGCACTCATCTCAACCCCCATGTGTTAGAACCTCTCATGCACCTTCCTTGCCTCAGTATAGTTTGTACACCCTTGCTACCAATAGAGTTATCTTACTTGCCTCTGTGAGAAATTGCAGTCAAGGCATTACCGTACGACCCACTACTGGGTCTCCTACACCAAACGGTCTGAGGTCTAATTGGGACTTCTTACTGAGGAGATCCCCTGACATGTTGGCAAGTCCAGCATTGTCAACATTTTTGGCACAAGAAAGAGGGATAGATGACAAGCTGTGTCCTCTCATTCACTGTTGAACCTTTGCATATCTTTCATGGATTCTTGCACTTTTCTCCCTCCGCGATGTTTTTCGAATCATGAAAATGTCACCATCATGAGGGAGTTTTTCAATCACTTGTCCACTTACACATATGATGGTGAAGGTGAAGTGGCCTGGCCTGAGTACTTACATTACTTTCTTTCCATGCTTCATGAGGAAGATGGGTGTTCTGACGAATAGGCCAGCTTGCTGCTTGCATACACACTTCATGAATCTCCACTTTGATGGTTGTTTAGCCTACTAACTGATAGCATGCACTCACTTGAGAACTTCTGTCATCTCATTGAAGACACTTTTTATAATTTTGATCCATACCATCTTGACCAAAAATTGTTACAACAATGGAAGGCTTTGCATGAATCGATTATGGATTTTTGGCAGTGCTTCCATGACTTGTATTTTCAAGCTCCGAGGAGCCAGATGAAATTTCTCTATATTTGGGACCAATTCGAGTATTGTATTAAGAAATCTTCTAGTCCCAAGAAGTTCAAAATCAAGCCTCACTCAACCTTCTTCAATGATGGAGCTTCACAATCTCATACGAATGTGGTCACTGTCGTGAGTGACTACCCACCATCCCCTCATCAAATAGCTCTACCACTGTCGAGTGATGTTGATGATCATGCTCACACACCTATTCAACTTTCACATCCTCCCAACATCACTTCACTTAATTTTCACGTAGATTTGGTTGTGTGCCCTTCAAGTTGTCGTGTCCATTATGTTCCACAACCTTCGCCTTTGCACTCGGTCATTCCTTCGGATGATGATGTCTTGTGTTCTTACATTACAGACTCTACACTTGTTGTGAACGAGGTACAAGCCATTGATGGAGTTGGTGTTGCAAAAACAACATGCATTGTCATTCATGAAGAGTATGAGTGGGATCTTGAGCATCATCACTCGATGAAGGATGACTCCCTTCTGTCCAAGCCTCCTTCATTCTTTCCTGACATCTTTGGTGAACCTTCCATCCATGGTTTTTCATGTGTATATCCATCTACGGATGCACCCATTGTTGATCACTCACAGGATACACCAAATGTTGGTCCATCATTCAACAACAGAGAGGATAAGTTATTCATTGAAAATCCACTTAATCTTTCATCTGCCTTTTCTGGAAACATAGAGGATGAGTTTGCTCGCTTTTCATCTACCCCTTTGTTTGATTCATCTGATCATGAGGATGCCGATGAGATCATTAATTTTTCTGATCGTGGTCGTCGTGATCCATTTAATAGCATATTTAATCACGATCATGACTCTATTGCAATTGATATTTTGAAGCCATCGGTTTATGATGATCTACCTGATGATGAAGTTGAAACACCCAAGACTATTGAGGCACTTTAGCCTGAGCTGATGGTTATGTCACGTCCTCGCTCTCTTGGGGTTAGTATCACTTCCGATCATTCAATCACCCAAGGCTCCTCATCACTCATCTATATGCATTGAAGATCAATGTCACACACAGATCATGCTTCTCCACTCGAACTGCACGATCCTATCGCTCATGCATTGGAGGAGTCTTACATTACAAGCACATATGCACAATACAAGTTATCTTTGTTTCTGTCATTTACTTGCATGTCCCATTCAAGAGTGTGCTTATGCCTCAAATTTGCACGCAATGTCGCACAACTTCATGATAAGTCCACGGACTGCTCGTCATGCACTTGTACTCACTTATGTCCTGTGGGCACTTTGAAACATGAAGTGTGGTTGTATTCATTGCTATATCTTTCTTTCTTGTTGGTTCGCACAACTGGGTTGCTTGCGGACCAAGGCTTCACCAATGTGGGTCAACCAATGCATTAGTGGCTGCATTGTAAATATCACTTCATGTGATTAGGCCCATGCACCGTTAGCTTAGGAGTAGGAGTAGTGTTGGCCCGCATGCTTGTTTGCTTATTTGCTTTGTTTGTTTGTTTGCTTGCTTGCTTGTTTTCTTACTCGCTTTGCCTTCGCTTTTGCTTCTGCTCTTGCTTTATTTTGTTGTTTGTTAGTTCGCTTGCTTCGTTCGTAGGTTAGTTTTGCATGAAACCATGCATGACTCTTGAAACAACCTGGGTAAAGTACAAGAGGGCATGTACAACTATCACTACTTGGTTATATGTCATCTTGCCTCTATATGAAGAACTTGTTACTTTTAATCCATGATACGTTGAAGGAAAATGTGTATTGTTCAAAGTGAACCTTGGTGAAAACACAATTCTTGCGTGCTAACTAGTGTCACCTACTCTAGTCAGTTGTTTTTGGGTTAACCCTTGTCAGCTCAGTCAAGTAGAGTAAGGTGAGGGGGGAAACCTTAACAGGCACGTCAGAGATATAATAAACTACTTCTCTGCTAGAACAACCTCTTCTAGTCTTAATAAGTCAGGATCCCTCTTCCGCCTCTGAAATGAATGTGTTAGGCACAGTTGAAAATAATGAAAAATGAGAAAAATGAAAAGCAAGAAAAAATCAAAATGAAAAATGCATAAGGTGAAAGAAGAGAAAGGCTTCTTGCGCAGAGAGGTGATGTAAGTAATTATGTCGGGGTATTGTCTAGGCCTGCCTGCAGCGAAGCAACACCATAGATGAAACTAAGACTTTGACGTCTATATTGCTTGTGCACCAATATACCCCTCAAACCTAGTCAAAACAGCTGTGTTTCCTTGGCTTGGAATGTGTCAATCGACCAAGAGCTTGGTGAATGCTACATCTTACAATCAAGCTAGTGTGAAACCAAGATGAGATGGGAACTAAACAATACTTTCGGAGGTGTTAGACTTGCTTTTCATGAACAAGGTCCATTCAGAGAGCTGGAGTTCTACTAGTGTGTCGCCAAGTGTTGTAGTTGCTATAACCACCCTCCAAAATTTTGTCGTAGCTTCGTTTTGGAGGCTCCCTACCACATTTTCACAACACCTTGTCTTGCTTCGTCAAGTACACAAGCTTCAGTGTTTTTCTTGCATAAAGGCGGCCTTTCAACATAGCTTGATGCATTCCCTCATAGGCTACTCATCCTAACTTGGTCCAGCTGCAGGCTGAGCAGCTCCCCCAAGAAATTGTGCAATTCTGGAGGGAAACCGGCCTTCCCTCTAGAAATTTTGCAATCCTATCTGGCAACCTGTTGGGCTCCAGAATTGCGCAATTCTGCTAGTCAACCATCACAATGAAAATTGCACAATTTTTCCCCAGCAGGGTTGCTCAGCCTAGAATTTATGCAAATCTAGGTAGTAGTCAGCTACTCTGCCGAGAAGTTGCACAAATCTCCTAGGTAGCCAGCCCAGCTCCTAGCAAAAAATGTGCATTTCGTTCTAGCAATTGAGCAGCTTCATGCATGAGTAGTTTGGTTGATCAGTTCCACCCAGGACCAAGGAAACTTGAATTGCATGCATGGCTTGCTTTTTCCTGGAATAGCAAAAGGAAAAATTAAAAAGGCATCCCATGATTTAAGGAGCTATTTTTAGCAGTTGGAGGTTACATGCAAAGATCATTTAGGAACTTTCCTCCAAGTGTCGCTTTTTCCTAGATTTGTGGCATGCGCATCATGAGCTCAAAACTTATTTATTTCATGCATCAGAGCTCATTCTTTCGCAATGATCTTGGAGCTCTAACATCCCACAAGACATCCAGGACTCTTCGACACATCTAACTCAATTATTCACGGGTAAGTGGCCTCAAGTTGTCTTTTTCATCATTTTTGTCACTTTTTGTGTTTTCACTTGTGTGAGTGTTGTTTGCTTGATTTATTTGAATGCTTGTTGTCATTTATATGTATACTAGTTTTTCCTAGCATTGTTTCAGTTTTCATTGCTATCTCACTGTTGTCACATGCATGAAATTGTTTTGCACGAACAATCGTCGATTTGACGACTCGCTTCACCCACATGCATGTTGATCTGTTTACTAAATCTTTCATTCATGTTTGCATGCACTATCAATCACTTCTGATTTCACTTAGTGTCGCCATGCATTCATTTTCATATTTCCTTTCAGTTTCCCATCAGCGAGTCTGGCCAACCTTGGTCGGGACTCTGCCTTCACACAAATGACATTGTGCAATCCAGGGAAGCAAGGTTGTGTCTTCCTCTCCAGGAATGCGCATTTCTTCCCAAGCACTATCACCCATGATTTTTTTGCACATATCTTAGGGACAGTGACTGCTGACCCAGAAAATTGCACAATGCAGTCCCTGAGACTGCAGTTAATCCTAGGTGGAATAGCGCATTGCACAATCCCAGCAGCCAAAAGCCAGTTTGGATTGTGCATTACACAAATGCAGTAGCCAGTCTTGCTTCCCATATAGCCTAGACAACCTTTTGTGCATTTTTGACAACTAGTCACCCAGCCTCCCATAAGAAATTGCGCAATCTTTCCTATCAGTTCCCTAGGTATGTGCTATGTCATTCCCCATATTTGCTTTTGTTTTCGCTAATAGATTTATTGCCATGCATGTTTCTTTGTCTCAAAATCTTTCAAGTGTTCATCCACCTCTTAGCAGTACAGGATCAATGGCCTCCAAGAGAGCAGGATCACAGGACACTGATGGAAAGGCAACTTGAGCAGTAGCTGAGTGAGTGTCCTCTAGTCTACTGATCTATGAAGATACCAAACTTTTTCTAGACAAGGACATCAAACTGAAGTGGCAAGAAGTTAATGAAGCATTCACTGGCACTTTTTAGGAAGACCTCGAAGACTATCAGGTGTACGTGAACATTCACAAGTTTGGCTTGTACCAAATTTCATGCAGATATCCCACATTCTCATGTACGGACATGATACATTGGATCGTCTCTCACACGGATCCCAAGATGATGACCTTGAGCAATGTTAGTGGGATGAAGCTTGTAACCTTCTGGGCACGAGATTATGATGAGATGGATCAGATGTTAGATCCCATGACTATCATGAAGACTCCCTTCAGCTTACCCAACAAAAGTGTTAACTCCATATACATTCTAAAGAATTGGGTAAAGAAGCCGGCTCAATTCAAGTTGACACCCAACCAAATCTACAAGACGAAGATACTGCGGAAGGTGTATCAATACTTGGTCATATTTTCATGTCAATTGTATCACTAAGAAAGCACGAAAACCTTCCCACATAGGTGGGTGATCACGCTGGACCAACTAGACAGAGAAGGAAAACCATGTAACTAGTCTAGCATGTTAGCTCATCAGTTGAAGGAACAAGTAACGAAGGCTCGATAGTCACCTGGAGGTACGCATGTAGAGATTTACATGTCCACCTACATCTTAGATGCAATCTGTGCCCGATAGGAGTTCTCGGGCTTGGAGTGGGCATGGTCATCGGCGGAGACTGTTGTGAACACATATTTCAAGTTGTTATCTGAATGCATCTTCAGAGGAGAAATCACATGGTTGTCTGATCATTTTGTCACCCTAGTTTACAAGATGATATTTGAACAAGATACACCCTGCATGTCAAAGGAAGCATCGGAGGCACTATTAGACATTTCTGATTGGTATGCCTCACCATCTGACACCTTGATCCGAATGTTCAGCACGGGGAAGCCTCCGCATGTTCTACTGAAGTTTTCCTTGGACATACTTGTCATGCAGGAAGTAGCTTATCACATCTCGGCAGGATTGACAACTAGACTGCACCAGATGAAGAAGGCACCTTGGCCCGTCCATTTCAGATTGGATTATATGAGATCCAGAGTATCAAGCAGGTGGATGTTGAAGTATAACAGATGGAGAAGTATCCATTCGACTTCCGAAGTTACAATCCATATGACCCTCATTATATCGTGAAAGATCACTGCACAAGAGTTCAGTTCAATTGGATCCATGGGGCATTTCATTAGGCCGAGGAGGACCCATGGAGATATTGCTATAGCTTCTCCAGACCCAATGAACAGGTCAGTTTTGTTGTGGAGTGGTTATTAAAGCAACATGAAGCAGCATCGTGGAGAGCACCAACACCAGTAGCAACAGAGGCAAGCATACCAGTGTGCAACAAGGGCAAGAGGAAGATTGTCGATCACATGGAGGGGAAGCAAAGCTACAAGTTCCAAGTAGATCCATTGGTAGAGAAATAATCCATGGCTATAGAGGCAAAGAGGCACAAGCGCTACATGTGAATCGCACAAAGGCAGAGGGATAAGAGGAGAATGGAGGAAGCAGAGAAGGAGTTACATGAGCTGAGGGAGCAACTCCAAAATGAACAAGAGTTGTGAAAAAAGGAGAGGGAAGCACAACAGTAGCAGATACAGTAGGGGACGCAACATGTGAAAACAGATGAAACAACACCCATATAGGTAGTGGACTTATCAGATCAACTAGCATCAGGAATACAGGGTGAACCATCGCAAGAGAAAGACTTTACTCATGAGATAGAACAAGCACTTCAACAATTGGATGCAGACATGGAGTAGCAGGAGTTGGAACAGGACACCAACCTCATGCCTCATCACGAAGAGGTCGACTTACCTACTTCACCACATCTAGATGATGATCAAATCTCAAGTGACCAAGGAGGCACTAAGATCCCTAGTAATCATCCAGAAGGATAAATGCACAACATCTCATTCGATGAATCACAACAAAGAGTTGTGCAATCTCGCAGAGTGTCAAATTTGGAGGATCATACATCTCCTACGCAAGTTGAGGAACAAGTGATCATGATTGATGTGTGCAAACATCCAGTAGCCTTGGCCAATGCAACTAGAGTGTATGTCGAAGCCACTATCTCAAGTATTCACTTTCTGATAGTTAAGAATTAGAGAATGGAAAAGGAACTACAGACGGCTAAGTCAGGAGGATACCTTGTGACAGCATCCTTTTAAGCTGAACTGATGAAGGCAATGCTAGATGAAGTATTGTCCCTTGACATGGTTATGTAAGCATCGTACTCCAAGTTTGGTACAGTGCATAAGGCAGTCGTCCATCTCAATAGATGGCAGCAGTAATGTGCTAGAAGAGCACGTATCTTGATGAACTTGCATGTTGTTGTTTATGACATGCAAACATGGACGATGAAATACAAGGGAGCCCCGCTTCACCTTCCTAAGATAATTAAGGCCAATGCGGTTGAGCTAAAAGCACGTATCGGGAGTCAGATCCTGAACTATGAAGAGCTCCCGCAACTCATCACTGGCATACATGCTTCCCAAGCATGAGTATTCAAGAGTATGGATGTTGTGGTGCGCACACATGCAATCCCATCTATTGGGACTCTCACCCAAGTGAAGACAAAGAAACAAGTCCGACTAGAGCTTGACTCATACTTCGACGAGTTGATGTGCATTTCCACCAACCCAAACTTTCCCATCAATGAAGACATCATGCACAAGTATGTTGCTGGTCCAGCCGCATTGAAGAAAATGATCCAAATGCTTTCAAACAAGTTGGACAAAGGAGCTCGAGCAGTGTACCTGGATGCTATGGAGGTAAGAGTCAAGTTTCAGATAGATGTCACTGCAGAGCACACGGACACCATCAAGGACTACCAATCTTCATATCAGTATGTTACTATCGATCAGCATGAGGATGTTGAGGAGTTTGACTTTCATGGTTGTCTAAGTCCCTCATAACTCATAACTCATTGTAGAGGATTTTGGTCAGCCAAGCTTCTGATAAGACTATCTTGGAGAGAGCTTGGATAGTATTGTAACGAGCCTTGGCTTCTCCACTGTGCAGAGCTAGTATATCTCTTTGGAGGAGCAAGTGGTTGTGGCTGTAAAATTCCACTATTGAAACTAGTGGTTGGACATGGATGTATTGTATGACTCGAACTTACACTTCTTTATATAATAAGAGCCAGTACATTTCATGCATATGTTGTATTATATTCTATGCTATTTTGTTTACTCTAAATGATATATGTATTGGTTTGCTTACACATGCATGTACAGACTATTTTGTATAAGTATGTATGAATCTTTCTGAAATGTGTTGTTGGTTTAATCATCACTCTGGATTGCTAGCTAACTTGCCTTCCATGTTGTGATTTATCTTTTCTTGTGTGTTCCCTTCCAAGCCTAGTGCTATCACATGTTTCCAAGGGGCGCACTCATCTCAACCCCCATGTGTTAGAACCTCTCATGCACCTTCCTTTCCTCACTGTAGTTGTCACACCCTTGCTACCAACAGAGTTATCTTACTTTCCTCTATGTGAAATCACGGTCAAGGAATTATCGTATGATCCATTGTTAGGACTCCTACACCAAACAGTCTGAGGTCTAATTGGAACTTCTTACCAGGGAGATCCCCTGACATTTTGGCGGGTCCAACACCATCAACAAACCTTCTAGAGTCAAAATAAATATCTTTTACATGTTACATCTTGCCTGATAGGGTCTTATATAAATTATAAATAATCTTTTGACTCTATAAAAATATTCTTTTGACACGACAAACCTAGAAGCATGAAGAACATGCTTTACCTAGATGACCATCAATATGGAGCATGAAACCCATACTCAGAATAATATTTTTCTTTATTATTTTTCTTGTAACATGAAATATACAGAATGATTTGAGTACATTGACAATTACAAAGACCGAAACTAGTTACATTTTCCAACACTCCCTCTTAACTAGGGAGGTATTCATAATTATACACCTAGTACAAGGTTATTCTCCAACTGAAGAGTTCTCATAAGAAGATTCAGATTAGTAAGCCATATTTAAGCATCAACATCTTCACCAACATTTTCATCGTAGTAATTCCTTAAATTGACAAGTTCTTTCCTATACAAGAGCATAATGTTGGGATGTTTTATGTGAGATACCATACTAACTCTACAAGGCACATACACCATCTAGATGTTCACTAGGTATGTCCTTTTACGAATATTCTTATCTTGCATTCCCAATCCTAAAATAATATTGGTCTTCTTTGACAACTCTTGTCTTGGATACTTGTCCAATCCTCAAATAGTGTCGATCCATTTCCTATTTTGTATTTTCTATCCTCAAGGAAATCACATATGCTTATCCAATCCTCCATCCACCATTATCCCTCCATGACCTTTAGTTAGACTTACTGTTGTTAGTCCTAGTCAAGGGCATGGCACATGAAGAAGAGAATAAAAATGTGATTTTCATCATCACTCCCTCTCAACCAAAGAGTAGATCTCCATTCCCTCTTTATTAGGGAATAGATATTTTCTCCTATTTAAGGAGACTCTTTTACATCCTCTCAAATATAAAGGAGATTCCTAACTTATTTTCAATTGGTAAGTCATAGCCACAAGCTCTCTCGCTTTCATTCATAAATGTATCAGCTACTATTTCTTCATGGAGATAGTTGCATGTCTCTCTCTTTCTTTTTTATCATCATATCAAGCTTTCTTCCTTCCTGGGTATCATGGATACATATTTTTCCTTTAGTCTTGTGATAGGGTTCAGGCCATCAACCTTTCACATCACTTTCCTTTAGTTGTCATCAATGAAGGCATTATATTGAGCCTTATCAAACTTCAAGTTAATCATACCTTCCTCTAAGCATGAAAGTGATCTTTGTTGTTGCATAAACATAAGGTTATCTTCTTACACTGCTACCTTTCAATCCCAAGGTGATGATGTGAACATCTTGACTTCATAATTACCAAAACCATATATTCTTTGAATTGAGCTCAGACCCACAATTGAACTTGCCTCATTTATCATCATGCATTCATGCAATATCCTACCAGGAAACAAAACAATATGTTAACCAAATAACCAATATCAAAATATTAAATATTAGAGTTACCTTGACGTGATGGCCCTCTCATCATCAACATCAACATCCTTGAGTTCTTCAAGATCAACATCCTTTCACATGATCCATCTCCATATGAATATTCCATTCATTTATTTTAATTAGAATACCCATGGATCAAGATTGATTACCAATCTGTAAAATCTTCCTTGGAGTGGTATTGTTCACTCCTTTTCTTTCTTCCAGAGACTATACTTGATGTTGATAAGAATTGTTATATTTATGTATCGTAATATTGTGAGAGAGTCTTGATCTCCATCCATTCTAAAGCATGTAAAAAATTTCCTTTCAAGAATCATGCACCCATATGGAATACTTATCAAGCACGCTTTTATATTCAATTCTTTCTGCAATATTCTTGTAGATATTAACCTTACCCTGGAGAAGAGTTACTTAAAACATGCATACATTTGCTTCCGTACAACCATCTAATCATATTTCTTGAATGAGATTGTTTCTTATAGCTTTATTTTCAAAGGAGTAGAAATACTTGCATTATTCCCTTCATACTATAACTTGACCATCTGCATTCCTTTATCCTTCAAGAGTATTGTTTCCATACTAAATGGAATATATACTAGTCATGCCATAATTCTCTTTCTAAGAACCTTCCAAAATGATTGTTATTATAGGATCTTGATGACCCATATTTTCAAAATCACTACATCTAACATGATGTTAGAAAATGCTCAGATGAACAATAATATGCAATATGGTCCCAATATTCTTATTCTTGAAAAACTGGATGATTCCTATCTAAGAAATTTAATCAAGTGACTCTAATTATTCTACTATCGCATGCTTCTATCAATCATGCCAAAACAAGACTCTTCTATAGTATACAACAACGCATGCTACTCTACTTTCTACTTAACAAGTTTTATAAAGAACTCGACAAACTTGAGACTTCCTTTAATAGTAGAGATCCTTGGGATCTTCTCCTTTCAGCTTCTTCCCAATATCTCCATTTACTTAAGATGTGTGAGCTTCACTTCTTTCCTTTATTTTGTTGTTATGCTTGTTTAGATAGTCCCTCTTAAAGTGTCCATAATCATTGCATCCAAAGGATTGAATCTTAGATATGTTTATCCTTTTCTTAGACTTTTCAAAATTCCCTTTCTTCAATTTTTTGGACCTTGCAATAAAGGCTTGAGACCTTTCATTTGATTCAGTGTCATCCTTTGCCTTGATCCTAGATTCTTCCAAGATACATTGAACCCACAATTCATCAAAAGTTGTAGTATCCTTCTTAGAGTATATACTAGTTGCAAAACTTCTCCAATCAAGTTGCAAAGCACAAATGGTCATTTCAGAGTCAAAAATTGTCTCCCCAAGTCCTTACAATTGGTCTTTTATTTGTGACATCCTCATAAGATAGGTGGTCATGTCTTCATCCTTTGATTTACTTATTCCTTATAGTTGATTACTTAGGGAAATATTTTGACCTGATATACTTATAGAGTACAACTTTAAAAAATTATCATATATAGCCTTGGATGTATTCAAATCAGCAACAAAGGGAACAAGATGATCTTTAATGGATTCACCAATGATAATTTTTTCCCTCACCTCTCCCTTCATGTATTTTTCTAACTTTTGACTCTTATGCTTGCTTGGTTCAATGACTTCACTAAGAACATATTTCATGACTTCATTTTCTGTGAGTTCCAAGTCAATCCTCTTCTTCCATGCTAGGAAATTCGTTGATCCAATGAGCTTGTTTATTTCCTTGCAAATTGAATCCATGTGGTCTGTAGATTGAAACATAGAAAAAAATATGACACTTACTTTTCACCCAAGATTTCTCCATCTTGATGATGTCTCCAACTATCTTGATGTCTTCAAGACCTTCAAGGAGACTTCAATGATGCCCTAGATTGATGATTTCTAGGATGCCTTCAACAATGGTGTCTTCGAACAGCTTCAAAGAGTGAGTGATGATCCCAAGATTTCTTGATGCTTCTTCTTCTTCAAGATGATACACTAGAGAATCTTCAATAAGAATGTATCCTTCCTTCCTTCAGTGAGAGCTTGATGATGAGGTATTCTTCAATGGAGGCTTGATGTAGTTATCTATATTCTAGGTCAATAGGTATTCTTCCTCTTTCCTTGTATCCTTCTGTAAGCAAACCCTTCAAGAAAATATTCCAGTTGCCTTCTCTTGTTTACATTAGCTCTGATATCATGTTGGATAACGCAATATGGCAGCTATTAATTCAATTAACGTTAATAATCTCTTTTGAAATTTATGTATTTGTTTGTGTTTCATTATTGGATATTTTATTCAAAAAATTATCAAGAGAAAAAAAATATAATGGACACATAAATTAGGCTCCAATCCAGGGCAAAACCGCTCTAAGGGGAAAACCCAAAAAATCTCCTCTTATTATAGAATTTGCTTCAAATGAGAAAACCAAGACCCAAACCCTAGACTAGGCCCACATCCAAGCACCAATTCAACCCTCCAAGAATCTCTTCCAATTAGGTCAGAAGATAATAGTAGTCAATCCTGCTTCAACCAGCTTCCTGCTTCAAATTTGGCCCCTAACTTCGGCCTACAACTTTGACACTATAGTTTTTACAAAAACCTTAATTATGGCATGTGTCATCTCTTTAAGAAGACTTCCCTTAAAAAAGCCAAGGTCTCCAAAGTCAAAGTAGATCGAAATAGAGTATTCAGTTCTACTACAACTTGAATCTGTAATTCAGCCTCTTGTAATTCAAACTTGCAATTTTCGTCCTTCCTTGAAGCTGCAGAAACCCTAACCTTCACGTGTGTGACAGAATAATGTTAAAAAACAAAATTTCTTTGATCTTCTTGAGATATTCTTTCCTTCTAGACCTTCACACTTGCATCCTTGATGCTGGAAGTTTTAGGTTGAAATTCTTGATGAGAGAGATCAAATTGGTGCTAAATGAGGTCGATGTTGCTTCTATTTATACACATCTATGGGGTTCGAATTCCTTATTTAGGGTTCACTTGTGCTTAGAGGTTTCTAGGACCTTCTAGAATCAAAATCAATATCTTTTACATGTTACATCTTTCCTAATAAGGTCTTGTATAAATGATAAAGACTCTTTTGACTCAAGAAAAATATTATTTTGACATGACTAACCCTAGAAGCATGAAGAACATGCTTTATCTAGATGACCATCAAAATGGAGCATGAAACCCATGTTGGAGAATTTAATAGGGTATCTTATTAATTCAAATTATCCTTTATCTTAACAATTTCTTTTGAAATTTATTTATTCTCTTATGTTTCTCTTATTAAATCTTCTTCATCAAAAAATTAACAAGAGCAAAATAATAAATACAATGGACACATAAATTGGGCTCCAATCCAAGGAAAAACCACTCCAAGGGGAAAACCCAGAAAAAAATCATCTCTTCTTATAGAATTTGATTCAAATGAAAATACCAAGACCCAAACCACAAGACCAAAGCCTCCTCCAACACTAAGTCAAACCTCCAAGAAGACCTTCCAATTAGGTCAAATTAAAACCAAATCAACAATAGAATCCCTTCCAAAACGACACCAAACTCAAAATTTTGGCCCCCAACAACAAGATTTCAGACATGCAATTGTTTTGCAACTTCGGCCCCTGTAGCAGCTTAGTATCCTCGCATGTGTGTGAGAAAATTAGGGAAAACCTTGACTAAAACTTTGATTTTCCTTCCTTCTGGATTTTTCTTCCTTATTTCTTTCTTTCCTTGACCTTCTCCTTGAAATTCACACTTCAAGTCAAGCTCCTTGATTGCAGATTGAATTGGTGAGAAAATGAGGTCAAACAACTTTTATTTATACTCTTATATGTGGGTTGAATACCTCTCTTTGGGCCGACTTGTCTCTCGAAAAGCCAACTTGTGCTAGGGGGCTTGTTTTGACTTTTTTAACTAAAAATAAATTCTCTTACAAAGTACATCTTGCCCATATGAGTCTTATAATCATGATGTGGACTCTCTTGATTCATGACAATAAATCCTACAACCTAAAAAAACCTATAAGCATGAAGAACATGCTTTTACCTAGAAGACCATCAACAAGAAGCATGAAAAACATGCTTTAAAATAATAAATTTTATTTATTCTTTTTTTTTTTACATAATATATACATATTGACATGAGTACAATAACAATTATGAAGACCAAAACTAGTTACATTTTCCAACACTCCCTCTCAACTAGGGAGGTATTCAGAATTGTACCCTTATTACAACATCATTCTCAAACTGAAGAGTTCTCATAAGAAGAGTCGAATTGATAAACCATCTTTAAGCATCATCATTATGACCAACATTATCAACATTGTAAGGCCTTAACTTTGACAAGCTCTTTCATATACACGAGCATAACATTGGGAGGTTCACACTACCTCTACAAGATACATACCCCATCTGGATGTTCACTAGGTATGTCCTTTTAGGACTATTATTATATTTGATTCCCAATCCTCAAAGAATATCATTCCTCTTTGACAACTCTTATCTTGGATACATGCCCAATCCTCAAAGATTTTTGGTCCATTTCCTATATTGGGATTTTCTATCCTCAAGAAAATCACAAATGCTTATCCAATCCTCCATTCACGACTCTTCCTTCATGGCCTTCACTTAGACTTATGGTTGTTAGTCCTGGTAAATTGCATGACATATGAAGAAGAGAATACAAATGTAATTTCCATCATCACTTCCTCTCAACCAAAGAGGACATCCCTATTCCCTCTTGATTGGGGAATAGATCCTTGCTTCTATTTTAGGAGTCTTATTTACTTCCTCTCACATATAGAGGAGATTCCAAACTTCCTTCCAATTTGGGAAGTCATCACCACAGTGTTTACAACTTTTTTTTCATAAATGTATTAGCTACCATTTCTTTAAGGATATCGTTACATGGAACCCTCTTTCCTTCGTATCTCATTATAACGAGATTTCTTCCTTCATGGGTAGAACAGATCCATCTTCTTCCTTCAATATTGTGACAGGATTCAGGCCATCAATCTAGCATATTAATTTACCTTAGTCATCATCAATGGAGGCATTATAATGAGCCTTATCAAAATTCAATCTAGTCATAGCTCCCTTTTAAACATGAAAGTGTTCTTTGTTGATGAACATCAAGTTATCTTCTTTCATTACTACCTTTAAATCCCAAGGTGATGATGTGAACACCCTAAATTCTTAATTTCCAAAACCATATACTCAATTCATATATTTGAATTGAGTTTAGTACGCATAGTTGAACTTGCCTCAACTGTCTTCATGCATTCTTGCAGTATCCTCCTAAGTAGAAAAAAACAACATGTTAACCATATAACCAATATCAAAATATTAAATATTAGACTTACCTTGTCATGACAGCCCTTTTCATCAAACCATTAACTAACTTGAGTGCTTCGATATCAACATCATTTTGCATGATCCATCTCCATATGAATATTTCTTCATACAATCATCAGATTTCCCATGGATTGAGGCTTGATTACCAAGCTACAATATATTTCTTGGAATTTTCATTTTTAACTCCCTTTCATTCTTTTGGAGACCATACTTGATGTTGATCAACATAGTCATATGAAATCTTGAGAGAGTATTGATTCTTCATTCTTTCCAAAACATGTCAAATTTATTCCTTTGGAAGACTAACCAAGCATATGTTCATAACTACCTCTTCCAACATGATTCTTATAGATGTGAACCATGCTCTTGGGAAGAATAAATTTGAATATGCATACCTTTTATTTCGTATAAGAATCTACACATCCTTTTATCAAACTTGCTTCTTATACCTATGAAAGATAGGTTTCCATTTCCAAAAATATAAATACTTTCATTATGTATTTCATACTATAATTTAACAATTAACATTCCTTCATTGTTATAATGTTTCCAAACTAGATGGAATATACACCAACCATAATGCTATTTCCAAGAATCTTCTATGATGATGATTCTTATGGGATCTTGAAACTCCTTCTTTGCAAAATTACTACCTCTAGCATGATGTTAGAAAAGACTTGGATGAACTATTATATGAAACACGGTTCCAAACTTGCTACTTTCTTCAAACTAGGTGAACGTTCCTAAAGCAAATTAATAAAGTAGATTCTAATCTTTCTACTATCATGTGCTTTTATCTAAAATGTCATTCCTTTTATAAAACCAAGAATATTCTAGAATATATAATAATGTATTCTAATCTACTTTTTTCCCAAAAAAAAAAAAAAAAAATCATAAAGAACCTGACATAGATGAGACTTCCTTTAATAATAGATATCCTTGGGATTTTCTCCTTTTGGCTTCTTCTCAAATTATCCCCTTTCTTCAACTACGTGAACCTCACTTCTTTCCTTCCTTTTTTCATTCACTTTGATGTTTGGATAATCCCTTTTATAGTGTCCATACTCATTGCATCCAAAGCATTGAATCTTGGACATGTTTGCCTTCTTCTTGGATTTTCCAAACTTCCCTTTCTTCAACTTCTTGGTTCTTATAATGAAGGCTTGAGATATTTCATTTGATTCAATATCATCCTTTTCCTTGAACCTAGATTCTTACAATATACATTGAGACCACAATTCATAAAAGGTTGTAGTATCTTTATTTGAGTAGATGTTAGTTGCAAAACTACTCCAATCAAGTGGCAAATCATTCAATACACAAAGAGTCTTTTCATTATCTGAACATTACAAAATTTTTGAGATAAAAAATGGGCCTCAAAACAAAAATATACAACCGAAATCAACTTTATAAGAACCAATAGAATTGAATATGATTATGTCAAACATGGGGGATGATTCACCATTTTTGTAGTAAAATGGTAAAATGATAAAACAATTAAAAAAATCAAAAAACTACTTTTTCAACTTATCTCTCTACGGTTTTACTCACATTTCCAATGCGAGCACTCATTAGATGTGGAATTTAATTTTTAATCCAAGGAGTACCCATGTTGAATACTTTCGATGGATCCCACTAATGAGCCTCTGTATTTCAACAAGAATGTTGCAACTCCAAGGGCTACCAACTTTAATTATCAACCCGAGATTCGTACAAACTTAAGAGGTATCGACACTATATGTGCAACATACAATGTGTCATTATTTCATTGTCATGATGTAATGGAATGAATTTAATGAAATCAAAACCTAAAATAATTGCATAAATGGAAATGTTACTTTGAAAATAAATTAATCCTAGGCAAGAACAACAATTTGTAATTCAAATATAAGAAAATGAATTCAAATAAATAGACTTAATCTACTTTTTAAAAAAGGCATGTCCTAATTGGTGTTTTTCTCTTCCTCAAATATAGATTTAGAGCCTAAAATTTATGATTCAACCCTAAGAGACAAAAACCAAGATTTTTTGAGCAAATATGGTCAATTCTACACATGCAAGAGGAGTGTTATACAAAGTTACAGTGTTTGCTACAAGAAGTTACAGGTTTTCTACAGGAAGATATAATTCACCGAATGACCAAGTAAATTAAATCCAAATGGGATGGGACATAAAAATTTATTGAATAGGATGTATTAGGTCTCCATTCCAATTGGAATCACTTAGAAATACCCATGTTAACACGGGCTAAAAATAGCATAAAATTACTAGTCTAAAATCTAGAAATTCGAGAACTAGTGAGATAGTTAACCTATCAAATGACTAACCTAATCAAGTGAAAATGCAATGGGATAAAAAAATTTATTAACTCGAATGTTTTTATTATCTAATTCAAGTGAAATAAACTCAAAACTCAAATGAAGCTCATTAGCATGTTAAGAAAAATAGAAAAAAATTACTACTATTGGCTACAAGGGACTTCCAAAATATTTTAGATTTGTGAATATGCAAACTAATCCAAGTAGCTCAATGATTGCTATGACCTTTCAAAGTTGTTCCAGGTATGAAATAATTTTTTTTATCCTCCAAAAGAAATCACTTCAACCATTTAACCCAATCCAACAACAAGAAATAATCAATACTAAATGCAGAAATAGGAAAAACAAGAACAAGAGATGCATGTGAATAAGAAGTGAAAAGAAGAAAAGTAAATTATAAAAAAGGGCTCTGAGGCTCCTGGGATGTCCAAGCCCAAGGAAAATCAAATTACTGTGAAGGAGAGCAATATTTAGAAGCTGAAAATGGCACAAAGCTTCATTATTTGAATCAATCCAATTACATCCCTGCCAGAAATGAAAGTGGAGCTACAAAAACACAAGTTTTATCCACAAGAAGACTAATAAAAACCAACCCCTAGAGTAAAATTCGAATTGTTACTTATATAAATGATGAGGAAGAGTTATCCTTGAAAGGAGGAAGCTTTCCCCTCCAAAATCCCTCAAATAGTGGATCTAGTTCCCAACACTAGGAATCTGCATTAAATGTAAGGGAACACATTCTTAGATTTTCTCAATCACTAGAGCTCTAGAATTTGTGAAATAATTTCATGATATCCTCTTGATTTATTATCCAATATTGATCCTCATGTAGCATGGAGCAAGTCCATAGATTATCTCCTCCCCCAAATCTTCATAATTTGCCCAATATTCTCACAATATTTTACAAAAATAAATAATATTAGGCACAAATATGAAATCATCCTTAAACCTTCCTAATGAACATATTAAAGTTAAAAAAAAAAGTATTAAATGTAGAAGGAGAGGTTTAACATAGCCTTCATGTGCCTAAGAAAGGTTATATGGGACTTAATTTGTGTCTAATTTGGAGGCCCATCATACCCCCCTACTAAAATTGTTGTTCATCCTCTGAGAAACCTATTCATCCTCCTTTCCCTATAGTTCTTCATGTATGTTAGCCTGTTTCATTCTCTGTTTGTTGGTCCATGTGTTTCTCCTCCTGATTCTCTTATTGATACTCTTCTATTTAAATTTCTTTCCCTTACCTCAATTTCCCAAGGAAGCCCTAATGTAGGTTGAGGCTCATTCTTTCTTTGAGGTGACTCTTCAACTGTAATGAGTTCTATTGTTTAGGGAAGCACCTTGCTTTTGGTTCATCTTCTTGGCCACTTGGATCTTGTAAATATAATGCAAACTCAAGTGCGATATCATCATCATACCCCCTTACCTTTTCAAAGAATCACATCTGGTTGCAATTTTAGAAAATGGTAAGCACTTCAATTGCATGAGTGGGATTTTGGGTTCTTGGCCTTGACACACCATACTATCCATCGTTTTCTCATTAAATTCTAGAATTGAAAACACTTAACATAGATATATTTCTTCTTATAGAGGGATAAATGATGGTGAATAACCTAAATCAAAAGAAAGGAATGATGTGATGACCAATCTACTAATTTGGATACCTTTCACCCTTGGAGAAATTACCATTATGCAACCCAAACTTTCTGAAGCAAATCCTTTTTTTATTTGTACCTAATGGAAATGAATTAATCATTTTTCAACACACCAGTAACAAAAAATTTATCAAGGAGCTCTCATGTAGTACTGTTGGTACTCTTGTAGCATTGTTGGTACTCCTATAGCACTTATGTTCTTTCGTGTAGCAACTCTTGTTACCTCCTGTAGCAGCTATGTTGGTACTCTTATAGCATTGTTGGTACTCCTATAACACTTATGTTCTTTACTATAGCAACTATTGTTACCTCGTGTAGCAGCTATGTTTTCTCCTGTAGCATCTTTGTTTGTACCCTTTCCATTTCCTTTGAATATTTCCTTGCTCCCCAAGGCTTTAGGGAGAAAATTTCCTTCCTATAGCACTCTTATTAACTTCTTGTAGCAGTTTCTCAGCCTCTTTTGCAGACTTCATGTAGCTTCTTGTAGCTTTTTAGAGCCCGCCTATAGTGCTACAGGATCTTCTTGTAGCAATTACAGTCTTCCTGTAGCAATCCAGGGAGGGGCTGAAATTTGGTTTTTGAGCTACTGAGATGATGGAGAGTGGTGAGTACATGAGTTGCACACAACCTGAATTCTGTAGAAACTAATATTTGCATGCTAAGAGGTAGTAGATCCACCTTTTATTTCTTTTATTTTATTTTTTGTTGAAATTTTTCCATTATTTTTTCTTTTTTCAATTTTTCTCTTTATATTTTCATTGCATGCAAAATAAACTCAAAGTGCTTTGAGTTAATTGAATTGGCCCTCACCTACCCCTTCTCATTCCTTGTCTTCACATTTTTCTTTTCCTCTCCCCCATGTGTGAGTGTCTCGGTGGAAAAGTGAAGTTAATTGTTAGATAAGGTTGAGGTTGCTCTGCTACTAATATTGGCTATAAAAACCTGTTCCTTCACACACTTGCAATTTTTTTCAAGCTAAAATAAATTCGTAAGAAAGGTTTAAATTAGGATTTCATATTTGAGCCTTACCCTTGATGCCTTTTTGCAGGTGATATTGAGGTTGCTGATATGAATGTTGAAGTTGCCTTTGGTGGCCTTGAAGCTACTACTAATGATCTTGAATTTGCATGTGATAATGTGTTGGAGGTCTTATAGGTTTTATTATTGTTGTTGTTGCTCTACTACAAATATTCTCTTGATGTGAGTGTTGTAGCTAATCATATATTATTTCTAAATAAAGGTATGGTTGTTGTGAATGTCTTCTGAACTGGATTTCACCTTAACTTATGATGTTCCTATGTGCGTGTAGATGCTTCTCTCATGAATGGGTTTCATTTTTTGGTGGATTGATTTTTTGAGGGTGATGATTCCCTTTTTAGGTGCATACATTTCTCCCTCATGCTTCCTGTTGGTGGGGAGAAAAAAATATCATAGATTTCTTTTGACTGCACAGGTTGCTACAGGAGGAGTTTCTTCCTATAGCAGCCTTTTGATCCTTTCTTCTAGTCTTCAGTTGGCATGGTGGTGTTGAGGGGAGTGATGAAAAGCCATGTAAACAGGGTTGGAGTCATGAGGAGGTAATGTGAAGAATGGGAAAATGGGGAACAATGCTTTCTGTGTGTTTTTTGAGGAAAGACACAGTGAACATTTTGAGAAAGTTTAGGTGAAATTGAGCGGATGAGTGATGGGGTGATTAGTGAATCATTGGAGTACCTTATTCATCATTTCCTCGAGGCATCATGGCCCTTTGGGTTTTTCTTTGCACTAGATCTCCCTCCTGTAGCTGCACAAACTCCTCCTGTAGCATTACAGTGAGGAGGTGAAATTTGACTTTCTAGTTTATTGGAGGGTGGAGAGACATGGTTATATGAGTGAGGGGTATGTATATGATATGGTATGGATGTAAGGATGGAGGAGAGTTTGTAGGTGAGCTTCTTTTGTAATTTTGGTCCTTCTTGTAGCAAACTTGTTTTGTCCATATCTCCGAAATGGCATATTGGATTGACATGAAATTTTTTTAGCATATTTCCATCATCCTTATGCACCTCCACATAAACAATTTTGGCCAATGGATGCACGAATATAGAGAAAAATTAAAAATGGCTGTAGTTGATGGAGGTCAATTTCTAAAAAATTGTGCACCAGAATTTTCTAAAATTGCTTGAACATGTTACCATCATCCATATGTATATCCCCATGAAACCACTCAGAAAATGGATGTGATATTTTCAAGATATGATTAAAACAATTTTCCGCTCTGTGTATTTTGGCTTCCTATAGCAAAACAGAGCCCTCCTGTAGCATTTTAGGAAAGGAGGAAAATGAATGAGAAAGACTTGGAAATTATGGGTGGATGTTGGAAATGGATGAGGGTGATAGATTGACATGGATTTGGTCTTTTTGGAGCATCTGACCAAAGGAGGAGAAAGTCCAAGTTTGACTTCCTTTGACTAGATTTTTTGATCAATTTTTTCCTTTTGGTGCTAAAGTGTTCTTGTTGCTTGCAAAGGTTGGAGAGAACTTGCATTCATGAGAGAGATACATGGAGAAAATACTTTTTTTCTTTTCATTTTTTCATTTTTTTCTTTTAGGCCTACTAGTTGCCTCAATGAGGTTTTCAACTAGTAGGTCTCCCTAGGCGCCCCAAAGGAGGTTTTCACCTAGGATATTCTATTTTTCTCCTTTTTATCCTTTTTCCAACCCATTGACCACCTCATGGAGGTTTTCAATTAATGAGCCAATCTCAGGCGCCTCCAAGGAGATTTTCACCTAAGATTCTATTTTTCCTCTTATTTTTTCATTTTTATCATTATTTTTTTTCTATCCTACTCTACTTGAAAAAATATAATCATTTTCAAGTGTATAAATACTTCCAATGGAGCCACTTGCATAATAGGATGACACGGTAAATCACGTGTAGGCTCAAAACATATGCTTTGACATGTACCTAAATGTGAGGTACCAACTTCTTTGACTGAGATGAGATAAAAAATTGTTGAAGAAGAGTGTGTTGCTATGACTTAACAATTTTCTGGAACCATATTTCAATATAGTTGTGATGCCTCTGGTCCACTTGCTAGTTTGGATCATTCTTCATGTCTTCTTCTACCATGACATTCAAATATTCCTCTTTTTGCAGATTATTCTCTTGAACACATGGAAGATCTTATGGTAAACAGGAGGGAACTTTCTCAATCTTTGATTTTGATGTCTACTCTTCATCAAGTGAAATGCATGATTCTTTGGTATTATCATTTGAATCTTATTTTTTCTGCATGTTGTCCTTCAATGGAATCAAGAGAATATCTTTTTTGCAATACTCTTCCTGAGCTAAGACGAATACCATTGAGATCAAGAGGAGATGTTAGGAAGTGTTGTACCTCAGCTTTGTAAGTCGGTTGAGCTACTTCCTTGTGTGGGTTTGGAAATGGCGGTACAGTTTGTTGAGTGGGAGTGGATTTTTGAGATGGATATGGCTAGGGTTGTGGTTGTGGTGCAGGTGAATGGTAGGGATAACATGGAGTTGGGTATGGAGGATATCAAGGAAAATATTGAGGATATTGTGGATTTCTCCCATAAGGTACTTGGCAACCTTGCTACCAAGATTTGTTTTGGGGTTGAGATGACCAAGGTTGCCAAGGAAAGGGTTTGTTCCAATTGCTTTGAGATGGATGCACATAACCTTGAAATTTTGAATTAGGTTCTTGCATCATACTAGGCTGACTAGGCTGTCATTGTCCTCTTGGAGCTACATAACATAGTTGCTTTAGTTATTGACTTGCTCCATTTTCCTCTTGGTAAACTTTCTTCAACCTTGGTAATGATGGACAATATTTAACAACATGTGATTCTACATGGACAACACAAATATAAACATCCTTTTTTTCCTCATATTGCATTCTTAACATTTCTACTTGTTTGCTTAGATTGCTAAGAATTTATGTTTTAAGGTTATCAAACAAATATCCAAGTTCAGCTTGATTTACCAATCTCGATGTTGATTTACTTACTCTTTCCCTTCCTCTTGATATGTTTTTGCATGTTTCACAAAAAATTTCAAATGATAATTGGTATAAATCACCTTTACTCATGAGATCAAGCAGATCAATCCATTTATCCCTAAGTGTTCTAAGTAAGATGTTTTTTAGTGTGTCAGATCCTAAATGATGTAATTCTGTCCTCTTAACATTATACATGAACCTATCTATTAGATCCTCAAGGCCCTCGTCTTATTTTTTATTCATTCTAAATATTTATTCTTTAAGATCGTGATCTTTATATTTTTCTAAAAACATATTTTGCATATCATTCCATGATCTTATTGAATTAGTCCCTAAACTCATGAACCATTTAAGAGTTCTATCCTTCAATGTGACCAAAAAAAATCTCAACTTTTGAGTTTGAGTAACTAACCATAATATCTACAAAGGATATCAAATTAAAAGAGAAATATTTTTGGATCCTATGACCTTAGACCATGAAAGTTTGGAAGAAAAGATGGAGGGATGTGCTTCATGTGCACACTACCATCAGTATCTTGAATGGGAAATGCAAGAGGATCTTCCTCATTGTCCATCTCCATCCATTTCTCCTACCTTCTCTATCACCTCTTCTTCTTCTACTTTCGAAATGAATGGTGATGTGGCTCTTACTACACCACATGATCAAACAGGGAGTTGGAGTTGGAGAATTTTTTGAATAAGAATGCTAATGCAATGCAATTTTATGTTCTTGAAATGAAAGATGTCTAATGATTTTTTTTTTTGTTTTTGTAGAAAGTAAAAAGAAATGAATCAAATAGGGAAGAAAAAAATGCATACTTTGACACATCCCTAGCAACGGTGCCAAAAAGTGATGAGCTTCAGTATTGCAACAAGAATGTTGCAAATCCGAAGGCTACCAACTTTAATTATCAACCTGGGGTTCGTACAAACCTAAGAGGTATCAGCACTATATGCGCAGCATACAATGTGTCCTTATTTTGTTGTCATGATGTCATGGATTGAATGTAATGATATCAAATCCTAAAATAATTGCATAAATGGAAATGTTACTTTGAAAAGAAATTAATCCTAGACAAGAACAACAATTTGTAATTGAAATCCTAAGAGAATGAATTCAAATAAATAGGCCTAATATACTTTTTAAAAAGGCATGTCCTAATTGATGTTTTATTCTTTATCAATTATGGATTTAGATCTTAGGGGCTATGATTCAACCCTAAGAGGAAAAAACCAATCTTTTTGAGCAAATTTGGTCAAGTCTACACGTGCTAGAGGAGTGCTACAGGAAGTTACAATGTTTGCTACCAGAAGTTACATGTTTGCTACCGGAAGATATAATTCAACAAATGACCACGTAAATCAAATAAAAATGGGATGGGAAAACAATTTTTATTGAATGGGATGTCTTAGGTCTCCATTCCAAGTGGAATCACTCAAAAATACCCCTATTAACGCGTCCTAAAAAAGAATAGAAAATTACTAGTCTAAAATTTAGAAATTCAAGAACTAGTGAATTAGTTAACCTATCAAATGACTAACCTAATCAAGTGAAAATGAAATGGGTTAAATTTTTTATTAACTTGAATTTTTTTATGATTTAATTCAAGAAGAATAAACTCAAATGAAGTTCATTAGCATGTTAAAAAAAATAGCAAAAAAATACTACTATTTGCTACAAAGGACTTCCAAAATATTTTAGATTTGTGAATAATAAAACTAATCCAAGTAGATCAATTATTACTATGACCTTTAAAATCTATTCCAAGGATGAAAAAATGCTTTTGATCATGCAAAAGAACTCACTTCAACCATTTAACCCAAACCTACAACAAGAAATCATCAATACTAAATGCAGAAATAGGAAAAATAAGAACAAGAGATGCATGTGAATAAGAAGTGAAAAGAAGAAAAGTAAATTATACAAAAGGGTTATGAGGCTCTTAAGATGGCCAAGCCCAAGGAAATTCAGAGTCCTATGAAGGATACTAAGCTACAGAAGCTACAAATGGCACCAAGCTTCATTATTTGAATCAATCCAATTACAATCCTACAAGAAATGAAAGTGGCGCTGCAAATATACAAGTTTTCTCCACAAGAAGACTAAGAAAAACAAACCCTTGGAGGAAAATTCGAAATGGCACTTATACAAAATGATGAGGAAGAATTATCCTTAAAAGGATGAAGCTTTCCCCTCCAAAATACATCAAATAGTGGATCTGGTTCCCAACACTAGGAATCTGCATTAAATGACAAGGACACATTCCTAGATTGCCCAATCACTGTAGCTCCAGAATTTGTTCAATAATTTCATGATATCCTATTGATTTATTATCCAATCATGATACTCCCGTAGTAGGGAGAAATTCCCTAGATTATCTCCTCCTCCAAATCTTCATAATCTATCCAATATTCTCACAATATTCTACAAAAATAAATAATATTAGGCACAAATATGCAATCATCTTTAAACCTTCATAATGAGCATATTGAAGTTAAAAAAAATATATTAAGTGTAGAAGGAGAGGTTTAATATAACCTTCATGTGCCTAACAAAATTTAGATGGACCTTAATTTTTGTATAATTGGAGGCCCATCACCCACTACACAAAAAATGAGAAATACATGAAAAACATGATTGTAGGATCCATCAAGAGTAGCAGGATCCATAAAAAGTATTAAACATGGGTACTCCTTAGATGTGAAATTAAATTATGCATCCAATGAGTTCTCCTTCCTGAAATTTGAGTAAAATCGTAGGAATATAAGTTGAAAATACAAGTTGAAAAAGAGTTTTTTCTTTTCTCACTCCAAAATTTGATGAGATAATCTATTATTATTTTATTATTTCCACTATTATTTAATAATCTTCCTTAGGATGCCCATTCTAGACCTCAAATTTTCTCTAATGATAGTCTCCCCAAGCCCTTGAAATTGATCCCTTATTTGAGAGATCTTCATCAAATAGGTGACCATGTCTTCATCCTTGGATTTCCTTATTCTATATAGTTGATCTCTCAAGGAAACCTTTTGACCTGATGTACTTATAGAGTACAACTTTACCAACTTATCATACATATCCTTTAATGTCTTCAAATTAGCAAAAAAAGGAACAAGATGATCTTTTATTGATTCCACAATGATTCTTTGTATACTACTTACTTTTCAACCAAGACTCCTTCTTCTAGATGATGTCTCCAACTATCTTAAAGTTTTCAATACCTTCAAAGTTTCCATAGATGTCTTTTATGATGCCTTCCAAACATGAATTCTTCCAAACATCTTCAAAGAGTAAATGATGATTCCAAGACTCCCTGGTGCTTCCTTCCTTTATCAAGACGATGAAGTATATAAGAGAACTTCCAATGCAAGTTTTATGATGAGGTCTTCTTTGTAGTAATCCTCCTTCTAGGTCAGTAGGTCTTCTTCATATTTTCTTGTGTCATTCTACAAATTATTCCCCTTGACAAGAAAACCCTTCTTTGTGTCCTTCCAGCTACCTTCTATCATTCACTTTTTCTCTAATACCATGTTGGAGAATGTAAAAAGGTCGCTTATTAATTCAATTTCTCCTTTATATTAACAATTGATTGTGAATATTATTTATATTCTTATGTTTCTCTTATTAAATATTCTTCATCAAACAATTATCAAGAGAAAAACAGTAAATACAATGGACACGAAAACTAGGCTCCAAGCAAGGGAAAATCTCCTCCAAGGGAAAAACCCAGAAAAACTCTTCTCTTCTTATAGAATTTTCTTCAAATGAGAAAACCAATACACAAACCACAAGACCAAATCCTCCTCCAACACCAAGTTATACCTCCAAGAAGACCTTCCAATTAGGATAAATTCAAACCAAGTCAACAAGAGACAATCCCTTCCAAAACTTCACCAAACTCAAAATTTTGGCCCCCAACAACAATATTTTGGACCTATATTTGTTCTAAAAATCTTCCCTTGTAGTAGCATAGTATCCTTCACGTGTGAGACAAAATTAGGGCAAACCTTGACCAAAACTTCGATTTCCCTTCCTTCCATATTTTTCTTCCTTCTTCTTGCTTTCCTTAACCTTCTTCTTGAAATTCACACTTCAAATCGAGCTCCTTGATTGAAGATCGAATCAGTGGGAAAATTAGGTTAAACAACTTATATTTATACTCTTTTGAGTGGGTTGAATACCCCTCTCTAGGCTGACTTGTCTCTGGCAGGGCCAACTTGTGCTAGGAGGCTTATTTTGACTTCTTTGACTCAAAATAAATTCTTTTACAAGGTACATCTTTCCCAAATGGGTCTTATAATCATGATGTTGACTCTCTTGACTCATGACAATAAATCCTATGACCTAACAAACCCTAGAAGCATGAAGAACATGCTTTTACCTAGAAGACCATCAACAAGAAGCATGAAACCCGTGCTTTAAAATAATATTTTTTCTTTCTTATTTTGTTTGTTACATAAGATATGTATATTGACATGGGTAAAATAACAATTATGAAGATTGAAACTAGTTACATTTTCCAATAACTCATGCTCAAAATAATATTTTATTTCTTCTTTTTTTGTAACATGAAATATACATAAGGATTTGAGTACACTGACAATTATGAAGATCAAAACTAGTTACATTTTCCAACACCTATGAGTTGATTTCTCCACTTTTCCCACTTTGAAAGCATCAAGATGGATGAAAAAAATATAATGATCCAATATGGATTACACCTCCCCATTTTTGGAGGTTTTTGGTCCCCAAAATCTTCTACTAAATGGGGTGAGGAAATTTTCCTCTGCCTTCTCTCAGGTGTACCATATATCCTTGCATGGAAGTTTTCCTTTCAAGTCAATCTATTAAACTCCATGCTACCCTTATCTTGTAGTTGTTGAGATTTGTAGCTTGGGAGGTACTGCAAACCCTAGGCTTGAAGGTTATGGAGGAGTTGGAACACATGTGGCTTGTGGGCCTGAAACCCAAACATGTGGGCTTTTCACACGAGCATATCGGTGTGATTCCATGAGGATATTTCTACACACAATTATTTGAGTTGATAGAGGACTCCGAGAGTTACCAGACGTAAAAAAAAATCACTTGAATCTGAGTTGTAAAAGTGGAGATATTAATTTTTGAAGTTATGATGTGGCCTTGTGTCTCATGTTTGAGATCATATTGAGGTGTTATAGTCCTCATGATAGATTGGCAAGCCACAAGAATAGTTAGATGGAGCCACTTGAAATCATATAAATATAGGTCAAGTGTGAAGTCATTTTGGCGTATCCTTGAGCATCAAAAGGAGCTCGCATTAGAGGAGGGATATCTTTGTTTGAGCCACAGGCCTGGTAAACTTCCAAGTGAAGGGAAAGGAGGCTAGGTTTGGCATCCTTCATGATTGTTTTGGAGTCTGAGTGCATCTTAGGGTAGGACGAGATGATGGGTGCTATTTGTGGGTAGTTTTGGTATGGTTTTATGGCATGTCTTGCCTAGGTTTGAGGGCTGTAAGGAACCTGAACAATTGTAGAAGGTCTGAGCTTGAGTCAGGGTGATTTCAAGAGGGTTGTAAGCTCAGTTTTGGGAGAAGTTGGGTCAAAACCATTGTGGATAGAAGGCCGCAATCTAAAGCTAAGGTTTTGGGGTTTTTTGTGTGTGTTTTAATGTATGCAAATATCTTTGTACAAGGTCACAAGTCGTTGGTTGTTGCAGCAGCATATGAGAGCGTTGACTGAGCAGGCCTAAAGGCCCAGGAGGTACCTCCTAACACAACCGTAGTAACCTAGAGGGGGAGCAGCTAGAACAAGCGTATTCTCCTTGTGATTAAGGGTTAGTTTGGTTTATGTTGTAACAGGTTTCTTGTAAGGTGCCTTAAGGAGGATCCTTAGGCCCAAAAAATGAGTATAAAATCCTAGAAGTGGAGAGCAGAAGGGAAACCCTATTAGAGAAGGGTAACACCATTATTAGAGGTATGTTGTAGCATATTTGGTGGGTTATTTGATGCCCTAACTGATGATGGAAGCTACAACAGTATGCATAGAACCCTAGGACAAGGTGGCAGCAAAAGCAATTTGTAAATGTCATCATGATGTTGGATGTATGCTAGTTGGATGAGTGTGCAAGGGTTGGATTGTTGGTGACGTATATTAGCAACCAAGAGGAAGGGTGACCCTAGGTTTGGATTCTCTAACTAAAGTACACATGCTACAACAAGGATTGGTCACTCATGTTTTGTTGGAGGGAAGCGTGAGAGTGGACCAAGCATGGATAGCGGATTGGGAATTTATGGTTTGTTGGAGGATAGTGTGATAGTGCCCACGTTGGAGCCTGGTACACAACACTTTGATGGAAAATCCAGAGGAGAAATTTGCAGCCCTAGACCTGCCCTGCGAAGAAGGACATCTACATCAGAATTTGGATAATCGTTGTTAGCCCATGTTCATTGTGGGAGAAGGACATCTTGCATTGATAGGTGGGATCCCTTTATCCCCTATGTTAGTCTTCATTAGAGCAGTGTAGGAATACTATAGTGGGTTGAAGTCCTTAAGTAGCTGAGGAGAAGAAATGGGCATATGAAATTTTTTCACAAATAGAGTTTTGAACAACTCGATAGGAACCTTGATGTTCTATGGCCTTAATGGACTAAGGCACAGCCAGTGAGAAGATTGGATAGTCGAGGTTCAACGATTAAATGGACTTGGATCATTGATAGAGGTAGGGTTACAAATCAAGAGCTGAAGGACCAGGCAGATACACTGTATGACCAAAAGGAGTGGTGATTGCATGCTACATCAACCAAATGGTCGGAGTATCTTGTTGAGGGTAGATTGGTTTTCGAAAAACTAACACCAAGCCCCAATTTTGTATATTTGTATTAGTGGATGTATGAGGGACATTATCCCTAGTACAAGAGCCCTAGACTGTTGTATTATTCAGCTGGATTAATATAACGAATTTGGGTTATTGTGCATAATTAATTTTAAAAATTAAGTATATTTGTGCATTAGTAGATTTACTGTTGTTTATATTCCACTGTGCAAACTAGACTCGTTGTGGTACTTGGTTTGGTAGCGTCAATGGTTTAATATTCTATCCTAGACACCAATATTGTGGAAAAAAAACATGGTATCGGAGCATGTCTAAGATACTTTGAAGAGATAGTGAATCATAGTGTGCAAAGTGGAGCAACTCAAATGGATTTGTAGGTTTCTAGACCATGGAGCAGAGGGTTCAACTGAATACATTGAGATGTGGCCTTGATTGGCTTGGCAGTGATATTGGCTAGGCGTTCTGGTGGATTGGAGGTGATCCCAGTGAAAAATAGCTTGTTGTATTACAATTTGTTGATCATGGACTTCCCATGACTTGTCATGGATGGTTTGGATAGCTCGAGTATTGATTTTGCATGGAGGAGATCAGCGTGATTGAGATTGTTGCATGTGATGGACTGTAGATTGGTAGGCTAGTGTCTTCATTGGAATGCGGTGTTGCATATCCAAGATTAAAGGGATTTGCATGAGTTGTATTTTATTCAAGGGGATGAGTGCTTGTAGGACTCAACTAGTGGAGATCGTGTAGGCTCAGAGGGATTATAGCTTCAGAAGGAGCATAAATATGGAGGTTTTGGATCTTTAGGTTCGGATATATGAAGCAGGGGCATTACTAAGATTGCAAGGTTCATTCTACAAAGTATATTACAGTGATGGATGTCACATGGACTAGTTTCGTTGAGATGATGTTGATGGAGACTTCCTAGTGTTGGAAGTACCTCCCTCGCTAAGAGGGAGTGTTGAGATTTGTATCTTGGGAGGTACTCCAAACCCTAGGCTTGAGGGTTGTGGAGGAGTTGGAAAACAAGTGTGGCTTATGGACATGAAACCAAAGTATGTAAGATTTTCACCCAAGCATATGCGTTTGATTCCTTGAGGATATTTCTACATGTGATTATTTTTCAAATTCATAGAGGACTCTGAGAGTAACTAGATGCAACAAAAAGCACTCAAATCCGAGTTGTAGAAGTGGAGATATTAATTTTTGAAGTTATTATGTGGCCTTGTGTCTCATGTTCAAGGTCATCTTGAGGTGTTATAAGCCTCACGACGGGGTGAAAGCCACAATAACAAGTTTGATGGAGCCACTTGAGATCATATAAATACAGGTCAAATGTGAAGTCATTTTGGCATATCCTTGAGCATCAAAAGGAGCTTGCATTAGAGGAAGGATATCTTTATTTGAGTTGTGGGCCTAGGCAGACTCTAAGCGAAGGGAAAGGAGTTTCGATTTGGCGTCCTTCATGACTATTTTTAAGGCCGAGTACATATTAGGGTAGTGAAAACTTATAGGTTCTATTTCTGGGTGGTTTTAGTATGGTTTTGTGGCATGTCTTACCCATGTTTTAGGGCACAAGGAACCTCATCAATTGAATAACGTCTGAGCTTGAGCTAGGTTGATTTTAAGATATTCGGAAGACTAGTTTTGGGATAAGTTGGGTTAGAACCATTGTGGACAAAAGGCCACAATCCAGAGGTAAGGTTTTGGGGGCTATTTGTGCATGTTTTAGTGTATGGTATATCTCTCTAAAGGGCCACAGGTGTTATAGACATTTTTGGACACTGCAACCCCAAGCATAAAATGTTCATGAAGCAAGGGCTCCTAAGTCCCTAAAAGTGTTGTTCTAACCCCTAAAGGAACAAGGTCAACTGATTACAGCTTCTCCCAGAAGTTCTCCATGAAAAACTGCTCAGAACTGGTCAAAACAGGATCATTTCTGCTGCTCCATAGACAAAGCGCGTTGCATCTCACCTAAGTACACTCTGTGGGTGCGTTGCATTCAAAAATCCCTTCTATGGGGTGCGATGGGAGAGAAGTGACAAATGGCAGTGTCAATCCGCGAGGTGGAGAGGCATGGAATCTTCCAGAAACTTCTCCTGTGACACTTGCCTCTTTGAATTCGACCAAGGATGAGTAAGAGATCATCAATCTCCAAGTGGAAGCAAGAACTATCAGAGGGAGGACACTAATCAAATCACAAGATGACTCATCTCCCTTACAGATATCTATATATGGATCCCTCATCCCAGAGATCCAGAGGCTGGCATTTTGCATCTTGTAAGGAATTGATGTTGGTTTCTTGAGACAACATCATAGTGTTGGGTGATCTAAGCTTTATATGAGGTGAAGAAGGGCTTACTTGCTGAGAGGATGATGCTGGGTCAGAACAACTGGTTGTAACTCCCTTGGCTCTTTCTTGATTATCAATAAAAGTTATTCAAGTTTTCCTCCATACTCTTGTGTCATTTATGTTTTATGCATTTGTATGGTCAATTTAGATATAATCCTAGATTATTTATGATTATAGATCCATGTTCTTGTATAGTGTTATGCTACTTTGATCCTACAGGTACTCTGTGAAGCTGGGCGTACAATGAAGCAAGTAGCGAAGGACTATCAGGAGAGAGAGAATCAAACTAATAGATAAGTGTAAGACAAAGGTTGGTCTCCTTTGTTCTTCTCTCATCTATATTTCATAAAGGAAAAATGAAAGTAGCTTTACTTTGTTTGTTTCTAAGGTAGCTACCACACCTTAGTGGGATAAGCAGTTCTGTGTAGACACTTATTCCTGTAACAAAATGGTGACTCCACTAGGGAGCGACTAGGTTGTTTGTTTATCTTCCTTAATGTTTGTTTTATAAACTTACAGAAGGAGCCTGAAGTCGAGCCAGGTATCTTTCGAACTGCATTTTCTATGCAAATGCAAAGTAGATAAATGCCGCTTTAGTCAATCTCCGGGATTTTTTTATGAATTAAACAACTAATTTACAAACTCTCTAATTGCCCTCGTGGTAGCTCTTGGAACCTCCTTAGATCTACCCCTGATTGTTGGTTTACTGATAACAATTTTCTCAGCCAAAACCCTTGAACTGAACTGCAAACTGTGACCCGGAACCAAAGCAAAGTCTCGTCTCTGGCCCAGCGCAGGCTCTGTTCTGTGAATCTGAAATTCAGCGCACTTCCCGAGTGTAGTAGGTGCGCTGCATTTCAAGTTCATTGTGTTACAGGTGCACTGATCAGACGAGGCATTGTTCCTCAGTTTTTGGTTTCTGTGTTCATTCTTTTTAGTTCTATTCATGAGTTTTGTTGTTTGTAATCAGTATATCTCTGTTTGAAACCCCTTTCCTTGCTGATATTCTGCCTCCATTGTGCAAAATAACTGTAAAGGTTTTTGTGTATTTGTTGAGTCATTTTCAGCTCTCCTTTGCAAAAAGTAATGTAATTGTACTGTCGTTTCTTGATTTGAAAGTGTCGCAAGTGTCGTTTTCAGTCATAGGAGAGAGTTTGGTTGCTCTTGATAGTCGATTACCCTATTACTATTGTATTTGGTCTGAATTTGTAGTTTTTCTAGTGTCTAAAGCAAGTATTCATTTTCGAATCGTAAAGTGTTGTGATTGTCTTCATTTTTTATTTTTAAAAGAAACTTGTTAGTAACTGTCACTTGAAAAGTAATTCAGATTTGCGCATTAGCTTTCTTTTTATCATTCACATACTAAGAAAGCCGAAAACAAATACATGCATGCGCATTTTTATTTAGACTATTTGATTGGTTTGATTTAGGACAGTGCATTTGGTGTGTGCTCTTTGCTCTTTGTGAAAGAATATTGTCTCTCTTTCCTTAGTAGCTAGGATTTTCATTGCACAAAGAAAATAAAAGACTGTTTATCATCTTAGATTGCATTTTAGGAATTGTACATTTACATCTCGCGGTGAACCTGAAAGGCAAATTTCTTAAGCAAGATCTACTATAAAATAAATTTAATGAATCTAACAACGCTTTGGAACCTAACGCACAACATCTAGAAGTCTAGGCTAGAGACGTATTTCGGCATCGTAAAGCCTGGTAACTGTTGTTCTCACTGATGGTTGGGTGATTCCTCCACTATGAGATGACAAGTGCCAGTACGAACTTGTGCTCCCACGTACCGTCGAGTATATTTTGGGAGACCACAATAGGCTAAATCCTTTATCCATAGGAAGCTGTGTCTGTCGCCCTATCGATCGCAATGCACTGAACACAGCATTCGGGAAGATTGACTGTCGTACCGTAAAAATTATTCTGCAGTTTTGCGATTGGTTTGGTAATCCCTCTACCTAGATTTCCAAAGCAGTCCCTTTCGTTCCTTTTCAGACTCCTTAACAGAAAAGGTCCACCTGAGCACTTGTCACTTCAGGCTCATTAAAAATCGAAGGCGACTAGAGTCATCTTTTATTTTTTCTCGACTCTTAAAAATTGAAAAAAAAAGTTGTGTCAAAGCGTCTAAAATTCATCTAATTTGGAAACATACTTCCCCTTTATTTTTTAGTTGATCGAGTAATCTGCAATCGTGGAAGAAAGTCAATTGAAACCCCGTCGTTCGCAGAGGCTTACGAGTCAACCGTCTTTGTCTCCGGAATCGAAGCCATTACAGACAAAGCGAACTCGTTTAACCGGTTCCAAATCTCCTGGTAAAGTTAGAACAAGTGTTCCAACAACATCAGAGACTCCGGTTACTCCAAACATTTCTAGTATCTCTGCCTTTACAGAAGAAGTTCAGCAGCCACCTAAGGACAGTAGTACTAATCCTAGTCTGATGGTAAACACTTGTATCACTGAACCAGTTCCATCTACAACCAGTTCGAAGAGTGTTATTCCCCAAACATCTATCGCTGCAGATTCTATACCTTCTTTGGCACCAGAAATATTCTACGGACCTGACGGTCTACCCCTTCCACCTGGTCTGATTGTTATAGAAGAGATTGTGGAGGATCCTCCATCTAGTACTCCATCGCAATTTGGAGTCGGGATCACTCTGTATCCTTCTTCATCAGAAATTAGTCTACTGCCAGCGGAAGCTCCTGTAGAATCGCTAGGTAATCTTTTGGATAGACTAGAAATTCCTGAAAAATCGTCAACATCTAGGACTATGTCGTCTGACACAGCGACGACAGAACTTCCAGCTATCACTCCAACAATGTTCGCCGGTATACCATCAGTCCCAACTAGCTCTCAATCGCTAGAAGGAGCCCACTCAGGGGCTATTTTGACGGTATGGTCCATTCTTGTTTGTTCATCCGGAATAATATCCAGAAACTCTTATGTTGAGTCTCAACAAATTGATCCATTTGGAGGTCAATTTGGGCAGTCCGGTCCTCAAGGGCAAACCATTCCCTTAAGTACCAGATTACCACCGTATGGGGGGCAGTATACCCTTTCATTGTCCCCTCCAGGAGGATAGCCATACGGGAGTTCACAACAAAATTCGGGTTATGCTAGAATTATGTCAAGCGGTTGGGTACCGATGCTACCTCAACAACCAAGAGTTGTATATTCAATGCAACAATGTTTACCTATGTCAAGTATACCAACTACGCCAGCTATTGTGACGGTGTCGCAAGTTCAAGCGCTACCTGTTGTATGCCAACCTCAGGTTTCTCAGGTTGTAATGCAACAGCCTCTTGACCCTGCAACTCAACCACAATCGCCGACTAGTGGAATGACACAGGTTCAAACGTGTACAATTACCCCTCATCCTGGCCAAACAGTTAGTATCGGGCAACAACACATGGCTTCACAACCATGGCTAGTGCAATACCAACAATCGCAGTTCCAAAAAGTATACCAAGGTTCTAAGCAACAAATATTTGCAAATAGTGGGCAGCCATATATTCAAAATGGTCAAAATCAACCATTCTACAATGGTCATGCCCACAAACCTTACCAAAGTTACCAGCATCAAATGCATTATGCTTGTATGCAAAGACCAACTGCTCAGGCAATCCCATCTTATCCTGCATATGCTTCACCTAACCTGAATCAACAGTTACCCTTCGTGGCGACTTTAGAGTTACCTGATTTAAATCGGTTAACAAACGATCCAATCACTTACGCCCCTTGGTGGCCAATGATCTCGCATAAAATTCCATCAGATATTCCTAAATTTAATGGAAATCCGGGTGAAGATCCATCGAATCATGTGATGACCTTTCATCTGTGGTGCTCATCAAACACCTTAAACGATGATTTGATTAGGCTTCGCCTTTTTCAAAGGACGTTAACTAGTTCGGCAGCAAAATGGTATATCGAATTGCCCAGAGCTTAATTTGACAACTTCAGTACCCTAGCCACAACCTTTTTAACCCATTTTTAGTTACCGATAAGGTACGAAACGGGAACGGAACTTCTTACCAATTTCAAACAAACAATGGACACTCACATATCTGATCATATACATGAGTGGCGATGTCGTCGTAGAATGGTAAAAGCATATGTTCCTGATCAGCTTTTAGCTGAATGGTTTATTAAGTCATTATTTCCTTCCATCACGGAAGATGTGGCAAAAGGGGGAGTCGTCACCAAAGAGCAAGTTATCGCTCGTGCACAATATTTGGACTTGATTTACTCAGTTTGGCATGCTTTACGATAAAATACTTGACGCTCCTAGAGCGGAATTCTCAGTCCCTCCTCCTAAATCAAACAATGACTCTCATGTCGGCGATGGCGTGATTGGCGCAACAGACACGAAATCGAAAAAGGCTACATCTAAAAAGGCCCGTAAGATTTCCATTCAAAATGAAAAAGAGGAACTTCTTGCCTCGGAAGTAAATGCCGTATCGACAGATAAGGGCAAAGAAACCAAGCAACCATGGGGCAAGAAGAAAGGCAAAGGGAAGAAGAAGAAACAGGAAGAATCATCACCTGAAAAATCTTCTGCAAACCCTTCTGGAAAGAGGAAACCAAATCATCCATGCTTTATATGCGATGAGGACCATTGGACATCAGATTGTCCATATAAAGCTGAGCTTAAAAAATTCTTCAAGAATACAAAGACCTTAGCAGTATTAACTGATCCGTTTCCAAATCCAGGAACAAATCTGGTTGACAGTGAAAATGCTTCCCCATCTCAAGTGTTGATGTTTTCGGTTTCCAAACAGCAAAATGATGCTTTGATATCGACAAGGAACAAAGATTATGGGAATCCACAGATGTCGAACAACAAGGATAAAGATCAACCTAGTAGTTCAACAACAACTTCGACAGAAGTTGCGCCACCCACCATTCCTGAGTTGACAATAAAACCGCCAAAGGGAGTAGTACACAAGTCAATGTTTAATCCTCGTGCTAGATCAGCAAAGCATTATAATATAGTGGAAGATTTGGCCCAATCGCCATCTGCTATGTCGACGCTTGAGGTACTGCAAAATTGCCCATCCCAAAAGCAGGCTTTATTATCGGCCATCAATGGGATAGACCCAAAGGATTCCAATCTTGTATCCTTTGATCATAAAGGATACGATCCTCAGTTACCAACCCAACTAGCTTTCCTCGTTCAAGTGAAAGCCCTCAACAAAACTGTTCATCGAACAATTATTGATGAGGGGGAATCTACATGTATTATGTCAATGAGTTGCTGGAAAACTTTAGGATCTCCAACCTTGTCGCAATCTTCGACGACATTAAAAGCATTTGACGGACGAACATATACCCCATATGGTATTCTAAGTAACTTGAAGATGGAACTAGGAGGGAAAACAGTAGAAATAGATGTTGAAGTAATCGACAGAAATCTTGATTACAACATCCTACTAGGAAGACCATGGATATATGCTATGGCTACTGTTGTGTCGACCTATTTTAGGAAGATTGAATTTCCCTTTCAAGGAGGGATTACAATCTTCGATCAACAAAACTTCCTCCCCAATGGTTCTCAAGTAATGGGAAGCATTCCAATGATCCATGGAAACCCCCACTCGCTTCAAAATATCAGAGTAGGCCTACTAAAAGATCCTATATTAATGGGAACTTCTGCCCTTCCACCTCCAATCAATTTGGCAGAAGTATCGTTGGTAGGAACCTGCAATATGATATCTTCAATTAAAGATATCTTAGAAAATGATATCAACATGGATCATGTGCAGGTATTGCCTCCAAGCCCAACAGAAATATTGTAGCAATCAATGTTCCTAGCATGGGAGGAAAACCCAAATCAACGCTCATCAAGCATTTGGATAGATAGGTCTAAGGAATATGGCACCCCTTCAGATCCTTGGTCGCGAGTGCATGTCACCGACGAAGGAATTGTTCAATCAATGGTAATTGAAGGGGCACCATGGGAAGATTACCACCATCATTCCCTTCTTCCGGATTGTGAAGAAAATACTCCTGATGACCTTTATCATCCTTTAGTTTTTTATTTTCTATCAAATACTGTAAACACGGTGGATTCAAAGTGAAACTTGTCCAACATTGAAGAGACTATCGCCATAAATATCTCAACCAAAACAGATGTTGTAGAGAATATTTATGTTGGTAAATGTTGTTCTCCTTCAGAACTGGAAATATATAACGCTCTTTTTCACGAATTCAGAGATGTCTTTGCTTGGTCATATAATGAAATGCCAGGCATTGAATCTAGTATCGTTGAACACGAAATCAAGATGTATCCAGATGTCAAACCAGTACGACAACGGCTACGGCAGGTGCATCCCAAGAAAGTCGCTGCCATTAAGGAAGAAGTTGAAAAACTTCTCCATGTTGGTTTCATTTACCCGGTTCCTCTAACCGATTGGGTATCGAATATTGTCCCTGTTATGAAAAAACAAGGAACGATTAGAGTGTGCGTCGATTATAGGGATGTAAATCAAGCTTGTCCAAAAGACAACTACCCTACACCCTTCATCGACCAGATAATTGATGAATGCGCCGGATGTGAAATATTTTCATTTATGGATGGATTCTCCGGGTATAATCAAATAAATATCCGCCCACAAGGACCAGTCAAAGACTACATTTATTTGTCAGTGGGGCACATTCGCATATCAAGAATTACCCTTTGGTTTAAAGAATGTAGGGGCAACATTTCAGAGGGCAATGAATTATGCCTTCCATGACATCAAAACATCGTTCAACCATACCTCGACGACCTTCCGGCTCATTCGCGAAAGCAGACTCATCATCCGCAACATTTAAGAGCAATATTTCTACGTTGCCGACACTACAAGATACGACTCAATCCACACAAATGTGTATTTTGTGTCAGTTCTGGTCGTTTACTTGGATTTGTAGTCTCGAAATACGGGATTCCTCTCGACCCATGTAAGGTTCAGGCAATCATAAATTTGCCTCCACCTTCCAATTTGCTTCAGATTTAGAAACTCCAAGGGAAAGCAAACTTTTTGAGGAGGTTCATTCCAAATTACGCCGAACTTGCTAAAGGTTATACGCGTCTTTTGAAAAAGGAAGTACCCTTTGTCTAGGATCAGGTGGCGCAAGCTTCCTTTGATGCTTTAAAAGAATCCCTAATGAAAGCATCATTAATGTACGCTCCTGATTATCAAAAAGACTTTAACCTGTATCTGGTTGCAGCGGATACAACCATCGCAATGGTTTTAGTTCAAGAAGACAACGGAATTGAACATCCTATGTATATTTAAGTAAGAACTTAAATGATACAGAAAGAAAATATTCTTATGTTGAAAAGCTAGCGCTCGCAGCTGTTCAAGCGATACAGAGATTTCAACACTATGTCCTCTTTCGAAAAACTACCATTCTGTCAGATTACAACCCCATGACTTATATATTGTCGTGACAATTGCTGGGGGAAAATATTCAAAATGGATAGCAATTCTACAAGAGTTTGATCTGGAATTTGTAAAATCCAAGTCAAAGAAAGCTCTGGTTTTCGCAGAATTATTATGCGATCTCCCATCGTCGTCCAACGATGAAACATCTGAAGAAACAATCGTGGACGAAAATCTGTTTCTGATATCTTCAAGCAATCTGTGGTATGGAGATATAATCATTTATCTCCAAACCCAAAAATATAGGCCCAATACCTCTCGCTCCGAACAAAAACGTATTCGATACCAATCAAAAGACTACATGATCGTCGGTGATACACTTTACCGTCGTGGTGTCGATACAGTTCTGAGGAGGTGCCTCACCCATGAGGAGGCCGAAAAAGTCCTCAATGATTGCCATTCAGGCGCGTGTGGGGGGCATCAATCCGGTTATGCTACAGCGCAAAAAAATTTATGAGCAGGATACTTCTAGCCAACAATTTTAAAAGATTGCATAACCACAGTCAGAAGTTGCCATGCTTGTCAAATTTTCGATAGCAAAACCAGAAGACCACCCGCACCTCTGTGGCCAATAGTTGTTGTTGGGCCATTCGCCAAATGGGGCATCGATTTCATGACATGTAACCCCACCTCGACTGGGGGGCATGGGTATATCATAGTCGCAGTTGACTATTTTACCAAATGGGCCTAGGCGATGCCTACATTAGATAATACTGGTGAAATAGCTGCCCTCTTCTTTTTCATTCATGTAGTCGCCAGATTCGGCGTCCCACAAGCTATAGTCACAGATCATGGATCGCATTTTCGCAATCACATGATGGTCGAATTAGCTGCCAAATTAGGGTTGTCTCACGACAGCTCTACTCCATATTACCCGCAAGCCAACAAATAAGTTGAAGCAATCAACAATGTCCTGAAGCGCATGCTGCAAAGGATGATTGGAGTTCACAAAAGAAGTTGGCACTTAATCCTGTACTCAACCTTGTGGGCTTACCGAACATCGGTAAGGAATGCAACCGGGTTTACACCTTTCCAACTGGTATATGGCCTAGAAGCAGTCTTACCAATCCAGTGTGAAATCTCATCCCTCAAACTAGCAATTTACCTTCTCCCCAGGACTTCAGAAGAGGAGGCCCGTTTCTTGGAACTAATCCAATTGGATGAAACCCGTTGTGATGTCGCTTTGGCTAACGAAGCCCATAAGAAATGAGTCAAGGCGCAGTTCGACAAGAATGTCAAACCCCGTGTCTTCTCAGAAGGTGACTTGGTCTTGCTTTATGACCAAGAATCCGATAAATTGGGGGCAGGTAAATTCAAGTCCTTATGGATGGGCCCCTATATTGTTAAGTGAGTGTTAGCAAAAGGAGCCTACGAGTTAATGGATTATGACAGGATTCCACTGGCACAACCTCGTAACGTGTTGTACCTCAAGCGTTAATATGCGTGATTCAGTATAGTAACCTATATGCTTTTGTTATGTTTTTGTTTTCGCTAAAGTATTTGTTTTGGTCAAGTAATCCACCTTTTACATTTATTGCAGATGTCAAACCTATTGGAGTCATGCGTTGGATATGCCGACGGAGTGAGTCGTAGTTCATGGAACCTATCTTCCGCAGCTTGGGCCATTTTTTATCTAAGCGGTGAGTTAGTAAGTTTCAGAGGGGTATGTATTGGTCGATCAACGAATAACATCGTTGAATATAGCGCGTTGATAGAACTTCTCTCTGATGCTGTCATCTCTGTCTTCTTTTAATAATAAGAAAATATGTTTACAATCTTGTATTGGTTCAGACTCATACCAATACGCAGGCACCCACCTGTAAAAGGTTGCAACCTTCTCTCATTTTCTAGCTTCTACTAGAAGGGAAATGCAAGCCCCTAGCTCTTGTACTATCCAATGTGATTACTAGTACGTAGGTGTCGGCCTACAGAAGGCTACGATCTTCTCTCTTCCTCCAGGGACCACTTTTCATAAATTTTCACATTGGATGCTCCTGGTATACAACAATACACATGAAGGCCTCGTTTCATCAAATTTTCATACTAGACCTATCAGAATCTTTGAAACTCAAACTGCATCAACCAGCAATTAGTTAATCTGAACAATCAGATCACTGTCACCAAAACACTGTGTTGAACCCAGGAATCAGCTACAACCTAAAAAATCATGCATCAGAATGTACATGCTACTTTACTGAACCCAACATGCATGTATACGCTACTTCCTATAACCAAACCTGTGTATACCTTCAAAACTACTAAAACATTAAACTTCTGAATCAATTCTATACCAACCAGCAATATATTGACCATCTACTGTCTATTTACAGAGCTTTACACAGGCAGTAGTAGATATCACCCTTCTCACTTATACAATCAGTCAATCAGATATCAAACTCCTTATTCATTCAGTTTTACATTCAGATCTAAGAAGACTTCATTGACAAACAGCAATAAAACAGCAGCACTAATCTGATAGATCAATCATCCTTGAACATCAAGCTTTTCTTTTGCATACGCTACTTGGAAGAGCTGAACTAGTGTGTATACGCACCTTCACCAAAGTGAACCAGCGTACAAATCTGCAAATACTTACTTCATAACTTTGCTACACTTCCAGACTTTAGACAAACCCAAATCCCGATATTTAGAGAATAAAACAAGTGTACATAATCAGATCTAGCCCAACCAATATCAGATCATTCAATAATAAGTCATTTCAAGTCTCATGTTCCTAATCCAATATTGAATTCGAGATGCACAAAGTATTTCAGATCAAATCACAAACATAGCCCCTGCAACATAAAATATACTTTAGATAGAAGTATTCCTTAGAAATCCATACACTTGCACATTTTCTTTTTATTTAACGCTTCATAAGATATTCATTCCTTGTGTATTTAGCCCTTTGAACTTCTCCTCCTTATATACTTATGTCCTTTATCAATACCTCAAACCAAAACCACTTAGCACGAATACCTTGGACCAAATACCTAGGGTCAATACCTCAAACCAAATACCTTGGATCAAACACCTCGAGCCAAAACCTTGGTTTTCCATGTGGGAGTGCGTGTATACGTATACACTCTTTTTGTTCTGTGGACCAGTGTGTATACATTGTTTTGACTAAGTGGACATGCGTATACTTCTTAAACTGCTTTACATCAACCTTTTCCTTTACCTTCTTTATTCTGATCTGCAAACCGTAGTTCCATCTTCCTATTTTTTTGTACCACTGCCCTGTTACCTTTGAATATACATGTTGTAATGTGAGTTTCCTTTTACCAAAACTGAATTGACATGTGAGTGAGTTTCCATCAAGGACAACACTCGTATCATAATTCCAAAAATCTCCCCCTTTTGACTTGATGGAAACCATGATGGTGTTGATTACATGCAACACCAAAATACTCTCCCCCTTTGACATCAAGGGCAAAGGGCGGACCAAACGAATTTCCTCCTTTGATATACATTATGTTGTCCAAGCTCCCCCTGAGTACATTTGAGTCTGCAGAGATATGATTCAAAATAATAACATGACTTTATAACTCAACTAAGTGAGTATGACCTCCTTATGACCAATGACTCTGTGGTGAAGTAAAATTATAAGTGCAAACATGAACAAATTCCTCTAGTCTGATAAAACAAATTTCCTCCTTTGATATACATTATGTTGTCCAAGCTCCCCCTGAGTACATGTTGAGTCTGCAGAGATATGATTCAAAAGAATAACATGACTTTATAACTCAACTAAGTGAGTATGACCTCCTTATGACCACTGACTCTGTGGTGAAGTAAAATTATAAGTGCGAACACGAACGAATTCCTCTAGTCCGATAATGGGTCTAGCCACAATAGATACATTCCATAGAAGATTTCCTTAGGTTAAAATCAATCAAGAGGGCCTACCTCTTGGTCGCTTATCCTACTTGATGACGTCCTCACTTACTCGCTCCAGTAATCTCTCGCTTCCTTCTTCAAGTTCCTGAAACAAGTAAACAACAACAACACACAAACATAATAATAGACAAATTTCAATTCAACCTACTTAATGAGTCAAGAAACATTAAGACACGAATGTGTAATATTAAAAAACATGTAGGAAATTAATCGATAGTTGCATATATTACTATCAAAGAGAGATTTCAACCATTCGTCTTGATGTCGTAGTCTTCTTCTGACAAGACTGGGTTCCCACACACTTCTGCTAGCACTCCATGATGGCTTCAAACAATAATAATTTAGAGGCTCTTCCCCTTAGGCTTCACTCCAAACCAAACACACTTCTCCCTCACACAAATAGATGGCTACAACTAGTAATAGCTTGCTTGTCTAATCAAAATAGTATACTCACACTCAACCAACACTCTAACTAGCTTGTGCTTGGGAAGAAGGGAGGTTTATATAGGAAATATGGATGAGAGATGGATCCTCTTCTTATGGGAGAAGGACTTATCACTTGAGGTAGTTCCATCATTATAGGGGAAAGGAGCCCAAAATGTCATCCTCAACCCCATCTAGACAAACCATTTACCAGACTTCCATTACGGAGCTTCTAGCGCTAGAAGCTTCCCATAACAGGACTGGTGTGACTGGAACACAGCTCAGTCGCATCGGTCGTCGTGGGGAATAGTGTTAATCTCTGCACATCGGCGCGGGGGAGACAAAGGCCATTAGTGCTGGTCTTGTAAACTGGGAAAAACAGAAGTTTCATGGGAAATAGTGCAAAATTGAAATGATTTTCTCATGAAGAGGGACATAATGGGAGTTTCTCCATGAAGGCAAAGAATGTGAAGTTCATTGTAGAGGTCCTCCAAGATCAAGGAACGAGGATTACAGGGACAATGAAAAATGTTGTCTAACAGACTCATACATACATCAATCACCCAACCAAGTGGGGATACACCATATTTGACTCATCCACCCAACCAAGTGGGGATATACCAATTGTTTATACATTACAGGAATACAATAAATATTACATCATCCTTGCCATGCAAAGTGAGGATACAAATTACATCATTTGTCCAATAGGACTCATTTAAATATATGAGAAGTCATATCACAACCTAGACCTTTACATGACTTAAACAACAAATGGTATAAATATCTGAAGCTACAACTAGACTCAGCAACCATAATGCCAAAAATGCAGAATGCTTGTGAAGGCTAATGCTCCCCCTAAACCTGTGCTACCTGTGCATTGTTAACAATTCATTCATCAAGGCATATTTTTCAGTGAGATAAAAATCAATGAAAAGAGAATATCGTCGGTCTCTAATCATCAACACCAGACAGAGCACTCATATCAGAGTTTGACCCACTATTTTTCTGTCAGAGAAACATATACACTCCATTAGCTATAGAAACTCGTGTGTATACGTGACTATACTTCATGAAACCTACATATAATAACCTTCTTCTAAAAACTAGATTTAACAGCAGGATGATGCAGCAACTACTCCTAGATTTTGTTTGAGATATTCATATGTTTCTCTGGACAGTGATTTAGTGAATATATCAGCAACCTGTTCTTTGGAGCAAACATACTCCAATTTGACCTTTTGTTCAAGCACTTGTTCTCTTAAAAAATGGTACTTGATGGGTATGTGCTTGCTCCTGGAGTGCATGACTGGATTTTTTGAAATACTGATGGCACTTGTACTATCACATAGAATGGAGATGGGTGGACTACAAGTGATCTGAATGCCTTGCAAAGTTTGCATCATCCAAAGTAGTTGTGTGCAACAAGATGCATCAGCCACATATTCTGCTTCAGTTGTAGATAAAGCAATCGAACTTTGTTTCTTGCTGAACCAAGACACTAATCGAGAACCCATATAGAATGCACCTCCACTAGTGCTATTTCGATCATCAACACTTCCTGCCCAAGCTGCATTTGTATATGCATGAAGAGTAAGGTCTGTATCTTTAGGAAACCACAGTCCAAAGTCCTGAGTTCCTTAAAGATATCTGAAAATTCTTTTGACTACCTAGAGATGTGACTCCTTTGGATTTGCTTGGAACCTTCCAACAATTCCTACTGCATGCATGATGTCAGGTCTGGTACCTATTAGATAATGTAGACTTCCAATCATAGATCTGTAAGTTGTTTGGTTTATTGTTGGTGATTCATCATTAAAGTTGAGACTGCATCCTGTTACCATATACTGGTTTAGAATATTCCATTCCATACTTCTTCAAGATCTGCTTGAGATATTTGGTTTGTGAAAGAAAGATACCCTCTTTTGTTTGCTTAAATTGTAGACCAAGAAAATAAGTTCACCAAGTACGGACATTTCAAAGTCTTGCTGCATTACTGAAGCAAAATTCTGAATCATGGATTCTTCATTGCTACCAAAAATGATATCATCAACATAAACAACAATAATTAACAATTTATCATTTTCAATCTTTGTGTAGAAATTGCTATCTGTAAAACCTTTTGTAAAGCCTTGTTGTTGTAGATATTTGTCTAAGCAGTAATACCAAGCCCTTAGAGCCTGTTTTAGACTGTAGAGAGCCTTTTTGAGCTTGCATATGAATTTTGCATCATTTCCAAGAATGAATCCTTCTGGTTGTTCAATATAAACTTCTTCTTCTAAATCTCCATTAAGGAAGGTTGATTTTACATCCATTTGATATACTTTGAATTTTCGAAAACTCGAAAGAGCAAGAAACATCCTTATGGATTCAAGTTTGGCAACAGGTGAAAAAGTTTCTTCAAAATCTACACCACCTTGTTGAGCATACCCTTGACAAACAAGTCTGGCCTTGTTTCTAATAATTTCTCCATTTTCATTAAGCTTGTTCTTAAATATCCATTTTGTTCCTATAATATTTTTATCATGAGGTCTAGGAACTAATTCCCAAGTATCATTCTTTTCAGTTTGCTCAAGTTCTTCATCCATGGCCTTGACCCAACATTCATATTTTCATGCTTCATGTACATTCTGAGGTTCTGTGGAGGATAGTAATGCAAGATAACTTGAGGTCCCTGTAAGAGTTCTTCTTGTCTGTACTCCAAACCCTTTTTCTCATAGAATTTGAGATTTTGGATGATTCTTCTGAACATATCTGGATGGAGTATTTTCCTTTTCTGTTGTATCTTCTTCTGATGCTTCATTAGTTTCTTCTTCAATATCATTTTGATTTGATGCGGGAAATCATTCCCCATCTTCCTCATTGTCATGTTCCTCTGTTGATTTCATCTGTTCCGGATTTTTGCATGCTTCATCGACTACAACATCAATGCTTTCAACAATTTTCCAAAGTATTTTATTATAACATTTGTATCCTTTACTTCTAGAAGAATAACCAATAAGAATACCTTTGCCTTCTCTAGGTTCAAACTTTCCAAGTTTTTCATTAATCCTTTTGATAAAACATTTGCTTCCAAAAACTCTAAATTGTTTTATAGTAGGAGGCTTACCATACCAGAGTTCATGTGGAGTTTGATTTTTATTTACCCAAACGTTTACTTTGTTGAGAATAGTCATGGCAGCAAATGCAACTTTACCCCAGAAGGTTGTAGGAGTTCTAGATTCATCTAGCATAGCTCAAGCGATTTGTTGAACTGTTCTATTCATCCTTTCTACCACACCATTTTGTTGAGGGGTTCTTGTAGTGGAGAATTTCCTTTTTATTCCATGTTGTTCATAAAAGTCAAAGAACTCATCTGATATGAATTCTCCCCCTTGATCAGATCTGAGAGATTTGAGTTTTTGATCTAATTCATTTTCAACTAAAGCTTTGAAGGCTTTAAACTTTTCAAATGCTTCATATTTATTTTTTATAAGACCTATCCAACACGTCCTAGAAAAATCATAAATAAACAAAATAAAATATTCTTCTCCACGAGGTGACTTTTTCCTTGTTGGTCCACATAAATCAGTATGGATGAGTTCAAGAGGCTTACTTGTTGGCCCTTCCTTTTTAATGAAGTGAACTCCAGTTTTCTTACTGATTTGACATGGTTTTCATATGGCATTTTCTAGGATGCTGATATCTGGAAGATCACGAACTGCCTTGAGCCTGCATGCTTTTCTTATTTGAGAAAAGCTTAGATGTCCTAATCTTCTATGCCACAACTAGTTTTCATCTGTTTTTCTTAGATAGCATTGTTGTTGTCTTCCTTTGAGTATGTATAAGGTGTTTGGAGTTCTTGTACCTTTGATCACGGTCTTTCTTGTATCAAGTTCATGAAAGACACATCCATTTGATCAAAACACCACTTCATTTCCTTGATCGCACATTTGACTGAAACTTAACAGATTATGCTTTAAACCATCTACATACATGACATTTCCATCTTTAACCTTTTCTTTCAAAAAAACAAAACCTTTACCTTTAATGATAGCTGGAGTGCCATTTCAAATTGAGACATTCTTTTCCTTTTCTAAAGCATTATATGAATGAAGTTTCTCTTTATCACCTGTCATGTGTTTGGAGCATCCACTATCTATGTACCACTGATTTTCTTGTCCATCTGTATACAAAGCTATACCACATCTTTCTGATTTAGATTCCTTCCTTCTCCATATCTTGGGATTTAATGGTGTTTTCTCCTTTTGAAATGTTGGTCGAAATTTTCTCCTACATTCAGATTCTTCATGACCAAAGTTGTTACAAATCGAGCATTCTATTTCATTTTCAAGAGGAGGAAAGTTATTATAGGAACTTTTCTTGATTCTTGTTGTACTTATTTGATTTTGTGCTACTCTAGTCATGATGGTTCTGTAAGAAACACATTGAGTAGCCTTGTGTCCAAAGTTATGACATGAAAAGCATTGCCCATTAAATAAGTTTCTGCGATCATAGAATCTTTTGACATTTTTACCTGTTGGTTGCGGCTTCTACTGATATTCATCCTTGGAGTAAATTGAGTATGATTTACCTGATGAGTAGTTTTAGGCCTTTGTTGACAATTGACATACTGTTCACTCATCTTTGCTGCATCAAGATAGCTTCTGGTGGAGGTTGACGGCTTCTGTGATTGAGATGATTCTTTAGTATATCTAAGACCTATCTTTATCAGAGGAGAACGATGAACATTGATAATTTCACTTAATGTTTATGATCCTTTAGGAAATCTAATCTTGAGAGATTTTATCTTCTAAAGATCTTTTCTTAGACCCACAATTTCACATTCTAGATTTTCATTGTGTTTTTTCCTTTCAGCAAGTTGGTGTGTCAAAGTATCTATGATCATATTCTTTTCTTCTAGATAGATTTTGAGTTTAGTGATTTCTTCAAGAAAATATTCCCCTTATAATGCATTCAAAAAGTCATCATTGTCATAGGCCATGAGAAGTATATAATCTTATTCAATTTCATCTTCATCACTATTAGATAAACCATCACTATCTTCATGTGTATAAAAACTCCTTCTATTCACAACCTATTTTCTATTTCCTTTTGCATATTCCTTCCAATTTTCATATTTATCTTTATGAGGACATTTAGCAGCATAGTGACCAACTCTACCACAAGCAAAGCATTTAAAAGGTAGCTTACTTCTGAATCTTCTGGAACCCCGTTTATGCTTCTTGACAAAATTTACCTCATCTTCTTCTTCTGAAATGTGTCCTGATTCATGGTGCTCTTCCTTTTCTTTTCCCTTTGCTGATGCTTTAAATGTAGCTTCTCTCATATCTGATGGACCTCCTTTTCTCATTTCAAAGGAAGTTAGGATTCCATGAAGTTAAGTCACAGTGATAGTCTGAAGATCCTATTTTTCTTCTATGGCAGACACTTTTGACTCAAATTTAGAAGACAAGGATCTCAAAATTTTCTCAACTAAAGTAACTTCCTTTATCTCTTCACCCAGATTCTTCATACAATTAACAATCTCATCTATGTGTAAAAATTAACTAGCAGTACTCTCATCACTATGCATCTTGAGAGTTTCATATTGAATTCTGAGAGTTTGAAATTAGCACGTTTTACCTGAGAGTCTCCCTCGTAGCTCTGAATGATTTTGTCCCATATCTCTTTGGTTGTCTTGAGCTGCATGACTTTGACAAATTTTGATTCTGGCAAACTTCCCAATAATGTGTTGAGTGCTTTGGCATTGGTTTCGTATAACTTCTTACCTACAGAATCGGTAAGAATTGTTTTTGGGAATTGATATCCGCCTTCCACAATTTCCCAAACATCTGCTCCAAGCGATTGTAGATAGGCTCTGGTTCTTATTTTCCAATATACTAAGTTGATCTCATTGAATATTGGTGGTCTAATGGATCCCATGCCTTTGTGATTATTCATCTTGAAAGGTCTACCTTCGAGCGATCAAGCTTCTTCTGAAGGACCCTACTCTGATACCAATTATTGGAAATAATACTGAGAGGAGGGTGAATCAGTATTATCAGATCAATGATTTTATTTCCAAAAATGATTTATATATGCTACTTCTATGAAGTGAACTAGCATGTACATGCAACTGTGATTAGAGAAACCAATGTATACCCAGAGAACTTGTGATTTAGACAATTTATCATGTGTTTATCTTTAACCAGTGCATCAGTAACTTATTAAATAGTGCAGTAAAACAGAACAAAGAATCACACATAAGCAACACACATGAACACCAATATTTAAGTTGGACACCCAATGTGGGTGAAAACCACATGATGTTGTCATCTCTGTCTTCTTTTAACAATAAGGAAATCTATTTTCAATCTTGTACTGGTGCAGACTCATACCCGTACGCGGGCACCCACCTGCAGAAGGCTACAACCTTCTCTCATTTTCCAGCTTCTACTGGAAGGGAGCTATAACCCCCTAGCTCTTGTACTAGCCAATGTGATTACTAGTATATAGGGACTGGCCTACAGAAGGCTACGACCTTCTCTCTTCCTCCAGGGACCATTTTTCATAAATTTTCAGACTGGATGCTCCTGGTACACAACAATACACATGAAGGCCTCGTTTCATCAAATTTTCATACTAGACCTATTAGAAACTTTAAAACTCAAACTGCATCAACCAATAATTAGTTAATCTGAACAATCAGATCACTGTCACCAGAACACTGTGCTGAACCCAAGAATTAGTTGCAACCTAAAAAATCATGCATCATAATGTACACGCTACTTCCCTGAACCCAACCTGTGTGTATATGCTACTTCTTGTAATCAAACCTACATATACCTTCAAAATTACTGAAACATTAAACTTCTAAATCAAGCAAATACCAACCAACAATATACTGACCATCTACTGTCTATTTATAGAGATTTAGGGAGTAGTAGAGATCACCCTTCTCACTTATACAATCAGTCAATCAGATATAAAATTCCTTATTCATTCAGTTTCACATTCAGATCTAAGAAGACTTCATTGACAGAGAACAATCAAATAGAAGCACTAATCTAATAGATCAGTCATCCTTGAACATCAAGCTTTTCTTTTGTATACGCTACTTGGAAGAGCTGAACTAGCGTGTATACTCACATTCACCAAAGCAAACCAACATACAGATCTGCAAATACTTACTTCATAACTTCGTTGCACTTCCGAACTTCAGATCACGATATTTAAAGAATAAAATAGGTGTACATAATTAGATATAGCCCAACCAATATCAGATCATTCAATAATAAGTCATTTCAAGTCTCATGATCCTGATCCAATATTGAATTCGAGATGCACAAAGTATTTCAAATCAATTCACAAACATAGCCCCTGCAACATAAAATATACTTCAGATAGAAGTACTCCTTAGAAACCCATACACTTGAACATTTTCTTTTTATTTAACACTTCATAAGATATTCATTCCTTATGTATTTAGCCCTTTGATCTTCTCCTCCTCATATACTTAGATCCTTTATCAATACCTCAGACCAAAACCACTTAGGACCAATACCTTGGACCAAATACCTAGGGTCAATACCTCAGACCAAATACCTTGGATCAAAACCTTGATTTTCCAACATGTACGCGCTTTTCCTCCTGTGAGAGTGTGTGTATACATATACGCTCTTTTTGTTCTATGGACCAGTGTGTATACGTTGTTTTGACTAAGTGGACCTACGTATACTTCTTAAACTACTTTACATCAACCTTTTCCTTTACCTTCTTTATTCTGATCAGTAGACCTTAGTTCCATCTTCCTGTTCTTTTGTACCACTGCCCTGTTACCTTTGAATATAATTGTTGTACTATGAGTTGCCTTTTACCAAAACTAAATTGACCTGTGAGTGAGTTTCCATTGAGGACAACACTTGTATCATAATGCCAATAATTGGTTGTTGCAACAACATGTGGGAGGGTTGATAGAGTGGGCTTAAAGACTTAGGAGGGACCTCATAACCCAACCAAAGTTACCTAGAGGATGTTGCAATTGAACAAGGGTATTCTCATTATGCTTAAGGGCTAGTTTGGTTGTTTTTGTAACAAGTCTCTTGTAGGGTGCCTTAAGGAGGATCATTAGGCCCAAACAGTGAGTATAGAAGCCAGGAAGTGGACAACGAAAGGGAAGGCTTGTTGGCGAAGGGTAACACCATGATAGGAGGTTTGTTGTAGTAGATTTTGTGTGTTTTTTTATGCCCTAAACAGTGATGGAAGCTACACTAGTATGCACAGAAACCTAAGACAAGGTGGTAGCAATAGTAAGTTATAAATGTCGCCTTGATGATGGATGTATGCAAGTTGGATGGGTGTCTAAGGGTTGTACTATTGGTGAAGTATATTAGCATCCAAGAGGAAGGGTGATCCTAGGTTTAGATGCCCTAACTAGAGTGCAAATATTACAGCAAGGATTGGTCATTTGTGGTCTGTTGGAGGGCAACGTGATAGTGGACCAAGTGTGAATAGTGGATTGAGAATTTATGGTATGTTGGAGGATGGCATGATAGTGCCCAAGTTGGAGCCAAGTGTGCAACATTTTGATGGACAAAAGTAGTTGCTAGAGTGGAGGTTGTTGAGCTCAAGGTTTGATCATCCAAAGGAGCAGTTGTGCAGCCCTAGACCTGCCTTATGGAGAAGTACATTTATAGAAGAAGTTGGGAATTCCTGTTATCCCATGTTCATTGTGGGAGAATGACATCTTGCTGATGATAGGTAGCATCCCTCCATACCCTATGTTATTCTTCATTGGAGTAGCACAGGAAGACTATAGTGGGATGAAGTCCCTAAGTAGTTGAGGAGAAGTAGTGGGAAGATGAAAGTTATTCACAAATGGAGTTGTGAACAACTCAATAGGAGTCTCGATGTGTTGTTCCTTTGAAGGAATAAGGCACAACTAGTGAGCAGATGGGATAGTCAAGGTTCAGTGGCCATATGGACTTGGATCATTGACAGAGGCATGGTTATAGATCAAGAGTCGAAGGACTGGGCAAGTACAAGGTACGACCGGTGGATTAGATTGACACCAAGCCCCAATTATGTATCTTTGTACCAATGGATGTATGAGGGCCATTATCCCTAGTACGGGAGCCCTAGATTGTTGTATTATTCATTTGGATTAATATAATGAAGTTGGTTTATTTTATATAATTAGTTTAAAAAGTGGTGTATATTTTGTGCACTAGTAGATTTACTATTGTTTATATTTCACTGTGCAAAGTAGTCTCGTTATGATACTTGGTTTTAGTAGAGTCAGTGATTTAAGATTTTATCTTAGACACTAGTATCGTGGAAAAACAACAATAGTTTTGGTCCCCTTATACAAAATTGTATCCTTTGTCAACTTTGCCTGAGCATCTGGTGCCAAATCCTCCATAGAAGGTAGGGTCTATTCTTATTCCTTATCTATCATGGAAGGCGCTGCAAATTTTTCTGACACCTTTAAAAGTTACAAATTTTTTTGAAATTTTCCAAAATTCGCCACACCTTCCTTCAATCTTATCCTTGCCTTGACAAATGCCTTCATTTAAATATCATTCCATTTAACCCTTTCCGTTGCTAAAGGATGAATTGTATCTGAGGTTTTTATAAATGATTCTGAGTTATTTTTAATAGTTATGATTTAAATAAAATTTAATTTTATAAAATATATATAATTATATTTGTTATAAAAATATTTATTTAAAATATTGAACTTACATTAAAAATATCGAGTTAGCCCACATCTAAGTATCAGAACCACATTTGTTCCCATGTATTAGGGGTGATCAAAAGTCAAAGTCAATTAGTCAAATCAAACCTATGTCCCCACCTCGCATTTCACACATTAAAATACCATTATATAAATTACCTCAAGATGTGTGAAGTAACAAATCTATGGTTTATGGAGGGTGGGGGTTGCCTATCCAACCTTTAACCTACCCCCCGCAAGACATTGTAAAACCATTTTTTTTACATTGATTCAAATCTGTAAATGTCAGGTGGGAATGTCTATGAGGCATGCATGAAAATTTACATGTTCCAGAAATACACTTTAATACAAAACATGCATTTTCAAATGCTAGAAATAGGTGTTTCCTAATTATAAAGAGGAAAATGTCTGTGAAAAGAAAATTTGGATAAATTCTTATCCAAAGATTTTATAGAAGTAAAAATGGAAACTAAAATATATTTTATCAATCATGGCAAAACAAGACATGGTTTCAAAACCATGGGAAAGAAATCAGTCGATGGTTTTATGAAATATGTTTATGAATCTTATTTATTCATAAATATATAAATTCGGGGAAAAACAAGACATGGTTTTTCAAAACCAGGAAGGAAATATTTTTATGGAAATATGGAAATATGATTTTATAGATTTTTGGGAAATATTTTTATCAAAATATCTTATTCCCAAAAATTTAAGATTTATAATTTTTAAAATTAAAGAGTGACAAAAAATTAATGATTTCCAAATCATTTTCAAACTTTTCGACAATGGTTAAGCACTTGAAGGATAATTAAGATAATTAAATTATCAAGGGATTTCATCAAAGGATAAGGGACTAATCAATTCTATAAAAAGGGATCATTCAACCGGGTTATGGGTGTATTAACTAATTTTGAGGGAGAAAATTCAACAACCTCTAGATCCTAAGGCAAAAGAACAGCAGGCATAAGATTAACGCAGATTTGTGACAAAAATAGCCAACTAGTTTCAAGAATAAATTCAGCAGTCAAGTAATCATTTCCAACTTTCTAGGGCAGAATCTTAAACAACTTCAGATTTCTTAGCAGAAGAATCAGAAACTAAAGGATCACTCCCAAGTTTAAAGGCATAAGACTTTCTGCCATTTCTAGATTTTCTACAGCATATTGCATTTTTAGTTTATTTGATAGGATTTGTTTCCTATATACTAGTGACAGTTTGAGGAATATGTTTTCCTATATATTGTTTCATTTTCATTGTAAAAGGGTTGGATTTTGATGCCAGAACCCTGCCATTTTTGAAAGACTTCTATTAGGAATTTAATTAAAGTATTATGGCTTATTTTCATAACATAATTTTTTTTTTCATGTATGTCTTTCCCTGTTACTCCATAATTTGTTTCTGCATATGTTCAAGGTAACATAGGAGTTTTGGAAAGGCTAGGTTTGAGTATCCACTTCCCTAACATCCCGCTGCAAAGTTATCATCTACATTGAGATTAACTAATTGAACAATCTGTTTAAATCAACTCCTCTACATCATTTAATTGTTTCCTTATATCATCTCTTGAATGTACATTTGTTTGGTTGTAGAATTCTTCTAGACGCATCTAATATATCTAATTAATTAAGTATTCAGTATGAATACTGAATTACCTAATTTCTCTTATTTCCCTCCACAAAACTCTTTAAGCTATTTTTTTTCTGTCAGAACCAGACATTGGCACTTTGATCAAATTTCAACGAGAGAGGGATTTATTTCTTAGTATAGATTGGATATTCATCAACAACCACCTACAACAAATAATAGATCTGGTTATTGTGCTTTAAAGGTTGTTGTCTAATGACAATGAACAACATTAAAAAATCCTCGTAACACTTGAGGGAGCCCCCTCTTGTTCGAGGGCCAGATTCAATCTAAAGTTTGGTCGAGTTGGTTTCTAAGTGCAGTTTCACAACCAAGAACTTCCTTCGAGAAACAAGGAAACATTTGGCATCATTGTCGAGGATCGAAGTAATGAAGAAATATTTCCCCAGAGAACTATCAAGACTAGATCTACTCTTTGCTAGTGAACAAGGATTAGGCATTTGATATTGGTTGCAATTTCTTCACATAGCGGCTCCACTTTGTTTATATGGAAATTCCATTGGGTTCCACATGTTGTTGGTTCAAAATGACAAGTGCATCTCTTGCTATGATAATGGCATATAACTGCATGCTTTTCATCCTCATGGTAATGAAAATAAGTTTCATATATTTAAAAAGGAGGAAGTCTTCAAATTTTAGTTGTAAGTATCAACTACTCAAGGAATATGATTTTTATATTGTAAATAATTTCCATATATTCAGTTGCATACAAAGTGATCTGCCAGTTAATCCACTTCCCATGTGGTTACACTGGAAATTTTACTACACCTAACAATGCAAAGTTTCAATCAAAGTAGAGTAGGAGTGATTGCAGTAGATCAGTGGGTTTTGTTTTAGCATATTTCAACAAATTGATTTTATGGTTTTTAGAATAGAGAGGTTTCAATTTATAGATTGTTTAAGTTTCAACAAAGTGAGTTTGCAATGTGTGGATATTGGTGAAAAACAAAACACGTCATTTTTTTTAATGATGATTACATAACCTAATGGATTAGGCATGTTGTTGATTTCTCAAATATATCAGTCCTTAGTATGTAGTAGTTTCAATGTAGGACGTATTTTCAACAAAGGAAGGGTACAAGTTGTTGGCTACAAGTTTCAGATTGAAGTTGTAGATTGCAGTATTTTGATTTATATCAGTTTGAGAAAAGCAGGTTTCACGTGACAAATGATTGATGGTTTTTTATGGCAAGACTCCATGCCCAATAGATTCAAGGCACAAATCTACAGGTTCTCTTTATCCCACAGGGGGAAGCAGTCCCTAATTGGAGCCTATGTTGTAACTTTTTCTGACACCTTTAAAAGTTACAAAAGTTTTTGAAATTTTCTAAAATTCTCCATGCCTTCCTTAGTATGAAATAGTTTCATTGTTGGACGTATTTTCATCAAAGGACAAGTACAAGTTGTTGGTTACAGGTTTCAGATTGAAGTTGCAGATTGTAGTATTTTGATTTATATCAGTTTAAGCAAAGAAAGTTTCAGGTGACATTGAATGATTAATGGTATTATAGAGAGACTTCATGCCCAAAAGATTCAAGGCACAGGTCTGCAGGCTCTCTGCATCCCACAATGGGAAGCAATCCCCTGTTGGAGCATATGTTGTAACTTTTTCTGGCACCTTTAAAAGTTACAATTTTTTTGTTAATTTTCCAAAATTCATCATGTATTCCTTCATCGTATTATTGTCGTAGCAAATGTCTTCCTTTAAATATCATTCCATTTAACCCTTTCCATTTCTAAAAGATGAATTGCCTCTGAGGTTTTTATAAATGTTTTATAAATGTTTATGAGTTTTTTTTAATAGTTTTGATTTTAAATAAAATATATATATATATATATATTAAAATTATTTATTTAAAATATTGAACTTACATTAAAAATATCGAGTCAGCCCATATCTAAGTATTAGAACCACATTTTTTACCATGTATTACGAGTGATCAAAAGTAAAAAATCTATGGTTTGAGGGGAGCTACCTATCCAACCTTTAACCTAACCCCCCGCCCCCGCCCCCGCCCCCGCAAAGTTGTAAACCATTGTTTTTACATTGATTCAAATTATGAAATATGTTTATGAATCTTATTTATTCATAAATATATAAATTCAAGGAAAAACAAGACATGGTTTTTCGAAACCACGGGAAGGAATTATTTTTATGGAAATATGATTTTATAAATTTTTGGGAAATATTTTTATCAAATTCCAAAAATTTAAGATTTATATTTTTGAAAATTAAAGAATGACAAAAAAACAATTATTTCCAAATCATTTTCAAATTTCTAAGGATAATTAAGATAAATGAATTATCAAAAGATTTTATCGATGGACAAGGGACTAATCAATTTTATAAAAAGGGATCATTCAACCAGATTATGAGCATATTAACTGAGTTTTAGGGAGCAGCTTCAACAACCTCCATGTTTTGAGGCAAATGATCAATAGGTAGAAGATTAAAGGAGATTTATAACAAAAAATGGTAAACCAATTTCAAGAATAAAGATAGCAGTCAAGCAATCATTTCCAAATTTACGGGGAAGAATCTTAAACAACTTCATATTTCTTAGTAGAAAAATCAGAAATTAAAGGATCACTCGAAGATTTAAAGGCAAAAGAATTTCTACCATTTCCATATTTTCTGCATCATATTGTACTTTTAGTTTATTTGATATGATTTGTTTCCTATAGACTAGTGACAGTTTGAGGAAGATGTTTTCGTATATATATTTTTTCGTTTTCATTGTAAAAGGGTTTGGCTTTGATGTTAGAACCCTGGCATTTTTGTAAATAATTTTATTATAGGAATTTAATTAAAGTATTTTGGCTTTCGTTTCATGACAGAAATTATTTTTCATGTGTCTTTCGTTGTTATTCCATAATCTGTTTCTGCATATGTTCAAGGTAACATAGGACTTAGGGTGAGGCTAAGTTTGAGTATCAACCTCTCTGACAGCCTGTTGCAAAGTTATCATCTACACTGAGGTTAGCTAATTGAACAATATGTTTAAATCATATTATCGACATCATTTAATTGTTGACTTATGTCATCTCTTGAATTTACATTTGTTGTTTTGTAAAATTCTTCTACACTCATCTACTATATCTGATTGATTAAGTATTCAGTATGAATACTTTATTATCTATTTTTTCTTATTTTCCTCCACCAAACTCTTTAAGTTATTTTTTTCTATTAGAACTAGACACTGGAGCTTTGATGAAGTTCCAACAAGAGAGGGATTTATTTATGAGTAGAGATTGGATATTCATCAACAACCACCTACAACAAATAATAGATCTGGCCATTATACTTCAAAGGTTGTTGTCCTATGACAATGAAGAACATTAAAAAAACCTTGTAACACTTGAGGGATCCCCCTCTGGTTCGAGGGCCATCTTGAGCCTAAATTTTGGTCGAGTTGGTTTCTCGACACAGTTTCGCAGCCAAGAACTACCTTCGAGAAACAGTACAATAGAAGGTTCATAGAGTTTTAAATTCTCCACATTCACAACCAAGTAAATATGCATGTATGGGGGTAGATTAAGTCTATATGCATTACCTCCCACCTTTTCCAATATCTCAAAGGGACCATACTACAAAGCCTTGATTTTCTTACCAAGACCCTGTAGCCTTTCCTTATTCAGCTATAACCATACTTTGTCTCACAATCTGACCGACTTCTATATTCTGTGTTTATCGTGACTAACCTTGTATTTTTCCCACGACTTATGTAGGGTCTCTTGTACTTGTATATGGATTTTCCTAGTCTTTTCTACAAATATTTCTACCTATAAGGCATCCCCTGTAAGATCCTCCCTAACTCCTCCTTGTTTCCCACATGTAATATCCAAAGGTGAAGGTGTAAAATGTTAGATATCTATACTACCAGTGTAACCCCTTATTGTTATTAGTGCATCCCCCCTATTATATTGGTGTTCCCATGTAGTCCCCATATTGTTATTATTGTGCCCCATAGAAGCCCACTATTGCCACTATTGTTCCCTTACATTATTATTGTTATGTTGGCTCTGATTATATTATGACCCCTTAGACTCCTATATATAGAAAGGAGGTCTTGTCATTTGTATCATCCAAGAATTGTTCATTTGTGTAATGTAAAGAAGTTTTCCCCCTCGAAGAGGTTTATTTCTAAGGCATTGATATTTATTTTCTATCTTTTTGTGAGCTAGTTTCATAGCATTTGGTATCATAGCTTTGAATTCTAGGGTTTCGCTGCTCCAAACAGGTCATCATGGAATTTTCACTACAACAACTTTTCTGCGATGTTTCAGAAGCTAAAAAAAACCATTTGATAATAAATATCATTTAACCTTGGGTCCAAATTTCAGATCTTGTATCGCTATATTCTCGGAGATATGGTCTGAGAAAATTAGGGTTTTTGCAAGCTCCAAAATTCCATCTCAAATAGGTCACCGTGGCATTTTCGCTATAATTGTTTTCCTACAAAGTTCCAGACTCTGACATTAAAATCCATTTGAGATGACAACTTGGTGAAGCTTGGGTCCAAATTTTAAATCTTGGTTCACTATATTTTTGGATATATAGTCCAAGGCATTTAGCGTTTCTACAGACTCCCGAATTACATCCTAAACAAGTGACCTTGGTAAAATCGTCATAACTTTCTCTCTGAGCATCAAATTGAAATTTAGTAAGAAGTTACAGAAAGAGGATAGATTGTAGCCTTTTTTGTATCAGGTTCAAGTCCTAAGGTTGAAACAGTCACACGTGGAACTTCATACAAGTTCGCTCTACTGAACTAGTCTAGAATCGGGTCATTGTGGGAGATTTGACATAACTCTTCCTTGCAGAATCCAATCTTGATCAAACTTGTGGGGTTAGAAAGAGGATTCAGAGGGCTACTACAGGACACACTTTCAAAAATTGGAGATCTGAAATTACATAGTTACATTCGTTTCAAGATCAAGCTCCTAAAATCAAGAAAAGGAAATATGAGGAAGTTTGATGGCAAGGATCCCGTAAATTGGATACTATAGATGGAGCAATATTTTGATTTAGATGAGGTGAAACTATTACAAAAGGTGCATATTTCATCTTCATATTTAGAACCAGATCAATTTTTATGATATATAGGGCTTTTTTCTCGTAAACCACTTGTTACGTAGTCAATTTTCACAGAGGAAATGATAGCACATTATGAGGATACAAAGAGAAACACCTTCTTTAGCCAATTGATAAATCTCAAATAAAAGTGTTCAATGGCAAACCCTATTGAGAACTTCAAAAAATTGAATATAAGGGAAAATGATATTCCAGAGAATTAGAGGATTGATGTCTCCATAGGGACTTTAAAGGATAACATTCAACATGAGGTTTTTCTTTGGGAACCTGATTCATTAGAGAAGGCATTCAGGTTGGCAAGAAAAGTGGAAAGCAAAATTATGGAAACAAAGAAGTCTACCCCTCACAACTATAAATATGGAAGTGTTGTTTCTCCTAGCCTTCCACAAACTACATGGTTGACACCACAACAATTAGAAGAAAAAATAGCAAAAGGACTTTGTTACAATTGTGATAACAAATAGATTAAAGGCCATAAGTGTGCTGAGAAGAAATTATTTTACATTGATTGTGGAGAGGAGGAAGAAAAGGATCAAGAAATGTCAAAAGAAGAGGATATACACTGGGAACCAACCCGAGAGAAATAAGAAATGAATCTGACTATATCTTTCAAAGCATTGGCAAGAATTACCACTCCTCAAACTCTCAAGATAGAAGGACATATCAAGAAGAAAAGATTTCAAGAAGTGAAAGATCACATTGAGCATCAAGAAATGAATCTGACCATATCTAGTAATGCATTGGCAGACATTACCATTCCTCGAACTCTCAAGATAGAAGGACATATCAAGAAGAAAAAATTTGAAAAAGTGAAAGATCACATCGAGCATCAAGAAATGAATCTGACCATATCTTGTAATGCATTGGAATAAATTACCACTCCTCAAACTCTCAAGATAGAAGGACATATCAAGAAGAAAAATATTCAAGCAGTGAAAGATCACATCGAGCATCAACAACAAGTTCTCCAACTTTTAAAGGATAACGCCACTTTGGTGCAGAATCGAATGAAACAACAGGCAAATCAACATTGCAGTGAAAGAAGTTTAGATGTAGGCTACATCTCAAGCAAGCTATTTATGAGAAGGAAATGTTGGAAATACTACATGCACTTAAGAAATGGCGACCTTACCTAATGGGAAGACACTTCAAGGTAAAAATGGATCATGATAGTCTTAAATACTTTTTAGAACAAATATTATCCTTAGAATAACAGAAAAAATGGGTCACAAATATGTTGGGTTATGACTTTGAAATAATCTACCAAAAAGGGAAGCAAAATGTTGTTGTAGATGCACTCTCAAGAAAGGATGGGGATGTGGAAGTGTTGTTTTGTGTTATTTCTATTATCCAACCAGATTGGATAAACAAAACAAGGGATGAATGGAAGAAGGACGAAGAAGTGTGGCCACTCATTCAAAAGTTGCATAAGCTCCCAATTCAAACAATATTGCCAGAACTTGACGAGGAAGGAAAAATAATATTGGAACCTGGAGCAGTCACAAAAACAAGAAATCGACAGCTACGAAATTGATCAATTTCAGAGCGTCTCATCAATTGGAAGAACTTACCAGCTGAAGATTCCACATTAGAGGACAAGAATTTTATACAGAAGCATCAAGAACTACTCAAGCGTTGAGGACAACACTTTTTGAAGGAGAGGGGCATGTTAGGTCCCTATACTACTAATGTAACCCCTTATTGTTATTAGTACAACCGCCTTATTATATTTTTATGCCCATGTAATCCCCATATTGCTATTATTATGCCCCATAGAAGCCCACTATTGTTATTATTGTTCCCTTACATTATTATTGTTATGTCGACTCTAATTATATTATGACCCCTTAGACTCCTATATATAGAAAGGAGGTCTTGTCATTTGTATCATCCAAGAATTTTTCATCTGTATAATGTAAAGGAGGTTGCCCCCTTGAAGAGGCTAGATCTATCTTTTCTATATTTTTGTGAGTTGGTTTCATAACAGAAAATATACAAAACAAGTTTCACATGGGGAATTACCAATATAAGTGGGCACTGCTCTATTATAGGAGTGTTGTATATATACCATATTTTTATCCTAGGTCTTCGTATAATTTTGATTTTAAACCCCTCAAAAGTTGCACCAAAGTCCTATTAACTACTTCTGTCAACCCATATGTCTGTGAATGGAATTTTATAGGCCTATTCACCTTTTTGTCCATATTCTCCCACAATGTAGTCTAAAATTTACTGATAAATCTCATGTCCCTATCTAAAACGATGCTCCTTGGTTTCCCATAGTGCACCCAAACCTGACTAAGGAATAATCTTTTTAATTATTTCCCATTTATAGTCTTTTCATAGGAAATAGAACCACACATCTTGTTGAACCTATCTACTACCATGAATAGTAAATCATGTCCCTTTCTAATTCTTGGTAAACCTCCCACAAATTCCATGGCATTGCTTTCCTAAGGACGAATGGGTATAGGTAAGGAATGAAATAGACTATGTTTCTTGTTACTAGGCTTGTTGGTATAACAAATAATTCATCATATTATGATCCTAACTACTTTTTCTTGCATCTTTGGCTCATACACATGCCTTTGAAAGTTGTCCAGTATCTTCCCTAGACCAAAGTGCCCTACAACATTCAAGGTATGAGCCTTTGCAATTACTACAATTGCTCACCTTTAGGAACACATAACTTATCCACAGTATATATTAATCCATACTAGACATGGTAGTTAAATGTGTTGTCACCATTGTGCACATGACTCTAGCTCTCCAACTATTGAAACACCTCCTCCAAGTCCTCATCCTATGAATATGTCTATTTGTATGAATCATGGGTGAATGGCTCCATGTGCATTAGATTTCCAAAAGTTATGTTAATTGGTGTGGGTGACCTTGAAAGCATGTTATCTAACTTGTTTGTGCTTCCCTTTTTGTACTTGATCACTAAATGAAACTGCTATAGAAACCCCATTCACTTGTAATTCTTGGTATGTTATATCTTTCTCTAGGCCTACAAATATTGTAGTGGCTAGTGATCTGTGTACTATCTCCTTTCCCATAAATACCATTTCCACTTCTTCACATCTTGCAAGAGAGCATAGGTTTATTTTTCATAGGTAGGGTAGTTAAGAACTACCCCATGAAATAATTCAAAATGGTAGTATATAGGCCTTCCTCCCTACATCAAGACCGCTCCCATAGCATACCCACTTGCATTTCTTTCCACTTCAAAGGGATGTCACAAGTTTGGTAATGCAAGAACTTGTGCTTGATTGATCTTCTTATTTAGATCCTCAAAATCCCTCTGATGACCCTTTCCCCATTGGAAACTCTTTAAAATTATTGTTATGGCATGGAATGGTGCTACTACTATTGAAAATGAGGCTATGATCTCCTCAAATATTTCCCTTCCCCAGCAAATCTCTTAACCTCAGAAACATTAATAGGCACCAACCATTTCAAGATTGCCTCCATCTTGGTAGGATCTATCTTTAGCTCTCCTCCACCTATTATATACCCTAGTTAGACCAAAGACTGATGTGAAAACTCAGAATTATTGATATTTTATACTATTTGGTGCTTATTTAATTTATTCCAACACCTGCATCACATATGACATGTTTTCCTCCCAAGTAGAATTATATACCAATATATCATCCAAATAGACAATAACAAATGAATACATAAAAGGGAACAATATATCATTAATTAACCTCGTAAATGTAGTTGGTGCATTAGATAGGTCAAATAGCGTGACTAACCACTCATACAAATCTTGTCTAGTTTTGAAGGTGGTATTTAAAGTATCTTCTTCTCTGACTTGAACTTGATGATATCCAGACTTTATGTCAAGCTTCGTAAATCTCTTGTTGCAATTGATCCAACATATCATATAATTTTGGCAAGGGATCCTTATTCTAGAGCATAATTTTTTTCAATGCCCTCTAATCTATACACATTCACCAATTCCCATCCTTATTTGGCACAATGATGATGGGCGATCACATGGTGATGTACTCAGTTGAATGAGATCATGTTCTAGTAGTTTTTCCAATTGTTTCTTCACCTCACTTACTTCTATAACCAACTACCTATGCAACCGAATGTTTGGAAATGGGGATTCTAACAATAGCTAGATCTCGTGCTCCACTTCCCTCTTAGGTGGTAGCCATTTAGGCTCTTGGAACACGTCTTTGTATGCCTGTAGCAACTCCTCCAATTATTTTTTTATTTTTTTGTACACCCCCTTTTGTCTCATTAAATCATCTACAGAGTTATTTTCTCTCAAAAACAATCAAACATACTTGTTGCTAGAACTAGTTAGTTTCTTGGCTTGGTTGGTACTTACCAATGAAATTTTCAACTTTACTTTGTGTGCATTTATGGTGAACAATTTTCCATCCTTGACATGCCAATACTAGTTGATGTTTTGCATGAAGATTGGATCTCACTTGTACATGTAGGGACTTCCAAACACCACTCTGCATACATCAAGGGGAACAACATATATTTCTACTTCATGAATAAAATCATAATCAATAGTAAATCTAATTTTACATTTTTTTGTTACCTTTATCTCTGCATCTTTTTTACCCATCCCAATGGATATGGGCTTAGATGATCATGAACTTCCAATCCCAATTTCTTGACCAACTCTAATACAATGGCATTCACCTGTGATCCTAAGTCAAACATAACACCAATATTGGTATTTTTAACCTATATCTTTTTATGGAAGAGCTTAGTCTTTTCGTTCTCTTCCTGTTGTTGAATGCTACTCAAATTCACCTCTTTTTGCATTGATGTACACACGATCTTATCATCCACATCTAAGATACTTTCAACTTGGTTGCTCGAATCAATGGCCATGAGATTCTTCTTCTTATTATCTTTATTTTTTTCTTCGGGTTATGTTCTCGACGCAACTTCTAGCACTTTTCCTTTTTATGACCGTCAATGTTACAATGGTTGTTGGGATCTTTGCATTGGTGTGTTTTGGTCGTTTTCTTTCTATATTTTCCCTCCTTCCACTTCTTCTTCCCTCCCTTAGAAGCATCTAGTTGCTCCTATTTCGATCCACTTAATTACCCTTTCTTTTGGCCTATGTTCTTTAGGTATTATGCCTATACAAAAGCCTTGTCCACTAATTTGGGCTTGAACAACAACACTTACCTCTGAAGATGGCTATGTAGACCCGCATATACTTAAGGAAAACATATGGGTTCTTTGAGGAGATACCTAGCATTATAGACATATTTCTAAATTATTTGGTGTACTCTTGTACACTATGCCCCTATTTTTGCCTGGAGTAGTGAAACTGGATCCACTAGTCTTCTAGATACCAAATGTGGTAAAATTATGAATTTATGAGGATTTTAAATTCCTCCCACTTAGTCACCAAATGATATCCATCCAACCTCAAGGTGTTCTTGTGGATTTCCCACCATTTCCCTTTGATTTCAGTCACACAAATGAAATCTTATGTTCTTCTATATATGATGAACTTGTAAGTATTGCAACCAGTGATTTAGCTTCAAAGCATCAATATCACCTTGATATGATTTGATATCATCCTTCACTTCAATTTTAAATGAGGATTGTGAATGGTTCATGGCACTCAAACTGGGTTTATGTTTTTGGGTTCTTTCTTCGACTCGTTCTCTATGTCTTCCTGATCTCTTGATCTCCCCTCTAATCAAACCTTTGTGTTAGAAGCCACATCTTCTCTGAATAGCTCGAGCTTATTCGTAGGGCCACCATGAGTTGATTAAATTTATGGTTTATATCTTAAACTTGGGCTAAAATTTTTGAAAACCTCTCCTTTGTAGGGTCATGAGGGTTATTCACAGATTCATCAGCCATAATTAGGGTTTTATGAATTTTTGCAAACAATTCCTTCAAACGAACCATATGGGAGGATCTCCTACATTAGAGAAATTTTGGGGTCAAAAATGGGCCTCAAAACAAAAATGTACATTGAAAATAAACTTTATAAGGACTAATAGGATTCAAGATGATGATGTCAACCATGGGATATGATTCACCATTTTTGGAGTAAAAACATAAAAAAAAACCTACTTTTTTGACTTGTATTTTCAACTTATCTCCCTACATTTTTACTCGAATTCAAAATAGGGGCACTTGTTGGATACATAATTCAATCTCATCCAATGAGTACCCATGTTGTATACTTTTGATGGACCTTGCTACACGAAAAATGAGAAATACATGAAAAATGTTATCACAATCACGTCTCTTCATGTATTTCTCATTTTTCGCATAGCATGGTCCTTCGAAAGTATGCAATATGGATACTCCTTGGATGAGGAATTTAATTCTGCATCCACCAAGTGTTCTCACTCGAAATTTGAGTAAAACCATAGGGAGATAAGTTGAAAAAGTAGTTTTTTTCTTTTTTCCCTCTAAAATTTCATGATGTAATCTAATCTTATTTTATTATTTCCACTATTTATAACATTCCTTAGGAGTCCCATTTTAGACCTAAAAATTTCACTAATGAACTAAATTCAACAAGAAGCTAGCAAGTTGTACCTTTCGCTCTCTAAATATTGTAGGGCATCTTTTTAGATTCTAAAATCTATCCTCCAAACCCTGCCTATATATCTTTGCTCTACTCTCATGGCCCTTGTTTCTGTCCTATGTGAAATTTGTTGGCTCCAACATTATTTTCTATGGGGTGGAGCCAAATTGGAGAAAAAATGGTCCTTAGTCACATGGGATAAACTTTTTCTTCCAAATTTGAAAGGTGGGCTTGGAATTCAAGATCCCTCTACCATGGAAAATGTCTTTGGAGCTAAAATATGGTGTAGATGGATTCAAGGAGGTTCATATCTATGTAAACATCTATGGCTTTGGAAATATTCCAACTACAAACCTGCTCAATACCTCATCCAAAATGACATTTTCTCACACAAGTTCATCCATCTAGACTCTATCCAAGAAAGGAATGCACTTGTGTAGAATTTCCCACTGTAGATCACCAGATAATGCAATATACTAAAAGCAAAATACTTGATCTACTTCTACAAACAAACTTGCAGAAGCTTAATCGATTTTGAGCAAGACCAAATTGAACACATATAATAGAGAATGAGAAATAAATCACACGTGAACATAGAATAATACTCTGAGGAAAGCCTCAACTAAAAACCCCGCTATCTGTATTATCATACAAGTGGAAATATCTTAGGATTACACAAAGCTTTAGCTCACAAGCTATCCAACTTTCAGTACAATCCCTCACTGTTTCTCATAGATATAATATACAACACATATGCCTTCCTTCAGTCCTCCAAGCCTCCTATTTCCTTGCACAGTTTCTCCTAGGTCCTCAAGTTGCCACCTGTGTGTAATTACCTCACACAGTGCTCACTAACCTCTGAAATAATTGCACAATATCCAAGGAATGAATTCCTTTTGCATGAAAAAGATATCCTCAATGGAATATTCCTGCAACTGATAGTACACTGTCCCATCCTCTGATCTCAACTGGGTCTCTGACTGAACTTACATGCATGAGTTATTTATGAGAGAATATTCGGTTATTTGAAGTACAGTAGTTACATGCATGCATGCATTAACTAACTGAACTCACAATCAGTTCCACAAACTGTTGGAACTAATCTAACTGGACTTAACTCAGTTAACTAAGCTAAATAATTACAACTCATCCTGATCACTTTAATTAAGGGATAACTTCCTCAATCAAAGGGAAAATTGTTGCATGTCTTCACATAGACTTCATGTTTGATTTTCTCCAACTAATTAACTTAAGATGAATTAATTAATTATTTTTCAAACAACTGCTAAGACCAAATTCGAATTTTAATTCTCAATTTTGGTTTAGGGACTAACTAAAATTGGAATGTATCTCGAAATGCTATTTATAGCAATGCTAATTTTAGCACTTCTATATTTAGCATTTCTTGTTGTTATTTTCAACAACTTGATCCAAAAGCACTGCTTTTGGGAAGTCAGAGATGGGAAACAAACATGTTCTAGGAAGAGTACTCATGGAAGCAACTCCATAATCTCTGGGATAAAGAATACTTTTATGACACATTCCTACAAATGGCCTCCTGAGGCTTAACAAAAGTCATTAACTACTAGAGTGACCCCAATATAGACCACTCGTGGTAGCAGAATAATGGTATCCCAAGTTAGACGAAGGAACATGCAGTAGATTTTGGTGAAACCTCCAACAAATGCTAACAAAATCACCCCTCAACCAAATAAAATTCATTTAAGATATAGTCTAAAGGGTTCCTTTGTCGTCTGGGATGCCTATAACCTAGAAGTCAGACATCAAGAAATACCAAAGGAATATATATGGAATAAAATCTGGAAAGAAAACCTATGGTTGGAAATCTTTTTTTCCCTATGGCTTCTTGTCCAGAAAACAACCTTGACATGTATAATATTAAAAAATGTAACCACCTCGAAACATATTTTTCCCTCTATGTCTTCTCAATTTCGAAAGTCTAAAGCACCTATTCAATGGTTGCACCTACTCTGACAATCTCTAGATCCTCCTAGAAGCATGTCTTAACTACTCAAATTAGGATCTGCTCATTATACCAAACACAATTGACAACTGGAAGACCTAAGCCTTCTCAAATCCTATCTTTAATTGAATCTGGACCATATTCGTAGGTTTATTGTTATGGGATATCTAGAAGGAACGCAATCGACACATCTTTAAAAACAAATCTCTCCCTCATAACTCTCTCTGGGGAATTATCCGGAAAATAAATAAATATATATATATAAATAAATAAAAATAAAAATAAAATAAAAAAATAAAAATAAAAATAAAATAAAAATAAAAATAAAAATAAAAAAATAAAAAATAAAAAATAAAAAAAAATCAAGAAAATATCACTACTCACCCCTGGTCTCCTCGGTATCAAAATCCAAATGGTAAGGAGACCTAGCTCCTCAACTTTTGGCACCTTGAAAAATCCCCCCCTGCCCCCAACATTCACCCTAAACCAATTTCCATCCCCACTTCCTCGTCAACACATCCCGCGTGTTTTCTTAAATTAAACTTCAACAAAGCCTCCAAAGGGAATCACAACGCATATAGATTTGGAGGAGTAGTCCAAGATCATCTTGGTTCTCCTCTCTTTATTTAATTTAGTTCTCAAGGCATCACCAATTTTATGATTACTACCCACATCACATCCGATGGAAAAATCAAACCGCAGGTTATTTGACAAGGTAGGATATTTGATGCAATTAAATTGGGGATTATGTAAATTCATAGGCATTTCTCATGGAGGATTTGGGTCCTTGGTAAAAATATCAACCTTGCCTAGTCCTATGTGCCACACACAAGATACTTTACTCCTCTCTGTTAATGGTGCTGGACCCGCCAACGTGTCAAGGGATCTCCCTAAATAGAAGTCCCAACTAGACCTCAGACCTTTTGGAGTAGGAGTCCCAACAGTGGGTGGTAAATCTATGCCTTGACTGTGATAGCACGTAGAGGTAAGCAAGATATCCTTTTCGGAAGCAAGTGTGTGACCTTGTAGCGAATCAAGAGAGATGCATGGGGAAACTCTAATACACAGAGGGAAAAGAAAGTGTGCCCCTTAGAAGCCTGTAATAGTATGAAGCCTGTAATAGTATGTAGCCTGAAAGGAACACATGAGCCAAATGACATCACAAATTGGAAAGCAGAATAGTTGAAAATCCAAAGTGATGAGTTAAATCAACAACACATTTCAATGAGATTCATATAATCACATACAAAATAGTCTATACATCAATGCGTAAGTTAAAACTACATACATTGCTAAAGTAACCAGAATAGTCGAACTATAATAACAACATATACATGAAACATGATGGCTATGTTATATTATATAAAAGTGAAAGTTCCATCCACACGTACAACCATGATAGACACTAGACCCATAGTGGAACGTTATAGTCAACACTGCCTTCTCCTCCAAAGAGATGTACTCGCTCTACACTGTGGAGAAGCCAAGGCTCGTCACAATACTCTCCAAGCCCTCTCTAAGAAATTCCTAGCAAAAGCTTGGCTCCCAAAAGCACGTTCTATGAGTTATGAGGTTATATATATAGCAAAGGGTGGGGTGACCCTTGAAATTCCCCTTTGTGACTCTTGGACTACCCTCATGACTCTTCAACTTCGTTACATATAACTCTTTACATTACATATGATTGTTTGCATTCCACTAATGACACTTGGAATTTCACTTTACATTACATCTTATTACAATAGTTACGTCTCATAGTAGTGAGGTGGTCGAGACAACTCATAACACAACTCGACATGACACTATTGACATGTACTGGTTGACTGTGTTGTCCATGTCAAGTTGTTGTGCTGTTAAGTGATGGATGTGTCCTTGAATGTACTTTTTCTTCATCTCCACATAGCTTGGTGCTGCGGGGTCTTCAACGGTCTCGGTCTTTATAAGGTGGTTCCATGCATGTGTTTCTTTTGCTTTCTACTTGATGTCCTTCATGTGTATGTTCAACTACGAGAAAGTATTTTAGCATGTGCTCCTTCTTCATCTCGTTCTTTGTCGTGCCATGTTGTATCGATGTACATGTTCCTACAGTCACTCATGATGAGACAACACCAAATCTAAAATATCCTAGTCTACCATGATGCGTTGTCTTTCGGCTCTGAGTGCAGGTGACAAGGAGAGAGGACAAGGCTCTTAAACTATGCAAAGCACATTTTAGGCCGGGATGAGAGGCTTTGGGGCACTATCAAGAAAAACTGCGCAAATGTCACTAGGGGGCAGATTTGCGCAATCCAGGATAGTAGTGATAGTTGTGAGAGAGAACCCAACTAGGAGGTAGAGTTGCACAGTTCCTGGGAGGAAGACATGGCAGGGTGTCCAATAACTGTTGGGAAATTCTGTGCAATTTCCAAGGGGAGGATTGGTCAGGTCATCTGGGAGTCCAACTGGGAATCTGCGCAGTTTCTCCAGGGAAGGCCGTGCGGGCAGCAGGAAGCACTAGCACCAAAATTTGCACAATTTTTCAGAGGAGAACTGGATCAGGCTACAGGAGCTGCTAGTCAAAACTACACAATTCTGGGAGACAGTCCGAGACAGGCAGCATGGGATCCCAGACATAACTGCGCAGTTTCTAGGCTAAGTGCAAAGCGAGGTAGCAAGGTAGCTGCTAGTCAAAACTACACAATTTTTTGAGGGAGAGAAGAGTAGGCTAGCAAGGGGCCAGCCTGTCAAATCACCACAATTTCTCGAGACAGTGTAGTGATACGCAACAGGGACATGTCCCACAATTCTGCACAATTTCTGCAGGCAATGCAAGGTAGGCAACTTGAAAAGTTTTGTGCAGTTTTGGGGATCAGTGTAACCCTAGGTCACATCTCAGTTCATTTTTTCCGGTTGACCAAAGGGAGTTTTGATGGGTGATCTTTGTGAAACGCACAAACTATATTAGATTCTAGGACAACTTCTGTGTTGTTCTGGGAGATAGTTAGCTAGCTCATTTCCAAAATTGCATAATGCAGACTGCCCAGAGGACAACCTCAAGCTCTACACAGTTTTGGGCACCAGTGCAGGGTCACTAAGAGATGAGACTGTGCAGTGCAGCTCATTCAGGGGCCAGTTGAAGGAAGGTTGTCTAGTCAACATATTTTCAGGAAAAATGACTAAGTGTGAGAACAGGTGAACTCGTGCATACATGACATTGTGAAGACATACTTAGCATAACTCAATGATAAGACACCTCAAACCAACAAGAAGAACATGGCAAAGCATGACCCTCTGCGGGATTATCTAATGGTGAAAGTGATAAGTGCGACACTTGGGATAGACCTTCAGACAGATGTGATGACACTTGCGCGACAGTGCTTACAACTTTGTGTGTGAGTGTGATGGGTGTTCACATAGCTAAGACAACCCAAACACATAAATAGAAACCTTCAAAATCACCAAAACCAGATCGCAAGCATGACATAGAAATCAACATGCCAAAGACAACAATTGGTTCAACAAGAAAAAAGGAAGCAAGTCACATTGGGAAATACATGGAATGACTTTCAGTGCTTGCAAACATGCATGTTATTGAAGACATAATGATATGACAATGACAAGTAGTCCTTCAAGTTACACTAAGAGATGTACTTCAAAATATGTACTTTACTTACCATACTTACCCTCGAGATGATATCCATCCAACGAAGTTTGCATGAGGTCCCAATCTTTTGCCGTAACTTGGTTCCTTGGTCCTTCTCCTCAACTCCTTGAGAGTGATGTAGCATGTCACCTTTTCTTGTATTCACTGAGACATAGATCAGCACAATTTCAGCGGACAGTGACTACTACCAGGATGATCTGTGCAGTTTTCGAGAGTAAGGTTGGGTTGCCTGCTTTGTGCAAGTTCTGGGAGCAAGGCTGCTAGACAATTAGGACAACACTGCACAATTTTGAGAAGCAAGGAACTGCTACGGGATAGGGTCTTTAGAGGACAACCATGTACATTTTCTGAGTGTAGTGCTGCCTGAATAGCTAAGGGACAATACTGCGCATACTCTGTTGACAGGACACTACTGCGGGATGGGGTCCTGGGAGGACATCTCTGCCTAGTTTCTGAATGCAGGGTAGCCAGATTACTCTACGCATTTCTGAAGATCAATGTTGGTTGCCTAACTATTCTATGCATTTCCGGATATCATTGTTGGCTGCCTGATTTCTCTATGCATTTATGGAGAGCAGGGTTGGCTGCCTAACTGCTCTGCACATTTCTAGAGGCTAGGGTCTCTAGGCATTGTGCAGTTTCGATAGGAAAGCAAAAAATATTAAGGGTTGTAGAAGCAAAGTGTGCAGTTCCAAAAAGTTGGATGAGGTTAGGTTGCTCGGGGAACTGGCTAAGTATGAGATCAGTGAAACTGATGTAAACAGTGATAGGAATTGACTCTGATCACACACTTGAATACTTAGTGTGATCTAGATTTAAATAGGAACACAAAAAATTATAGAGATAACCATAAACACAGAGATGTAGTGGAAATAATACTTCATTTCGTTAATGTAAAATATTGAAATATGCTTACAAATAGAAAAGGAAATAAACCAGCTAGGGCGATGGTAGCTTATCTTTGAGAAGAGATGTGGCAGCTACATGCCTCCAAACTGTGTTATAATGAGGCTCAAAGGCCTATTTATTGTTGAGAAAAAATGGAAAACCCTAAGCATCCACAAACCTAAGCCTAGAAGATGGAACGCCAAACTGTGGGCCCCGTTTGGGTAAATTGGTACATCAAGTTCCCGGGGTCGTAACTTTGGCACCGATCTCCGTTTGACGCGTACAATAGCTCGTTAAAAATATCTATCCAAGAACTATAACTTTTAGAAGAGCAAAATTGGTCCATGGCCCCATGTTGCTCCCAGATTTCCAAAAAAATGTCGTTTAGGGCCTCAAAACAGCTCCAAAAATTCAGGACCCAAAAAACTGCTAAAAATAGTAAATTGTGCTACAATTACGAAAACTGAAAAACTGAAAGAGACAGTTATGGGGATCCAAGTGGGATAGGTGGGTGGCCACCAAAATCCACCTGGATCATTCCTCCCCCCTTAGGAAGCAGTGGTCCCCATTGCGTTGAGTTACTCCATCTGCTGAACTTGGTCCCTGGTGAGTTGTTCTACAATCTCTGATGTGTCCAGTAATGGTGGGAAGCATGGTCGACGACAATCCACATTGAACACTCGGTACAAGCGAAGAAATGGGGGAATGTTGTGCTTCAAAGTAGTATTTCCCACAGCCGTGGTAATGGTGTAAGTACCATGTCAACATGGTCAAAGCTTCTGATGGGCTCTTGTAAGGCATTCTTTCTGCAAATGCAACCAGACTTTGTTGCCCACCTGAAGCTTGTGTGGTACCCCTATGGGTGAGGAGAATTTGTTCCTGTGTCCTCTCATGACCATATAACTCTGTTGTTGCTGCTGCATGGAGGAACCCTTCACGAGAGTCATGGATGTGGTGACAATCTTCCCCTTACTCTTGGGAGCGAACCAAACAAAAAATGAATATCCTAGTCTAGGAGATGAGCTTGCTACATTTCTTGGCAGTGATCAAAGAGGTGGCAGTAGATGGGGATACCTCCAGTATCATATATATAATGAATTACCCAAAGAAATAATAACAGCGTGAGGCCTTGACTCATACACAGCGTCTCACCTCCACAAGTATGGCTAGCCTAATAATACATCACAAATATCCAGAGTTGTAACATCACACAATACCTTGTCTGTGAAGGGTTTGATGATGTAGGGAAGGCAGCATTGTTGGCGAACTCAGAGATCTCGTCCCTTGTGAAGCCACCCAATACTGTACAGCTGCAGATGTGGTGTAGTTGATAGGCCCAATTGCTTCATGACCTCTGCTGAAATGAGGTTATTTTGGCTACCACTGTCGACAATGAATTGCAGCAGTGAACCCTTCACCCATATCTCTGAGTGGAAAAGACGCTCCCCCTCCTCTCGATCTTCGGGCTCATTCTTCTGGATCTTGGCGGTGACAATAGTGGCATTGGGCTTTGCATCAATGATCTACTTCCCTTTGTCATTCCCCTTGTCAGGTTCTAACTCAGGATCGAAACATGCATCTGATTTAGAAGCCTTCAATTCGGCCACCAGTGACTGCTTGGTCCGACACTCACTTGTGTTATGAGTGGGACTCTTGTGGAACTCACACCACTTTCTTGTGTCCTTCTTCGATTTTGTGGTGTTGTTATTTTCTTGTGGCTTCGACGAGTTGTCTTGGGTCACCGTGCCTTAGCTTTGTCCTTTGGTCTTCGAATTTGCAGATCCAAAGTCTCGCTTCTTCTGTTTAAATTTTTGCTCAATTTTGACAGCGTATCGGTACCTCGTGTCGAGCGAGGAGATGTTCAGGAACTCCATCTCTTCCTAGATTTATCTGTGTAGGCAGTCGCAGTATTTGAGTACCAAATGCAGCTCAGAGTCCTTGATACCCAACTATGTGCGAAGGGTATGAAAAATGTTTGTGAACTCTAGCACATCTTGGTCCCTTCCCTATCGCAGCATGGTCCACTTTATGTATTTGTCCTCATAGCTTTTGACAGGGTAATACTGCTCCTTGATGGAATCTTGTGATGAATTCCAAGTGGGTGCAACTGAAAATAGTGAGCCTGTGCTTTCGTCCTTCTGCTCGCAGTAGGTTTCCCACTAGTCCTTGATGTGGGGGGCTACTTTGAGAAGAGAAAAAACAATCTTTTCCCGACTCGAAAATTCATGAACAGAAAAATACCCTTCTAACAGATTTAACCATTTATCTACGGCATTTTTGTATATTTGACCCTTGAAGATGGGGATTTCAAAGTTAACTTGTACCTTAAAGGGCATGGCGCTTCCAGAGTAGCTGCTGGAAGCTGATGCGTCGCCTCTGGGTAGCCGCTGAAGGATTTGCGCAAAGTTGTCCATCATCGCGTTCCTTTGCCACTCGAGGGCTTCTTCGAGCAATATTTTGATAGGATATCCTGCCCCCTCGTCTTTCTTTTCATCCACCATGGGAGTTCGTTTGATTTTCGAGGTTGGTCTTGCAAAGGTTCGACCAGTTCAAGCCCTAATTCCTTATATCCCGACCTCATTGGGGACATGCAAAGAAAAAACAGAGAAAAAGCAAACCACTTTGATACCACTGATTCGGATTTAAACAGGAACGCAACAAATTATAGAGATAACCATAAACACAGAGATGCAACGGAAATAATACTTCATTTCATTAATGTAAAATACTGAAATATGCTTACAACTAGAAATGGAAATAAACCAGCTAGGGCGATGGTAGCTTATCTCTGAGAAGAGATGTGGCGGCTACATGCCTATAAACTGTGTTACAATGAGGCTCGAAGGCCTATTTATTGTTGAGAAATAATGGAAAACCCTAAACATCCAAAAACCTAACCTGGAAGATGAAACGCCAAACTGTGGGCCCCGTTTGGGTAAATTGGTACATCAACTTCCCGGGGTCGTAACTTTGGCACTCGATCTCTGTTTGACTCGTACAATAGCTCGTTAGAAAGATCTATCCGAGAACCATAACTTTGGAAAGAGAAACATGTTGCTCCTATATTTCCCAAAAAACGCCGTTTAGGGCCTCAAAACGGCTACGGAAGTTCAGGACCCGAAAAACTGCTAAAAATAGTTTATTGCGCTACAGTTATGGAAATTGAAAAAATAAAAGAGATAGTTGTGGGGGTCCAAGTGGGATAGGTGGGTGGCCACCAACATCCACCTCGATCATTCCTCCCCCTTCGGAAGCAATGGTCCCCATTGCGTTGAGTTACTCCATCTGCTGAACTTAGTCCTTGGTGAGTTGTTCTGCAATCTCTGATGTGTCTAGTAATGGTGGGAAGCATGGTCGACTACGGTCCACATTGGACACTCGGTGCAAAAGAAGGAATGGGGGAATGTTGTGCTTCAAAGTATTATTTCCCACAGACCTAGTAATGGTGTAAGGACCATGTCGGCGTAGTCGGAGCTTCTGATGGGCTCTTGTAAGGCGTTCTTTCTGCAAATGCAACCAGACTTTTTTGCCAACCCGAAGCTTGTGTGGTACCCCTGTGGGTGAGGAGAATTTATTCTTGTGTTATTTCATGACCATATCCCTCTGTTGTCGCTGTTGCATGGAGGAACCCTTCGCGGGGGAGGTTCTGACTCAGGATCGGAACATGCATCTTATTCAGAAGCCTTTTGTTTGGCCACCAATGACTGCTTCGTCCGACACTCACTTGTGTTATGAGTGGGAATCTTGTGGAACTCACACCACTTTCCTGTGTCCTTCTTATACTTTGTGGTGTTGTTCTTAACTTGTGGCTTCGATGGGTTGTCTTGGGTCACCCCGCCTTGGCTTTGTCCTTTGGTCTTCGAATTTACAAATCCAAAGTCTCGCTTCTTCTGTTTAAACTTCTGCTCGATTTCAACAGTGTATCGATACGTCGTGCCGAACGAGGAGATGTTTAGGAACTCCATCTCTTCCTGGATGTATCTATGTAGAAAACCACGGTATTTGAGTACCAAATGTCGCTCAAATTCCTTGATACCCAACTATGTGCGAAGGGTATGAAAAATGTTTGTGAACTCCAGCACATCTTGGTCCCTTCCCTGTTGCAGCATGGTCCACTTTATATATTTGTCCTCATAGATTTTGACAGGGTAATACTGCTCCTTGATGGCATCTTGGAATGAATTCCAAGTGGGTGTGGCTGAAAATAGTGATCTTGTGCTTTCCTCCTGCTCGTAGTAGGTTTTCCACCAGTTCTTGACGTGGGGGGCTGCTTTGTGAAGAGAAAAAACAATCTTTTCCTGACTCGATTATTCATGAACAGAAAAATACCCTTCTAACAGATTTAATCATTTATCTATAGCATTTGTGTCTATTTGACCCGTGAAGATGGAGATTTCAAAGTTAACTTGTACCTTAAAGGGCCTAGCGTTTCCAGAGTAGCTGCTAGAAGCCGATGTGTTGCCTCTGGGTAGCCGCTGAAGGATCTGTGAAAAGTTGTCCATCATCACGTTCCTTTGCCACTCGAGGGCTTCTTCAAGCAAGATTTTGATAGGATCTCCTTCCCCCTCATCTTTATTTTCATTCGCCATGGAAGGTTGTCAAGATTTTTCAAGGTTTGTCTTGCAAAGGTTCGACCAATTCAAGCCCTAACTCCTTATATCCTGACCTCGTTGGGGACATGCAAAGAAAAACATAGAAAAATCATACCGCTCTAATACCACTGATCCGGATTTAAACAGGAACGCAACAAATTACGAAGATAACCATAAACACAGAGATGCAGTGGAAATAATACTTCATTTCATTAATGTAAAATACTGAAATATGCTTACAAATAGAAATGGAAATAAACCAGCTAAGGCGATGGTAGCTTATCTCTGAGAAGAGATGTGGCAGCGACATGCCTCTAAACTATGTTACAATGAGGCTCGAAGGCCTATTTATTGTTGAGAAACAATGGAAAACCCTAAACATCCAAAAACCTAAGCCTAGAAGATGAAACGCAAAATTGTGGGCCCCGTTTGGGTAAATTGGTAGATCAACTTCCTGGGGTTGTAACTTTGGCACCCGATCTCCATTTGACATGTACAATAGCTTGTTATAAAGATCTATCTGAGAACTATAACTTTGGGAAGAGCAACATGGATCATTCCCAAAAAACACCATTTAGGGCCTCAAAATGGCTCCAAAAGTTCAAGACCCGAAAAAATGCTAAAAATAGTAAATTATGCTACAATTACGGAAACTGAAAAACTAAAAGAGACAGTTGTGGGGGTCCAAGTGGGATAGGTGGGTGGCCACCAACATCCACCTGGATCATAGTGATACAACATAGACCATCCAAAACATAAAGGACATACTTTGCTTGATGCGACAACCTTTGTGACAAGAGTGCGTGAAGTGAGTGTGAAACATGTCTATGTAATGAGAACAACCCATATGCACAATATTTCCCCTTGAAGTAGAACAACATTCCCTTTGTATGACAAACAATAATCTTGATGCCCAAAGATGACACATACTACATAAATATGAGAACGTGAAAAAATCTTAAGATCAAGGAGGGGGCTTGAGATCATCATCTTACCAATAAGTGACCAAGGAACGATCGATCACAGGATCCATGGTAGGCTCTGAAATTTGCATGCAAGCCAAAATTTTGGAGGGTGGTTGTAGCCGCTACAACATTAGCGACACACTGGTAGAACTCCAGCTCTTTGTATGGACCTTGTTTCGTGAAAAGTGAGTCTAACCCTTCTGGAAGTATTGTTTGATTCTTTGATCATCATGGCTTCCTCACTAGCTTGAGTGAAAGATGTAGTCCCTACCATTCTCTTGATCGGTTAGTACACATACCAAGCCAAGTCAACTGAGTTGTTTCAATTGGGGATGAGGGGTATATGGATGCATAAGTAATATAATTGTCAGAGTTTTAGTTTCATCTCTGGTGTTGCTCCGCTACTAGCAAGCATGTACAGTACCCCGGCAAAGTCACGCAGAAACACAAGCATTGCTTTACTACTAGTAGACTTGGAAAGTACCCCAACGGAGTCACATAGGAACACAAGCATCACTTCGCTTCCAGCGAGCCTAGTCAGTACCCCGGCAGAGTCACTTGCATCACCTCTCTGAATAGAAAGCTTTTCCCTTCTTTCGCGTTATTTATTTTTTTCATTTTTCTTATTATTTTCATTTTTCAAAGAACTGTGAATAGACACTTATTTATTTTAGAGGTGGAAGAGGGATCCTGACTTATTGAGAGAAAAAGAGGTTGTACCTTCAAATAAGTATGTTATATATATCTCTGACATACTTGTTACGCTTTTCTCCCTCTCCTTACTCTACTTGACTGATCTAACAAGGGTTAACCCAAAAAACCGATTAGAGTAGGTGGTACTAGTTAACAGTGCAAGTGTTGTGTTTTTACCAAGACTCGCTCCAAACAGAACGTATTTTCCCTCAGGGTATCATTGACTGAAGACAACAAACTCTCCATAAAGAGAGAGGACAACAGATAACCAAGTGTTGATAGTTGTATGAGTCCTCTTATATTTTCCCAGCTTATCTCGAGAGACAAACACGATTTCATGTGAGACTCAAGCTACGGTGCAAACAAGAAAACAAAAAGTAAAGCTAAGAGCATAAGTAAAGCGAGAGAAAAACAAGTAAGAAAAGAAAGCAAGAAATCAAAACAAACCAAGAAAGAAAGCAAGCAAACATGCAAACAAAGAAAAATAAGAAAGAAAACACTACTCCTACTCCTAAACTAAACAGTGCATGGTCCTCCTCACATAAAGTGATATTTTCTATGTAGCCACCAGTGCATTGGTTGGTCCATGTTGGTGAAGGCATGGTTCAAAAGAAATATAAGCGTGTAAACCAGAAAACAATAAAGATAAATCATTGAAGACCAACATGCTCCGAGTTTAAAAGCGTCAACAGAAAAGAAAAGAGTAAAATCATGGGATAATCATTACGTGGACCTATCATGGTTTAATATGCATCACACTACGTGTGGATGACAAACATGCACACTTTTTTTACCGCGAAAAATGAGAAAACACAAGAAATAAATACAACTTACGTCTAGCAAGAGTGTTCATTGTGTATTATTACTCGAACGCATGAGATATGGGATCACGTGATTCAGGTGGAGGATGTGAATTAGATTGATCTTTAGTGTAAACAAGAGAGTGATGAGGAGCCTTTGGTGTTTCAATAGATTTATGATCTGAAGTGGAGTCGACCTCAAGACAGCGAGGGCCTGACATAACCATAAACTTAGGCTGAAGTGCCTCGATAGCTTATGGGGTTTCCACTTCATCAACAGGTAGATCATAGAAGATGGTGGTTTAGAAACATCAACAGTGAATGAATCAACGTCGTGATCGAATGAAGGATAAAATGGAGATCATGAAAACCACGATCAAAAAACTTGAAAAATGCATCAGCATCATCATGAATTAGTAAACCTTACATAGGGGTTGATGAGAAGAAAGAATATTCACCTTCCATATTTCCAGAAATGACATATGAAATATTAAGTGGTTTTGCAAACAGAGATGTGTCCTCTCAGCTATGCAATGGCAGACTAACATCCGGTGTATCGTGTGAATGATCGGAAGTAGATGTATCTGGGAATGAATTCTCACATAGACAATTAACAATGGCAGAATCACCAAAGATGTCAGGGAAAAGCGGATGAGGTGTAGACAGAACAAGGTCATCCTTCACCACGAGTTCTTCTTAGATTCCCACACATACTCATCATAAATGATAGTGCAGGTTGGATGCTCAACACCAACTCCTTTGAAAACTTGATCCTCATGAACAACAAGTGTGGAGTTCAAAACAGGATAATATAGTAAGTAACAATCCAGAGGATCAACAGAACATGGGGATGGGAGTTGAGGAAGCCAGTCCACTTGACAACCAACAATCTTGCTATCCAAATCTGCACAAAAATCAAGAGCAGGTGGGGTGGGAGGACGTGACCATTCAATAGATATATGTGCACCTTCTCCCGCTTCACATTACGGGGCTAGAGTTGTTTGATGAGATGAGGAAGGATAGTAACTCATGACAGCAACCATGTCCGCCTTGGATTTAGCAGCTCTAACACCAAGGTATGTTGGGATGGGTTTGAATGATTCTAAAACTTATGGATTTTGAGATATATGAAGAAAGTATTGAAATATTTCAAGAAGAAATTTTAATCAATTTCATCCTCGAGGAAGTGAAATGTGAGATTACGAAAGCAATCCCAGAATTGCACCAAGGATTCATCAAGGGATTTTTGTAATTCGAGAATTTTTTTTTAAGTGCTTGACAGTCAAACCTGTGGAAAGCATCGGCTAACTCTTTAACAAAATGACCAAATGAGTGAATATATTTTTCAGGTAGTGTGACAAGCCATTGCAATGGGTGCCTACGAAGCGTGAATGCGAACATTGTGCAGATCACGTAATCCTCAGGGGTTTCAAGGCTATCATATAGATTGGTGAAGACAAGACTATGCCTCTACCAAGTTTTTCTGCCTTCACCTTCATATGTGGTCTATGACAAGAGATTCCATAACTCCTCTGAGATTTAAAGTCATTTCCATAAGACATACATCTCGGAGGATGAAACTGTAACATAAGGCATGATAAATGAGAAAATATTCAAAACAGACTTTTTTGACTCAAATTGTCATTTGGACCTCCCTCTAGCACCAGAAATGTTGACGGTGTTGGACTTGCCAACATGTCAGGGGATCTCCCCGATAAGAAGTACCAACTAGACCTCAGACTGTTTAGAGTAGGAGTCCCAAAAATGGGTAGTAAAGATATGCCTTGACTGCAATAGCACATAGAGGTAAGCAAGATATCCTTGTCAGAAGCAAGTGTGTGACCTTGCAACGATCCAAAAGAGATGCATGGGAAGTTATAACACACAGAGGGAAAAGAAAGTGTGCCTGTTAGAAGCTTGTAATAGTACATAGCCTGAAAGGAACACACGATCTGCATGACATCACAAGATGGAAAGAAGAATAGTCGACAATCCAAAGTGATGAGTTAAACCAACAACACGCTTTAATGAGATTCATACAATCACATACGGAATGTCCATACATCAATGTGTAAGTTTAAACAACATACATTGCTAAAGTAACCAAAATAGTCGAACTATAATAAGAACATATGCATGAAACGTGTTGGCTCTATTATATTATATAAAAGTGAAAGTTCCATCCATACATACAACCATGACAGCCACTAGCCCCAATAGAGGAACGTTACAGTCAACACTGCCTTCTCCTCCAAAGAGACGTACTCACTCTGCACTGTAGAGAAGCGAAGGCTCATCACAATACTCTCCAAGCCCTCTAAGCAATGCCTAGCAAAAGCTTGGCTCCCAAAATCTCATCCTATGAGTCATGAGGTTCTGTATATAGCAAAGGTTGGGGTGACCCTTGAAATTCTCCTTTGTGACTCTTGGACTACCCTCATGACTCTTCAACTTCATTACATATAGCTCTTTGCATTACATATGACTATTTGCATTCCACTAATGACACTTGGAATTTCACTTTACATTACATCTGATTATAACAGTTACGGCTCATAGTAGTGAGGCAACTGAGACAACCCATAACACAACTCGACATGACACTATTGGCATGTACTTTCTGACTGTGTTTTCCATGTCAAGTTGTTGTGCTGTTAAGTTATGGATGTCTCCTTGAATGTACTTTGTCTTCATCTCCACATATCTTGGTGCTACGGGGTCTTCAATGGTCTCGGTATTTCCAAGGTGGTTCCATGAATGTGTTTCTTATGCTTGTTGCTTGATGTGCTTTGTATGTATGTTCAACTACGAGAAAGTCTTTTAGCATGCGCTCCTTCTTCATCCCATTTGTTATCGCACCATGTTCTATCGATGTACCTATTCCTAGAATCACTCATGACAAGATGACTTCAAATCTGAAATCTCCTAGTCCACCACGATACATTGTCTTTCGGTTCCAGGTGCAGGTGACCAAGAGAGAGGACAAGGATCTTAAACTATGCAAAGCACATTTCAGGCTGAGATGAGAGGCTCTAGGGCACTGTTAGGAAAAACTATGCAGATGTCACTGGGGGGTAGATTTGCGCAATCCAAGATAGCAGTGACAACTGCGGGAGAGAACCCAACTAGGAGGCAGAACTAAACCGTTCCTGGGAGGAATGCATGGCAGGGTGTCCGGGAACTATTGGACAATTATGTGCAATTTCCAATGGAAGGACTGGGTAGGTCATCTAGGATTCTAGCTAGGGATCTACGCAGTTTCTCCAAGGAAGGTAGTGCGAGCATCAAGAAGCACTAGCAGGAAAATATTTGCAATTTTTCAGAGGACAAGATCATGCTACAGGAGTTGCTGGTCAAAACTATACAATTGTTGGATACAGTCTGGGACAGGCAGCAGGATCTCCTAGACATAACTGTGTAGTTTATGGGCTGATTACAGAGTGAGGCAGCAGGGAAGGTGCTAGTCAAAAATGTGCAATTTTATGAGGGAGAGAAGAGCAGGCCAGCAGGGGGCAAACCTGTGATATTTGCGCAATTTATCAGGACAGTGCAGTGACAAGAAACAGAGACTTGTCCCACGATTATGCACAGTTTTTGCAAGCAGAGCAAGGCAGGAAACTGGAAAAGTTTTGCGCAAATTTGGGGATCAATGTAGCCCTGGGTCACAGCTCAATTCAGTCTTTCAGTTGACTAGAGAAAGGCTTGATTGGTGATCTTTGCGGGAAGCACAGACTAGATCTGATTCTGGGACAATTTTTGCGTTGTTCTAGGAGATAGTCAACTGGCTCATTTCTAGAATTGGATAGTGCATGCTTCCTGGAGGATAGCCTCAAGCTCTATGTAGTTCTAGGAAGCAGTGCAGGGTCACTAAGAGCTGAGACTTCACAGTGTATCTCATTTGGGGTCCTGTTGAAGGAGGTTTTTCCAGTTGACGAATTTTTAGGAAAAATGACTAAGTGTGAGAACAAGTGAACTCGTCAATACATGACATTGTGATCACATACTTAGCATAAATCAACGAGAAGACACCTCAAACCAAGAAGACAAACATGGAAAAGCATGACCTTCTATAGGACTGTCTAATGGTGAAAGTGACAAGTGTGACATTTGGGATAGACCTTCGGATGACCATGATGACACTTGCATGAAAGTGCTTACAACTTTGAGTGTGAGTGCGACGGATGTTCACATAGCTAAGACAACCCAAACACACAAATACAAACCTTCAAAATCACTAGAATCGGATTGCAATCATGACATAACAATCAACATGCCAAAGACAATAGTTGGTTCAACAAGCGAAAAGGAACCAAGACACATGGGGAAACACATGGAATGAATTTCAGTGCTTGAAAACATGCATGTTATTGAAGACATAATGATATGAAAATGAAAAGTAGTCCTTCAAGCTATAATAAGAGATGTACTTCAAAATGTGTACTTTACATACCATACTTACCCTCGAGATGATATGCATCCGACGAAGTTTGCATGAGGTCCCGATCATTTGCCATAACTTGGTTCCTTGGTCCTTCTCCTCAACTCCTTGAGAGTTACGTAGTATGTCACCTTTTCTTGTAGTCACTAAGAGATAGGTCATCGCAGTTTCAGTGGGTAGTGAATGCTGTCGGGATGATCTGCGCAATTTTCAATAATAAGGTTGGGTTGTCTGCTCTGTGCAATTTCTGGGAGCAATGTTGGGTTGCCTGCTTTGCGCAATTTCTGGGAGCAAGGCTGCTAGACAGTTAGGACAACACTGCATAGTTTTGAGATGCAAGACACTGCTGCAGGATGGGGTTTTGGAAGGACACCCCTATGCAGGATCTGAGTGCAATGCATCCTGAGCAGGTGAGGGACAATATTATGCATTTTTTGATGACAGGACACTGCTACAGGATGGGGTCCTTGGAGGACACCTTTATGCAATTTCTGAATGCAGGGTAGCCAAACTTCTCTATGTATTTCTAGAGAGTAGTGATATTTTCTTGACTGCTCTGTGCATTTCTGGAGAGAAGTGTTGGCTACCTAACTTCTCTGTGCATTTCTGAAGAACAGTGTTGGGTGCATGACTGCTCTTCGTGTTTCTGGAGAGCAGTTTTGGCTGCTTGACTTCTCTGCGCATTTCTGGAGAGCAGTGTTGGTTGGGCAGCTAAGGGACAACACTACGCAGTTTCTGAAGACAATGGGTTGCAGCTGGGGAAGGACACTGGAGGAAACCATTGCACATTTTTGGATGCCAAAGGAGGTTGGGGTCTCTACGCATTGTGCATTTCCAATAGGAAAGGAAAAAATCTTGAGGGTTGCATAAGCAAAGTGTGTAGTTCTGGAAAGTTGGATGAGGCTAGGTTGCTAAGGGAACTAGATAAGTGTGAGATCAATGAAACTGATATAAACAGTGATAGGACTTGACTATGATCACACACTTGATCGCTTAGTGATACAACATAGACCATCCATAACATAAAGGACATACTCTGCTTGATGCAAAAACCTTTGTGACAAGAGTGCATGAAGTGAGTGTGAAACATGTCTATGTAATGAGAACAACCCATACACACAAGATTTCCCCTTGAAGCAGAACAACATTCCCTTTGCATGAAAAACAATAATCTCAATGCCCAAAGATGACACATACTGCATAAAGATGAGAACATGAACAAATCTTAAGATCAAGGAGGGGGCTTGAGATCATCAGCTTACCAATAAGTGACGAAGGAACAATCGATCATAGGATCTATGGTAGGCTCTGAAATTTGCATGCAAGATAAAATTTTGGATGGTAGTTGTAGCTGCTGCAACACTCTCTTAACATGATAGGTATCTATATTTCTCTGCATTCTCATAGAACTTCTCAGAAAGGAAGACCAACTCACTAACGAGCCACATTTTTTCCCCAACATTTTATATTCTTGGCTCTGAACCATAATTCACTTTGGCCACTAGATGTCACTTTTGGGAAAAATTGTATCCAACTTTCTTGACTTAGCATTGGAGCTTCAATGCAATGCTTGGCTATCTTTATAGCAGGTTGGCCATTCCATGTCGCAGGTTGACCCTCCTCTTTCTCTGGTTATATTTTGATATTTGGATTTCCTATGGTTCAGTTTTGACCTACACCTCTGTTAATTTCTTGGGATTTGTTTCTTCCTCGTCAGCTTCATTTCATTTTCATATTTGTTGGCTACTTTCACTCTCATGAAACTTAGGCCTCTAGGGAGTTCCTTCTCTTTGGTCCCATCCTTTCTTGGCCACCTTACATCTTTCCAATCCATCTCTTGAGTTTGACACTCTTCCTTGGACATTGCTTCGAGAATTCTCTCCGCGAACACCTCACCTTCCATCCACCGATGTCTCATTTTTTACACTTCCCTCCTTTCCCACAAAATCAGTCTTCCCCCTCATGTAACTAGAATGACCCATCAGGGAGCTCATTTCTGTCAAGGGACAATGTATTATCAAGACTGTGGAAATTAGGGAAGTGCATGGGATTATATGAGAGTTGAAGGCGCACCAACACATTTTTAGATCTCACCCCACCTCCTATTCAAGAAAAAGTCTCACAACTCTAGCAGGAAATGGCCAATCAATGGCACCTTCTCTCAAACACAAATGTAATGATAGACATTTCTAACTAGGTGCCCAATGCAGTTCACACATGTGGACGATATAATCAATATATGTACATGATGCACTGTTATTGATACATGAAATATTTGTTGGGAATATTCTTATTAAATAGGCATGAAAACAGGTATAACCTCCTCCTCTCCATGGAACACTTGGAATGGCACATGACATACTTGGATCATTGACTGGAGCGCACTGAGAAGCACCCTGGCATCCCTCCTGCTACTAGTTGTTTAACAGGTAGCAACAAGGAGCCAATTTAGGCCACAATAACAAATTCATATCCCTCCTCTTATACTTTTCCTCTTGCTATGTTTTTAGCTTATAAGTTACTTGCTTCTCTATATTTTCCTAAAGACGTCAAAAGGTCAATTTTAAGCATATGTATTTTGTATTTTGACTTTCTAGGAAGAATTTTGTCTTATGCTTCCTTGAAATTAATACATTTTTGGATATGGTTAGGCTATCTTAGTGACCAACCTATCTAGTAAAATGTCTAGTACTATCATGTACTATCTTGTTTGGAAGGAAATACAAATATTTATTTCAAAAAAGAATGAGGACTTAACTAGATTCTAGGATGACTCATGGAAACAAATGGCCAAACTAGGAGGAAACGCGAACTACATGTAGTTGGAAGCATTAATGAAAGAGAAAGGCTATGCCATGGTGGATCACTATTAGAAGCAATGAGAAGGATATGTTGCATGGAAACAATAAAAATTCGAAGAAAATTGGAATATTGTACTCATGAGTGGTCTCTCCTCGATCAAAATATCCAAGAGAGAAAGATACCCATTATGGATGGACATGATAAACAATTACGGGGTTATAAACCAGCAACCACCTTCAGGGTCAATGAAATGTATCGTCTTTCCTCCTATCATATTCAAATCCATCAAGATATAATTTGGTCTCACATCTAGTACCTAAACCTCTTGCCCAAAGTAGCTAACTTCTTGTGCTTACTTGCGAAAACCAGAGATCTTACTTGGGACTAGATCATTCAGCGAGCCTTTGAAGGTCAATCCCTTTTCCACCTTTGTAAAGACAACCAAGAGACAAAAAATCACATTTTCAATGCTTGCAACTTTCTAAAATACTTATGGACATAGGTAGCCATTGTATTTGAGAGATTTGATATGTAGAATATGGATATCATTAAAACTTTAAATTCATGGAGACTCTTAGCCCTCCATAATCTCGTACTCAATCAAGATAGGATCCTCACTCCTATTTTTTTCTATCGTGCTTATGGAAAGAAATAAATGGTTGCATATTCTATAGAAAGATGCTCAATGTTGAGGCAATTAAGCTCTGAGCACTTCAAAATATAAGAAAATCCATTGTTTAAGGACCCTGATATCCTAAGGACCAGTCAACTACTTTAGCAGAATCTCTTATCTTGAGGAAGCACTCCTTCACCCACTCCTCTCTTCCCCCACTCCCTTTCCCCATCCTTCCCACACTCCCTCAATCCCCTCTATTACCCCCCACCCCCTACAGGTTTCCTTAAGTATAACTTTGACAAAGCAACCAAAGGAAATCAAAGTGCCTTAGGTTATGGTGGGCTCTTCAGTGACTGTAAAGGTCACCTAGTTTAAATCTTAGCAGGCTCCATGGGGATCAATGGAAATAGTACCACTAATATGTTCACTCTAGAATATGGTCTTCTCGTTGCGATGACTTTGGGATTCAACAAGTTGATTGTTGAAGGAGACTTACATTTGGTAATATCAGTCCTAAAAAGGCTCATAAATGGTGCAAGAGTGGAAAAACTATCTTCTAGTTGGAGACTTGAAAAATATCTCACTTGTATTGCCTCCCTTCTGCCTCACCTCCCGATCATCATCCCCCTTCATATCATACGCTTAGGAAACAAAGCTAAAGATTACCTAACAAACCTAATATGCTCCAATGAGAATATCTCCCTCTCCTCCCACTAGTCCACTATCAAATCCTCTTCACTATTAGAAGATTTTCACTCTTTTCTATCCAAAGATCAAGACCAATTGACTTCCAAAATAAAAGAAACAATCTTGTTTGGGGTGACAAACATCTTTGAAGTGTGGGAGGGACAACTCAACCATCATCACTCTACTCACTTAACGGGAGAGCCATAGTTGTCCCACCCACTACATGACCCACACTCATTACCATGATGATCCATGATATGCTCAACACCATTACTTATTTAATGACTATAGGTGGCATCGAGAAAAATCTCGATGATAGCATGGTGAGGTATAACCTAGGTTCATGAAGGAATACCATTATCATCCTTATCGAGTTATGCCTACAACTTTCACTCTGGAAACTTCCCAACCAGACCCAATTTTTGTTCTTGCATTATTATTTCCCTTTCGTTAAAGGGTTTATGACTAGGTCCTTCTGACCTGACCTCCACCATATAACCTATTATTCATATCTTTCCTGCTAAACAAAATGAAATTTCAATGATTCTAAGCAAGTTGGTTGATTAGATGCATTTAAGTACTCTTGAGGGGATGGTGGTTTCTCTAGGCCTAGAGTTCCCCTATATGGATACTAGGTCCCTACACCATATATGTTGTGGTGGCCACACTCAAGGATGTGTTTGTAACAACCCCTGGTTGATTTTCCACGTAAATAAAACAAGACCAAGGTCACGAGACACATATTCGAAGCTAAATTTTGGGAAAAAAATTTAGTGAGCATAACTTGTGATTAATTAATGGCTATGGAAATTGGCAAAGGAATTGGAAAAGTCAAAGTGGAAAAAATTGGAATTTATTTATGAAAATAAAGGTAAATAGGAGAAAGGAAGGTATAAAGACACAAATTTTCATGCAAGGGAAATTAGAAGAAAAAAGAAGGAAAATGAAGAAAATAGAAGCTTAAATGATAAAAAGGCTTCAGAGAATCAATTCACAGCTTTTGTTAGTTCAATGTTGGCTCTCTCATTTCATACTCTCATTCTCTCACACTCTTTCACACTTAGAGAAATATTGGAGCACTTTAGAATTCACTTGCAGTGGAGAAAGAAAGCAAAGGAAAATAAGGGAGCACAAGGAAACAGTTTAATCAATAGCTACAACATGGATACTTTGTAGGTAACAGGTTGAATGTGTGATTTCTTTGTTGATTTGTGAATGCATTGCATATGCATGTGATTCTTCAGTTATGTGTTGTCATTGGCATGGAGATTTTCCTGGATTGACAATGTTTTCACCCTTTCCTTGTGATTTCCTAGATATCTATGTTGTTGTGGGATTTCCACTTGTTGTTTTTCTAGTTGGTGCTTAGGTTCCCTATGGCTATGGGTTGGAACAAATTCTCTGGAAGCCTTGTAAAAACTTGGGTTGAGTTCCTAGTTCTCGGAGCCGCTGTTTTTGACAAACACTCTAGAGCCCTTGGTGGGTTTAGTTACTAGTTCTTGGAGTTGTGGTTAGAAAAAACGCTCTCGAGCCCTGAAAAGTTGTGAGTTGAGTTACTAGTTCCTGGAGCGCTGGAAGATTGTGGGTTGAGTTACTAGTTCCTGCAGCCCTAGAAAACTTGGTTAGAGATCATTCTAGTTGATGTTAGTGATTTCTGGACCATAGAGGTGGAATCACTATGGTTGAGGGTTGAGGTGGTGTGGCCTCTAGAGGCCCTGGTTGGTTATTTCTTGTTTATTTCCATGAGATCCCACATTCATGCTTGGAATATGGCTTAGGGGTGATTAGCTTAAAGAGAGATTTGGTTCAACCCAATCTATGGTCGAGTGGTATGTGGAAGTCCCTGACTTGGGTTACATTTTCATATATTAATAAGATTTATTTTCCTATTGTGATCTATGACCATTTGTATTGATTATGATGATGATGTTATGGTTGATTTTCCATGGTTTATATGTTGGTTATATGATGCATGCTATCTATGGCTCCTGTCATGTTTTGGTAAGCTAATGAATGGTTGATGAATGCATGAGCTAACAAGTGTTATTGTAGCTAGCTAGAGAGGATTCAAAGCCTTCTTGGTGGTTATCAGATGAAGGATATCAATTTATGATCAGATATGCGTTCATGACATGTAGCTTACATTTTTTCCATATGTTTGACGAAATGTTTGGGATGGATGAGGAATATTTGGGTAGAGTCCTTTCTTGAGTTTTGATTGGTTGGATTTGTCATTACCTTTGATTGAATTTTGGAAAGTTGAAGGCAAGTCTGGGCAGTGGTCTAGAGTCTCACTTGAAAAGGTGGCACAGATCTTGGAACAACATGCTCATTACTGGAGGATTTAGGCCATAACTGAATGTAAGGAGGCTTGTGTGTGTATTTGGAGACCTATATGGCCCTCTTGCCTTGTTATGTGTGCATTTGGGATGCAAGGTCAAACAAAAAGAATTCCAACTCAACAGTTGATCACCTGGAGTGGTTGTTTAACTCTTGAGTGATCTATAGTCCCTGTAGGATGTTTGTAAGTGTCGGTGTGTCGACCCCACTTCCATAATTGGAACTTGGAGGTTAGGTGATGTCATAGTGACACTCGTCTCATGTTTACCTTAGCGAGCTTGTGAATTTGGGTAAATGTGGGAGGAGGCATTACAACATTAGAACTCAGGTATTTCGGGGACCTTGTTTTGTTTTCACTAAATTTTAAATTTATTATAGTTTATGGATTTATGTGTTGGTGGAAATGTCCTCCTTTTTGGAACATATCTTGGTTTGGTATGGTGGCAGTCTCACTCTTAGCTCTGTCTTGTTCTGGATATTTCGCACGATATTTATTGTTTACTAGTTTTATTTTCTTTATTATAAATTCTAAGCCTTTGAAGGTTAGCTTTTTCCTAATTGCAGTTTCTCTTCCTCCACTGTCACTTCCCTTGATGTTGAAAAATTTGTAACTAGGTTCGCTCTTCATAGATATGAAATGTTCTTTTGATTCTTGTATTTTGTAAAATGAAAGAAAATTTATTATTGTTATTTTTGAGCATGGGTTTCATGCTCAAGGTCTTTAATTTTAGAGGTCAAGCATCCATTGAGTGTTTCTAGAATTTTGCATAGGTCAAGAAGTCAAAAGATTCATTATCATATGTCGAAGGCCCCATCAGGCACATTGTAACTAGTAAAGATTTTTTTTATTTATTTAAAAGTGTCAAAATACCATCCAAGGCCAAGTTGGTCTAGCAGCTAAGAAGTCAGCTTATTTTGAGGAGCCACATCCACCTTAAGAAGCCTAATATAAAGGAGGAAACTCAACCTCCTTGGAAACAATTCACTTCTCACTCATCCAAGAAAAACAGAAGCACAAGAATGATATCGAAGAAGAAGCACGACGAATAAAGGAAGTTTATGGGTTAAATTTCTCTCACACGTGTAAAGAAGGAATGTTAGGTTTTGCTACTTCAAGGTCGAAATTCTCTATCTGTTGAAAGATGATCAAAGTTGGTGGAAGAAGGGCCTAATAGGTCACTTACTAGCCCTAAACAAGGAATAAATTCAAGAGAAGTTGGTGGGAGGCCTTAGAAGTCTAAATTTCTCTCACACGTGTGGATGCAATAGTAGATGCAGGGGGGAAAAAATTTCAAACCTATAGTAGAGGCCGAAATTATGAAGTTTGGGGTTGAAGTTATGCTACTGGAAGAGAAATGATTGGGTTTGAGTTGGACAAAGTAAGCACATCATCAGGAGAGGTCAGACTTCGTCTTGGAAGGGTATTGGTCTTGTTATATAGGTCTTGGAATTTGTCAATTGAAGAATCTATAATAAGAGAAGAGATTTACAGTTTTTCCTCTCAAGTGGAGATGTTTTAGCCTGGCTTGCAGCATATATCCTATGTAATATTTTTCTTGTTTTGGTAGTTTTTTATGATGAGATCAAACATAATAATAAGAGAAGAAGCTAATAAGTAAGAAAAAGTAAAAATATATCACAAACAATTATCATAGAAAAGGAAATCATCTTTGTTATAGACATTTTTGTGCCCTACAACTCCAAGCATGAAATGTCCATAAACCAAGGGCTCCTAAGTCCCTAAAAGTGTTGTTCTAGCCCCTAAAGGAAAAAAGTCAACAGATTACAGCTTCTCCTAGAAGTTCTCCATGAAAAACTACTCAAAATTGGTCAAAACAGGATCATTGCAGCTGTTCCACTAGCTAGGTGCATTGCATCTCACCCAAATGCACTGTGAGGGTGCGTTGCATTTCAAAACTCCCTTCTGTGGGGTGCGATGGGTGAGAAATGACAAATGGCAGTGTCATTCCGCAAGGTGGAGAGGCAATGGAAGCTTCCAGAATCTTCTCCTGTGACACTTGCCTCACTGAATTCGACCAAGGATGAGTAAGAGGCCCTCAGTCTCCAAGTGGAAGCAAGAATTGACAGAGAGAAGACACTAATCAAATCACAAGCTGACTCTTCCTCCTTACAGATATCTATATATGGATCCCTCATCCCAGAGATCCAGGGGCTGGAATTTTGCATATTGTAAGGAATTGTTGTTGGTTTCTAGATACAAACATCAGATTGTTGGGTGATCTATGCTTTGTTTGAGGTGAAGAGGGGCTTCTTTGCTGGGAGGTTGATGCTGGGTCGGAACCACTGGTTGTAACTCCTCCTGGATCTTTTCTTGTTTATCAATAAAAGCTATTTGAGTTCTCCTCCATGCTTTTGTATCATTGATGCTTGTTACATTTGTATGGTTAACTTAAATCTGATCCTAAGTTGTTTATGAATATAGATCCATGTCTTTGTATAGTGTTATGCTTCTGTGATCTTACAGGTACTTTGTGAAGCTGGGCGTGTTAGTGAGCAGGTAGCTGGAGACTATCAAAGAAGAGAGGGATCGAATCAAAGGATTAACGCAAGACACAGGTTGGTTCTTTCTATTCCTCTCTATCTATAATTCATAAAGGAAATATAAAAGTAGCTTTTCTCTGTTTGTTTCTAAGGTAGCTATCACACCTTAGTGGGATAGAGCAGTTCTAAATAGACACTTTTCCCTGTAACAAAATGGCAACTCCACTGGGGAGATAATTAGTTTGTTTGTTTATCATTCTTTGTTGTTTGTTTCATAAACTTATAAGTAGCATTCGAACTGCATTTGCCATAACAAATGCAAAGTAGATAATTGTTGCTTCAATCCATTCACTGGATCTGTTTATGATTTGAACAGCTGATTCACAAACTATCTGATTTCCCTTGTGATAGCTCTTAGATCCTCCTTAGATCTGCCCCTGATTGTTTCATTACTGATTGCTTTTTACTCGGCCAAAAACCAAGGACTGAACTGCAAACTGTGACCCGGAACCCGGACAGAGTCTCGTTTCTGGCCCAGCGCAGGTACTGTTCAGAGATTCTGAATTTCAGCGCACTTCCCGAAGGGACAACCTGCGCTGCATTTCAGATTCTCTGTGTTACAGGTGCACTGATCAGACTAGCTCTGTGCAGCTGTGGTTCCTGTGCTTCATTCTTTCCAGTTCTATCCCTAAATTTTGCTGCCTGTGATCAGTATATGTCTGTTTGAAACCCCTTTTCCTTGCTGTTATTCCACCTCCTTTGTACAAAAGAACTGTAGATGTTTTTGTGTGTTTTTTGAGTCGTTTACAGTTTTCCTTTGCAAAAGTAGCATAGTCATACTGTCGTCCTTTGATTTGAATCTGTCGCAAGTGTCGATTTCAATCATAGGAGAAAGTTTGATTGTTGTTGATGGTCGATTATCCTGTTACTATTGCCTTTGGTCTGAATTTGTAATTTTCTAGTGTCAAGAACGAGTGTTCATTTCAAAATCGTAAGGTGTCGTAATCATCTCTATTTTTGATTTCGAAAAATAGTTTGTTTATATTTGTCGCTTGAAAAGAAATTCAGATTTGTACATCAACTTTCTTTTTAGCATCAATGTTAAGAAAGTCGAAAACAAATACATGCATGTGCATTTGCATATAGACAGTCTGTTTGGCTTGATTTAGGAAAGTGCATTTATAGTATGCTCTTTGCTCTTTGTGAAAAGATTTTGTCTTTCTTTTCCCTAGTAGCTAGGATTTTCATTGCGCAAAAGAAATAAAAATTTTGTTTATCATCTTTAGATTGAATTTTAGGAATTACATCTACATCTCGTGGTGAACCCGAAAGGAAAACTTCATAAACAAGATCAACTAAAATAAATTCAACGAATCTAACAACGCTTTGGAACTTAACGCACAACATTTAGAGGTTTAGGCTAGAGACCTATTCCGACGTCGTAAAGCCTGGTAACTGTTGTCCTCACTGATGGTTGGGTGATTCCTCCACTTTGAGACGATAAGTGCTAGTACGGACTTGTGCTCCCATGTACCGTCGAGTATATTTTGCGAGACCCCTATAGGCTTAAATCCTTTATCCATAGGAAGCCGCGTCTGTCGCCCTATCGATCGCAATGCACTGAACACAACATTCGGGAAGATTGACTGCCGTACTGTAAAAATTATTCTGTAGTTTTGCGATTGGTTTGGTACTCCCTCTACCTAGATCTCCAGAGAAGTCCCTTTCGTTCCTTTTCAGACTCCTTAACGGAAAAGGTCCATCTGAGCACTTGTCACTTCAGGCTCATTAAAAATCGAAGGCGACTAGAGTCATCTTTTGTTTTTTCTCGACTCTTAAAAATTGAAAAAACAAGTTGTGTCAAAGCGTCTAAAAATTCATTTTAAATGGATATTCATTACCCCTTTCCTATGTTGATCTTGGGTTGAGAAAATGGAGTCCACCAACCAAGAAATTCCCCTTGGAGGAAATCCTAATCCCTTCTCCTCTTGGGGAGATGTTGGTGCACCCCATATGGCCACATTGTCGCTTCCAGAATTGACAATTGGTTTGCCTGTATGGCTCTTCTCAACCTCTATCGTTCAGAACACCACTATTCCTGAACAATCGAATCAGAAATTAGACGAGTCCAGAGTTACCCACCAACCTTCTACTTCCTCTAATTCTTCCTCTCCTCCTTCCTCTTCGCTTGATGGGGCTGGTAAATCCAAAAGTCAAGTTCCTAAGGAGAAGAAGGAAAAGAAGAAGAAAGAGAAGAAGAAGAAGGAGCCAAAAGCGAATGGGGGCAAACGAGTGTCGTCTAACGAAAATCCACACACTGCACCGACCAAGCCTAAATCACCATGTGTGATTTGCAAAGGAGATCACTTTCACAGAGATTGTCCTTGCATCCCTCAGATCTTAAGGGACTAGTCTCCTCGTTTGCACAACCCGGTGTCGTCAACCTCTGATGATCATGTTGAAAACACACCATCAACTAGTGAAAGTGAAGCCTCAGGACAAAAAGGAAAATATAGATTTCCTTGTAAACTGTGAAAAGGCGATCATGCCATCCACCGTTTCCCCTTCTTAGACGAAGCTAAAAGAGTTTTGGATGATCGTCCGGTTTCACTGTTACGACTTCCTCCTGGATATAAAAAACTCTTGCCGAGTTCGTCACTAGTTGAAAATCCGGCTGACCTGCTCAAGTGGTCGGCCGAAGCATCTGTCATTGAAGATGAACCATTTGAATCCATACCAGACGAAAGTCAAAAGGTCGAGGCGGCAGTTGACCCGGTCTTGCCTTCAGAGGTTCCATCTTCAGATGATACAATCACTGAAGAGAACAAGGATGACACCATCCAAATTCTTTCCATAAGCACAGACTCCAACGAACATGGGGACAATTTACCCATTCCTTTACCGCAGGAAGGAAGTTCGTCAAAGTCGTACCCGACCGTCTATTCAGTCCCACCTCCAAGCAACCTAGTTGTCTCCTTCGACTGGAATCAACTAGGCAGACTCCGTTTACCTACTAGTGTACCATTCCGAATTATTGTTCAAATATATAGAATGGTTATGGTTGGTACCATCATAGATGAGTGGGCTTCTGTGAGTATCCTTTCCTCAACTGCTTGGAAAGCGCTTGGTTCGCCATCGCTTTTGCCTGAGATGAGAAATCTGACAGGCTTTGATAAAGGAACCAGTCGACCGTTAGGGATCCTTCCGATGTGCCCATAACATTGAGAGGGAAAATCGTTCACATGAATGTAATGGTAGTTCAAGGACCCCTGGATTACAATCTACTCCTTGGACGAGACTATATTTATTGGATGGGAGCAATTGTCTCCTCACTCTTTAGAGTAATGTGTTTTTCGCACGAAGGAAGAGTGGTCAAGCTCGTGGACTAGCTTTCATTTCCCGGATCATACATAGCAAATAGTCATACACCATCCCTGAATGGTATTTTCACGCAAGAAATGTCTCAATATCCAGTCCGTCCTCCCGATGAGCGCGAGTGATTTGGAGGGATATGACTGAAACCCAGGGGGTATGCACCCTGGTCTGCTTCGGCAGGAAAACTTAGGGTATAGGGTAGGTTTCCGCGGGAGAATATGACTAGTCTATACCCCCGTCCGTGATTGGAAGAGGGGTTATTCTAGAACAAGATTCTCTTGTCAAAGTTATGTGAGTTGGCGGGCATCGCCGCTCACCTTTGTTTATTTCGGTGAACATCGCCAGAGAAGTGTTTTGTTTACGTCGTGAATAGAGCAATCTTTGTGTAACCTGTAAGAGGTAGGCCTCTCTCGGTAAAACAAATGTTTTAACGAATTAAAGAAGGGGTAACCTTGAAACTCTATTTTATACCTGGGGGCATGCAAACCTTTTGGAATGCAAGCAGAGAGCGACTATTTATTTTTTTAAATTTTTAGGACCTCTAACCCTTTAAACTCGTAGGATTGGTCGTCTCCTAACTTGCATAAAGAAAGGATGTGGGGCAAATCTCTAAAAGTTGTCGTTTTTATATGAGACATTCTTATCACAAGACTGGATTAATCGAGCAGTTTTAGCACATAGTTCAAGCTCGTTAAAAAATAAACATAAGACATGAGCAAATGTTTCCACCCGCATTTAAGCTCATTAAAAAATGAACTATTCCCCGGTAAATAACCATTGTGAATGTAATACTTCAGCCATTAAAGACTTGGTCGTGTTTGCACCGTCACCTCCACTTTTCATTGGCCGATCATTCACCTCCATTTGATTGTTTACCCATTTTGAGGAACAGCTGCGAAGAGTGATTTCACTAACCATCCTTGTGACACTGTCGTGATTGGAAAATTCCAAACCTTACCTGGAATCAGCTGCTAACCGTTTTATCACTCGTTCCTCAAAAGACGAGTCTCCTTTAAGCTCTTTTCAACTGACTCGTAAAATATGAAAAGATTGTCGAGCCATTGGCCTCTCCAGCTCGTTAAAGGGACAGGAAGTGCTATCCCTCCTCTAGATTTTAATCTTTTTGGACCTGAGGGATTATTACACAAAAAGATCGAGTGCTTGTTTTGTTCGGCTCGTTAAAACTATCAAAAATTCATCCCTTCTGTATTATTTTATAATTTTTCGGACTTAAGGCATTAGATGACGAAAAAGGAATTTTGGAGTTACCTTTACGTTTCTTTTCAGACTCTCTAAAATTGAAAAGGACCGAGTTATCTTTGTCGTTAAACACGTTAAAAAGATTAATAGCGACAAACTTGTCTTTAGACGAGAACGAGTTTCACTATCGCTAGGCTCGTTAAAACATAGCGATGGGTTTGCCCGAAGGGAAAATTATAGAACAAGCATATGTTATCCTCCTCAAGCTTGACAAAAATAAAGAGGTACTGGTCAGCAATGATTGGGGAAAAATTGGAAAGAAAACTCAAAGAAACTTTGTTGGTAGCAAGTCGCTCTTGAACATGACACTTCCACTCCGTGACCGAGTCGGGTTGGGTTGTTTCATTCACCGGTCACATCACCATGGTCACGCTATACCATCCACATTTGGGGTTAATGCTACCAATCCATCACATCAGTGTCGCCGATATGTTCAAGAGAAGTCATCCAGAGAAGTCACCTGTGTCTCACCCACTACCATACATTATACTTCATTCTTTCATGACCACCACCCTGAACCTTATATCACTAGATCGTTTTCACCTCCATCAAAATCATTTGCTCCGTTCCGTGTCATTGATGTGGGATTCATTAAGGCCCTCCTGTGACGGATCACTTCTTGTTGACATCAGCTCATTATCCAAGAAGTTGATCTAGGAACACCCCATTTAGTACTTTAAAGCTTGCATGCCTCAATGGCAAGTTTCTCACTTCCGGCGACAGGTTTACATTAATGGCCTTCGACTGAAAGATTTTGCGTGGTGTTCGACACCAAGTCCTTTATTCACACCTCGTGAATTGTACTGCAGTACCTTGAGGGTCATTATCATTATCGGTGATTCCTCTCGCGCTTGTTAACAGTTTACATCATTGACTGGTAATCAAGCGATGTCTTTCCATGTTCGACTTCAGAACATTTCTCAGATGGATCGACTTGTACTTCAAGTGAAGATCAGATGAGATTGAAGACCCCGAATCTAGTTTCATCCATCCGGGCTGCGATATATATTCAGGGAAACAAAGACATTAAATGTACAGCATTGCAGCACGGATAATCATCCTACCAAAAGGATGATGGCTCTATCATAATCATCAGTCTACACTCAGACGGTTGTCTGTCCTCTGTACATAAAAATGAATTTATAAAGCTGAGCATGGGAATGCCCGCCTCAGCTAAATCATGAAAATATTATGAAGATAATGTATTGTATTGTATCTTATTACAGGTCTCCTCCCAGCATTGAAGGAACTTCGGATCCTCATAATAAAGCATTTCACCCGACACCAAAAGGTTAACGGCCTCATACTTTAGGGGGCAACTGTTGTAGACATTTTTGTGCCTACAACTCCAAGCATGAAATGTCCATAAACCAAGGGCTCCTAATTCCCTAAAAGTGTTGTTCTAACCCCTAAAGGAACAAGGTCAACAGATTACAGCTTCTCCCAGAAGTTCTCCATGAAAAACTACTCAAAATTGGTCAAAACAGGATCATTGCAGCTGTTCCACTGGCTAGGTGCGTTGCATCTCACCCAAATGCACTGTGAGGGTGCGTTGCATTTCAAAACTCCCTTTTGTGGAGTGCGATGGGCGAGAAATGACAAATGGCAGTGTCATTCCGCGAGGTGGAGAGGCAACGGAAGCTTCCAGAATCTTCTCCTGTGACACTTGCCTCACTAAATTCGACCAAGGATGAGTAAGAGGCCCTTAGTCTCCAAGTGGAAGCAAGAACTGGCAGAGAGAAGACACTAATCAAATCACAAGCTGACTCATCCTCCTTACAGATATCTATATATGGATCCCTCATCCCAAAGATCCAGGGGCTGGAATTTTGCATATTGTAAGGAATTGTTGTTGGTTTCTAGATACAAACATCAGATTGTTGGGTGATCTATGCTTTGTTTGAGGTGAAGAGGGGCTTCTTTGCTGGGAGGTTGATGTTGGGTCGGAACAACTGGTTGTAACTCCTCCTGGATCTTTTCTTGTTTATCAATAAAAGCTATTTGAGTTCTCCTCCATGCTTTTGTATCGTTGATGCTTGTTACATTTGTATGGTTAACTTAAATCTGATCCTAAGTTGTTTATGAATATAGATCCATGTCTTTGTATAGTGTTATGCTTCTGTGATCTTGAGGTACTTTGTGAAGTTGGGCGTGTTAGTGAGCAGGTAGCTGGATACTATCAAAGAAGAGAGGGATTGAATCAAAGGATTAGCGCAAGACACAGGTTGGTTCTTTCTATTCCTCTCTATCTATAACTCATAAAGGAAATATAAAAGTAGATTTTCTCCGTTTGTTTCTAAGGTAGCTGTCACACCTTAGTGGGATAGAGCAGTTCTAAATAGACACTTTTCCATGTAACAATCTTGACTACTGCCCTATAGATTTCCCAACATGGTATCAAAGCTAAGGTTGGATAAGGGCATAATGAGTATCTTTACTACATTGATGAAGTCCCTAAAGAAGTGTTCAATGGTGGAAATTCATCTCAAGAAGCGAATTAAAGAAGTATAGGATCTCTTATTTTCTCTCAAGAAGGAAGTGACCAAGACATCTACAAAGAACGAAGGAATATTTTCAACACTCATTTGCACATTTCAAGATGAGAATATTTGGGTAATCTACAGTGGAGCATCAAGGCATGTGACTGGTCAACATAGGTAACTGAAAACATTTTCAAGAGGAAAATCATCTTACTCCGTTGAGCTTGGTGATAATAAGAGCTACCGTGTGAGAGGAATTGGAATATACCTCGCTAGAGTTGGGGAATGGAGGAAATATTCATCTCAACAATATTTTGTTTGCTCCAAGTTTACATAAGAATATTCTTTCCATTGCATGTCTAGAAGATAAGGGAGAAAGAATTGCTTTCATAGATGGAAAGGTTGTAGCATGGGGTAAAAAAACTCAAGCATAGAAGATGCAATGATGATTGGGATCCATGAAGGAAAACTTTACATATTGGTTATCTCCTCTCGCTCAAGCTTTATTTCACATTGAAGTTAGCCCATGTGAACTTTGGCATAGAAAAATTGGTCATCTTCACTACAAAATCCTACCAATCCTAAATTCAATGGTGAATGGCATCCTCGAACTAAAGGAAAATCATGAAGGAGTATGCAAGGGATGTGAATTGGGTAAAAACATCAAGAGACCATTTGGAAGAAGTGCTTCAAGGTCAAAAGAAATTTTAGATCTCATTCATTCCAAATTATGTAGTCCTATGACACCAAAATCTCTTGGAGGTTATTTATACTATGTAACATTCATTGATGAGCATTCAAGGAAAACTTGGGTTTATTTAATGAAACCCAAGGATGAAGTATTATCAAATTTCAAGAATTCAAAGTTGAAGAAGAGAACCTTACAGAAAGGAGAATCGAGATTTTAAGTTCTAATAATGGAGGAGAATACACATCCAAGGAAATTATAGTCTTCTGTAAGGAGTCTGAGATTAAGAGGGAGTCGATAGTCCAATATAATCCTGAGAGAAATAGAGTTGCTAAATGAAAGAATAGATCCATTGAAGAAAGTATAAAATCCATGTTACATGATCAAGATTTGCCGAAATTTCCATGGGGTGAAGCTACTAATACTATTGTATACATACAAAATCGACGTCCCCACATGTCACTAGACAACATGACTCCCTAGGAAACATTCACTGGGAAGAAACCAAGCATGGACCATCTCTGAATTTTTACTTTTTATGTATATATTCATATACCGAAGGACAAGAGAAATAAGTTGGATCGTTCAAGCATGAAGGAAACATTTTTTGGCTATAATAACTATTCTAAGGCCAATAGGATCTACATAAAAGAAGGACATCTAATAGAAGTTAGTTGAGATGTGATATTTTATGAAAGTATTGCATTCAATAAATAAAAGGATCTCATTATGGACTTCGATGATGAAGAACTTCATGTATTTGAAGGGGAAGGTACCAGGGAGGAAGAAGAAACAAACCATGGAAATCAAGGTCCTAGTGAACCCATGTAACCTGTGGTCATCCCTGAGAATAAAAAGATACCTAACTGGTTGAAATATACTCTATTAGATGCAAAGGGACATGGAGCAACTAAAGGCACATTTAGTGAAAGTAATAAGCCCAAAAGATATTTTGGGTATGAAGCATATATGAAAAAACTAATAGAAGAAGAGCCATCCACCTTTGAAGAAGTTGTTAATCATAAATAATGGAAAGATGCCATGAATGAAGAATATCAATCAATAATGAAAAATGGAGTTTCGGATATCATACCTAGGCCCAAAGACAAATCTGTGGTAACTTCCAAGTGGCTCTACAAGATTAAACATGCATTTATGGAAGTATTGATAAATATAGGGCAAGATTTGTGGCTAGAGGCTCCTACCAACAGAAAGGAATCGATTATGAAGACACACTTGCACTTACAACAAGATATACAACTATACGCTCACTGGTTTCTTTGGCAACATCGATGGGATGGAATATTCATCAAATGGATGTCAAGACTGCATTCTTGAATGGCACAATTGATGAAGAATTATATATAGAGAAACCCGTGGGATTTGAAGTCAAAGATATAGATTCTTATGTTTTCATGTTGAAGAAGGAATTATATGGCCTTAAGAAATCACCAAGGGCATGGTATGCAAGGATGGATGCATACATACAAATATTGGACTTCACAAAGAGTTTTGTTGATTTGAATCTATACATCAAGGTTATGAAGGATGAGGTCGTAATCATTCTTCTATGTGTGGATGATCTTATCTTGATAAGTGTAGAAGGTCAAATCTAAGAATGCAAGAAGAAGCTAGAAACATAATTCTATATGAAGGATCTTGGGCTAATGCACTACTATTTGGGACTGGAAGTTTGACAGGGACCTGATGAGATTTATCTAGGTCAAGGAAAGTATGTTATTAGATGTTGAAGAGGTTTGACATGATGGATTGCAAACCTATGAAAACCCCCATGATCACAAGCTTGAAGAGGCTAAGGAGTTTTGAAATGAGCCCAATGGATCCGACCAGGTATAGACAATTGATTGCCTCACTGATGTACTTGGTGAATACTGGACCAAACATGTGTTTTGCAGTGAATTTTCTCATTCAATTCCAAGTTGAGCCGAAGCATGATCATTGGATAGCAGCCAAACACATTTAGAGATATTTTAAAGGAAAAATCCACTATTCCCTGAAATATGATAGGAGGAATGATGTCCAATTGATTGGATATACAGATTCCAAGGCAGTGAGCAGGATGGAAGAAGCACTACATGAGGATGTTTTAGTTTGGGATCCTCCATGGTCTCATGGATGAGCATAAAGCAAGAATCGGTTGCTTTAAGTAGTGTTGAAGCTAAATATATTCCATCCTATGAAGTAAGCAGAGAAGTTGTCTCATTGAGGAAATTGTTGTCTGACTTGTTTAAAGGACCAATGGACCCTACAGTGATACATTGTGATAACACCAATTGTATAAGGTTGTCTGAAGACCCAATTTTTCATGGAAAGACAAAGCATATAAACAAAAAGTATTACTAAATTCGAAATCTAGAATAGGATGGTGTGTTGTAGCTATGGAATATCTCCACCGATGAGAAAGTAGTTGACATATTGAAAAATTATCTTCCTAATAAGAAGCTTGTGTATTTGAGAGACAAGCTTGGTTTAGTTGATATATCCTCCCTAGTTGAGAGGGAGAGATAGGCACATAATTCTTCTCTTCACTTGGGAAGAGAGAATGGAGGATTGAGTAAGCATCTGACATTTGACAATGTTTGAGGATGAAGTAGGGCATCCAAGGTAAGAGTAGTTGAGGATTGATATTATTTGAGTTCTAGCTATCCAAGGTAAGAATAGTCCTGGAAGGACATACTCTGTGAACTCCCAGGTGGGGTATGTGCTTGAGAGACAATGATGATGGTGTTTATAAATCATTGGTCTCGCCATCATTGTGCTATGATCTTGTGGAAGATAGAGTTGTTATTCAAGGCCTTGCTATATGATAATGTTAGTTGTTATGATGTTAAACAGATAGGTTACTAGTCTGACTCTTCTTACAATATCTCTTCAGATTGAGAATGTCCATGTACCATTTATGAACACCTCCTTGGTTAAGAGGGAGTGTTGAAAAATGTGTAACCAGCTTCGGTCTCATAAATATGAAATGTGCTTTTGATTATTGTATTTTGTAAAATGAAAGAAAAATTGTTATTGTTATTTTTGAGCTTGGGTTTCATGCTCAAGGTATTTTATTTTAGAGGTCAAGCACCCATTGAGTGCTTTTATGGTTTGTCCTAGGCCAAGAATTCAAAAGAGTCATTGTTATAAATTGAAGACCCCATCAGGCACATTGTAACTTGTAAATAAAATTATATGTGTATTTAAAAGTGTCAAAATACCATCCAAGACCAAGTCACCCTGGCAGCTAAGAAGTCAGTCTATTTTGAGGAGCCACGTCCACCTTAAGAAGCCTATATAAAGGAGGGAACTTGACCTCCTTGAAAACAATTCATTTCTCACTCATCCAAGAAAAGGAGAAGCACAAGAAGGCTAGTGAAGAAGGAGGATGAAGAAAGGAATTTTTGGGGATAATTCTCTCTCACACATGCGAAGAAGGAAGGTTAGGGTTTGTTGCTTCGAGGTCAAAATTCTCTATGTGTTGGAAGAAGATCAAAGTTGTTGGAAGAAGGGCCTAATAGGTCACCTACTAGCCCTAGACAAGGAAGCAAAAAAAGCGAAGTTTCTAGGAGAGTTTGGAAGGCTGAATTTTTCTCACACGTCTGGATGCAGTAACAATTGTAGGTGGCCAAAAATTTCAGACATGCAATAGAGGCCAAAATTATGAAGCTAGGGGTCGAAGTTGTGTTGCTGGAAGATATTGGACTTGGTTTGATTTGGACAAAGGAAGCACATCATCAAGAGAGGTCAGATTTGGTTTTGTAAGGGTATTGGTCTTGGTCTAGAGGTCTTGGAATTCGTCAATTAAAGAATATATTAGAAGAGAAGATATTTACATGTTTTCCTATTAAGTGGAGAGGTTTTGGCCCTGCCTTGTAGCCTATATCTTGTGTTCTTGTGTGCTATTGTTCTTCTTGTTTTGGTAGTTGTTTGATTATAAGAATGAACATAATAATAAGAGAAGAAGCTAATAAGTAGAAAAAGTAAAAAGATATCACAAGCAACTATCATAGAAAGAGACATCACCCTAACTACTACCCTATATATTTCTCAACACTTGGGAGGATATATCTCTTCTATGTTTTCTAGTCGTTATCTCCCTTATTTTAGCTCTCATAGGTCCCTCGTTGCACTATCTCTGATTTGATGCACCTTCGGCGAAGCTTCCTGTGCATCCACCCTCTCATAATTTACTTCACTCCTCCTTGCCCCCTCTACCATGTCACGACAAAGAGCTAGGAGTCACCATGGTTCCTCTAATAGAGTGGTATGGAGTGCAAGAGCTTTCCTTTGTTCCCATGATGCAACTCACAGCTATCAGATCTAGACTCTTAAGAAAATTCAGTGGGGAATTGATCATGCTTCAATAGAGGTTCTTACAAACATGGATGAACTAACTGATGTAGAGGTATTGACATCAATGGTTGAATGGGTCCCCAATATGGGTCACACCCGAGGATGCCAAAACGAGTACCTATGCAAATTTAACTTTACAGGAACATCAAGGTACTTCTTAGCAAGGTTATTCTAAAGCGTGATGAGGTTAAAAGAGAAATTATGTTGCAGTTGGATGAGCTCCAAATAAAGCACAAAGAGATGGGCCTCAAACATAGGGATATGGCTCTCATGTTGGCTTAGATCGAATCCATTATGCATCGTGGAAAAGGTCCATCTTCACAAGAACCCAAGTTGAGCTCATTGATGTCACCACATCTTCCCTAATAGCTCTCATGGCCTACAATTTTACTGTTTTAATTTCTCATCTAGGAAATTATGTGTTATCATTTAATAGTTTTTGCAAGCCATATTTCATTTTTTATGCTCGACATGTTAATGTATATTCTATCAAAGTATAGATATTAGTAGACTTAGTAGAAATTGGTTCAACCAATGCTCTTTTTTGTTAAATTTTGGTCAAAAGATATCTTTCTCCACCAAAGGTCTGGTTTCCTTAGTGGCAGGCCAAGGTGGTAAAGGATTAGTTATCCATATAATAGTTTTTAGTGAGAAAGAAGTTAATAAAAAAGAACTAAATTTGTTGGTCTCTTCATTTGTGACAACTCCTTCCCCATGCCAAGTTGTACAACTTGAGTGGGCTTAATAGTTAAAAACATGTCTCCTTGTTAAAGGTCATAGGTTCAAATTTAGAAGGGGGTATAGTATGTCATTCTCCTTAGATTTTTTTTATTTTTTTTCTAACAAGAAAGACCCAATGACTAAGCAGGAGACGAGATGTCTCATATTGACCACGAACGGAGTGAAAATTTTGTGGGACCGCCTACTCCTTGAGCCTAATCAATACAAGCTACAACATGCCTATGGAGACTTGAACCTGGGTGGGTGGGGTGGCAAGCCACAATCCCAACCACTTGAGCTAAGAACCATTGGCTCCTTAGAATTTAATAGCCAAATTGTTGCTCAAATGTAGGCCTTTATCCTACAAACAAGGGGGTCTCATACACAATTTAGTGTGTCAGCTTAGGCATGACTTCAAAAAATAAATCAATAACACTTCATAACACTCATTACAACCAAATATTTTTTCCACAATAATTTTAAAGTGAAATTTAATTTTATAAGAAACTTAATTATCTCTAATATTACTATTCTAATTCTAATTTAAATGTTTCAATTTTTTTTAAAGAATAAAGTTAATTTTATTATATTGGTAAAAGTGGTTATTTTCTTTTTAATTTATGGATTTCTTTGGAAAGTTTTTATTTTCATTTTAGTTGAAATGATTTATTTTATTATCTACATTTTCATTTTATTTTATTATTTTATTTTTAAATAAGGGTAAAGTTATTTTTATTAAATTTAATATTTTAATTTTAATTTGTTTTACCATAATTAATAAAAATTACCACTTCTTCTCCATCATTATTTATATGTTTATCATTAATAAAATTAAATTAAATTTTTTTTCAAAATTATAATTTCAAATTAATAAAAATAATTCATCAACCATCATTTAAGAGTAAGTTTTTTTGGTAAGTTAGAATTTTATTGATTCATCTAAAGAGTTATAGGTTTAGGCCACCCTAGTTTGTCACTTGGTAAACTAGATGAATGACAATCAAGTTTTTTTCTTTCAAAATTCTTGCTTCAAAATCCAAACAAAATTAAGAGTGACAATTTTTCCAAAAGTGACAAATTCTAACCATCTAGCATGTCTATACTCACAACTAAGAAATAAAATAAAAGAAAACTAAACCAAGAAAACTACATGAGAATTATGTTGATTCAAATGGTTCCATGTAACAACCCTGGTGAAAATTTTCATGTAATAAAAGTTAATAAAGACAAAATAAGACCAGAGTTAAGGAACACTTATTCCAAGTTGAATATTGGGCAAATATATCCTAGTGGGTATCATTGGATGTGTGTTTTGGCTAAGGATAGTTGGGAAAGGCATTAAAAGGCAAAAAGGCATTTTTTGGCACATTTATTTATGAAAATAATGGAAATTAGGAGAAAAGGAAGGTGAAAGGTCACAGGTTGCACGTGAAGAGGAAACTGAAGGAAAATAATGGGAAATGAAGAAATAGAGACCTCATTAATAAAAAGGCTTCCGAGGATCAATTGGTAACCTTTTGTCAATTCAGTTTTAGAGCTCTCTCATTATTTTCTCTCTCTCTGAAACTTTTGGTCACTTAGAGTTTTCTTGGAGCACACTAGCTTTGGATCAAGGAAGGAAAAGCAAGAAAAGGGAAAGGAAGGAAAGCAGGGATCAAGGAAGAAGAGCAAGATCAAGTAGCTTCATCAGGAATACTTGCAAGTAACCTTTTGCATGTGTGATTTCCTAGCTGGTTTGGACATGCATGGATTTTTATGTTGGTGTATGGTTCTCTTTTTGTCTGTGGCATGGCTTTGCAAAGTTATGATAGTGGTTTTCAGCCTAACCTTTCCTTTTTTCAGATGCCATGGTATGTTGGGCATAGGAATCCCTCGACCGATTTTGGTGGGATACATGGTAAAGATTGAGGGAGAAGTCTCATTTTAGGGCCTAGTGATCCGGGTTTGGATTGCAGTAAAGCATGAGGACTAGTCTCGGTTTAGGGCCTAGTGATCCAAGATTGGATTACGGTAAAGCATGAGAGACAAGGAGATAGAAAATTCCTCAAGGATAGTAATGGATTTTGGATGGAATTCCAAGTTCGATTTGGTTGTGATCGGAGCACCAGTTTTGGTGTGATCACAGTTTGGTGGGGGTGGAGGTGGTTTAACCTCTGGATTCCCTTGGTTGTTCTTGGGTTGGTTGTTCTTTGAGATCCTACATTCATGCTTGGAATATAGAATGGGGGTGACTGGCTAAAAGAGAGATTTGGTTCAGCCATGTCTACAGTCGGGTGGTACATGGAAGTCTCGAACCTGGTTGAATTTTCCTATGATTAATAAAAGCTAAGTTTTCTTACTTTTGCATTGGTTTATATGTGGATTTAATGGTTGTCATATCTCTGATATTTATATGGTTTTATGCTTGTTATAAGCATGGTTAAATGACTAGTTCATATCATGGTTAATTCATGCATTTACTTGTAATTGTTAAATGGATGGATGCAAGACCTAATTGATGATATAATAGTTCAATAGAGAAGGAGGTTATGTTTCATAAGTTTTTTCAGTCATTTATTCTTTATCTTGTATCTTAGACCTGTAGGTTAAATTGATGCCAAGTTTTTGACAAAATGTCAGTCCCGGTTGGAGATGCTCAGGCCTAGTCCTAAGGTTGATTTTTGATTTACCAGCATTGTTATCATGTCTTTGATGGATTCTAAAGGTTGTAGAAAGTTCTGGGCAGAGACCAGGATTCTGGGCGAGAAAAGTGGCTCAAATCTCATGGTTGTTGGCACAGGTATGCTGAGAAAGTCCACAGTCATTGGCACATAGACCTATGGGAGCGAATTTGGGTTACTAGACATTGTCATGCCTATTGCATGAGATAAACCAGGGGTTAAAAGGATTAAATCATCAGTGGGACTCAGGGACAGGTTTTCTAAGTGGCTGATGTGGAGTTGTAACAAGGGTCTCTTTCACCTCTAATTATCCCACATTAACAAGTCAATCCAGGAACGTTTTGTTATTGCAAAGAGTATCTCAATCCGAGGTTATTCGTCAGAGTAATGCTTAGTAGTACAGCGTTCAGAAAATACAAGAGTAAACGGATGCTAAACTATGACTAAATTACTTCAAAAGGATAAAATCACACAAGACAGCTTATCAGTCAAGGGTGCGGAAACGATAACCCATCCCTCTAGAAACTGATGGAAAGGAAATTAGAGCATGGACCATAGGTCTGGGAGCTAGGCAGCGACTGCTGAGGCTCACTACAGCCTTAGACCTTCTCTCACACCAAAGCAGCAAATGCAAGTAAATGGAACGGCAGAAAGTAAAATGGAACAGCAAATAGGAAATGGAACAGCAAGTCTAAAATGGAACAACAATCAAATGAACTAAGTCTCACGAGTCAGAACCAAACTTGCTCTATTGAACCAAACTCACACTCTGCGATAAAATAACAATCTTCTCTCTTAAGGAAAATTGGATGGAATGTACTTTATGGAACAGCACTCATTGATGAATTATGGAACAGCAGGAATCAATCATATATACACACAACACGCTAATATAGTAATCTGACGATTAAGGAGAATACGACTATGTTTCCAAATAGAATAACATTACTTTCAGATTCCAATAATCGGGATTTCAAATGAATCCAATAACAGTAATATTCAGTACAAACGCTCTGTAACAGAAATAGCTGGTTTAGCAATCAACTCTGAAAAGATTCAATCATGAAATGCAGAGTCACTACATGGATTTCCTGACAGAACCATTAATGAATTAATCATAGCAGAGCATGAAACAGCACATGAAAAGCATATCAGATTACCGAGCAATAAAGATAAGCAAACCGCGCAGAAATCAAGTTATAATGATACAAAAGCAAGTGTCCTTTGGAGTCGAGCCCTTAGCTTCCAATGGTACACCGCCTTAGATTACTCCAGACACAAAGATGAAATAAACACCAAGTCTTTTATATTAACGCATCAACAAACGTATAGTAAACCAGGTCTCAGTGAGACTCGATGATCAAAGTTTAGTCTAAAACTGAAAGTTACATAAAAGTCCCTTTGCTTAACGATGATGTTCCCTTTTATAAAAGTAACGGCAGAGATATCTAGGTAACAAAATAAGTTAAAACAGTGATCCCTCGGGATCAAAAATCCTGAGGTATTCGCCAAGCTGTTAATCCTTTACTTTTCTTTCCCTTTTCCGCCGACTCGGTATCCCTTCTTCCTTTCCTGGGTCGTTCTGCTTCGATCTGCTCGATCTCATTTGCATCCGGTTCCCTTCTAGAGGGACAGCAGTTATTCCTCCTTTGTCTTTCCCTTTTGAACGGCAACTCTTCATTTCCACCTTTCCCTGCATAGAAAGATGACAATTATTAGCGATTAAGATTTCCATGTTAGTTCTCACTCGTTTTATTAGAATTCTTTATTTATTTGAGTTCATGATGCAGAAAAGGTTACAAATGTTACTGAAAAGTCACTAAATTGTTTGTCAAAAACATACCTTTCAAGTGCTCCACACACCCCCCTGCTTACCATGTTTCATGCCCTCATGAAAACATTATAGTTGACATGCAAGGCGGTAAGAGAATAGGCCGGAGAGGGAACCTCGTGTGGAAGCCTACAACCGTGATGAGCAACTAGATCATCAAAGAACTGATTTGTTTGTCCTTCAGGCATTTCATACAAGGCCTGATATCCGGGTGCAGGGTGCCAAATGATTGGACTACGAAATCGATACCCTAACCGGGATGGCCCTGCTTGCAAAATACGCTCGCCATAAAGGTTCAATCAGCTGGCAGCCAGCTCAAAATTTTCGTATTTGAATGGTTCCCTGAGCTGGATGTTTGGGTTAGAAATCCGGTATCAGAATTTTGCAGCATCGATGGCGAGGTCTTTAATAGTCAGAAAATATTTCAGACTGTGTCGGATTAGGTCCTCGTGCCTGGGTCCTAATGTCTCCATGACACCCGGGGTTCTCATAAGGTTCCTATGTGCTCTCCATAACAGCACTGGGTCTCTAGGCTCGGCTCTCACCCACAAGTCTAGGCTATTTTCCTGTCTCCGAAAAGTGTTATAAGCTCTGAGCCATTTCAGCTGATTAACCCCGAATGAAACGAAGGCTTGCAATTGTATGTCCCCAACAAAAGGGCCAGGATTTAAGTCAGTTTCCTGGTCTAGGACGAGGTTGTGCAAGTAAAATTCACACAATAGTCTTTGAACCTTAATTCCATAATGCTTGCAACAATCTATGAAATCATTAACAATATTGATTTGTATAGGGGCACCCGCCCTAACAGCTTTTATATTTAATCATAAATATCGTTCAAGAAAAAATAAAGCATAGTTTTTAGCAGGGGCCCTACAGGTCAGAACGTCATTATACAAAGAACACACAGTGTCCATCTGCCTAATAACAATATCTAATCGACGAGTTACCTTGGCAACCTTTTCTTGCTCCTTTTGCCATCCTTCGAAGGCCTGGCTCTCGGACTGACTAATATCCCGAAGTTGTTGTTGTAACTCTTCATATTTCTCCCTGGGGATTGTTTGTTCTCTCAGCTGTTCAGCTTCTTGCTGAGCTTGCTTCATCATCTTGTGCAAGGTTCTTGTTTTCGGATCCTTTTTCCATAGAGCCGTAGAGGCCGGGAGTTTTACCTTAACCTTTTTGTTATGTTGTTTGGAGTTCAGAACCCGAATTACCCCTGAGGGTGGTGCCTCTGTTTGGATCTCCTTACTCTCCTTTTCTTTCTTAACACGAATGAAAGGTTGTTGTGGTCCCCCTGTTAATGGAACATCATCCCATTCCTCTGCCTCAATTGGAACGGCAGTCCGTTCTTCAGTGTCATTTGGAACAGCAGTCTATTCTTCAATGTCATTTGGAACAGCAGTTTGTTCTTCAATGTCATTTGGAACAACAGTCTGTTCTTCAATGTCATTTGTAACGGCAGAAGGTCTTCCAGCGGGGTTTTGACCAACAGGGCGGCTATAAGTCCTTCGTCTTCTTGTCCTACGGGATTTTGCTGCAGTGGCCCTTTTTCTTTTCCTTGTGGTCCTTCGTATCCTCAGGTTGGCTTTCAGAATCCGAATTTGCTGTCGGAGCTGGGCTATTGTGTTCAGCAACCTCTGCTGTTTCCTCCTTAATTTCTTGATTTCTATTGCCTCAGCAGAGGGCTCATGACTGGCCCTTAAATCTGCTCCTACTCCGTCTAGAATTTCTTCTGGTGTCCTGGGAACAGATTGTTCCCGATTGGTGTCTCTTATTTCCTCATCATAAACGGGCAGGTTTTCTTCTCCTGCCTTTTCTGCATGTGATTTCTCAGGTGTGTCTTCCTCCGGAGGTCTGTTAGGGAGGCCTGCTAGGCTGGAGGGTTGGCCATACTCCCCCATATTGGCCAGGATTGCAGCCAATTCGTCTTCACCCATAGGGTCCCGCGGCGGGCTACCCTCCGGCTGTACTACTTCCTCCTCTTGATTGGACTGCTCAGTGACTGCCTTGAAGTGTTCAGCTTCTGTTTCTGTTTCGGAGTGCTCGTCTCCCTCCTCGACTCCTTCTCCGGGCTGCTCAGCCTCGCCCCCAGATTGTTCAGCATTTTCTTCGGAAGGTCCTTCTTCTGGTTCTGGAGGTTCGTCCGTAATATCGATTAGCTGGCTGGTGCTCTCCTGGATCTTTTCCAGCCTCCCTCGTATCCGGGCTAGCCGGGCTGATTTCCTTGGTCTCTCAGGTTGTTCGGGTGTACTAGCAACATGTTTTTCTGCTACCAATTCTCTGCGTTTTCTTGGTCGTTCCGGTGTACTTGAAGAATGTTTTCGTTTTGGAGCAACATGTTTTTCTGCTGCCAATTCTCTGCGTTTTTCTGATCGTTCTAGTGTGCTAGAGGAATGTTTAGGTTTTGGGGATGGTGCAGCCAATCCCCCCTCGATCATTCTAATGAGCTCCTCCCAGCTGCTCTGCTGTTTAGTGAGACTATGGCTCACTATCAATCGAATCAATCCATGGTGGCTAACAACTGTTTCTACGTGCTGTGCCTTTTTCAGGCTTCAGGCCGCATCATGCAATCATGAATTTAAAAGTGCAAGCAGATTTACAGAACATTTTTCTTTCAAAACAGCTAAGAGTTTAAGATGACGTGGTCTTACCACGTCTTTCCTTCCTTCGCAAGTGATGTAGCTCTGCACTATCTTTGCTAATTCGGTCCAGGGTTCTCCTAACGTTGCTGGCAGAACTCCCTTCCCCTTATCTATCAAGCTTTGGCCTTCATCCTGGAAAATCTCCATAATCTTTCGTAATCTTTCTTTCTTCAGCGTCCATACAGGTCCGGCGGCTGGTAGTCCCGAGACTTCTGCAATTATATCATCAGTGACCGCTATCTGCCTCTCTCTTACTATGGAGTAGTTCTCCTGCAGGTTTTTCAGAAACTCCAACGCCACTGTTTCATTCGATTCTTGTAGGCGACTGAAACAATTCAGCCACCCTGCCTTTTCCAGGATCTCTCGGGCAGCAGCGGAGATTGTCAACTCCTGAGGTTCGCTTTGGATTTCCTTTCCCCCCATGGTTCCACTAAGAATTCCCAACGGAACAGCAACTGCCTGTGCTGTTTGAGACGCAGAGAGGGTGATCGTCGCAAGGTTTTGGAAAAAAACACAGAGTATGCAACAAAAATGGATTGTGGATGGCAACTTTCGTAAAAATAGAATTATCATACCGTTAAACCATGCCATACCTTCGTACACTATCTTCCCTGAATGGTGTGCTGACACGTAATTCGTGGAGTAATGAGGTTACCTTCCCCCCCGCAATATGATAGGTTGTCCTAGCCGTAAAATAGAGGAGCAGCAGCCATTCTGTAACCAAGTCATAAAGGAACAGCATATGAAATTATGCCATGTTTTAGATGGACAACGAAATACCGAAATCGAGGCAAAAAGGTGGATCGTGTTTTACATAAGAGCCTGCGTGATATGATGCGAGGCCGGGGGATGGGACGTCTGTCAATCGTACGAAATCTCCAGAGGTCATTGTCAGTTCCTTTGCCATGATTGGTGGTAATGAGTGTTCATGCGATGTATACATCGGGACATAAAATATGATTTATTCATAGGATATAAGAGACAAAGAAGTATCGATATCATACCTATTGGTGTAACCATTATGACTTCGATACCATTAATAGAGCTCTGTTGCCGACAGGTGTTCATAACCTTGCCAGAGTTGTTTATTTCACCCCCGGAACCATGATCCTTTGTGTGTATTTTGAAGAGTATTTTGTCAAAATGTAGGCCATTATGCTGGCTTGGTAACCAGGTAGCCATAATGCCATTCACAAGGAAGGTGCGAAACGTGGGCAGGTCGGCTCGTGATGAGACCCCATGTTCCAAAGTCTATTTATTTAGCGAACCTTTTGGACCATATCCCTGGTGTGGTGGCCAACATGGGAATGCCACTTCGCTTCCATCCTTATGATCATGGTAGGCTGGCTCTTGATGAGACCCCCTATCCTGCATTTGACCATTGATAATCCATATTTACTCTTTTTTTTTTTGCAAAGCACTTTTTCTTATTTATTTACACATAAGGGTGGTTCAGCACTCCTTAAGAGTGGGAATGGTGGAAGAAGTCTTATCATCCCAACAGGAAGATATAAATCCTCTGCTCTTATTCCTAAGTAATAATCAAAGAAAATTTTTTTAGGGAAATCATCATGATAAAGATTACCAACCAGAGCAACGGTAATAAGACAATGACAACAAAGATGAGAAGTAAGTGTGTCCCTCCTCTTGTCCTCTTATCAATACTAGGCCTTATAAAGATAGCGATCTATGATCCGCTGACTTCGGTATGTCATGATTTATGTTCATTGCATAAGTGCATAGCTGTATCTTAAAGACTGGAGAGAACATGGGCGAAAAGCATCCTCAATATAAATCATCAAAGAGAGCAAAAACATGCCGATGGTGTTCCTTTTGAAAAAGGAACAGCAGAGAAGAATCCATGCAAACAAATACTTGAGATGTCGTTTCTTTAAAAGGAACAGCAAAAATAATCAACAAAAAGAATGTTGTTCCTTTGGAAAAGGAACAGTAGAAGAGCAAAAATGTTGTTCCTTTTGAAAGGGAACAGCAGAAAATCACGAATGTTGTCCCTTTTGAAAAGGAACAACAGAAAATCACGAATGTTGTTCCTTTTGAAAAGGAACAGCAGAAAATCACAAATGTTGTTCCTTTTGAAAAGGAACAGCAGAAAATCACAAATGTTGTTCCTTTTGAAAAGGAACAGCAGAAAATCACAAGTGTTGTTCCTTTTGAAAAGGAACAGCAGAAAATCACAAGTGTTGTTCCTTTTGGAAAGGAACAGCAGAAAATCACAAATGTTGTTCCTTTTGAAAAGAAACAGCAGAAAATCACAAATGTTGTTCCTTTTGAAAAGGAACAGCCGAAAATCACAAATGTTGTTCCTTTTGAAAAGGAACAGCCAAAAATCACAAATGATGTTCCTTTTGAAAAGGAACATCAGAAAATCACAAATTATGTTCCTTTTGAAAAGAAACAGCAGAAAATCACAAATGTTGTTCCTTTTGAAAAGGAACAGCAGAAACACAGAAACACGCAAATGCTATTCCTTTTGGAAAAGGAACAGCAAAGACACGCAGAATGCAAAAATCAAAATTTTGAAAAAAAAAAAAAGAGAAAGATCAATGAAACTGTTACGAAAACATATATACAAAAAACTTATGTACAAGTTATAGAAAAAAATGAATTCCTTACTGAATTATAGGTGAGGAAGATTTTGCTTCCTCTCCTAAAATTTCCATACCAGTGTCTCGACGTAGCTGCTGACAGAAGGATTCCCGAGTGAGTGGCTTGCGATAGAGATGAACTCGGTGGCCATTTACCTTGAATGCATATCCAGAACCGTCGATTGTGATCAGAGTGAGGGTCCCATTATCATGTACTTTCTGGATTTCGTATGGTCCCAACCAACGAGTCTGAAGTTTCCCGGGGAAGTCCTGAAACCAAGAGTCATATAACAGAGCCCAGTCTCCTTCGTGAAAGACTTTGTTCTTGATGAGTGCATCATGCCATTTAGCTCGCTGCTGTTGAATAAGTGTTGTATTCTGTAATGTAGAGAGCCTGATTTCGTCCAATTCATTAATCTGCTGTAATCGATTAATCTGTGTCTCACTTAGATCTAGGCCAACTTCCTGTGCAGTTCGTAACGTTTGGATTTCGAATTCTATGGGGAAAATAGGTTGTTTTCCAAACACTAATTGATAGGGTGAATAACCGGTGGTACTTCTCCATGTGGTTCTATAAGCCCACAGTGCTTCGGGTAATCAGGCGGCCCAATCACGCCTATGTGACGCAATGGTTTTTGTTAAAATTGATTCTATTACCTTATTGCTACTTTCTACTTGCCCATTCGCCTGCGGGTGATATGGGGTAGTAATTTTATGCTGGACGTGATAATTGTTAAGTGTTGCAGCTAATTTGTTTCCGGAAAATTGTGGTCCTCCATCTGTAATTATTTCTCTCGGAAGGCCATAACGTACAAACAAATGGAACAGGAACTGTATTACAGAATCTTCTGTAGCTCTAGGCAACGCTTCGGCCTCAACCCATTTGGTGACATATTCTGTCGCCACCAAGATATATGTTCTCTGATTTGATGATGGGTTGATGGGTCCAACGAAATCAAGAGCCCATCGTTCAAATGGTTCAATGACTAATTGTGGCCTTAGAGGCATTTCGTCGGCTTGACCAGGTCGTCCTGCTCGCTAGCAGCTGTCACAGGCTTGGACAAATTTCTTCGCATCTTTGAAAATTGTAGGCCAGTAGTATCCTGTCTGCAATACTTTATGTGTTGTTCTTCGTTCAGCAAAGTGTCCCCCACATGGTCCGTCATGACAGGCTTTTAAGATGTCGAAAATTTTATCTTCTCGAATACATCTCCTAATTTTCATGTTTGCGCCTGTGTGGAACAAATAGCCCCCAATCCACAAAAATCGAGTACTCTTCTGAACAATATTCTTACGTTCATTAGGGGTTAAGTGTTTTGGTAGCTTACCTACTGCAAGGTAATTGGCAACATCAGCATACCAGGGTGTTTGAACAGCAACAGCAAACAGGTGCTCATCCGGAAATTGATCTTCCACTGCTGCTGCTTCAATTGATTTTGGTATTCGTGAGAGAAAATCAGCTAAAGGATTTTCCTTGCCAGGTCGATCCTTGATTGTGATATCGAACTCCTGCAATAAAATCAACCATCTAGTTATTCTAGCATTTGTGACAGGATTATTTGCTAAATATTTGATAGCAGAATGATCTGTATATAAAATAACGGGATAGCCTGTGATATAATGTCTAAACTTATTGACAGCATGTATTACAGCCAGGAATTCTTTTTCAGTGACAATGTAATTTAATTTAGTAGGGGATAAATTTTTGCTGATATAATAGATAGCATATGGTTTTTTATCCTCTTCCTGCCCAAGGACTGCACCGATTGTTGTATCTGAGGCATCAGATGAGATTTGGAATGGTAAATTCCAGTTTGGTCCTCGAAGGATTGGAGCTGTTGATACAAGTTTCTTTAATTCCTTGAAAGCACGGTCGCATTTTCCTGTCCACAAGAAATCAACATTACCAGTTAGTGCATATAGAGGTGCGGCAGTGTGTGAATAATGTTCTATAAATCGTCTATAATACCCAGAAAATCCAAGAAAGCTGCGTACCTCTGTTTGAGTAGTGGGGGTGGGGATAAGCAAAAGTATTTGAATTTTGGCCGGGTCTACCTGAATGCCAACTGCTGAAACATAGTGTCCTAGAATGAGCCCTTTAGTCATCATCATATAACATTTTTCGTGGCTTAAGCAAAGCCTGGTAGCAATGCAACGTTGTAGGACTTTTTCTAGAGTGTCTAAAGCTGGATCAAAATCATCTCCATATGGTGTAAAGTCATCCATGTACACTTCAAGTCCATCATTTATTAAATCTGCAAAGATGCTAAGGACAGCCCTTTGGAATGTGGCAGGAGAATTACATAGGCCAAAGGGTAGAACTCGATAGGCAAACATTCCCCAAGGACAAGTAAAAGTAGTTTTATCCTGGCCTTCAGGGGCAATCTGAATCTGATTGTATCCACTGAAGCCATCCAGGAAAGAAAAGAATTTCTTTCCTGCTAAAGTGTCCAATACTTGGTCTATGAATGGGAGAGGGAAGTGATATTTTTGTGTGGCTTTGTTTAACTCTCTGTAATCCACACAAATCCTCCATTTCCCATTCTTCTTGGGTACCACCACAAGCGGAGAGACCCATTTACTATCAGAAATAGGATAGATAAAATTAACATCTAAAAGTTTCTGAAGTTCAGCTTTTACAACATCTTTTAGATGAGGGTTGAGTCTTCTTTGCGGTTGACGAACAGGTCTTGAATCTTTTTCTATATAAATATGGTGGGTGCACAATTGGGGGTCAATCCCTTTCATATCAGGGTAATCCCACGCAAATGCTTCTTGATACTTTCGTAACAGATGGATGAGCTTTATTTCTTGGTCCGGTGTATGGTTGGCATTGATATTTAGAGTCTTTCCCGGTTCAATTTCCACTACTTTACTGTTGGCAACAGAAGTCACAAGTATTGTTTGGTCATGCGCATCTTTCAAAGGATCTTCTTCTAGTTCGCTATCGAATGCTGCTTGTATCATGAAACACTGTGTGTGAGATCTAGATTCAGTTTGACTAATGAAATTATTGATGGCATCGTCTTCTGTTTGGTCTTTAAAGTCTAGAGCCTTCTGTACAGTCAATGGGGATCTGATATTGTCAGTAAGGTATGACACAGGGCGCTGGTTAGTTTTTATCATTGTAAGACTTAGTTGTGCTGGAGGGTAAAGAACTAGATTTTTAATATCTGGTCCTCTGGTTATAGTCAAATTTCCCTGTCGGCAACCAATGTAAGCATCGGCGGTAGCAAGCCAATGTCTACCTAAAATTAGCGGGTGTCCATCCAGTCGGGTTTTTGGATTAATTATCAGGAAATTGGTTGGGTATTCCCAGGAATCTACAGAGACCATGACATCGTATAGAGTACCTTCTGGTCGAACTACAGATCGGTCGGCCAATTCTAACAAAGTAGAAGTAGGTTCTACCGATGTAATGCCGAGATTTTGGCAAGTAGAGGTTGTCAAAATATTAATTGTAGCTCCTAGATCAGCTAAAGCATTAGTCAGGGTCTGACCATAGATTTGAACAGTTACGATTGGATTTCTCGGATCTTCATATTTAATGGGTGTCTCTTTTCCTGATAACAGGTCAGATAAAGTACCGACTACTTGGACTCTTGGGTTAGTGGTTACATTCCTCCTTGATTTCTTTATGCACAATTCTTTTATAGTTTTTGCGTATATAGGGATGTCTTGAATGGCTTGGAGGAATGGAATTCTTATGTACAGGTTTTGTAATTCTCCCAGAATGTCAAAGTCTGGATATTGTATAGGTCGTGGTATGACTAATCGTTCTGGGAAGGGAGGAGAGGATGTACTTTCTTGATGATGGGTCTGCTCCTTATTTACACCCTCTTGTTGTAACGGTTGTTCTATTGGTAACTAATCTTCAATGTGAACTGTTTTATCTCCCTCCATTTCTATTATACGTCCAGATCTTAACTGAAGATCATTGCACTTGCTCAGGTCAGGTCCGATTTCTGATGATTCCATGATTTGGAGGGATTGGACCGGTCTATTATTTGGATTGGGATTGGGTTGGGCTAGGAGTTGCGGTCTCAGATTAGACTGGGGGTTTTGTTGTAAAGCTGGCAGAGTCGGTTGAGGGAGCAGAATAGTTCCTGCTGGCTGATATGTCGATTTTGGCCAGTTTTTCTGCCAGGGTGAACCTTGTGAAGTAGGGCGAGTCCATTGTGGAGGATATGGGTTATTCTGCCAATATGGTGGGGCGTAAGGAAAATTCGGCCAACCAAATTGGCTTGTCTGATTCATCCACGGATTTGGAGAAGGAAACGACTGTGGTGACCAGTTCGAAAATGGGGGTTGAGATTGGTTTTTCCACATACTATATTGCTGAGCATTATACTGTGGAGGCTGGAAAGAAGAAGTTGGGTCTGTAGACATACCAGATTGCCTTGGTTGCCATTGGCGATGCTGGTTAATGAAGTATGCTAATTCTGGCTCTTCTTTCGCTTCCTTATATAATGCCTTCAATCGAGGAAGTGAGGGGCAGCTCTCAGTAAGGTGATCTTTTGTACAGATAACACATGTTTGAACTGCATCCAGTGGACATTCCTTGTGGCTATGTTTTCTTCTACATCGGGGGCATAAGATCGCCAAATTTTGTTCCGCCTCCATCTGCTTCTGTTTAGCCTGCACAATATCAAGTTGTGTAGTTAATGTCCCCAGAATATCAGTTTTAAAATTTTCTAATAAATTTCCAAGTTCTACACGTGTTACTCCTTCTGTTGATATTTTGTTATCTCTGACAAACCAATCATATTCTGCTGGTTTTATCCTTGTGCTGCCTCTCGAACTCCTGATACATAAATCAATGATGTCAGCAAAATTCTCTTGATAAATATCCCCTTTTCCCATGATATTTAATGTTTCAATCCACTGTTCTTTCATGCCTCTGATCAATGCAGTTTTTAACACATTATTAGGCAGAGGTAGTGAGGCATAGGGAGATCTTTGTAAATTATACTGAAAACGTTCTACGTATTCCTTTAATGTTTCATTTGGTCTAGCTGTCATTTGGAATATTTCATCTTTTAATTCTCTAGACCTACAATAATCCTAATATTTCTTTAGGAAAGATTATTTCATTTGTTCCCAGTTATTTATAACTCCACCACCTAAACCCATAAACCATCTTAAAGCCGCCCCTTTCAAAGTGGAGGGGAACAATTTTAATTTCTGGGGGTCAGTGGTGTAATCATATCCCCCGCATAGCACATCAAATTCAAATAAGAATGCATCGGGGTACTCTAATGTAAGTCCGTGAAATGTAGGAATGTGTTGAAGGGGGATTGCTTTCATAGGAGCATTTGCTGCGGAATCCACTATGGGATATTGTAATGTAGAAGTTTGGGTGTTTGGCGGATTTTGAGCCATTAGGTCAAATATATGCCAATAACCTTCCGGAAGATCTAAGAGGGTATTCCTAGGTTGAGGAGGAATATTTTTAACAGGAACAGTTTTAATAGCACTTCCCCTATCTGGAATTTCTGTCTGAGGAAATGGGGTGTCTTCAATAATAATTTTTACCACGCTCCCCTTATCTGGGCTATTTAATGGCTGAATTATTCTAGGAGGAGATCTTGGCTCCCCAACTTCCCCTGTTTCCCCTTCTCCTTCACAAAGATTGCTTAGATTCCCTTCCTGCAGTCGTTCTGGAATAGAATTTTCAATTTCTTGAAAGTCCTGTTCATCAGTCTGACTATGCACCTCAACGAAGGCTACAGATGGTGATCTTGTGGCCTGAAGGGAGCTAGTAGGCTGTTTAGAATTGGTTTTCCTGGGGCCTACTGATGGCTGAGATTCAGTTTTCTTATAGATTTCGCCTATGAAGGTTGTTCGGCCAAGGGTCACCGGCCCTTTGGATTTTTTGGGTTTGAATGGAGGTTTGATATTCTTTTCTGGCTTTTTCTGCTTAGTCATGCACTCTAATAAACTACTGAATCCTATTCAACCAACAATTATGCTAGGAAAGCGGACGGTGGAGCAGGGCTTTTACATGCTCCGTATGCAGGTTCTTACCTTTCGTTTTTAAAATCCAACTCTCCCCTAGCAGATTCGTACACTACTCTGTAAAAGACAAATGGCTATACTCTTTCCCCGGCAACGGCGCCAAAATGTGGAGCTGTAAAAAGGGTCTCTTTCACCTCTAATTATCCCACATTAACAAGTCAATCCGGGAACGTTTTGTTATTGCAAAGAGTATCTCAATCCGAGGCTATTCGTCAGAGTAATTCTTAGTAGTACAGCGTTCAGAAAATACAAGAGTAAATGGATGCTAAAATATGACTAAATTACTTCAAAAGGATAAAATCACACAAGACAGCTTATCAGTCAAGGGTGCGGAAACGATAACCCATCCCTCTAGAAACTGATGGAAAGGAAATTAGAGCATGGACCATAGGTCTGGGAGCTAGGCAACGACTGTTGAGGCTCACTACAGCCTTAGACCTTCTCTCACACCAAAGCAGCAAATGCAAGTAAATGGAACGGCAGAAAGAAAAATGGAACAACAAATAGGAAATGGAACAGCAAGTCTAAAATGGAACAGCAGTAAATGGAACAACAATCAAATGAACTAAGTCTCGCGAGTCAGAATCAAACTTGCTCTATTGAACCAAACTCACACTCTGCGATAAAATAACAATCTTCTCTCTTAAGGCAAATTGGATGGAACGTACTTTATGGAACAACACTCATTGATGAATTATGGAACAGCAGGAATCAATCATATATACACACAACACGCTAATATAGTAATCTGATGATTAAGGAGAATACGACTATGTTTCCAAATAGAATAACATTACTTTCGGATTCCAATAATCGGGATTTCAAATGAATCCAATAACAGTAATATTCAATACAAACGCTCTATAACAGAAATAGTTGGTTTAGCAATCAACTTTGAAAAGATTCAATCATGCAATGCAGAGTCACTACATGGATTTCCTGAAAGAACCATTAATGAATTAATCATAGCAAAGCATGAAACAGCACATGAAAAGCATATCAGATTACCGAGCAATAAAGATAAGCAAACCACGCAGAAATCAAGTTATAATGATACAAAAGCAAGTGTCCTTCGGAGCCGGGCCCTTAGCTTCCAATGGTACACTGCCTTAGATTACTCCAGACGCAAAGATGAAATAAACACCAAGTCTTTTATATTAACACATCAACAAACGTACAGTAAACCAGGTCTCAGTGAGACTCGATGATCAAAGTTTAGTCTGAAACTGAAAGTTACATAAAAGTCCCTTTGCTTAACGATGTTGTTCCTTTTTATAAAAGTAACGGCGGAGATATCTAGGTAGCAAAATAAGTTAAAACAGAGATCCCTTAGGATCAAAGATCCTGAGGGATTCGCCAAGCTGTTAATCCTTTACTTTTCTTTCCCTTTTCCGCCGAATTGGTATCCCTTCTTCCTTTCCTGGGTCGTTCTGCTTCGATATGCTCGATCTCATTTGCATCTGGTTCCCTTCTAGAGGGACAGCAGTTATTCCTCCTTTGTCTTTCCCTTTTGAACGACAACTCTTCGTTTCCACCTTTCCCTGCATATAAAAATGACAATTATTAGTGATTAAGCTTTCCATGTTAGTTCTCACTCGTTTTATTAGAATTCTTTATTTCTTTGAGTTCATGATGCATAAAAGGTTACAAATGTTACTGAAAAGTCACTAAATTGTTTGTAAAAAACATACCTTTCAAGTGCTCCACAGCTGACATGTCTCCTGAGGGCGTTGTTGCTAATGTGGATGGGTTTGTTTGATATGTTCCATCGGTTCCATTTCCTTAAGGTCACCAAGGAAGGTGAATCCCTTATCGTAGCCTCTATCGTTGCATGTTGATCCCGACTGGCAGGTTGCTTGGGTGGACTGGGAGGAGGGGGTGTTACATTCCACCTCTATGGGTTGCTTTCCCTTTTGAGTGAAGAATCCTTAGCACTAGGGAGGGCACATATGAGTTTCGATTCTTTCTAGATGTTTGTCGAATTCCTTTACCTAAAGGTGGAGTTTGTCTAGCTACAACAAGATATTTTTTTTTGCATTGTGTCACTCCAACAACACTTTGGTTAGCAGGAATTTCATTTGCCAGTATAAGTCAACCATATGCAAATATTAATTCTATCATCCCCTCAAATTACCTATGTTAGGTATCTAGGAAGTGACAGCTACCAAAATTTTTGAGCCTGATAGGTAGTTGTGCTCCCCCATGACATCTTGTTCCAACTCCCATAGTTTTCACTGAATGCGAGGTGGATTGTGGTCACTATATTTTCAAGAAGATGGCTCAACCTGATAACAAGATCTAGAACCACCCTGTGCTTTATAGTATGATGCCCCTTGCAAACATTAAGCACATTAGCCTGATATGGGAGAAATATAGTCCCAAGACTTCCACTCGAGTTGAATCTAACCTTCGTGAACAAATTTCTCAATGCTACTCAAAACTAAAAAAGAGGAGCAACTCCTCTTTATTCTTCTTACCAAAACAGTGAGCCCTTGCCTCAAATATTTCCTAGCACAAATGGAATGGAAAAGGTAGGCAACCCAGACTTTCTTGTTGGAGAAAGTTGAATACATGGGGGAAACAACTTAACCAATTTGTAAAGTGAGCGAGTTGATATGGAATCTACGGGACCATACCTCAAGGTGGCTCCGAATCGACTAACAAAACATCATTAATAGAACTTACTGCAGTGGATTTATCTACATCGTAACCTCACATGGGATCCAAATCCTAGAATTCTCCTTTGCATGGTATAGGAAAACAAAGTGGTGGGAAAATTGATACAATAAAATCCCATTATGTTGCATACACAAAGACCATCATTCACTGTTAAAAATGGGGGGGGCATAATGACACATCCCCTCATGTCATAACTCACTAGGAAAGTGATCATGCACCCTCCCACTTATTGCTTCACTAATCACCCCGTATAGGGAATCATCTATCAATCATATAATTGAACCACATAATATTAATATTTAATGATGATGATGATGATGATTAATGTCCACTAAGATCAATATGGTATACCGAACATTAATAAGGTAAGAGATTAATAAGAATTATTTAACATTTTATTTCTATGCTAAAAAAGAAGTGAGAGAAGAAGCATTCCCAGATCATTGCTGACTTAAAAGGTCAAGAAGGTTGCTAGTGTGAAATATTTTGAAAATTAGATGAATGTGAGTATAGGATGGACAATATAAGAGAAAGTGGTTTTCATCTTGAACTCTCTTAGGAATTTACCATAACCTATCGTCCATGTCACAAATCATAATAGGCAAGTGTCGCGGGCTCTTATGGTCTGTGAATAGAAACAGGCAATTTGCGATTGCGATATTGCGAATGCAACGAGATATTAAATCGCAACCTATAGTGGCATCGCATCTGGGAACTATCACATTTCGCAACCAGAAATCGCAACAACATTAATTGGTGGACCCGATGGCAGATAAACTTCAACACAAAAACGTGTCACGTTTAGGCAGTCTATCGCAATTGGAACTTTATCAATGGTAACATAAATATCAGTGGGGTTTTGGTGCGATATGTGATTGTGATTATCACAAATCGCAACCTAACCTTCCAGAGGCCGACTCTATAACTCCTCCTTTCTTGCGATTGTGATACGCGATATCGCAAACTACAGTCAACACTGCCTGTGGGCCGATTTTTAACCCGATCCACCTGCGACCTGTAATATGTGATATACAAGGGCCAATGGCAGCTGCCACTTGGCACCTCTTCATTCGCTGGAACCTTTGCCATTTCATCCCAATCCTGCCATGTAAACAAGTCAAAGCAAAAATTTGACTTGATCTAACTTCTGCATACGAGCTTGGATTTGAGTGTTGTTCAGACTGTTGGATTCAATGACAAGTTCTTCGATTTGAAGCTGAGTTTGACAAAATTTTGAAAATTTATTTTTTTAGCATAAACTTGAGCACGTGATCACTCCTCCCCACTAGAAACCTTTTGGACCCCAAAATATTATATTCAGTTATTGAACAGATGAGGGTATTGTTCCCCCACCTTCTCCTCTCCAATCCGTTTGGCCTTTGATGGATTTGTACCTTTGAGACCCACTCGAAGATAATCTATATTCCCCTTTTTGATGACCTTGTTCTTCTATCAAGTATGGTATCTTGCTTAAGCTCATCAAGAAATTCTGGAGAAAAATATTCAATTGATGGAAGTTGTACACTTCCTCCTTGATCTTCAATAAAAGGAGGTTCATACAATCTCAAATTTTCAACATTAATAATGGAATAAATTTTCATATATGAAGGCAAATCAAGCTTGAAAGCATTATTACCAATCTTTTCCACAATTTTAAATGGATCATAACATATTGGTTTCAGCTTTTTACCTTCACCTTGAAGCCTTTCCTTGTTAATGTATAGCCAAACTTCATCACCTACTTGAAACCGATGATCCACACAATGCTCATCATGCCTTGTCTTATACTTGCCTTGACTCCTTTCTAGTTGTTCTTGAATTGTTTAGTGAATCAACTGAATGTTCTCAATGAATTTCTTTGCTCTGTCTATGTTGCTATGTCCATCTACAGCTACATCTTTCTCAAAGATGAAATCCAAAGGCGATTTAGGCAAATAAACAAGACATGCCTCAAAAAGTGAAGTTAATGTAGAAGAGGGTTTTGCTCGGTTTTAAGCATGCTAAATATAATGCCAATTGTTCATCGCACAACTTAGGATGTTTGTTGCAATATCCTCTTATCAAATGAATAACTGTCATGTTAACCACTTCAGTTTGACCATGTATTTGCGGATGGAATATTGTACCTTTTTTCAACTTGGTGTCCATCAAGTTCCATAAATTTGACCAAAAATTCCCAAGAAATTGGAAATCACGATCACTTACAATAGAAGTAGGTAATCCAAAATGAACTCATACATTTTGAAAGAAAATTTGAGTTGTTTGTTCAACTGTAATTTGTTTTTTACAAGGCATTAATATGCACATCTTGTTGAACCTATCCACAATTACGTACAAATAATCATGAACTTTTCTTGATAAAGGAATACCTCCTACAAAATCCATAAAAACACTCTCCCATGGACGTGAAAGCACTGGAAGTGGTGTGTACAAGCCTAGTTTCCTATTACTAAGCTTACTGACTACACAGAATGAACAACCTCTAATAAAACATAACACACTTTCAAGCATACAAGGCCAGTAAAAATACCCCTAAAGATTTTCCATTGTTTTACTTACACCGAAATGTCCAACAATACGAGAAGTGTGCACTTCCCTTATGACATTTACTCTCTCTCCCTTAGGAACACATTTTTACCAAATGCTACAACAGATTATCATGTACATGGTAGTCTAATTCCCCAACTTGGTGGCCTTGACTCAAGTTTGAATATACCTCTTGAAAATCAACATCATGTGCATATTGTTCAACATAACTTTCAGGCAAAACATAATTATTCTTGAGTAAAATGGCTACATTAATAACCGGCCTAGAAAGCATATCAGCAACTATGTTATAAATACCTTTCTTGTACCTGATTACCAAGTGGAATTTCTATAAGAATCCCATCCAATGAAAGTTCCTTGTGTTGAGATTGCAACAAGATGATGGAGCTTAGTGAAAAGAGTCGCCTTCACTAAGTGGGTCCGCAGGCTATTTTTGGCGCAAGTCTATTTTTAGACTATGTCTATTTTTAGACATATGGATCATGTCTATGGATTGCAGGTTGTTGTTTATGGATGATTGATCAAGTTGGGAAAAAATAGATGGACTTCTATTTTTGATGAAAGTGTGAGTGATCACAGTGTGAGTGATCAAAGTCTATTTTTAGACTGGCTGTCAAAAATAGAAAAGTCAAATATTATTATCTCACAATAATATTTGGACTATAAACTTAATCTTATTCTCTTGGAGCACTTCAGTTTGAGCTACAGAGGTGGCACATGCAGCTGTCAGAAGGAAATACGCTTTTCTTATGAGTCGGTTGAGTTGTTGCATGCATGACTTCAGTTAAAACTCAATCAGTTGAGTTTGGTGAAGTTGATTGTGGAGTTGATGGAGTTGTGTTCAGTTTAGCTTTGTTAAACTGGTTGTATTTAGTCTAACTGGAAAATAGACTAGAGATGAGTTGGGTGAATTAGTTATTAGTTAATTCACAAGTTATTAAATCATAATACAACTAATGAATACATCAGTTAACTCAGTTGCATGTCAGTGCATGTTCAGTTCAACAGGGACAAGTGGTAGAGAATCAGATTGCTATCAGTTGTGACTATAGTTGTGCACCAAATCTTGCACAATCAAGGGATTGAGTATGCCAATGAGTTTGCTCACGTATTTGCCCACATTATAGCTTGTTCTCACGTCCAACAAAGTGTGAGTGACTATTTTGCAGGTGAAAAATGAGTTTGGTGAGCCATTCTCATCAGTTCTTGAGCAGGTATTGAGCAGTGGAGGCAGGCAAGCAGTGGAAGATATTTGCAGATGAGATCTGAGTTGTATTGTGTGTAACAGAGGTGGAGATACTTGTGAGAAGTATTATGCTATGTAATGTTACATGACTCAATCATTAATATATATATAGTTGGGGTTTTTAGCGAGATGCTTTCCCCGGGATACATACTGTGTTAATGTGTCAATGCTCTTGATGTTTTATTGTTATTGATGCTGCTATATTGATGATCAACGTAGAGGAGCTTATGTATTGTGTATGTTTTCCGCAATAGTACATGATCAGGATAATCTCCATTGAATGTGTTAAATTATTCAAAATTTCTACATGGTATCAGAGCTGTTGATCATCAGATCTACTATTCAGGAAGTGTTTACATTCTATTTCTTCAGGCAGAGTCTGTAATCAGGCCAGGTAGCCTCTAGATTCATCCTTCCTTTGAAAGGTGAGATATCCGGTGAATGCCATACAGTCAATCTCTGTACGAGAAATATTTTGTTCTCACGAATTTTAGATCGGAAGCAGTTGAGTTTGAGCTGGTGGAAATCGAATTTGCAGCAGTGTTGTTGAAATGTCTTTCAACGGATTGCAAATGTTATTCCAAAGCAAGAGCGACCTGGCGCTCAAGGATAAACTCAGTAACAATAAAGGTGAGAATGGATCTTCATCAAAGGTATCTGATGAAGAGAATTGTGCTTTGGCTGCCAAAGCAAAGAAGGGGAAGAACAAGAAATCTTCTCATTCCGGTGCGAAAGGCAAGAAGCAGGACATGTCCAAGGTGAAGTGTTTTCACTGTCACCAGCACGGACACTATGCCACTAATTGTCCGCGGAAGAAGAAGAACAAGCAGGCTGCTGGATCTTCAGCAGGAGAGGCTCTAGCCTCACAGTTTGAGCTTGATTTTTCATTGATCGCATGCTTGGTTTCAAGTGTGATGGGATCAGTGTGGTTCTTGGACAGTGGTGCGTCTTTTCACATGACGGGAGATAGAGATTTGTTGTCTGATCTGGAGGACAAAGATCTTGGAGTGCACATCGAGATGGGCGATGATGGTAGATACAGTGTGACCGGTATCGGTACCATTTCCTTTGAGAGGGAGTCTGGTAAACCCTTTGTATTGAAGGAAGTCATGCATGTTACAAGATTGAAGAAGAATCTCATCTCAGTGGCGATGTTAGAAGACAAGGGGTATGATGTTGTTTTCAGCGAGGGAAAGGCCTTCCTGCGCAGCAAGACAACTGGTGAGACCTGGAAGATAGGGGTTCGAGTGAGGAACCTTTATCAGTTGCATGTAGATGGATGCGCAGCAATGGCAGGCAAGGCAGAAGGATTGGTGAGCCGGGATGATGGCGAGTTGTGGCACAGGAGATTGGGTCACCTTCACCATGGAGCCTTGAAGATACTGCAGCAGATCACTACAGGGCTTCCTAAAGGCACACTTGCGCAGTCAGATCAGTGCAAGGGGTGTACTTTGGGGAAGTTTGTGAAAGCCACCTTTCACGAGAAGGATAGTCGCACCACGACGATCCTTGAGAGAATTCACACAGACGTGTGTGGACCTTTCTCAGTTGCTTCGACAGCAAAACACAGGTATTATGTGATTTTTGTTGATGATTTCTCTCGTAAGTGCTGGATCTTCTTCATGCAGAAGAAGAGCGAGACATATTCAAAGTTCTGTGAATTCAAAGCACTGGTCGAGAAGGAGTCAGGGAAGAAGGTGAAGACTCTTAGGAGCGATAATGGTGGTGAATACATCTCGGATGAGTTCAAGGATTTCTGCAAGACAGAAGGGATTCGTAGACAGCTCATAGCTCCCCATAACCCACAGCAGAACGGGGTAGCTGAGCGGAAGAACAAAACGATCGTGGGTGTTGCACGGGCAATGTTGCATGATCAGGGCATACCCCTTCACTTGTGGGCGGAAGTATGCAATACAACAGTTTATGTGCAGAACCGTTGTCCTAATAGGATACTTGGCATGAGTACACCTGAGGAGACTTATTCTGGTAAGAAGCCTGATCTTTCTCATTTTAGGATTTTTGGTGCTAACGTTTACATGCATGTGACGAAGGATGCCAGGAAGAAGTTGGAGCCGACCGCAGAGGTTGGAATATTTGTGGGGTACACTGATACGCCCCACAACTATCGTGTGTATTTGCCAAACAGTGGTAAAACTGTTGTGCGACGGGATATAAAATTTCAGGAGGCGAAAGCCATGAAGTGTTCGCTTAAGAGGGAGCTACACTTGCATGCAGATGAGGAGCTATTAGTTCCTAAGGATGAGCTTCAGGACGTGGATCAGCCACAGGACGAGGTTCATGGAGTGGAAGAGACCACTCATGCAGCGCCAACCATCATAGGGCGAAAGCGCTTGACAGAAGTTGAGCGACTGGCTCAAGATGCAGAGAAAGTTGTAGGACCACCTACAGCCCAACGCAGGCAGAGACAGTCACCTGATCGGTACACTGGATACATGGCTCTTATGAGCAAGTGTGTTGTGACTGAGCCATCCTCTTTCAAGGAAGTTGTGGAGGATCCCGCATGGGTAGACGCCATGGTGGAAGAGTATTATTCTATTGTCAGAAACAGTGCATGGGAGATTGTTCCTAGACCGGAAGGGAAATCAGTGGTGGGTTCGAGATGGATCTACAAAGTTAAGCAGGCAGCTGACGGGAGTGTGGAGAAGTACAAGGCAAGATTTGTTGCCCGAGGCTTTTCACAGATTGAGGGGATCGATTATGAGGAGACCTTTGCACCTGTCGCAAGGTATTCTTCCATACGGACGATTCTTACTCTCTCAGCGCAGATGGCATGGCACATTCATCAGATGGATGTGAAGACTGTGTTCCTCAACGGAGTCATTGAGGAGGAGGTGTACATTGAGCAACCCGAAGGCTTTGAAGTCTTCAGCAGCGAGTCGCATGTGTGCAGGCTCAAGAGAGCATTGTATGGGTTGAAGCAAGCACCACGTGCTTGGTACACACGGATAGACAGATATTTCACAGGACTTGGATTCTCCAAGAGCGAGGCGGATCCGAACCTATACCAGATTGTGGTGGAGGGTAAGTTGCTTATCATTGTACTGTATGTTGATGATTTGATTCTAACGGGTGATGAGCTGTTGATACTATCATGCAAGAAGGATCTTGCTACAGAGTTTGAGATGAAGGATTTGGGCCTCCTTCACTATTTCCTGGGATTGGAAATATGACAGCGCAGTGGTGGACTGTTTGTTTCTCAGGGCAAGTATGCTCTGGAGATACTGGAGAAGTTCAACATGCATGGCTGCAAGCCTGTTGATACTCCTCTTCCTGGAGGTTGGAGAAAGGAGGATGCCACTTCGGGAGAAGAAGTGGATGCCACTGTTATCGACAGTTGGTGGGGTCGCTGATGTATTTGGTCAATACACGACCTGATATATGCTATGCAGTTAACCAGCTTTCACAAGCTATGGTTAAGCCTACCAAGCTCTTCTGGAAGGCGGGCAAGCATGTATTGCACTACTTGAGAGGCACATTGGGATATGGTTTGTGGTATAGACAGGAGGATGAGGTGAAGCTATGTGGCTTCACGGATGCAGATTGGGCAGGGAGCCCAACGGACAGAAAGAGCACATCAGGAGGGGTCTTCAGTATCGGATCGATAGCAGTTTCTTGGTACAGCAGGAAGCAGAGATCTGTGTGGATGAGGATGATCCTGGTTGGGTTTTTCGGGTCCAAGCACATCAGGTACCATCATATCAGAGATTGTGTGCAGCGGAGGATCATGTTACTTTCGTACATTCCAACGAAGGATCAGGATGCTGATATTCTAATGAAGGCTCTCACCAGGAGCAAATTCGAGTAGCACCGAGGCAGGATAGGGGTTGCTGATAATCCATATCTTGTCGAGAGGGAGTGTTGAGATTGTAACAAGATGATGGAGCTTAGTGAAAAGAGTCGCCTTCACTAAGTGGGCCCGCATGCTATTTTTGGCGCAAGTCTATTTTTAGACTATGTCTATTTTTAGACATATGGATCATGTCTATGGATTGCAGGTTGTTGTTTATGGATGATTGATCAAGTTTGGAAAAAATAGATGGACTTCTATTTTTGATGAAAGTGTGAGTGATCACAGTGTGAGTGATCAAAGTCTATTTTTAGACTGGCTGTCAAAAATAGAAAAGTCAAATATTATTATCTCACAATAATATTTGGACTATAAACTTAATCTTATTCTCTTGGAGCACTTCAGTTTGAGCTACAGAGGTGGCACGTGCAGCTGTCAGAAGGAAATATGCTTTTCTTATGAGTCAGTTGAGTTGTTGCATGCATGACTTCAGTTAGAACTCAATCAGTTGAGTTTGGTGAAGTTGATTGTGGAGTTGATGGAGTTGTGTTCAGTTTAGCTTTGTTAAACTGGTTGTATTTAGTCTAACTGGCAAATAGACTAGAGATGAGTTGGGTGAATTAGTTATTAATTAATTCACAAGTTATTAAATCATAATACAACTAATGAATACATTAGTTAACTTAGTTGCATGTCAGTGCATGTTCAGTTCAACAGGGACAGGTGGTAGAGAATCAGATTGCTATCAGTTGTGACTATAGTTGTGCACCAGATCTTGCACAATCAAGGGATTGAGTATGCCAATGAGTTTGCTCATGTATTTTCCCACATTATAGCTTGTGTTCACGTCCAACAAAGTGTGAGTGACTATTTTGCAGGTGAAAAACGAGTTTGGTGAGCCATTCTCATCAGTTCTTGAGCAGTGGAGGCAGACAAGCAGTGGAAGAGATTTGGAGATGAGATCTGAGCTGTATTGTGTGTAACAGAGGTGGAGATACTTGTGAGAAGTATTATGTTGTGTAATGTTACATGACTCAATCATTAATATACAGATAGTTGGGGATTTTAGCGAGATGCTTTCCCCGGGATACATACTGTGTTAATGTGTGAATGCTCTTGATGTTTTATTGTTATTGATGCTGCTATATTGATGATCAACGTAGAGGAGCTTATGTATTGTGTATGTTTTCCGCAATAGTACATGATCAAGATAATCTCCATTGAATATGTGTTAAATTATTCAAAATTTCTACACCTTGATTGTTGCAATTTTGTTTGAGATTGCAGATAGTGGAAAGGTTGATGATCGGTGTGAATAATGGTTTCTTTACCCATCAAGCAATGCTTCCATTTCTTCACACTTTGCACCAATGTTTAAAGCTCTTTATCATATGTAGGATAGTTAATAACAACACCATTAAAAATCTCAAAATGAAATGAAATGGGCTTACCATCTTGTAAAAGAACTGCACCCATGGCGTAGTCACTTGCATCTGTTTGTATTTCAAATGGTTGTTTCAAATCCAGTAATGCTAAAACTAGGGTTGAACTGATCTTTTGTTTTAAAGCATCGAATGATTTTTGTTGTTTGCCTCCCTACTGAAAGACAACCTTCACGCTGGTCAAAGCATGTAGTGGAGTTGTTATGGAAGAGAAATTGGCAATGGACTTCCTCCAATATTGCGTTGCTCCCAGAAAACTCCTTACTTTTGTGATTGATTTGGGTATTGTCCAATTCACAATGACCGACACTTTAGAGGGGTCAATCTTCAGCTTACCTCCTCCAATTATGTGGCCCAAATATACTAAGGAATTTTTCCTGAATTCACATTTAGACAGATCTTTAGAAATAACTGTTATTTTCTAAAGACGTCCAACACTTTCCTCACAAGTTTGACATGCTCTTCTCGTGATTTGCTGAATATCATAATATCATCTAAATAGACAATTACAAACTCATCAAGAAAGAATCTTAAAACATCATTCATGACTCTAATGAATGTAGCTGGAGCGTCGCAAAGCCCGAAATGCATAACCAGCCACTTAAACAATCCCTGTTTGGTTTTAAAAGAAGACTTCCAAATATCCTCCTAAGCTATTCTAACTTGATGATATCCACTTCTCAAGTTTAATTTAGTGAAATATTTTTCATTCTTCAACTAATCTAGCAAATCATCTATTATGGGCAGTGGGTATCGATTCTTTATGGCAATTTTGTTCAAAGCTCGATAATATACACACATGCGCTAGGTTCCATATTTATTGGGTACCAAAACAATTGGTGAACCACATGGCAAAGTAGAGGGAAAAATTACACCTTTATCTAATAATTCCTAGACTTGTTTCTTAATTTCTAAACTTTCTAGAATTGACACTCGATACATACCGATGTTTGGGAGTTGACAATCTTGTTGTAGCTCAATTTCATGTTGAATTCCCCTTTTTGGTGGCAATCTCTTTGGTTCTTGAAACATGTCTCCATATTGATTGACCACATCAACCAATTCGACTTTCAATTTTATGTCAGCTTAGAAAGGATTCACGCTCCATGTCATCATTATGCTTGATCATAAGGAGCACAAGAATCTTGCTAGAATTGACCGGTCGTTATTGCCCTGCACTTGCCAAAGACAGATTAAGCTTCCTACAATGGGATCTCACAATATACTCCACTCCATCTTTGAACAAATGATATTTGTTATCAAATATATGGAAAACAGATTTCTTGTCATACAGATATAGGCTTCCCAATGCAATTCTAGAGATATCTAGTGGCACTACATCTAATTCGACTTGATCAATGAAATTGGCACTAATAGCAAACCTGAAAACACATTTCCTTGTGACCTGAAGATTTGTATCCTTGGTTATCCAACCCAATGGATACAGTTTATGATGAGGCATGGTTTCTAGATTCAATTTCCTGACCAAGTCAGTAAAAATTAAATTTTCCTAAGATCCATTTTCAAACAACATATCAATCTTGGTGTGTTTGGAAATAACTCTGATATGGAACAACTCAATTCTGTTTTCCTCATTTGAAGCATTATTGGTGTTATTTTTTGCACTTGTTCTTGCCACGGGTTCCTCTTTACTTTCTTTTGCCACAACTTTTCCCTTAGTGACTGTGGCTGCAATCTTTGATTCATCACTTGAGTCAGAACCCAAGTCTTGTTGTATAGCAGTGTTTGTCTTTTGTTTCCCTTTATTGTTAAATTTCTTCGGTCGTAATTCAGGATGAAGCTTCCAACAATGCGCTTCATCATGACCCTCTTTGGAACAACTCTTGCACATGGGTTTCTCCCCTTTTTTCTTAACAAAATCATTTTTCTTCTTCTTTCCTTTAACATTCTTTCCTTTTCCACCACTCTAGAGTGGCTTCTTCTTGTATATTTTTCCCTATTGCTTCGAGGTGTGTAGCTTGAACACAGACCTCATCAAGATTCGTGGGATTAAACATAAGAATGGTGTGTCAAAGATAGCTATGCAAACCTCCTATATATTTCAACAAATATCTTGTGAATGCAAGTCTACTCCTAGTATAAGAGCTCTTCTCCTAAACTCTTGAGTATACACTTGCACATTTTGACCTTTTAACTGTCTGAATTTTGCCAATTCATGATAGATTTTTTCATATGGTTTAAAGGGTAGAATTAGCTTTTTATAGCAACAATGAAATTAAACCAAATAATAGAGATCTTATCATGTTTTTTAATCTCATCTTGAGTCCTTGCTTCCCACCATACAAGTGTTGCACCCTCCATTCTCAATGAAGCCAACTGAAATTTGATATCGTCCTCTTGAAGGTTCTGAATTCTACAATACACCTCCAATTGACAAATCCAGTTATCCATCTTTTTTGCATTAACTTCTCCATTGTACATAGGCAACTCAAATTTAACATCAAGCTTTAGAAAAAGGTTATTTACTAGTTCCTTTCGGAGAATGATGATGAGTATGAGTAAGGGTGGTATTAGTGGAAGAGTGTAAAGATGCTTGTGAAGTAGAAGATGAAGAAGATGGTGGAGAGGGTGGATGCTTGTCTCCATTCCCATTACCTCCTTTTCCATTACCTCCTCCTGAAGAACCTTCTCCTTTGGGGGGTTTGGAACTTTATCCTTGCAATCTACTATTCCTCTCTTCACAGAGGACCTTCACCATCTTTGTCATATTAAAGAAAGCCTTTCTGAAGGTATTCTCATCTTCTACCATGGTAGGTTCTCCTTCATGAGACATAGTCTTTGAAGACTCAATTGAAACTTGAGGTTGAACTAGTGTAGAAGACTTTGGCAACCTTGCTCTTCTTCCCTTTGAGCCAACTATAGGGCTTTCAACCAGCTTCCCTTCTCCTCTTTTGAGTTTTAACCTTGTTAGGATGACACAAACTTGCAAATAATTAAATCCTTCTTTCACAAAGCAAACCTAGTAAGCAAAAACCAATGCTCTGATACCAACTTGATCTAAAATGGAGCAGATTAGTAATGTTGTGCTAATTCCCCATTCAAAATAAAACCCAAGATGTTTATCATTTGCTTATCAAGTGCTTAAGGATTCACCATGTTTTCTTAATTAACTGATTCCCATGAGAGGTTCTTATGTAAATGTTATAAACAATTTAACATAAAACATATGCTGAACAACAACAAAATAACAACAAAGAACATCAAAATACAACACACAACGCAGAGATTTGATGAGGAGTTGACCCCTCCTGGGCTACATCTCCTTGGTCCAGCTTCCAATGCATGGGCCTCCCTATTATGCTCAAAATTACAACAAAAGTGTGTTTACAATACTCAAATGCCTCTGAAACATGTCTCAATGAGTTCATAATACTAAAAAATGGCTATCTAGCCTCTTTTTGCGTCCAATTTGGATACGAAATGAAGATGTTATGACTTCTCCTAGTTCTCCCACTGTTTGTTCCACAAATTGCTCCAAAATCGGCAGAAACCCACATTTCCGCTCCAAAATCCATTAATCGGGCGAACATTTCGCCGTGCCACGGGCCATATCGCAAATCGCAATCGACAAGTGTTGTGGGCTCTTATGGTCTGTGAATAGAAATGGGTGATTTGCGATTGCGATATTGTGGACCAGACGGATATTAAATCACAACCTATAGTGGCATCGCATACAAGAACTATCACATTTTGCAACCGACAATCAACGCGGGATTTAATCGGCGGTATCAGCAAACCCGATGGCATATAAATTGCAGCACAAAAACATATCGTGTACGCGTAGTCTATCGTAATCAGAACTTTATTGGTGGTAACATAAATATCAGCAGGGTTTTGGTGTGATATGCGATTGCAATTATCACAAATCGCAACCCAACCTGTCAGGGGCTGATTCTTAACCCGAACCACTTCCGGCCTGCGATATGCGATATGAGAGGGCCAATGCAACCTGCCACTTGGCGCCTCCTCATTTGTTGGGACCTTTGCCACGTCATCCAAATCTTGCCATGTAGACAAGTCAAAGTTGAAATTTGACTTTCTCTAACTTTTGTATACGAGTTCGGATTTGAGTGTCGTTTGCATCGTTGGATTCAAGATGACAAGCTCTTTGATCTGAAGCTGAGTTTGACAAAATTTTGACACTTTGATTTTGGAACATAAACTTGAGCACTTGACCAATTCTCAAGGGAATAAGCTCAAGATACGCTTCGTCCGAATTCTTATCAACGACAATAGTGTGTTACAGAGTTTGTTAGGTTGCATTAAATTTTAATCAATTTAAAAAATTAGATTCATGGAGAGTCTGTTAGGTTTCATTGACTTTTAATAAATTTAAAAAATTATATTCATGCCACATGACTCCTTGCCCACCAATTTCCTAGGGATTTTGAGATTATTCCAATTCTAATAAGTTCATAGTCTAATTAGATGGGGAAATTAATACATAGGAAAATTTTATTTAGAAAAATTGTCTATTTTATAATAAGATGTGTAAATCATTTTTTTTCTAAAGTTAAATTAAATTTGTGCCAGGTGGCTCTGCCCACCAATTTCATAGGGATTTGAGATTATTCTAAATCTAATAATTTCATATACTAATTAGATGGAGAAATTAATATATAAGAAAATTTTATTTTGCAAAATGGTTCATTTTATAATAAGATGTATAGTTCTGTTTGTTTCTCAAGTTAAGTTGACCCATAACCTTTTTATACATGGTTAATTAAACGTGTGTATTGGTAAGACATTTTTCATGTTGCAATAGTTTTTTTGGTTATATTTATGAAGCCTTGGATATATCAACCACATTAATAATTTTAATATGGTTGTACTAGTAATATATTAAGTTTTAATATATATATATATATATATATATATATATATATATATATATATATATATATATATATATATATATCACTGCCACCCGGGTTCCAAGCTCCTAAACCTTCCCCTCGTGGCAACCTGGCACATTTGGTTAGCGCGGAATCGATATATATTCGAGGATCAGGCTGTGTGTTGGCCCCGTACAGAAGCAAACATCATTGCCGCGTATCAAGAATTACCTGACCCCCCACCCACTCGATCCAGGACGATACAGCCACAGCCCATTATCGATAAATCGACCCCTTGGGCCTTCTTCGATGGGGCTGCAAATCAAACTGGCTGTGGGGGTGGATTTGTTCTGCATATCAATGAACACCATAGATACCTTGTAAAAATGGGATTCGACAGAGGATCAAACAATTATGCAGAGCTCTTGGCCATTCGAAATCTAATGCATTACGCTTTGACACATCAGTATACAAATCTTAATATTTTCGGGGACTCTATGACTGTTATTAATTGGATCAATAATGCCACTATATGTCATACACACACTCTCAGCAATATATTATATGATGCACATACCCTCAAGGCTGAATTTAACCATTTCTCATGTCTACACATTTACAGAGAACATAACAGCGAGGCTGACAAATTATCCAAAGAGGCCGCGATACTTCCCAGAGGAGAATGGCTAATTGTGGAGCAGCAGGGGACTGAAGAATTCAGATTTTTCCATAGGCCATACATAGATCAGAGAGAACAGCGGGACAACAGTCTCGATAACCGACAATAATATAGTATTTTTGTCTTTGTTGAAAAACTGTACATAGATATGGTTATCATACTTTTTGCAAATAGATCCTGCGTGATCTCGAACAGGCTACACAGCCAGACTCATATATGTCCGATCTCATATTTCTGATATACTCTGATACATCACCCTGTGTGGTGGATTTTGTATGAACACTACTGCATATGCTAACAGCATCTACTATATGTAATTTTCTTAATAATAATGAAGATTACGGATTTTTCCAGTGGAAAAAATATATATATATATATGAAAAAATAACAAAATTAAATAAATGCAAAATATAAATCAAACACAAGTCATCAATGGGTCCTTAATGGCATTAATGGCTAAATGGGTCTCTAATCTGGGTCACACCCAGGATGCCAAAACCAATACCTATGCAATATTGAACTTTACTTGAACTTCAAGGAACTTCTCAGCAAGGTTCTTCTAGGGCGCAATGAGGTTAAAAGAGAAAGTATGTTGCAGTTGGATAAGCTCCAAATCAAGCACAGAGATATGACCCTCGAACATAGGGATATGACTCTTGGGTTGGATTGGACCAAATCCATTTTGAATCGTGGAAAAGGTACATCCTCACCAAGAACCCATGTTGAGCCCATTGACATCTCCAACTCTTCTTGAATAACTCTCATGACCTACAATTTTGCTGGTTTAATTTCTCATCTAGGAAATTATATATTATCAGTTTATAGTTTTTGCAAGCCACATTTCAGTGTTTATGCCTGACATGTTAATGTATATGTTATCGAAGTATAGATGATAGTAGAATTAGCAAAAATTGGTTCAACCAATGCCTTTCTTGTTAAAATTTGGCCAAAATATATTTTTCTCAGCCAATGGTCTGGTTTCCCTTTTGGCAAGCCAAGGTGGTAAAGGATTGGTTATCCATGTAATATTTTCAGTGAGTAATAGAAGTTAATTAAAAAAAAAGTATGTTGGTTTCTTTATTAGTGACAACTTCTTCCTTATACCAAGTTGTACAACTTGAGTGGGCTTAATAGTTAAGAACACGTGTCTCCTTGTTACAGGTCATAGGTTTAGATCTAGAAGGGAGTATAGTATGTACATCTCCTTAGGCTTTAGTAGTCAAATTGTTGCATAGAGATAGACCCTTATCCTACAAACAAGGGGGTCTCATACACAATCTGTTATGTCAACTTAGGCATGACCCTAAAAAGTAAATAAATAAAAATAAAACATCCATGACACTCATTACAATCAAATATTTTTTCTACAATAATTTTAATGTGAACTTTAATTTTAGAGTAGACTTGATTATCTCTAAAATTATTATTCTAATTCTAATTTATTTTTTTAATAATAAAGTTAATTTTATTAGATTGGTAAAAGTGGTTATTGTAATTTTTGTTTTTGGGTTTCTTTGGAAAGTTGTTATTTTCATTTTAGTTGAAATGTTTTATTATATTATTTTCATTTCCATTCTATTTTATTATTTCTATTTTTAATGAGAGTAAAATTAATTTTATTAAATTTATAAAATTGAATATTTAAATAATTAATAAAAATTACCACTTTTCCATCATTATTATATTTTGCATCAATAATAAAATTTAATTGAATAATTTTTATCAAAATTATAATTTCAAATTAATAAAATCAATATTTTAATTAAAAATAATTCATCAACTATCATTTATAAGTTTTTTTGGTAAGTTAAAATTCTATCAATTCATCCAAAGAGTTACAGGTTTAAGTTGGTAAGTTAAAATTCTATCCATTCATCCAAAGAGTTACAAGTTTAGGTCACCTTGGTTTGCCACTTGGTAAACTATATGAATGGAAATGTGTAAGTTCTTGTTTTCCAAAATTCTTGCTTCAAAATCCAAAAAAAATTAAGAGTGGCGATGTGTCTAAAACTAACAAATTCTTACCATCTAGCATGTCTATACTCACAACTAGGAGATAAATAAAAGATAGTTAAACCAAGAAAACTACCTAAGAATTATGTTGATTCAAATGGCTCCACCTCTGTGGGTTTAAAATCTAGATGATTCAAATGGCTCCACCTCAACACTAAGGAGGGAACATATGAGTTTCAATTCCTTTAGCTATGAGTTTTTCTAGTTTGTCTAGTTGCAACAAGATTGTGTCGCTCCAACAACACCTTGGTCAGCAGGGATTTCATTTGCCATTATAATTCAACTATATGCAAATATTTCTTTTGTCAACCCCTCGAATCACCTATGTTAGGCATCTAAGAAGTGACAACTACTGCAATTTTCGAGTCTAGTAGGTAGTCATGCTCCCCCCCGCCTCTTGTTCCATCTCTCGAAGCTTGCACTTAATGCTAGGTGAATTGTGGCCATTATATTGTCGAGTAGATGGCTCAACCCGATACCAAGATTTGGAACCACCCCGTGCTTTATAATATGATGCCCCTTGCAAACATCGAGCATGTTGGCATGACATGGGAGCAATATAGTCCTAAGGCTTGCACTCGAGTTGAATCTAACCTCTTGTGAACAAATTTGTCAATGCTACTCAAAACCAAAAAGAGGAGCCACTCCTCTATCTTCTTCTTACCAAGACAGTGAGGCCTTGCCTCAAAGATTTCCTCACACAAATGGAATCGAAAAGACAACCATCCCAAACATTGCCGTTGGAGAAAGTGGACTACATGGGGGAAACAACTTAACCAATTTGTAGAGTAAGTGAATTGATATGGACTCCCCAAGATTATACTTCAAGGTGGATCTGAAATCCAATGACAAAACATCATTAATGGAACTGATTGCAGTGGATTTCCCTACATCGTAACGTCACATGGGATCCAACTCCCAAAATTCTCCTTTGCATGGTACATGCAAACAAAGTGGTGGGACAACTAGTGCAATAAAATCCCATTATGTTGCATACACATAGACCAACATTTAGTATTAACAAGGGAGGGCATAATGGCACGTCCCCTCATGTCATAACTCACTAAGACAATGGGCATGCACCCTCCCACCTATTGCATCACTAATCACCCCATATATGGAATCGTCTATCAATGAGTTAACAATAATTGAACCACATAATATTAATATTTAATGATGATGATGATTAATGTCCACTAAAATCGAAATGGTAATCTGAACCTTAATAAGGTAAGAGATTAATAAGAATTCTTTAATATTTTATTTCTATGCTTAAAAAGAAGTGAGAGAATAAGAATTCCCCCATCATTGTTGACTTAAAAGGTCAAGAAGGTTGGTAGTGTGACAAATATTTTAAAAATTAGATGAATGTGAGTATAGGATGGAAAATCTAAGAGAAAATGGTTTTCATCTTGAACTCTCTTAGGATCTTTCATCCAATGATATTTTGGGAATTGACCAATGCTCATTGTCACTATGGAGCTCATGAGAATTAGTTATTATTTAAGAAATATACATTTTCTTCTTAATACTAGTAAAGGCATACAGATAATTTAGGTTTTCCACATTGAGGTTGATCACTTACCTAAGAATATTTAAGTTTCTTTTTTCCCTCTAACTCTTTATCCCTCTAGAATTTCTCCTTATATTTAAAAGTAACAATATTATTCCCATTCTACAAGATAATCTCCTCCTCAATTCTCAAATGGTCCAACCAAAATTAGACATCCTTATGCCACCCTGGCTTGAGCGTAAGGTGGGGGTTTTGGCTAGAGTTAAAAACAATTTTTAAAAGCCTCTTACGTCCATGTGGTATAACTTGTTTTTATACATAAAATACCTTATCATAACCATACTTTCAATCACTATGAATTAATTTAACTTAATATTAAGTTTATGAGAGATTTTTCGACGTAAATCACAAGAAATTTCATTTTTCGACACGTTTCAAACCAACCATTGTGGTTCATCGTCAAGACAAGTTGAAGAATCAAATCTAGCTTAGCATCTTAAATAGTTAGATTAGAACATCCAACGGCTATAATTCTTGACCAGATAACGGCTAAGTCTAACAGCTATATTATTTAACTTAATATTCCTTAATTTCAAATTAAATATCCTAAATCACATTTATCCTACATATTTCAACTTAAGGTGGATGAGGATCTCTTGATTTTTTTTTAATTGATGGTCTAGATTGATTTCTTTTTAATTGATGGTCTAGATTGATTTTTCAAGGAGTAGTCTACGAAGGTGGAGGAATTGCCCAAACTGCCAAAAGTGACCGACATTTGGGCAAAAAAAATTCAAAAAATCTTATAGAGGTAGTGTTTGAATCATGTTTTTGATGGTGGAAATGGATTGCACCATCAAAAACCTCTAAGGCACCTAAAATTTAGAAGTTTAACAACTTTTAGTCGGATTTACAAAAATGCTTGCAGAGAACTTGGATTTAGAAAAATGCTTGCCGGATAACTTGGATTTACAAAATGCTTGCTAGAGTTTCTCAAAATATAACCAGAATTTCCATAACTTTCAGGGCAAAAAAGTAGTCTTGTTAGACTATGACGATTTTCAAGGGAACATGTGGAACATGCTTATGTTTTTTATGAATCTCATATGAATTCTTATCAACAAAGTTTGGATTCTCAAGGGAATATGCTCAATATATGCTTCATTGAATTCTTATCAAATGTTCTAATGTGTTAGGGAGTTTGTTAGGTTGCATTGGCTTTTCATATATTAAAAAAATTAGATTCATGGAGATTTTGTTAGGTTGTGTTGACTTTTAATAAATTTAAAAAATTATATTCATGTGAGGTGGCTCATTGCCCACCAATTTCAAAGGGATATGAGATTATTCCAATTCTAGTAAGTTCATATTCTAATTAAATGGGGAAATTAATATATAAGCAAATTCTATTTAGCAAAATGGTCCATTTTACAATAAGATGTGTAATTCCTTTTTTTTCTCAAGTTAAAATTAAATTTGTGCCAGGTGGTTCCCACCCACCAATTTCTGGATTTGAGATTATTCTAATTCTAATAATTTCATATTCTAATTAGATGGGGAAATTAATATATAAGCAAATTTTATTTAGCAAAATGGTCCATTTTACAATAAGATGTGTAATTCTTGTTTTTCTCAGGTTAAAGTTGACCCATAACCTTTTTATACATGGTTAATCAAGTAAACCTGTGGATTAGTGAAACATTTTTCGTATTACAATTTTTTGTTATTAAAATTACTTTTTTTTGTTATATTTATAAAGCCTTCCACATTACTATTTTTAATATATATAAAATTTTAAAAACCCCTATAAAATCATCTTAAAAATAACGAATAACGAAATTAAATAAATTCAAACATATATTAGACACGACTTATCAATAAAATTTCATGTCAATTCCGCTAAAAGAGTGTCCAACGCCATGTAAACACCTTACAAGGCGTAAACCATAAGCAAAACGGATACCAAGGTCCCACTAAGCTGTTCCTATAAATAGAGAGTTCAATGCAGAACAAAGTGTAGCCGTGCAGGGATGAAGGAGCATTATCACCCTCCAACAGATCCCACTCAGTTTTAGCGGCGCTACCCATTTGACTGAAGAAGATCCATACCAGCAACAGGCTGATTAAAGTTTCAGACAGTTCGATCAGCAGAAGCCATGGAGGAAGCAGACGACATGCAGGAGGAACAGCGTTTTCATATTGATTCTGCACAGTCTAAGCCAACCCAGCATCTTGTAGCTCATGGTAAATCTTGTAGCATCTCAGTAAATCTGGTAGCATTGTTTTGAGAAAAAAAAATAAAAAATTGCGAAATAGATATTGAATGAGTGGAGAGGTTTTGTCCCTACAAGTTTTGAGGTTCAATCGCACATTGAAATTTTACCATATTTATTTTAAATGAATAAATATGATGGTTGCAGATCCATGGTACCAAGCAGGATTCGTTCTGATAGCAGGAGTTAACAGCGCTTATGCATTGGGGTATTCAGGCATTATTATGGTTCCCTTGGGATGGATAGCAGGTACCTTGGGACTGGTTGCGGCAGCCTTGATATCTCTCTATGCAAGTCTGCTTCTTGCGCGCCTCCATGAAACTGGAGGCAAAAGACATATTCGATACAGAGACCTCACTGGTCATGTTTACGGTATGTTGTCTGCGATTTTCTGGCAATGGGACCATTGTTACTTTTCTTTCTTGCTTTTTTCCCTTTTCCATATGGTATTTAAATGCTTTTTGGAAACGTGGTGCAGCTGTAGATGTCAGTCCCGAGTCATTGTAGAGATTCTTGTTTTAGGTATAGGGTTTCTGTCTAGTGACAGGCCATAGATTCATATGGAATCAATTCTTCATGCCTGCATGGAATAGCTTTGCACTGCGAATTTTAGAAACCATTTTGTTGTAATTTTGTGTGCAGTTGAAGTATTAGACTTTTTGGATTTTTTTGTTGTTGTAACTTTGTGTCTAGTTTAAGAATCAGATGTTTTTTTATTTTTAGCATTTAAAAATATATTTTAAATAATGAGTCCAAGTGCTAAGGATTTTGAGTGTATTTATTTGTGGTTTTTAAAATGGAGTTGTGTAATGACATGACAAATTTGGCTGGAAAAATAACTTTTTCATTTTAATAGGTTTATTATTTTGTTTCATTCCATTTCAAGTGTTTCACTCTATATTTTGAAAGTATAAATAAAACCATCACTCTCAAAAACTATTAGAATATCTAAAATTCTATAGTTTGATCGTTGTAATCTGGATTTCCAAAAAATTTAATTGATTCTTTCCAAAAACTTACTGAAAAATCTATATTTTCAGGGCAAATTTGTGACCTAGCAAGAGTATTCTTTTTCGAGTTGTCTTTAGTGCAACTTTTTGGAAGTTTTTTGGGTGTAATTTCTCTAAAATCCAGCAAGAATATATTGAAAGCACAAGTTTGATGGGTAACCCTTGCACAATCGAATTGCCCTAGGGGTTTTTCACGGTGCTGAATCCATATTTATAGTTAAAAACAAATTTAAATAACACAAATGAAGATTTCACCTCAAATTTTTCCGCATAATTCCGACACGGAAAAATCCAAAAAATCACACTTTCATTTTTAGGATAAGTATTCATGAATTTTGACTGTATTAAATATATCTATACATTCAAAAATACACTTTAAACAACCAAAATTCACAATACTATAAAAATTTAAGTACCGTCAATTAAGACTAACAATTTCTCACCCAAATCTGGTTATTTTTGGAAAAAAAAAACAACTATAGAAGTATGAATCCTTTTTTATAATAGAAATTGACTCAGCCTCATCAAAATGTTTTGGAGCACCCAATATCTTGAAACTTAACAACTGCAACTTAGATTTCCCAAAAAAATCTTATAATTAAACTGCTCAGTGATTTTGTTTCTCTACTCCAGCTGATTGGCTTAGTGATTTGCACTTTCCATAATACAGGGTCAATTTTGGCGGAGAGTGGGTTGAGGAACCGCCTGTACTTCCCGGACGTAATCTGCAACTGGGAGGAATTTAATGCGCAAAATAAGACAAAGTTGTCTTTTTAGTAAAAGGATCTTCTTTTAGTTAAAATCTTCTCCAAATTTGGTGGCCATTTCGATATCGCAAAAGATTCCGCCAATCCCGGTGATTTAAAATCCAGTCAAATTTAGAATGAATTAGAACTCTGACTTCCCTTATCACCCAAAGAGAATTACTGCAAAATTATTAAGCGGACTGATCTAAAATTCAATCATATTTAACATGAATTAGAACTCTGACTTCCATTATCACCCCATGCAAAATTATTAAATTTCTCCGGATCCATGTAAACCTACATTGAGTTGTTTATCTTAACTATATTTCAATAATATTCTAAAAACGGAATTTTAAGAATTTCAGAATTTAATTCCAGCATCTGGCTGATATCTGCACCAATTTCAGTATTCCTGGACACATGCCTTCTGTTTTTGTTTCACACTTCCAGAGCACATGCAGTTCACACTAGCTAACTACACTTCTCGTGGTTCACTCCACTCCCTTGAGAGCATCAGAGAGGTCGTGGGACAATGAGAGATTGTCGGCATGTAACTCTAATGGCCACACGGCACAACTTTTTTCTATATGTGGTCGATTCCAAACTGGTCGGCATGTAACTCTAATGGCCACACGGCACAACCTTTTTCTATATGTGGTCGATTCCAAACTGGTCGGCATGTAACTCTAATGGCCGCACGGCACAACCTTTTTTTATATGTGGTCGATTCCAAACTGGTCGGCCTTAGTACTTATTCCACCAAAAGTTGCAGACACTTCCAACGAAGTCTGTGCACGAATAGGTTCCCAAGAGATAAGATTAAGAAAAGATATTAAATGTGATTTTTTATTTCCAATTATATATAAATTTTATGAAAATTTTAAATCTGATTTTCTATTTCCAATTATATATAAAAAAAAAAAAAAAATTCTTTTACACAGTAGGAAAATTTATCATAATTCAGTGGTCAAACCAGCAGTGAGGACAATTATCTATGGCCGCTAACCACGAATGCACGGTGACTCATTGCCATTATTCAAGGAAAACCACGCCACCTGGAATAACCTGTTAATGGATGGTGACTCATCGCCATTATTCAAGGGAAACCACGCCACCTGGAATAACCTGTTAATGGACGGTGACTCATCGCCATTATTCAAGGGAAACCACGCCACCTGCAATACCCTGTTAATGGTCCGTAAGGGGCATAGTTTCACTCCTGCCAGATATCTGCATAGTTTCACTCCTGCCCGATATCTCTCGATCTTGGGCAGTTACCCTGCTTCATTATTAATATTGTATATTTTTATTTTATTTATATTAGTATGGCCGCTAACCACGAATGCACGATGACTCATCGCCATTATTCAAGGAAAACCGCGCCACCTTAATTGTCCGTAAGGGGCATAGTTGGGCATAGTTTCACTCCTGCCCGATATCTCTCGATCTTGGACAGTTACCTGCTTCATTAGTAATATTGTATATTTTTATTTTATTTATATTAGGAATTGAAAATATATTTAAATAAATATATGAGTTTTAAAATTGTTTTTTAAATGATTTCGTATTTTTTTTTATATAATTCTGAGTGAAATCTTTTATTATTATTATTATTATTTAAAATACATTTTGAATGTCTAAATAAAGCATAGATTAAGATTATACAAATTACATAGTTTAAATTTATAATTCTAACAATTTTATAATAAAAAATATAATGTAATTTTAAACTGCTTTGTAAAATTATTTAAAAATATGTTGTTATTTTTCTATAGTGAGCTAAATAATTATGTGTTATTATTAGTCAGTTTTGTTACTTCAAAAAATAATATGTTATTAGTTGGTGCAAACTTCCATTCTTAAGATTTGGTTATTAATTGTATGTCTTTTTTAGGTTTTATTTAAAATTTTACAGACACATTATTATTTTCTATTTTTTTAATATTTATATTTCAATTTATTTATTACTAGTACAACCATATTAAAAATATTTATGTGGTTGATATAGTCTAAGGCTTCAAAAAAAAAAACAAACTATTGCAACTGGGAAGGATGTCTTACCAATGCACGGGTTTACCTAATTAACTATGTATAAAAAGGTTATGGGTTAATTTTAACCTGAGAAAGAAAAAAAAAAGAATTACACATCCTATTGTAAAATGGACCATTTTGCTAAATAAAATTTGTTTATATATTAATTTCTCCATCTAATTAGAATATAAAATTATTAGAATTGGAATAACATCAAATCCCTAGGAAATTGGTGAGGGGAACCACGTGACACAAATTTAATTTAACTTGAAAAAAATACACATCTTATTGTAAACTTGATCAATTTGCTAAATAAAATTTACTTATATATTAATTTCTCAATCTAATCAAATTAATTTATATTAATATTTATTTTGTTTTTAATAAAATAATTTCTATATCAATAATATAAATTTTATTTTTATTAAAAAATTTAAAATTTAAAATTTTCATTATTTAAAATTTTATTAAAAAATAATTTTAATATAAATAATATTAAAAAACCTTATACATAATATCTCAAAAACAATTTAACCCGTTACCTATGACCCATCACAACTAAATCTATTCCATTCATAACTAATTAACAACCAAATGTATTACTCCAATAATTAATTATTAACCATATCGATCACGATTTAAGCTCTTATCCAAAAATATATTCCACCATTAATTAATTATTAACCATATCACAGTCAACTTTTAATAATATAACTATTCATTTACAACCCTTCGCCGATTAAAACAATAGCTCAAAAGATTCCCCAGTCGCTTCTGCCGCTTATTCTGCAATAACTTCGCCCCATTTCTGTCGAGGGGCTCCGGAATCGGGCGAAAAATGAAAATGGCGTTGTTTATCGAGCAATGTTGCGAACATTGACATCAAGATAAAATTGGTAAAGGTTCGAAAAACCAAGATAAAATTGGTAAAGGTTCGAAAAACCAAATATAGGTCAAATTAAGATACCATTAAAATATTTACAAAAATCAAATCAGGAAACATTAGTTTCAAAAAATTGAGATTTCGAGATAAAATGTGGATGTTATCGAGATGTTCTCAACACTGCGCTACCAAGTGACAATTTCTCATTGCCACTGGTTGAAATATAAATTTTTGTTTTAAAAAATAAGATTTTTTGAAAAGTGTTTGAATCATTTGGTAAAAAATGAAAATGGATTCATCATCATCAAAATGATAAAACTCTGCCAAAATCTTTTTCAAAAATTCAGATTTTAAAAGTGTTTGAATCGTTTTTAAAAAAATGTAAATAGATTCACCACCATTAAAACCATAAAACTATTCCAATAAATATTCCAATAAAAATAGCTGAAATTACCTAATACATTGTTGGAATTGCGAATTCGACCACTTAGATGGGTTCAGAAACCTCATTACAGTCTGAATTCACATCTTGGAAACGTGAGATTGCAGAGACGTGATATGGATTTGCAGAGAAGGATTCTTGTACCCGTTTACATACCTGAAAATGCGTTTGTAAGTGGGGCAGAATGAGTGCCCCTTATCCCACGTCCTGCCATAGAGATCATATCTCCATCTGGATGCGGTAGAACGCGGTTCGATTCTAGCCGCCACTAATCCGTGACAGAACTTGACAGAATAGTGTGGCCTTCATTTTAACCCCCGAGTTTTTCGAATGTTTAAACTTTTACAGCGATCAATCATGCCTTTCAAAGTTTGACGACCAAAGAAAAATGTTAGCAGGATCCTACTGCACAATAAGTTCGTCAAGCCCTTCGGCAACTCTTCTTATTAATGGTTCCATAACTAGTGAATATTATTTCTCTGAGAGGCCTCTCTACCCTTCTCATTAATGGTTCCATAACTAGTGAATATTTTTGCTCTGAGAGGCCTCTCTACCCCAGCTGGGTTGTGAATATTATTGCTTTGAGAAGCCTCTCTACCTTAGTTGGGCTGGGTAGTGAATATTATTGCTTTGAGAAGCCTCTCTACTTTAGTTGGGTAAGTGGGTGGGTTGTAGAATTAGTGAATATAGTTTAGAGGTTTTTTTCCAGGCTAGTATGGTAGAGATGTAGTAATGTTTAACATTTTGACCAAGTCAAATAAACTCCAGACATGTTGTAATTTTTTGGTTAAAATAAAACAAACAAAATTAAATTAAATTAAAAATAAAATAAAATATATAAAATTCCTGTTTTTTCGGTATTTTTCTTTTCTCTCATGTGGTCTATCTAAACTCTAATGATTAAACCAGCCTCGATATATCTTTAACTCTAGATGTGCCAAGAGGGATCAAATGTCTTTTCGCTCTAAAAGAGGTTTGTTTTTTAACTCTGGATCTACCCAGAGGGATCAAATGTCTTTTGGCTCCAAAAGAAGTTGACACCGCAAGAAAGATTTGATTCCTCTTTACACTGGGTAGATCTAGAGAAAAAAAGATAGAACATCTTCCTTTTTCCCACTAATAAAGGTAAGCGGTCACAATCTTGATGGCTATCCTAGAGAGACAAAAAGAGCAACAAGATAGGGTTACTGTGTGATTTTGGTAAACAGAATGTGATCTTGGAAGACAATTCCTTTTGGATTAGATACTCTTTATCAAAGTTATCAGAGCCAGTACTGGATCCAAAGCTGGGCTGAAGAATCTGTTGACAAAAATCCATAAGATACGTAATTCTTTTAAAATGTGTAATATATTCATATATTCCAACGTAAATCCAAACCATTAACACCAAATATGCAAAGTTGTTGATGTGTAATATATTGATATATTACAACGAAATTCCAAATCATTATCACCACATATGCAAAGTTTCTCATGTGTCCCAGGCAAAGCCATTTTTTCTTTTCTTTTTTCATGAATCATGAGCATAATGGCGTGCAGGTAGGACCTTGTTTCTTACGGCCATTTCAATTCAGAATCGGTCGAATTGACTAGTTCAATCGGCTAACCATCCAGTTCGGGATGAAATTGATTGACTAATCGGGTTCGGGATGGAACCAATTTACCAATCTGGTTCGACAACTGGTTCGGTGCCTCTTCAGTGTGAACTGGTTCGAACTGGCCAGTTTTGGGCAAGTCCAACCAGTTCCGATAACAAAATTCATCAGTGACTGGAGAAACGTACGAAAAGGAAAAATGAGGTTGGATATTACGAAAGATGGCCAAGTACTTAACGTTGTGAAGCCATGATACAATGGGAGTTGGCATATTAGGCAAAACCCAAAACTCATTATTGTCGAACTTCACTAACAGAAAAATTTGGCAGTGTTGAGGCCCTCTGAAATTAGGCAAATAATATGCACCTTGCAGCAGTGCATTAAATGCAGTAAAGGTTAGGATATACAGCTGGATATACAACATTTAAATTCAATGGTGTATATCCCAACTTATACGACATTTAATGCACTACTGCAGGGTGCATATTGTTTACTATAAAATCAGTAGAAATACCAAAAAATATGGAAGTGAAACTTCATATATCCTTCTCGTGATTGTTGGGACTCTTGTATAATGCTCTCAAATCAGCAGACATCCTCTTTGTGACCGAGACTCATGCGAGCCCTACTCGACCTCTTCCAGATATTGTAGGGTTTCCATTAGATTTTAGTTTACAGGCAGTGGACGAGGAGCTCGGGAGGGGTCAGAGGATCAAGTGGAGTTGTTTGTTTGGCTAGTGACTCACTCCAGAACAGGGTATCTTTGGTAGCCAAAGATGAGTCTGCCAGGTTTATGTGGATTCGGATTAGCGTCAGAGTCTCTCCTCTGAGGGACATCTATATTGCAGTTTGTCACTTTCCCCTAGCCTCTTCACCATTTTCCATCCATAATGGCTCAAATGGGGACCCCTTTATAGACTTGTACACCAACATCACCCAGTACTCCGTTGTTGGGCCTCTCCACGACCGATCAGAAGATGTGTTTTGTACCCAGGGGATAGATCCAAATTCAATAGGGCTTCATCAGATGTCAAATGATGCTTTGAGGCCCACTACATTTTATGGTAAGCATCTATTGTAGCTAGGGGAATCCCAAGAGTTGTTGATTCTAAATGGTGTCCCCTGTTTTCCAGACTCTCGTATATGAGTCCATTCTTGGTCCTCTTCACGTGGCTCATGGGATGTCTGATTTCATCCGGAGCACTATTGGGGTTAAACAAGGTTATCCATTGTCCCCTACCCTATTTGGGATCTATATTGATGAGTTGGAAGCATTTTTACACGAGCATATCCAAGACACTGATGGTTTCCTTCTTCACTAGGTTTCGATATCTATTCCACTCTTTGTTGATGACATGGTCCTCCTCTCCTCATCCCCAGAAAGATTATAGAGGCAGCTGGATGCCTTAGCTCTGTTTTGTGACCATCGACAGTTGATGGTCAAACTAGGTAAAACCAAGGTTATGATCTTCAATGAGGTGAAGAAAACCTCAAACCTTCACTTACTATTCAGAGGGGAAGAATTGAGATCACTGGCACGTATACTTACTAGGGGGTGCAATTCTCAGGTCCCTGCTTCAGTTTGCGACCAACGCTTAGCCTTGGATCAACAAAGGATATGGATCCTTAGCCCTTCTCAAGAGACGGTACATTCGACATCACTTCCAGGACATCTCGTCCAAGATGCGACTCATGGACACCTTGATCTATCCCATTGTTCTATATGGCTCAGACATTTGGGGACTGTCTTTACTTGAGTCAAATTAGGCTTCAACTGAGAGAGTCCAGATTCTTCTTCTCTGCTGTGTCATTAGATGCAAACTGATAGTACTGCAGCACATTATCATTGCAGAGTTTGGAGCTCAGCCCTTTTGGCTTGAGACGGTCTTCAGATTGGTTTCATTTTTGAATCATGTCTAGGGATTTGCATAATCGATAAAGGGTAGAGATCGATATCCTTACTTGGCATATTGCTCTTTTGAGACTATTGCCCGTTCTACTCCCTCAGGCCAAGCCAAATGTTGGTTTACAGGAGTTTCAGATCCCTTAGAGTTAGTGGGAATTCAGTTGGATCATCTCCCTCCTTTCTAATGTTCATTAGATGCCCCTAGTTACCTTTTACCTACTAGACATGAGCTAAACAAGATCATCAGGGAGGATATCTACAGGCAGTTCGTCCAGGTCACCTGGGTCAATCCTCCAAGAGGGTTGCACCCAAAGACAACCTTCTACGCTGAGCACTTCTTGGAGTTGAGAGACAGGCTCATTGTTCAACCTCAGTATACGTTTCACCACAGGATGCATGCTCTATGCCTTGCCCTAGGCTAATTCAGAGTAGGTTCTCATAGACTTCGGGTAGAGACGGACCACTAGGTGGATAGACCAGACAAAATCTATCAGGTATGTCATTTACAGGAAGTGGAGACCGAGGTGCACTTCATTCTTGGATGCCCCGTCTACTACGAGATCAGAGGAAGGTGTCATTGCTTGTTCAGAGATTCTCGGAACCTCGCTGACTTTTTCAAGTATCCCGATCAGAGATGTTTGGCCCTATATATGCTGAAGGCTCTCAGGTTCTGAGCGCATATTCTTCAACCTCCCATCAAACCAGACCCCACACAGAGGATCACGACATTTTTCAGGGTACTACCTTTAGATAGGGGCACCAAGAGACTGATTGATACCAGTACGTATCTAGACTCTAGATCAATGAGGAACCGTGGGACCTCACCCCGCCACACGAGATCTCAGCAACAGATTCATCTCAAATTCGTCCTCCAAACCTCAACAACGTGCGAATCCCCCCAAGCAACGATTTAGTGGACAGTTCGCACTTTCCACTGGCTCTTCATCGGGCCAGCAGACTTTGTTGAGTTTCTTCAGTGTTCTTCATTCAGCCTCGGATGTTAGGAGAGATGGGTCTGATCCTCAAACCTATTAGCTCCTAGATCTTCTCTGCTAGGGCCAGATGTTGATTTACTTCATGCATTGTATCTTTTTTAAGAGACCGTTTGGTTCTCCCGCTTTGTATGGACATCATTGTACTCAACAGTGCCTTTGACCTACTTTGTGGTCATTAGTTGGACATAAATATAATTATCTTATCTTATCTTATCTAGTTTTTCGTCCACGTCAGAAATACCTAGTGGAAATATAGAACACGAAAAGCTTCCCTGAAATCCAAAGGCTGCAGTCCCTTATTAGGCACCTAAAAGGTTCTAGCACACCTCAAACATATCATTGCCAAGAGATGAGGCCCATCACACGACATTTGTCCAGAAAAAGAGCATCTTGTCCATAAGTTGAGAAGGTCTTGGGCAGGACCCAAGAGTGGTATTGGCTTCCTCAACCTCCTCTAGTACCTTGACTAGGTGAGGTCTCAAGGTCAATTCTACCTTGAGTCATGTTAGGTGGGGATTATTAAATATGTTGCAAGTGAAGTGTTGTAACATGCATTTTTTTGTTACCTTTAATATTCATTTTTCATACAAAAACTTGAAAATACTTCAAAAAGAAGAGATAAAAGCTAGATGAAGAAGTGATAATGGCATAGCGGAATTGCTAAAAGAACTGTAAAAGAATCGGCCCCGGAGTAGCCAAAGTTGCTATACAAACAAATCAAGTCATTATATAAACGGTTATATAGAACTAGACCCGATATATATATATATATATATATATAAGTGCATATTGAAACGAGAAGCAAATAAAGAAATATATCGGATTTACAAAGGAAACAAGTGTTAAAACATATATAGCTGGACCTAAAATATATACATTGTGTTTAAAAGTTCGGCAGGTCCGTTGTATCGAAAAGCCCTTTATATACATGCATATGGGTTCTGTTGATCGCGATTTGCGATGACGGACCCGAAAGGATATATATTATATTTATAATACCAGCGGGTCCGCAATAACGATAGGCCGGACCCGATATTGATTACGCCATGATTTATAACTCCGTCGGGTCCGCGATTATCACATAACGTTTATGACTTATGCCGATTGTGATTTGCGATCGCAGGCTGGACTCGAAAGTATATATATTATGTTTTATAATTGCAGCGGGTCCGTCATATCACAACATATTATATATATGGAAAGTGCTGATTGCAATGAGCGATGGGAATTCCAGACCTGATAGTTTATATGCTATATCTTATAACTCAGCACGTCCGCCATATCACAGATTGTTAAGAAGTGGGTCAATACAACATTGAAAAGGGCCGATTTTGATTACGATAAAGCTATGCCTCGATAGTTGTGCAAAGCCCGCGTTAGAAGCGGAAAAAACATGCTTTATGGTATATGTTCATTATAAAAGGTATATAATAGAAAAGTGCAAATATGAAGGAATTATGCATAAGTCCAACATTACATTAATGCACCACTGGAAAGGGGCCGATTGCGATTTGCAATGGGAAGTCAACAGAGTGCTGAAAAGGCAGATCCGATGGATTTATGAAGCAGAGTTAATACTTTTTCAGTTCCGCAGTTACCAAAGGTTTGCGTTAATTTTGCTTGGTAAAGGGAAAAATCAATGTTAAAGCCAAGTCCGAAGAAAAGGCAGATGGGCATGTTTTGTTTATGTTTTGGCCAATATAAGCACACTCGATATATATGCAAGCCCTAGTCTTCGCACAAGTCAAAGTTTAATGCAGTTAATTATGGTAAAAGCGGATTAATTATTATTAAAGCGTTTGCAGAGGAACTCAGCAATGGATTAACAAAGCAAGCCAGCGGTTATCATCCTCTTCCAAATTCAGTTATGTTCCTGTTATTTCATGTTCTTTGAGGTGTCTTTTACCCTCTATAAAATCCTGTAATAGTTTTTAATTCAGATAGTTAGAGAAACAGTTTTAGTAGTTTGACAGTTTCATAGATCAACAACTGTTTCATAATGTATAAGAAGAGGAAAATTTACAAAGAAAGGGTTGGTTGTTGGAATTTTGGAGAACCCGGAGACTAGGCCACTGTATTCCTGATATCATCGTTGATTAATGAAAGAATCAGAAATTTCCATGAGTTGTTGGGTATAATTTTGTAACCTTCTCTGTTATGTGTCATGTTATGTTTTCTTCTTTCAAGTATAGTAATGAAGTTGCAGGTCTTTATTTGCTTATGTAGATAAAGTTAAAATCCCTTAAAAGAGCGCTCCTATACTTGAAGTTCCCACCTTCTTTTCTAAGTTATAGATAATAGTTTCTGTAAAATACCAACATATTATCTTTAAATTCTCCCAGAGTCATAGATAGTAGTTTCTGTGTTAAGCAACATATTGTCTATGATTCAGTTCTCATTTCCATAATTATTTTAAGTGATGGATAGTAGTTTTTGTGAAAGATTAGCATACTATCTTTAACTTTTCCTTCAAGCTTTATTCATTCATCATTTATATCTAGCAACAAATGGCATTCTGAGATGTTCTGGTCATACATGTACTAAGGGTTAAAGACCAAGTTTTCAGGTCCTTCATTTAAAGACACAACATATATCTAAGTGACAAATAAGTGACAGTAAATAATATTTATTAATGTCTTAAGCACAATTTTCCTACAACCAGGAAATTGGTTTCTTAAGGTACAACATTAATTGGCGCCGTTGTCGGGGAGAGAAGACAAGAACACTTTTCCTTGGGTTTTTCATGTTTTTCTCTAGTTGTTCAGTGAGGAGGAAATACTTGGCTGTTTCGAATAAAAGCAATAAAAGGCGACTCCATTGTAAGACCACAACTTGCAAAGCAATAGAATAAAAACACTTTTATTGGATTCATTAAATTTGAAGCTGATTCTTGAGAATGACAAGTTTCAGCGGTTGGTTGTACATTCACACCTGTGATTTTCACTTTAATGGCTCTCCTTGCATTCTTAGTCCATAAATTTGATCCATTTGATTTAACTGAGATCATTGGCTATCCTCATGATATGCCTGCATTTTCTGTGTGGAATGAGTATCTTCCAAAATTCAGTAGAAAGGAATATGAAGATCCAGCTCAGCATCTCCAAGAGTTTCATGAATGCATGGAGTAGCAGGGCATCATTCATGAAGATGTGAAGATGAAGTTGTTTTTGTTTTCTTTAGACCTAGAAGCTAGGGCTTGGTTTAGGTCTCTGCCTCTTTCAAGCATTTCATCTTTGAAAGATTTCCATTCAGTATTCAATTCTTCTTGTAGAACTTATTATCCACACAAGTTTCTTTTTGAAGGTTGTTGTGAATATTATGATGCTAAAGAAACTTTAAAGGCTCAAGATAATCTTGTTGATGAAACTAATGATTTTGTTGATAATATATCAAGCATTCAGAGTTATGAGCAAGTCTCTGAAAGCGAGGAACTATCATGTTCTCAAAATGATGCAGAGAGGGTTATAAAACAGTTTTCTTCAATAATCTCCCAAGCAGAGAATGGGTTGACTCTGTTCCAAGCAGATCAAGAGAGTATTCAGATAGAGGAAAGTTCAAGCATGCATCAAGAATTTCTGCTCAGCAGTCGAGAGGAGGAAGAAATAATTAAGTTGCAAATAAATCCCCAGAGTTCTTATTTTGTTAAATTTGATGATCCTCCTATCTATAATGAAAATGGTTTAAATGGGGAACAGGATGAAGCTCTTCAAGTGCATCAGTTGGGTGTTGAACATACAGGAAGAAACCAGCAAGTGGGATATGTTGGACAGCAATATATTGAGCCATCTATCATAGAAAAAGAGGCTATCTCATGTAAAAAGGAAGCTGATAAAGAGATTGTATATCAGTGCATTGAAGAACACAATGATGCCCATGGATCAGAGGTAAATAATCTATTTGAAGTTGATCATATGTCGTATAGTAATGTGAAAAAATTCCTTTTTCCTCCTGAAGTTACAATTACAAGTTATTTTCAATCAAAGCTTAGAGATGAAAAGTGGAGACATGAAAGTGACATAGATCATTTTCTTAAAGATGTTACTGATTGTTCTGTTAAGCATATTATCCCAACAGAAGGTCTATTTGGGCAAGAACCTTCATACATAGAGAATTTCTTTTTTGGAGCTGATCAAGATCATAATTTTTCTTATACTTTTGAAGATCTTGTGGCAGATTACATGGAAAAATTTATCAGCAGTCTACACATATCATTTTGTGGATATTCTTCTAATTTTTGCTGTGAGCTGCCTTTATGCATAGTTTATTTTTCATTCAGGATGAATTGTATTTTAAAAATTCACTGGTAGAATGGTTCAAGATTATGCACTCAAATGCTAACCTGGTACCATTGGAAGATTGACTTCACCTAATTGAAGTCAATCATGTACATATATAAGAACTTGTACATAAATAAGCTCAAGTGTTGAGCATTTGGTTTCCAGTTGCAGTTCTTCAGTTTAATCATTAGTTGATGAATAAGGGTGACTTTCCCAATTGGAAACTGGTTTGCAGAGGTTTTAGACTTCAAGATTTTCAAGTTCCAGTTTGTCAAGTTTCAGGGTTTTCGCAGTTTTGGACTCCATGCCCAACTAAGGCTACTAATCTACGATTCTCAACAAGCATCTTATCACTGCAGATATCGGCATGGGATCACTGTACAAAATTTTCACACAGTTAAGTTTGGAGAAGCAATATATGACTCCATGCCCAATGGATAAGGCACTAATCTATGGTTCTTAGTGCTTCTGTGGCAGAAGCACTATCCCCAGGTGGAGCCAGATGTTGTAACATGCATTTTTTTGTTACCTTTAATATTCATTTTTCATACAAGAACTTGAAAATACTTCAAAAAGAAGAGATAAAGCTAGATGAAGAAGTGATAATGGCATAGTAGAATTGCTAAAAGAATTGTAAAAGAATCGGCCCCGGAGTAGCCAAAGTTGCTATACAAACAAATCAAGTCATTATATAAACGATTATATAGAACTAGACCCAATATATATATATATATATATATATATATATATATATAAGTGCATATTGAAACGAGAAGCAAATAAAGAAATATATCAGATTTACAAAGGAAACAAGTGTTAAAACATATATAGCCGGACCTGAAATATATACATTGTGTTTAAAAGTTCGGCGGGTCCGCTGTATCGAAAAGCCCTTTATATACATGCATATGGGTTCTGCCGATCGCGATTTGCGATGACGGACCCGAAAGGATATATATTATATTTATAATACCGATCAATCCGCAATAACAATAGGCCGGACCCGATATTGATTACGCCATGATTCATAACTTTGTCGAGTCCGCAATTATCACTTAACGTTTATGATTTATGCCAATTGCAATTTGCGATCGCGGGCTAGACCTGAAAGTACATATATTATGTTTTATAGTTGCAGCGGGTCCGTCATATCGCATAATATATTATATATATATGGAAAGTGCCGATTGCGATGAGCGATGGGGATTCCGGACCTGATAGTTTATATGCTATATCTTATAACTCAGCGCGTCCGTCATATCGTAGATTGTTAAGAAGTGGGTCAATACAACGTTGAAAAGGGCCGATTGCGATTGCGATAAAGCTATGCCTCGATAGTTGTGCAAAGCCCGCGTTAGAAGTGGAAAAAGCATGCTTTATGGTATATTTTCATTATAAAAGGTATATAATAGAAAAGCGCAAATATGAAGGAATTATGCGTAAGTCCAACATTACGTTAATGCACCACTGGAAAGGGGCCGATTGTGATTTGCGATGGGAAGTCAACGGAGTGCTGAAAAGGCAGATCCAATGGATTTATGAAGCAGAGTTAATACTTTTTCAGTTCCGCAGTTACCAAAGGTTTGCGTTAATTTCACTTGGTAAAGGGAAAAATCAATGTTAAAGCCGAGTCCGAAGAAAAGGCAGATGGGCATGTTTTCTTTATGTTTTGGCCAATATAAGCGCACCCGATATATATGCAAGCCCCAGTCTTCGCACAAGTCAAAGTTTAATGCAGTTAATTATGGTAAAAGCGGATTAATTATTATTAAAGTGTTTGCAGAGGAACTCGACAGCGGATTAACAGAGCAAGCCAACAATTATCATCCTCTTCCAAATTCAGTTATGTTCCTGTTATTTCATGTTCTTTGAGGTGTCTTTTACCCTCTGTAAAATCCTGTAATAGTTTTTAATTTAGATAGTTAGAGAAACAGTTTTAGTAGTTTGACAGTTTCAGAGATCAGCAACTGTTTCATAATGTATAAGAAGAGGAAAATTTACAGAGAAAGGGTTGGTTGTTGGAATTTTGGAGAACCCGGAGACTAGGCCACTGTATTCCTGATATCATCGTTGATTAATGAAAGAATCAGAAGTTTCCATGAGTTGTTGGGTATAATTTTGTAACCTTCTCTGTTATGTGTCATGTTATGTTTTCTTCTTTCAAGTATAGTAATGAAGTTGCAGGTCTTTATTTGCTTATGTAGATAAAGTTAAAATCCCTTAAAAGAGCGCTCCTATACTTGAAGTTCCCACCTTATTTTCTAAGTTATAGATAATAGTTTCTGTGAAAGACTAGCATATTATCTTTAACTTCTCCCAGAGTCACAGATAGTAGTTTCTGTGTTAAGCAGCATATTGTCTATGATTCAGTTCTCATTTCCATAATTCTTCTAAGTGATGGATAGTAGTTTTTGTGAAAGATCAGCATACTATCTTTAACTTTTCCTTCAAGCTTTCTTCATTCATCATTTATATCTAGCAAAAAATGGCATTCTGAGATGTTCTGGTCATACATGTACTAAGGGTTAAAGACCAAGTTTCCAAGTCCTTCATTTAAAGACACAACATATATCTAAGTGACAAATAAGTGACAGTAAATAATATTTATTAATGTCTTAAGCACATGATGCAAAAACAAAGGTTGAAAATGAATATGTAAGCTCTGATGATCACTCAAAGATTAGTGTTGGAGGGCTGGAACTTCATACTTAAAGTGTTGACCCTAAAAATGACCATTGAATATCTAGAATAGGCTCTGAAAGTTTCAAAATCCCAAATCACCAAAGTAGGATATACCTTTAAAATGGGCTTAAGGTCCATGGCATCAATTTCTGCAATCATGAAATACCAAAGCTAATGGCAGTGATTTTCAGAATCCCAAATCACCAAAGTAGATTCTACCTTTAAAATGGACTTAGGTCCATAGCACCAATTTCTGCACTCATGAAATACCAAAACAAATGGCAATTATATAGTGATTCATTTCAGATCACACAGAGTCATGCATTTCATGTCAAAACTAAACCTATTGATTTTCAATACCACTGTGATCGAAAACTCTTAGAATGTACAGATTGGGCTTAAACGTTTCAACATCTAATTGGATACATTATTTTAATTTTTCACTAAGATGTTAAGAAAGAATAAATTGGATATTTTTGGCAATGCTTGGGTATAAAAGAAGAAATGATGATCAAGGGAGAGTTTTATAAAATAATGCACAATTGTCACATCCACATCACCTAATGTGTTCACATCAACATCTAATGTGTCCACGCATTTTTTATGAATAAAGCGTGTACATAACTTGCATAAATTAGTTGGTGAAACCAACATTGAATATGGTTACATTATAGAAATTCTCACTTATCTGTATTAATAAAAAAATATAAGAATGAGACAAGTCAATTTGGAAAACCTTGATTATACTTTTTAACAATAATATGCCTTGTAATGCAAGATTGCACCAAATTCTACAGAATTTACCATTTTCTATTAATAATTGGGGAAAAACAAATTAAAATTATTGTCAAGTAATTCTCAAAGATGCATCTAAAGGCTTGCATGCCGATGGAAAATAAAGTCTGTCCATTCCAAGACGGAGCATGCTTTACATTATATGTTTTTGCTTGAAATTTGTTGTTTATAAGTAGTGATGAAAAATACAAGGGAGCCAATTTCCCATATACTGTTTGTTTTGGAGTATTATCATTTTCGTATGCACATTACTCTCTTATTACACTCACTTGTTCCATATTGACTGTGAATTGTTTGTTATTACATGTTGCAGGCAGAAAAATGTATTACGTAACGTGGACCCTACAATATATCAATCTCTTCATGATAAACATTGGATATATGATTTTGGCTGGACAGTCTTTGAAGGTTGGTGAACTTTAACATAAACTATTGCTTAAAATATCTATTTTTCAGTTTTTCTCTTTGAATAAAGTGATTCTTTTAATTATTAGGATAAACAAGGTATTTGTACAAAAGAATAATGGTCTGGACATGTAGCCACCACAAGCTAATAATCCTTGGATTCCAAGAAACAAAATTACTTTATATCAAAGTAGCAAATTGCCAACTGAGGGAATCACGCATGCATTAAATAGAGGTTTGTCTTTGTCCCTGGGCACTAGCTCCCATCCATCAGCCACAAGCTCTAGGTTAGTTAGGATGGATGGCCACCCATCATTTCCCTTCTCTAGGTCAAGATGCTTCTTTGCCTTAGAGATGGCTAAGGTGAACAATGGATACTTGTCTTCTTGTGTTGGAGGTGGGGGAGGCTTGCTGTGGCATTGCTTTCTTTGTTCATGAACAACCTAGTGAACACAATGAGGACTTTCTTCATCTCCACTTTCATAGCTTGAACAATAATTTACAACAGATGGTTTGCACCTATGTTGCAGGGAACGTGGTATAGAGGTCCGTTTCCGTACGGAAACGGGTACGAAACGCGGAAACGCGGAATCGGAAACGTGGCCAGTACGGCCGGAAACGCGTTTCAGGGTCGTACGACCCACGTTTCCTCATTAACTTGTGTTTTTTTAATTTTTTTTTTTAATTTACTTTTAGGGTATGTTAGTGACTTCTTGTTGCTTCTAGATGCATGTCTAAAGTTATAAAAGTGAATTTTTGCCCTAGTGTTGATATGCAGTTCATCAGGAAGTTTGAGGGATATGCAGTTCATGGTAATGTTAAATTCTTAAAGTAAAAGTGATATTCTCCTTCATTTTTCATTTTCATCCTTTTACTTAAATTTTTAACATTACCATGCAATGACTCAGGATGTTTGAGAGTGGTTTCGCCCTCATTGGATTTCATATGGAGAAAGTAGAATTTTAGATCTCACTCAAAATCTAGCAGACTTATTTGTTTTTCAGGATTTCAGGATTGGAGGGATTGCAATGTTTCCATTGGATTTTATCATGTACTAGGGTATGGAACTTGTATTTAATCAAGAGAACCAAGCCCTCTATGCAGGGGAAACTCCCAATAATCAAGATCATGTAGGGCACTAGGGTATGAAACGTGTATTTAATCAAGAGCACTAAGGTTGTTCGACTATGTAGGAGGAGACTCCCAATACAACAGTGGTCCTTCTAAAGAATGGGATGTGGATGCAGAAAATCCTAATTTGGATCTCTCTCTTGCAGCCTTATAGTCTTTATTCCTCATATATTAATATAAATAAAGGCTGATTTTGAGATTTGGATATATAATAAAGGTTGCTTTTGGATATTCCGATATTTTTATTTTCATTATGTGATCATTCATGAGTAAATGTAATGTAAATTAAATCTTAATGTTTAAGTGTAATAGATTATAATGTATCATTTATGCTTTATGATTGCACATATATATATATATATATATATATATATATATATATATATATATTCGCGTTTCCCCATTTCCAAAATTTGGGGAGGTCGCATTTCATATCGCTTCCCATTTCGGAAACTCGTACCCGTTTCCCCGTTTCGTGCAACTTAGGTTTGCACACATCATAGAGTTGTCATACCAAGTAAAACATTTACTATGTTTAATTTTCTTGTAAAGAAATTACTTCTATTCTAATGAGTCACCAAGTTGCATTGAATTTAACAACATAAGGAAGATTGTAGCCTAAGAGGGCGACTTTGCAACAAATACACACAAGAAGGTGTTGGAGATGTGTTATATTCTTTGCATGTGGATTGCATCGAATGCAAATCCACATTAGATAAATTTTGAGGTCTAAAATGGGCCTCAAAACAAAAATGTACAACCAAAATAAACTTTATAAAAACCAATATGATTCAAGATAATGATGTCAATCATCGGGGATGATTAACCATTTTTGGAGTAAAAAACTAAAAAGATTAAAAAATAATAAAATAATAAAACTACTTTTCAATTCGTATTTTCAACTTATCTCCCTATGGTTTTATTCAAATTTTGAGCGGAAGCACTCATTGGATGCAAAATTTAATCCAAAGAGTGTTGAGAATTCAGTAGGGCAGTAAGTAGGTTAATTCTCTTAACTTGGTAACTGTTTGTGTTACCTTTTTACTTATTAGCTTTGTTCCTTATTATTACAATAAGCGATACATCAAAAAACTACCAAAACAATAACAACAATGACATAGTATATAGGCTGCAAACCAAGGCCGAAACCCCTCCTCTTAAGGGGAAAAACCATAAATCTCTTCTCTTCTTATAGATTCTTCAATTGACGAATACCATGACCTAATGACTCAGACAAATACCCTACAAGATCAAGATCAATTCGGCCTTCAACCTCTTCACTGTAGATTCGAATTTTTGGTTTACGGTAACTGCTGCAACTACTGTTGCTTCTCTTGGAGACTTTGATCTTCCTTGAATACCATTCTTTTCCCTTCGGTTGTCTTTCCTTGAGTCCTAGGGCTAATGAGACACCCTAAGGAGACCTTCAATTGCCTTTCCTTCTCTTCGTCTTCGAAGATCGAACCAAAAGATAGTCCCAATGCAGCAACCCTAACTTCGACCTTTTAAGAGAGAGAGACCTAACCCAAACAATTCGACTTCCTCTTCTTTGTACCCTCTTCTTCGACTTCTTTTCTTCCTCTTCTTTGTATAGAATGAGATGAGTGAGTGTGCAGAATGGAGGACGAGTTCCTCTCTCTATATAGGCTCTTCTAAGTGTGGACGTGGTTCTTCATGTAGGCCGACTTGATCTTGGAGGTATTTCGACACTTTAAAGACAATAAATTTTCTTTACAAGATACAATGTGCCCATAGGGTCTTCAAAATATGACAATGATTCTTTGATAAATCCTAGTTACACATTCTTCAACTAGGAGTACCCATGTTGCATACTTTCGTTGGACCCTGCTACATGAAAAATGAGAAATACATGAAAAAACATAATTGCAATCACATTTTTCATGTGTTTCTCATTTTTCGTGTAGTAGGGTCCATCGAAAGTATGCAACATGGGTAATCATTGGATGAGGAAATAAATTTTGCATCCAACGAGTGCTCCTGCTCAAAAGTTGAGTAAAATTGTAGGGAGATAAGTTGAAAAAGTAGTTTTTTTCCCTCTAAAATTTGATGATGTAATCAAATCTTATTTTATTATTTCCACTATTATTTTATAATTTCCTTAGAGGCCCATTTTAGACTTCAAAATTTCTCTAATGATAACCACATATTATATTTTTTTTGGATGAGATTTTGGTCCGTTTTTGTATTTTTTTGCCAATATTTTTCAACCCGTAATCTAATCATAGTTATGGGATTAGGATTATAATCTAGCTTGAGTTAATGGGTTAGGGCTTTGGATATTGAAGAATACCTAAATATTTTATTCTGAATAATGAAATTAGTGCAATGAATAAGATAAAGGTGTGGCTCTAATTTAGGTTAGTTTTCCAGTTAAGGGTTCCCAAGGTAAACCTCCATTTATTGAGTGTGCGCCATAATTGTTCTTTCCATTTTGCTTAAGGATGCATCTGTATTACTTCACTATCATAGGCTTAAAACTTACATTTGGTATCAAAGAGAGGTTATCGGCTTCAAGAAGGTGCCTTTGTTTCTAGCGTTTTACCCATTTTTATTGAGTAAGTTTATCTTGGGTCTGTGATAAACCTGGTTTCAATGGGAGATTGAGGACAATGATTCTTCTGTGAAAGAGACTAATAAATAGTTCCAAAATCAAGATTGAGAACTTTAACTGTCAGAGCTTTCAACTATGGAAGCTCAAAGGGAGGATCCTCTTGTGGACAAAGAATAATGGATTGTTGTAGATCTTGGTACTATACCTATGGGTATGGACAAAATAGGATAGGTAGGTCAAGACTATGATCTAGTTATTCCTTTCAAATTTCGTGCTACTTAATGTCTCAAGAGAAGCTACAACGAAGGCATTATTGGACAAGTTGATGACTCTACATTAGTCTAAGTCCTCTGTAAACAAATTTCTCCTTCAAAAGAAGCTATACCTACTAAGGATGAATGATAATGAATCTTTGATAAAGCATCTCAATTCCTTTAACACTATGGTAAGCCAATTATTGTTAGTTTATATTACAATTTACGAAGAATATAAATGCATTAGTCTATTGTGTTCTCTACTAAGATAGCCTAGTTGTAGCTACTGGGAGTAATACAACCAAATTAAAATTTGATGATGTAGTTGCATCCCTTTTATTGAAAGAGAAGAGGTAGAAAACCATGGATTGTCAAACCAAGGATGCCTTATTTGTGAGAGGTCACCCTATAGAGAGAAATAAAAATAATTCTTCAAGGGGTAGATCAAAATCTAGAAATCCCTGTAAATTTCTATTGAAAATAGTAGCGAAAAAGTGATTCCTTGATTTGTTCCTTAATTCAAGGAGTCAAATTCGAGTTCCTTCTTGTGCATGCTTGAGTTCCTAAAAATTAAGAGATTCCCTATAAATTAGGACGAGTTCCTAAAATTTAGGAATGTCCTTAAAAAGGACGAGTTAGGATGCAGTTAACTGATGTGTTGAAATTGAAAGTTGAGTTCTTGATTTTCTAGTGTGAGTTGATTGAGGAAAAACACAAGTGATTGAGTTTCAAGTGGTTGACTTGAAATAGGACGAGTTGCATGAGCAGTTAACTCATGCTAACTCAATCAATCACAAAATCATTCCTTAATTAGAAAACTCACTAATTTTAACCATTTGAATTGCCTTTAAAAGGAGGAACGAAGGCACAAGTTTAATCATTGTTTTGGTGAGCACGAGTTGGTGAGACCAAGCAATAGGAAGCACAAGTTTGTGTGTGGAGCTTGTGAGAGGAAGAGTGTGCAAGAGAAGCTTGTGCACAGGTTGGTAGAGGGTAGCAGAGATCAACAGTCTTGCAAGGGTTTCAAGCTTAGAACAAGCACTAAAGACAAGTGTGTTTCATATTGAAGCAATTGTATTTTATAAGAGATCAATTGCTCAGTTTTGCTATGAATAAAATTTTCATCAAGCAGAGGGTTTTTCCTAGTTGGGTTCCCTAGCAAAAAAATGTGTCTTGAATTGTGAAACTGTGTTTTATTTTTGTTCCTAATTCCTCTGCAAATTGAGTAGAGAAATTTTGTGTTTGTAAGAAAAAGTGTTTTTCAAATTGTTCATATCAACATATTAGAATTTCGTGGATTTTCTTCATGGTATCAAAGCTAGATCAGAATAAAAACCAACACAAGTGCAACACTTCATAGTAGAAGACACTTCTGTGAGAGCCACAGGCTGAGGGTTTCATACAACTAGAAGGAGTCTTCAAGAGGTATATATGTCATTCTAAGTTGATGAATTTTGCAGGGTGATAGTGCAGGTTGGATAGTGTTTGGCATCTTAAGAGCAGTGAGGAGAGTTGCTAGTAGGTGTCAAAAGGAGCCCTAAGTGCAGACCTGTGAAGGACTATTAGGTCTGCTAGGAGAGGCAGTTTTAGAGGCCCTAAGTACAATTCTTGTGAAGGACTACAAGACTGTTAGTGGGAAAGTTTTTAGAGAGCTCTTAAGGGAAGTAGGATGGAGCATCGAACTTCATAGCTTGGAAAGGGAGGATCACGATAGTGCTAGAAGAAAATGGGATGGGAGAGTACATCAAGCAAGTGACATCACCACCTCAAGACCCCCAACAATTGGCCCAACATAATAAGAATGATATCAAGGCAAAGAGGATCATTCTAGAAGGGCTCAAAGATCATATATTGCCTCATATCCATGAGAAGAAGACAACGTATGAGATGTATGATATAATCCTAAAGTTGTATCAAAGTACCAATGATACCAAGAATCTTGCTCTTAAGGAGGAGTATCCGAATGAGCAAGGATGGGCCCATCGCCCGTATTTGTCAAGGTTCACTCAAGTATGAGATGAACTAGGTGGAGTGGGCGAGGTTGTATCTGATCATGATCTTGTGAATTTTCCTTAATTAGACTTCACAAGCCATGGAAAGGGTTTCAGGATGTTGTTATTGGGAGAGAGAACTTCCCAAAGTGGGAAAGGTTTTGGACTAACTACATACAGGAAGAGATCCGAAGAGGAACCATAGAAAGGAGATCAATTATGACATAGGACGAGGAGAAATGTGTTTTTAGGCAAGGGTAGCAAGGTTAAGGGCAAGAAGGGCCAAGGAGAGGCTGGGTCCAATGAAAAGGGCAAGAAGAAGGATCTAAGTAAGATCAAGTGCTTCCATTTCCATGGCTTTGGACATTATGCTTCTAAGTGTCTTGGTAAGAAGAAGGGGGTTGGGAAGGATCATGTAGTTGCATCAATGGAGGTAGATGACTTTTCTGCCTAGTTCAAGAAATATTTCTCATTGATTGCTTGCATGGAAAGCTCAACAAATAGCAGTATATGGTATATTGATTCAGGAGCTTCCTTCCGCATGATCGGGAACAGGAAGAGTTCCAACCACATGAAGGAGAAGGATATGCAGGTTCAGATTGAGCTAGGAGATGATGGTCACTATGTAGCTAGAGGAGTTGGTATTGTCATCTTTCACAGAGAGTTAGGCAATTCCCTTCATCTCAGAGATGTTCTTTATGTTCAGGATTGAGGCAAAATCTTGTTTCAGTAGCCACCCTTGAGGACAAGGGATATGATGTCATCTTCAGCAGAGGTAAGGCATTCCTCCATCACTTGCCTTCTGGATGTAAGAAGCAGATAGGTGTGAGGGTGAAGAATCTCTACAAGTTGCAAGTATAGACAGGTGCAGCCTTTAGCAACAAGGCAAGGAGTTCACATAATAGAGAAGTGGTGATTGAGTGAGAGCAGGATAGAGCTCTCAAGATGGAGCCTCAGCCAGTATATCAGTTTCAGGTTAAGCTAGTTGGCAATTGGGTTGACCAGCAGGATGATGAGGAGCATAGCCCAGGGCATGTGGAGGCATCCACTTAGAGACTTCCAATATAGGGAGAGATCAATCCAAGTGGGCAGAGGATTTGGTTAAGGGAGATAAGAAGAGAGATGAGTCTCCCAACATCAAGATAAAGACACCCAGGTACACAAGGTACATGGCACTTATGACTAAAGTGGTGGACTCACAGAGCATGGTAGGAAAGAACAGGTCTTCAAAGTAGGTTCCGCAGAAGAATGCAGGGAATTCTTCTAGTAAGCTGCACCAATAGAGAACATTGTAGTATTGGAGACAGATCCAGGATGACGAAGTTCTTCCAGGAACACCTTCCTCGCTAAGAGGGAGAATTGAAAATAGTAGCGAGAAATTGACTCCTTGATTTGTGCCTGAATTCAAGGAGTCAAATTCAAGTTCCTTCTTGTGCATACTCTAGTTCCTTAAAATTAGGAGATTCCCTATAAATTAGGATGAGTTCCTAATATTTAAGAATGTCCTTAAAAATTAGGATGAGTTAGGATGCAGTGAACTGAGGTGTTGAAATTGAAAGTGGATTTCTTGATTTTATAGTGTGAGTTGATTGAGGAAAACACAAGTGATTGAGTTTCAAGTGGCTGACTTGAAATAAGATGAGTTGCATGAGCAGTTAACTCATGCTAACTCAATCAATCACAAAATCATTCCTTAATTAGAAAACTCACTAATTTTAACCATTCCAATTGTCTTTAAAATGAGGAACGAAGTTACAGGTTTAATCATTGTTCTGGTGAGCACAAGTTGGTGAAACCAAGAAATAGGAAGCACAAGTTTGTATGTGGAGCTTGTGAGAGGAAGAATGTGCAAGTGAAGCTTGTGCACAGGTTGGTAGAGGGCAACAAAGATTAGCAGTATTGCAAGGGTTTCAAGCTTAGAACAAGCAGGAAAGACAAGTGTGTCTTTCATATTGAAACGACTGTATTTTGTAAGAGATCAATTTCTCAGTTTTTGCTATCAATAAAATTTTCATCAAGAAAAGGGTTTTTCCTAGTTGGGTTTCCTAGTAAAAAAAATTGTGTGATTGTGTTTTATTTTTATTCCTAATTCCGCTACAAATTGAGTAGAGAAATTTTGTGTTTGTAATAAAAAAAAATGTTTTTCAGATTGTTCTTATTAGCAGACTAGAATTTCATGGATTTTCTACAATTTACTAGACAATCTACAAAGAAATGTTGGAAATGTAGTAAAGTTGGGCATTATAAGAAAGATTGTAGATCAAAAACTATTGATAAAAGGAAAGGTATTTGTTAATGTTTGTTCTAGAAAAGGGAAGGCCTCCTTAGAGGGAGGAGATGTGGACTTGACATCTACAAGTAGACATATAGTTCATGATGCATGATTGATTGACTCAATTGTGTCTTTTCACATGATTCCTCACGAGGACTGATTTTGTGAATGGGACAAGTATAATGAAGGGGTGTCTTCCTAGGAGATGACTCAATAACCAAAATCATAGATGTGGAAGGGTCTAGTTTTTTCTCAAAGATGGAACCTTTCCTAGTTTTCTGCATATTCCAAGATTGGCTAAAACAATGATATCTATGAGTAAAATGAGTGATATAAGCATGCAAACTATATTTGAAAAGGATAAATGCAAGACAGTTCTAGAAGAATTGGTGTTGTTGACGGGAGTTTGAATTGGATTTCTGTCAAAGCCATTGGGAAGCACTATTACTCATGGGTGTAATAGTATCGTTGTTCTTGAGAATGAAATTATTAATAAAACTCCCCTCTTCTTGTGGAGAAGACAATGCTCTAGCATCAAAGAGTAGGACATATTGGGGATATGGGCCTTTATGCTTTATATAGTAAAGGTAGTGTTGAAGGTATCCCCGATTTTTCTTTAGATTTAATTTATATGAACAATGTGCATATGGTAAACGAAATTAGACAAGATTCTCATGTCATGCCACAAGTGAAAAAGGAATTACAGAGTTGTTACAAAGTGATCATGTGATTTGTTTGGGCTTGTATTCATTCTATCTCGAAGAGGATCTCAGTATCATGTCTCATTTATGGATGACTTCTCTAGGAAAACATGGTTGTATTTCCTGAAGAAGTCTAAAGTTTTTGGAACTTTCAAAGAGTTCAAAGCTCTTATAGAAAAAATGACACAAAAGAAAACAAAAGTACAGAGGACTAATAATGACCAAGTGGCAGGAATTGACATTGGTGAGGTTTTCTCTCCTATTGCAAAATTGACTTCCATTAGATTTCTATTATCTCTTACTGCAACATTTGATCTTGAAGTAGGAAAACTAGATATAAAGAAAACTTTCCTACGTGGGAATCTAGAAAAAGAAATCTACATGAAACAACTTAAAGAGTTCATAGTGAATGATAGGGAGGAGTTGGTTTGTAAGTTGAAAAAGTAACTATAAATCAATCCCCAAAAATGTGATATCAAGAGTGTGTATTCTAAGCAGCTTGGCGATCACTTTATTTATGTAGTATTGTATGTTGATATCTTGCTAATAAAAGAAGGATATCATCAATGAGGTCAAGGTTCAACAATCGTTTAAGTTTGACATGAAGGATCTTACTGTTGTAGACTTTATTTTGGGCTTGGATATTAAAAGAGATCATGTAGATAAAAATATTTGGTTCAACTAGAGGAAGTATATTGAGACAAGTTTATAGAGATTTAATATGTATAAATATAAAGCAGTGAAGGTTCCTATTCTTATAGGTGCAAAGTTATTTGCAAAATAGTGTCCCGAAACATAGGAAGAGATAAAGAACATGTCCCATTCTCCCTATGCTAGTGATTTTAATAATTTGATGTATGCTATGGTCCATACTAGACAAAGCATCTCCCATGTACTGGAAGATTTGAGAAGACATATGCTAAAACCAAGGAAGGAGCAGTGGATAGTTGTAAAGAGGGTCTTAAGGAATTTGTGTGGCACTGAAAATTATGCAATCTGCTACCAAACAAGGTTTGATACAAACAAAGTGATAAATGTACAAGGCTTTATTGATGTAAATTGTGTTGGAGATCTTGATTGTAGAGGATCTACCTATGGTTCTGTTGAACCTATTTGGTGGAGCAATAAACTCAATGAGCAAGAGATGGTTGTAGTTGCACTTTTAACCACACAACTTGAATACATGATAGCTACCCAAGCAAGGAAGTTGTATAGTTGCAAAGATTTTATTTAGATATTGATTTTGTACAACAAACTATAAGGATATATTGTAGTAGTCAAAGTGCAACCTTTATGGAAAAGAACCCTACTTATCATTATAGGATGAATTATATTGTTGCACAGTACTAGTATGTGAAGACATGGTTGAAGACAAGGTGGTGTTGTTGGAAAAGGTTGACAACTTGAAGAATGTTGCAGACTCATTGATGAAGTTTGTTGGTATTGAGAAGTTCTCTTGGTGTAGAGAAACAATGGGCATTACTGCCTTGAAATTGTTACCCACCACCTGTGGCTAGTATGCATAGGAGAAAAAATTTCTCCTAGATGGTCCTCAGCCGACAACGAGCAACCCCTTGTAGCCACCAGATAGCTCGATGTGTTGTTTTCTCCACCACCTGAGCGAGCCATGTGGTCCCTTGCTGTTGGTTTCTGTAGCATCAGATGTGTTCTAGCCACAAAATTTGGTGGAGAGGCTAGAATACATGAAATATCCAAAACCCCGAAATCGTTTATGGAAATTCCACCTAGAAATGACAATTATATTATTAGCCGATTTTTAAATATTTCCTAAATCTAAACTTAGGTAATATGGTCAATTAATCAGAGTTAATTAAGTCAAGGTGAGAATGGTCTAGAAACTCACACAAATCGACTTCAAAATGATCCTAGCCATTGATTAAAAATTAATCTTGGTCGTTGGATTCCCAACAGAAGATTATAAGAAGAAGTTGATGGGCACTTGGAGAATACACTTGAGCAGATCGATTTCCTTGGCAGATCGATTTCCAGAGAGCAGCAGCAATTGCCGGAGAGCCAAAGATCGAAGCAGAGACAATGAGTAGGGATAGTGATTCCGGAGGAGATTTTCCAGATTTGGAGAGTCATCTATAGAAGGGTCGAGTTTCCTTAGTGAGGCTGCGTACAGGCAACGCAAAAGCTTCAGAGGCAGAGTTCGATTTGGCTAGACAGAGGGTTGATTCAATGGCTGGAGGTCGGGAAAATTCCTGGAAGGTGCCAACGAGTCATTCTCAAAGGTTGGATTGGACAGACGGCCAGATCAGTTGCAATTCCATACATAGCGTTCTAGTGTCTACATAGGCTTGACGCAGGGGCTGACACAAGGGTTTCATTGAGCCCATTTAGAGCCAATTACAGCGCTGGATTAGTGTTGGGTGAGACAAAATTTGTCTCACTAACTTTTGTGGCCAGTTTCTCCTATAGTGGATTGCCAGTTTGTGCATCCAGATTGTACTTAGAATTTCACCGCTACATAATAATAAAACCCTCACTGTTGCAGCGGTTTTCCCAAGTTGGGTTTTTCCAGGGACATTTGTCCAAAAATAATTGCATCAATTTTTGTGTGTTCTAGTGTTTTCTTAGATTCTAGCGCTATTTATTTTCTGCAGAATTTTATTTGTGAAGGTTGCAGTGTGTTTAATTTGTTGTTTCCACAGCAATAAACTAAATAATTAATTTATCAGTTAGAAAAATTAATACCAGTTGCTGTAATAGGATTTTAGTGTTGAAATTTTCACATAGTATCAGAGCATAAATGATCAGCCAGGAAGCTCAGAAGAGGAGGAGAAAATTTCGTTGTTCGAAGGGAGCAGCAGGCCAACTTCTCAAAGGTTGTATAGTACCTAGATAGGTAGGCCAAATTACTGGGGCAAGGGTTTGATTTTCAGTTGCAGGCTTCCAGAAAAGTCGAGTTGCCCGGTATAGTGATTCTAGCAGTCAAAGGGAGCAATAGCAGCGCAAATTTTTGCTGAGGAAATTTTTGGTTGGACGCAAAGGGTTTTGTAGTAGCAAAAACAACATCAGGTGGAAGAGAAAGTGCACACACAAAGAGATTTTTCTCAGAGGATTTCCAGATTCAGTTTTTTGGAGGAAATTCGTGATTTCCAATAGCTGGTGACAGTAGCAATAGGAAGAACTCCACATTCCAAGAGGGAGTGTGAGTAGCTGAGCAGGCAGACAAGCAGGGGAAAGGAGGGGATTCCTATTTATTTTCCCAATTTTTGAGTTTCAAAGATTTTGCAACTTTGCAGAGATGGTCATACGAGATTGCTAGGCCGTCTGAGTTAGCCAGAATGCAGATTTGGGTAGCAGATTGACTTCCAGTTGCAGAGATAGGTGTTGGAGGAAGTATGATTTATCCAATGCGAGTTGCAAAGCAAAGGGTCCTAGCCAGGCACTAGTCTTGAACGGGGATAGTTGGACACCAGATCCAGGACGAGGAGTATGAGACTCTGGTGTGCTAGATGGGCAAGGTCCAACGTAGTTGCAACAAGGAGATCAGTCAAATGAGTTCTGGATTGTTGCAGCGGGATCATCACCTTTGCTAAAGGAGCCCACAGTATCATAGTAGCAGGTTCAGTGTCAGCAAACGCAATCTGTCATTAAACAACTGCAAATTTAGTTGCAATCAGTACCTGGGAGACAATTACAGAGCTAGAGGTAGTGATACAGGCAGTGTGAATTTCCCAGTTGTAGTATGCAGGTGCAGTTCCAGGCAGGAGATTCCCAATGCAGAGCTACACGGTCCAATTTCCAGTGCAGGAGGACAGTGCAAGTTGCTAGGAGGGAGAAGAGAGATTTCCCTTAGGGAGATCAAGACTCACAGGGAGTATAGCTTCAGAGGGAGTAACCCTATGAAAGCTAGTGCGTCAGGATCTAAGGAGATCATACTCATTATTACAATAGTTGCAACAGCAATGCGAAAGCATCAATAGAGCAGTAGCAGTAGCAGTACGAGTAGATCATATTTCGCGATGTTTGCAACTATACCTCCAAGAGTGAGGTCGGGCGATTTGGAGCTGTAGTCTAGAACTGCATATGATTGGACAGGGTCCTTGAGGAGTCCACCTCATGGATCATTATCTAGCTACGAGGGCCCACAGTATTTAGTAGCATGATGGATCAGTGGCAGTTGATGCAGTCAATGCCAAAGTGTCCATTGGAGACTAGTAGCCGTCAGAGGCTGATGAGCACAGTGCAGTGTTGACAGTAGAGAAGGTGGCTTAGTGCAGAGTTGGCAACAACACAAATTCTTCAGTGATAGTGCAGATGCTAGTAGCAGTCAGGACTCGAGAGGCAGATGCATCATACTGAACACAGTTGATTCAGTATTTTGGATGCTTCTCATTTGCATTTGTTGCAGTTGCAGCAGCAACAGATGAGAGGGAGTTGCAGTGCAGAGGCACGGTTGGCAGTGGTACAACAATGTCAGTAGCAACACAAATGCAACATCAGAGTTGCGCAATAGTTGGTAGGAAGCAACAGCCAGACATCAATAGCGTAACAGGAGGTGATATAGAGACAGTGTTGTGGCAAGATCTGCAACAGTAGAAAACACAGTCCTCACTAAAGGGAGTGTTAGTTTCTGTAGCATCAAATGTGTTCTAGCCACAAAATTTGGTGGAGAGGCTAGAATACATGAAATCTCCAAAACCCAGAAATTGTTTCTGAAATTCCACCTAGAAATGACTTAATTATATTATTAGTTGATTTTTAAATATTTCCTAAATCTAAACTTAGGAACTATGATTAATTATTTAGAATTAATTAAGTCAAGGTGAGAATAGTCTAGAAACTCACACAGATCGACTTCAAGATGATCCTAGCGCTTGATTAAGAATTAATCTTGGTTGTTGGAGTCCCAACAGACGATTATATGAAGAAGTCAATGGGCACTTGGAGAATACACTTGTGTAGTTCGATTTCCTTGGCAGATCCATTTCCAGAGAGCAGCAATGGTTTCCAAAGAGGCAAAGATCAAAGCAGAGACAGTGAGGGGCAAGGACAGTGAGTCCGAAGGAGATTTTCCAGATCCAGAGAGTTAGCTACAGAAGGGCTGAGTTTCCTCAGTGAGGCTGCACAGAGGCAACGCAAAAGCTTTAGAGGCAGAGTTTGATTTGGCCAGATAGAGGGTCGATTCAATTGCTGGAGGCTGGGAAAATTTCCGGAAGGTGCGAGTGAGTCATTCTCAAAGGCTGGATTGGGAAGACGGCCAGATCAGTTGTAGTTCTAGGCAGAGAGTTGTAGTGCTTGCGTAGGCTTGATGTAGAGGTTGACGCAAGGGCTCCGTGGAGCCCATTTAGAGCCAGTTATAAAGCTGGATTAGTGCCGAGTGAGACAAAATGTGTCTCACTAATTTTTGTGGCCAGTTTCTCCTATAATGGATTGCCAATTTGTGCATCCAAATTGTACTCAGAATTTCACTGCTGCATAATAATAAAACCATCATTGTTGTATCGGTTTTCCCAAGTTGGGTTTTTCTGGGGACATTTGTCCAAAAATAAATGTGTCAATTTTTATGTGTGTGCTAGTATTTTCTCAGATTCCAACGCTATCTATTTTTCGCAAAATTTTATTTGTGAAGGTTGCAGTGTGCTTAATTCGTTGTTGCAATAAATTGAATATTTAATTTATCAGTTAGAAGAATTAATACCAATTGTTGTAATAGGATTTCAGTATTGAAATTTTCAGACTCGCCCATCTGTTATGAATTTATGTTTGAAGGTGAGCTTCCCAACCCTGAAGTTATGACTTCTCATTGGTTTAGTTGAGTAATTTTGTTTACTTTTCATGGACATTTTTGGGCATGGATTGGTGGGGGGAATTCAGTGGAAAGAGTGGGCTAGGTCTATGCTCATCTCCTCCGCCCGATTTGGTGTTTAGCCTTGTATCCTAGTCTCATGGGATCTCCTTTACTGGCCACTAGCTTTAGGGTTGGCACTAGCACTACATGAGAAATCACGATTTTGGTTGTGTGGTCTCACTTCCCGACACCATATACATCGCTCCTTCCCACTCAATTTTACCCCATTCATCATTTTTCCCATCCGAGTCCGAATGTGTCCAATGGGTCCACATAAGGTTAGCTTCCTGCTCCCCTTGCCCACACCTTGGGTCGGGCCTAGAACGATGCCTCGAAGGTTGATGTAGTTAAAAAGAAAAGAAAAAAGAATAATTTGGCCACTCTCGACAGGAAATGTACCACAAGATGCAAAATATGGCCAAGACATACAAATTTAGCACATGGGCAAAATCCAAACATAAGCTCTACCCCTATCTATGGTCATCACCTTGGTTCCTATGGGCACTAGATGAACCTCCTCCACATTAAGGAGCCCATGATTGCCCCAAACCCTGGTGGGCATGAAATGTCCCACCTAAAAAAGGGGGTACTTACTGCTATATACCACACATCATGCTCTCATCCCCTGGAGCCTCAAGCAGTTATGAAGAACAATCAATAAACGACAAAAGACATATGAAGAAGGGTGGAAAAATAAAGGCCAGGGTAACTTATGTACCACAACTACTCCCTCCTACACTCATACCCAAGCGTGGACTTCCCTCATTATAGCTACCCTTTGTCCAATGACATGTGGCCTGAATCCTTGTTTTGACCCCCACTCCATTCCATTATTATATCACTTGCCACCTTCCACTTGATGGATGTACCATGGACATGTCAACCCCTTTAAAGGATGAAACCGCCTTATAGGGTCCTTGGCTAGGCCCCTTATTGAGCTTAGAGACACTTGTACATGCCAAAGGCCACTATGGAAGGGCATGCCACCATGAAATGCCTTATTGATTCCATGATTTGTAAACTCTTTTACTTGATTATTCTAATGATTTGTTGTATTAAAGGGCAAGGGGCTGCATTGGATCCTATGCAGGATTGCGGGTGGGTTTCCATTTGGGTCTTGGTCTCCCTATACGAGGTCCTAGCCTCCAAAGGGCCACATGGGCACTTGTAGGGTGAGCGTTGAGAGCCATGGGCCTCCACCATAACAAAGATTACTTCATGGATGCCCAGCACCGATCATTGATTGCTCATGTTCCACCTTGTGGATGAGGATGATGCACCTGGTTCACTATGCCCATCCGGCTCCACACTTGCAACATACACTTGGCAAATGTTCCAAAGTCCAAAGGATGTCTCCCATTGCAGAGGAAGGGCTTATGTCGTCATCTTAGCCCTTACAAATGGTCTATAAACATTTTTTATCCACTTGGAGACCCATGAGGATGTCTTTGTGCCCCCCCACACCCACTTGGGGGCATCACAGGTTCTTGCTTGGAAAACACGGGGCCAACCCTTTGTCCACTATGTTTGGAGTCCATTTTCACATCATGGCACCCTTGGACTTCATTAGGCCTCCTCAAAGGCCGAACGACTCACTATATTGATCATTATTCCCTCTTGAGAGGCTTATTCCTATGTTATTAAGCTATCTTGGTGGGCTTGTCACCAAGGAATGTTATTGTAGCGCATTATTTTATTATTTGGGGCTTAATTAGGCCAAATTAGATAAACCAAACTCATTAGAGATTGTATAAATAGATGAGAGGTGATTCATTCTCACGTCATCACTTGGATTTGGGATCTAGTAGCTACTTGAGAATTTCACATTCCCTTTTGGAGGACAAGTTTGGATGTTATGGATGAATTTTGATGTTTGGATATACTTCTCTTGTCTTGGAGCTTCATTATTGGCATAATTTGATGATTGGATATGCTCATTCTTACATGTAAGTGATCTTTTTTTTCATGCTTATTCTTATTATTTACTGTCACATGAATGTTGCTGGGATTTTCGCTATACAAGTCTAAAATTTACTGCTTTCCTATGCGAAATTGTGGAAATTTTCATCTTTTGTAGTGTTGCATCATTGCATGGGCCATGTATGGGTGGGTGAATGTTCCTAGAGATTATTTGTGCTAAATACATCTTGACAAGTCATCAATTATTGCATATCGAAGTATAAAGACCTTGAGTAGCTGCTCTCATGCTCTAAATGCCATGTGAAGCTACTTGAAGGCCTCCTTGATTGGGTAAACTCTTTCCAAACAACAAATTCTCCTTGACTCCATCTCTCCCAAAGGATAAGGCACTAATCCTTCCATAGGTGATCACCCTTAAATAATATTTCTCTCACTTCTTCTATTTCTTGGCCTGGCCTCCATAGGTCACCTATGGCATCGTTTTTCTCCCATTGTAGCGATCAAAAAAGTTCGATCTCTTTTCCATAACTGTGCTAGGGTTTTCTCTAGAGGCCCTCCAAATTTCAAGAAATTCTATTGGTGGGATCTTGAGATATACCAAGTCTTAGCTCAAGAATTGTTTCTTGCCCTAAATTTGCCTTGGCTAGTGTCCTCATTGGGATCATTGCTTTCAATTCTCAAAGAAAATTTCTCCTTTGATCCCCCTCTCTTAAATAATTAGGTCAAGCCCCTCCTTGGTTGATCAACTCCATATCCTTGACTTAATTCTAGATCCACTTGGCCTTTGTGGTCCCGCAACTCTATAACTCTAATTTCACAAAGATCACATAAAGGGCAATTCTCCATAAGGATTTCTAGGCCTAGGAAACATCTTATGAAATATATTCCCAAACCCTAGCCTAAAAAATCCTCTTAGCCCTTCCTAGAGAGCCTATCACCTTGCATTTCAAGCAAGCAACCTGCCTAATTAAGCATCTCTTTTGAATAGGCCTTAAAGAATCACTCTCTATCCATTCTTCCTAGTGATTCTCTTTATACTGGGACTCCTCCCATCGGTGAAAGTTCATAAAGAGCATGGAGCCTTAGCTGAGGTGACAGTGGGCTATTGCTCCATTGTTTCCCTCGACCTAGTAGTTGCTCTATATGATCCCCTCCTAGGACCCCTGCTAGTTTGAGTAGTAACAAAACCTATAACCTTATAAATCCTACGGCACCTAATTTGCATTGAAAACAACAAGTGGGAGAATGTTGTTGGAATTACAATTGTCGTTACACCAAAACCCGCAAGTGTTAGTAAACAGACGCATCACCAGAGTTAATGGATCCTCGAGAGGTTGTTAAGCACATGTCGCGAAACACACGGGAAGCGCTGGATTATCCAATGCCCAACAATCTCCCCCCCAGCGCAAGCCAGGTGTGATTTGAACTCGAGACCTTTAGCTCTGATACCACTTGTTGGAATCAAGATTGTCGTTACACCAAAACCCGTAGGTGTTAGTAAATGGATGCATCACCAGAGTTAATGGATCCTTGAGAGGCAGTTAAGCACATGTCGTGAAACACATGGGGAGCGTTGGATTATCCAATGCCCAAAAAATGTTGAAATGTGTTTTTAGTCACTGAATGTTCAAAATTTCAACATATACCCTTGTTTTATAAGTTTTCAAAATTGGTAGCAAGGAGTAGGGCTTCAAGTGTCCTATGGACGAGGGAGAGCCTTGTGCCATGACACTTTCATATACATGCAAGGTCCAATATTAGTGCTTAGCCTAATATCTTAGAGCTCCAACTAAGGAGGTTCGACTCCTTTAATTGTACTACTCAATTACCTAGGTATGAGAGAGTAATCTTCCTAAGTGTTATTCTCGGTGCCACAATAATAGTTTAGAAGTAGAGCGACTATTCTAAATCTAGTATTAAGACACCTATAGGACTTACATTATACTCATGGGTACATAGAAATGACATTCCATAAACAATTCTTATCTAATGCAATAATAGTCTAAGGGGTAACAATAGGGGTTACAAATGTTTCCAACTAGTTGAAACCTCTTGTATTTCTTGCATGTAAGTTTCCCCAACCATAGGCTTATCCCCTAAATGATAGATCACTATTTTATTTATAGACACCAAAACATGTCTCTAGCCTAAAAAAATTGCTCTAGAAAAGTGCCAAGTGTTAAACACACATGAATGTAAATAGAAAATAAGATAAATCATTGAATACATTTTCTATTCACAAGGATATACACATAAATACAGTCTTATGACCCTTGGTTTCATATTCCAAGTGGTCTCTTGGACTCCAATGATTGTTCATATTCCACACCATAACCCTTAGCGGATTAGGTGTCCAACATTCCCTCCCCCACTTAATCCGAAGGGGTATATATGATTCCAAGAAGAGATAAAATTACAAAAAATGCACAGCAACAATTCGCTGACTTTGCTCTCTGAAATGATGGTATAAGGTGGGTGAACTCGAGGTCTCAACCAGTGGTGGTTTAAGGCTGACCACCAATATTGAAATGCTTGGAGTAGTTCCTCGAACAGTTCCAAATCTGACTAGAAGTTGAAGTCTTCTACTACTAGAAGTGCTCCCTAATGTTCTAAAAAGGAAGACCATTGAGGTCTCAACATAGAAAGCTTGATGCAGTTCCTAGAACCATTCCGAATTTGGCTAGAAGTTGACGTCTTCTGCTAGTGGAAGTGCTCCTTAATGTTTTGAAAAGGGAGACCATTGAAGTCTCAACATGAAATGCTTGATGTAGTTCTTGGAATAATTCCAAGAAGACTTTTGTTAGTGGAAGTGCTCCCTAATTCTTGGAAAAGGGAGACCATTGAGCTCTCAACTGGTGGTGGTTTAAGGAAGGCCACCAATCAAAATGCATGCTCATTGGGCATGACTTTGTCTCTGGCTACAACTCTGAATCTTGGTATCGCTGACTGTAGCTCTAGACTTAGGCAGCAAGGTCAAGTTGTGGCTCGAGCTCGCTTGATGTATCTTTGAAGCTTGTTGAAGACAATCAATTCCCCCCCCTATTAAATACAGGTTAAATGATGAAGAAATCTCAATCGCAATACATGTCAATACTCCAGAACAAATTTTGTGGTATGATTGAAATATCTTCTTGGTTGTTGAAGCCTATTGCTAAGAAGCGATCCATCCAAGGTGAATTTTCGTTCTCGCAGGAGGATTGTTTCTGAAGTATATGTTTGAATGATGCGTATTTTTATGATCATGCTCACACAGGTGAAGATCAAAAAAATGATCTTTCACATGGCCTACTCTATTACGGTCTTGGAATTTGATAATTTTTTGCTATTGTGGAAGAGGAGCAAGTGAGTTGTCTTGAAGAAACCCAACACTATGAAACTGAATGGGCTTAGAACTAAGTTGAAATGGATATGGGGTTTGAAACGGATATGACAAATTTTCAAAAAAATTGGATATGATACAGCAAGGAAACGACACACACACACACATATATAGATGAAAAAAAAAATTGTATTGTAACTTCCTAGTGTCAAATGTGTAAGAGGAGCAGGATATGTTATAGTTTCTTGATATTCTTTCTTCTTACTATTCTTAGCATCTTGCATAACTATATTTATATTTCTCTATTTTTTAATGGTCTTCATATGTAGAGAAATTGATTCATATCCTATCTCTTTTATTTCATTTATTATGCTTTTTAATCTGTTAGTTACTCCCTATACATTAGAGAAATTTTGAGGTTTAAAATGGGCCTCATAACAAAAATGTACAACCAAAATCAACTTTATAAGAACCAATAAGATTCAAGATGATGATGTCAACCATGGGGGATGATTCACCATTTTTTGAGTGAAAAAGTAAAATGATTAAAAAATAAAAAAATAAAGGAACTACTTTTTCAACTCATATTTTCAACTTATCTCTCTATGGTTTTACTCAAATTTCGAGCGGAAGCACTCGTTGGATGCAGAATTTAGTTCCTCATCCAAGGAGAACCCATGTTGCATACTTTCGTTGAAACTTGCTACATGAAAAATGAGAAATATCAATCACGTTTTTCATGTATTTCTCATTTTTCATGTAGCAGAGTCCATCAAAAGTATGCAACATGGGTACTCCTTGGATGATTAGTAAAATTTTGCATCCAACGAGTGCTCCCACTTGAAATTTGAGTAAAGTTGTAGGGATATAAGTTGAAAATACGAGTTGAAAAGTAGTTTTTTCTTTTTTCCTCTAAAATTTGATGATGTAATCTAATCTTATTTGATTATTTCCACTATTATTTTATAATATTTCTTAGGAGGCCCATTTTAGACCTCAAAATTTCTCTAATGGCATTACTCTGACCTTTTGTTCTTTGAGAGAAGTTAGAAGTTAGAACTAAAGAAAATTGTATCTAATGTATCCAAAGACAAAGATTTATACTCTACTATCTTCCTTCCTTTTCATTAGAAGAGGTGGGTTTTTAGTCATTAAGGCTTTATTTGGACTATGGATAGAAGGGCTAAAAACAAAATTGGGAAAATTTCTAGGAGTCTTATGTACACTCAAAAGGTTATGTTACATTACTTATGTTAAACCAGAAAACCTAGTTTCATCAGTCCATGGTCAACAATAAGATAGTGGCCCCTAATCTTGCCTAAGACACTTCATCCCTTCCATGATTGGTTTCTAGAATTCCTTCCAAAATTAATTTATCATTCATCTTTTAGTCAAATCTATTTTCATCATTTTAATTCCTGCAGCACTGAAATTTATCCATTACAAGACACGAAACATGTGGTGCTTGATGCTTGGCGCCTACCGATGGGATCTACGATGCATTCCACGATGTATCTATCTATGGTTGGTATACCGACTATGTAGAGATGGGCCACGATGGGAAAGGATAGAGCATTTTTCGCCGATTTTCGGTTTGACTGTGTTAAAAGGTTTCATCACTCGCAACGTTGGGACTCGCCTCACCACCTGACTAGATAAGGAGACAAAACCAAAATGATACACACGCAATAGGGATTTTTGGACTCTCTGGACTACGTTCCCAGTTCATTATGTGTAATCTTGAGATTTATACTAACTTAATCTGTCAGGAGCGATGGAATCAATGATGTCCATGGTGCGTGTGAGGGAGAAGTGGTGAGTGCTATAGAAATGGTTACATTTCGGGAATAATCGCATTGCCAAAAGGTGATAGATAGGTTGGTTCTCTCTTAAGACGATTTTCATGATCCGGATCTGTTTCCAGAAATCCAAAAATAGAGCCAAAAAAATTTAAAAACCCTAGAAACGTTTCCATTTCCAGATCCAACATTTCCAATTTTTAGAAACGGCTCAAAAACATTTCCAAGGCGTTTCATACGAGGATCATACCCGTTTCTGCTTTGAAAACTCAGAATGGTGTTTTTGGCAGATTAGGGTGACGTTTCCGGTAACTTAGGCTTATGATACTTTGGAGTATGAAATCACACCTCCTTGTCATACCCATGGCCGGTTATGTTCATGTTGTTGACAACTTCTTCCCAAGGTCTAATGATGGGCCTGGGAAATGTAGCTTGAACTTTTGCATCTTTATGCAAAACCACTCCTGAAATGGGAACTTGGTGTGAACCAACCTCAATCTCATTGATCTGATTAGTTTATGGTTGTTAATAGGAGTCCATCTCAAACTTAAATAGAGAATTGTTTTGAACAAAAACCGGTTCAAAATGACGACCCTTCTTGTTGTAGCTTATTTTGTTATCGCTGAGATTTGAATCTTTTTCTGTGCATCTTGTAAGTAGATTCTCATACCAAGAAGAGTGTTTTTGTTGATTTCACTATATCATGATCAGTGGAGTGTATCTGAGTTTTTAGGAACTCTAATACCTTAGTAATTTTGGCCATTTAGTTAACAACTCAGGCTCAAGAAATGAGGAGATAATGAGAAAAATATATTCACTTGTACTCTTAGCACATTAAAAGGAAGAGAAGATCTGCCTAGCACAGATCATGAGATCAAAAAGTTGTTGCTAAGGAGGATTTTAACATAGCACTAACAATAAAACTCACAACCAACACTTCAAATTACACCAATATGACCAAAAATATAAGCTCACCATGTTCCAGCGACCATAGAAAACGTGTTGGAAAGTGGTCTATGACAAGCCCACCAAGTAATGAAATGCGCAATGAATGTAATTGAATCGACACCATAGTGATTCCTTTTATCTTTTCTTCTAATGCTTATTCTAAATCAACTGTTGGATGTGTTTAAGCTCTTGTTGCCTATATATCTCCGGTTGGAATTAGGGATTCTGTTAAGTTTTCAATGGGTTTATACAATGGATCGGTGCAAGTTTATTCATTCTAAGAGGAATTTTGAACCACTTGAACCCACCTATCATCCTTATTTCTAGAGAAAATGTTCTAAGCTTGAGACTAAATTGTAGAATTTGTCCAAGGAGATGAAGTATTAGGTTTAGCCACGAGAGAGATGTCCCATATATACTTTGGAGTCTTTCAACTAAAACAATTGTTCAGGAGTTTTAAACACCTCACATGATGTTCAAGGCTAAGCTACATGAAATGCCAAAACACCTAGAAGTTTTTGAAACGAGTACGGCCCAAAACACAACCCCTAGAAAATGGAAACGTTGACTGAAACATCATATATATATATAAATGCGTCAATATTAAATAACACATTATCTTGCAAGAAAAGAAAGAATGAAACATATAAATGAAATTTTAGAAGGAAATCCAAATTTACATTAACTCCACGAGATGATTACATGATGCAAATATCCAAAGTTAGCCTTTATAGATGAGACTTTACATCGAAGACTCCAAAATCAGCCTTTATATGTGAGGTTATATGTGCTAAAACTGAAATAAAATATGAGCTAAAGATAAATTTGGCATTGGCTACATTAACATATCATTACTAATAAAAATCCTCATTCTCATCAACAAAGATAGAACAAGATGCTTGTTCAGTAGAAGAGGAAGCTCTATTAGTGCTTCCACTTGCACTTGCATCACCGCTAGCACTAATATCAAGAGAAGAAAGAGAGAGCTCTAAATCTTGGCATTTTGCATCCACAACAAAATCTTTATGAGGTCCACTTGTATATTCTTCACACCTACAAGACACAAGGCATAGGTTTGAATGCACATATACAAGGTCCCCTGCCTTTTGCGATCCCAACCTGTTGTGCTTCACACTTGAATGAAACTGTAGGTGCTCCAATTCCGTTTTAGTGATGAAGAGCTTGCCACTTGTGATAGAATATGAGTGGCAAGACTATGCAAATAAACACCACTTGCCCCATGACAAGTCCACCACTTAACCAAGTCCATGGTCCTCTCTTCTAAAGCTGATATGTCTGCAAAATCCTCTAATCTAGTAGCAAAACAGACAAATTCTTGCCTTAAATCAGTTTGTAAAGAAGTTGGAAACAACCCTTGAAAGGCTTTCTTCACTCCATTTGCCACCTCCTTGTCCTTATGTGAAGCCTTCCTCTTCCCATTGCTTTCAACATTGAATTCTTCATCATAAAATTTTAGATTCAAAGCATGTGCCAAAGTGTGTAATGGAGTGTTGAAGCCATTCCAGTTCGTAAAACAATAATGGGCCTCACTTGTTTAGCAAAATCAAAACCCACAAAAGGAAGAGTGGGAGCCTCTTGTGTAATAATTTCCACATTTTTTTCAACCATGGTATCCATGCCATAATAAACCTCTCCTAGGATAGATTTCTCTATGTAAGCATCTCGGAGAAGATCAAATGCAGGTAATGGGAACTTGAGCAAGAAATCTATCTTGCTCCACCAATCTTCATCAATCAACACCCTCCTCACCATACTTCCCTTCTCTGAATCTGCCTGTCTCCACTCAGCCCAAGTTGGACCCACCACCAGACTCATTAATGCATTTTTTAACTTCAACAAGGTGACGCAATATGATAAAGTTTGAGGCATACCTTGTCTCAGCAATTTTCTACAACACCAATTTGTAGTATTCTCAATATATTGCTTGAGATTAGTGGTGGTTGGTGATGAATTTTATAATCTCCCTAGCCTGCCCTGTGACCTCCTTAATCCATTGTTTTCCTCTCAATCTCTTCTAAAATCATATTCAAATTGTGGACAATGCAAGGAGTCCAAAATATGTGATTGTATTTACTCTCAACAATTAAGCCTACAACTTTGCAAACAAGTGCATTATCTGTGATAACTTGCACCACATTTTCTGGCCCTACTTGTTCAATAGCAAAAATCAAAATATCAACGATGAACTTGCTATCCTTTACCTCACCCAAACAATCTTCTGCTTTGATGAACATGGCTCCTTTTGGTGATGATGCAATGACATTAATCAAAGGCATGTGTCTTGTATCACTCCATACATCTGAGATAATGAAAAGCCCTGTAATACCCCATAAGTTACGAATTGGTTTCAGAACATCATGAAGAAGTTGCCTCCCCTTCTTCAGCAAAACTATTCTAACTTTTTCATAGTTTGGCCACTTGTAACCTTGAGGGGCTTTGTTAATCTCTCTCACCAAATCTTGCCAATATGGAGATAGAACCACATTAAAAGGGATGTCACAAGAAAAGATGACCCTTGCCACTCGAGTCAGCTTCTTCTCTCCCTTGACTATCAAGCATTTTCAACAATTGACTATCTTGAATTGGAGTTGATGGCTTGGATAACTCTACTTCTACTTCTAGCGCCCTCCTCTTTCTTGCTTCCTGAATAATCCTTGGCTCAATGCTATCAGTCATGCGAGGATTGGTGATGCCCGTGCCGATTTTGCTTCTTTGATCCTTCAACCTTTGAGCATCATCACTCCCTTTCTTGAATTTAGCCATCACCATTTGATTTTTTATATGTGCACACATATCAATACCTTTTATCTCTTCATGCAGACTATGATCCATCACTCATGTAAGAGCCCTTGAAGGTCTTATCATTTTTGCATAAATTGCACTTCCATTCCCACATACCACTGGAACCCATCTACTTCACTTTGGTGTTATGTATAAAATTAGTTTAATTTAATTTCTAAACTAAGGGGCACGATCAAAAGATTATGCCCCCTCATGTAATGGCACCTAAGTTGTATTTAAGCCAGGGCCTCCCACTATAATAAGAAATATATATTCTTCTGTCAATTTACTAAGCATATTTGCTCCATCTAGTATTAGAGCATTCCTCTGAGTATATAAACCTTGTTCGTTACATTTGATAACATATTTCCATAGAGGATAATATTCTTGTTGTCTAGTTGCTTGAGTGGATTTAGGGGCACTGGAAACACAACTTTCAGAAGCCATGAATGCTGGAAAATTAGAAAATGAAAAACTCACCCAAATAGTTGTTGCCCATGCCGTTCTTCTTGCTTCCCACACCCTTTCTCTTGCTGCCCAGTCTCCAAAACACAAATAAACTCCTTGCTGCTGCTATAGCAAGCTCCTCTTGCAAAAGAATGTATGGGAAATAAGTGAATGAAGTGTCTTTTTAAAGAAAAGAAGAGATTTATAGGGTTTCTAGAGAATTCTATTTTTTAATCTTCTAGAGAATTCTGTTTCTAATTTTTTCTATTAAATCTTGTTAACAGCCACATAAAAAGTGTTTAATTAGTGTCTTTCGGTGATAGAAGGGGTCCACGCCCTTCTTGACCCCTTGAGCTGGCTGAAAAACACAAAAAATAATTACTTTTTCACTCGAAATGCAACCTGTGATAGCCGAAACAAGCCCGAAACACCACCCACTGTCCCGGACGACATTTCAAAATCGCGAAACGTTGTCTAGGACAGCCGGCAGTGTTTCAAGGCTGTTTCGGCATTTCAGGCCGTTTTCCTTACTGGGACGACTCCTCCCTAGGCATTTCCTGCAACATAGATTTAAGGACTTGAAATATCTTTTTAACTATGGTACAAGTATGAATTCTATTAAAACCAAATGATAAATATTGCATTTCCCCTTTCAGTTTTTGAATGTTGAGATTCCCTTAATATTGATACTATTTGGAAAACTAAAAGTCAATAGTGATAGAATAAATTGGATGGAACAGGCCAGGAATCATACCTTAGGCCTGCCCCCTTTGAAGTCATTTAGACCTAGCACTAGGGAATTCCTTCGACCACAGCTCCAATGCTGTTGTGAAAATATTGGACAGGCTAGGTATCAAATGGCCTATGGGCTGCTCTACCATTGAGCTACGTGCTCTTTTGATGACTGTCAACCCTTGTTAAGGCGTGGATTGATACTCCAACATGAAGTAATTAGAACGACTACAAGCTTGATATAATATTAATGGAAAAAAACATGTCAATTAAAGAAATCAGAAAAAATTGCAGATAATTACATATCTTGATAAATATGGAGAAAAGTTCAAGACTGATAACATCCTTATTTGTGGAGAAAATATTCCAAGTTTGAGACTAAGTTGTAAAATTTGTCCATGGAGATGGATTATTAGGTTTAACCATGAGAGAGAAGTCCCTTTTATGGTCTGGACTCTATCACCTAAAACTATTGTTCAGGAGTTTTATATACTTCACATGATGTTTAAGGACTTTAAATATCTTTTTAACTATGGTATGGGTATGAATTCCATTATAACCAAATGATAAATATTGCATTTCCCCTTTCAGTTTTTGAATATTGAGATTCCCTTGATACTAATACTATTTGGAAAACTAAAAGTCAATAATGTTAGAATAAATTCGATGGAACAGGCCAGCAGGAATCATACCTCAGGTCTGCCCCCTCTGAAGTCATTTAGACCTAGCACTAGGGAATTCCTATGACCACAGCTCCAATGCTGTCGTGAAAATATTGGACAGGCTAGGTATCAAATGGCCTATGGGCTGCTCTACCATTGAGCTATGTTGTCTTTTGATGATTGTCAACCCTTGTTAAGGCATGGATTGATACTCCAACATGAAGTAATTAGAACAACTACAAGCTTAATAGAAATTAATGGAAAAAAAAACATGTCAATTAAAGAAATCAGAAAAAAATGCAGATAATTACATATCTTGATAAATATGGAGAAAAGTTCAAGAATGATAACATATATGGTGGGAAGAGAAAAAAATAAAGAGCATTATTATAGATTAGTTTCACTTTAAGATAAATGTCTGCACCAAAAATTATTTGCAGATAGCAAATAATGAATGTTTATATATCTATGCTTTCCTGTCTATTCTGTGCAGGCAATATATACATCATACAGCAATGAAGCAATGTGGAAGCTACCATACTTCATTGCAATTACAGGAATCGTTTGTAGTGTTTTTGCCTTTGGCATTCCACACTTGTCAGCTTTGAGGGCGTGGTTAGGTGTTTCATCAATTTTAAGTCTCATCTATATTCTGATTGCTATTGGGTTATCGGCAAGAGATGGTATCACTCTCTCCCTTTTATTTTTTCTATTGTAAAGTTTATCCATTAATGTGTGACATTTAGAAATCATTTGCATGCGGGGAGTGTTGGTTTTTGACAAGTTAAATATCTCAGCTTATATTTTTCACTGGTATTATTCTACTTTGCATATGTAGGCCATGATAGCCCACCAAGAGACTATGGGATTTATGGTTCAAAGGCACACAAAATGTTTAGTTGTATTGCTGCTGCTGCAAATCTTGTTTTTGTATATAATACAGGGATGCTTCCAGAAATACAGGTATTTTAAGCTTTGTTTCTTCTATTTACTTTTTCTAAGGTAGGGTTTATTGATAAAATTAAGCAAATGTTCATTAGTTTTCAACATGCAAGCTCTGATATAGTTGTAGAGCTAGTCCTATAAGTTCTAATCAAGAATGTTGGAGACAAATACATCAAGTTACATTAAATTCTAATCAAGATGTTGGATGCAAATACATCTCAGCTCTTATTTGGAAAAGGAAATATAAACCCCTTGATTAAACAACCGGATTTGTTAAACTCATAAACCGATGATGTAATTACTGTCTAGTGGTTTAACACCCTTCTTTATATACCAAAAGCATGATAACTCCAAAATATGTTGTTGTAAACTATTCTTCATTGTAGACACTATTGGCTTTGGAGTGTGTTACCCCTCCTTCCAGTAGGGGTACTCGTAGAAAAAAATCGCATTTGGATGAGCAGAACAGTTTGATGGTATGGCATAACCCTCCTTGACAGTCTCGTTGCATTCTGACTTTTGGTTATTTTCACGTGTTAAGGCCACGCACATATTTTGGGGCAGTTCACAATATTGAGGCCTTGATCACGCTCACCTAGGCATCTTTGGATTAGTTGTGGACACATGGACACCTTGTACACATTGTGGAGGATTCTTGAATTCCTTTGTTGTAAATAAAGTGTGATGTTTTCTATTCAGTTAGGAGCTAGAAGTTTTTGCTAACCCATATTTATACATAAAAGTTCATCTTTTGTAATAAAGAGAAGCAGTTTCAAAATTTATCCTTATTCCATATTTTCTCTCCATGGATTTTGTTTTGTTGTGATGGTTGAATGCCACGATGATGATGTAAATGGAAATTGCAAAAGAAATAAAATTAATTCTTGAAATTAGAAGAGCAAATGTGCAGGTAATCAGCTGTTGAAATTAGCTGTTGGGCCTGTTACCGCTCAAACTAGCAGGAGGACTAAAAGGGATTCCTTGAGGGACAACTACTAGATAAAGGGCAACAATGGAGACTTGGCCCACTGTCACCTCAGCTAAGACTCCCTACTCTTTATGGACTTTCAACGATGGGAGGAGACCCAGTATATGGAAAGTCACTTGTGAAGGATGAATCAACAAAGGGATGTGAAGTAAACCTAATGATCATTTTCCTAGAAGGAGGTCAAGAATGGAGCTTGCTTACTCTTTAAGGAAGGTATGAAGCTTTCTAGGAGGAGGAGGTAAGGATTTAAGGGTTAGGTTGAAGGATATGATTTGCAAAGGAGTTTCCCAATACCTAAAATGCTTATTGAACTTTGTATCCCAAGTGGCTCTTGGAGACTTGACTTTTCAAAGGTATGGGACCACATGGGACTAAGTGGACCTAGCCTAGGTTAAGGGGAGGGAGTTTAGCAACCAATGATGATCTTATCCCAGAAAAGGAAGGGGAAAGGATCAAAACAAGAATTTCCACTTAAAGGTATCAAATTGATCCTATGGGGTACTAGCTTAGGGAACACTAGGGCAAAGTTTGATCTCAGAGCTAGGGCTTGGGATATCTCACAATCCCACTGTTGGAATTTTTTCAAATTTGGAGGAGGCCTAGAGGACACACCAGCGCAGTAGAGGCTAGGAGATCGAAATTTTTCTATGGCTACTTTGTCAGGAAAGTGATGCCCCAGGTGACCCAACTTGGCTAGACCTAGAAGAGAAAGGGAAAGGTGACAAAAAATGGTTCATCGAGTGACCACCTATTGGTAGACATGTGCCTAATCCCTTAGGGAGAATAGAGTCTAGGAGAATAATGAGAAAGGACTTCGTTTCTCGGTCAAGGAGGCTTCAAGGACTACTTCGCTTGGCCTTTAGGGAAAGAAGAAGTGACCTCAAAGCTTTATACTTCACTTTTTAAAAGAGATGGCTTATCAAGATAAATCCAATGGTAGAATTATCCCTAGGATATTTCATTCAACATACATGGCCCATACATTGAGAGATGCTATATATAAACAATAATTCCACAATCTATGTTGCAGGAAACATGGCATAGAGGTCCGTTTCCGTACGGAAACGGGTATGAAACGCGGAAACGCGTTTGGTATGGCCGTGAAACGCATTTCCGGCCATACTGCCACGTTTCCCGAAACGGAAACGTGGCCAGTACGGCCGGAAATGCGTTTCAGGGCCGTACGACCCACGTTTCCTCATTAACTTGTGTTTAAAAAAAAAAATTGTTTTTTAATTTACTTTTAGGGTATGTTAGTGACTTCTAGATGTGTGTCTAGAGTTATAAAAATGAATTTTTGCCCTAGTGTTGATATGCAGTTCATCAGGAAGTTTGAGGCATATGCAGTTCATGGTAATGTTAAATTCTTAAAGTAAAAGTGATATTGTCCTTTATTTTTCATTTTCATCCTTTTACTTAAATTTTTAACATTACCATGAAATGACTCAGGATGTTTGAGAGTGGTTTCGCCCTCATTGGATTTCATATGGAGAAAGTAGAATTTTAGATCTCACTCAAAATCCAGTAGACTTATTTGTTTTTCAGGATTTCAGGATTGGGGGGATTGCAATGTTTCCATTGGATTTTATCATGTACTAAGGTATGGAACTTGTATTTAATCAAGAGAATCAAGCCCTCTATGCAGGGGAAACTCCCAATAATCAAGATCGTGTAGGGTACTAGGGTATGAAACGTGTATTTAATCAAGAGCACTAAGGTCGTTCGACTATGTAGGAGGAGACTCCTAATACAACAGTGGTCCTTCTAAAGAATGGGATGTGGATGCAGAAAATCCTGATTTGGATCTCTCTCTTGCAGCCTTATAGTCTTTATTGTACTTGCAGCCTCATATATTAATATAAATAAAGGCTGATTTTGAGATTTGGATATATAATAAACGTTGCTTTTGGATATTCCGATATTTTTATTTTCATTATGTGATCATTCATGAGTAAATGTGATGTAAATTAAATCTTAATGTTTAAGTGTAATAAATTATAATGTATCATTTATGCTTTATGATTGCACATATATATATATATTTAAATATTTTCAATATATATATATATATATATATATATATATATATATATATATATATATATATATATTCGCGTTTCCCCGTTTCCAAAATTTGGGGAGGTCGCGTTTCGTATCGCTTCCCGTTTCGGAAACTCGTACCTGTTTCCCCGTTTCGTGCAACTTAGTCCACAATTTCACAATTATGCAATGCAGCAATTAGCCCTAGTATAGCGAAAATCCCATTCCAATGCATATGAAAAAATAAAACAAGAATAGCTTTAAATGTGTGTCCATCAACAATTTGACAATAAAGAAGTTGCAAGATAAGATAACCCAATCCAAACATCAAAATTCATCCATGGTCAAATTCATCCTGCAACAAAGAAGTGCAAAATTCTCAAGAGAGAAGAATGATCCAATCGAACATGATGACATAAATGAATTCATGTCTCTCCTATTTATACACTCATTAGGAGTTTGAATTTCCTAATTTGAGCCTACATTAGCCCATCAACTAAAACAATGTACAAATAACTCTCTATTGGTGACAAGACCACCAAATTAGCTCATAAATAAAATAATAAGCCTCTAAAGAGGTCGAATAATCAATAATGCATGTCGTTGAGCTCTCTAAGAGGCCCGATGAAGTCCGTAAGTGCCAAAATGATGAGTTGGATTTCCAAAAGTAATGGACAAGGGGTTGACCCCTTATTCTCCACATAATAAACCTGTGGTGCTCCCAATGGGTGTGAGGGCACACAAGTGGCCTCACGGGTCTCCAATTAAGTCGAAGATTCCTATAGACCATCTGTAAGGGCTGAGATGATGGTGCAAGTGATGCCACATTAGCATACAAGTCATAGGTCATCTGCCAAGTGCAAGGTACATCTATGAGGTAAGTTGGGCAAAGGTGAACCAGGTGCATCTTCCTCGTCCAATAGGTGAATCTTGAGCAATCTCTGAACATATTTGGGGATCCATAGAGTGTTAGAACCCCATATACCAATGTAGCCCTTTGGAGGGTTAGAACCCCATATAGGGAGACCCAACCCAAGATGGAGACTACCTGCAATCCTGCATAAGATCTAATGTGTCCCCTAGCCTTCCAATACAACAAGTCATCAACAAAATCGAGTAAAATAGCTTACATACTATGGACCACAAGTGGTGACCTCATAATAGTCTGCCCTTCCATAATAGGCTTTAGCAGGTGCTAATGTCTCCAAGTTCCAAATGGGGTTAACCAAGTATCCCATTAGGTGGTATCTACTTCTAAAGGGGATAATATGTCCAAGGCAAATCATTTAAAAGGTAGTGGCATGTGATAAAGAGATGGATGGAGTAAGGAATGAGAAAGGGCAACCCTAGGCCACATGTTGGGGTATAAGGGTAGCTAGTAAAAGGGAAGTCCATACTTAGGTATATAATGTGTAGGAGGGAGCAATCATGGTACATGAGGTTCCCCGGTCTTGATTTTTCCACCCTTCTTTATATGTCTTTTGCCTTTTTATGATTTTTCTTTAATTAACTGCTCAAGGCTCAAGGAGTAAGAGCATGATGTGTGAGATATAACAGTGGACACCCCCTTTTAAGGTAGGGTGCTTCATTGGCTACCAGGGGTTAGGACAATCATGGATTCTTATATGATGAAAGAGGCTCCTAGGGCCTGTAGGGACCAAGGTGATGCCCATGATGATAGGGTAGAGCTCATGTATTGGCTTTTGTCCACGTGCTAAATGTGTTTGTCCCGACCATCTTTTACATTTTGTGGTACATTTTCCTATTGAATGTGGCCAATTATGCTTTTTCTTTTCTTTTTAGCCGCATCAACCTCTGGGGCATCATTTCAGGCCAAACCCAAGGTGTGGGCAAGGGAAGGGGAGAGCTAGCCCTATGTGGACCCAGTGGAGGAATGTGGACCCAGTTGGGAGAAATGATAGATGGGTCTATAATGATTGGAAAGGGGGTAATATATATGGATGAGGGAGCGGGACCACGTAACCAAAATCGGGGTTTCCCATGTAATACCATCCCTAAAGCCAAAAGGCCAGTAAAAGAGATCCCACGGTACTAGAATCCAAGGTTAACATCCAAAAGGGGTCTAGGGGACACAAGCACAAACCTAGCTCATTCTTTCCGCCGAATCCCACCATTAATACATGCCTAGAAGTGTCCATGATAAACAAACTATAATACTCAATTACCAAATGATAAGGCATACCTTTAGGTTCAGGAGCCCCACCTTCAAACATACGATCGTGGCAGATGGGTGAGGGACCACATGGCTTGCTCAGGTGGCAAAGAAGTGGCACAAAAATCTAGTTGGTGGCTGTAAGGGGCTGCTGGTTGCCGACTGAGGACCATCTTGGAGAATTTTTTTCTCCCAAGGACATGACCCACAAAATGGTGGGTAACAGGGCCAAACGATCAGAACGTGATAACTTGAGCATGCTATGTCAGATTGAGGTGAAACAAACGTCATTGGATTCAGAACGACGAATACTTCGACTTAACACTAATTTCGAAACATTCTGGGCATTTTCAGTTTTGAGCTAAAATTTGATCACCGAATTATACCTCCCCATTAGGAACTTTTGGACTCCAAAAGTTTACTTCTCCTATTAAATAAAATGAGGTTGAACCTCAAAATTACCCAAAAACTCAATCCATGTTTTTTTTTTCAATTGGTGCCCTTCAAGCTCCAATCAAGGCACTTCACCTATCTTCTTCGTGAAGACCTACTGTCCTGTTAAGAATTGAGCCAAAATTCTTATTGCTGATGCAGGAACAAAAACATTGATGAGTGGAATCTGAACATTCTCTTTAATCCCATCTTTCACGGCTCAAACAACTTCATCTTGAAGTTCAATTGTTGAAGACAAACTTGACTTTCCATCTTGGAAATCAGAAGTAATACAATGCCTATCATGCACTGATTCAAACTTCCTTTATTGTCCTCAAACTAAGCTTGTACACAAAAGTACATTGCTGCAAAAATTTCAATGACACCATTGGCTTTGCCTATAAAAACATAGTCATCTTGTACAATCTCAAACAAAGATTCTATTCACAAAAAGTTTCATCTTGAACACTTGCATTGGTGAGTACATGACAAACTGTAGACAAACTTGGACAACAAACATTGTACATTCCAAAATTCCTCAAACATTTGGACTTGTAAACAAGCCAACTACATAACATGTCAATGAAAAACACATACTTGTTGTTCGTATTGATTATTCTTGTTCAATTTACAAAGGTGCCCAAAACAGGTAAACAACAACAAGCTTTTACAATTTACAAAGCAAAAACAAACTATACAAACAGTCTACCCAATCTTTGCCTCTCCTAGGCTTATGGGTTCTCTTTTTGCATCAACTTTGCCTTGAAGGTTGCTTTAGGAACGTTGCGAGTCCTCTTTGTCAGCTCTTGCTTCACTTGCATTGGTTTGCATAATCTCTTTTCCCTTCTTGGAACAAAGCTCTGGATGTAGTTTCCAACATCGTTCATTCCCATGCATCTTGCAATGGGTACAAAAGTACTTTCTCTTGCTTGCTGACAAGGAAGTCGTCAATTGTGAAGGAGATTCGTCATGCTTGATGCCAAGAATCTGAACCATTCTTTTGACCATTACCATGTGTTGCTGACAAACAACCACAAAATGGTCAACTGCATCACAAAAAGTGCAAGAATACATGTTCCACAAATATTCAAAATTACAATCATTTGGAAAACACCCATGATATTTATACCTTTCCCTTGGGCTGCAGCTTTTACGATGTGGAGTGGACGATGACATGCAAGGTCCTTTAAAGCATTCATCTCTCTTAGGAGACAAATGAACATTGTCACCACCATCTTGGTGTGACATATCATCCTCTGATGACTAATTTGCCTCGAGCCGTTTAGAGCATTCTCCAAACTCTCTTGACCATATCTCAATCCTTGATATTTTTTTCTTTCTTGTACAATGATTGGATTAGTGATCCCTTGGCCATTGATGTCGAGGCCTCCTCCTTCATAACCCATTTTAGATAGCAGCTTCATACCAATGCCTCTAGTATGTTGTTCAAATGCTACAAAAGAGTTGTTATGAACATAAATAGAAGGATTTGAACTTGAGATGTTTATTACCTCCTTAAACTTGCCATCCACCTTTTTTGCTTTAGATGATGATGACAACTTTGTAGATGACTCTAGCCACCCACTCTTACCAATCAGCATATGATGAGAATCTATGAGATGCTTACAAAATTCACATGCATCATTTTCCTCATACGGTCCATAACCTCTGTTTGAACCATGCTCACATATTGGCTTCACTTTGGAGGTTTCCTTTGTTGTCACGGGAGTGGAACTTTCAGCAACTTGTTCCTCAAGCACATGCAGCAAATGAAGGCGCATATGCCTCTTCTCTTCAGCAATTTCTAGCATTATTCTCAATTCAATGTTCTCCATTTGAAGAGACAAATTCATCTCCTCTAGCTCTTGGAAACTCTTCTTTCCCATTCTTGCAACTTGGTCAAGCCTTGCTCTAATACCAATTTGATCTGAAATTGGAGGAGAACTTCTCCTTCCTAAAAAGTGATCGTTCTCTTGACGCTTTGCAAGGAAAAATGGGTCTTATGACAAAACATGTTTTCAAAGGTCTCTTCAAGGACTATGAGTTAGTTTTTCATGTAAACTTAAAACATAAGCAACATCTCATCATTTAACTCATATAAGCATTCATGAAGAGAAACAACAAATAATTTGGTGACGGAGTTCACCCCTCCTGGGCTACATCTCCGAGCCTGCCAACATAGCTAGACTGCTCCATATATTCAGTGAAAAATAGTACATAAAAGTTTGTTGATAAACAAGTGGCTAGTTTCCCCTTCAAGGAAACGTTTTCCTGCAAAGAACTCTCGCTATAAACATCTGACCACCTACAATCAGTCATGAAACCATCAGCAAATAAAGTTGTCTTCTACAAAGACCCAATACTCCATTTGAAAATGAGCATAAATGAGCATACAAGTATTTCAATTCCACATTGAAATACAAAAGAAAGCTTTCCTCAACAAGACATAGTGAAAAAAGACAAAATGAGTTGAATTGTGCAAGTAATAGTTGCTGCAATAAACACCTAAATGTAAGAAAACCCCTTCAAGGCCTTCTCCATGCTCAAACACCTTCAAGAACTGGTCCAAAACACTGATTGATCCATACACCCATGTACTTGAACCTACAAAAAGTCTCTTCATATGTGCTCTAATCAGCAAATAGAGGTCACCATTAGATCCAGAATGTCCAAAAACCCCTAGATAGACTCTTCTTGAGCTCCAAAAGGCCAAAAACTCTCCAAGTTATGGCTCCAACAAGTTTTGTCTACTCCTTTTCTGTTATTCATCCTACAAAATGGACTAATAGTCTAACTAAGTGACAAAGCTGCCCTATTTTCCATTGTGGAGGTGACAAATTCGCTCGCCAAAGGTGTAATTTGTTGGACCATTAATTCGTCCTATAACCTTAAGTGCAGAAGCTATGGCCACATGAGCCATGTGTCCGAGGCTTGTGTCTAACCAACCGCCCCCACCGGCCTTGGCCCTATAACCTCCCGGTCGTGGTCATATTAATAACCACGAGGCCAACGGCTCGCCCTTTCCGTCGGAGCTCCCTCTTCGTGGTGCTATGGTCATATCGAAGGATTAGAACCAAGGGCTGGTCCCCTCTACCTAGCTCCCCGTCGACCTCCTTACCACGGTCTTGTGCGGGTTCAAATGACTGAGGGCTAGGGGTTATCGTAAGCCCCCTCTTTTGTTGTGCTCCGGCGATCTTGTCGGCGTTTGTGTGGGAGTCATGCGACCAGGACTAGGGCCAACGTTAAGCCCCCTCCCATCAGTGCTCATATTTCGCTCCCTCTGATGGTCATGTGGAGCTCCATGACAGCGGTCGGGCTACAGTCCCGAGCTCCCTCCTGCTGGTGCTATGGTTACATGGTGTTGTGGTGACCGAGGATTGTGTCTGATAGCCTGACCCCTCCTCCCAAATATGCACCTATTAAAACATAAAAGGAACTGAGAGCCATAAGGGGTAAGAACTACCCACTTGGCACAATGACAAGGATCTTGGCTGTTGGATGCGAGGTCGCAGGTTCAAATCCTGCCCAAGTTGTTCGACCATAACCATAATGTTGTTCGACCATAACCATAATTTTGGCCAACCGTGGGGTGCCACATGGCGGCCTATGATTGTGCCATGTGGCACACCCTAATTGGTCCACCCCATAAAACATGATCCAATTAAATTGTGACATTTCAATCAATATGTGGCTACCACTTGGCAGAGCCTCATTGGTCCGTACCTACACAATGGGCCTGATGATTTCGACAGTATGGTAGCCCAGTCAGCAAACTTGTTAATTGTTTAGATGTTGGGCCATGTTAACCACTGGAGTGGCACCTGATGATTATATGAAGACTCCATGCCGAAGGATGATCCAAAGGACACTTGTACCATCAGATATCATCAGTCAACAGAGTTTTTTAAACTCTATTTCTATTTCTCATCATCTTTCTTGTACCCAGATTCCACACTCTGCGGGGAATTGTAATAAGTGATACTAGCAATGATGAGTTTTGAGTCTGTAACGGGCCTAGGATGTTGGGACTCGATCAAAAAATGAGTACACCTTGGAGTGTTTTTTTAATCTGGTTAATTATCCCTTCTTTTTTATAGGCGAATAATTTTCTAGGTTTTTTTAACTCACTTTTTATCCCAAATCTGGGTTGACGGTTTGAAGGTTGAACCTCTAACACATTTTTAGTGCCTAGAGTCGATGTATATTACCATTCTAGATCACACAAAAAAATGTGGAATTTGGTTAGGTCTAGGTAGTCATTTTTTAATTTTTTAGATTTTCCGCACTACAGAAATTGCTAATAAAATAATATTTGTAATGTAACTGTTGGAAAAAGTAACTATGTTCGGTCTTCAATAATGTACTTGAGTCATTATGTAATGTACTTTTCAAAAGAATAAAGAAAAGAATCATTATTGATATTATTATTGTAACTTATTAAAGCATGGGTTTCATGCTTGGGTCACCATGTTTTAGGTCAAAGTCCCCATTGAGGACTTCTAGGACTTATTCCGAGTCTATAGAATTATTGTACATTTAAAGAGACCTTTCTTGGGCTTTTGAATCAAGGTTTAGTATTGAGTCAAATATAAATTATGAAACCTCCACACCATGTTGGCCTAAGGGAAGATCAAGTCAGCGTAAGACCCTACTTGAACCTACAAGAAGCCTATAAAAGGAAGGACATCAAATTCATTTGGAGTATCAGTTCTCATCAAGTTCGAATTCTCTCTACTGGGTAGAAGTGCGAAAATATGTTTGTTGGGTAGAAGTGCGAAGTGGGTAGCTAGGAAAGTCTGTTGTCGGGAAGCCAAAGTGAATGCGAGTTTGGGTGAGTCTAAGGAGTCAAGGAAAATCGAAATTTTGGTGGTGGTCTCTCTCTGTTTCGTGCTCTAGATTGGGAGATCGAAGTCTTCCAAGTTGGATTGTTGTCGGAAGTTGTTAGCTGTTGCAAGTTGCTGCATAGTTGAAATTGTTGGGAAGAGGTCAACCTTTTGGAAGCTGACTTGATGTGGACGGAAGGTCTTGTCTTGGTCTAGGGTGAAGAGTCTTAAAGAATACTATTGAAAGGAAGAATTACTTTGACTGGGTTTTCACCTCGATAGGGGTTTTGCCCTGGGATGTGCCTACATCTTGTGTCTATTGTTTTATGTGTTGCTTCTTTTAGCAATTGCTTGATGAACTAAAGAAAGAAGATATAAAGAATCATAATAATAAGAAACATCACAAATAATTATCAAGATCGAGAAAATCGGTTATGCTCTTAACCTGCAAAAATATACCCAAATACAGAATATGCAAAGAAAGATACCCAGAACATAGAATAGTGAGAGACAACAACAAATATTTTATTATTCAGAAAGCAATGTTCACTGGCCTCTTCGAGGGAGCCAATGTTCAGAAAGCAATGTTCAGAAAGCAATGTTCACGATGCTCCTCGCAAGGAGTCCCTATCCTTTATATATGACTCATACATGCAATACCATGGATCAATACCATGGGTTTTATTAATACCATCTATCTAATACTACGGCCCATTTGCAACTAACTGTGGTCCCGTCATTAATTGCGGGTTAACCACTTACAATTATTAATATGGGCTTTATTGACTCTTGACTATGACTCGATCCCATTACATAAATAAGGGGGTTAGGGTGGGACCCTAACATGCCCTCCCCCTTAAGACTAGCCTTTTCCTCAAGGCTGAAGCTGCGGAAACTGCGGAAGAATACTGGCTAGTTCCCAAGTTGCATCTTCCGAAGAGGTGTCTTTCCACTTGACGCGGACTTCCCTAATCATGTGGCCCCGCAGGTGCCTGTCTCGTGTGTCTAGGACCTGTTCAGGTTGGAGCCAGATTGACCCTTCTTCGTCCAATTCAGGTAGACTGGTTTGAATTCTGCAATTGTTCCCAATCACTTTCTTGAGGCATGAGACATGGAAAACTGGATGGATTTTTGCAGGAAGTGGCAAAGCCAACTTGTAAGCCACTTCTCCAATGCGCTGAAGTACTTGATATGGTCCGTAGAATTTTGGAGATAGTTTCTGACAACCCTTGTCTTTGAGTGATGTTTGCTTATATGGTTGCAGCTTCAAAAAGACCTGATCCCCTTCTTGAAATTGGCGCTCTGAGCGATGCTGGTCTACCTGTTGCTTCATGCGGTTTTGAGCTTGATGAAGATTCTCTCTAAGATGGTCGAGCATGGTTGTGCGGTGTTGTAGGAGTTGATCCACTGCTTGTACCTTTCAGCACCCCTTGATATAAGAAGTAGGGGAAGGAGGGAGTTGACCATATACTGCTTCATAGGGAGTCATTTTGGTGGTGGCATGATAGTTGGTGTTATACCACCATTCAGCCAGAGGTAACCACTATACCCAAAGATGTTGCTTTTCTGAAGTGAAACACCTAAGGTAGGTTTCCAGACATTTGTTGACGGCTTCAATTTGACCATCCGTTTGTGGATGATAGGAAGTACTGAGTTTTAGTTGAGTGCCTTATAGCCTAAAGAGTTCCTGCCAAAAATTACTGGTGAAGATCGAGTCGCAATCGGACACAATAGAAGTGGGCATGCCATGCAATTTGAAGATCTGATCCATGAAAGATTGAGCGACCAAAGTCGGTGTAAACGGGTGGGGTAGGGCGCAGAAATGAGCATACTTCGAAAGTCTGTCCACAACCACCATGATGACTGACTTGTTTCCTGACTTTGGAAGACCTGTAATGAAATCCATAGAAACCTCCATCCATATTGATGTCGGGATGGGCAACAGTTGTAATGTGCCTGGTGCGTTGACGGTCTCCCCTTTGTGGCGTTGACAGACATCGCATTCTGCTACGAAAGTAAGGATGTCCTTTTTCATGCCTGTCCAAAAAAATGATCTTCTGGTGCGAGCATACGTCTTCTGAAAGCCTAAATGTCCTGCAATGGGGGATGAGTGCAATTCTGCCAAAATGCGACTTTTGAGGGTGGATGTTGGTGATATTACAACTCTGTCCCTGTAGCGAAGAATCTCATCCTGCCACGAGTAGCCCTTGGTGGAATTTGGATCCGCCTGCAATTGAGAAATGAGTTGGGAGAGCCCGGGATGTGAAAACCATTCCCTGCGAGCCTCTTCAATCCATTCTGGAATGGGGAGGGAAATTGCTAGCAGAGTACTTTCCTCCTCAAATTAGCGAGATAATGCATCTACTACACTATTGTCTTGCCCTTTCTTGTAAATGATCTCATAATCATATCCCAGCATTTTGGCGATCCATTTATTTTGTTGTGGGGAGGATAGGCGTTGCTCCAAAAAATATTTAAGACTGTGATGGTCTGTCGAATTTGGAAACGTCGCCCCAATAAGTAAGGTCGCCAGGTCTCTACTGCATGTAAGATGGCCATCATTTCCTTCTCGTAGGTAGATTGGCCCAGATTCTTCCCACTTAGTTGTTGGCTTGTGAAGGCCAAAGGTCGTCCTTCCTGCATTAAGACTGCCCCAATACCCGTACCCGAAGCATCACATTCAATGACAAAAGATTTGGTGAAATCAGGTAGTGCTAAGACTGGAGTGGAACACATGGCATTTTTTAGAGCTGTAAAGGCCTTTTGTGCGTCCTCATTCCAGAAAAATGAATTTTTCTTCAAGAGTTGAGTGAGGGGCTTCGCTATGCGACCATAATTGCGGACAAATTTGCGATAATAGCCTGTGAGACCCAAAAATCCTCTCAGGCTCTTCAAGGTCCTAGGTTGAGGCCAATCCTACATTGCCTGGATCTTTTTGGGGTCCACCTTGACACCTTCACACCCCACAATGTGGCCCAAATACTCAACTTCTTCCATGCCAAACGAACACTTGGACATCTTAACAAATAATTTATGCTTGCGGAGCAGTTGCAAGAGTAGATCTACATGCTGAAGATGTGCGGCCCAAGTGCAACTATAGATGAGGATGTCATCGAAGAAGACAAGGACAAATTTCCTAAGATACGGTTTGAGAAGGTGGTTCATAAGGCTCTGAAAAGTAGATGGGGCATTACAAAGACCAAATGGAATGACCAAGAACTCATAATGGCCTTCATGAGTTCGGAAAGCAGTCTTTGGAATGTCGACTTCCTTTATGCGAATTTGGTGGTAGCCTGAGCGCAGATCCAGCTTAGTGAAGAATTGAGCCCCATTGAGTTCATCCAGCAAATCATCAACCACCGGGATGGGAAATTTATCTTTGACTGTCAACTTATTGAGGGCCCTGAAGTCTGGACACATCCGCCACTCCCCATCTTTCTTGAGCACCATGACCACCGGTGATGAATAAGGACTAATGCTGGGACGAATGACACCTGCTTCCAAAAGTTCCTTGATTATTTTTTCTATTTCATTCTTTTTGGTGAACGGATATCTGTATGGGCGCACATTTGGGGGTTGGGCCCCTGGAACCAAGGTGATGTTATGATCATGTTCCCCTCTCGAGGGTGGAAGCTCATGAGGCTTGTCAAAGACCGGCAAATGGTTATTTAAAATCTGTTGCAGCTCAGGATGAATCGGCAAAGACTTGGTTGCGACTGCCTGGATAGCATTAAATTGAGCATTAAATTTATTCTCTGTCAACTCTCTGAGAGAGTTGACAGAGAATAAATTTTCCAGATCAAAAAGTACTAGAGGCAGAGGGAGTAGCAATATTTTCCTTGCACAACAGATCTTCATCTGGGACGCGTTTATTTTGCAACAGTTTACTAGTGCAAAATAGCATCAGGAGGAAGGAAGAGCACACACTGAGGGAATTCTTTTCTTAGGATACTTCTAGTCTAAAAGTTCGATTTTTCCTAGCAGAGCAGCAGTAGTTGTGAGCAGATTTTCCCACTCCAATAGGGAATGCATAGAGCCAGTCAACCGCTGCACAAAGAAGAAGAGGAGGAATTCGACTTTCTTTTTTAAGAGATGACATCATCAGAGCCGAGAGATCAGGTTCGATTGGAGGGAGCCTCCAACTATGTGATCTGGAAGGCAAGAATTTCCTGTCTTCTAGATGAATATGAACTCAATGTCTACATTGATAATGTGGTAGTTGTACCCACAGATGCAAATCCGCTGAAGACCTACAAGAAGCAGATGGAAAAAGCAAAGAGGTTGATTCTCGATGGGGTTCAAGATCACGTGGTGTTTCACATAGGTAGAAAAGATACTGCCCAGCAAATGTGGGAGGCTCTTGCTACGCTATGAGGGATCTTCCGAGCAGCAGAAGATGTATCCTGAGGAGAAGCTGAGATGTACAAGGATGGAGAAAGGGGAGCGCATAGACCCCTTCTTCACTAGGCTTCAGGATGTCAGAGACCAGCTGTCTACAGTGGGGTTAGCGCCCTAACCTACAGAATTGGTGTGGTTAGCTCTCAATAGCGTTTCCGAACACTGGCAGGTCTTCGTCTAGAGTATTCTGGGCAGAGACAAGTTGCCAGAGTGGGATCGAATGTGGGCTGATCTGCAACAGGAGGAGATGAGGCGAGATTTGGTGAAGAGCACCATCAGTGGAACTAGTAGTAGCAGTGGGATGAACAAGTAAAGGAAGAAGAAAATGTGGTTTTCGCATCAAAGGAGCAACAAGAGCAGCGCAGGAGGAAGACGACATTTCCAAGGTCAAATGCTTCAAATGTGGTGATCTTGGCCACTACAAAACTCGATGTCCTCTCAGAAAGGACAAAGAGGAGAAGCACGATCAGTGGGCTGCATCTGCAAAGATCGACAGGCTGTCCTCCGGATTGGAGGAAGAGTTCTCCATGATCACTGATATACCTCCAGGAGTGAGGTGGGGTGATTTGGTTTTGTAGCCTAGAGAGCTACAAGATGCGCAGGGTTCTTGAGAAGGTCCACCTCATGAATCAATACCTTGCTACGGGAGCCCATAGCATGCAGTAGCAGGATGGATCAGTGGCAGATGGTGCAGTCAGATGTCAAAGTGACAAATGTAGTAGCTAGAAGCGGTCAGATACTAGGCAGTGCAATGTGGAGTTGGCAACAGTGTAGTTGGCACAGAGCAAAGTCAACAGCAACACAAAGGCTTCAGTGACAGCATAGAGTCTAGCAACAGTCAAGGCTTGGGTGACATATGCATCATACTGATCACAGTTGATTCAGTATTTTGGATGCTTTTCAGTTGCAGATATTGCAGTTGCAATGGCAGTAGATGGAGAGGGAGTTGTAGTGCAGATGCAGTGTTGGTAGTAGTTCAGCAGGGCTAGGAACAACACAGATGCAATGTATATCAGAGTTGCACAATAGCTGGTGGGTAGCAGCAGCTAGACATCAACAACGAGACAGGAGGTGGTCCAAAGACAGGATGTTGCTTTAGTGGGTTACAATGCTAAAACACATTCCTCACTAAGAGGGAGTGTAGTTTTTGTAGCATCGGATGTGTTCTAGCCATGAAATTCGGTGGAGAGGCTAGAATACATGTATTCTCCAAAACCCAGAAATTGTTTATGCAAATTCCATGTAGAGATGACTTAATTAAAATAATTAATCATTTTTTAATGTTTCCTAAGTCTAAACTTAGGAAATTTGATTAATTAAAGGGTATTAATTAAGTCATGGTGAGAATCTTCTAAAAGAAGACATGGATCGAGTTCTAGTTAATCTTAGCCATCGATTATGCTTTAACCATGGTCGTTGATGCCTCAACAAGAGATTATAAGAAGAAATTCGATGGGGGTTGGAGAACACACTTGAGACACCAGCAGTTCAAATTCACTGGCAAATCAAACTTCAGAGTAGTAGCATTGAGTTGTCGGAGAGATTGAGCTAGTGAGCTCAAAGCAGTAAGAGGGGCGGGGATAGTAAGGCCAAAGGAAGATTTTTTTGTTCCGGTGACTGCAGTGTAGAGAGGCAGTGAGTGCTATAAAGAGGCAGCGCAGTGCCACGCAAAGGCAATGCAGTGCTTCAGAGGGGTTTCGTATTCTGCTGGGGAGAAGCAGTGATTCAGAGCCAGAAGCTGGAGAGAGAGTCTGGAGGCCAGAAGGGCCCATCTCCCAGACAATAGCTTATCAGATAGTGAGACAACAGCAGTCCCGAGTTGTGGGACACAGTACTCCGTAGGCTGATGCAGGGACTGTGCAGAGGCAACAAAGAGCAGCTCATCCTAAGCCAAGGTCAGTGTCAGATAGCTAGTGGGAGTGAGATTTTTCTCACTAGACTTATTGTCAGTCATTTCTCTATATGGACTGCTAGACTTGAGCATCCATAGTTTTGTACTCAAATTTACTACCACATAATAATAAAACCCTCAACTGCTGCACCGGTTTTCCCAAGTTGGCTTTTTCTGTGTGTGTGTATCTATTCTTCCAGTATTATTTTTCTTCTACAGTATTTTATTTGTGAAGGCTGCAGTGTATTAGTTAGATATTTACGATAGAATACAATAAATAATTTGTTCAGTTCATTTAACAAATAGAAGAAAATTAATCAATTGTTGTAGTAGGATTCGAGGTTTTCCGAATTTTCACACAATCCATCGACCTTGAATTAGAACATAATCGTAGTTCCTTTGATCGTATCTACAAAATACCATGGGTAGAAAACCATCATGCCCAAAACCATGTGCAAAACCCATGCACAAAACCCTGAGTAGGTCCGCCCACCATCTTTGGGTTCCCCCCCATCCTTGGGTCCGCCCAACTCTTATTGGGTCCACAAAAAAATTTGGAGTCGCTACCCCGAACCCCATGCACAAGGGGCTACCGCCCCCCCTACAAACCCCTTGACAGGGGGGCTCCCACCCCACCCGTGACCCCCCTACTGCACCTGGCACCTGTCACCCCCCCACGAATGCGACTAGTCGTGGAAAGAATATAACACACACCCAACAAGGACCATCTAGGAGAAAAAATTTCTCCTATGCATAATACGCATGTGTGGTGGGTAATAGTACCTAGATCCTTGTTGGTGTCTTGGCAAGCAGCTTAGATGACACCTAGATCCATGTTGAGTTAGTGTCTTAGTAGGTAGCCTAGATGAAACCTGGATCCATGTTGAGTTGGTGCTTTGGCAAGTAGCCTAGATGATACCTAGAATCATGTTAGGGTTGGTGTCTTGGAAGGTAGCCTAGATGACACATGGTGCCTTGGCAGGTAGCCTAGATGACAGTTGGTGCCTTGGCAGGTAGCCTAGTTGACACCTAGATCCCTGTTGGGATGGTACCCTGGCAAGTAGCCTAGATGGTACCTAAATGGGTTGATACCTTGGCAGTTAGCCTAGATGGTATCTAGATCCCTAGCATTGTGCCTATTGTTTTTGATACTCTTCTGAGAACTCTTCAGAGAATCCTTGTACCGGTTGTACAATTATGAATACCTCTCTAGTTAAGAGGGAGTGTTGAAAATGTAACTATGTTTGTTCTTCATAATTGTCATTGTATTCATGTCATTATGTATATCAAAAGAAGAAAGAAAATTATTATTTCTTTAAGCATGGGTTTCATGCTCCATTTAAGTGGTAATCTAGGTCAAGCATGCATTTCATGTTGAGTTAGTGTCTTAGTAGGTAGCCTAGATGAAACCTGGATCCATGTTGAGTTGGTATTTTGGCAAGTAGCCTAGATGATGCCTAGAATCATGTTAGGGTTGGTGTCTTGGAAGGTAGCCTAGATGACAGTTGGTGCCTTGGCAGGTAGCCTAGATGACACCTAGATCCCTGTTGGGATGGTACCCTGGCAAGTAGCCTAGATGGTCTCTAAATGGGTTGATACCTCGGTAGTTAGCCTAGATGGTATCTAGATCCCTAGCATTGTGCCTGCTGTTTTTGATACTCTTCTTATGAGAACTCTTCAGAGAATCCTTGTACCGGTTGTACAATTATGAATACCTCTCTAGTTAAGAGGGAGTGTTGAAAATGTAACTATGTTTGTTCTTCATAATTGTCATTGTACTCATGTCATTATGTATATCAAAAGAAGAAAGAAAATTATTATTTTTTAAGCATGGGTTTCATGCTCCATTTAAGTGGTAATCTAGGTCAAGCATGCATTTCATGCTCCTAGGGTTTTTCAAGTCAATAAGAGATGTGTCATGAGTCAAGAAAGTCTTTGTCCTATATATAAGACCCTATTGGGAAATTTGTAACAAGAAAGAAGAATTATTTTTGAGTCAAAATTGTCAATATTGACCTCCAAGACCAAGTCGGCCTAGAAGAGGCTATTTGACCCCTTGAAAAGGGTATAAATACAAGTGATTTTGACCTCATTAGCAACCCTCATCACAAGAAGTTCGATCTGCAATAGAAGAGTGCGAAATTCAAGGAAGAAGCCAAGAAATTCAAAGGAGAGAGAAGTTGAAGCAAGGAGGAAGGAAAATCAAAGTTCTGACCTAGTTTCTAGACTATTTTCTATCACACGTGTGAAATTCTGAGATGTTGCAGGGGGCTGAAGTTGCAAACCTATTGCAGGTCCGAAATTTAGATGTTGGGGGCCGAAATTCTAAGTTTGCAATAGTTTTGGAAGGGTTTGACCCTTGTTGACTTGGTTTGACTTTGACTAGTTGGAAGGGCTTTTGTTGGAGGGCTGACTTGGTGCTTGGAGGAGGTCTTGGTCTAGGGTTTTTGGTCTTGGATTTCTCATTTGAAGCTGTTTCTATAAGAAGAGAAGAATTTTGACTGAGTTTTCCCCTAAGAGAGGGGTTTTGCCCTAGCTGAGAGCCTACATCTTGTGTTCATTGTTTTTGTGATCTTCATTGTTTTATGGTTTTGGTAATTGTTTGATGAAAGAGAACATAATAAGAACAAGAAGAAGAAGTTAATATAATATCACAAGCAATTATCAAGTAAGAAAAATCACCCTAAGTGTTGCCATATAGATTTCTCAACAGATGATAACTCAAAACATGTGTAGAGCATTCACCAAACATTTGTTGAATTTGAATGCAAGTAGAATTTCTAATCATGATAATTACTGGTGACTGATATATATGTTTCCTTATAGCATTTACTTTATTCAATTACGTCATCAAGCAATTATACATTCAAAAATATAAGTAGGAATTACATTGCACAAAAGAGAAGAGGCACCAGAGATTAGGCTAGAGGCCATGGCAAAACCCACAAGGGGAAAACCCATCAATCCTTTCCTTATAGAATCAGATCAAAATGAGAGATATCCAAGTCATAGACACACTGACCAGTAGAAGCATGACAGCTAATCCCTCAAAATCCAAGTCAGCCCTCCAAACAAATGTCTACATGAAGTCTGTCAAGATGCCATATCTCTGCCCATAAGTTTACTTGCTAGATTTTGTCCACAACACTATTCATAAAATCCCACTTGTTTGTCCTCAAACCAGCCTTACTCCACAGGAGTAAAGTGCCGTAGATAGCTCATTTATCACAGAGATGTAGTGTCACAAATAGCTCACATAACCACAGAAAGTTGTGCCTCAGGAAGCTTGTATAATCACAAAAGAATGTTACCACAGATAACTCGAATACCTCAGATGTATGGTGCCTCAGAAAGCTCAGATATATGCCTCAAAAATCTCAGATATATGCCTCAGGAATCTCCGATATATGCTACAGAAAGTCTCGAATATATGCCTCGGAAATCTCAGATATATGCCTCAAAAAAGGTCTTACGAAGTCTCCCATTGATGATGATGAATTGGCTCTATTTATATTTGTTCGTCCATGCAAAGGGGCATGTCCCTTGGGCAGGCCGACTTGATCATTGGAGAACCGACTTGGCAAAGTGGAGGGACAAATGACACTTTCAAAACTTCAAATTTAATTCTTTTACAAGGATCACAAAGAACATGCCCCTTTACATTTTCTTTGACCAAAACAACGCATGAAGAACATGCTAGAAAATAAAAGTAATTTTTCTTCTTGTGTTTTTATATAAAATACATATTGTTGCAAGTACAGTGAAAATTATGAAGACCAACCCTACTTACAATTTCAACAAAATTTTCTGTTTATCAATCTGGACGTGAAAGAAGAGTCATTTATTTGATAATGGAAAAGAGATTCTAGACTTCTGAGAAATTTATTCATTATCCAGCACTTGTACCAGTGAACTGGTAACATCCACATAAACGTAAATTCTAAGTGCTGCTCCAAAACTGGAGATTCATTAAGTGATGGTGGATCTCATATTAAGAAACAAGTGGAAAAATTACCAAACACATCTGATTTTTGTTGTGTAAAATGACTAGTCCAGATACTAATTTGTTAAAATTGGCAACTAGGACCAAACTCCATGTGGGTCATCTTATTTATGGCAGATGATATTTTTCTTAGATCCCTCTCATCGAGAGGTGTAGGATTGATCTAAAGATCATCCGATTCCGATAAGTATTCATGGAGTTATGAATTTATTTACGTTATAAGACAATTCGTCAAGGTCGGCCTGCAACCAAATAAACCCCACATTTGCTCAACGTTTTAGTATAAATAGAGGTGGCTTTCAAGTCATTTCAACACACTTGGGATCTCTTCCTCTCTCTACTTGTCTTTGAGTTTTAGTAGGAGGAGAGATCCTAAGGAATTACGTTGCCCTAATCCAGAGGCTAAAAAGCCGAAACTGCCGGAAAAGCCGAAACTATCGGAAAAGCTGGAACTGCCGAAAAAGTTGGAACTGTCGAAAAAGCCGGAAAAGCCGGAACTGCCAGAAAAGCCAGAATTGCCGGAACTGCCAGAAAAGAGGGAACTCCCAGAAAAGACGGAATTGTCGGAAAAGCCGAAAAATCTGGAAATGTCAGAAAAGACAGAAAAGCCAAAACTGTCGGAACTGTCGGAAAAGTCAGAACTGTAGGGACTGTTGGGACTGCGGAAACTGCAAGGACTGTCGGGACTGCCGAAACTGCCGGAACAACTGGAACTGTCGGAACTACCAGGAATAGCCAAAACTACCAAGAACTGCCGAAACAGCCAGAGCATCTGTCTCTGAAGGAGAGCAGCATGCAAGGGACAACTAACTAACATTGGGACAGTTGTATGGTACTTAGCAGCAAATACACCAAGCATGCAATGTTACAGCTAGCATGCAAGGGACAACTAGCATGCAACAACAAGCATGCTAAGGACAACAAGCATGTTAGGGACAACAAGCAAGCAAGGGACAACAAGCAAGCAAGGTGCAGCCAACACATAGGTCAGGATGGCAACATGGTGCAACAATGGCACATAATGCAGTACAGTGATGGGTACAGTCATGATTAATGAAGCGTGATGAGATGCAACATAGTGATGATGGGTGCAGCATGGTGCAGCGCGGTGAGGTGCAGCATGATGACGAAATGCAACACAACGATAGGTGAACAAGCCAACGTAGAGAATTAGTTGAAGCAGCATGTCTTCAACTGATCTCATGTATCATCTTCTTAGAGATGATCTATGCTCTTATCTAGATAAGTCAAAGTGTTGACTTCTATTGTAAACGTACTATCTCTCTCTCCGTTGAACTATTGAAGAACATATAAGAAGAATTGATCAAGGGTTTCCCCACATTGGGGTTTGTCCCTGGCTAGCACCACATCTTGTGTCCTCTTGTCTTGGCTTGTCTTCTGCGATTTATGTTTATGTTCTATCTGTAATTTACTTTAATGCTGATGTGATTGCTAATCTGGAAAAAATATGGAGCTAACTGTGAAAATTGAAATAAATTGCTCTAAGCATAGAACATACCTAAAATTAACATGGTATCAGAGCTGAGGTGAAGACAATGCCCAAGCAAGAGTGAAAGAGCAATCACCGAAGACAGTTGGGAAAGGACAAAAGGATCAATGGATTCCTCATCCCTCTTCAAATTCACCAAGGGTGAAGTCGAAGCAAAGAATATTATTAGAATGGCGTAGCGGAATATGGCCTACCTAAAGATCACTTCATTGGAAGACCGGATCTCAGGGTGGAAGGAAAGGCAGATAACTAGTTCGGCCATTATGCGAAGGAGTGTCCGAATGGCAGGGACACATCACTTGATGATGATAACAATCATTCCAGGGACATCTTCAATGATCAAAGGAATGACAGGTAATGTAGGTCATCAAGGAAATGGCCGACTCTTCATAGAAAGCAAGGAAACCCAGGTATGAAGAATCAAATGTTGTTTCTAATAAGATAGAGAAGCGTTATCTTGTATTGGTCCTCTCCTTCAGATTCTTTGGGAATCTGGCTTACAGATTGTAGTGCTTCAAGGCACTTTCATCGGATAGATGGGTGCACTCTCTAATTTGGTAGAGATGGAAACAATCATGGGATTATACTTGGAGCCGATGCCACCTATCCCAGAAAGGGTGTAGGGAATGTTAACTCTCAATTGAATAAGGGTAACTCGAATCTCTTTTATGTACCTGATCGCAAGAAGAACCTGGTGTCCATCTTGGAAATGGAAGTCAAAGGTTTCAAGGTGGCATTCATTGATGGAAAGGTACATGTTAAAAAATATAATTTTCAAAGATGCTTTTTCTCATGGGTTCAGGGTTGGCAATTTGTATCAAGTTGCAGGATGATCCATTGGGGATCATGTTAATTGACATATCACATCTATAACACTGGAGGTCTACCTATGGGGCCCTACCTGATGTGAGTCAAATGGTGATAGGGATGTCTGAATTCAAGTAGAGAATGAAGGTACATGTCTGAGATGTACCGAAGGAAAATCTTATAAGGGGACCATTCCCCTCATGCAACAGGTCCACAGGTTTGGAACAACTCGAGGAGTTTGAGATTCATGATTGGGAATCTCATGTATACAGGTGGAAGAAAGCCCTCTATGGCTTGAAGCAAAACACCCCGGGCGTAGTATGAGAGGATTGATAGTTGTCTGATGAAGCTAAGATTCACTAGGAGTGAAACCGATCCAAACCATTACCCGAAGGTTGTGGATGATAGACCTCTCATACCGGCACCTTATGAGGACGACCTATTTCTGACAGGTGCAAACCCTCTCATTTGCAGAAGTAAGAGGGAGTTGGATTCCGGATGTGGAATGATAAACTGCAAGCCTGTGACTACCTCGAGGATCTTAACTTTCAGAAGTTATATGGTAGTGATGTCGGACCAGATTTGGGAAATGCCTCTGAGTTTCATAAACTCATTCGCGTTGATGTTCTTGGTGAACTTCCGTCCGGACATATGTTTTGCAGTTAGCATGGTGAGATCATATTTGGTTGAGCCTCACTGGATTGGTGCCAAGAATCTTCTGAGATATCTTCGGGGCACAATCTCTCATGGATTGAGATACACTGCCAGAAATATGAAACTGCATGATTATTCGAATGCTGACTAGGTAGGCAGTGTGGAGGATCACTAGAGCACTTCTCAGTGCTGGTTCTCTTTGGATTCTGCTTCGATATCATGGATAAGCAGGAAGCAGAAGTCAGTTGCTATAAGCACCGCCGAGACCGAATACATATCTACGAGTATGATCTCGTGTGAAGCTGCATGGTTGCAGAAGCTCTTAAGTGAGTTGTTTGTACACATGATGAATACCACTGTGATTCTCTGTGACAACTAGAAGGGGGATTCGATTATTGAGGAATCCCATATTCGATGATTGCTCCAACAGATAGACATCAAATACTGCCTTATCTGCAATATGGTAAGTCGATGAGCGAGGAGGCTCCATCACATTGAGACTGATGTACAGGTCGCAGACATTTTGTCAAAGCCCCGGGAAAGGTCAAATCTGTGACTTTCTCGAACGACTTGGAGTCGTTGAGAGACCTTCTTATAAGGGTCCTGCATGTTGCATGCATTGAGCTCTGGGAGCTCTGGGGGGCTTGGGGTACTTATTGGAGCAACATACGACCACAGGGCGACTCACCCTCCCCTGGTGGTGCGCTATGAACAGGATGATTAGTTCTTCTGTGGGTCGGGATGATTAGTTCTCCCGTGGCAACTGTGGAACAAGATGATTAGTTCTCCCGTGGCAACTGTGGAACAGGATGATTAGTTCTCCTATGGGCCGGATGATTAGTTCTCCCATGGCAACTGTGGAATAGGATGATTAGTTCTCCTATGGGCCAAGATGATTTGTTCTCCATGGCAACTATGGAACAGGATGATTAGTTCTCCTGTGGGCCAAGATGATTTGTTTTCCATGGCGACTGTGAAACAGAATGATTAGTTCTCCTGTGGGCCAGGATGATTAGTTCTCTATGGCATCCACTGACAAGATGATTCGTTCTCCTGTGGACAGGATGATTAGTTCTCCTGTCGAGGCATCCTACCCATGCAGTCTGGGACTCATGGGAAGTACCTCTCATCTCATCAACGTGCAGGGAAATGAGGATAGGGACCATAGTAGTACTATCGATGGACGCATCGCTGTATCTACCGTACTCCCTATGCTAGGATGACCTCCATTGATCTGGGATCAGTATGAGTGGTTTGAGACACTCTCTTGTGACATTGATCTGGGATCAGTATGAGTGGTTTGAGACACTCTCTTGTGACATTGATCTGGAATCAATATGAGTGGTTTGAGACACTCTCTTGTGATATTGATCTAGGATCAATAAAACTGGCTTTGGGTCCGTAAGAGTGATGTGACACACTCTCTTCAGATGAAACTGACTTTGGGTCAGTAGAGAATGGTATGAGACATTCTCGATCAATTCTTCTTCTTCATGGTTCAGCAGAGCAGAGCTCAACAGATCAAAGCAGAGCAGAGTAGTGCAGGGCACTGATGGCAGAGATATTACAGTCGGACAAATGGATCAACAGATGGAGTTCTCCCTAGTTGAGAGGGAGTGTTAAAATTGGAAACTAGGGCCAAACTCCATGTCGATCATCTTATTTATGGTAGCTGATATTTTTCTTGGATCCTTCTCATCGAGAGGTGTAGGATTGATCTAAAGATCATCCGATTCCGATAAGTATTCATGGAGTTATGAATTTATTTGCGTTATAATACAATTCGTCAAGGTCGGCCTGCAACCAAATAAACCCCACATGTCCTCAACGTTTTAATATAAATAGAGGTGGCCTTCAAGTCATTTCAACACACTTGGGATCTCTTCCTCTCTCTACTTGTCTTTGGGTTTTAGTAGGAGAGATCCTAAGGAATAACGTTGCCCTGATCCAGAGGCCAGAAAACCAGAACTACCGGAAAATCCAGAAAACCTGGAAAAGCCGAAAAAGCCGGAACTGTCGGAAAAGCCAGAAAAGACGGAACTGCCGGAAAAGCTGGAACTGCCAGAAAAGCCGAGAAAAGCCAGAATTGCCGAAAAAGCTGGAATTGCCGGAAAAGACGGAACTGCCGGAAAAGCCAGAAATGCCGGAAACGCCAGAACTGTCGGAAAAGCCAGAAATGTCGGAACTATCGGAACTGTTGGAAAAGCCAGAACTGTCGGGACTACCAGGATTGCCGGAAACAACCGAAACTGCCGGGAATAGCCAGAGCTGCCGGGAACTGCCGAAATAGCTGAAGCATCTGTCTCCGAAGGAGAGCAACATGCAAGGGACAGTTAACTAACATTGGGACAGTTGTATGGTACTTAGCAGCGAATACACCAAGCATGCAATGTTACAGCTATCATGCAAGGGACAACTAGCATGCAACAACAAGCAGGCTAGGGACAACAAGCAAGGGATAACAAGCAAGCAAGGTGCAGCCAACACATAGGTCAGGATGGCAACATGGTGCAACAATGGCACATAATGCAGTACAGTAATGGGTACAGTCATGATTAATGAAGTGTGATGAGATGCAACATAGTGATGATGGGTGCAACATGGTGCAGCGCGGTGAGGTGCAGCATGATGACAAAATGCAGCACAACGATAGGTGGAGTCACCTTGGAGAATTAGTTGAAGCAGCATGTCTTCAACTAATCTCATGTATCATCTTCTTAGAGATGATCTATGCTCTTATCTAGATAAGTCAAAGTGTTGACTTCTATTGTAAACGTACTATCTCTCTCTCTCTCTGTGCTGAACTATTGAAGAACATATAAGAATAATTGATCAAGGGTTTCCCCACATTGGGGTTTGTCCCTAGCTAGCGCCACATCTTGTGTCCTCTTGTGTCTTCTGCGATTTATGTTTATGTTCTATCTGCACTTTACTTTAATGCTGATGTGATTGCTAATCTAGAAAAGGTATGGAGCTAACTATGAAAATTGAAATAAATTGCTCTAAACATAGAACATACCTAAAATTAACATAATTCCAAATTTAGAGATCATTCATCAGCCATCAAGATATTTCTAATGTTACGCTCTGATCCATAAACCATGTCCATTATACCACTGATATATAGAATGCAAAGATGAATAAGTTAAATTAGGCATCAAATTTCAAGGTTGTGAACATTGTTGAACATGTTCTCCTAGGTCCAAATTAGTTCTTAACTGTGAGTTTAGGTTAAGCAGCAATGTATTCCAAATGAGCAGACAACAGTTTTATCAAGGCTTATCATGAAAGTGTAAACGCGATTAGATCTGAGATAACTTGTAGTGGCTAAACATGTTCCAGATCCATATTAAATCATCATTATGTAGAGATTTTACCAATCCAGCAATAAAATCATGAGGAGAGCATCTAATCCCAGCAGTGTTAGTCTTTGCTAAAGTATTGGTTAACCCTTAATGCTGTATGAAATGTTAGCTCTGTTTCTGATTAAATTAAACCCTCTTAAAACAGAAAAGTTCTATCCAAATAGGCATCAAAGATACACTGAGTTATCAAGTCGTTCTGCTCAGAATTCATCGATTTACGTTTTGGCAGTGTTTAAACCATAGATGGAATTCAATATTCAATAAAACAATGCCATATCGACTCTAAAATCCAAGAATAGAAAATTTTAGCTGTAGCAAAAACAAAATTATCAAGTCGTTTGGCTCATAAAGGGATCGATCCATTCTTTTATGATAATAAAATGCAAGATCTACACTACATTAGAGTTAAATATGATGGATTTCAATTAATATCCTCTACTGTAAAGTTGTCCTAGCAACTAAAATGAACTAAAACCTCAATCAATTAGTAAGACTTAGTATTGATTTATTTCATTATGAAGTCAAAATGCAGATCTACTAGACCATATGAATTTGAACCACTAGATCTAGACAATTTTTCCCTAATGATGTTTTTCTTTGAATCCAAGAGAAATTTTATCAAAACTGTCAAGGAGAAAGATTTGCAACAAAAATTTTAAGTTAACAATTAGATCTAAAAATTTGTTAGCCTAATTAACTTGAAAAACGCAATCTAGATCAAATAATTTTCTCTAATCAAACCCTAGATTTCTTAAACAAAACAAAGGAAAATCTGATTTAGAATGGTTTCTATGGTTGGGAAAGGATGGATAAGGCCAGTGCTTGACTTTCACTTGGGATGTGGTGTCACACTTGACCTTGCTTGAGGCTTTGTTGTTATATCAATTTGGGGTTACAAGCAACACTGAAATATGCCGTGCAATTCCCCAAATGGAGATACTTGGATCCTTCAAGCTCCTATAGGGGAGAAGGGTTCTAAAACAAAGCCTCTTCTAAGCAGCAACAAGGTAGTCTCTACTTCCACTCCAGAACAAGTATTAGAAATCAAACAAATATTTGCTAGATTCAATGTCATAGATCTAGGAAAGAGATACTAAAGACTACAAAGTTTGAATGAACAATTACTTTGTAAGTTCCTCCAGCTGTAGCCAGATGCTCCTCTTGTGACCTTTTGCTATCTCTTTCATCCAAGAAACATGTTATATCACAAATGCTCCTAGTCACCTTATATAATACCAAATGAACACAAATTTGACCATGTAAAAGAGAGTTTCCTATTATTCTCCAACATGTTTACAAGTGAATGAGGTGCTCTATATACAGGAATAGACTCTAACAACCTAATGAATAAAAAAATATTATATCTTTAACCTCCTAGCCCTAAAATAGTAACTCTTTATCAAACCAGAAAGAAATAAAATAAAAAATACGGACCAGTCAATACAACTCCTGAAAAATGTGTGCTATCTCCAAAACAATGGTGTAAAACCACCATGAGCAAGCAAAATGATCCAAGAGAAAATGCACCCTTAAAGAAGTGCTCTAATCACCCATGTTACTGCTTTGTTTAGCGGATTGTGGCATATGGTACATCCACTATGGTTAGCACATGCAAGGTAAAGAAACACTGTCACCATGGCCTTAACCCTCTTTCTTTAAGCCCTAACTCCTACCAAAAGCCTAAGGAAGGCTTCCCAGATAATTGCTTCAGCCAACCAAGAAAGATCAGTGCCTTCGAATGGAGTCTAGAGGCTGAAGGGAGGAGTTTACGTTGTTGTCCTATTTAACTTAATGGATAGATCTGCATAAACATGTTAGCAAAACAAGATACAAATACACTAAAGCTTAATAAGATTAACCAATAAATAAAAGACCTTAGTGATTTGATTTTCAAATAGTATAATGATTAGTGATATGTCTGAATTAATTATTTGTTGTCCTATTTATCAGAATTATAGATTTAGCAGCAAAGTTTGTAACAACAAGCTTAAGACTAAAAATACTCTGAAAATATATCATGTAAGTACTTGATTTTAGTCTACTCTGAAAATCCTAAGCAAAAATGTGAAAATATTTAAGTTATAACAGGTGATTGAGGGATTTTCTGCATAAATCAGCTTGCTGTCTTGTTTTAGCCGGTTTGAATTTTCTGCAAAATTGTAGAAAATAGCAAGCTAAATCCTTGGAAAAGATAGCCAAAAGTGTGCAAAAAACTCCCAAATATCATATCTAAGGATGAGGGGTGAAAAGGTTCAAGGTTTGGTTGATTAAGACCACCCTTAATCCTTGGACCAGCCCTAAAATTGAATTTCCAGCAAGCTGGAAATTGTTTTAGGAGGTCTTGGGATCAAAACCCCTTTGGTAATTTACCCAAAAATTTATTTCAATGTAAGAAATTTAATTGGAGAGCTGAAATAAATAATTTACGACTTTAGATTCAATAATTAGACATTTAAAACGGATCTGAAATTTAACAACTCACACATGTTGAATCAAGTTGAGTGGTCAAAATTAGTGATAATTTTTTTTTTGGCGAATTTAAAAACACCATAACTATGTAATTTTTTTCTAGATTTTCTATTATGACCATATTTTGAAAATCCCATGGTCATTATGAATATAATGCCATTAATTTGGCAGAATTCTAGGCACTTTCTCAAAAGATAACTGCTCCTGCAGTTGAGCCACCCTGAAAATGCTAACCAACTCAAAAATCCACACATGTTGCAAATAAAGTAATCCAATATGTTATAACAACCTCCAACTAACTCATAACTACCATAACTAACTCGCATGTGGAAAAAAGATGCATAATGGCCAACAAATCGACACATGTAGGAATATTCCTCTAAGAAGGTAATTGTGCCCTCAAGAGGTGATCTATGTCCCATACATGATGATGTCAAGTCTCTATCCCAATGTCCAATGCACTATCACATATCCCAATATTGTGACATGTATCCTAATGAGTGCACACATATCCCAGTGCAAATATGTGGATATCAATTTAGTGTCATGCATCCCAAGAAAATATCATGGATTCCAATGAATATATATATATATGCATGCTGTTACACAAATCCAAATGCAATTTCATGAATTCCAATGCAAGTTCACAAATCCAAATGAGGTGACACAAATCCTAATACGGGCATATGTATCCTGAGGTAGAATACATGGATCCCAAGACATAAATGCAACACCTGAATCCTAATGCAATTACATTTATCTCAATGCAAGGCGCCCACTCATATTTGTGAGTCATTAGATTAATTTTAGAATTTGTCTAAGTTTTACCATGTGAAGACAACCTTAACCCGTACTACATGTGACAAATACTAAGATAAAGAGGCATTCCCGCAATCATTAAATTAGAACTAGGTGATATAATGGATAATGAGTGGAAGGGGAAAGGGGAACTTCATGTATGATGATGTGAAAGCCTTTTGTTTTCCCCAACTAGCTTTTAAGAGCTAGGACTTGTTGCTCCTGCCGCCTACACCTACCTACAAGTTAGTGAGAAAAGCCTTCAACCCCACAAGGTGTGGTTGGTGGAAGGGAATTTAGAGAAGGGGCTGTCACACTAATCCTGACTCTCTCCGTTTGAGCTATCTCCTAAGTTAGCTAAGGGAGTGTTCCCTAATGAAAAGTTAAGTTAAAAGATGTGAGTTTCTAGGACAGTATTATAGTGAAAATGGATTACTTTTAAGGATTTATAAGCAAATATGATGCGAGCAACTTGAAATAACAATGTGAATCATTAACATGAGAAAACTATAAAACCAATGCCTAGGAATTTTCTCAACAATTTAAAGATATATTTGCTCAAAGTGAAATGCAATGCTCTCAAAAAAAAAGCAAAGTAACTATGAAATGTAAACAAAAGATTGTTAGTACAAGGTATTGCAAGAAACAAAAATGTTTTTTGAGATAACCAACTTTATGAATCAAAACATGTGAAACATATCTTGCCAAGACCCAACAATTAGTGAATACTACTCTAAATCAATGATATGTGCAAGATAGCTTGCATACATCAATCCAAGCAAGATGGCAAGTATAAACTAATATTAATTCAATAGCAATAGCATGAAAGGACATCACCTCATAACGTCAATAGAACACCAGACAAATAGCCCCAAAGTCTTGATTATATTAAGAAAGTATGCAAGTACAAAACGACAAAGTTTCCTCAAGCCCAATAGCTCATAACATGATACAATATGAGAGCACATAGCCTCATTATATAGATAGTTGAGAGTAAATCCCAAGGTAAAATGCATGTGAGAACTGAACTTGGAGCAAATCCCAAGAAAGAGAAAGTCAATTTCCAAGCGGAGATGATAGAGACACCAAGGCAAATCGAATTCCTCATTGGCACCCAAGGAAAATCAAATTCTTTTATATGGCATAGTAAACATATCCATGAGTGAACCAAAGCAATGAGATAACTCCAATCAAACCAAATCAAACTCGAACCAAGTGTCGCCACTTCAAATGATGATCCCAAAGATGCTCTGCGCAGATCCCTAGGAACTACGTGATTTCCTCAAGTGAAACTCGTAATCCTCCATGTGAAGTGCTAAGTGTAGAAGCAACTCGAGCTAACAGTGAGAGAAGGCCCCACGAAATCTTCAGTCTAAATATTTCGTAGAATATTCCTTCAGTACATGAGTTCCTCTAATAAATTCGATTTTCCACATGTGCAACTGTTGCTTTATCTCTGGGAAATTCGATTTTGCCAAATAATGGTGTATTTATGATGCAGTGTGCTCAGTCATCTTCCACATGTCCGTTGACTCAACTCTTTGACTTAGGATAATTTCCAAGTCATTTCCATGTCATTCTGTCACATGGAATAATTTATTTTTCTCTATTTTATTTAATTCTCACCTAATTAAATGCCACAATTTCCACTAAACTTTGGAAATGTGGGTCTTGAGGGTCCAAAACACATTATTAACCCCTCAAAGTGAGTCATAGTAGAAAGTTGAGGGTGAAAAGTGTAATTTTTATTACTCATACCCCATACAACTTCTCTAAACTACACTTATTGCAATTTAAATACAATTTTATTTGCAATTTTTGACCTGCGGGAAATCTAAAAAATTAAAAAATGACTACCTAGAGCTAACCAAATTCCACAAAAAGAATTGTGTGATCTAGTATGGTAATATACATCGACTCTAGACATTAATATGTGTTAGGGGTTCAACCTTCAAATTGTCACCCCGGCTTTGGGGTAAAAAAGTGAGTGAAAAACTCAGAAAATTATCTGCCTCTGAAAAAGAAGGGTTAATTAATCAGATAAAAAGAACACTCCAAGATGTACTCATTTGCTAATCAAGTCTCAACATCGTAGGCCTGTTACATACTCAAAAATCATCATTACTAGTATCACTTATTAAAATTCCCCGCAGGGTGTGGAATCTGGGTACAAGAAAAATGATGAAAAGATAAAAATAAAGTTAAAAAACTCTGCTAACTGACGATATCTGATGGCACAAGTGCCCTCTGGATCATCCTTGGGCATGGAGTCTTTCATATAATCATTAAATGTCACTCCAGTGGTCAACATTTGGCTCCATATGGGGATGCATGCTAGATACAAAGTGATAGTGTGTAAGAACCTGGAATCTGCATCCACCGACAAAAAGCATATATCAGCAGTATTCATTCAAAATATCATCAAATGAAATAAAGTACAAAAATGAAGAAATTGAAATTTATTCTACGAGCATAAATGACAATTTATTCAGGAAATAAAACTAATTAAACAAAAATGACAAAGGATAATGTTAGAAATATGATACAAAAAAATGTCCCATGGCATCAAATGTCTTTGGTGAAATCCATCTTGAGAACCTACCTACTCATAGGAAAATCCATAAGTTCTTTCTTTGATGTGCCTTGTCCAATTCTGACTATCTTGGAACTATGACTTGCCCCAATGTTAACATGTTTGTGGCCATCAGATATACCAAACCTCTTCCTTTTCTTTTTTTGACTATTGACGTGTTGAGGCTTGATCCTGCTCAAAACTAGTGGTTCATTTTTTATATCTTTTTTCTTTCTTCTCTTTGTTCTTTTCTTCTTGGTTAGTTGTGATGGTGATGATGATGCATTTATTGTCAATCCTACTTCTTTGTTTTGAAAATGCTCTGATGGAAGATTTGAAGTACCCAAGCTTTTTGAGCTATGCCTAATCTCTTCATTTTGAATTTGTTCTGTTGGGGGGGGGAAGAAAATTTGTCAACATTACATCACTTCCTGTCTAGCATGATTTATAGAGAATCTCATTGTTGGGTTTCCTTGGATCTTCAACATGATATCTTTTCTCTAACTCCTGATCAATTCTAACAAAGGTATTATCAGGCATGGGGATGGTGGCATTCCTGTCTAGCATGATTTATAGAGAATCTCATTGTTGGGTTTCCTTGGATCTTCAACATGATATCTTTTCTCTAACTCCTGATCAATTCTAACAAAGGTATTATCAGGCATGGGGATGGTGGCATATGATAAGTCTATTTGAAGGCTACAACCTAAATCTGATGGCCATTTTCTTGATAGGAGCATTCCCAATGAATCAGGAACATCTATCACAACAATATCCATAGTCATTATTTTGTCTGGGTATGCAGCTAGGAAAACCTGTAAATCTCTAATTATCCCACACACTTCGATTCTTTTAGAATCCGTTGAACATATGTTGTGATAGGGCCTAGATACCCTTAAATTCAATTGCTCCATGACTTTCTTGGTCATGACATTTGATGAAGCCCCTGAATCAAGCATGCTGTTGTATATAAGACAATCATTCACTATCAAAGAAACATAAAATGGTAGATGATCTTCGTTCCCCACATAACAGTTCATACTTTTCAATAAAATTTCCTCATCTTCTGGTTCATCATTAGGCTTTTCCTCCCTTTGAGATGGTATCTTTAAAAGTTTTGTCACTAGAATAGAAACCTTTGCATTATTCACCCAATTTCCCAAGTCAAAATTTAATTCTGAAGTAGGAGGAGAAAATTTTCTGTGATTATTCCGGTCTTGAATATCCCTTCTCTGATAAGTCATCCCTTTGTGTTTTGCCATAGCAAGAATTTGTCCAGATGTAGGTTTTTCCCCAAAAATCTCAGTGACTTTGTCAAAATTTGCAATCATATTGTCAACCCCAAGATTATTAGGCCTATGGTCAATCTCTTGATTTCTTTCAATGGTGTATATCTGATCTTCCATGGAGAACATATTGATTTGATCTTCCATGATTCTCTTCACATATGGGCATGTGGCCTCTTCATGGAACTCATTACATGGCCTACAAAAAGGGGGAATCTGATCTACCATGTTGGTGGATTCCAATGGATTTGGAGGCCTATAATCCTGTTGAGGGCCTTTATTATTTTGCCATCTATCATTTGGCCTAGGTTGGAATCTTTGCACTTGTGATCTTTCCATGGCCACCAACCTAATTTGCATGGCTTGCATTTCTTTAATGTGATTTTCTTCCATGCTTTTGATGAGTTGAGATAATTCTTTAATAGGATCATGTATAGTCTCTTCCTTGGCTTTGCCTTTGGAATCATTAGATTTTGATGGCCCTCTATTGAAACCAAGAATTTCAGATTTCCTGATTATTTTCTAGCTCTTTCTATCTTCAAGGCTTCAGGTTGAACTATAATTAGATTCGTAGGCTCCTTCCTCCTCAACTCATAGGTAGTGTCAACCCCAAAAGCATCTAGATATGAGCATAAAAGAAATTCATCAGGAGGTTTAACAATAGCAGACATGCTTTTTACTAATTCATTGAATCTCTTGTTAAACTCCTCCATGGTTTTATTCTCATTTTTCTTCATGTTGCTAATGGCATTGATCAAATGCTTATTTTCCTTGTCTCCAAGCTTATCTAAAAATGCAGTTAGAATGGCTTGTAAAGAGTTATACGAGTTAGCAGGTTGCTCAATGAGCCAATCAAGAGCATCCTCTTCAGATAAAACAAAAAGTCTCATCTTCACATCATCGTAGTTAGCAGTGTTACGCCATTTAAAGATACAAACATTAAAGTTTTTTACATGTGATGTAGCACTAATGGCATTGTTACCTTGAAAGGAAGGCAACTTTTCAATAACGTTGTCAGGGATATTGTGAGGATAGCCATTTATGTTAGTGAAGTCACAAGGAGCAAAAAAATCATTCATGATGTTAGGTTCTACTTGTTCTTGAAAAAGCAAATGAATATCAGAAATAACCTCTTGCCCAAGACTAGCAAGAGCTCTACTATGAGAAAGTCTATTCAATCTCTCTCTAAAAACCCATTTAGGATCAGGGGAGGGGCTAACTAAACCACTTTAATTTCTCCTAGTAGAGACTCTTGCAAAATTTGGATTGAGTGGAGTCACCACTTGAGAAAGAATCTAAATCTAAAGTTCAAAATGTTAAAACCAAAAGGTTAGTTGATTTCCCAAGTACAAGAAAGCTTGTCCCCGGTAACGACGCAAAAAATGTTGCTCTTGCCACCTACACCTACCTACAAGTTAGTGAGAAAAGCCTTCGACTCCACAAGGTGTGGTTGATGGCATGGAACTCAGAGAAGGGGTTATCACAGTAATCCCGACCCTCTCTATTTGAGCTATCTCCTAGGTTAGCTAAGGGGAGTGGTCCCTAATGAAAAGTTAAGTTAGAAGATATGAGTTTCTAGGAGGATATTATAGTGAAAATGGATTAATTTTAAGGATTTATGAGCAAATATGATGCAAGCAACTTGAAATAACAATGCCAATCATTAACATGCCAAAAACCATAAAACGAGTGCCTTAAATGAATTTTCTAAACAATCTAAAGATATATTTGCTCAAATTGAAATGCAATGCTCTCAAAAGAAAAAGCAAAGTAACTCTAAAATGTAAACAACAGATTGTTAGCACAAAATTTTCCAAGATACAAAAATGTTTTTTGAGATAATAAACTTTATGAATCAAAAAATATGAAACATATATTGTCAAAACCCAACAATTAGTAATTAACTTGGAAATGTAAAATAAAAGAAGTGTTAAACCAAGACATCAATATGCAATTAGACTTGAAGCATGAAAAGAAAGCACTTGTTTAAAAGGATTACAATACTTGCTTTTAGAATAGACTTGCATATGAAAACTCAAACCGTCAAAAGACAAATAAAGTAAATGTAATAGAAAGTGTTCTTAGTTAATTTTATTTATTACCTCTACAACAAGATTGCAATTCAACTCTTCAATCCTTAGACCTCACTCTCGCCCAAAGATATGGATCTCACAGTGAAGAGTCAATAGAGGAGTAGAGGGTCCCTAAGATGTCTACTTCAACCAACTTATGTTGGAGGTAAAATTTTAATGAGGCTTGGGGCCTTCCTATACTAAAATGCCTAGATGAAGTGCAAATTGTGTTAATTCTCCAATTAAAATAATGCTACATGCAAATGCTTCAAAGAGAAATAAGATAGTTGCAAAACTTGAGAGACTAAAATGTAAATGAGCTCATATGTGTTTGCACCATTAAATGGAAAATAGGCAAGTAAAATGGAATAGATTGCTTTAAGCTACAATTGTTTCAAATAAATGATAGTGCTCCAATAGTTTCCATGACATATAACATAAATTGACCAAGTAGTGAAGCATATACTTGAAGAAATTATGAAACAATTAAAACTTGCCAAAGTATGAAGTGTTTACACATAAGATAAGATTTGCTCAAGTTTACAATTTGGAAGTTTATGCATGTGAGAATTTAAATTTAAGAAAAATTGCATGTGGAATGAAATGTGTTAATTTTAAACAGGCACAAAATAAAATTAAGTGTTAAAAAGATAAGAAAAACTAGATGCAAAATTAGTCCACCCACAAGAATCTTTCCTCTAAATGAGGAAGGGAGATGCCATAGAAAAAATCCCAAGCTCCCTCAAACAATTTTTTTATTATCTTTTATTAATGCTTAAAGCAGGTAAAAATGCCTCTAAGAGGGCTGCCCACAATATAAGAGATATCTTTACAAAGATAAGAATCTAACAAAGCTAGACTCTCTCCCAAAAATATAACAACAACAAACTTGAAGATGGAAAAAACTCTCCAAAAGAGATTCACAAGGCTCAAAAGGCCCACGTCCTAGATGAGTTTGCAACTCTCTCCCAAGTGCTTATGGCCTCCCTAGAAATCAATCTTTGGATAGCGTGAAAGGGTTCTGCATACACACGAGTGAGTAGTTTCTCAAAGCTTCTCCTCAAGCTCCTTGCTACCCAATGCTCAAGCCTATGGGCTGCAAAACACAAAACCAATTGTCAGTGTGAAATTAGGAAAAAGAAACCAAAACTAAACTACAATTTAATATACAAAATACTAGCTCAAGTAATGGGAGTGAACCCCCTACTTGCCTAGCTTTGGAAATGACTCTTGAATAGGAGATATAACTTTGAAAGAACTAGAATCAAAGAAGTATTTTAAATTTAAATGGATGATCAAGTAGCTATAGAGTAAGAAAACTCTCTTTTGCTCTTCATTGGATGGAAGACTTGGAGCGAAAAAATGGTTGAGTCTTGGATCGTTGTGACTCTAGGAGTGAGTTGATCTAATTGAGATTTTTCCCACTTCCAGATGGATTCCTGCATATAATACAAAAGATCTTTCCTACACACTTGAACAAGTATTTTTTTGCAAAAGATTAGAATAATACAATGAATAAGATAGACCAGGCATTCCTCTTAAAATGAAGTGGCAAGCTTATCCATAGAATAATACTCTAAATCAATGATATATGCAAGATAGCACACATCAATCCAAGCAAGATGGCAGGTATAAAATAATATTAATTCAATATGCAAAAAAAAATTAAACATAATAGCAATAGCATGAAAGGACATCACTTCATAACAACAAGAGAACACCATCCGGATAGCCCCAAAGTCTTGATTATATTAAAAAAATATGCAAGTACAAAATGGTAGAGTTTCCTCAAGCCCAATAGTTCATAACATGATACAATATGAGAGCACATAACCTCATTATATAGAGAGTTGGGAGCAAATCCCAAGGCAGAATGCATGTGAGAACTGAACTTAGAGCAAATCCCAAGAAAGAGAAAGTCAAATTCCAAGCGGAGATGACAGAGACACCAAGGCAAATCGAATTCCTCTTTGCACCCAAGGAAAATCGAATTCTTTTATATGGCATAGTAAACATATCCATGAATGAACCAAAGCAATGAGATGACTCCAGTCAAACCAAATCAAACTCGAACCAAGTGCTGCCACTTCAGATGATGATCCCAAAGATGCTCTGCGCAAATCCCTAGGAATTGCGTGATTCCTCAAGTGAAACTCGTAATCCTCCATGTGAAGCGCTAAGTGTAGAAGCAACTCGAGCTAACAATGAGAGAAGGCCCCACAAAATCCCGAGTCTAAATATTTCGCAAAATATTCTTTCAATACATGAGTTCCTCTAATAAATTTGATTCTCCACATGTGAAAATGTTGCTTTATCTCTAGAAAATTCGATTTTGCCAAATAATGGTGTATTTATGATGCAATGTGCTTAGTCACCTTCCACATGTCCATTGACTCAACTCTTTGACTTAGGATAATTTCCAAGCCATTTCCATGTCATTCTGTCACATGGAATAATTTATTTCTCTCTATTTTATTTAATTATAGCCTAATTAAATGCCACAATTTCCACTAAACTTAGGAAATGTGGGTTTTGAGGGTCCAAAACACATTATTAACCCCTCAAAGTGTGTCATAATAAAAAGTTGACGGTGAGAGGTGTAATTTTTATTACTCATATCCCATACAACTTCTATAGACTACACTTATTACAATTTAAATACAATTTTATTTGCAATTTTTGACCTGCAAAAAATCTAAAAGATTAAAAAATGACTACCTAGACAACTAAATTCCACAAATTTTTTTGTGTGATCTAGTATGGAAATATACATCGACTCTAGACACTAACATGTGTTAGGGGCTCAACCTTCAAACCGTCACCCCGGCTTTGGGGTAAAAAGTGAGTGAAAAAACCCAGAGAATTATTTGCCTCTGAAAAAGAAGGGATAACTAACCAGATAAAAAAAACACTCTAAGGTATACTTGTTTCCTGATCGAGTCCCAACATCCTAGGCCTGTTATAAACTCAAAACTCATCATTAATAGTATCACTTATTACAATTACTAGTATCACTTAATACCCCGTACAACTTCTATAGACTACACTTATTATAATTTAAATACAATTTTATTTGCAATTTTTGCCCTGCGGAAAATCTAAAAGATTAAAAAATGACTACCTAGACTTAACCAAAATCCACGAAATTTTTTGTGTGATCTAGTATGGAAATATACATCGACTCTAAACACTAAGATGTGTTAGGGGCTCAACCTTCAAACTGTCACCCTGGCTTTAGGGTAAAAACTGAGTGAAAAAACCCAGAAAATTATCTGCTTCTGAAAAAGAAGGGATAACTAACCAGATAAAGAAAACACGCTAAGGTGTACTTGTTTCCTGATCGAGTCCCAACATCCTAGGCCTGTTACAGACTCAAAACTCATCATTACTAGTATCACTTAATACAATTACTAGTATCACTTAATACCCCATACAACTTCTATAGACTACACTTATTACAATTTAAATACAATTTTATTTGCAATTTTTGACTTGCGGAAAATCTAAAAGATTAAAAAATGACTACCTAGATTTAACCAAATTCTATGAAATTTTTTGTATGATCTAGTATGGAAATATACATTGACGCTAGACACTAAGATGTGTTAGGGGCTCAACCTTCAAACCGTCACCCTAGCTTTGGGGTAAAAAGTGAGTGAAAAAACCCATAAAATTATCTGCCTCTAAAAAGGAAGAGATAACTAACCAAATAAAAAAAACACGCTAAGGTGTACTTGTTTCATGATCGAGTCCCAACATCCTAGGCATGTTACAGACTCAAAACTCATCATTACTAGTATCACTTATTACAATTACTAGTATTACTTAATACCCAATACAACTTTTATAGACTACACTTATTACAATTTAAATATAATTTTATTTGCAATTTTTGACCTGCGAAAAATCTAAAAAATTAAAAAATGACTACCTTGACTTAACCAAATTCCACGAATTTTTTTGTGTGATTTAGTATGGAAATATACATCGACTCTAGACACTAAGATGTGTTAGGGGCTCAACCTTCAAACCGTCACCCCGGCTTTAGGGTAAAAAGTGAGTGAAAAAACTCAGAAAATTATCTACCTCTGAAAAAGAAGGGATAACTAACCAAATAAAAAAACACGCTAAGATGTAATTGTTTCCTGGTCGAGTCCCAACATCCTAGGCCTGTTATAGACTCAAAACTCATCATTACTAGTATCACTTATTGCAATTCTCTGCAAGGTGTGGATCTGGGTACAAGAAAGATGATGAGAAAATAGAAGTAGAGTTAAAAAAATTTGTTGACTGATGATATATGATGGTACAAGTGCCATTTGGATCATCCTTGCGCATGGATTCTTTCATATAATCATCAAATTCCACTCTAGTGGTCAACATTCTATTCATTAATTCCATGATGGCCTTCATGAGGGTGCACTAGGATTAGAGTTACCACCGTGGCACTTTGTTTTACTAACCCATCTTTTATTTTCTTTTTTTCTTTGTATTTCATTTCTTTCTTTGCTTTGATTTTCTAGTCCTTTCTTTGGATATGCATTATTAAGCATAGGACTTAGTGGTAAGGACCTTTTAGTGAAGTCGTTTGTAACCCTTTTTTTAGTGGTAAGGGCCTTTTAGTGAAGTGGTTTTTAACCTTGCTTTTGACATTGCTAAATTTTTCTTCATTACCTCGCTTTCAACCTTGTTGCAGTGGTTTTCATTACTTCTCTTTTGACCTCGCTGAATGAATCAAACTCAAGCAAAGATAATTTTTTACTAATTGGAATGGAAGTGAATGGGAAAGATGTAAATTGTCAAGTATGGTTTGGGATATGAGACATTCTACATCAAACAAATCTCTAGTAGTACAAATTGACCTAAGAGATGACGACACTTATCTACAGGAAAATTATGTCCCCCATGGTACAACAAGGAAAATAATAAAATCATTTATATTATAAATAGTGTTATTAGATCACACCAAGTGTTCACCACATTCACAACCAAATAGGAAGTCATAACACCATGTTTAAGTGGGAAACCCATACATGAGACATCGTTGTAGTGACCTAGGGAAATTTTTCTTTTAGGGTTTCTTAGAAACTAGGTCTTTCAACATAAATCATTCACTTATTTAACAATGAAATAATCAATTCATTCAATAGTAATAGTACGCAATTATGGTCATAAGAATCCACAATGAATAAGATTGATTCTTCATCAACAATGAGTACAAAGTTCCACTGAGTACTGTATTCAACCAACAACAATTTTGACTAACAGTTCAGTACTACAACAACTGTAACTGAATAGTATCCATTGTAATTTACACTAACACTTTTCAACAATGACATGGACTATCTGTATTGCTCACAACCTAGAATAATAATTTAGTTACTTTCTTGTTGAGGGCCATAATCTGGTACTAGCTTCAGGTGCTCCACAACACATTAGAAAGAAGCCTCCAAACTCTGTCTCAGAATAGAAAAATACCTCATAAAACCCTACTGACTCTATTTCAGATTGCCCTAGCTGCTTCAGAAGGTGGCCTCAAAAGAATCCACGAACCTTCCTCAGAGAAGGGCTGAGTTTCCTCATAAGAGGTTGAGTTGCCTCAGAGATGGTTTGGCTGCCTCAAGGAAGGGGGTGCGGGGGCGGGGAGTTACCTCAGTAGAGGCCGAGCCGCCTCAAAGATGGCCTATCTATTTCATGAATCCTTTTGAATCCTTGCCTTAGGAGCACTGAAATACCTTAGAAAATTTCAAGTCTGTCACAGGGTATAGACAACCCTTAGATGAGCCTCAGGCAAAGTCTGTTTTCTACTTGAATGACCTTTGTCAATGCTCAGAAAATCACGGATTGATTCTGGAAGAATATTGTCGGCTTGCCTTAGGAAAATATTGCATAGTATCAGCCTCAGGGTCATGTCTACCTCAGTAAATTCTTCAGTTTTTCCTCAGAACTGATTCACATTCCCTCAAGATAATTACAATTAGCTTTCTTCAACTCTCTCACGGAATCCTTTGCTATTCTTCAGATGGATGACTTCCCTTTTTTCCAGAACAGAAATAGAAAATAAAGATAGGTGACTAGGTAGGGTGGGATCACCTCCACTGAAACTTGTCAAAAGAGAAAGGGGTTTTAAAACCCTTAAAGCCTGAGGCTCAATGAAAAACAGAGACAAATTGACCCAATCCAATGATGATCCAAATGATTCTAACTCCCTTGTATTTATATATTTTCTTGTGGGGTTTTTCCCTCCTTAATTAATTGAGAAGGGTTTCATGGCAACCCCAACTTTGGGAATTCTTTCCCCAATTGCCCCAAAACTTACCCCATGCTACCCAAATATTTTGGTAATTGGGATTTTCCCTTTTTTGAAGACTATAGCCTACAAGGATCGATGGGCTACTTCGTCTATTGGGCAATTAATCCATAAGGGACATTACAGTCCCCCTTTCTCAACATTGCTTGTCCTCAAGCAATTTTATGTCCGGGTGTTGCGTAATTTTCTCCTCAACCTTCAAGAATGAAAATTTTCCTTTAATCTTCACAGCCACCATTCCAAAAATACCAGCACCAAAAGATGCCATTTTGTCCATTAGAGGATGCATTCTACTGCCTACACCCATATCCTCATTAGTCGCTCGAAGATGGTGACCTTCAGGAACTTCAAAGATATCATATGCTTAAAATCCTACACTTCCATGAGGCACAATCTTCACAGATTTCAACCTTTGGACTTTATGCTAGCAATATACAATTGTTGAGCAATTCCAATCAACTCCTTCGTTTGAGACCTTAACAATTTGTAGCCTGCATCTTTCATGTTGTTGTCCATACAAAAGCTGCTTCTTCCTGTTCTGTAGCATTTAGAGAACTCATTATGATTTCAGCTCAAACAATTAGACTTCCATTTTGCTCTACATTCTTCCAAGAAAATCCTACAATTCCTAGTTGTAGCTCAGAGCTTTTTGCAACAAAACCTCCATGAATCTTCTGCCTAACCATATCCCAAGGTGGTCCAAGAGTTGTATGAAGAAAAACAATAAAAGGTGGTCCAGAATATAGATAGCAACTATTATCTTCAACCTCATGCATTTGGACAGTACAAGATATGAGGAGATCATATGTATTTCTTATAACATCAAGAAGTGATCCATCTGGAGTCTGATGCAAAGACCTTTTTGCAGATGAGGTTACTTTGTGCCTTTCATTGTACACAATAAAGGTACCCAAGTTTTCTTGAACATTTGGACAGTACAAGATATGAGGAGATCATATGTATTTCTTATAACATCTAGAAGTGATCCATCTGGAGTCTGATGCAAAGCCCTTTTTGCAGATGAGGTTACTTTGTGCCTTTCATTGTACACAATAAAGGTACCCAAGTTTTCTTGAACATTTGGACAGTACAAGATATGAGGAGATCATATGTATTCCTTATAACATCCAGAAGTGATCCATCTGGAGTCTGATGCAAAGACCTTTTTGCAGATGAGGTTACTTTGTGCCTTTCATTGTACACAATAAAGGTACCCAAGTTTTCTTGAACATTGGAATAACACCTATGAGGGAAATTTGTCAATAGTGAATCAACCATATTTTGCATCGTACACTCAAGTTTGTTAGCATATAAACTATGCTTCACACTAAGATAGTCCTCATGGATAATATGCTCTCTCAAGTTCAAATCATACCTGGTAAAGATGCCACAGTCTTGTTTGATCCATTTCGTTTAACAGCAGGCCAGTCAACATAAAGGATATTGGTGTTGGCTGGACATTGTGTCTATATGCTTTTTTTATGATTTTTACAGTGCCTCTTACAACCAGTATGTCTTGTGTTCATTCTTTCTTTTGTTGCTACCATCAGGTTTCCTTTTTTCTATGAAATCCCTATCTTGAGGATGAGACTGTTGTGATTTCAGCTGGTTTGTCATGTGAAGTTCTAATGAGCTTTTCCCTGAGTGTAGATTTGGGGACAAAATATATCTCATCCTCATAGAAGATGATCTCGTCTTCCAAATATATCTCAACTTCATAGAATTTGATCCCGTCTTCCACCTTGTACTCATGAATGATTCCGTCCAATAATTCGCAAGAAAACTTATTTTTGGAGTACTCCACTAATAGAAGAGCTCTCCAATCTCTCATGAGCGTGTATATGTCAGGTCCATCATCTTATTTCACACCCAGCTTCCTCCCCATATTCTTGATTTCAAATGATTCCATAGTAGCTATTGTATCTAATTTTAGACTATCAATACTGTCTTCGATTGGTGGTGTATGCTTCTCAGAAATTTGATTCTGCAAGTTTCTCTCCTCCTTGGCATAGATAAATGGAACAAAATCGTTTCTGTTCGATGAATTTTTATTTAAAACATCTAGTTTCCCATTGTTTTTCTTGTCAATAGTTTTTCTATATGAAGCTCCACGCTTTTGAATTGCCATAACAAAATCTTATACATTGGAGTGAACCAACACTTAGTGAAATATGATGTATTTGAGCATTCTTCAGGATAAAGATCTGAGTCTTGAATTCTCGGATTAGAGATACAGACTTGGACTTGGTATGCTTCCTTTTGTCTACCATCCAACTCAACACTAAAATTTTCAATCTTAACTCCAACAATTTGTGCAAATGAATCCTTCACTGTATCCTTTCTCTGTTGCTTATAGTACAAGACTTCAATAACAACAGATGTTCCCATGTCTCGCTGATTACACTCTGTTAATTTTTGGTATGTTCTATGCTTAGAGCAATTTACTTCAACTTTTAATATTAGCTCAATGACAATATTCAGATTAGCAATCACATCAGCATGATAGTAAAGTGAAGATAGAACATAAACATAAACAGCAGAAGACAAGCCAAGACAAGAGAACACAAGATGTGGCACCAGCCAGGGACAAACTCCAATGTGAAGAAACCCTTGATCAATTCTTCTTATATTCTTCAATAGTTCAGCAAAGAGAGAGATAGTATAAATCTGAGATTTTATGACAGCAGTAATAAAGCTTTGACCAGAGAGATCAAACAACACTGAATCTTTATCCATGTGGCATCAACAAGATTCTCATCAAACGGAGCCAACCACAATCAAATCTTGACCCAAAACATCTCCCAGAATTCTGATGTCTTCTTGCTGCACTAGCTGTCACTGCTTCATGAGATAGGGCATCAACATTCAGTCCTCTTCCTTCATACAGTCAACAATGTAGGTCTTCAAGGTGAGGCTCTACCACTTGTGCAATCCTTAGATCAAACTGTGTTGCTGGCTATGGCCTACGGCCTAGCCCAGCAGCAAGTTAAGCCTATGATCTTCAATCATCAATCAATAATATCAATGTAGCTGTATTGAGTCCAACAAGCTTGACCCATTCTCAATATACTGATCTTGGACAAGGACAGATTTCTTCATTGTAATGAAAGAGGTTTGCCAACCTTATAAACTGTCCTCATGAACAACCTCATCACTGCACTGTCACCACACTTCTAGCACAGTCTTTGATGCTGTCATGATGCTTGGTTAGGGCACTTCTTGGTTGTAGATTAGGGATCCAAACAACCCTAAAACAATGGCCTCTAGCTCCTTATTGTGGATTCTTCAGCCCTTCAAATTGAGCTCAAGAACAACACCAATATGCCCAAACAACCTTGCTGTCACCTACAACAGTGTGACATTAACACAGATCCTCCATGCTGTAATATAACTACTTTTTCTGCAACTAGATTCACTTTTCTTGCTGCGTCTAAGGGTCCCTTTCAAGCTGTGATAAGGGCTCCTTTAATTGCGGCTTTAGGCCTTCACATGCTGCTGGCTAAGGCCTCTCCTACTGCGGCTTAGATCACCCTTTAGGACTGCAGCTAGGGCAGCATTAGTTCTTCCTTGACAGCAGCTTGAACTCCTTGTTTGGACTGCGGCTAGGGCATCTTATTACAACAGCTAGACTTCCTCCTTGAGCTGTGAATATAACTCCCTTTTGACAGCATATAGATCTCCTCTTACCTGCAATATGATCTCTTCATAAGACTGCGGCTAGGGCACGTTATGACTGCAGATTTAGGGCCTCATAGATCAGCGGATTAGGGCTCTCCTTAAGTGCATATTAGAGCATTCACTGACTACGTCTAGATCTCATTAGGGCAGTGTATAAGGCACTCCCTCTAAATCTCTCTTTCACCAAAACCCAAACAAATGAAGAGAGAGATCACAAGAGGTGTGTGTACAAAATGACGCGAGGTCCTCTTCTATTTATAATAAAATGTTGAGGATAGGTTCGGGTAATTTGGTTGCTGGCCGACATTGACGAATTGTCACATAACACAAATAAATTCATATCTTCATGAATACATGTCGGAATCGGATGATCTTTAGATAAATCCTACACCTCTCGTCGAGAGGAATCCAAGAAAAATATCAGCTGCCATAAATAAGAAGACCCACATGGAGTTTGGCCCTAGTTGCCAATTTTAACACACTCTGAGCCAGCAGCCTCACAATTTGTTTCCCTATCCTGCTAATTACATTCCAAACATTTGATTGCACCATTAGTTTGTTTTTCTCCACTGCTTAGACTCTGTGTCCTTAGCTGCATCATCAATTTCTATACCCTGCCACGCAAATTATGAGTCTTTGATTGCACCATCAATTTCCCTGCCTTGCAGCTCACACTCCAAGCCTGCAACTGCACCATCAACTTCCATCTTTACATTCTTTGCTGCCCGTATTTTTTTCTCTACTCCTACCTCTGCCTGATTCTACATCATCTTCAGATGCAAGGGATCTGTGAAAACAAATGATGTCTCCATCTTCAAGCTGGCTAGATTGGAAAGTAACTCTCTTTTCAATGGGCTCACAACCAACATTTGGTTCAAATTTGATTACCTCAAAAATATCAATTTCCTCCTTTGGTGGAAAACCAGCCATGGCATTCAGCTTTGTAATATTTTCTATTGGCTTGCCCCGAGCCTTGACAAAAGGCCTCTCAACCTACTCGAGCTCTTCTCTCCTTGGATCATAGAGTTTGAAAAACAAAAGTACATCATCATTAGTTTTATCAGGAGGTGGGAGCAATCGAAAATCCAAACCATATTCGGCTTCCAAAAATAATCTCAATCCTGCATTGTGTGCCTTGTTTGAAGTCTCCCTCAAATTTCCAACAGATTGGGATTCCTCCAGTTGTGTTAAGGGCCTGTTGGGACAGTATGTATGGTTTTGGCTCTTAGCCCACAGCCAAAACCATTGAAATTGCATTGGAACACCAAATTCTTTCGCAACTTACTTCCTGGAAAGAGATGAAAGGACCTTGCTCCTGAATCTGAAACGTCCGAACCTTATCATTATCGACAAGATCAAAATATATATCCTTACCAATCTGTCTAACATAGACAAACATGTAAGCATTTGAATATTTTGTAAACTTTAATGGAGTATTGTTCAACCCAGGATTTGTCCATGGTAGCTCTTCTTCACCACCATATTGTTCTTCCAGGACTTGCTTAACATCTTTCTTTGTAAATCATTCATCATCAAACTTGTACCACTGATCTAAGAGAGATGACCTAATAAATGCATAATAATGGCTACCCTGAACACCCCTGCTATGGACCAATATACTGTGTAGAGTGCAAAAATTACATACACTCCTATTTGCGTTTGGAGAAAGATATTTTCCGTCCTCATATTGAGAGCCATCATCAGTTTGCCCATTCATCATCTTTCCGGAATAAGCATCACAAACATCACTAGCAAAAATTGGAATGCTAGAGTTGCTCAGCATCTAGATCCCAACTTCATAGAGTTTCCACTGCTTGGTACAAAAGGTTGCCTCCTTAGTGTGTCCCTTTCCTTGAGAAGACCATCCTGCTCCCTAAGATTTAGCCAAATTCTTTCATCTTTATTGGTAATACAGTTATCCTCAGTACAACCACCACTAGGAATATTTCTTGTCTGAATGACATGCTCTTGCTGCATAGCTTCAGACACCATTGGTTCTTTAGGATTTTCCTCCTCTTGAGGTGTTGCAACACTTTTGTCTAACTCTTCTAATTTTGTAAGCGCCATTTGGTTCCATTCTTGCAATCTTTTAATGGGTTTTGCTCTTCTAACTTCTGCCAAGAATTTGCATACTCCTTGCCAAAAAATGCTTCCAACTATTCCATCTTTAAACACCCTTTAGGCTGGCAGAAGAACCATCTAACCTAGGGCAATTTTTATTTTAGGGTTTCTTAGAAACTAGAGCTTTCAACAGAACTCCTTCACTTATTTAACAATGAAATAATCAATTCATTCAATAGCAACAGTACCAATACAGGAATAAGCAATTATGGTCATTAAAATCCATAATGAATAAGACTAATCCTTCATCAACAATGAGCACAAAGTTCCACTGGGTGTTGTATTCAACCAACAATAATTTTGATTAACAGTTCAATACTACAACAATTGTAACCAAATAGTATCCACTATAATTTACCCTGGCACATTTCAACAATGACATGGACTATTGGTATTGCTCGCAGCCTAGAAGAATAATTTAGTTATTTTCTTGTTGAGGTTTGCAAGCTGATACTCGCTTCAGGTTCTCCGCAACACGTCAGAAAGAGGGCTCTGAACTTTGTCTTAGATCAGGAAAATACCTCAAAAATCCCTACTGACACTGTTTCAGATGGCCCAAGCTACTTCAAAAGGTGGCCTCAGAAGCATCCATAAACATGCCTCAAAGAAGGGCTGAGTTGCCTCAGAGGAGGCTGAGCAACCTCAGAAATGGTATGGTTGCCTCAAAGAGAGGGGGAGGGGGGAGAGCTACCTCAGAGATGACCTATCTGTTTTAGGAATCCTTTCGAATCCTTGCCTCAAGAGCACCAAACTACCTTAGAAAATTTTGGGTTTGTCATAGGGTATAGACAACCCTCAGATGAGCCTCAAGCAGAGTTTGTTTTCTACTTGAATGACCTTAATGCTCAGAAAATCGCGGACTAATTCTAGAAGAATATTGCTAGTCTGCCTCAGGAAAATCAAGCATAGTCTTAGCCTTAAAGTCCTATCTACCTCAGAAATTCGTCACTGTTGCCTCAGAACTAATTTACAATTAGCTTGCTTCAGATCTCCCATTTAATCCTTTTCTATTCTTCAGATGGATGACTTCCGTGTTTGCCAAAACAAAAATAGAAAATAAAGATAGGTGACTAGGTAGGGTGGGATCACCTCCACCAAAACTAGTCAAAGAAGAAAGGGGTCTTTAAACCCTCAGAGCCCCAGGCTCAATGAAAAATAGAGACAAACTGATCCAATCCAATGATGATCCAGATTCCAAACGATTCTAACTCCCTTGTATTTATAGATTTTCTTGTGGGGGCTTTGTCCTCCTTCATTAATTGAGGCGGGTTTCATGGCAACCCAACTCTGGGGTTTTTTGCCCCCGCTGCCCCAAAACATACCCCATGCTTCCCAAGCATAGGGTAATTGGGGTTTTCCCCTTTATCAAATATTATAGCCTACGGGGATCAATAGGCTACTTCGCCCCTTGGGAAATTAATCCATAGGGGGCATACATTAGTAAAGCAATAGAAGTGAGCAAACTAGACCTAGAGAACATATGACCACGTGTATGAAAGAATAATGTACCACTTTGCAAGTGCATGTATCATCTAAGGTGTATGAGATAGAAAGTGATATACCATCGTTGAGGCATCTGAAAGAATTGAGAACTAATGTAAACGGAGATCACAATCTAATTGAAGGAGAATAAGGATGAAGGTAGAATGTTGTCTTTGAAAGGTATGAGCATGGATACTCATCAGGACTGGAACACTACATGGCGAAAGGCTGGCTCTACCATTGGTGGCCCATGTAAGGGGCAACAAGACCCCTGTGTGTGGATTGAAGAAAACCATTTACAAGCTGAAGTAGGGACCACATGCATGGTACTCCAAGTTTGATACATACCTAGTAGGTTTGGGCTTCACCAAAGCCTCTACAAATCCCAATCTTTATTATTTATTTGATAGATCTGATATGCTTGTCTTGGACCTATATGTAGATGCCCGATACTTGTAGAAAGTTCTAAGAAGTTCATAGCAGGGTGCAAGGCATAAGGCATATTGCCACGTGAGTTCAGGATAAAGGACATTGGACTGATGCACCATTTCTTAGGTTTGAAGGTGTGGGAAAGTGCAGGTGACTATACATACAATCATTTGAAGCCTCTTCAAAATCTCAATTGAAAACCCTTAGCAACTTCTATGGTACCAAATCTAGATTCTGAAGTTGAACGCTGATTTGAATTTAGATTTGGTGGATCCTTCAATTGTTGAAATTTCTAAGTCTATCTGTTAGAAATAAACACAATATAGCTTCAACATCTATAGATCATCAGCTGAAAGAAAACAAACACACAAGTGACACTGTTATTTTTGGACAAATGTCCCCGGAAAAACCCAATGCGAGAAAACCGGTGCAGCTATTCTGAGGGTTTATTATTATGCAGTATTTCCTTGAGTACAACTGGGTGCCAAACTAGCTCACCCGACAGAGAAAAATAACTGGCAGCAATACCTCTCTATTCGGAAACAGGTATTCAGAAAACCTGTCCCATGAAACCCTCTCCAACGACTCTAAAGCTCTGCGCTAGCCCTTCTGGCCTCTGTGTCAACCCCAAACCCCTCTGCGTCAGCCCTCTGAGGCACTGCGCAGCCTCTAGGACCCTCTGCGTCACTCCAGCTGCTCTCTGCGTGGATGACACAGTCCCTCTGGGCTTTACGTTGTCTCTGCTAGGCTCTGCGTGGCCTACTCTGGCTGCTACTTCTCGCTCTCTGCCTTTGCGCTGGTCTCTCGGCATTGTCTATGCCGCTCTGTCCAGTATTCACTACCCCTCGCTGCTAATCATTGATTCAACTTTGCTTAGCAACTCTGCTCTAGCAAATCGAATGACAGATCACTCTAGTGTATCATCCAACTGACCCTCAAGCCTTCTCTTATACTTTTCTCGTTGGTCGTTCAATGGCCGAGATTAAATCTCTAATCAACGGATAAGATTAGATTTGGCTTGATTCATGTCTTTTGGAACCTTCTAACCCAGTTTTATATTAATACCCATTAATATTTTATTTTTCCTCAGTTTAGACTTAGGAACTCCATTAAAAATATTAATTATTTTAATATCTCCCAAACCGGTTAGAATCTGCCCAAACCATTTCTGGGTCCTAGAGATCTCATGTGCTTTAACCTCTCCATCAATTTTCATGGCTAGAACACATCCGATGCTACCCCAAATCAACATCAATGTATAAAAAGTGGATTCTATCTTTCATGTATTTGGTTAATACTAGACTTGATATATGTTTTGCAATGAACTCTTTGAGCTAGTAAATGGTTGAGACATGGCAAATATACTGGGTAGCTGCAAAGTATGTGCTCCTTTACTTGAAAGATGCAAAACATTATGGTCTGTGGTATGCAAGAGACGGTGAATTGATGCTACCTGCACTTGTTGATTCTCACTTGGCAGGGGATGTTGGTGACAAGAAGATTACTTTAGGCAGTTGCTTCAATTTGGGTTCAGGTCTGATATCTTGGTTCAATAGGAAGCAGGCGTCAGTGGCATTGCATTCAACAAAGGCAAAGCACATGGCAACCAACATTGCTAATTGTGAAGCCATCTAGCTTTGCAAGCTGATGGCAAAGGTAGCAGGTGAGATGGTGGAACCCACTATGGTCTATTGTGCAGATATTTTGACTAAGCCCCTGCAGAGGGGAAGTTCGAGATGTTGAGACAGAGACTAGGTTCAGTGGAGAACACTTTCCTCAGTTAGAACTTAGAGGGTGTGTTAGATTTTTATTTTGCTTAGCTCTGACCGTTTTCTCCACAGCACTAGGGTGCTAACGCAAAAGGTAAAACAGCAGTAAGAGTGCATTTAATGCAGTTTTGTGCAGTAGCAGTTATGATAGCAGTTTGCCTAGGTTTCTTGTGCACAGCAGAATATGAGAGGTGTGCAGTTATGTAGGAGAGCAGTGAGTGAATGCATGCATCAATATAAGCATATTTCCAGTGTTTCCACCTTCAGTAAAACTCAATTTACCAGCTGATCCAGATTTAACTAGTTCCAGCTTCATTTCAGTTTCTACTTCAGTTAGTTTTCAAATCGCAGTTTGCTTTTTCTAGTATTAGAAATAGGCACAGGAGTTGGCTTAGCTTAAGTAGGGTGCAAATATCTAAGAGCCGCTACTTGTATGAATGCATGCTACTCCTTGTTGAGCATTCTAATCTAGGCATCCTCCCGTGCAGGCCTAGGGTGCACATCCATAAGCTAGAATTAGAACCTAGTCACAACATAGGGATAGAGTGCATTGATTGTAAATTTAGCTCCTCCTAGTCCATAAAGGAATGAGAGGGTCTTACACTGGGTTGGTATGTGAGATAGCTTACTGTTTTCTAGATTTAATATAAAATATTAATGCAGATTTGAGAGTTTAATGTTCTGTGTATTTTGTCAATGTTTCCAGCAGCACGTGTTTTTACAATCTAGTATTCAGAGATAGCAGTTTTGATGAAGTTTCACTTTTAAAGTTATTTGGGTTTTGGGTAATTTTTTGAGTCCAGAATCAGCTTACAATAGTCTGAGAAACGACACTGAAGGTAATAACAGTTACCAAAGTGGTCAAAACAAAGGTAAGAGGAATATGCATTGTGTTGTGAATTAGGAAAGTGTAGGTAAGGGTGAAGCTATGCTTAGGGAGACAAGCTAGATACATGAGGAGAAGACTACACCCACGTTGAAAACCTCAATGTAATGATGGACATATAAGGCCATCACAGTTGCTAGTTTCGAATGGGTGATGAATGTTCCAGGAGGTTAGAAACATATATACTTTTGAATTTGAAGATACAACTATCAACTGCCACATCCCAGATTTTTTCTTTCTCATGCTGAAAACCATCTCCATCCCCTGGAAGAGTGTTCTAGAAAGCTGCCACTGTCTGCAGTAATTTCACTAGTGTCCTGATAATACTCTACTGATTTAAGGGCACCAAATATAATTTGGGCATTGTAAGGTTGATAATCTTTTTGTGCATTATCTATCTAGTTAATTAAGATTGGTAATATTTTTCTTCTTTATCCCAAAGCTTGATGATATTATTTCAATTTTGAACTCTACCAACATCGTTTCAACTTCCCAAAAAAACATCAACTTCCAGTAAGTTTGCATTGTATTTCAAGCTTTGGGACTCGCCAATACAATGATGAAGAGAAACTTGTTGATTTACTGTCTTAGGCATTGTCCCTAATATGAAATGGACTCTGACTTATATTTTCTTTATAAAGGTAATATTTGAGATGGAAAAAGCCAGGTGATCTGCAGACCAGGGCGAGGGATATGTCCGTGTATCTTGTAATTCTAATGAAATGCCGTGCCAAAAGACATATTAATATTAATCTATTAAGGGTCAAAAAGCTTGGAGTGTTGTCATTATCCCTCTCAATAGATCCAGAATTAACAAGGATCTATGCTATTTGCAGCTTGGAGTGTTACCATTATCCCTCTCAATGATCAATATGGATCTATGCTATTGAGATTTTTGCCCTCATTCCATAAAGATTATTCTATAACTCGACATTACTTCAAATCTCGCACAGGAGGAGATATTCCTCTACGTTATAGAAATATACAAATAAACTGCATATTATTTTCATTTTTCACACAAATAACTTTGTTTTTTCAGAAATGTACAAATAAACTGCATATTATATTCATTTTTCACACAATTAACTAACTCTGTTTTTTCCCATGGAATTGTTTGTCAGGCCACATTAAAATCTCCTTCTGTAAAGAACATGGAGAGAGCCCTATACCTGAATTTTACTGTAGGGCTTTTGCCGTTATGGGTTGTTACTTTGGTGGGATACTGGGCATATGGTTCATCAACTTCAGCATACCTTCTCAACAATGCACAAGGACCCAAGTGGATTAAAACTCTGGCAAACATTTCTGCTTTTCTGCAGACTGTGATAACAATCCATGTACACATCTGAGCCTTAACCCATTAATTTTGAAGGGAAAATTTTTCGTTCTCTCAAAATGCTTTTTAACAGACAATGGTAATGGCTCTTGTAGATATTTGCAAGCCCAATGTATGAATATTTGGATACAGAGTACGGGAGGAGCACCGAAAGCATTTATTCCGTACACAATTGGACCGTGAGACTGGTAACTCGAGCAACTTACCTGATAGTGACCACATGTGTGGCGGCACTGTTTCCATTTCTGGGGGATTTTATGATTCTCACAGGCGCACTCAGCACTTTCCCCCTGACATTTGTGCTGGCAAACCATATGTATATTAAAGTGAAAGGAAATGATTTGAGTTTATTACAGAAATCGTGGCATTGGGCGAATGTATGGCTTTTTGCCTTGTTGGCAGTAGCAGGGGCCGTGGCTGCTGTCCGCTTCATTATTATCGACTACAAAACATACCACATTTTTGCTAATCTGTGATCACAATATTTATTCTAACTTGTTCCATAGTTTTTCAACTAACTTATTACAGAATCGTCCCTGTATTCATTTGAATTTGGAAATGATCTCAGGGTTAACCGTGACAGCCGAATTTGAATACATGATCCAGTTGCTGTTTGTGTCTTCGATTGGAATTCAGCCAATTCGATGTTTTAGATTGGAATTCAGCCAATTCGATGTAAAACATCTAAAAGTGAAATTTTTATGAAATCAATGCTACCTTTCATAATTACATAATTACGCCAAATACGCGTAAAAGTATTTAAGAAAAGTGAAAAAATTACGAAATTAATGTTATTTTTCATAATTATGCCAATTGCGGTTAAGGTTTTTTAAGGGTGGAAATAGGTTTCAGATTTTAAAGGTTTTTAATAATAAACATTTAAGATTTAAGTATGGGAATTTTTGCAGTGTATTATATTAGATATTATTTTGGGATTCAATTTTATTAAGTAAGTCATTTATCTATAATTATTTCCATGAAAAGTAGTTATAGCTGACTAATTTCTTATGATTTTTGAATAGTTTACTTAACACTCATTGCATCATTGCATCAGATGAGTCATTCATCTATGATTATTTCCATGAGTAGTCATAATTGACTAATTTTTCATGATTTTTGAGTAGTCCACTTAGCACTCACTGCATTGGGTGATGCTCAGAAGAAGTGGGATTGAAACTAGTGAAATGAATCACATAGCGGCAATCATCACTTCCAAGGCTTCCACCCGGTAACCAAGACTTCCCGCGAGATCACATTTAAAATTTAATAAAATAATTAAATTTATTAATATAATTTGTAGTTATTTTATTTATTATTAAAAATAATAATTTTTAAAGATATTTAGTTGATTTTTAATTTTAAAATTTGAATTTTTGGATATTTTGTTAGTCTTTTTTCTTACTTACATCATCATTCCAATTTTTATAGTGAAAATATAAATGTTTTTTTCTTCAATATTATTATGTACGGTTATTAAAAATTTAAATTAATAAAAAAATTAATTTTTTTATTATAATTTAATAATTATTAATGGTTTCGTTATTATTTTGAGTTTTTGTTTTAATAATATTATTAAATTTATTAATTTAGTAGTTATTAATTAACTAATAGATAAAATGGTTTTTGGATAGAAATTTGGCAAGATAAAATTAAGCAAGATTATGATTTCTGATTTCTTAAAATGCATTGTTGAACATATAAATAAATTTAACACTGAGAAAAACTCTTGATACATTGAAATTATGTAAATTAAAAAACTTAAATTTATAATTCTTAAAAATCTCTACTTAATTTTAAGTAAAATTGACAAAAACTAATTATACTATTAATGATTTCATCTTTATAATAAAACCGATATTTACTTAATTTAATATATTAAAACAATAAATAACTTAATTTAATATATTAAAGCAATAAAATTTATATTTATTAAATCTAATCAAGTTGTATTTAAAATTTAAATAATAAATTGTGATTTTTGAATTTTCCACTAGTAATTTAAAAAATTGTGATTTTTGAATTTTCCACTAGTAATTTAAAAAACGAATAATTTAATATATTAAAGCAATAATATTTATATTTATTAAATCTGAACAAGTTGTATTTAAAATTTAAACAATAAATTGTGATTTTTAAAATTTTCACATAGTAATTTGAAAAGGAGAATAAGAATGAGTGTGTTAATTTAATTCCAAATCTATATAAAAATATACACAAACTTTATAATTTTAAAAATAATAAAATGATTAAAATATTTTTTAAAAAATATAATTTTTTAACTAAGAACATACAAGTTATTATCACTTTTATTATATTTAATTTTAAAAACTTAATGGGTGACGATCCATATTATTTTATTTTTACCATAAAGATCTATATAATGGGTAAGGTAGGAAAACTATAGATAATGGGATAAAGTAGAAATTAAATTAAAAATTTAAGAACATATAAATTATTATAAATTTGTTTATATTTAGTTTTAAAATGTTAACTTAATGTATAACGATTTATTTAATATTTTATTTTTGTCGTAAAGATCTAGATAAGGAGTTAGGAGGAAAATTATAGATAATAGAAGATAGGAAAAATTATAAATAATTTGATAAAGTAATAAATAGTAATCGTTATTATAATTAGAAATTGAGTTATTTTTTATTTAAATATAATAAAGAAGAGAAAATATATATTTATCAAAATATGATTTTTCTGAATTGTTTTTAGTGTGATTTTTGGAAGTTTTTTTGTGAGTTTTTCTGGTCAAATTTCTCTAAAATCCGGCAACAATTTATTGAAATCACAAACTTGATGGGTAATCCATGCACAATCAAAGTGTCCTAAGAGTTTTTCAGGGTGTTGAATCCATATATACAGTCAAAAAACTAGTTTAAATAACATAAATCAAGATTTCACCTCAAATTTTACCGTTGGATCCGGAAAGTCCAAAAAGTCGCACTAAAGACAACTCCTAATTTTTTTGTTATGATGATAATGATTAACATCTATTGAGAATTAGAAAATAATTAGAATTCTTTAACAATTCTTTTTTATGCTAAAAAAAAGTGAGGGAAGTGCTCCCAAGTCACCATTACATTTTGAGTTAAAAGGTCAAAAAATTTGGTAGTGTGACAAATATTTTGAAAGTTAGATGAAGATGGACAATCTAAGAGACTGGTTTTCATTTTCAACCCTCCTAAGTTAGCATAGGTGGCAAACTCTTCCATCCCATGGTGTTTTGGCAATTGACCAATGCCCAATTTCACTATGAAGCTCATGGGAATTAGAACCAATATTAGCAATGTTCATTTTCTTCTTAAAATCAGTTAAGAGGGAGAGAATATTTTGGTTTTCAAGATTGGGGTTGATCGCCTCCTTATAATATCGTTGTTTCCTTTTTCCCTTTGGCTCTTTATTTCCCCACAATTCATGCTTAAATTTGGAAGTATTAATATTTTTAATATTTTTGGAATTATACAAGATGATCTCCTCCCTTATTCCTCAATGGTCTAGCCAAGGCTGCACATCCTTATGTCACCCTCACTTGAGTCGAAGGTGGGGGTTTTGGCTAGAGTTAGAAACAATTTTAGGAATCCTCTTGGTATCCATGTTGTATAACTTCTTCTTATACATAAGGTACCAAGTCATACCCATGCTTTCAACGGGTGAAAGGATGACAGGGTGGGTGGTATTTTCTTTAATCTTGAGATTGTAGGTTATAAACTGTTTTTGCATTTGTTTTATCTTTCTCCATTATCCTTTAGATATATTGCAACCCCAAACCTTACATCCATATAAAATAACAAAAGTGACAAGAGTCTCGGAGAGGAGCTTATTTTTATCCCAAATACAAAGATCCATCGACTTACAATTATTTTGAAGTCCATAGTAAGATTTTGAACCTTCGTTTATCAATTTTCCAATGTTATAATTCCAATTGAGCATATGATGGATGTCAATTCCCAGATATTTGTATGAAGAAACTTCCTCCAATGAGATGTTGCCATATATTAAAGTATCATTCATATCTTTTTGTATTTAATTATCATGGTTTTAGTTTTTCCAGTCTTTACAATCATATCCATCTTTGAGTAGAAATCTTGGAGGATTTTGACTTGCTTACCAGGATTGTAATGCTCTCCTACTAAAAGAACAATATCATTGAGATAAAAAAATAAGAGTAATGAACATATTAATGAGCGTGGGGCCAATGCAACCTGCATCTTCCAAACACTCTTTTGCTTATCAATGTATATGCCAAAAAGGGCAGGGGATAAGGGAAGCTCTTGCCTCACTCCAATATGGAATTTAATTTTCTATGAGCAACCCTTAATGGTCCTAAGCTTGACAATAACTTTCTCATACAACATTGTCACAATTATTTCTTCTAACATCTTGTTGATGTGAATTTTATGACCGTTGTCAACAACGGAGAAATGACCCAAATGAGAGCTCTTTAAATAGCCCAATTTGTTCTGTGTGGTCACTCTCAACGGGATTGAAGGCTCCATTAGCCTTTGGATCCTTCCTCTTGCGAAGAAGAAAACTAGGGGAAAACTAATCCTAACATATAATATCTATGTAAAACCTATGTTTAATATACCTAAAACAATAAGTTAATGACTAATGAAATGTAATACAAAAAAGATCACATTAGCGATACAATTGAAATAATGGAAATAAAACAGTCAAGACTTAGTATAGTTCTTAAAAGAACAAGATTGTATATTTCCCTACTAAGGTTTTACGGTATACTAACTAATTTTAATATATGTGTTATTTATAAATTAAAATTAAAACTATGAATTAAAATGCAATACAAGCATATGCTACAGAAAATGTGTTACAGAAACTAGAATGAAGTCTTATAATACAAAAAATGTGCAAAGCTATATTACAATGAAGAAATACCAGATTAAGTGTAACTGGTTTTATGAAAGGTGTTTGTATTTTCCTTGATAAAATATTGCAAAATGCAAACTAATGTTCACTTAATAGATGCAACTATAAATTAAACTAAAAGAATATAATCCTTAATGTGATTTAAATGAAATATTTAAAACTACATAAAAGTAAGTTCTAGTTCTCTCAAACTAACAAAAATTAAACATTGTTGGTTTCAATACCACGAATCAAGAATAGAAAAACATATATATTATAAGCAATTTTGGGCCAAGACATAATATGAAATGAAAAGGGTGATTGTATCATTTTATGTTAAATAATGTTCTAATCATTTATTTATGAGTCAAATCAATAAATAAATAACCAGATGATAATAACATGATAAAAACTACCACCACATATATATCAACTTAATTTGCAAAATGATGAAATTTTCATTGATCTGAGCTAATCAAATCACAGAGATCAAAATCAATGGAGTGTCCAGATCAATGTCACCATCAGGACATAAGTCACTCGAGGATTTACAAGATCTAATTCATGTACAAGAAATTAAACTAATACCGATGAGATTCAAAACCACGTGAGTGAGAACTGTGTGTAATATATAAAGAAGGTTTCAACAACAAGGAAATTCATGTGCAGATAAAGAAATCAATGTGCCACACAAAAAATTGAAGCGTCATGCTCAAGAAGATGATGTTATAGTAAGATCTAGCCAACAAATTATAAAAAGGTGCACCAATAAATTATAAGATCCACCCTAAAAATTGAACGGGTTGAAGATGCTTCATAAAAATTAATGTGCCTCATAAATACTAACATTAAATATATTGAATAGTAACATACTTAACATACTAAAACTTGCACACAACCAAAATAATATTAAACCCTAAATCACGAGTGAATCTCATTCCCCTTCCCTTTGAAAAATTGCAAATATAATTAAATTTTTCAGTAAGGAGACTTCATTGTTTTTTTTTAGTAAGCTTGGCAGAGCTACTTCTTCATCATGTTCAATATATCACCCCCCTTAGGGCGGGGAATTAAACTAATGACTTCACATGAAGGAGTTTCTTAACAGAGCACCCAATCACCGTCTATATAAGACCTCGTGGACGACTTTATTGTTAATAAAAGCTAAAAACATGTGGATATTTTTTTAAGTTTCTAATTATAATATATATAAGGCGAATGGGGGTGTTATTTAGTAGCCAAAGATTGAAAGAAAGCATGATTGACATGCCAAGGTTGGGAGTGGAGTGTGGGTAGGCGAACATAGACCACAGTGCCAAACCTGACACCTGGCTCCTTGGTGACACCACGTGGTGAATGTCTTACTCCCAAGTCAGGGGCCTATTACTTGGGTCTTGTCGTTATAAATGCGAGTAGGTGGTAGAGTTTATGGTGGAGTATGATATACCATTTCACATAAGGGATTATCATGCAATGACAAATATGGTTTTGTTCTCAACAGAACGATTGGTTGAGCTCTCAGGGCCTCTTGACATTTAAATTTGTGAGCTCATTCATGAGCGCATGATAGTTTGGGATTTTCGAAGATTGTGTCAGACATGAGAAATGTCCTTCCCTTAACCTTGCAAACATGGGTATTATCTTTCAATCACATGAATTAGCATTATCAACTTCCCCTTATAACTGCAAGGGTGTCTCCTGCGAGTGGCGAAATTGTTACGTCTGTTGGGGTGGCGACTAGAGCTTCACCAAGTCGTGCAGATTCTAGTATATACCTCACATGCACTCCATGTCAGTAGAAAGCTTGTTTCCTTATTGTTATCATCTAGTTCTTACATTTTATTTTGTTGTCACATACTTTGTCTTCTGGTCCTCTATTTCTTGTTCCGAATGTTTTTGGGAGGGTCAATGTTTTTCATTCTCTTCCTCCATAGTATAGGAACTGGTCCATCCTTTGAATTGGTGGAAATGTTTCTGACCTCGTTGCTTCAAGGCTCAGAGCAAACTGGGATATTCTTTAATTGCCTAGTCTTGGTTTGTGGGGTATGGTACCCAGGCACGTTCTCTATTTGGTTTTAATAGGGCGATTTGGCCTCTTGACCTAATACACTCAAGTCAATCTTCATTTCCTTCTGTGTGTTTTTCTCAAGTTCAAGTTTCTTTGCTCATATAGCTTCTGGAGGTGACGAAGTTCTAGGGTCCTTTATTGTTTTTGTCGGGGTGGAAATCTCGATGGTAAATTTTCCTCTCCACTCCTTACATATTTGTGGATGATACCTTTGTAGCTCGGTTTACTACCTCCCTTATCAATGTTGATCCCTTGTTTGGTTCGCATCTGCCTTATGGTAATTTCTCCAGTCTGTGTTACTATTGTCCCTATGCTCTTATGGCTCCTTGCTAGAGAATGCCAAGTCACAAAGGTGGAATGGCAAGCTTTTCTTCCTCACATCGTTGACTCCTTAGGTGGGATATTGTGGAGAATAATTTTGACTCGATCCCTCCGGACGTAAGGAAGGATATTCTCCTCCTTGAGTCAAAATAATTTGGTGAAAGGTCCTATGTTTTTTATTCAGAGGTTGTTGGGGATAACCTCAAGTGGATATTAGATACAAGGAGATTCAGGAAGCGTCCACTTCATTTTATACATACCATAACATTGCACCAACAAATGGATACCATGCTTCACATGGTTGTTCGGGATAATCAAGTAGACAACTACAAATTGTTTGCAGGTCAGGAGAATATTACAAGGATTCTTTAGGACATCAGGTTCAACCTTGATGACATTGAGACCAAATTAGCAAGGGTGGAGAAATTCGTAGTCTCTGACTCGAAGACTGAGTCACTAGAGGTGAATGACACCCCTGTTGTCATTAATGTCCTGCCACTGAATGTTTCATCTCCGACCGCCATCTCTTGACATGAAAACTCGTCACCCCTATCTCCAGTTATTATCTCAGATTAAATTTTTTTAATGGGTTATGTAGTTGTTATTCCTGAATGGATGATGGCACAATGGCATGGGCTTTTTGGTGTTAGATTGGTTTTCTCTCCAGACCTTGGAAGTTCTTTGTTTGTTTCAACACCTCACACTCATTATTGCTTTTAACTAAAAGGCAACAATCATGTCTCCCTTTTGTTTAAGGCTCTGGGGAATGGTTACTTGTTCTAAGGTCTACTTCACACTTTTTCTTGCCATCATCACTAGCTCTGTAATGCTTCAAGGCATTGGTGGATATAACTGATAGATAAGGCAATTTTGCTTTGTGCTTATGTTTAAGTTTAGTATCTTACTATCTAGGTTGTAATTTTAATGGTTTTTGTGTACACCTGGTTGAGGCATTGGCCTCTATGAGTCTTTTGGTCATGGTTGAGGCACTGGCCTTTATGAGTCTTTTGGTCAAGGGAACAAAAACTGCTATCAATATAATACTCTTTCTTATTAATAGAAATCACTTGCAGAAGCTTATATATATATAATTTTTTTAATTATAACATATAATTAAAATTAAAACTAATTAATATTTTTATTACATAATATGTGTGAGAGACTTTCATTTTTATTATAAATTATTTTTTTGCAATTTCAAGATTTTCCAATTCTAACCAAGACTAGAACCACATGACTTGGTATAAAACATATAATCTAAATTGGTTTAAAATTATTAATTCAATTTTTACTACATTTAAAAAAAATCCAATAAAAAGTTTAAACATACCTTATAACGTCAGACACGTTTTCACTAAGTGAAGGTGAAAATGTTATTTATTGTTAAATGTTTTGGAATTTTAAAAAGATGAAAAGGTTTAGAGTGTTTTTCTGGGAAAATAGGAGTATTATTTTGAGGAATATATATATATGAATGATTTTTTTTGTGATAATAGATGTATATTTATAATCTTTATCATGTAGATTTCTTTTCTGGTTTTTTTAAAATATATTGGATATTTTAATCTTTAATTTTTTGTTATAGATTTTTGTTTCCAATTTCAAGGTTTCCAATTTAAACCAGAACCTAATGAAAAGTTTAAACATTTTTTATAACCTCACACACATTTATACTACAAGGAAGTGAGATTGTAATTTATTTTGGATTATAGAATAAAAGCTCAAGAGGTTTCCATTCACTGAATATTTTCTAAAAAACAAAAAATTATTATTAATTTGAAAAACTTTGTTAAAGATGTAATTACAATTTCCTTCTATTATTATTAAGTTTTGTCTTTGAGTTCTTTTTGTTATAATCCATGTATATTTATAATCTTCATCATATAGATTTTTTTTGCCTTAGTGAATATTTTCATATCAATTTCCTCTGAAAAACAATTCTCTTTTCTTTATTTCCAATTATAAAATGTAAACCATCTTCACTTAATTACAAAAATATAATATTTCATCATCTATATAATTGTAATCATTGTTTTTTATCGAAATTATAATTTCCATTTTTCTTCTTCTCAATAATATTAAAATTTATATTTTAAATAAAAAGCCCGTTGGAAACCCATGATTTGGTAAAAACAAACGATATCACAACAGAATGAAATTGTTTCAATTTCTTCAACCGCTACATTACTAGCGGCAAGAGCGATCAAGCCACGTTTAAAATCGATCCAATGTCACATGCAACAATAGACACACACTTTCTCAACACAGTTAAATCATTTTCATTTCCTCAACCACCACGTTACCAGCAACAAGAGAAATCAACCACGCTCAAAATCTTTCCACTTTCAATTGAAATTAAGTTGTAATGCTTTGCACTCCTAAAAATTGCAGTGGTCGATCAACTAATCAAACTATGCATATTCAGTGGACAATCGATCCTATTAATTGATTTAAAAAAAAATGAAATTCTACAGCCCCTCACATGCACTCTAAGTTGAAATAAATACATTTATTAGCATAAAAATTGACTATTGGTTGGTTGATTTGAGAGGACTGTTAAAATACGCAGGAATCGTGGTAAATTTTTTTCAAGAAAATTTTCCGTAACAGTATATGAGTCATGTTTTGGATGGTGGAAATAGATTCAAGGCAATCAAAAACTGTAACAACTAAACAAGAAACTTATGAAATATACGTAAAAAATAAAAAATTACCTACACCCACATCTGACCTTGGTTACAGAACCTGTCATATCTTATGGAATTATTAAATACATTTATAATTCAGGAAAAAAAATTACCTACACCCACATCTAGCCTTGGTTACAGAACCTGTCATATGTTACGGAATTATTAAATACATTTATAATTCAGGCCCGTAGAACCAGACAACTCTTAGGTAATTTTATAATACACAGTTTACAAAGTGGACATGGAGATTGTGTTTTAATGCACATATGATCTCTGGTGATTTCTTCGTCCCTGCCCAGACTTTGACAAGTTGGCTCTTGTACCCGAAGACACGCGACATAAGACTAGTCGATGAGGCTGCACGCACCTGCCAACTGGTTCCACCCGTTTGTGACAATTGCCATGCTTTGCATCCGTTGATCTTGACCAAGCGATCCGATGGTGGAGGGAGTTTAGGGTTTAATCCCCTAACCAACTCTTCGCACTCAACAGTTGGTAGACTCATTGTTGTTGTCGTTTCGAGGGTTCTTGCTGCTCTGTGAGGGTTTGAACTGTTGAGGGTTTCAGTCCGCCTTCTGATCCTTCTAAGGGTTGCGATGGCATCAGTGGTTACACCTACGGTGGCAGGTAACCCCAAAGGGCTAGTAGTATATTATTTCATTTGTCTACATAGTATGAAATCAATTGTTGCTTGGGGTTTCAGTCTGGTATCGAGTTTAACGTTTCGCCTCCGCCACACAGGGATGGTTCGAGGGGCTTCTAATGTTGCAGGGAATAGCTAGTTCCAAGGGCTACTTCCAGAAGGTGAACCCCAATTGCATAATCCCGCAGTTTGCAAAGCTTTGCCTCTTATTGCTAAAAGGTTATAGATTTTTTTATCGTTTCATTATTTCCTTATTGAAGTTGCGTTTGTTGTCACACAGGTGGACTACACAAAGCAAAAACTCTCCCCACTCAAGTAAACGCTCCTCCTTTGGCATCGTTATTTAGTCTATGCGGTAAATTTGAATGTATAATGACTTCATTACTTCTGGTATTTGTATCAGGTATTTACATATCATTTCTTAGATAGTTATTTGACTAAGGCTGCTACCCTCAAGGGGTTAAGCGCTTATGGCCTCTCTATTGATTTCCAGGTTGGAACTTTCACTTATTGTGCATGAATTTAAGTTATAGAATGTTTAATTGATCGAGAATAGAGGCTGAGTCCTTGGCCGAGCTTTAAGCTGAAACTGGCTTGAGTTTTTGGGTTTTAGTTATTTAAAAATATACAGTGATTGATCGAATATTGTGCATGGCACTTATAATTTTGTGAAAGCTCCTGACTTTTAATCGACAAAGGGTTTTGGGGGTTTCTTTCCTGGTGTAATGTCATGGGTTATTTATATATATACAGGATAGTCCTTGTTTTAAGGTCCTGGTCGTGCCGACCCACTCAGGATGTCAAGAACGTTTCGAATTGAAGCACTATGCTTTTAATTTATTACTTTAAAACTTGTTTAATATATTCCGCTTGTTATATGGTTTAAGAGGAAATGTAATTAATTTCTTTCTAGCTTGCCTTCTGGGCCGAGAATGCCATTTCTTTTCCTATTCAGAGCATTGGTTGTTTCGTTTGACATCTTCAGAATGATTCTAGTTAAGATTGAATAAATCTAGTCTTTCTATTGAATAGCATGCGATTTACTATTGACTCATTTATGCAGTAGTTCGAAGTATCATAGCTCGTGTATATATATGATTATGGATTTAACGTTATAACTAGATTTTACTATAGTTTCGTAGTATTTATACTGAATATTCTACAGAACTTCTCATAATATCTCATACCAATTGTCTCATTGTTGTACTATAATAATTTACCCTTAATATTTAAGAGCAATTGATTGTGTAATTATTGAATGAGCATATTCTTCCATACTTGCTAATATTAGTTGTTAATTTCATGCTTGCCATAATAAACTGTCTATGATTTAATTTATGAGACAGGTAACCTCTACTCTCTGTAATCATGCACTTTCAGGGAATTGCTTTCCTGAGTTTATTATGCTATTTAAGAAATTCTTCTAACATCAGTTCCAAAATGACAAGTTCTACTCTATCATTAAATTGATTTTCATAGTCCAACATTAATATATAATGAAACTGCCTATAACACTTATCTGTTCAATGTTAGTAACATGTAATATACAAACACTTATAGAAAGTCTCTCCTCCCAGCCACGATCCTGGCGATTACGTCCAGACCCTCCCCCGAGCACTTTCTTCTGTTCATAATAAAATGATTTCCAGTCACAATCAAGTACCTTGGGCCTCCAGACTCGTGTCCCGCCTCAATTCTTGTACTTCCACCAACTATTCTTGAGAATTCTCTGTTAAGTTATGGTATGTTCTATGCTTATAACAGTTTACTTCTTTTTCTTATTATATTCCACCGGTTAGCAATCACATGTACATAAAGTAAAGTACAGATAGAACATTAAACGATCAACAGAAAACAAGCCAAGACAAGAGACACAAGATGTGGCGGCTAGCCAGGGACAAACCCCACAATGTGTGGGGAAACCCTTTGATCAAATCTTCTTTTATCTTCAATAATTCAGCAGAGAGAAATAGTACAATAAATCTGATTCATATCAGCAGTAGCAAACCCTAGATCAGCAGCATCAGCATTAGCGGCTTCATTATCAAACTAGGGCAAACAATATTTCACAAACCGACCGTCGAATTGACTTCATTCCACCACCAAAAGTTTCGGCTTCCAGAGGAGGTTCAGATGAACCTACAGCACAGTTCATATGAGGAGATCTTCTAGGCCACGCAAGTAAATCTTTACTTCTGCAGTTGCAGCTTTAGTTTCAGCAGTTTCTGGCTTCAAACTAGGGCAGTCGATATCTTGCAAACCGTTCGTCGGATTGACTTCATTCCACCACCAAAAGTTGCGGCTTTCAAAGGAGATTCAGATGAACCTACAGCGCAGTTCCAAAGAGGAGATCTTCTAGGCCACGCAAGTCAATCTTTACTTCTGCAGTTGTAGCTTCAGTTTCAGCAGTTTCCGGCTTCAAACTAGGGCAGTCGATATCTTGCAAACCGTTCGTCAGATTGACTTCATTCCACCACCAAAAGTTGCGGCTTTCAAAGGAGATTCAGATGAACCTACAGTGCAGTTACAAAGAGGATATCTTCTAGGCCACGCAAGTCAATCTTTACTTCTGCAGTTGCAGCTTCAGTTTCAACAGTTTTCGGCTTCACATGTGTGAGAGAGAGAGACCCATTTCAACGCAGTAGAGAAGAGACTCATATCTGCGCAGTAGAGAGAGAGAGATGTGATGAGATGAGTGAGTCCAAATGAGGAAAAGTCCTCTTATATTTATACACAACGTTGGTGGGTGAATAGATGCGACTGTTGGGCTTCTGAGCCTACATGAGTTGTAGGTCGGCTTGATAATAATTCCATAATCAAAATAAATTCATATCTCCATGAATACTTATCAGAATTGGATGATCTTTATATCAATCCTACACCTCTCGACGAGAGGAATCTAATAAAAATATTATCATCCATGAATAAGATGACCCACATGAATTTTTGCCCTGGTTGCCAATTTTAACACTCCCTCTCAACCATGGAGAACTTCATCTGCAATTTGTCTATCGGTCGTTACTATTCATCCATCAAATGCACTGCCCTGTATAGCCTGACCCTTGCCCTGCTTTGCTCTATTCTGCCTGTTCTGCTTTGTCTTGTTCTGCCTGCACTGATCTGTACTGTTTTTCTCTGTTCTACTCTGCTCTTGCATTGTTCTGTTCTGTTCTGCTTTTGTCCGAATTATGAAGAAGAAGAAATGATCGAGGATGTATCATACTGACTCAAAGTCAGTCTCAGAGTATGTACCACTGGTCCCAGACCAGTCTCAACCAACCCAAAGTCAGCGTCATAGTGAGTACAACTCCAATGGTCCCAGACCAATATCATCCTCCACTGACTCAAAGTCAGTCTCAAATTATGTACCACTGATCCCAGACCAGTCTCAACCGACCCAAAGTCAGCGTCATAGTATGGTACAACTCCTACCACTAGTCCCAGACCAGTATCATTGATCCCAGATCAATGGAGGTCATCCTAGCGTAGGGAGTAAGGTAGTTACAATGATGCGTCCATCGGTACTACTATGGTCCCTAACTTCATTTCCCTGCTCATTGATCAGATGAGAGGTACTTCCCATGAGTCCCAGACTGCATGGGTAGGATGCCTCGACAGGGGAACTAATCAATCCTGTCCTCACAGGAGAACACATCAATCCTGCTACAATTGCCATGGAGAACACATCAATCCAGGCCTCACAGGAGAACACATCAATCCTGCTACAATCGCCGTGGAGAACACATCAATCCAGGCTGCCATGGAGAACACATCAATCCAAGCCTCACACGAGAACTAATCATCGTGCTACACAGGAGAGCGAATCATCCTGTTCCACAAGAGAGCAAATCATCTTGTCCCACAAGAGAGCGAATCATCTTGTTCTAGTGTGCACCACCAGGGGAGGGTGAGTCACCCTGTGGTCATATGTTGCTCCAGTAGGAACCGCAAGCCTTAGAGCTCCCAGAGCTCAATGTATGCAACATGCAGGACCCTTGTACAAAGGTTTCTTGCCGACTCCAAGTCATTTGGGAAAATCACAGATTAGATCTTTCCTCGGGGCTTTGACAAGGTGTATCAACCTGTACATCATCTTAATGTGATGGATCTTCCTTGCTCATCAACTTACCATATCCCAGATGATGTCTATCTACTGGAGCAATTAATGAATACGGGATTCCTCAATAATCGAATCCCACCTCTGGTTGTTACAGAGAATCACAGTGGTATCCAATGTAAATCCAAACAGCTCACTGAAGAGCTTTCGCAACCAGACTGCCTCACACGAGGTTATGCTAGCAACAAATATCCTGCTTCGGCGGTGCTCAAAACCACCGACTTCTGCTTCCTGCTCATCCAGGATATCGAAGCAGATCCCAAGGTGAAACAGTACCCGGAAGTGCTCTTACGGTCCACCACACTGCCTGCCCAATCAACATCAATATATCCAAGTAGTCTCACATCTCCGGCAGTGTATCTTAATCCATGAGAGATTGTGTCCTGAAGACATCTCAGAAGATTCCTGGCATCAATCCAGTGAGGCTCAACCAAATATGAGCTCACAATGCTAACTGCAAAACATATGTTCGGACGGAGGTTCACCAAGAACATCATTGCGAATGAGTTTTTGAAACTCAGAGGCATTTCCCAAGTCTGGTCCAACATCACTACCATATAACTTCTAAAAGTTAAGATCCTCGAGGTAGTCACAGGCTTGCAGTCCATCATATTGAATCTTTCCAACATATTTACCACATATTTTCCTTGAGATAGGAAAATTTCCCTTGGCTTCTGCCACACTTCAAGTCCTTGGTCCTTCATTTCAAATTCAGCAGCCATCTCCCTCTTACATTTGTGAATGAGAGGGTTTTTACCTGTTAGAAAGAGGTCATCCACATACAACACCAGTATGAGAGGCTTGTCATCTTCAACCTTAAAGTAAAGATTAGGATCAGCTTCACTCCTAGTGAATCCCAGCTTCATCAAGTAGCTATCGATCCTCTCATACCATGCTCGGGGTGCTTGCTTCAGCCCATAGAGAGCTTTCTTCAACCTGCATACATGAGATTTTCGATCATAAATCTCAAATCCTTCGGGTTGCTCCACGTAGACCTCTTCTTTGATCGAGCCATGCAAGAACACATTCTTGACATCCATATGATGTAGGTTCCATCCTTGTGAAGCGGCAAGGGCTATGATCAAGCGGATGGTCGTATATCTGACAACCGATGCAAATATCTCATCATAGTCTATACCTTCCTGTTGGGAGAAACCTCGAGCAACAAAACGAGCCTTATACTTTTCCGTGCTTCCATCTGCTGCATGCTTTATCTTGTAAAGCCATTTGGAAGTAACAACAGTCTTTTCCTGGGGTCTAGGAACTACTTCCCAAACATCATTCTTTATGATAGACTCATATTCTTCGGTCATAGCATCCTTCCATACTTGATGCTTGACGGCATCTGAGAATGACGAAGGCTCATTTTGTATGATCGTGCTCATGATGGTCAGGTATCCTTGATACCCATTAGGTTTCTTACTTTCACGAAAGGTTCCTCGGGGTGCAGCATGTCCTTCAGCATCATCAAGTAACCCCTTAAGCCATGAAGGCATCTTCCTAGAAGAGGAAGGCTCATATGGAGGAGGATCAATTGGATCCATGGGTTCTTCTACATCAGGCATTGATTCATCATCCTTTTCTTTCGGTTCCCTGGTGTCAGCTTCTTAAGAGCTACTCAAAGTCAGTAGATTGTCCACCTTGCTGAGAGCCATATCTTTGTCAAAGGTGACATCATGACTAATCACGACTTCCCTTTGACCGGTGGTGAACATTTCTTCAGGAGTTTAGGAACCCAATGCTTGATGAGGGCATCAATTTTGTACATATACGACGGTGATTGTAGTTTCAGCCCATAGAAACTTTGGAAGTCTTTGATCATGTAGCATGGCCCGGACAACTTCCATCATCGTGTGGTTCTTCCTTCCTGCCACACCATTCTGCTCAAGAGGATGTGGTGTAGTAGTCTCCCTCTTAATGCCAGCCTCAGATATGCCTGAGTGAACCAACTGTAATACATCGGAGGTCTTGCTTTGGCTTGAGGGGAATGGTCCCCTTTTGAGCTTTCCTTCGACACATCCCGGACATACACCTTCTTTCTCTTCTTGGAATTCGGGCATCCCTGTCACCATTTGTTTTACACCAAGTAGAGCTTTGTAATGAAGGTGGGCAAACCTTTGATGCCAAAGTTCGAACTGAAGAGTTGTGTCACAAGACATGACACCTAGCGGACTTCCATCGACCTGATATGATGAATCAACACTAAACCCAAGAGTAAAGGCATTTCCATATACATACCTTGCCATTGCTTAAGGTTACCTTGTAGCCTTTGTCTTCCATTGCCGAGATGGACACTAGGTTCTTTTTGAGGTCAGGTGCATTTAATACATCCTGGACTTTCTAGCCTTATTGAATGGTTGTCCTCTTCCTCGATCCCCAACTCTCCTCTTACCTTTGCTGTTGAATTTGTCATTCCTTTGATTTTCCATCAGAGGGATTTTGATCATTGTCCCGGTGTGAGTCCTTTCTATCAGGGCACTCCCTTGCATAGTGACCTGCTTTATCGCAGATGTAACATCATCCTTTTCTTCCACCCTTAGGTCCAGCCTTTCCTTTTGATTTAGACCCAGAATTATTTCTTTTCTTAGCATGAGAAGAAAAAGCAGCAGGAGGACCTTTAGGCAAGGGCATTTCCTGCTCTTCTACCCTTGTTTGTTCTTGAATGCATCTAGCCATTAATTCCTCGAAACTAGGAATTACATTATTGTTCAGAAGAGTAGTCCTGAACACATACCATTCAGATGGTAATCCTCCGAGAGTTGTGAGTGCCATTTCTCTGTTAGTAATGGTTTCCCCAATAGATAGGAGATCGTTCTTGATCTCGGTGATTCTTAAGAAGTATGCTTGCATACTTTCATCTTTACCCTTCTTGATTTCCCTCAACTTATTTCTAAGAAACAAAACTTGATTTGCATCATTAACTTTAAATAACTCACAAGTCTGTCGTAGATTTCCTTGGAGGTGTCTAGATCAGAGATGTAGGCCACCAAGCGCTTGTCGATAGAGTCCCGGATGATCTTCTTTGTTTTGACTTCTCCATTTTTCTATTTGTTCCAGGCAGCAGCAGATGCATTTGATGAAGGCTCAACAATATTGCCTCTTACATGGTCCAACACTCCTTGATCTTGAAGGGTTAGATCGATAGACATCTTCCATCCGTGATAGTCAGCTTTCTCACGGAGCTTGTCTTCGGCATGAAAGAGTGTTGAGGACCCCATAGTTCTTTTAGGATAGCCTTGCCAATCTTCTCTTCAATGATTGTTCTTGCTCTTGCTCGGGCTTTGTCTTCACCTCAGCTCTGATACCATGTTAAGTTATGGTATGTTCTATGCTTATAACGGTTTACTTCTTTTTCTTATTATATTCCACCGATTAGCAATCACATGTACATAAAGTAAAGTGCAGATAGAACATTAAACGATCGACAGAAAACAAGCCAAGACAAGAGACACAAGATGTGGCGGCTAGCCAGGGACAAACCCCACAATGTGTGGGGAAACCCTTTGGTCAAATCTTCTTTTATCTTCAATAATTCAGCAGAGAGAAATAGTACAATAAATCTGATTCATATCAGCAGTAGCAAACCCTAGATCAGCAGCATCAACATTAGTGGCTTCATTATCAAACTAGGGCAGACAATATTTCACAAACCGACCGTCAGATTGACTTCATTCCACCACCAAAAGTTTCGGCTTCCAGAGGAGATTCAGATGAACCTACAACACAATTCAGATGAAGAGATCTTCTAGGCCACGCAAGTAAATCTTTACTTCTGCAGTTGCAGCTTCAGTTTCAGCAGTTTCCGGCTTCAAACTAGGGCAGTCGATATCTTGCAAACCGTTCGTCGGATTGACTTCATTCCACCACCAAAAGTTGCGGCTTTCAAAGGAGATTCAGATGAACCTACAGTGTAGTTCCAAAGAGGAGATCTTCTAGGCCACGCAAGTCAATCTTTACTTCTGCAGTTGTAGCTTCAGTTTCAGCAGTTTCCGGCTTCAAACTAGGGCAGTCGATATCTTGCAAACCGTTCGTCGGATTGACTTCATTCCACCACCAAAAGTTGCGGCTTTCAAAGGAGATTCAGATGAACCTACAGTGCAGTTCCAAAGAGGAGATCTTCTAGGCCACGCAAGTCAATCTTTACTTCTGCAGTTGCAGCTTCAGTTTCAGCATTTTTCGGCTTCACATGTGTGAGAGAGAGAGACCCATTTCAGCGCAGTAGAGAAGAGACTCATATCTGCGCAATAGAGAGAGAGATGTGATGAGATGATTGAGTCCAAATGAGGAAAAGTCCTCTTATATTTATACACAACGTTGGTGGGTGAATAAATGCGACTGTTGGGCTTCTGAGCCTACATGAGTTGTAGGTCGGCTTGATAATAATTCCATAATCAAAATAAATTCATATCTCCATGAATACTTATCAGAATTGGATGATCTTTATATCAATCCTACACCTCTCGACGAGAGGAATCTAATAAAAATATTATCAGCCATGAATAAGATGACCCACATGAAGTTTTGCCCTGGTTGCCAATTTTAACATTCTCCCACTGTTTTATTCCACCCAGCTCTAGGAGCTCTCCTGGATCTCTTTCCTCCATCTAAATCCCCCTTCAGGGCAGATGGGTAACTGTCTTTTGTAACTATTTCTTTTAATTAATGAAAACAATTTCTATTTTTGTTAAAGTATCTTGATTCCTAATTACCAATAATTTAGGAAACCAAATATATGTTTCTTGGCCTTCCAGCCTTAGTTATTTATTATTTAACATCATAAGGTAGTAAAACTACATAAATAAATGGTAAAGATCAACTTAATAACCATAGTACTTTTTATGCATCTTGGGGTGTTACATCCCCCCCCCATATGAGGAACACTGTCCCTGGTGTTATTTCTTCTTTCAGAAAAACAACGCCGGATATTTTTTTCGCATAAATTCCTCTTATTCCTAGGTGGCCTCATCCGAGCCGAAGTGCTTCCACTGCACTTTAACTTGGCTAATGACTCGCTTCCGCAAGGTGGTTTCTCTCTGATTGAGAATATGAAGAGGTTCTGCTAGAAACTCTCCTTCCGGTTTGACCTGCACAAAAACAATTCATAGTCACAACCCTTTTTTCAAAAAGTCTATTCAAAAGTCATATATTCCACTTAACTGATTACTTGAATATTTTACCAGTTAATGATATGCTGAGGATTATACACATATTTTTTTAACAAGGACATGTGGAACACATTGTGGACCCGAATGTGGCTTGGTAACGCAAGTTTATAGGCCATCGACCCAATCCATTCCAAGACTTGAAAAGGTCCACAGTACCGGGGTGCTAACTTAGCACAACCCCGCCATTGTAAGGAACTTTTCTGGGGCTTTACTCTTAAATATACGTGATCTCTCGGCTGAAATTCCCTGTATGTCCTATTTTTGTCTGCATACACTTTCTGTCTATCTTGGGCAGCCCTTAGATTTTGTCGAACCTTCTTAACAGTCTCCTCCATTTCTGCTAGCATGTCAGGTCCCAATGCTAGCTTATTAACTGGATTATTCCAGTCTATGGGAACCCTGCACTTTCTTCCATACAACACCTCAAAGGGACTCATGCCCAGTGATTCATGATGTCCATTATTATATGCAAATTCCACTAGGTGGAGATAATCTTCCCACTTCTATGGTTGCTGCATCACAAACATGCGTAGTATGTCCTCCAACACTTGATTTACCTGTTCGGTCTGTCCATCCGTTTGAGGATGGTATGCAGTACTGAATTGAATTTGAGTACCCAATCCTGAAAAGAGAGTTTTCCAGAATGTGGATGTAAATTTTACATCCCTATCGGAAATTACTACCTTGGGTATCCCATGTAGATGAAAACTTCCTTCATAAATATGTCTGTGATTTCCATAGTTTTGTAAGTGGACTTCACAGGTATGAAGTGAGTAGTTTTACTCAATTTGTCTACTACCACCATGATTGAGTCGTGTTGCTTCCTAGTGCGAGGTAAGACGGTGATGAAGTCCAGCGATATAGTCTTCCATTTCCATTCCGGAATGGGTAATGGTTTCAACAAACCTGCGGGGTGCTGGTGTTCCGCCTTCACCAGTTGGCACCCCAAACATTTGGACAAGTATTCTGTAACATCCTTCATTAACCCAGACCAATAATATCCTCTTTTGATGGCTGAAAATAGTTTCTTGTAACCTGGGTGGCCAGTACATGGTTTCTAGTGAAATTCATCCAATATCAATTGTTTAACAGAGTTTTGGTTAGGGATATAAATTCTGTTTTTGAAGGTGAGGATGTTGTCAGAATTTATATTGAAATCTGATTTTTCCTTTTTCAACAAAGCTTCCTTTGTCTACTACCAAAGAAAAGTGTACTTTGGATCCTTAATAGATGCTTCCTTTATGATCTCGGGAATGTTTGAGTGTACTTGACTGATTTGGACCTCATAAATACAATGTACTTTTCTGCTCAAAGTGTTGGCTACTTGATTTTCCTTTCCTTTAAGATGTTTCATTTCAAAATTGAATTCACTTAAAAATGCAGTCCATCTGGCCTATCGATCATTTAAGCTAGACTAGTTGAAGAAATTTGTAAGGATGCTATGGTCCGTTAATAGTATAAATTTCTTCCCCAATAAGTAGTGTCGCCACATTTTAAGTGCATGCACTACTGCTGCCAGTTCAAGGTCATAAGCGGAATATCATTTTTCATACTCTTTTAACTTCCGTGATTCGTAAGCAATCACCTTTCCTTCTTGTGTCAGCACTCTTCCCACACCTTCTTTACTAGCATTCGTGCAAACTATGAACAACTTTTTCGGATCTGCTACCTTTAACACAGGTGCAGTGGTAAGCAGGTGCTTTAATCTTTCAAAACTTTGCTAACACTCAACTATCCATTGGAAAGCATGCCTCTTTCTCTGTAAGGAGGTCATTGGAAAGACGATTTTTTTAAATCCCTCGATGAACTAATGGTAATACCTGGCCAAACCCAAGAATGTTCTGATATCAGCGACGTTATTTGGAGTTTTCCATTCCATAATGGTTTTGATCTTCTCCAGGTCCACCACTATTCCATTAACTTGTATAAAGTGACCTAAGTATTGAATCTGATCTTTGAAAAAATCAAACTTTTCAAATTTAGCATATAACTGATTTTCTTGCAAGGTTTGCAATACTATCCTCAGATGTTCTTTATGCTCTTCCTAATTCTTAGAGTATATTAGAATGTCATCAATGAAAATCAGTACAAATTTATCAAGGTAGGGATAGAAAATACCGTGCATCAGACTCATAAAGGTGGCTGGGGCATTTGTGAGGCCAAATGGCAACACCACAAACTCGTAATGACCATAACGAGTACGAAAGGCAGTCTTATAAATGTCCTCCTCCTTTATCCTTATTTGATGATAGCCGGATCTTAAGTCGATTTTCGAGAATACTTTGGCTCCTTGCACTTGATCAAATAGATCATCAATACATGGTAAAGGATATTTATTCTTGATGGTTAGTTTGTTTAATTGGTGATAATCGATGCATAATCTTAGGGTCCCATCCTTTTTTTCATACAAATAGTACGGGAGATCCCCAAGGGGACACACTGGGGTGGATGTACATTTTTACTAGAAGCTCCTAAAGCTGCATTTTGAGCTCTGCTAACTCAGGTATGCTCATGCTCACCAGGAATTAGCTCAATGGTGATATCAATATCACGCTTGGTTGGTAAACTTGGAATGGACTCAAGAAATACATCAACAAATTCCTGAATGATAGGAATGTTTTCCAAAGAGGTCATCTTATTCTTGGTGTTTGTAAAGCCCGCTTGTACATTATATATTTGAAATCCTTTTCTGATACATTTCCCTAGTTGACTAGCAATAATAGGACGTAATCTAATACTGGTTTTAATTCCTTGGAGTTCCTTCCTTTGGCCTGATTCAATGATAAAGCTGACAGTTTTCTGTTTGCAATCCACCAGGGACCAACATTTTTCCAACCAATCCATCCCAATTAGAATGTCATAAGAACCCAAAGGAAGTATATTAAGGTCAATGTATATGCACTGCCCTGAAATTGTGATGGGGCAACGTTCTGTTTTTGCTCTCACCCTTCTTTTTGTTCCAGTGGCTAATTGAACTAGCCATGGTTTTGGAAACTTACTGCTCTACAATTGACAATTTTCTACCACGTTAGGACTAACATAGCTTAAGCTAGCACCTAGATCAAATAAAAAAGAGACAGGTTTCTTAGCAATCATACCTTCACATTTGATCATGGTGGGTTGATATTCTGCTTGATGATCATCCAGAGCAGCATTAATTTTGGGCATGCTCCTTGCCACTTCTCCAACCGTGGATGCTTCTTGCATATTTGATAGTTGTTCTGTCCTTGCCTTATGCGGACAATTTTTGTAATAGTGGGGTTCTCCACATCCCTAGCATTGCAATGACAGTTTTGATTGCTGGTCATTAACAGATTTAGTAACTCCTTCTGACTGTCTGTTTTTAGAATATGCAGCTTTGGGTTGATTCCTTGCTGGAAATTTGCTAAAAGGTTTTTGCTGTATATTTATGCTACTAGAAAATTTTGGGTGTCTGCTTGGAATCAGGTTTCTACCCTTCTTGTTCGACCCTCCTTTAGGTCCTTCATTCTTCTATTTCATTTGCTGGTAGCAGATGCGGGCTTTCTGCACTGCATCATCCATTGTCTTGGGGTAATCAAATTCTAGTTTCTCCTTCATAAAGTTGGGTAAGCTACTGATGAAGCGCTGAATTTTGGCCTTTTCCTCTTGCATATAAGGCACATAGTGCAGCAAGGAAGTGAATCATGTCACATATTCATCCATGGTTAAGGTTCCCAATCTCAACTCATGAAATTCTTTTTCCTTCTCGTCGTAATAATGCTCAGTTAGATACTTGTCTTTGAAGTGCTTTTGGAATTCATTCCATGTAACCTGCTCTTCATCAATTTTCCTACTATTTTGATTTCTTCCCACCATAGGGTAGCCTTACCCCTTAGCTGATAAACTGCCAATCGTGCCTTCAGTTTATCTGTGTACTCATAAATTTGAAAATATTTTCCCATATCAATTAGTCAAGCTTCTGCTGCCTCTTCTGATTCCCCTTCAAAGAGTGATGGTTTAATCTTCTTAAATTATCCTTGTAGTTCAGTTTTCTGCCTTTTGGTTTTGCGTTGGTCGGAGACATTGTCTAAGTGTCCTTCTTCGTCTTCCCCATGTTTTTCAGTTGACTCCGCGTTTTCTTCTCCATGCTAGGCTGTTGGGTTTTCTCCCGGTCCTCAGCACTGGGATCTGGAAGTCGTTGATTCTGTCGATTGGATAGACTTCTGAGAATTACTCCTATTCTAAATGTAGTCGTTCATTATCTATTCTTAAATTTGTCATTTCAGCACGCAATTGTTGAACAATTTTGAGTAATACCGCATTAGCTTGACGGGATTCCCCACCTAGTTGTATCCAAATATCAGGATTAGCATTCACATACATTGTTTCGGGTGGGTCGGGTGGCCCTGAGTTCCTCTACATTCTGGCCCTTTTCTTTTATTGATGCAGTCTCTGTGTTCACACATACAATTATTTAGTTATTTTTTTTTAAAGAACATATTCATTTCCAGTATATATCTTATTCCCCAAAGAGTCTCAATGTACGAACATGAGCTCTGATACCATTTGTAACAGCTAAACAAGAAACTTATGAAATATACGTAAAAATAAAAAATAAAAAATTTACCTACACCCACATCTGGCCTTGGTTAAAGAACCTGTCATATCTTACGGAATTATTGAATACATTTCTAATTCAGTCCCATAGAACCGAACAGCTCTTAGGTGTAATTCATGTGATTTTATATTACACAGTTTACAAAGTGGACATGAAGATTGTGTTTTAATGCGCATATGATCTTTGGTGATTTCTCCGTCCCTGCCTAGACTTTGACAAGTTGGCTCTTGTACCTGGAGACATGCAGCATAAGACTAGTCCATGAGGCTACACGCGCCTTCCAACTGGTTCCACCCGCTTGTGACAACTGCCCTGCTTTGCGTCTATTGACCAAGCGATCTGACGACGGAGGGAGTTTAGGGTTTAACCCCCTAACCAACTCTTCGCACTCGGCAGCTGGTAGACTCATTGTTGTTGTCATTTCGAGGGTTCTTGCTGCTCTACGAGGGTTTGAACTGTTGAGGGTTTCAGTCCGCCTTTTGATCATTCTAAGGGTTGCGATGGCATCGGTGGTTATACCTACGGTGGCAGGTAACCCCATCGGGCTAGTAGTATATTATTTCTTTTGTCTGCACAATATGAAATTAGCTGCTGCTTGGGGTTTCGGTCTGGTACCGAGTTTAACATTTCACCTCCGCTGCACAAGGATGGTTTGAGGGGCTTATAATGTTGCAGGGAAAACCTGGTTCAAAGGGCTACTTTCGGAAGGTAAACCCCAATTGCATAATTCCGCAGTTTGCAAAGCTTTGCCTCTTATTGCTAATAGGTTATAGATTTTTTTATCGTTTCGTTCTTTCCTTATTGAAGTTGCATTCGTTGTCACATAGGTGGACTACACAAAGAGGAAACCATCCCCATTCAGGTAAACGCTCCTCCTTTGGCATCGTTCTTTATCCTATGCTGTAAATTTGAATGTATATTGACTTCATTACTTCTGGTATTTGTATCAGGTATTCACATATCATTTCTTAGATAGTTATTTGGCTAACACTGCTACCCTTAAGGGCTTAAGTGCTTACGATGTCTTTGTTGATTTCCAGGTTGGAACTTTCACTTCTGGTGCATGAATTTGAGTTATAGAATGTTTAATTGACTAGGAATAGAGGTCGAGTCCTTGGCCGAGCTTTAAGCTGAAACTGGCTTGAGTTTTTGGGTTTTAGTTATTTAACAATATACAATAATTGATCGAATAATGTGCATGGCACTTATAATTTTGTGAAAGCTCGAGACTTTTAATCGACAAAGGGTTTTGGGGGTTTCTTTCCTAGTGTAATGTCATGGGTTATTTATATATATATATATATATATATATATATATATATATATATATATATATATATATATATATATATATATATATATAGGACAATCCTTATATATATATAGGACAATCCTTATTTTGAGGTCCTGGTCATGCCGACCCACTGAGGCTCTAGAGAACGTTTCGAATTGAAGCATTATGTTTTTAATTTATTACTTTAAAACTTGTTTAATATATTCTGTTTGTTATATGGTTTAAGAGGCAATGTAATTAATTTCTTTCTAGCTTGCCTTCTAGGCTAAGAATGCCACCTGTTTTCCTGTTCAAGGCATTGGTTGTTTCGTTCGACATCTTCGGAATGATTCTAGTTAAGATTGAATAAATCTAGTCTTTCTATTGAATAGCATGCGGTTTACTATTGACTCATTTATGCAGTAGTTTGAAGTATCATAGCTCGTGTATATATATGATTATGGGTTTAACGTTATAGCTAGATTTTACTATAGTCAGGTAGTATTATACTGACTATTCTACAAAACTTCTCATAATATCTCATACCAATTGTCTCACTGCTGTATTATAATAATGTACCCTTAATATTTAAGAGCAATTGATTGTGTAATTATTGAATGAGCATATTCTTCCATACTTGCTAATATTAGTTGTTAATTTCATGCTTGCCATACTAAACTGTCTATGATTTCATTTATGAGATGGGTAATCCTCTACTCTTTGTAATCATGCACTTTCAAGGAATTGCTTTCCTGAGTTTATTATGCTATTTAAGAAATTCTTCTAACATTATTTCCAAAATGACAAGTTCTACTCTATCATTAAATTGATTTCCATAGTCCAGCATTAATTTATAATGAAACTGCCTATAACACTTATCTGTTCAATGTTAGTAACCTGTAATATCCAAACACTTCTGGAAAGTTTCTCCTCCCAGCCATGTGCCTGACGATTACGTCCAGACACTCCCCCAAGCACTTTCTTCTGTTCACAGTAAAAATGATTTCCAGTCACAATCAAGTACCTTGGGCTTCCGGACTCCTGTCCCGCCTCAAGTCTTGTACTTCCACTGACTGTTCTTGAGAATTCTCCCACTGGTTTATTCCACTTGGCTCTAGGAGCTCGTTATAGTCAAGTATTTTCATTCCTAATTACCAATAATTTAGAAAATCAAATATATGTTTCTTGGCCTTCCAACATCAGTGATTTATTATTTAACATCATAAAGTAGTAAAACTACAGAAATAAATGATAAAGATCAACTTAATAACCATAATACTTTTTATGCATCTTCGAGTGTTACAAAAACTCTTAGGGTAACCAAAATCTTAAAATTTAATCACTGTAACCTAAATTTACAAAAATTCTTACTAAATTTTATCAAAATTTTACCATCGTGAAGAAAAAACAATTTAGTTAAACTACGACGTTGATTTATGCCTTTCCCTTTTCTTTTTTATATAACTAAAAACTTAAAATTTAATCACTTTAACCTAAATTTACCAAAAAAAAAATTAAAAAAATTCTCACTGAATTTTATCAAAATTTTACCATCGTGGAGCAAAAACAAACAATTTGGTTAAACTACGGCGTTGATTTGTGCCCTTTCCCTTTTCTTTTTTATATATGTTTTACCGATTCAAAGCTCTGACATTCATGTCGTTAATATGTGCATCCTTTGTAAGTGACATGGTAAGCATCCCCATATTCTAAGTTATGAAACTAACGACGTGTTACATACCGCAAGCCCGGTTTACACTCTAATACCAAATAACATAAAGTGTAATAGCCATAAGAAGGATCCATGTTATAGTTTTATTTATTCAATTTATTTCCTTCGTTTGATTTCTTTTTCTATATTTCAATTCTCCCTTTTGTATTTTTAACTTTTCGTATGAAGATTTTTTTTGGTTTTTTATTTCGTTTTTTTATTTACATATATGTTTTATATACCATTTATATATATGTTTTATATACAATTTATATGGTTATTGAATTGAGATTTCTATGATTCATAACAAGTTTATGAGAAAAGTTTTTGTCTATAAATAAATTTATATAGTTTTTATTCAAAATTTATTTTAGTTAACGTGATTTTTCTTTATATTATAATGCATATAATATATAAAAACAATAAAATATAATAATACAATATAAAAAATATATATAACAATAAAATATAATAATATAGTTTTATAATGTATTAAAAGTTTGTTTTGTATATATATGTGTTATATATAGTTAATATACATACATAAAATTATATATACAAAGTTTGTTTTCATATATATATATATATATATTAAAAGAGAGTGAAAACATCAAGACCCATCAAATAAATTAAAGAAGGGAATGGTTAGAGAAAAAACAATTAAATTTTGAAAATGCTAGATTCAATTTGATTAGAAAATTGTTGAAAGGTGGGGTATTCAATCAAAGCAACAATTTTAGAAGGTCCAAGCAAAATCTATCAAGTCATGGCATTGTGAAGGGGATGAGATCTCCTCTATAGGATATGTCACTAGTTATGAAATTTATATGCCTCAAGCATATAGGAATGATATAGACGAACACATCTCATTAATGATGTGATGATCCATAGATGATGAAAGAAAGTTTTAATGAATCAAGTGTCACAAAACATGATCAAACCCTAAAGGACTAGAAAGATCAAAATCCAAGCAATACGGATAGGAGGGATCATCAAGTACCTCATGCAAAGGGGAATTCTTAAAAAATTACAACGGTGCCCCATCATTTTGATAAAAAATGCAGGGGTGTTGTTAGCATGCCAAGAAATGGCGACATACTGGGCGAACCAATTATCTGTGATTAAGTGATTCTAAACCTATAAAGGAATAAAGATTAGATGTTGTGAGGTGTTGGTCCTCGAGTAACCTGAAAAGTTTCATCTCTAGTTTGTATGAACATTGTTAGAAATGTAGCAAGAAAGATTAAATTTGATTTGTGTCTTAGTCAAATTTAGTAATTCGATTTTCCACATTAACAGGATTACTTGGATTGCAGTTAACTTGCGTCTACTAGTTTACTCAATAAATTCAAGTTAGAGGCTAGAAGTAGAGTTATGCATGTAGTGATTGCTAAAATTTAGCAATCTAGTTCAGTTATTTTCAGTTTGACTTAGTTTACTAAGCTCAAGTACCTAGTTGAGTCAGTTGAAGGTCAATTTAGTAGTAGAATTATTGTTAACTCGGTGTTTTCTTAGTTAATCTAGCCAATCAACTAAAAATAACCCAGACATGCATGTAATTCGAATTTCCTGGTTGGAGTGGAGGAAAAGGCACATTGTAATTATCAATTGTATACTAGTTGAGTGTACAGGATTGGAAGTTAAGCAGGTGAATCATTCCTTGGAAATTGTGCAAGAAAATAGGAGAAAATTCCTACTTTTTAGGAGCTAATTTCCTCCAAGATTGTGCAAGGAAATAGGAGCAAGTTGGGGCCTTGAATTGGCTAAGTGTTGGCTAGAGCAGGATAGTCAACAAGAGAACAAGTTTACAGTGCAGGTTGTGCTTCAGGATCGAAGCAATACATTGTAATAGTTTCTCATTCTCATATGATTAATGAAAAGCAGCGAAGGAGTTTTTCCTAGTTGGGTTCCCCTATAAATCATTGTGTTCTTGTGGTGTTTTAATGGTTGCATGTCATTGCATGTGTTTCTAAATTGTGATTTCCTTTTCGAAAAATAGTAGAGGAAATTTGTAATCTCTTGTTTTCAGTTCGATTTCATCAGTAGTAGAAAATTTCTATTAATTTCTACATGGTAGCAGAGCATAAATCACACTAGAAACGAGTCTATGGGGCCTCTCCTTCAGATATTTTGATTTGCATATTTAGTGGAGTAGTTTTCTTTTGTGCGGGAAAATGTCTTTCAATGGATTGAGATTGGAGTATGCCCTTGAGTGAACCTTGAATTTCATAGCCTGGAAGGATAGGATGGAAGCAGTGCTCGATGATAATGGTGTGTTAGAGTACACCAAAACTGACATTCCAAAGGTAGTAGTATTGAATGCACAACAATTAGCCCAGTGGAAGAAGGATAACATAAGCCAGGAGGACCATCCTAGAGGGTGTGAGAGACCTGGTGATGGTTTTGGACCCACCAACATGTTAGGGGATCTCCTCAGTAAGAAGTCCCAACTAGACCTCAAACTGTTTGGTGTAGGAGTCCGAGAAGTGGGTTGTACGGTATCGCCTTGATCGCGGTTGCGCGCAGAGGAAGGTAAGATGCCTTGTTGGTAGTAAGGGTGTGACATGTGCAACAAGCCAAGGAAGGTGCATGAACAGTTCTAACAGATAGAAAGTGAGTTGAGTGTGCCCCTTGGAATCCTGTGGAAGCACGTGGCTTAGAAGGGAACACACGAGCAAAGATGCATCACAAACTAGAAAGCAAGTAAGCTAACAATCCAAAGTGATGGTTAATCCAACAACACATCTCAATAATATTCATACATACTTATATGGAAATAGTCCATACATGCATACTTAAGCAAACAGATACATATATCATTAGAGTAAACAAGATAGTTGAAATACCATAACAACATATTCATGAAACATGATGTTTGTGTTATATTAAGAAGTGAAAGTTCCAATCATATAGTACAACCATGACCAATCACTAGTCCCGATAGCGGAACGTTATAGTCACTGTTGCCTGCTCCTCCAATGAGATGTATTAACTTTGCACTGTGGAGAAGCCAAGGCTCGTTACAATACTCTCCAAGCTTTCTCTAAGATACTCCTATCGAAAGCTTGGATGAACAAATGCCTTATCAATGAGTTATGAGGTACTATAAATAGCAAAGGGTGGGGTGACACTTGAAATTCCCCCTTTTTTACTGTTCACCTGCCCTAATGACTCTTCAACTACTCTATCACTGTTACATTCATCTATCGACACTTGGACTTCCACTTTACAAGATGTTACATTCAATCTGCACATGTACCCATGTGAGACAAAATAGGCTTGAGCAATCCATGCAAGACATCACTAAGACTTGGACGATTGTGAGACGACAAACTCTTCGACATCCTCATGGTGGTCGACCGTGATAAGCTGATGCCAAGCTTGGTGGTCCATGATGGTGTCTGCACGCTCAATGGTGACATCCTGCTGAAAGCAATCTCTTGCCTCTGTTGCATCCGGGTACACTGATATGGCTCCTTTGTCCAACTCGTCTGATAGCATGCGCATGGTCGTCTTGGTGTGGCTGGACCGGCAACACACTGATGCATAGTGTCTGTGCTGATCTCCAAGTGTGTGTTGGTGGCTATGCGCATCAACTGTCAAACTGCATGTTCATCCCCAGTTAGACTAAGTTCATGTCTTTACCTTGGTGAGTGTGCCAATGGGTGGGATCGCATGCGTGCGTACAATGACATGCATGTTGTTGAACTCCCTTGCATGTGATCGACAACACTGCTCACCCTGTCTGCTTTGTGCCAACTGCTGAGATGGATCTATAACTTGTACGGGCACAATTTCATCAGTCTGTGCATGTCGCACCCCTTGTTGTACCTGCTCCTTTTGCAACCTTTCTGTCATCTGTACAGTTGTTGTTCTTCCTTGAGTTGCTACTTCAACACATGCAACTCCTTCTATGTTTCTCTCTCTGCCTTCGTGCATTCTCTGTGTCGTGCCGTCACCTCATAGCCTCAATCTCCAAAGTTGTCTTCATCACAAGTGGATCTGCTTTGAACTTGCAGCTTTGCTCCACCTTCGTGCTGTCAACAACCTTCCTCTTGCATTCGTCGCGTGCAAGTGTGCTACCGTCTGTTGCTACTGGATGTGATGCTGCTGCCATTTCATCTTGATGTCCTTGTCTACGAACAACTTGATGTCTTCATAGGTAGGCAATCTCATAGACACTTGCTCGGCTGCATCTCTAATTGTGCTCTCAACAGTGTCTTTGACTCTACTCTCCTGGAAGCCATTGTGCTTGCGTTGCTGAGAGGAACATGAACACCTGTGATACCTGGAGACGTAGCAACACTCATGGCAAGCAATATGTTAGTCGAAAACCAAAACAAACTAGAGGACTGACTTGCAACATACCTGTGTGACTGGTCGTGAAGATTGCGCAATTTCTGTCGAGAGGTCAGGAGACTGACTGCCAAAACTGCACAAGGCACAATTCGGGCTGTCAGGAGGGCTGACTGACTGCTCGAACTGTGAATGCACAGTCCAACCTAGCCCGCTGGATGCTAAGATTTCACAATGCGCAATTTTAGCTGAAAAGTGATGTAGGCCCAGGGACTTTATTGCGCAATTTTCTGGGCCAGCAGTCATTGCCTCTCAGAATTTCACAAAGAAGGACTGGAGGGCACTGACTAGCCATATTTTTGCATTTTCTAGGAGGAAGGCAGGGCCTTCCCTCTCAGAATTGTGCAATGTTGTCCGGGCAAGGCAGAGTCCGGGCCAAGGTATCCCAGACCTGCTGACAGGTGACTGAAACATGAGAAGTTTGAATGCATGATGAAGCTGAGTGTAAACAAGAGTGAATGATCATGCATGCAGACAGTGAGTGCAGGATTTAGAAGATGGGACAGCATGCATGTGTGTGAAGCGGGTCACTGCGACAACGACTGTCAGTGAAAAAACAATGTCATGCATGTGATAACAATGAGATGCGAACGAAAACTGAAACGATGCTTGTACAAACTAACATACATTAAAATGACAGAAAGCGTTCATTAAAATCAAGCAGACATCCCTCACACAAGCCGAAACACAAAAAGCGATAGAAGCACAGTGCAAGACATGCAAAGCGGGCTTACCTCGAAACAACTGAGCTGAATGTGCCGACGAATCCTAGATGTGATGTGGGATGTCAGAGCTACAAGATTGATGTGAGGAATGAGCTCTGCAACGTCCGGTACATAAGTTTTGATAAGATCGAGGTCATGACACGCATGCCACAAATATAGGAAAAGCGACACTTGGTGTGAGGTTTTCAAAATGATCCTTGCGTGTGACCTCCAACTGCTAAAAATAGATCCCTAAATCTGGGGATGCTCTTTGCATGTTGCCTTTTCTATTTTGGGAAAAAACAGGCCATGCATGCAAATCAGGATAGCTCAGTCCCGGAGGGGACTAGTCAACCTAAAGGCACATGCAGCAGTTTGCAAGCCTGGGAGATGGATTTGTGCAGTTTCTGGGTTGAGCAGAGATGGCTGTCCTAGAGGGATTGTGAAATTTCTAGGAGGAACAGGTGATTGTCTCCTAGGATTGCGCAATTCCTAGGCTAAGAAGCTGTTCTGGGATGAATTGCGCAATTTTTCAAAGGAATATTGATAGGAAACATTACGCATTTCTTGAGCTCAACATGATGTCTAGCTGATTAGCACAATTTCTAGAGGGAAGGTTGGTTCCCCTCCATAATTGCGCATTTTTCTGGGGGATCTTCTTGGCCAGCAGATGGTCTAAGTCTGGAAAGACAACCTATGAGGGTAGTGAAGCAAACTGACATGCACAAGCTAGCAAGACACTGAGAAATAATTGAATCCTATATGCTTGATGATGCATGACATGCCGTTGAGGATGGTTGGTAGGGAGGCTCCTAAATGAAGTTAAGGCAGAATTTTGGAGGGTTCTTGTAGCCGCTACAACACTTGGCGACACACTAGTAGAACTCCAGCTCTCTGAATGGACCTTGTTCTTGGAAATCAAGTCTAACACCTCCGGAAGTATTGTTCAGTTTTCTGTTCGTCCTGGTTTCCATACTTGCTTGATTGTAAGATGTAGCATTTGCCAAGCTCTTGGTTAGTCGACACACATTTCAAGCCAAGTCAACACAGTTGTTTTGATTGGGAATGAGGGGTATATTAGTGCACAAGCTATATGGTCATTAGAGTTTAACTTTTCATCTTTGGTGTTGCTCCCTGCCAACAGGCCTGGACAGTACCTCAGCAGAGTCACGTAGGACACAAGCATCGCCCCACTTCCAGCGAGCCTGGTTAGTACCTCGACAGACTTGCATCACCTCTCTGCATAGGAAGCCTTTCTCTTCTTTTGCCTTTTTCATTTTTTTTTCGAATTTTTTCACATTTTCATTTTCTTTTTCATTTTCATTTTCATAACTGTGCATAGCACTTATTCATTTCAGAGGCAGAAGAGGGATCCTAACGTATTAAGAGTAGAAGAGGTTGTTCCTTTAAACAAGTAGTTTATATATACCTCTGACATGCTTGTTAAGGTTCTCCCCCACACCTTACTCTACTTGATTGAGATGACAAGGATTAACCCAAAAACAACCGACTAGAGTAGGTGACACTAGTTAGCACGCAAGCTTCGTGTTTTCACCAAGGTTCACTTTGAACAACACGTATTTTCCATTGATGTGTCATGGACTGAAGATAAAAAGTTCTTCATAAGAGAGCAGACACCAGATAACAAAATGTTGAAAGCTGTACAAGTCCTCTTGTACTTTACCCAACTTGTTTCAAGAGTCGCACACAATCCATGTGAAACTATCTTACAAACGCAAATAAGTAAACAAACAAGAACACAAAGAAAGAAGAAGCAAATGAGTAAGAAAAGTGAGCATGCAAACAAACAAAAAAGCAAGAAAACACACAAGGTAAGAAGCAAACATGCATGCAAGCAAACACTACTCCTACCCCTAAGCTAACAGTGCATGGGTCTGTTCACATGAAGTGATACTTCCAATGCAGCCACCGACGCATTAGTTGACTCATGTTGGTGAAGGCATGGTTTGCGAACAACATAGCTATGTGAACCAGCAAACAAGAAAGATATAACAATGAAGACAGACACACTCCAAGCTTAAATGCGTCCATAGAACAAAAACGAGTGCAAGTGCATGACATGTAGTCCGTGGACATACCATGATGTTGTGTGACACTACATGCATATGTTAAGCACACATATACTCTTCACTATGACATGCAAGCACATGTGAGGAAGGTAGACCACTTACATTGCGCAAGTGTTCTTGCCGAGTAAGATTCCTCCAATGCATGAGTGATGGGATTGTGTAGTTTGAGTGGAGGAAGTGAAATCTAAGTGTTAGATTGTTCTTGAGTGCATATAGATGAGTGATGAGGAGCCTTGGTTGTTTGAACAATTTCCTGATCAGAAGTGAAACCAACCTCAAGACAGTGAGGGTTTGACATAACCATCAACTTAGGTTGAAGTGCCTCGATAGTCTGAGAGGTTTCGACTTCATTGACAGATGGATCATCGTAGACCAGTGGCTTGGATGGATTAACAACGAGTGAATCAACATCGTGATCGGATGATGAGGTAAAGAGATCATGACAACCAAGATCAGAAAAATAAGGATGTTGATCAACATCCTAATGATTTGATGAATCGCACAGAGGGGTAGATGAGAAGAAAAAATCTTCAGCCTCTGCATTTCTAGAAAAAGAAGATGAAAAATAAAGCACGTTTTCATTGAATGATTTGTCCTCTTCGTTGTCAGATGATGGACTAACATCTGGTGTGTTCTGCGAATGATCAACAATAAGTGCATCCATAAACAGAGATACACATGCGAAATCAAGGATGGAAGAATCGTCAGAGATGTCAGGGAAGAACGAAGGAGGCTCAGACGGAAGGGAGTCATCCTTTCCCAAGGTTTGATTCTCAAGCTCCTAGTCACACTCTTCATGAATGACAACATAGGTTGGTTTTGCAACACCAACTTCGTTGATAGCTTGATCCTCATTCACAACAAGTGTAGAGTCCAGAATGGAAGACACAAGACAATGTCATCTAGAAGATCATAAGAATACGAAGATGGAGGTTGAGGTACAAAATACATGTGATAACCCATGGGATTCACAACCCAATCGTGATAACCCATGGGATTCATAACCCAATCTGCGTGACAATTGAAATAAGTGATGTTGGGAGGATGTGACAGTTGAATGGATGTATGTGCTTATTCTCCCACATCACTTTGCGGTGGTGGAGCTGTTTGATGAGGGGATGGCAGACAGTCACTTGTGATAGTGACCGTGTTCGTCTGTGATTGCGCAACTCCATCACCGAAGTATGCTGAGCGGGGCTTGGGCTTAAAATTTCTTTTAGGATTAACATATTTGGTAAGACAGTACTCAAATATGTCCATGAGATACTGGAATTTCATCTGACTTTTCGGAGCTTGAAACTGTAACACATGGAAGCAGTCCTAAAATTCCATAGGCGATTCATGTGGGGCTGATCCGGATTTAAACAGGAACGCAATAAAATACAGAGATAACCATATACACAAAGATGTAGCGGAAATAATACTTCATTTCATTAATGGAAAATACTGAAATATGCTAACAACCAGAATAGAAATAAACCAGCTAGGGCGATGGTAGCTTATCTCTGAGAAGAGATGTGGTGGCTACATGCCTCTGAACTGTTCTGAACTGTGTTACAATGAGGCTCGAAAGCCTATTTATTGTTGAGAAACAATGGAAAACCCTTCACATTCCAAAACCTAACCCTAGAAGATGAAACACCAAATTGTGGGCCCCGTTTTTGGGTAAGTTGGTACATCAACTTTCCGAGGTCGCGAATTGGTCGTATTATCTCCCTTTGACGTGCATGATAGCCCATTGGAAATATCTCTCCAAGGACTACGACGAAAAAGACGATTTTTTGACAGAAAAATCGCTGGTGGTAGATTTCCCAAAAAACGTCGTTTAGGGCCTTAAAATGGCTTCGGAAGTTTAGGACTCGAAAAACTGCTAAAAATAGTAAACTGCGCTATAATTAAGGAAACTGAAAAACTGAAAGGGACAGTTGTGGGGGTCCAGATGGGATAGGTGGGTGGCCACCAACATCCACCTGGATCAGGGGCCTTCCATTGTTGTAACAATTTTTGGTCAAGAGGTTCTGGATGAAAATGATGGAAAGTAGATTCAATGAGATCACATAACTTCTCAAGTGAGTGAACGCTGCTAGGAGGAAGACTCCAGCACCATTATAGTGGGGATTCACGAAGTGTGTATGAAAGCAGCACGTTGGCCTCTTCTGCATAGAACTCATCTGCAAGGAATGCATAGAAGTCTTCTAAGTACTCAAGTCAGGCTACTTCGCCTTCACCATCATACATGAATTTAACCAAGAGATCAACAAACTCCCTCGTGATGTCGAGAGGTTTGACATACGAAAAACATTGTGGAGGGGTGAGTGTGATAGTATCAATGATAGATCTGAAAAGGTTCAAAACTGGATGAGAGGACACAACTGGTCATCTGGTCCTTCTTCTAGCGCCAAAAACGTTGATGGTGTTGGACCTGCCAACATGTCAAGGGATCTCTCCGGTAAGAAGTCCCAACTAGACCTCATACCGTTTGGTGTAGGAGTCCCAGCAGTGGGTCGTACGGTATCGCCTTGATCGCAGTTGCGCACATAGGCAAGTAAGATGTCCTTGTTGGTAGCAAGGGTGTGACATGTGCAGCAAGACAAGGAAGGTGCATGAATGGTTCTAACACACACAAAGCGAGGTGAGTGCGCCCCTTGGAAACCTGTGGAAGCACGCGGGTTGGAAGGGAACACACGAGCGAAGATGCATAAAAAAATCGAAAGAAAGTAAGCTAACAATCCAAAGTGATGGTTAAACCAACAACACATCTCAGTAAGATTCATACATACTTATACTAAAAGAGTCCATACATGCACGTGTAAGAAAATAGATACATATATCATTAGAGTAAACAAGATAGTTGAAATACAATAACAACATATGCATGAAAAGTGTTGGCTCCGTTATATTAAGAAGTGAAAGTTCCAATCACACAGTACAACCACGACCAACCACTAGTCCTGATAGCGGAACGTTACAGTCACTATCGCCTACTCCTCCAAAGAGATGTATTATCTCTGCACTGTTGAGAAGCCAAGGATCATTACAATACTCTCCAAGCTTTCTCTAAGATACTCCTATCGGAAGATTGGATGACCAAAAGACCTATCAATGAGTTATGAGGTACTATAAATAGCAAAGGGTGGGGTGACCCTTGACATTCCCCCTTTGTGACTGTTCACCTGCCCTCATGACTCTTCAACTACTTTATGACTGTTACATTCAACTATCAACACTTGGACTTCCACTTTACAAGATGTTATATTAAATCTGCACATGTACCCATGTGAGACAAAATAGGCTTGAGAAAGCCATGCAAGACATCAGTAAGACTCAGACGGTAGTGAGACGACCAACTCTTCGACATCCTCATGGTGGTCGACCGTGACAAGCTGATGCCAAGCTTGGTAGTCCATGATGTTGTCTGCGCGCTCAATGGTGACATCCTGTTGAAAGCAATCTCTTGCCTTTGTTGCATCTGGGTACACTGATATGGCTCCTTTGCCCAAATCGTTTGATAACATGCGCATGGTCAAACCGACAACACACTGATGCATAGTGTCCGTGTTGATCTCCAAGTGTGTGATGCTGACTATGCACATCAACTGTCAAACTACATGTTCAGCCCCAGTCGGACTAAGTTCATGTCTTCGCCTTGGTGAGTGTGCCAATGGGTAGGATTGCATGCTTGCGTATAATGACATTCATGTTGTTGAATTCCCTTGCATGCAATCGACATCACTTCTCATCCTGTCTGCTCCATGCCAACTGCTGAGATGGATCTATAACTTGTACGGGTGCAGTTTCATCAGTCTGTGCATGTCGTGCCCCTTGCTATACCCGTTCTGCTGTAACCCTTCTCTCATCTGTACAACTGTTGTTCTTCCTTGAGTTGCTACTTCAGCACATGAAACTCCTTCTTTGTTTCTCTCTCTGCCTTCACGCGATCTCCGTGTCCCACCGTCACCTCATAGCCTCAATCTCCAAAGTTATCTTCATCACAAGTGGATCTACTTTGAACTTGCAACTTTGCTCCACCTTCGTGCTGTCAACAACCTTCCTCTTGCATTCGTCTCATGTAGGTGTGTTACCGTCTGTTGCTGCTGATGGTGTTTCTCATTGCGACACTGCTGCCATTTCATCTTGATGTCATTGTCTATGAAAAACTTGATGTCTTCATAGGTAGGAAAGCTCATAGACACTTGCCTGACTGCATCTCCAATTGTGCTCTTAATGGTGTCTTTAACTCTGCTCTCTTGGAAGCCATTGTGCCTGCGCCTTTGAGAGGCAGAAGAACACCTGTGATACCTAGAGACATAACAACACTCATGGCACACAATCTATTAGTAGAAAACCAAAACAAACTAGAGGACTGACTTGCAACATACATTTGTGACTGGTTGTGAGGATCGCATAATTTCCGCCGGGAGGTCGGGAGATTGACTACCAAAACTTTAGATGGCACAGTCCAGACTGTCGAGAGGCTGACTGACTATTGAAACTGTACAATGCACAATCCAGTCAAGCTTGCTGGATCCTGAGATTGTGCAATGCACAATTTCAGCTGGCAAGTGATGCAGGCCCACAGACTGCATTGCGCAATTTTCTGCTCCAGCAGTCACTGCCTCTCAGAACTGCACAAAGCAATACTGGAGGGCAATAACTGGCCATATTTCCACATTTTTCTGGGAGGAAGACATGGCGTTTCCTCTTAGAATTGTGCAATGCTGTCCGGGCAAAGGCAAAGTCCGGGCCAAGGTATCCCAGACTTGTCGACGGGCGACTGAAACATGAGAAGTATGAATGCATGGTGAAGATGAGTGTAAACAAGAGTGAATGATCATGCATGCAAACAGTGAGTGCAAGATTCAAAAGACGAGACATCATGCATGCGTGTGAAGCGGGTCGCTGGGACGACAACCATCAGTGCAAAAACAGTCTCATGCATGCGACAACAATGAGATGTGAACGAAAACTGAAACGGTGCTTGTACAAGCTAACATACATTAAAACAATAACAAGTGTTCATTAAAATCAAGCAGACAACCATCACACAAGCCAAAATACAAAAAGTGATAGAAGCACAACGCAAGACATGCAAAGTGAGCTTAGCTTGAAACAACTGAGCTGAATGTGTCGACGAATCCTAGATGTGATGTGGGATGTCAAAGCTACAATATCGATGTGAGGAATGAGCTCTGCAACATCCAATACATAAGTTTTGATAATATCGAGGTCATGACGCACATGCCACAAATATAGGAAAAGTGACACTTGGCATGAGGTTTTCAAAATGATCCTTGCGTGTGACCTCCAGCTGCTAAAAATAGATCCCTAAATCTAGGGATGCTCTTTGCATGTTTCCTTTGCTATTTCGGGAAAAAACAGGCCATGCATGAAAATTAAGATAGCTCAGTCCTGGAGGGGACTGGTCGACCTGAAGGCACATGCAGTAGTTTGCAAGCCTGGGAGAGGGATTTGTACAGTTTCTGGGTTGAGCAGAGTTGGTTGTCCCAGAGGGATTGCGCAATTTCTGGGAGGAACAGGTGACTGTCTCCTAGGATTGCACAATTCCTAGGCTGAGCAGCTGTCCTGGGATGAATTGTGTAATTTTTCAGAGGAAGCTTGACAGGCAGCATTGCACAATTCTTGAGCTCAGCAGGCTGGCCAGTTGATTTGTGCAATTTCTAGAGGGAAGGTTGGTTCCCCTCCAAAATTGCACAATTTTCTGGGGGAGCTTCTTGGCCAACACATGGTCTAAGTCCAGAAAGACAACCTGTGAGGGGAGTGAAGCAAACTGACATGCACAGGCTGACAAGACATTGAGAAATAGTTGAAGCCTATATGCTTGATGATGCAAGACATGCTGTTGAGGATGGTTGGTAGGGAGGCTCCAAAACGAAGCTAAGGCAGAATTTTGGAGGGTTCTTGTAGCCACTACAACAATACCACATAGTCTCGAATTTACATGGAAAGGAGACCCCCTTTGCTATGTGGAATACCCTCACCGAGCTATTCGAAAATGGTAGTGATGGCGGGAAATTGGCATTGAAGGACAAGATTAGAAACATCTACATGCAAAAAGGAGAAACCATTCCACATTACCTCTCTAGGTTCATTCAGTGTCCAGATGAGCTTGGAGGAGTTGGAGAAAATATTACCTCTTCAAAACTAGTGAGCCTAGCTCTCCTAGGCCTTCCAAAATCCTGACACGACTACTAGGACTCTGTAAATGGAAGGGACAAATTACCAAATTGGGAGAGATTGTGGTCTGATCTAGTGCAAGAATAAATTTGGTGGAATACTAGAGATGGAGTAACATCCAAATATAAGGAGAAAGAGAATTTTTCCTTGGTTGGGAAGGGAAATAAAGGCAAGGGAAAGAAGGCCCAAAGCAAACCCAAAACTAGCCAGAACAATGGTAAGAAGAATGACTTAAGCAAGATAAGAAAATTTCAATACAATGAATTCGAGCACTATGCAACAAAGTATCTGCACAAGATGTCTAACAATAAGCCTTTAGGAGGAGAAGGAGGTGAAGCACTTGCCTCACAATTTGAATTAAACTTCACTCTCATTACATGCATGACAAGCACTGTAATGGGGAGTGTGTGGTATCTAGATTCAGGTGCCTTGTTCCATATGACATGATGCAAAGACTTATTCAATAGCCTAGAGGAGAAGGATCTCCATATGCACATAGAACATGGGGATGATGGGTGGTACAATACCAAATGAATTGGTACTGTAACCTTTAAGAGGGACTCAGGGTCCCACCTTCATTTGAAAGATGTCATGTATGTACCTGGGCTAAAGAAGAACCTAATCTCTATATTTGTATTGGAGGATCATAGCTATGATGTTGTTTTCAATAAGGGGAAAGCCTCTCCAAGACATGTAGCTACCAGGCAAGTGAAAATGATTGGAGTTCGAGTGAAGAATCTTTAGAAACTTGTGGTGAAAGCTGGAGTTGAACTGAGTAGAAAGGTAGGAGAAGTGCAAAGTCGATATGTTAGAGAAATCTGGCACAGGTGCATGGGACACTTACACCATGGGGCCTTGAAGATCATGCAACAGATTACCACTGGTATCCCGAAATGCACCCTTGAACAACATGATGTTTGCAAGGGATACACATTGGAGAAATAGGTCAAATACACCTTCCAGGGCCAAGATAACATAGTAGGAGAAATCTTGGAGAGGGTCCACTCTGATGTATGTGGACCAATTTTTACAACCTCTACAACAAAACACAAGTATTAAGTAACTTTTTTTGATGAATTTTCAAGAAAATCCTCGATCTTCTTCATTTAGAAGAAGGATGAATTTTTCTCAAGATTTGTTGAATTTAAAGAATTTATTGAAAATGAGACTAGTAAAAAATTGAAATCCCTGAGAAGTGATAATGGAGAAGAATATGTATCTAACACCTTCAAGGATATTTGTGCCAAAGAAGGTATTATAAGAGAACTTATAACACCCCATAACCCACAACAAAATGGCATGGCTGGAAGGAAAAATAGATGCATAGTGGTAGAAACAAGAGCCATGTTGCATGATCAAGGGTTGCCATTATACCTATGGGTAGAAGCATGCAACACCATAGTTTATTTGCATAACATGAGCCCTCATAGAATACTTGGCATGGTCACAACTGAAGAATATTTCTCTAGGAGGAAGGAAGATGTATCTCATTTCAAGATTTTTGGAGCTATTATGTATTGTCGTGTTGTTAAGGATTGCAGGAAAAAACTTCAGCCTACAACTGAGATGGGAGTATTTATAAGATACATAAAGACACCACATAACTATAGGGTGTATTTTCTCTCACTTAGGGTGATAGTAGTGAGGAGAGATGTAAAATTTGATGAGGAGAAGGTTATGAGATGCTCTCTAGAGTGAGAACTGAGTATCCCACCAAAGGAGGAGGTGTTAGTTCCAAAGGAGGAGCCTTAGACAGAGCTTCAGGATGTTGTGGAGTAGCCACATGCAGAGGAGCAGATAAGAGGTAGAGTGGAGGTACCCACTCAACCAAAATCTTCTAGAGAGGGGAGGAAGAGAACCAAAGATGCTAACATATTGGTATAGGATGCACAAGAGCATGTGGGAGATCCTACATCTTAGTGCAGGTAGAGGAGGTCACTTGACATGTACACTGGATATATGGCTCTCATGACATAAGTCATTAAGGTAAAGCCTTCTTCATTTGAGGAAGTAGTTTCTCAACCAGTGTGGGTTGATGTCTTGGTCAAGGAGTATGACTCCATCATGAAGAAAAATGTGTGGGAGGTGGTGCCAAGAATAGAGAATAAGTTAGTAGTTGGTTCCATATGGATCTAGAAAGTGAAGCATGCAATTGATGGGAGCATCGAGAAGTAAAAGACCATATTTGTGGCCAAAGGCTTCTCTCAAATAGCAAGAGTAGACTATATGGAAAAATTTGCACCAGTGGAAAGATATTCCTCAATCATATCCATTCTAGCATTGGCTATGCAGATGGGGTGGAAGATCCATTAGATGGATGTGAACAATGCCTTTCTCAATGGTGTTATTTAGAAATAAATTTACATAGAGAATCCATAGGACTTTGAGACATATGACAGGGAGACACATATGTATAGACTTAGGAGAGCCTTGTGTGGTCTCAAACAGGTGCCTCGAGCATGGTACACTCAGATCGACACATATCTTAGTGGATTGGGCTTCACCAAAAGTGAAGCAAATTCCAAACTATATCACATTGTGGTAGATGGCAACCAACTTATCTTGGTTTTGTACGTTGATGACTTGATACTTATAGGGGATGAGAGGTCGATCTTCTCTTGTAAGGAAGAAATTGCAAGTGAATTTGAGATGAAAGAGATGGGCTTAATGCATTACTTCCATAGGTTGGACGTATGACATGGTGATGGTGAGCTATTTGTGATTTAGGGAAGTATTCCTCTGAAATAATTCAGATATTTTACATGGATAATTGCAAGCCTATGGACACACATCTAGTTACAAATTGAAGTAAGGAGATTTCTTCTTTAGGAAAGGTAGTAGATGTTACCATCTACAAAGAGTTTGTGGGATCTTTAATGTATCTGGTGAACACAAAGCCTAACATATTCTATGCAGTTAATTAGTTGAGCCAAGCCATGGTGAAGCCTACCAAGCTGTATTGGAAGGAAGAAAATCATGTGTTGCGATACCTCAGAGGCATAATCGAGTATGGGTTATGGTACAAGAGGACATAGGGAGTGAAGCCCTAAGGTTTCATTGATGCACACTGGGCAAGGATTCCATAAGATAGGAAAATTACTTTAGGTTCTATCTTCAATGTTGGGTCTGCAACTATTTCCTGGTATAGAAGGAAACAAAGGCCTATGACACTCAGCTTAGTAGAGGCTAAATACATGGTTGGAAGTCAAGTAACATGTGAGGCCATATGGACGAGGAAAATACTTGTGGGTATTTTCATTCAGGAGATGGATCCAAAAATTATTTATTGTGATAATTAGAGTTATATTAAAATCTCTAAGAATCTAATATTTCATGATATGTCCAAGCACATTGATATCAGGTACCTTCACTTACAGTACTGTGTACATAGGAGAATTATGATGCTATAGTAAATTCTAATTGAGGAGAAGGATGTAAATATCTTGTCAGAGGAATTTTGAAGAGGCAAATTCAAATTCCACAGGTGCAGGATAGGGGTGGTGCAAAATCCCTTTCTTACTAAGAGGAGTGTTAGAAATGCAGCAAGAAAGACTAAATTTTACTTGTGCCTTAGTCAAATTTAGTAATTTGATTTTCCACATCAACAAGATTAAGAGGAGTGTTAGAAATGCAACAAGAAAGGCTAAATTTTACTTGTGCCTTAGTCAAATTTAGTAATTTGATTTTCCACATCAACAAGATTACTTGGATTGCAATTAACTTGTGTGACATGGCTTGTGTTTACTATTTTACTCAACAAATTTAAGTTAGTGTCTAGAAGTAGAGTGGTGCATGTATTAATTGCTAAAATTTAGAAATTTAGTTAAGATATTTTTAGTTTGACTCAGTTAATTGAGCTCAAGTACCTAGTTGAGTTAGTTGAAGGTCAATTTAATAGTAGAACTGTTGTTAACTCAATGATCTCTCAGTTAAACTAGTCAATCAACTAAAAATATCGTAGACATGCATGGAATTAGGTTTCCTAGCTGAAGTGAAGGAAAAGGCTCATTATAATTATCAATTGTATACTAGTTGAGTGTACAGGCTTGGCAATTAAGAAGGTGAATCATTCCTTGGGAATTACACAATAAAGTAGGAGAAAATTCCTACTTCTTAGGAGATAATTTCCTCTAGGATTGTGCAAGGAAATAAGAGCAAGTTGGGGCCTTCAATTGGCTAAGTTTTGTCTAGAGCAGGACAATCAACAGGAGAACATGTTTATAGTGTAGGTTGTGCTTTAGGATCGAAGCAAGACATTCTAATAGTTTTTCATTCTCATATGATTAATGAAGATCAATGGAGGGAATTTTCCCAATTGGGTTTCCCTGTAAATCATTGTGTTCTTGTGGTGTTTTAATGGTTGCATGTCATTACATGTGTTTCTAAATTGTGATTTCCTTTCTGCGGAATAGTAGAGGAAATTTGTAATCTCTTGATTTCAGTTCGATTTCATCAGTAGTAGAAAATTTCTATTAATTTCTACAAACAACAGTTGGAAATTTGCGACATGCCAAAATAATTTCCACCATAATTCAAAAAAAAATATATATAAACCCATAAATGCAATAGGTGAACTTTATTGATAAAAAGTTTAGGGAAAGACAAGGAAACCAAGTAAATCATAGTTTCTATATTAAATTTAACACCACATACATGATTATTGTTACCAACAAGTGTCTATACCCTCAATAGGATGCATTTTAACCCAATGAAATGCCTTTATCCCATCTATTAGGTATAGATTCAAAGTTTTTGAGAATGTTCACTTTACTTGCAAATTTTCTTAAATTCAACTGAAGTTCGTTGTCCTGGCTTGGTAACCAACTGATGACAGTGCCATTCACAAGTACCAACAAAAGTGAACAATTCATCTCGTGATGAGACCTATTGTCTTTTTGTACTGTGACCAAAATCCATTAGCTTGGCTTAGTGACTAGTAGCGGTAATGTCAATTTTGTTAGGACCCATGATCATGGTAAGTTGGCTCGTAATGAGATATCCTATCCTAAATTAATCATTTTATATTAATGATAACTCTTTAATGAATTACTTAATAAACTGGGAGGAAAATCTTCTCCTTAAGAGTAAGGGATGGCGTGAAAAGTTATCAATGACTAATATGTATTGGCCAGTCTTGCTACCCCAAAGACTCATGAAATTATTAGGTAAAAAATAGTGTTAAGATATTTCTCTTGGGTTTAAGACAAATCTTTTAAATAACGGTGGAAAGATCAAGACAAACATTAAGTATAATCCAATAATAAGATTACAAAATCAGAAAATTAAATTATCAGGAGGGTTGAGTATCAACACAAGGAAGATATATTCATGGAAAACATTTCCCAAAGATAATATTTCATTTATGTATGACAAATGATGAACTATTTTCCTAATGATCATGTCAATGAGAATCCATAAATATTAAAATCTTCCCCTATTCAAACCAAGGAAATAAAGACAAGGGAACCTACAAATTCCAAAGCAAAGAAAATAAAAAACATGAAAATATGCCAAAAACAAATGAGCATCCCACAATGTATTAATCAAATCATAATCCAAGAATGATAAAAAGGATCAAAGTGTAGGGATAATATGAAATTTTGAAAACTTACATATTTTACCCCTTTATTATTTTAATGATAAAAATATGTACTTGACTTTAAAACTTTTATTTAACATTGTGTGAGATGTTGATGATTTGACCTTTTATTACACACCAAAGACATCAAGAACTATACAAACAAAAAGTAAATGTGTGATTATGATGTTTATTTTAAAGCAAATGATAAACATAACAATATATTTTCATGAGAGAAATTTAGTGAACGATTGATTCGCTTATAGAATTATTGTTCAATGATTATTAGACAACTCATAATAAACAAGAATAAAAGTGAAAGAACCAAGGTTAAATGAACTTCCATGATGATGTTGTGATGGTGGCTCATCCTTAGCTTCATCGTTAGCAAGATTTCACAACTGCATTATTCAAATTAAACGAAAGAAAAATAATCTACTAAAACAACAAAACTAACCTAAATATCCTACCCTAAACTATTCAATGGTCACATCATCAATTGAAGTCATATTTCTAATGTAACCATTGAATCAACTCCAATCCCGCATTAACAAAGAAATATCTAATTAGTAAAGAGAATTGGAGAATTTAAAAAATAATCATAAACAAGTCACACTTACTTTTATGATTTCCATTTAGAAACAAAACAAGAGAAACCTTACCACCTTCATGAGATTTTTCAAAATATGAATTGTCAATCCATTATGTTATCCTGCCAGGAAACTCAGAATACCAATTATAGTGTTGATGTGTTTTATTTGCAAATGAAAAATGCATTACATGAGGATTCATTAAAGAAATGAAAGCACTGGTTTGATCCTCCCCATCGATTAAATCAAATGATTGAAAATGTGATAATGAGGAATATAGATTAGATTCAATCAATGGCTAATTAGGTAATGCATGATATTCAAACTTAGTAAGGGAGGGTTTATGGTAAGGAATTAATGAAATCAAATCATTATGTAACATACATATATTCCTTGTGAGTGGTCGAAAAGAAGGTGTATCATGTTATATCTTATAAATATCATGTTCAATAAGTGAATCATCTATACTTATCATATCTAAAGGATCAAATTGTGGTGGCACCATGTAAGATGAATTAGAAGGAGAGAAATGTGCACCAACATTTGCGAATAGATCAAGATATAAGAACTAGAAAGAATTGGAGACAAGGGAATGAAAAGGTTCTCTTGAATTGTAGAAATTATAATCAATCATAATTTCAAGAGATCCCTCCTCACTCACCTCATCATTTTCATTATGCTTAGGTGATGGATCATCAAACATTCATAATTTTCCTCTTGCATGGTAAAAAATTTATGACAAGTATCAAGCCTTTCTTCTAAGTGTGACATAACTTGTTGATCAAGATTTAAAATGTCTTCTCCAAGTTGAGAATTAATATCCCTAATCTGCCCTATTAAAACATTAGAACACTTAAGGTTGACTTCATTATATATGTGTTCTTTAATAATTTAATCTAAGGGTTGATCAAAGTAAATTTCAGAAGAATGTGTATCTTGATCTATTTTTAAGTCTTTTTCTACTATATCCCTATCAAAAAATTGTTCAAAAGAGAGACTAGTTTTCCTATTAATAGAGTCACTCAAATGATTATACCCCTTGTACTTGTTCAATGGAACTTTGAGATTATATATTTTCTAAATGATCCATCTGAATTTGTAAAGAATATTCAGGTTACAATTTGGTGTTACAATATTTGTTTAATCTATCAAATGAAATAGAACCTAAATCAATGGAAGGGGAAAAAGTATCAACAATGACATCTAACATAAGAGACAAATATTTAAGACAAAATTTAAAAAGAATGGTTTACTCATCAAAAGGAGTCATGTTGGTTGCTCTGTTGGTTGAATGTAAGATATGGGAATCATCGGCTGCAACCCAAAAATTTCCTCTAGAAGAACTACAATTATCTCCTAAATCACACATCTGATTGTGAAAATCCTTATGGGTCAGCTAATTGGGTCCATTATGAAGAAAACCCATGATTTGTATTTCTAATATTTGTCCGTTTTTATCAGAAATTGAACCCAAAATAAATTTCTCGATTCTGATTTCGACGAAATTCATCCTTCAACAACTTAAATAAGATGTGAGTCCTTATCATGCTTATCTAACGTAATCTCTATTGTAAAAAGCAAGGATACCTCTCAGTGAATAGGAGGACCTGTTACAACAAAAAAAACTGAAATTAAACATTTATATTAATGATATGAGAGAGCGTTAACCACTGTGATATTTCTGTAGTTCAATTACAAATCTAGACACCATCTATTAAAAGAAATTTCTTATAGCATATCATACAAAATATTTTTACACATTTTTATTCAGAGTGACTTGTAGAGTTCTAACTCAATTATGATATCATGCATAAGATTTAAATCTAGTTTTCAGAGTGACTTGTAAAGAAATCTTGTTGATGAAAATGATTTTCGAATCTAGTTTGAGAGAATCGATATCTCAATCCCTAAGATTGTGATTTCTAAAGTTTTGACTGGTTGTAAAGGAAGATGTATCCCTTGATTTGCAGTACAAATTTGTTAAAAGAACTCCAATTTTGGCTTTTCTGAACGAGACCCTTTCTTTCATCTCGTGCCTTTTGTTACAATTGGTTGGCTTAATAATTGGGACACTGTTTACTCTCACCTATGACAATAATCACAACAACCATAATATATTAAGAAAATTTAATGGAGTAAGTGATGCCGTGTGTAAATAGGTGGTGTAGTTTTGGCACAGAGGTAATGGAAACATTACATTTGGAAGTGGAGTTTGATTAATGCTTAATTACTTTGGTCGACATAGACTTAGAGTACGAGATCATTTTTTTTGGAAAGCAATTTAACAAATTTCGGGGAAGAATACGTTGTCAAACACATGGATCTTTTTAAGTTTCATTTAAATTATATACTAGCACAACCAAATTTATAAATGTGGTTGATATACGTTGAGAGGCGTATATCAATCACATGCATAATCACATTAGTAAATATGATTGATATACGAAAATGTCATAGATTTTTTATTATTATTATTATTATTATTATTATTATTATTATTATTATCATCTTCTTATAATTATGAAAATAAAATAAAAAATAATTTAAATTATATTATTAAAATAATAATAATATTATATTATTGATATTACCACAAACTGAAGGGATTGATATTATAAACCTAAGGGATTAATAAACTCAAGGGATTATTCATATTATAAACCCCAATTATTAATATTATAAATCCTATGATTAATATTAAACCATAGGCTTAATATTATAAACCCTAAGAAAAATATATCAAACCTAAGAATAATATTATAAACTAAAAAATTATAAACCCTAATATATTATTATACATATTATTGATTAATATTATAAACCCAATGGATTAATAAACCTAAGGGATTACTAATATTATAAATCCAAGGGATTATAAGCTGAAGGGATGAATATTAAACCCAATGGATTAATATTATAAACAATGAGATTAATATTAAGCCCTAAGATTAATAAACCCAAGGGATTAATAAACCTAAGGGATTATTAATATTATAAACCCTAATATTAAATTAACATTGTAACAATGATTGTAAGATTGATTGTCACATTGCTACAATGTTTGTTAGAATGTGATGTTTGATGGATCTCTACACCATTCAAACGTCACAATATTAAACCGTAATGTTAAACCAAATATTATAAACCCTATCATTATAAAACCAATATTATGAACCCTAACATCAAACTCAATATTATAAATTTAATAGTTAAACTCAACATTATAAACCCTAATATTAAACCCTCATTTTGTAACGTGGTAATGCGACGTTGAATAAATTGCAATGTAATGCACCAATGCGAAAATGATTGCCAGATTGATTGTCACATTCCAAAAACATTTGCCACAATGTGACAATGGATAAACCCTAAGATAAATATATCAAACCTATGAATAATATTATAAACCCTAATATATTATTTTACATATTAGGGATCAATATTAAACCCAAGGGATTAATATTAATGAGTCTCAGTATTTCAACAAGAATGTTGCAACTCCTAAGGCTACCAACTTTAATTATCAACCCAGGGTTCGTACAAACTTAAGAAGTATCAGAACTATATGTGCAACATACAATGTGTCCTTCCTTTGATGTCATGATGTAATGGAGTGAATGTAATAAAATCAGATCCAAAACTAATTGTAGAAAATGAAATACTCGAAATGGAAATCTTAACCTATTGCAAGAAAGAAAATACAAGGAAATAAACCTATTCTAATTGCATAAAGTAAATTTCATGAAATAAATGTCAATAATTACATTTCAAAGAGTTTAGGTCTATTAACAGAGTTCATTGGATGTGGCAATCATCATTGTATTATCCCCCGGATGCGGGTGCCACGACTGCAGAAAACAAGGAGACACATGACAGGCATGTGTTGCCTCAGGCGTGAGGACAATCCCCTCTGTCAGTACGCCGCCATGGGATATATGGCAAGGCTCATTGCAAGTCGGCATTCATTGCCGCATTCAAGTTACTGGGCTGATAGCAGAGAGCAGTTATGGCGCTCAAGGAACGAGATTTGGTTGCAGGGCCTAGAAAAGGCGATAAGGGGGGCCAGCACAAGATGCTTCATGCTTGGCGTTCGGCATTCTGCGCTCAGACGCTTGTATGGTCTCCGGCCCTCCGGGAGACATCATCCTCTGCTACACTGTTTACTGAATGTTATTCTGGGACTGAAAGGCCTCTGTGTGTATGTCGCCCCTGTTTCATCTCTAGCCTCCCGCTTGCCTCTCCGCCAATTCCGCCTTCCCTCCCCAATCTGCTCTTTAGCCTCAGTGCCCCGACAACAATGGTCCCGCCTCGCGAGCGATTGCTCAGCAGACGAGGCTCTTCTCAAGGAAGCTCATCCCGGAGACCAGCTGAGGACTCTCAGCCCAGATGTTGCCGCTGCCCCTGCCATAGCCCTCTTGCAGCTCGTCCTATCCAACCCAGGCAATTCATGGACTCCTATGGCTCTGACCCGGACTCAACTCCTTCACCGGCATTTGGCTCAGCCATTTTTGCTTTCAACAGTTCGATGGTTAGGCCTTGTATCAATGCCCATGTCTCAGTTCTATTTCTGGAGGAGGAACAATCTGTCAATGTTGAGAACCGTGATCAAGGGATGCACCAGGGCGAAATTCCAGAATTGGTCCAGGCCTCACCGGGGAAGGAAGCGAATTTAGGCCAGGCCTCATCTGGGAAGGCAGTGGACCAGGTCCCCAGCCTTCCTCAGCCCCAGGAAGCATCTTCGTCCAAGCAGGTCGACATCAACTCTGACCCCCTCCCTTCTGAGGATGAATTTGGAGGATTCGGATGGACACCGATCGTCGAAGAGGAACCGGAGGAGTAGCAAGTCTCCCGCGCAGCTTCACCAGCCTCAACGACTCTCAGGTTTTGACTCGGCGTTTGGTTTATATTATCAGTTTTTAATGCCTGTTAGTGTCAAGTTTTTTGAAGCCTCTGGGTGGGATAATGCTGTTGATTTTGTGATGCCCCTACGTGGGCTTTCTAGACTAATGGGGATAATATTAATGGAAGAACAAGGAACCCCGGCATGGAAGGTCGTAACTAGTATGGGCACCTCTGCGAAGGTAGCCATTTTTGATCTCAAACATACCAGAGTGCCAAGATCAGGCCTCTGAGAATGCATCTCTGTGACTGTAATGTATTTTTGTTCTGTATATAATAGATTAGTATTTTAACGAGAAAAAAAAAAATCATCATTGTATTATCCATTTCATAAATCTGTCCATTAGCCCAAATCGTTGAAATGTTTTGCATGGGTAAAGAGGCAAGTCCTAAGTGGTATTAGAATTCCCTAATCATTTATTTATAGCCTAGGGGTATTTATTCAGCCCTAAGGGACAATAACTAAGATTCTTGAGTGAATCTGGGCAAGTATACACATGTTGGAAGGTTGCTACAGGAGATCATATAGTTACTACAGGAAACTACAAATTTACTACAAGAAACTATAATTCATTGAATGATAAACAAAATCAAATCCAAATTGGATGGGATTTTTTATTTATTTAATAGGATGTCTTAGGTGTCTATTCCAAGTGAAATCACTCAAAAATACCTATGTTAACCCATGCTAAAAACTAACAGCAAATTACTAGTCTAAAATATAGAAATTCGAGAACTAGTGAGCTAGTAAATCTATCAAATTCCTAACCTAATAAAGTGAAAATGAAATGGGGTAAATTTTTTTATTAACAAGATTTTTTTTGTGATCTAATGCAAGTGTAATCAAATCAATTTATGCTCATTAGCATGCTCTAAAAAATAGCATAAATATACTGTTATTTGCCACAGAGGTCTTCCAGAAATCTAGATTTTGGAATAAGCAAACTAATCCAAGTAACCCAATGATTACTATGAACTTCCAAAGATGTTCCAAGGATGAAATGATTCTTTTGATCTTGAAAAAGAACTTACTTCAACCATTTAACCCAATCCTACAACAAGAAATCATCAATACTAAATGCAGAAATAGAAAAAAACAAGAACAAGAGATGCATGTGAATAAGAAGTGAAAGGAAGAAAAGTAAATGATACAAAAGAGCTTTGAGGCTCCTGGGATGGCTAAGCGCAAGGAAACTAAAAGTCGTATGGAGGAGACCAAGATTTAGAATCTGAACATGGCACCAATCTTCATTATTTCCATCAACACAATAACATCCTTGCAAGAAATAAAAGTGGAGCTGCAAAAATATGAGTTATCTCCATAAGAAGACTAAGAAAAATCAACCCCTAGAGGAAAATTCGACTTGTTACTTGTAAAAAATGATTAGGAAGCATTCCCCATGAAAGGAGGAAGGTTTCCTTGCGAAAATCCCTTAATTAGTGGACCTGGTTCCCAATACTAGGAATCTGCATTAAATGACAGGGAACACATTCCTAGATTTTCTCAATCATTGGAGCTCCATAATCTATGCAATTATTTCATAATATATTCTTGATTTATTATTTAATATTGATCCTCCCGTAGTAGGGAGAAAGTCCCTGAATTATCTCCTCCTCCAAATCTTCATAATTTGCCCAATATTCTCACGATATTCCACAAAAATAAATAATATTAGGCACAAATATGCAATTATCCATAAACCTTCCCAATGAACATATTAAAAATCAAAATACATTATCTAATGTAGAAAGAGAGGTTTAATGTGCTAAAGGATGGTCAGATGGGCTTTAATTTATGTCTATTTTATAGGCCCATCAAATATTATAAATGTTGGGTTAATATTAAACCCTAGGATTAATATTATAAACCCAAGGGATTAATAAACCCAAGAAATTAATATTATACACCCCCGAGATTAATAAAATTAAGGGATTATTAAGATTATAAACCTAAGGGATTAATATTGTAAACCCTAGAACTAATATTAACTTTGCAAGAATGATTGTCAGATTGATTGTCACATTGCGACAATATTTTTCATAGTGTGATGTTGGAAAAAAATTTGCACGATTCAAATGTCACAATATTAAACCCTAATGTTAAACCAACCATTATAAACGTTAACATTATAAAACCAATATTTTGAATCCTAACATTAAAGCCAATGTTATAACCATAATTTGAAACCCACTATTATAAACCCTAATATTAAGCTCAATATTATAAACCCTAATATTATACCCTAATTTTGTAACGTGGCAATGAAACATTGAATAAATTGTAATGTAATGCAACATTGCGACAATGATTTTCATATTGATTGCCATATTGCAAAAATGTTTTTCACAATGCGATGATGGATAAACCCTAAGATAAATATATCAAACCTAAGAAAAATATTATAAACGCTAAGATTATAAATACTAATATATTATTATACATATTAGGGATTAATATTATCAACCCAAGGGATTAATAAACCCAAGGTATTGTTAATATTATAAACCCTAGGATTAATTTTACAAACCCTAGGATTAATTTTATAGACCCAAGGGATTGTAGAAAATCCTTAAAACCTTGCAATTGCTAATGAGAGCAAATTGATCACAAAAGACACAAGATTTTTCTGCAAAACTTCTGTGGAAAGAAAACAATAAACATAAACATAGTCACAAATAGAACACAAAATATATTTGGGGAACCAAACTGGGAAAAATCCCTCTTGATTATATTGAATCAACTGAGCAATCTGATCTATTGCATAGAAAACGCTTCAAGCCTTAAGCTCCCTGCAATACTGATCAAATATATACAAGGCCTTCCTAACACTTAGGAAAATAAGGCCTGCTAGGAGCTCTTAATTCCTAGCGTATATTTTCTCCTAAAAAATAGAAATTTATCCTATTTCCTTGAGCAATTCCCAAGAGAATTAGCTTTACTTGATCCTCAAGCATTGACACAAAAAATTGTATACAATAAAAAATGACAACAGTTCCTTCGTTCAATCTGAATAGGCAATTCAGATTATATGACCTACTTGGGATAAATTTAGTAGCTGCTACTATTAAATGAGAGTAAGTTGAGTTAATACAAAGTCAACTACTCAACTAAAATCATGTCTATCTCCATTCTAGAACTATATATTAGTTAATTGATAAACACTAGAGTTATACCCACTAGATAACTAACTTTATCCATCAACTAGTCCACAATTCAATGCATGCCATCTAACTTGAATTAACCGACTATAACTCAATGATAGGCCACATCACACATGTTAACTAGAAACTAACTCAAGCAACTAGGAGACTGAATTTAAATTGCCATCTTTGACTAAGGCACAAGTAAAAGAAGCCATTCCTTTCTACATTTTCAACACTCTCTCTTAGCGAGGAAGAGATTATGGGAAGAGCCTTCTCCACCTAGATTTGTCTTCATCTCTACTAAGTTCTCTGTTGTTGCAGTTTCTCCCTTTGAACTATAAGACTTCCTTTATTTCTTTTGCGGAACTAGCTTTAAAGACCTTTTCTTTCCCACCATGCTATGTGAGTTGACCACTTTAGTCATAAGTTCCATGTACCCTGTGTACCTGGGTGTCTACTTCTTGATGCTAGGAGACTCAACTCTCTTATGAGCTCCCTTAACCAAATCCTCTGTCCACTTGGCTCATACTTTCCTTATACTGGAAGTCTTTGATTGAATGGTTACCTCCACTCGCCCTGGGCTATGGTCCTAATCATCATCTTACTGTTCAACCCCAATGAAACTAGATTAGGCTAAAACTAAGATGCTAGATGAGGCTCCAGCTTGAGAGCTTTATCCTTCTCTAGCTCAACCACCACTCCTATACTTTGGGAACTCCTGCCTTGCTGCTCAAGGTTGCACATGCATCAACCTTTAATTTGTAAAGGTTCTTGATCCTGACACCAATATGCTTGATCTGTCCTGAACCAAAATGCTTGAGGTAGGTTTTCCCTTTGTTGAATACTACATCATACCCTCTTCAAGGGTTGCTATCGGGACAAGGTTTTTCTTCAATCCTAGAACATACATCACATTCTTGAGATGGATAAGGGAACTAGACTCCCTCTTAAAGTTTATTGTACCAATTCATTTGGTCATGTATCTACCATCATCTCCAAGCTCAATATGGAATTGCATGCCTTTCTCCTCCAAACTGTTGAAGAAATATTTATTCCTTGTCATGTGGAATGAAGCCCCTGAATCAATGTACCACACACTACCTCAAATTGAGATTGCCATACAATTTATCAAAGAGAAATCTAATTCAAACTAATAAGAGAGTGATTCTCCTCTTGTTGTTGCTACAACACACTTGTTAGATTTGCTTTATGGACATTTTGTAGCATTATATCCAAACTCAAGACAATGAAAACAATTGATCCTGCTAAGATACATATTTCCCTTGCCTTCATTCTGACTAGACTCGATTTTTCCTTAGGCCTTCTTTCCCTTAGATTTATTCCCTTTTCTAGCTAAAGCAAAGTTCTCCTCATCTTGTGTCCCACATGAGACTCCATCCCTTGTTTTCCTCCTTATATCTTCCTGCACAAGATATGGCGACAGTCTCTCCCAATTGGGGACCTTATCTTTGTCATTCACTGCATCGTGTAAACTTTTACAAGGTTTGTGAATCCCAAGAAGAGTAAGGCTCACAAGATATATTGGTGGAACTGTCTCTCCAACACCTCCAAGTTCATCCCTCACTTGAGAAAACCTGGATAGATATGTAGAAATGGGCTCATTCTTTCCCATTCAAATGTTCGTCAATTTGTCCTTTAAATCAAGTCTTCTGGCATCACTACTACTCTCAAACAAATCAATAAGGGCCTTCCACATCTGGAATGTTTTATTCTTCCCATGCAAATTTGGAACAATATGGTCTCTGACTCCTTCTAGGAATATCAGTCTTGATGTACTCCAAAACCCCATTATCATATAAGACAACCTCCATTCTATCCTTCCATGCACAAAAGTTTGACGCCCCTTCTAGGGCATGCTCTGTCCTCAAACCATAGAATTACATGATTCTTGCACTTGTAGAATTCCTGCACTAATTGATCTTCTCTCTAATGCACTTTTAATTTGATCTAGGAACTTTGCCTCTATCTTGTTTTTTCCTCTGATACCATGTAGAAAATACTTAAAACCTTGGAACTTCTAATGAGAGAAAACTGATGACAAAAGACACAATATTTATCTACCAAAAGTTTGTGGAAAGAAAATAATGAAGAGAAACACAATCACACATAGAACAAAAAATATATGTGGGGAACGCAACTGGGAAAATCCCCTCTTGATTTTATTAAATCAACTGAGAAATTTGATCTATTACATAGAAATTTCTTCAAGCCTAAAGCTCCTTGCAATACTGATAAACTCTCTACAAGGCTTTCCCAACATTTATGCAAATAAAGTCTGCTATGAGCTCCTATTTTATAGCACAAATTTGCGCCTAAAAATAAAAATTTCTCCTATTTCCTTGCTTAATTACCAAGAGAATTAGCTCAACTTGATCCTCAATCCTTCACAAAAAAACTTGTGTATGATAAATAAATACAATAGTTCCTTCATTCAATCTCAATAGGGAATTCAAATTGCATGACCTACTAGGCTAAATTTAGTAGCTGCTATTGTTAATTGAGAGTAAGTTGAGTTAACACAAATTCAACTACTCAACTAAAATCATGTATATCTCTATTCTATAACTATAGATCAATTAACTCATAGAAACTAGAGTTAAATGCACTAGATAACTAATTTTAGCCATCAACTAGTCCATAAATCACTACATGCCATCTAACTCAAATTAATGAACTATAACTCAGTGATAGGCCACATCACACATGTTAACTTAAATCTAACTGAAGCAACTATGAGACTGAATTCGAATTGGCATATTTGACTAAGGCACGAGTCAAAGAAGCCATTCCATGCTACATTTTCAATAGGGATTAATAAACCCAACAAATTAGTATTATAAACCCAAGGAATCAATATTAAACCCAGGGGATTAATATTATAAACACCATGATTACTATTAAGCCCTAGGATTAATATTATAAACCTTACGATTATAAATATATCAAACCTAATATTAATATTATAAACCCTAATATACTATTATACGTAATAGGGATCAATATTATAAACCTAAGGAATTATTAATATTATAAACCCATGGGATTAATGTTATAAACCTATGGTATGCATACTGGGGTATAATATGACAAGTCCAAATGTGATAGGGGAGATCAAATTATCAAAATACAAGGATCCTCCAACATTATAGTGAAACGTTCCCTCAACCCTAGGAGCTCTCCAACTCCATTCCCTCTGTGGGAACTCAGACAAGGGGGAAGAGAATAACTTAAAGTTCATGACCATCCATGACTCGTGAGGGTCACATCCACTAGTCCATGTTACTCACTGAAGACCAAGAACTTCCCTTTCAACAAAGGCTTGGTAAGGATACCTACTATTTTCCCATCAATCTAACTGTGATGGAGTCTTAGAGATCCTCTCTACACCATATCCCAAATATAGTGATATTTGATCTCAATGTGCTTGGAACTACCATGGAACACAAGATTCTTTGATAGACAAATCCCACTTTTGTTGTTGCAATATATCATAGTCATATCCCTTACCTACTCAAACAACTCTCCAAAGAGCTTCCTCAACCATATTGCCTCATATATATCCATGCTAGTAGCAATATACTCAACCTTAGTCGATCTACTATCTCCTCATCAATCGAAATGTGACAGAGTCTTATGGCTCCTCTCTACACCATATCCCGAATATAGTGATATATAACCTCAATGTCCCTGTACCTGTAGTGGAACACATGATTCTATAAAAGACGAATCCCACTTTTGTTGTTGCAATATATCATAGTTGTATCCTATACCTACTTCAACAACTCTCCAAAGAGCTTCCTCAACCATACTACCTCACAACTAGCCATGCTAGTAGAAATATAGACAGATTCAGTCGTGCTAAGAGCAATGAAATTATACTTTCTGCTTATCCAAGATATCATAAAATATCCGAGGTTAAAACAAAACCCTGATGTGATTGTCTGGTCAACAACATTTCATGACCAATTAACATTAATGTATCCACGTAGTCTCACATTCCCGACAATATATCTCAGTCCAAGATTGATAGTCCCATGCAGGTATCTCAGCACATGCTTAGCAGTGACCCAGTGTGCATGTAGAGGTTTGTTCATAAATTGACTCAAAGTGTTGACTACAAAACATATGTCCAATCTAGTGTTTACCAAGAACATTAGCGCCCCAGTCAATTGTTGGTACTTAGAAGGATTCGCTAGATCGAGTCCCGTAGCTTCACCACATAACTTCTTCTGTGTGGTCATGGACTTGCATTCTACCATTCCAAATCTTTCGAGCAACTTGGTAGCATATTTCCCTTGAGAAAGGAAAATCTCACTAGGTTTCTACCACACCTATATGCCCAGGAAGTAGTGCATCAAACCAAGGTCTTTCATTTTGAACTTAGAGTCTAGCTCCCTCTTACACTCAAGAATAAGAAGTTATCCGCCTATCAAGAATAAATCATCAACATATAACACCAGAATTAGGGGCATACCTTGGAAAACTTTGAAGTAGATATTTGGATTAGCATTGCTTCTTATAAATCCAAGCTTCATCAAGTAGATATCAATGCAAGCATACAAGGCCCAGGGGGCTTGCTTCAATCCATAAAGTGATTTCCTGAGTCTTTTTGCCATGCTCCTCAAAACCATGTGGTTTCTCAACATATACTTCTTCCTTGAGAATTCCATGTAGAAATGTGGTCTTCACATCCATTTGGAGAAGTGTCCATCCCTAACTATCAGTAATAGAAACTATAGATTGAATGTTAGTGTAGTGGGCAAGAAATGAAAAACTGTCATCATAGTTCTCTTCCTCTTTCCAAGAGAAACCTCTAGCCACAAATCTCGCCTTGCATTTCTCAATACTTCCATTTGCACCATTCTTAATCTTATACAACCATTTTGAAGTGACAAAAGACTTACCTTTGAGTCTCAGAACCACTTCCCATATGTCATTCTTCATGATGGACTCATATTCCATGGACATGGCATCCTTCCATACTTATTATTTCCCCGCTTCTTCAAAAGTGTGTGGTTCATCCTATATGTTGTTTCTCATTACTACAACATATCCCTGATATCGACATGGATTCTTTCCTTCCCTAGAATTTCATCTTACAACAACATGTCTCTTAACATCCTATAAGGTGTCACGAAGCCATAGTGGTCTCTTCCTGGTAGGAGGGTCACACAGAGGGGGATCCAAAGGGTCCATCGATTCCATGGGATTGTCAACAACATCAGTCTCTGGCTCAGGTATGGGAGAGTCTTCTTGTACATCCAATTCATCATCCTTTCTTCCAACATTGGTAGGGGGAGGAGTGTCCCTTGCTTTTCAAAGGTAATCATCTTCATCAAATGTCACATCCCCACTAAACTCTATGCTCCTTTGACAAGGTACATATATTCTATAGGCTTTAGAATTTTCGCAATAACAAACAAACATACCTTTCTTTCCTAAAGCTTTCAACTTGTTCCTCTTTTATTTTAGCACATGAAAATAAACGCGACAACCAAAGATCCTTAAGTTTCCAATGTTTGGGTTTACACCTGTGAAAACTTATTTAGGAGTCTTGTCACCCAAGGCTTGATGAGGAGTCCTATTTTGGACATAGACAACAATATTGTAGCTTCTTCCCTTAGAAACTTCAACAACTTTTATTCATGCAACATAGCTCGGACAACTTCCCTGGTAGTCCTGTTCTTCCTTGAAACTACTCCATTTTGGTCAGGATTATAAGGTACGGTGGTCACTTTCTTGATTTTGCTTTCTTGCAAAAGTCAATGAACTCCTTCGAAATGAATTCTCCTTCATTATCAGACCTACATATTTTGATTCTTTTTCCTGTTTGATTTTCTATGAGGGCGTTGAAGTCCTTGAATATATTGAATTCTTGGTCTTTGTACTTCGAGAAGAAAATCCATGTCTTGTGGGAGAAGTCATCCAAAAATATTATATAATATATGTAGCCTCCAAGAGAAGTCACTGGAATGGTTCCACATAGATTGAAATGTATTAGTTGAAGTATTCCACTGGTTCTACTCCTACTTAAAGGGAATGGTCCCTTTATCTTCTTTCCACTTGCACATCCCAGAAAAACTCCATAATGATCTATACGAATCTCGGGCATCCTAGAAACCATCCTCCTTACCTTAGGCAAGGCTTCATAATGAAGGTAAATAAATCTTCGATGCCACAACTCACATTAATGATGACTATCATGACCTAATGCTCGAATTGGTCTTCTATTGAATTTATAAAGGCCTTAAATTCTTGATCCCAAGGTGAAGGAATTCCTCAATCTAGATTCAATGGGCCATGTGAGTACATTTCCATTTATAAAAGAAACCTTCATTCCTTTGTCCTCCAAAGGAAATATGGACACAATTTTCTTTTTCAATCCCAACACACAAAATATCCTGTAGATGTATAGTTTGACCAAAATCTAAATGAAATGAAATAGAACTAAACCCCTTCATAGGATAAGTAGAATTGTCCCCAATAATTATCTTCAAATTTGTCTCCATCTCAACCAGGATTGAGAGGAGTTCACGATAACCAGTGAAGTGTCTATAGACACCACTATCCACTAACCAACTATCAAGCAAATCTAGAGGAGAGGAACTAGAAAGAACATAAATAAGAAAATATTTAGATTGAGTACTAGTTGCATTATTGTCATACCTTGAGTTCCTTGATCTCTTGGGAGATTACAAGTCTCCACTCGGGTAAGGGGTCCTCCTCTATTCCTACTAATATTATAGCTGTTCCTTGGAGCACTTCTTTCTTCTAGACAATCTTGGGCATAGTGACCATAATACTTATGACAATTGTAGAATTTGATGTTGGACGTGCCCTTATCGAATCCTCTATTGCTTTTATTGATTACTTGATTATTTTTCTTGAATCCTTAACCTTTCTTTCTTGATTTTGATGGTCCTCCTTTTCCTTTCTTCTTCTTGGCTTGGGAAACAAAGGCAATGTGCTCTCCTTATTCATGCTTTTGAATTCTCCCTCTAGAAATCATCCTGGTCTCTTCTTGAGTGTACTTTTAATAGTAGCTCATCAAATGAAGGAAACCTGCCATTTTTTTCTAATAGTTGTAATGAATGTCTCCAAAATCAGAAAAATACCTCCAAGTGCAATTAGTACCAGATCTTATCAGATGTAACTTCTCCACCAAATAATAGTTTATCCTTGAGTTGGGATATCCTCATGTAGTATGACTGCACAATCTCCCCTTGTTCATCTTAATGTCCTTGAATTGATTCTTCAAAGAAAGAAATGGCTCAAGTTTTTTACTTCGTACATCCCAAACAACTAATGATACATTTCCTTAGGCTTATTGAACTTTGAAATATAAATAATCAAATGGTCTCTCAAAGAATCAATAATAGTTTTCTTAGATTTGACCTCACCTTTCTTGTACTTCGACTTAACAATAGTAGACACATTTTTCAGAGGCTCAAGTACCTTGCCTTCAACATATTCCAAGACATTGTTTTCATCTAAAGACACATCCAACCTTGTTCTCCAAACAACATAGTTTGATGAATCATTCAAATTTTCCTCAACCTTGAAGTATGAGGCCTAAAATCTCAAATAAGACAAATGATCTTTAGATGAAATTTCTTCAATGGGTGATTTATCTTGTCTCCTTGGGCTTGTCTTCACCTCATATCTAATATCATGTTAATTTTCAATGTTCCATGTTATAACAATCACTTATGTCAATTCTTATTCCAATAAAAATTAGTTATCCAATATGTTTTCCATCACCTAGTAACAGTAAGAAATTGCAGATAGAACATAAAAACATATGCGTAATAGAATGAAACAAGAATAATAGAGACAAAGATTTGGTCAAAGACCAAGTAAAAACCCACAAAGGGGAAAACCCTTTCCAAATTCTTCTTTTATTACACTGTCATGAAATGTTTAGTAGAGAGATGCATAGTCCATTTACATGCACAATAATTCAAATGTGAAACCCTTGACTATTCTAAACAATAATCCAATATCTAGTAAAAGAAGTGAAACATAGTGAAATCTGGTCAGAATTGAATTCTACAATTTTCTGTCAAAGTCAACAACAGTCAATGCTACCCTAACCAGTGAACAATCAATAGTTAAAGTGCCTAGAGAAAAATTCAGTCAAGGCAACAAATAAATCGGGTTCTTCTACTCAGTCAACCTTACTCAAAACAATCTTGAAAATAAACTTCAAGTTTGGTCAAATCAAAGAGTTGATTTGTGGAAACCCCAACTTTAGAACAACAGTCAAAGATGGTCAACACATGCCCAAATTTTCTGGTCAACAACCTCTTGAATTTGGTATCCCAAGAACAGATCAAAAATTTGTCGAAGTAGCTCAAGTCAACCTACTTCAAAGCAAGTCAAACAAACCCCAAATCAAAAGTCAAACTCGGTCAACATATTTCTCTCTCTCCTCTTTGCATGTGTGAGATTGGACCCTGCAATTTTAGATTAGATTGAAGCAAGAGAAGATGAAATGATGTGTGACGTGATGCCTCGAAGTGATGTCACATTAAGTCTATTCCTCTTCCATTCCGACTTGTACTTTTTGTGTTTTCATGGTTCCACATTAAAAATAATATTTTTCCATGTGTAAATTAAATTATTCCAAGTGTTAGTAGGTATCCTTAGGGTGAGAAGGGATTCCTTAAGGAGGAAATTTCTCCCTGAGCTTCCAAATTTCAACAAAAGGGTGTACATTTGAAATGAAGAACTTACACTAAATAATTTTGAAGAAACCCTTAGATAGTTACATTTATTTGTCTTATTATTTCTTGATATTTTTAAATAGTAATCTTAAGTATTTTTAAATGCATGAGGTAACTTGGGTTTTTTTAAAGATCGTATATATATGTGTGTGGACAGAGGGTTTGGATCATTATATGAGAAGTAAGCCCCTAATTGTTCGAGGCGTAAACGAGATAGAACAAAAAATGAGTCTCAAGCATTAACTCGAGGGCGACTTTCTATGCATGCCAATGAGATTGGTCATGGATCGAGGAGAGTATCATATGAATTAGGGGAGGGTCATTGTTCATTACGTCATCATCATGGTATATATATGTTTATGTAAAAACTTAAATGATATTCGCAGAATCATATGTACATACATATTGAATTGATTTTTGTCAATTTAGCTTTATTATTTATAATAAATTCCATCTTTTTTAGGAGCATCTCTCACTAGGTCGATGAGAGTATTAGATCAATCAATGGAGGACCATCATTCACATCATCATGGCATGGTATATATTTATGTTTATGTGCATTTACTTAAATGATAAATTAGTAGAATCATATGTACATACATATTGAATATATTTTTGTCAATTTAACTTATTTAATTTATAATTTCTATTTTTTAGAAGCATCTCTCACTAGGTCGTTGCATGAGGGTGCTCAACATTCTCCCTGTGGTCAACAAGATCAATCAACTCATGTACTTGGGCGTGATGGTTCTCAACCATCTTCGGGTGGTTGTGAATCTCAATCGGATCATGATCCTCAATTTGGTAAATTATATAATTTTATTTATTTAATTAATTATATATATATATATATATATATATATATATTTATTTATTTATTTTTTATGTTAAAAAAAATTGTACATAAATAAATTGTATGTACATATACATGTATGTCTATTTTTCATGTATATAAATACATTTAAATGTTTTAATATTTATGTAATTATATTGAAACATGGGATGAAAATGTTGACCAAAGTTGACGTAGGCGAAGGAGGGTGATTCAAGAAGAATACCATATGCCAATTGCCACCTATCCGTATGATATTCTTGATGAGCTTCCTTGGGAAACAAATATACAACAATGTATGTTACATAGGTGCACAATTCATTATTTAGAATTGAAGAACTATCTTGGGAGGTTGGAGCTCCATACAGAGAGTTGGAAAATCTTAGAAATAGTTTTACACTATCTAAGTACATTTCTTGACATTTACAAGAACCTTGGGCCAACAACTGATGGATTTATAGATATGATGAGGCATAGAAAGGAAACAAGGATAGGTCGTAATAAATGGGTTGAGGTAAATAGGAGGGTTGCAAAAGAGCATGCCAAATCTATTTTTAATTCCAAATAAGGGCCGAAAATAAAGATGTTAAAGGCGCAATATTTCAAGCACCCTGAAATAGCATACAATTTGTATGATAGGTTCATTTGCTCGATTATTTTATGTAGAGATTTTTTATAGTATGAAACCTGATTATATTGAACTTCCATTGGAATTTTATTGTACTGGGAAAGGTTAGATATATGAACATAAGGGTGCATTATGGGATACTGAATTTCCTTGTCCTATGCCTCCTTTGGTACCTCAACCTCCATGTATGGTAAATTTTCAGTCGGAGATTGATTCCACTTCTCATATTGGTCTAGAAGTAAGGGATACCCTTATTGAAAACATACAGGTTGCATCGACACTAATTGATGTCGATCTAAATCGACAAAGAGCATGAGTTGATGCACGTGCTAATTTTGTATTTAAATTAGATGTGGAAATAGATAACATGAATATTGAAGAGGTTAGAGCATATGCAAAGGCTTGTTTTGATAGATAGAAAGATCTAATTGGTCATGAGGAAGACGACATGGGATTAGTATTTGTTAATGTTTAGGGTTGATATTTTAATGTACTGTAATATATGTATTAATTTTGATTCACATGCATTTTGTAATTTTCTTGAGATATAATCTAACATGAATGTATCATATGTTCACCATTTGCAGTTAAGTCGTTTGTTGAACACATTTTTTGATAATATAATGTTGTTGGGTTTGTGTTCAAATGGAGATATGTTGAGAGATTTTAGCTTTTTTTGAAGAACATGTTCATACTATTAATTTATTTTTATTATATCGGTATTGTGAAGACATTTTGTAAACGAAATAATTTCATAATTAAATGTTAATAGATTTCCCTTACATCTGGAATTTTCAACATGACGCGACTCCCTTCCTCCCTAATAGGAGATGTGCCATATGTTGGCTTCTCACAAGTATTGAATATTTCAATTTCTTATAAATTAATTATTGGAGCAATGAAATACATAAAATATCGTGCAAAAATAAATACAAAAACACATAAAACAAGATAGACACATATATACGTGGTTCACCCAATTTGGGCTATGTACACAGAGAAACAACTGGTCCTTCCTTTAATATTATCCAGTAAAATGAAGAGATACAACCTACCACAGATATGTTGTAATTTCCTCTTCGCTCTCACACAATCTTCTCTCTCTCTCTCAGAATAATAATTCACAACCGCAAGACAATTCCCTCATATAAACTAAGGGGGTGCCTTCTAGGGGAAAAGATCCTAAATAAACTTATCTTCTACCATCTGATCATTCGACTAATGAAAAATATTTTACAAGGCAAATTTTCATCTATTTTTAGCTTCAGGGGGGTGAGGGCTCATAAAAGTCATCGTTGCCCCCCTTGGACCCCTCCGATAACGATTAAACGGACGATGTTTCCGCCTTGTTAGGAATATGGATCCAACACGATTGAAACAAAAAAGTTTGAAAAATCAGGAAGATAATCAGGCTCTACACCCAATAATCTCCCACTTGGAGACTGATAATAACAACTCCACCACTGCTTCACTTGCTGGAAAATTCTTCCACTTTGGACATGGTCATTTCTCATCTTCATCACCATAATTGAAGACCAATTGAAACTGAGCAGGAACTTAATTTCTCCTTGGTTACAACTTTTGTTAACATGTCTGTAGGATTTTTGCTAGTGTGTATCTTTTCTAGCTTTAATTGTCCATCTTCCAACATTGACCTTACGAAATGGTACTTGAGATGTATATGTTTAGTATTGGAATGAAATTCTAAGTTATTTGCAATATGAATGACACTCTGGCTGTCATTGTATAACCTGGCCATCTCCTGCTTCTTTCCCAACTCATTCAGGAACCTTTGTAACCAAATCATTTCTTTACTAGCCTTTATAGCAGCAACACACTCTACTTCCATTATTTAAAGTGCAACAATTTTTTTCAACTTTGAAACCCAACTAACAATGTTCCACCTACAGTAAACACATACCCTGTGGTGCTCCTCATGTTATCTCTATAACCTGCCACATCTTAATCAACATATCCCTGTAGAGAATGTTTGAACCACCAAATCATAGTGCTTAATTTATGGTACCTCTCAAATACTCGAGAATCCACTTCACTTCCATCCAATTCTCTTTTCATGAATTGTTCATATACCTGCTTACAACTCCCACTGCATATGCAATATTAGGCTTTGTGTAGACCATTGCATACATTAAGCTTCCAACTATTGATGCATATGGAACTTTACTGTAGGTTTTAACCCTGTACAGAAATTACCTGCATACGAATTCTAAAACACAGAAAATAAACAATGCGAAATCATAACACATAAAACACATATACACAGAGATTTTCCCTTGGATCCCAAAACCGGGACTACCAGCTTGATTTTTCATTATGTTCCTTTCAATGTTACAATACATATTTATACATGCCGAAGCATCCAATACCATGGACCGAAAACCATAGGTAGGTCTGCCTAACCTAATATACGGTCCAAATTTTTTTCCCGGGGCGCTGCGCTGGACCCTGTAGAGGGGGGCTACCTGCGCCCCTCAAATCCCCTGGACAAGGGGGGCTGCCGCCCCCCCTGTGACCCCCCCGCTGCACAATCAGTGCAACGAAGGTGGGGCTCTGCCTCCCCGGTTCACTACGTGGGCTAATCATGGAAAGAATATAACACAACCCAACATTTACACATATAATCCATGTCTTCCTGATTCTTGAGACACATCTCCTTACTTACTTTGAAATGGCTAGCCAAAGGTGTGCTAATTGGTTTTGCATTTTTCATATTAAATCTTTCCAACACCTTTTCTATGTACCGACTCTGAGACAATGTTAATTTGTGAATTTTCGTATCTCTAGGTATTCTCATACCAAGGATTTATTTTGCAGCACCTAAATCCTTCATTGCAAATGAATTTTCCAATTTTCCTTTGAGCACATTTTTTCCTACATGTTATACCTCGTAACAAGCATGTCATCTACATACAATGACAATATAATATAGTTTCCATCATTTTGTTTCTTAAGATAAACACAGTGATTAAAATGAAATCCAGTAAAACCTTGTTTAGACATAAACCTGTCAAATTTTAGATACCATTACCTTGGAGCTTGTTTTAGGCCATACAAGCTCTTCTTCAACCTGCACACTAATTTATCCCTCAATTTTACCTCATACCCTTGTGGCTACTACATATATATTTCATCCTCCAAATCCCCATGGAGAAAGGTTGTCTTTACATCTAACTGCTCGAGATGAAAATATTATATTTCCACTAGACTTAAAATAGTTCTAATTGAAGTCATTTTAAGAACAAGAGAAATAATTTCATCAAAGTATATACCTTTCTTTTGTGCAAACCCCTTCACCATATGTCTAGCCTTATACCTATGTTTACCTCCATATTCTTCCTTCAACATGTAAGCCCATTTATTTTGAAATGTTGTTTTACCTACAAGCAACTTGACTAAGTCCCAAGTCTGGTTATGCATCAAGAAGTTCATCTCTTATTCCATGGCTTGCTCCCACTTCTTCTTGGTTTCTATCTGCATTGCATTCTTATCTTTTCAGTTCAGCAGAATCAGTCAACAATACATAATGTAATGAATGAGAGTATCGTTCAGGGGGTCTACTTATCTTGGTAGATATTCTAACACCACTTTCAGGTGTTTTAGGTGCATGTTGTTGTTGTGTCTATTGATCATTATGATTTTTAGGCACCTTTACTTTTTGTGTGATCTCATTAAGCACTACATATTCTTTGTTTTCCTTTTCCTGCATTTGATCCTTATACAAGACCTTTTCATTGAATATGACATCTCTTCTCCTAATGATTTTGTGATTTTCATCGTCATATAAGCGATGACCAAAATAATTAACACCATATCCAATAAAGGTACATTTCTTTGATTTTTCCTAAAGATTTGTTCTATTTTCTTTATTAATGTGGATAAAGGCTTCACAACCGAGAGCCTTTAAAAACGAGTAGTTTACCTTTTTACCTATCCATGCCTCCTCTAGAATACCATCATCCAAGGAACTTGAAGGCCCTCTGTTTATTAGATAAAAAACAATATCTACAACATTTGCCCAAAATTGTAAGGCCAATCCTGCATGCAATCTCATGCACCTTGCATGCTCCATGATTGTCCTGTTTATCCTTTCTGACACACAATTTCCCTATGGTGTTCCCGGAACTATCTTCTCTCTGTGAATTCCATGCTCTGAACAATAGTTATCAAACTCTTTACTGTAGTATTCATCTCCATTATCTGATTTGAGACACTTCAACTTCTTTCCTGTCTCATTCTCAACCAAATCTTTCCATTTCTTGAAAGTATCAAATACATCAGATTTATTCTGAATACAATAAATCTAGGTTTTTCTAGTTGCATCATCAATAAAAGTAACATAATAGTGAGAACCACCGAGAGATGATACCTGAGCAGGTCCCCATACATCTATATGCACAAGCTCTATTTTTTTTCTCTTCTTTTCCTTCCAAACTCTGATAAATCTAACTCTTTTTTGTTTTCCGTAAACACAATTTTCACAAAAATCCAAATCAACATGCTTCAAACCTAGCAACAAATTTCTTGAGTGAAGAATCTACATGCCTTTCTCACTCATGTGCTCAAGCTTATGATGCCAAAAATGTTGTAGCTTCTCATGTGAAGGTTAAAGTATTAATAAAATTAGAAATACCATTGCATATATACAATGTACCAACCTTTTCTCCTTTTTTCTGTTACTAGGGCTCCTTTAGTGACCTTCCAGGTTTTGTCTGTGAATGTAGTTACACAACCTTCACCACCTAACTACCCTGTTGAAATTATATTTTTCTTCAGATATAGAACATGCCTTACCTCCTTCAATATCCATTGGTTTCCATTCTATTTCTTTTTAAAAACCTTACCCATTCCAACAATTTTACAAGGTTTATCATCACCCAAACGAATGTGTCCAAAATCTCCTTGAACGTAGTCATGAAAATGTTTCCTATCAAGTGTGGCAGGGAATGAGGCCTTGAATCTACCACCCAGGCATCAATAATATTCTCTAATGGGAGAATCAAAGCATATTTCAGGACATCACCTATCACATCCACTTCATGATTGTTCTCTTGTTGTCCATCTCCTTCTTTTCCTTTTTGAGATTTGCAGTATTTCTTCAGGTGTCCTTTATTCTCACATTTCTAGCACACTATCCCTGATCTAGTTTTGGATCTTCCTTTTCTTGACTTACTGCAATTATTCTTGGGCTCCTTCCTCTTTCTATTTTTCTTCCCCTAGTCTCTACAGTCAAAGTATTACCTGATGTCCCACCTGATATTTTCCGTCGCACTTCCCCACTAAGGATAACACCAACAACATTATCAAACTTTAAAGTACTAGATCCAGATACAGAGTTACTGATAGCCATAACTAAGCCATTCCAACTTTTTAGCGATGAGCAAAGAAACAATAGAGCCCTAACTTCATTATCAAAATTTACCGCTATAGAACTTAACTGTCTGGTAAACGTGATAAATTCATTTAAATGATTAGCAACAGATCCACCTTCTGACATCTTCATATTAAATAGATGATTAATAAGAAATGCCTCATTTGAGGCGAGGGTTTTTCATATAGTTTTTCCAATGTCGTCATTAAACATTCTGTTGTCGTTTCCTTTGAAATGTTGAATGCCACCGACATTTGCAGACACAACCATATTGTTTCTAGTGCCTTTTTGTCGAGAATTCCCATTCTGCGTCTGTCATACTCGTGGACCTCTTCATTTTTCTGCTCAATGGTAGGTACAAATCTTTCTAATATAAATAATCTTCCATCTTCATCTTCCACAACTGGTAGTTTTTGTCGTTAAATTTATCAACCCTAAACCTGCCATTTTCTGCCATTACTCCCACTCAAACCAAGAACCCTTCCCTCCTGTGAGTTTATCAGCCAAATATACCTTCAGCTCTGATACTAGTTGTTATAAATTAATTAACAGAGCAGTGAAATACTTAAAATATTGCGGAAAAACAAATACAAAAACACATAAAACAAGTGAGACAAAAATATACGTGGTTCACCCAATTTGGGCTATGTCCACGGAGAAATAGTCAATCCTTCCTTTTATATTATCCAACAAAATGAAGAGATCCAACCTAGAGAAGATCTGTTGTAATTTCCTCTTCACTCTCACGCAACCTCCTCTCTCTCTCCCGCTGAGAATAATAATTCATAGCTGCAATAGAATTCCCTCATATAAACCGAGTGGGTGCCTTTTAGGAAAAAAACCATAAATTAACATAAGTTCTATCGTCATATCATCTGCTTAATGAACAACCGAGATTGACTACAAAATTACAATATTTTACAAGGAAATTTTTCATCTATTTTTAGCTTCGAGGGCGCTGCCCCCGAACCCACGCCAGGATGGGATCGTAAAAGTCATCGTTGCCTCCCCTGGATCCCTCTCACGTCGATTAAATGGTTGGCATTGCTACCTAGTTAGGAACAAGGATCCAATGTGATTAAAACAAAAAAATCTAAACAATCGGGAAGATAATAAGGATCCACACCTAACACAATTTTGTTTTGTTATAAATTGAAGCAAGTTTTGTTAAAAAATGAGATCTATTTTACAATTTTAAAATTTCAAATTTTAGGTTTGTGGAGACAATTTACCTTCTCCAAGGATGTTGATGATGGAGTCAACTATGGGGATATGATCATCTAGACAATTTGAAAAAGTTGTTACTATTTTTTTAATATTACGAGTTTATGCATTTTTATGTACAATTTTAAATTTTTAATATATACATGTACATGTATTGTACAGGGAATCCATGAGGTTTTAATGTAGGGGGAACACCACGGGGTATTACATAAAATTTGAAACCTAAGTCAGCTATGGGGATTGGATCGTCTAGACAATTTGAAAAGTTGTTACAATTTTTTTAATATTACGAGTTCATGCATTTTTATGTGCAATTTTAATTTTTTAATATATACATGTACATGTATTGTATAGGGCTTCCACAAGGGCGCAATGGAGGGGGAACACCACGAGGTATTGCATGGAATTTGAAACCTTTTATAATTTTGTTTTGATGATAAAATTCTCATTTAATTTTAATACATTAAAATTTAATTTAAAAGTACACAATCTTATGTATATATGCATATTACACATGTTGTGCAAGGCACCCATGAGGATGAGGATGATGATAGATCGTAGATTGCAGCGAGATTCTCTTTGATGCATATTTTTATTTGACAATATTTTTATTATATTTACTTTTATCATGATATAAATTTTGGACATATTTTAAGTAAAACTCTTTATTATGAATTGATCTCTTTGATGCATATTTTTATTTAACAATACTTATATTTACTTTTATCGCAATATAAATTTTGGACATATCTTAAATAGAACTCTTTATTATAATTGATCATTAATATGCAAATTTTGGAATTTATACACTTTGCATGATGATTCTTATACTGTTAGTAGAAGATAATATGGATTCGGGTTGATTCTTAAGTTTTATGAAGTTGTTTAATGAATAGTAAAATTACAAATTATAAAACATGGTACATTTTGCATTCATAAATCTTATCATGGCGTAGATGTTGAAAACAATCATAATTTAAAATTGCATTATAAAACATGGTATACATTTTGCATTCATGAACAGATCATCATCTTGTATAGAAGAGCTACTATGGATGTGGGTTGATACTTAACTTTTAATATAAATCTGTTCAAAGCAAACATACTATAAAATTGCATTATAAAACATGGTACATTTTGCATGATGAATAGTTTGATGCTTAAAGATTTTACATTTATTGTTGACACCTAATCCTTGTGATTGGGTGAATTTATGTAAATAGATAAATAAGAAATATGAACAGTCATCGGGAGATGAACTGAACAGTCTCTCCCTCATGTATATAATGAAGACCTACCTGATGGAATAGAACATACGAATCAATTTTTGGTTGAGGAGTTACTGCCTGGTCTGACATGGTATCAGAGCCAGCTCCCAAAAATAGTTGTAACTCCCTTTTGCCTACTGCTCCCTGTCCTCTATCCTTGTGGAGTCTACCTACTGAGCTCTCTATCCACTGTCTACTGTGCTCTCTGTCTACTGCGCAGTCTATCTACTGTTCTTCCTGCCAAAATTCAAAAAGCGTTGAGAGAGGGACGGCTTTAGAATTGGAATATTGTCTAAAGGCGTTTTGGTGGAATATTGTCTCGTTGCGTGGGCTCAAGAGCCATCGTGAGGCTGTCTTTTTTGTTTCTTGCATTGATGTGCAGTAAATGCCATCCTAGTGAAATTTCCTACCTGGAAATGTTTTCAGGTCAAAGAAAAATACTGATGCAAGAAGGACATGATACATGCAATTTAATCTAAAGGTCGGCACGTTGAGTAAACTGAAGTTTGAAGAACGCTGCTCCGGAATGCTGCGTTGAACTGTTGATTTGTCCACTGCTCCTGTTGAAGAATGCTGGTATTATAATACTGTCTTGGCATTGTAAAATAATGCTGGTATTATGAATTTGTACGTTGCTCCTGTTTTGTAAGAAACACTGGTATTCTAAATTTGTACGCTGCTCTTGTTTTGTAAGAAACGCTGGTATTATGAATAAACACTGCACCGAGAGCTTTTAAGGCCCGATTTTTGTGACCACTGCCCATCGCCTCGCCTAGCTGCTAGTCACGGGTTTTGAACCCAGTATCACGTGCCTGGTTTGCAGCTGTGATGTGGGAATAATTTGAGCCTATTCAACAACGACCACTGCAAATCTTGACAGTGATTCTTAAATTTGCATTTATCAGGTAAATGGGTTCATGTCAGTTTGGGTATATAGATGTCGCTCATGGAATTGGGAGGACACTAGATTGTTTGGATTGTGTCGGGGAATTGGTCATGCACAAAGCCTATGTATAAATAGAAATGAGTATGTCAATCCTGTCTTGTCTACCTGTCTCATTAATTTTAAATTTATGTATAAATAAGACGTCAAAGCTAGACCAATAAAGGACTAATGAATGAGTTTGAATACAACAAATCTCTGGTTTGCATTTGATACAATTTTCGCAGCAGAAGTATTTTTTTATCAGTAGAAGTTTTTACAGAATGCATTCAATCATATCCATGGTGGAAATAGTTCTCCATGGCAAGGAGAACTATCCTGAATGGTCCCAGATGATAAAACACACCCTCATTTTCAATGAGTTGTGGAAAGGAGTGTGTGTCGTAGACTAAGACAATGAACGAGTACAACCTACCTCAGACAAAGAGCTCGTCATTTGGGAAAACAAGAACAGCAAAGCATATGCATTAATCGCAGCATCTGTAAATGAAGAGGTGAGTCACTATATTTCGTCATATTCCACTGCCTTTGAAGCCTTACAAAAGCTGAAAGAACTCTATGACTCACATTTTGCACTTGAAGTTGTTCAACTCATGATTAAAATCTTCACTCTTGAACTACAAAATAATGATCCTCTTGCTCTTGCATCTGAAGTAAAGTCTATAATGCATGATATCAAATCCACTAAGGTTGAATTGGATATTCCTCTTATCGCTTTTCTCAAGGCACTTTATCCTACTTACTCCAATTATCTAGAATCATTGCAAGCAAATGGAAATCTCAAAGATATAACCTTTGACTCTCTTGTGAAAAAGTTTGATGAAAGAGAGAAAGATTTTGGAAAGAAGACAGCCCCTGAATCTTCTGAAGAGGCTGTGTGCCTTGCTCATAAAGAAAATCATCCTGCTCAAGATTCTTCAAGAGGAAGAGGTGGTCGAAGAGGAAAAGGAAGATATTTCAGAGGCGGGGGGGGGGGGGGCAGACACTCTCAAGGAGAAAAGGCAGATTTGCACTACATTCGCCGCAAAAGAAATGGATCACATGATGCCTCTACATGCAAGCTACCATGGGATAAAATTGAGCAGAAGAAACCAACAAAAAGGTAAAACGGATGATACAGACAAAGGTGAAGCACCTGAATCCGCTCACTATGTTGTGGCACAATGTAACATTGGAGTAACTGAATATTTATTTAATGCTTCACTTGCTTCTTGGAAAAATGATTGGTTGCTTGATTTAGGAGAAACCTGCCACATGACTCATAGAAAAGATTTTTTTGAAGATTTCACTGACAATGTTGATGGAGCAGTATACTTTGCAGACCAATCAAAAATCAAGCCATCAGGGCTTGGCACAATCAGGCTTAAATTGCCTGGTCTTCCAGACTTTCTTCTGCACCATGTTCTATATCTCCCACAGCTGAAGAGAAACTTGCCATCCTTGGTTCACATCCGCTAGCAAGGTCACTCCATTCATATGTTTGATGGCAAGCTTGAGGTGAGAAAAGCATCTGACCACTCACTTGTCATGAGGGGAATAGAAGAAGAAAGGCTTCTCAAGCTGCAAGGAACCTCTGCTCGTGCACAACATTTCTCATACAATTCTTATCATGAAGAAGGTACACTTCCATCAAGTTTATTATGGCATGCTAGATTTGGACATTTGAACTATGGCAGTCTCCGCTTGTTGAAGAAAAATGGTGTTGCTGGTTTGCCTACAATTCCTAGGAAACTTAAGCAATGTGATGCTTGCATTCTAGGAAAGCATAGCAAACAGTCTTTTCATGATTCACATTCAAGAGCACATAGAAAACTTGAACTCATTCATTCAGATTTATGTGGTCCAATGCCTGTTCCTTCTGCAAATGGAAATAAATATATCATGACATTTATTGATGACTACACTAGGATGTGTTGGGTTTATTTATTGAAGAACAAATTTGATGCTTTTCAAACATTCAAGAATTTTCATAAATGGATTGAAAATGATGCACAATCTCATATTGGGTCTATTCACACTGATAATGGAAAAGAATACACATCAAATGAATTTGAAAACTATCTTCGCCAACATGGGATCAAACATCAAACAACTATGCCTTATAATTCCCAACAGAATGGTGTAGCCGAAATAATGAATAGGACAATCTTAAATATGGTACAATCCATGCTCTTCTTCAAAAATGTAAAGATAATGTTTTGGGCTGATGTTGTTCTATGTGTTGCATATATAAAGAATAGATGTCCATCTAATGCTATAAGAAACAAGACTCCATATGAAATGTGGTATGGACATGTTCCTTCAGTAAAGCATCTCAGGGTCTTTGGTTCCACCTGTTATGCCTTGATACCAAAGGTACATAGAAACAAACTTGGTGCTAGAAGTCGTAAGTGTATCTTTCTGGGATATTCAAACACCTCCAAAGCATACCATCTCTATGATGAAGTAAATAAGAAGTTTGTTGTATCTAGAGATGTAATTTTTCTTGAATCATCCAAAACTGACAATGTTGTTGAGCGGCAACTTGATCGCTTGGATAGATTCACAAAAGCAAAATCATTTCAAGAATTTGATAATCATATTACACATCTTGAAGGGGGGGTTCCTATACTAGATCAACATGTGGAATCTTCTTCTGAAGAACACCCTCCCCCGCATGAAACTCCAACAACGGATGATGCTTTAAGTGATGTGATTGATAGAATTGGGAGAATCAATCTTGATTCAGTCCCAACTCAATCAACGGAGTAGCTTGGACCATCTGAGAAAGGTCCCCCAAAGTGGCTGACAAAGACACTTGAAAGTGTTCATCCTGATGAAGTTGGAAAGATAGGAACTAGAAATTCAAATCGACAAAATGGAGGTGATGTGGATGAAACTAATTCACCTATTGATATGGATGTTTCTTATGATTGTGAATTGAACTTGTCTACAGATTTTGAACCAACTTCCTTCAAAGAAGCTGCTTCTCATGATGCATGGAAAGAAGCAATGCAAAAGGAGTATGATGCCCTCATAAAGAACGACACTTGGAAGCTGGTTGATCCTCCATTAGGAACCAAACCAATTGGCTGTAAGTGGGTCTACAAGAATAAGTATAAAGGTGATGGCTCACTTGACAAGCACAAAGCTAGGCTTGTGGCAAAAGGTTTTGCACAGAAGGAAGGGGTCGATTATGAGGAGACTTTTGCCCCCGCATCAAAATGGGCTACCATCCGGACACTCTTGGCACTAGCAGCTCAGAACGGATGGAAGTCCACCAAATGGATGTAAAAAATGCTTTCTTAAATGGAGATCTAAAAGAGAAATTTTTTATGTCCCAGCTTGAAGGATCTACTGTGAAAGGACATGAACATAAAGTATGCAAACTGGTGAAGTCCTTGTATGGCCTCAAACAAGCACCGCGAGCCTGGTATGAAAAACTAATTGAGCATCTTCTGAAACTCAATTTCAAACGTTATGATCTTGATGATGCAACTTTATTTGTCAAGAAATTTGGCAAAAAAATTGTATATCTTGTGGTATATGTAGATGATCTTTTGATGACGGTGAATAATGAAAGCTACATTGCATCCATAAATAAGGAATTGGGGAAAAGTTTTGAAATGACTGATTTGGGCTATGTTCATTACTATCTTGGCATTGAAGTAACCTAACATCTGAAGTCCATATTTCTTTCTCAAAAGAAATACATTGGAGATCTGTTGAAAAGGTTTGGCATGATAGAGTGCAATCCTCTTACTACATCAATGGAACAAAACTTAAAGCTCACATCTATTGAAGGAAAAGAATTTGAGGATGCAACAAAGTATAGACAGCTTGTAGGAAGTCTCAACTACCTAACTACTACCAGACCAGACATTTCGTTTGCTGTTGGAATCCTCTCCAGGTTTATGCAAAAGCCTTGTGAGGGACATTGGTCTGCTGCAAAAAGAGTTCTAAGGTACTTGAAGGGAACTCAAGACTTTGGAATCAAGAATACACAAGTGGACGACTTCAGCTTGATTGGATACTCTGATTTAGACTTCGATGGAGACAAAGAAACTGGGGTATCAAGTTCAAGATATGCTATGAGTCTTGGATCAGGAGCTGTCTCCTAGAGATCACGCAAACAAACAGTTCTAGTAGATTCCACAATAGAAGTAGAATACGTGGCAGCAGCTGAAGCAACAAAAGAAATTGTGTGGCTCAGGAAAATTCTTGAATATTTGCAGGTAAAACAAGTACAATCAACTCCACTCGTGATTGACAATACCTCTGCAATAAAGTTGTCCAAGAACCCAAAGTTCCATGATTGAACGAAGCACATCAATACTGAATATCATTTGATTCGACATCATGTTGAGGCCAAAACAATCCATCTTCGTCATTGTTCCACAAATGAGCAAATTGCAGACATCTTCACCAAAGCGCTTGGAAGAGAAAAGCTTGAACAATTCAGAATGATGCTTGGACTCACCAACATCCCTTCAGATTAAGGGGGGGAATGTTGACACCTAATTCTTGTGATTGGGTGAATTTATGTAAATAGATAAATAAGAAACATGAACAGTCATCGGGATATGAACTAAACAGTCTCTCCCTCATGTATATAATGAAGACCTACCTGATGGAATAAAACATACGAATCAATTTTTGGTTGAGGAGTTACTTCCTGGTCTGACATTTATGTTCATGAATATGGAGCAATGAAAGTAAATTTGCATTTTGTTGGTACTTTGTATGGATCACATATGTAGAGTTTTAGAACCCAACTTTTGATACCATTTGTAATAGTTACATTTTCCCCATACCAACTTTTAAAGTGATGTATGTTTCAAGTTAAATGATAAGTAGAATGAATCAAGTTAAAATGTCAATAAGTAGAATGCACAATTGATCAATTTTTGCTTGGTTTTTCTATTTAACTTCCAACTCTTTGTTTTATGTAAGGTTTCAAGTCATAGTTTGTGAGTTTAATCAACAATCACCATTATAAAAGATGGTGCATTTTGCATGATGTGTGGTTTGATGCTTAAAAGTTTTACATTTAGGTTCATGAATATGAAGCAATGAAAGTAAATTTTCATTTAGTTGGTACTTTGTATGGCTCACAAATGTAGAGTTTTAGAACCCAACTTTTGATAGACTTTGTAATAGTTACATTTTCCCCATATCAACTTTTCAAGTGATGTATGTTTCAAGTTAAATGATAAGTATAACACATCAAGTTAAAATGTGGATAAGTAGAATTCATCATTGATCAACCTTTTCTTGGTTGTTCTAGTTAACTTCCAACTCTTTGTTTGATGTAAGGTTTAAAGTTATAGTTTGTGAGTTTAATCAACAACCAACATTATAAACATGGTACATTTTGCATGATGCTTAAAGGTTTTATATTTAGGTTCATGAATATGAAGCAATGAACATAAATTTGCATTTAGTTGGTACTCTGTGTGGCTCACATATGTAAAGTCTTAGAACCCAAATTTTGATACCCTTTGTAATAGCTACAGTTTCCCCATACCAACTTTTCAAGTGATGTATGTTTCAAGTTAAATGATAAGTACAATGCATCAAGTTAAAATGTGGATAAATAGAATGCATCATTGATCAACGTTTTCTTGGTTTTTCAAGTTAACTTCCAACTCTTTGTTTGATGTAAGGTTTCAAGTTATAGTTTGTGAGTTTAATCAACAATCAACATTATAAAACATGGTACATTTTGCATGATGCACGGTTTGATGCTTAAAGGTTTTACATTTAGGTTCATGAGTATGAAGTAATTGAAGTAAATTTGTATTTAGTTGGTAATTTGTATGGTTCACATATGTAGAGTTTTACAACCCAACTTTTTATACCATTTGTAATAGTTATAGTTTCCCAATGCCAACTTTTCAAGTGATGTATGTTTCAAGTTAAATGATAAGTGAATGCATTACATTAAAATGTGGTAGTTAGAATGCATCATTGATCAACCTTTTCTTGGTTGTTCTAGTTAATTCTAGCTCTTTGTTTGATGTAAGGTTTCAACTTATAGTTTGTGAGATTAATAAAAAATCAGCATTATAAAACATGGTACGTTTTGCATGATGCATGGTTTGATGCTTAAAGGTTTTACATTCAAGTTCATGAATATGAAGTAATGAAAGTAAATTTGCATTTAGTTTTTACTTTGTATCTATCACATATGTAGAGTTTTAGAACCCAACATTTGATACCCTTTGTAATAGTTATAGTTTACCCATAACAACTTTTCAAGTGATGTATGTTTCAAGTTAAATGATAAGTAGAATGCATCAAGTGATAAGTAGAATGCATGATTTATGGTACATATATATGAGATATGTGTTTTGTACAAAAGGAAATTCCATTAAGCTTGTTAAATACATACATTCTAAAGTTAAAGTACCTTCTTTGTCTTAAAGTATCTTACTATTGTATTTTTCATGAAATTTGAGAAAACTTAGAGATTGAGAATTAAAAATTGCAATGTTGAATCAACTGAAGTTGCATTAATCTCAATGTGGGCCTAAATTTTGTCTTAGTAAATGAAATTTTCAAATATTAAATACTATGTGTGGAGCATGCATTGTTAGTTTTAATAGGTTCATATAATGGAGATTATGCAATGCACATATAGATGGTGTATGCACTGCATGTATAGGACAAACACACAATAAAATGCATTTTTTGAGCTATCAATATGTACAAGAGATACAAAACATTTGAAATTGATGGTAATGCGATTTTAATAAAGTAAATAATGTTACTAAGATAGCACTAAAAATATTTGAAAAGATACAATGATGACATAAAAAAGAAAAATGCATTGCAAACATGATAGGTGTATAATCAACAACAAACAAGAAGATTGTGATGCTACATCCTTACATTATAGTAGTATTTGAGATCTTTGAATTTCCTTTTAACTTAACAAAAAAGGAACCACATTAATGAAAACAATTCTTTAATACCTAATAGTAGCTAGAATGGACAACTTAAGGGTGCACAAAAAGGAAGGCTAACGATCTACTTAAACTCTTTCTCAAAGATGAATACAAGGAGAATATATTGCTCGCCAGTTCAATTAAAAAAAATATAATGGTATTTCATCCTCAATGATATGTTCATGGTCAACTTTTGAGATTCAGGATTGAACTTCTACCAACTTTATGCGCGTTGCACAACCAAGTGACTATATTGACAACTTATGGCATCAGGTTGATAGTCTTGAAAGTAAACATCACTCTTAGTTTGATGATTTTCTTGGAAAAAGTCTCCTTTCAGTATAAGACCCTCTTTCTTATATAAAATTATTATCATCATAGTCCTCCAATAACTTCATCTTTCGTTCAGTACTGCACCACATCAAATAATACTTGACATTTTCTATGTTGTTAGTGGGTGCAACTTCCTCAAAAACATCCCCTGCACAATAAAAAATGTGCAAATTCAAATCACAATTAACAAGAAATTAGTTATCAACATGTACTTGATTTTATTAGGTTTTGGTCTATATTTTAACTATTATATATACTTATACACAATGATTTTAAACACACACACACACACACACACACACACACATATATATCCTTTGAAAGCAATTGAAATATTACCTTCTCTATCAAGATAAGAAACTCTATCACCTTCAAATGACACTATAGTCTCCTCTGATTCCATCTCTTTGAATCTTGCAAGCATAATTTTCCCCTTTGTATTAAGTTTTGTATGTTGCCAAGATTTCACATACATATTATTTCCACAAACATTATTGAATTGTCTGTCCTCTATGCAAATAAGACAAAAACAAGATTCTTTTCTTTTATCGAATGCAAACACATTTCGATACTATTTTGCTTTAATTGAATGCAATTTTCAGGTCCCTTTTATTGTTTCACCTTCATATGGAATTCATCTATCTACATCTTGGAATCAAATATACGAAAAGGACTTGCAATAAATTCAAACAAGAATTTAAATATGTTATTTAAAATACAATTTATATATCAAAGATAATCATCGATCAATTATTTAAACTATAATTAAAAATTTAAAAATTAATAAAAATCATCATATATTTAAAGTATATACATACCTGTGTACCTCCCTTGATGGGTTAGTCTCATGGCTTAGTGAAACAATGCACTATTGAAAAACTTAATCAATCGAGACAAGCCAGTTTGCAGAGTGGTCCATTTGATATCTTCAAAGTGCTCGTTTTATACATGCCCCCGCGCCATCATGTTCTCCTTTTCGATGACTAGTATCAAAGAAATTCCAAATATGTTTAATGTTGGTTTTCATATGAAGGTGACACAACCAAAAGAATAATTGTGAAGATTTGAATTGACCTGCACATCCATGTGACCAAATCCAATGTTCATTTAATTTTATTCCATTACCTTTCAATGAATCATAAATCTTATCAAAGAAATGTTGCACAAAATTTGTATCATGTGTAAGACCATCGCTGATATAAAAATGATATTCTTTAATAACATGTTGATTCTCACTGGTGCTTTCTATATTATCAACATTTTGTTCAAAATGTCTATATAGAACATGGACAAGCATAGAGACTTGGTTAGAATGATAATATTCACTCTGTATTTCATTTTGTGCAACAAATGTGTAATTTTATGCAAAATCAACTATCGACAAAATGGTCCCTGGTGGAAAAATTTCACGGGATTTTTTGAATTATATGTTCCTGCCATCAAACTCTATGAGAATGCTTGGTGTATTTATAAATTTTTGTCTCAAACTTCTTCAAAAACTCTATCACATAAATTTCTTCTTCTTGTAAATCAATCCTTATAGCACTTGTACTACCACTTGCACCAATCAATGTATGGATATATTCATATCTCTTCCATTCCAATTTTATGTTGGACAATGATTGATCATTCATATCAATAGGATATTTTTTGTGAAAAAAAGTCAAATTTCCACAATGATCACATTTTTTTACCACCAACACATTTATTTTGGTAAAATAATTCATGATTTTCTCTTCCACATAGAATTTGGGATATGAAATCATGGATAGTGGAAGGAGGATGTGAATTTCTCCAAAACGTCTTACCAAAATTAAGTAAGATGTCATAATATAATTGAAATTCCACATGATAACAACAAAAAAAAGTGTCACATACAGTGATAAGCTTAACATACCATGGTTTTTGTTGCACAAAAGTACTGATTGAGACATTAATTCCACGATTCTCTTCTTTGAACTTATTGAACAACTCTATTTGAGTGGTGTCAAAGATATGTTTTGCGTGTTATTCACAATGATTTCGTGCTATTCGTCATTGCATCACATCCATTAATTTTGGTGAAACACATGATTTTTCACCCAAAATTCATATATAATTTTTTAAAACATTTTCTCCAAGTCTTATTTTGTATGGTTGCCTAGAAATAACTGTCCAACAAGCAATATCATCATCTACATCTATTTGCAATCGAAATCTCCTATGTCTGTGCAATTTTTTTCGTGAGGACTCTAATTCTTTTGCCATATACTTTATCAAACAATCTTCTTTAGTAGCTGATGAAACCACTATTGTTTGTATTTCTCTACGTGCATCTAGATCACTTTCTTTCTAGATATTCCAATTGATTTTCGATCACTACTTATATTTTGAATCACATTTTCCTTCACCTTTTTTATCTTTTGTTGATTTTCGAATGCCTAATAGTGTTGTATCTTCTTTTAATTGCTTCAATGTTAAGAGACCTCTCAAAATTTGAGATTAAATTATCACATTTTTATCTTTGAAGAACTTATCAATAATGAGCTTAACACGGTATCGTATAACATGGTCGACTTTTTTTTATCTCCATATGTGTCAATTTCGACATTTTCTAACATCTCGTCATCGATATCGATTTAATTTGTGCATATGGTAATTTAATGTAAATGAGTATAACTATACATTAAATATTTAAATTAAAACATAGAGTTCATGAAATTGAAACTAATAAATATGTATAATTTCAATAATACATGACATATATATATATATATATATATATATATATATATATATATATATATATATATATATATTTTCCAAAGAAAAAAGTGAACTTTTTATAACCAAAATAAAAAGTTACATAGTATATGCCTAAGAATTCATTTTGCTATATGATTTGCAAATCATAGAGCTCACAGGATGAGACAATCAGTCCTGTCCAAAAAACATGAAGGAAAAAACCACTGATCTGAAGCACGAGCCTCCTCATATCGAGGAAAAACAACCCCTTTTTTCAGCTCATTACAGTAATAACAGTTTATCTATAATATCGAAATGTATCCAAAAGAAATCAGTTGTTTGCACTTCCCAGGTCTCCTCAGAGAGGAAAACAACCCAAACAGGAAGGAAACAAACCAAAACAGTAGTATGAAATATAAGCAGCATAACCTATATCATGTGAAAAAATAAAAACACATCTGAAAATCAGTCTGTTTTATAGACCCGAAAGTCCATAAAGTGAAAGCTGGCTATGTATATGGTGGCTGATCCAACACACGGATCTCGCCCTGGTCCTCATCCGCTATCCTCCAACTGCCCAAATCTTGTTGCAGACCCTCTTTAGAAAGCTTGTCTGTTGCATCATTGCGATCCCTGTAGATGTGGCAAAGAGAAAAAAAATTGAAGGAGTACTTTAAATGTTTTGTCTCTATATAGACCTATGGGGTTCAACTTATTCTTCACTTGAATCTCTTTCATTATCTACAACAACATCATCAATGACTAGTTCATTTTCTTCTTCACTTTGTCTTTCAACATTTTGAATCTCATCATCAATGTTATGAGGAAAATCTCTCTCTGTTTACATTACAAAATATTTTTCAAATTAGTTCATCAAATAAAAATTAAATTGCACAATACATTATTAAATTTTAAATATCATTTATATTATCTACATTTACATACCTAACTCAACTTCTTGTTGAGATTGATTTTCCCTTTCAATATTTAAGTGTTCTTCCTTCTTTCTTTTGTAATAGTTTCTCGAGTATTCTCTATGAGCCTCAATGTCTCTATTTCGATCATATTTTCTCTTGCAATTTATTTGATTCCCCATGATAATAAATCTATATAGATTTTTAAAATCCAACCCAAAAAAGTCACTTTCAAAATCCAGCGAAAAAAAATTTACTATCCAAAAGTTAGATTCAAAGAAGTTTTTTATTCAAAAGTTGTAGATGAGGGATGTGAGTGAGAAAAAGACATTTTGACGTAGTTTATTTATAGGTTTCAGATGAAATAGTTACATCAGGCAGTCGCATCATTTCAATTTCATGGATGATGGAAAAAATGGAAACGTTTTTCGGCCGAAAACCTGCAACTCTACAACAACTTGGTTTTGTTCACCTTTCTCCAATTTTAGAATGGTTAAACTCCATCAAATATAGTGAATTTACTTTCAATACCAACATAATTATTCACATAATTGAATATACTTTCACTAGATATAAATTTTATGGAATTTCATAGATATTTGCTAATTTTAACTAATTTTCTAGTAAAATGTATGCAAAATTTTTCTGAAGGTCATTATGATTCAGTGAAATCAAAATTTTGTATCTTCCAAAATACACTGAAAAAATATTTAAATTTATGGTGCATTACATTGGTCCGTCCTCTTTAATGGGTATTTTTTAGATTTTTAGTTTTTAACTAATATGATGAGAAACATGGTGCTTTGTTAAACATCTTCAAAATCTGTAGTTTTTTCATATTGGTTCAATTCAAAAAATTCTAGTAATTATGATATGCATCTATTGGTTTCGTAAATATAGCCATACTAAAGTAGAGTCTATCTATATTGTTGCAACACATTTATTTTTTCAAAAACACAAGGTTAACAAAGAATACATTGGGGCCAAAAAACATGACTTTTTTTATGAATCCCTTGATTTTTAAAGGACACAGTCAAAAAAATTCTCAGTTAACATATCAAATGTAAATAAAAAATTTCTAAAAAATAAGCAATAGAAAAATCATAAAATTTGTCACAGGTTTTCATTTTACTATAAAATGAAATTCTAAACCTAAAAAATACTTTTTCTTATCGAAAGTTGAAAAACTTCTAAAAATGATATAAGTTCTCAAAAAGGGCCAAAAGTGTAACATGTAGCTTGGGGAACAGGGTCTTGAACACCTTTGGCTACACGGGAATGAAGTTTGAAAACTGATTGGGCATCATAGGGCTCCTCTATGCCGAATTGAAGAGCAGGATCATGGTTATGAGGGGTACTGATGATATCTTCAACAACATTTGTGTTGGGATTGATATGTTTGTATAATGTATATCCGAGGGATCTATTAGATTTGAAGCTAGATAGGACGTTGATTATGGATGGCTACAAGTCTATAAAACTGAAATATTCAAATTTGAAGTTGAAAACAGGAAGGCTGCATTGAATCTCAGGCCATAATAATCACGCGGATCAAGTGAGCGCCTTTGTATATCAGACGATTGAGGAGAGATGAGTGTCATCCATGGTGATCGAGCATGGAGTAATGCCACAGATACATGCCATGAGCATAGAAAATGTGAATCTCGTAGATCACCATAACGGGTCGCATGACTTTGTGTAGTGTTGTTGGTGGATTGGTTAGTAGTTGAATGTGAGAGTCGACATGATGTGAATGGTGTGTAGCAAAGCAACGATGAAGACCACTGTAATGTAATTAGTGGACTCTGGTTTCTCAAGGGTTAACATCCAATGATGATTGGAGCATCATATTGAGCACCATGGGCTACTGAATCAAGGCTTGAATGTTGGATTAAAAAGGAGTTATGTAGGTTATTTATGAAGGGTTTGCGTAACACTGTGTGGACAAGCTTCTACCTGACTTAGGTCATACTAATGGCAAGAATTCGAATAAGGTTCGACTTGAGGTTGTGATTGTGGTTATGACTGTGTGTATGTCTAGCGTGGTAGATGATCATTCTACAATTATGTTTGATGGGAATTCAAGCTGTTCAATATAAGTTTTCAAAGCTTTCACTTTCATGGCTAAGAATCAAGTGACTATGGAGATTAGATAGGTCTAGGAGGGCATGAGAATCAAAGTGTGGAGAAATCACAATGAGAGAGGATGGGGCAGAAGAGGAACAACAACAATATATACATATATAATGGATTCAAATTTATTTCATGTAAATGGGCATGTTTTTGTAAGACCTGGTAAGGCATGCGTACCCCAGGGTAAGCACTAGTAAAGTCTAGGTTAGACCTCGATAATAGGGGGATGTCAGGTTAATAGATACCCTAGGTATAGAAATTTGAGGGGGGTAAGGGCCAGAGTGAGCAGGGCTAGGCTGAGTCACTACGAAAGGTTGGTTGGATTTAGTCAAGGAACCCCAAGTCAAGTTTAAGGGGGGAATTTTAGGTAAAATTGACTCGGGAATAGAGTCAAAATTAACCAAGTATAACAATAGTGGTTTCTGGGCACGAGGTATTATATGCCCATGTTTTTCTGCCCATGGTATTGCATGTAATGGAGCTTATAAAAGGTTGGGAAGACTTCATTGTAATATGTCCAAGGAGGTGCGCGGCGAAGTCTCACTTAGCTGAGTTGGCCAAGGCTAATGAAATTTCTTTAGGTTGGGTTTTTCCCTAGATTTGGGGTTTTCCCAGGGTAAATATTATTTTTATAATGTTTACATGTTTCATTATTGTTGTTGTGTTAATGTCTCTCATGGTAAATATCTTGTATTTATCTGGTTATTTTTTTACAAACACCACATGTACAACATGTACACAAAACCACATGCACACAACACCACATGTACAACATGTACACAGCATAGGCCCGGTAGTCTCCATGCAAGCATGTCCAGTTTGACGTGACCTGTTTTTTTTTTACTTGTACACATCACTGCATGTAAAACATGTACACAACACCACATGTATGCAACACCATATGTATAATGTTTACACTGCACCACATGTACACATCACCGCATATACAACATGTACACAACAACATCTGTACACAACATTGCATATACGACATGTACACAACACCATCTATACAAAACACTGCATATGTAACATGCACACAACACCATATTTACACAACACCACATATACAACATGTACATACCACCCTATGTTCACAACACCACATGTACAACATGTACAACAAAATAGTAGTACTACACATCCAGACACCACATTGTCTCTACTAGACAACCTTGCCTCCAGTGTCTTTCCACTATCCATGCTTGTCGCAACATGTCACATATTACACTGCTTTCATTCCGCTGATGTATCCCTCAACATTACCTTCCATAGAATAAAAATAAGCATGATATAAGCACATAATATCAATTCATATCCATGTGATACTAACCTCATAGTCTATCAGGGATACTCTTCCACTTGATACTAGGAACCTCTTCATGTCATTCACCTATATAAATAATCATTCATCCACAAGCATGATCCCTAATGACCCTATCAGACAACAAAATACATACATACATATATACATATAAACATTAGCATAACATAATCATGATCCCTAACGACCCTATCCGATAATGAAATACATACATACATGTATACATATATATACATTAGCATAATCATGATCACAATATAATTACTAGATATCATAAGGTCAAGGATAAGAGAACTTCCTTTATCCATGCACAACATTGAGAACAACAGTTCCCAACATAGACCAAGAAATTTGATGCTTAAAATCCATTTACTTTATCTTTCCTATTAAATTTATCATAATTGTCCTGCCACCATCCATTTACCTCAATGGACCCAACCAATCGAACTAATTTTCATATTCTTGCCTTCAACTACCCTTACTCATGCACTAGGATTCATTCGGGTCTTACATTACCTGTTGGGTTTCATTAAGCTCTCCCCAAGCTCCATTAACTTTCCTCTTTCCCCAACCAATTCCCAAGACCATCAAATCACAAAATTCAAGAACAAGAAAACCAACAAGAAGAAAACCACCAAAAACCAATTGTAATACAACACCACAAACAAAGTGGCATGGCCATGCACCAAACATAAACAAAACTGCAAATCAAGCTCAAAAATATCACAAATAACCAAAGAAAAAAACTTTCAACAAACACCATGACTCAGCACCATGGGTTACCAATGCTTCCAAGGGAAATCTCAACCTGAGCCTTATTCAATATTTCATGGTAGTTTCTTTTTTCATGCAATCCCCTACATCATATTGCCATAAACACATAACAGTTAGTGCATAAATAAACATAACAATATATCGGTTACCTTACATTATTGTGCCAAGCATGTTTCCTAGTAACTAAACATGTACACATATTATTTCTCAAGAGATTCCACTTCTCTTGATGAATCCAGCTATAATTAGAAACCAATTGTTATACCTATGAAATACATGTTCATGAATCTAGCACATATCCACATAATGTCAGAAAAAAGTAAGGTTAAGAAGACTTCCTCTATTCATGCAAAGCACTCATTCATTTGGAATTGCAGTTTCCAAACAAAGCCAAAGGATTTCTCACCCAATTCCTTTATTTTACATTTTTCCTTTATTATGTTTCCCTACAATTGTTCACACAAGTCAGTCACATGTTCCAAATATCAAGACATCATGTCTATTAATTTGAAATCAGCCTTTACCAAGACTAACAACCCTACCATACTCAAATCACATTCATTAGTCATAATACTACAACTAGCACCCACTTTCTATTAAGTGCATATCAGTTGTCTCAGCACATATTGTGTTAGTACAACCGTCTTAAAACAAGATCATTCCTTCATGAAATTTTATAGATAGATACCCATACAATGCACTTAATCAAAAATTCAAACAACCTACAACATACAATGTTAAATAAACCAAATAGATGACATAATTAAACTAATACCTCAATGTATCATAGGGAAGGCTATCACATCTGTAAAAGTCAGTCCAGATTAGTACGACACAATATCACAAGTATGTCAATTCATACCTGAATATTATAACCATAACCATCTTCATAGGCTGATTCAGATTAGCACGATACATATCACATCAAGATCTTAGTTGCAACGATGATAATCATCATGCATATGACTGCAATGCATATAAAAACAAGTCACTATCATTCATGACTATCTGATGCATGTGCATATGACCGCACTGATTAAATAACATCTATTATGCATGTAACCACAATAGCTATAGAATGAAAGACATATACATAACCATAATTCTTATAACAACCATTTACCAACATAATTGCATGCCTAACATACAAACCTGTATGACGATATGCTCTTACCCCGAGGTCTAGTGTTGTAACCTTGCTTTGATGATCTGCATCTCCTGCTCCATCTTGGCCAACATATTAGCCTCATAACATACCGACAACATCATGATTACATAAACTACATAATTACCACCATGATACATGTATGACCTACTAATCATGCATTTCAAACACATAGACAACCAGACATGTATACACATCAACCACATCTACGTCGAGGCCCAATGCTGCAACATAGCTCTCATACCAATCTGTAACCACCCCCTCCCACATTTTCCCAATTTCACTAGCATTCCAAGGTAAACTTGGGATAAAGGTTTAATATGAAATGACCTGACTTCCTAGATCCAATTAAGGAAGTGGGGCCTACAAACTAATCACTAACTAACAACTCACAACATCCCTCAGGACCCTTGGTCACCCATAAGTCAGTCCACAACCTCTGATGAAAAAATCCTGAGCTGGAACTAATTTTTCACTAACCTAACCCCCAACCTCGGCCACAACAAGGCATGAATGTTGTTGTGAACCTCCAAAGGACTCACAATCCTAGCTTCCAACGATTGTGACCTAAAATCTTCAGTTCAGAGCATGCAGTCTTGGGATCAGTGCCACCTTTTCAAGCCAGCCTCCAGACCACTGCCCAAAACTTCCTGAAATTTTCCAGAAGCATAATTTACATGAAAAAAATGCCAAACATTTAAACTCAAGTTAGGAACTTGACCTAGACTGCCTAAAACACAGTAGAAATTTCATTAAACACATGGAAAACATGTAAGCTATAGGTCATGAATGCATATCTGATCATAAACTGATAGCCTTCACCTGAGAATCACTAAGAAGGCTCTAAACCCTCTCTAGCTAGGTGAAATAACACTTGTTAGTCCACTCATTCATTAACCATTTATATATTCATCAAACATGTCAAGATCCATAGATAATGTAGATCACATAACTAGTAAATAAAAAACATATAAACCATGGAAACTCAGCCACAATGTCACCATCATAATCAATGCATATGCTTATAGATCACAACAGAAAATACATCATATCAACATATGAAAATTCCAACCAATTGAGGGACTTCCACGTACCACCCAACCATAGATTAGGATGAACCAAATCTCTCTTTCATCCAATCACCCCATGCCATATTCCAAGCATGAATGTGGGTTCTCATGGAATAAACCAAACAAAACCAAGGCAAGGGTTCTAGAGGCCAAATTACCTCAACCCTCAACTAGTGATTTGATCCAGGTCGATATTGGTGGCCACCCGCCAAGTCCACTTGGACCCCCACCATTGTTGCTTTCAACTTTTCAATTTCCTTATTTGTAGCACAATTTACTATTTTTAGCAGTTTTTCAGGTCCTGAACTTCAGAAGCCGTTTTGAGGCCCTAAACAACGATTTTTTGGGAAAACTAGGAGCAACATGGGTCCATGGACCGATTTTTTTCTTTCCAAAGTTGTAGTTATCGGATAGATATTTCTAACGAGATATTGTGCGCGTCAAATGGAGATCGTATGCCAAAATTACGACCCCAGGAAGTTGATGTACCAATTTACCCAAACGGGGCCCACAGTTTGGCGTTTCATCTTCTAGGGTTAGGTTTTTGGATGTTTAGGGTTTTCCATTATTTCTTAACAATAAATAGGGCTTCGAGCCTCATTGTAACACAGTTCAGAAGCATGTAGCTGCCACATCTCTTCTCAGAGATAAAGCTACCATCACCCTAGCTGGTTTATTTTCATTTCTGTTTCTAAGCATATTTCAGTATTTTACATTAATGAAATGAAGCATTATTTCCGTTGCATATCTGTATTTATGGTTATCTCTATAATTTGTTGCGTTCTTGTTTAAATCTGGATCAGTGGTATCAGAGCGGTCTGCTTTTTCTCTATTTTTCTTTGCATGTCCCCAACAAGGTTGGGATATAAGGAGTTAGGGCTTGAACTAGTCGAACCTTTACAAGACCAGCTTCGTAAATCCAGAAAACCTCCCATGGCGGATGAAAAGAAATATGAGGGGGTAGGAGATCCTATCAAAATCTTGCTCAAAGAAGCCCTTGAGCAGCAAAGGAAGGTGATGATGGACAACTTTGCCCAGATCCTTCAACGACTACCCAGAGGTGATGCGTCGACTTCCAATAGCTACTCTAGAAATGCCACACCCTTTAAGGTACAAATTCATTTTGAAATCCCCATCTTCGAGGGTCAAATAGACGTAGATGCCATAGATAAATGGTTAAATATGCTAGAAGGGTATTTTTCTGTTCATAATTTTTTGAGTCAAGAAAAGATTATTTTTGCTCTTCTCCAAGCAGCCCCCCACGTCAAGGATTGGTGGGAAACCTACTACGAGCAGAAGGATGAAAGTACGGGCTCACTATTTGCAGATGCACCCACTTGGAATTCATTCTGGATTGCCATCAAGGAGCAGTACTACCCTGTCAGAAGCTATGAGGATCAATACATAAAGTGGACCACGCTGCGGTAGGGAAGGGACCAAGATGTTCCAGAGTTTACCAATATTTTCCATACCCTTCGCACAAATTTGGGTATCAAGGATTCAGAGCAGCATTTGGTACTCAAATACAGCGGCTGCCTGCACAAGTACATCCAAGAAGAAGTAGAATTCCTGAACATCTCCTCGCTCGACACGGCATACCGATATGCAATCAAGGTCGAGCAAAAGTTTAAACAGAAGAAGCGAGACTTTGGATCTACGAATAAAAGCAAGGAAAAGGTGCCCCCAAACCACATAATAAAGGACAAAGCCAAGGTGGGGCGTCCCAAGACAACCCGCCAAAGCTACAAGCAAAGAACAATGCCATGAAGCCGAAAAAGGAAATGGGAAAGTGGCGTGAGTTCCATAAGAGCTCCACTCACAACACAAGTGAGTGTCGGGCCAAGAAGTCACTAGTGGCCAAGCTAAGGGTTTTAGAATCAGATGCATGTTTCGACTGTGAGTCAGAACTCGACAAGGGGAATGACAAAGGGAATTAGAATATCGATGCGGAGCCCAACGCCACCATTGCCACCACGAAGATCCAGAAGGAGGAACCTGAAGACCTAGAGGAGGAGGAGTGTCTCGTCCACTCCCAAATGTGGGTAAAGGGCTCCCCGCTATAGTTCATTGTTGACAGCGGGAGCCAAAAGAACCTCATTTCGGTAGAGGTCGTGAAGCAGCTGGGCTTACTGACCACAACACATCCACAACCATACACCATCAGGTGGCTTCACCAAGGACAGGATCTTCACGTAAGCCAGTAGTGTCGCCTTCCATACAACATCAAGCCCTTCACAGATGAGTTATTGTGTGACGTTGCTCCGCTTGATGTTTGTGATGTATTATTAGGATAACCATACTTGTGGAAGTGACATGCTGTGTATGAATCAAGGCCCTGTGCTGTTATTGTTACTTTGGGAAATAATTTGTACATAATACCGAAGGTAGCACCACCTATTGCCATCTCTTTGGTTACTGCAAAAAAATGTAGTAAGTTCATTTCCAAAACCGGGAAATTAGTTTTCCTGATGGTACGCCCTCAAGGAAAGAATAAGATGGTGGCCACGACCTCCAGATAGGGCCCCTCCGCATGACAACTATAGATGGACAAGGTCGTGGAGGAGTACGATGACATCTTCACCTCCCTCGTAGGGGTTCCTCTGCACTGTCAAGTCAAGCAATCCATCGATTTGACCCCAGGTGCGCCGCTGGCCAATGGACCAATATATCAACACTCCATTATGGAGAATGATGAAATCAAGAGGCATATCCAGGAGCTATTGCAGAAAGGTCACATCCGTCCGAGTTCATCGCCTTGTGGGAGCCCGATCGTGTTGGTACAGAAGAAGGATGGGACTTGGAGACTTTGTATTAACTATTGAGTGTTGAATAAGATCACTGCCCGTAATAGGTACCCGATCCCACAGATTGATGACCTCCTGAACCAACTTAAGGGGGGAAAATATTTCAGCAATATCGATTTGAAGTCAGGATATCACCAGGTAGCAATCGAACCCTCTGATGTGTGGAAGACTACTTTCAAAGCCAAGTAGGGCCTTTTCAAATGGTTAGTTATGCCTTTCAGATTGACAAATGCTCCCGCAACCTTCATGAGGCTAATGGATGACATATTTCAGCCATTAACCAACTCATTTTTAGTGGTATACTTGGATGACATCTCGATCTTCAACCAGAGTTAGGAAGAGCACCTCTACCACATCCGACAGGTTCTCCAAACACTGTGACAACACAAGTTATGTGCCAATTTAGAGAAATGAACTTTTGGCATGACCTAGGTTCAGTATCTGGGATACATTATTGATGAATGGGGGGTGCATGTGGATCCAGCCAAGATCCAAGTCATTCAAGATTGGCCATCTCCAACCACTCTGACAGAGCTCCACAGCTTTCTAGGCCTTGCCAACTTCTACCGCAGGTTCGTGTTGGGATTTTCTCATATCACTTGGCCCTTGATTCAAGTAACCAAGGGAGGAATGAAAGCAAAATCCGTTTGGTCTGAGTCTCAACAGAAGGCATTCACAGAGTTGAAATATCACCTCTTCTCGGCACTAGTGCTCGCATTACTAGATTTTCAACAACCATTTGAGGTCGAGACAGATGCCTCTGACTATGCTATTGGGGTGGTCCTTACTCAACACGGGCATCCAGTAGCATATCACAGTGACTCACTTTCAGACACAGTTCGGAAGTATCCCACTTATGACAAAAATATGTTTCCATTGTGCAGGCCTGCCAAGAATGGAAGCATTACATTTTGGGGAAGGAAATGATCATCCACACAGATCACCGACCCCTGCAATTCATATAGACCCAAGGGAAATTGCAGAATGATCGCCATCAGAAGTGGTCCACAAACCTGCAACAATTCCATTTTAATATCAAGTATAAGAAGGGCAGCACCAATAATGTTTCAGATGGCCTCAGTTGACCACCGATCATGGTGTTAACCACCGTGCTCAACTCTTGTGGGCACGAGACTTCTAATTGGCCACTTCTCTAGAAAAGCGACCCAGAATTCGGCCACACATACCAGACACTCTTAGAGGGTCAGCATGTTCCATATTTTCACCTCCAGGATGCCCTTTTATGCCACTTGGGTCACCTTTGTGTTCCTTCAAGCGAGCGTGCCAAGATTATTTGGGAAGCACACTACAGTCGGGCTACTAGGCATTTCGGGGTCGAGAAAATAGTGTTAGTACTACAGAAGTATTTCTATTGGCCGAATCTTCGACAAGATGCCGGGAAGTACATCAGATCATGCATTGCCTGCGCCATTGCCAAACCGACCATCAAGAAGCAAGGCTTCTATACCCTACTGCCTACCCCTAGTCAACCTTGGGAATCCATCTCCATGGATTACATGTCGGACCTTCCTTCTACTAAGCATGGAAACGACTGTGTTTTCGTGGTCGTCGACAGGTTCTCGAAGATGGCCATTATGGTGGCTTGCAAGAAGAATATCACAGCAGAAGCCACTATTAAACTCTTCTTTGAATGAGTGTGGTTACACTTTGGGATCCCACAGTCTATCATCTCAGATCGGGACAGCAGGTTCCTCAGTACATTTTGGTCCAGCCTTTGGTCGATGCTAGACACCAAACTCACTAAGTCCACAGCCTTCCATCCTCAAACTGATGGCTAGACAGAGGTTGTGAATAGGATGATCGTACACATTCTGCTCATGTACAACTCAAAGCATCCATGCACATGGGATGAGAGCCTCCACTATGTTCAGCACAACTACAACCGGTCTCTCCATAGCTCGACTGGCCACATCCCTTTTTAGGTGGGATTGGGATTCCAACCACTATGTCCCATTGATGTGGCCATGCCATTTGCAGCTACTCACGCAGATTTGGCTCATGTCCAGTCTGAAACAGATAAGGCAAACAGCTTCATTGAGCACATCCAACATATTAGCCAGCAGGTCCACGACATTTTGGAGAAATCAAATGCCAAACACAAGCAGCGACATGATCAACATCGGGTGCCACACAATTTTCAGGTGGGTGACAAAGTCTGGTTGCATTTGCAAAAGGAACGCCTTACTGGAGCCTATCAGAAACTCAGACCACTCCGATATGGTCCTTACACCATTACCAAGGCTATGGGAGACAATGAATTTGAGCTCATCAGTCCCTAATTCCTTGGCCTGCACCTAGTATTCAATGTGGTTCGCCTTCGACCATACTTTCCACCATTACTAGACACATCCAACATTGCAGAATAGCTCACACCCACAGAGTTAAATACAGATTGCATGGAACAAGCTACAATTGATCGGATCATGGACACACAAATCAAGCACACTCACCAGCAGAATATCCAACTATATCGAATTGTCAAAGCAGGCCAACTCCTTCACCAGGGCAAGTATCTCACTAGGGACCAAGTTCAGCAGAAGTTTCCTCATCTCATGGAGTAACTCAATGCAATGGGGACCATTGCTTCCTAAGGGGGGAGAAATGATCCAGGTGGGTATTGGTGGCCACTCGCCAAGTCCACTTGGACCCCCACCATTGTTTCTTTTAGCTTTTCAGTTTCCTTAATTGTAGCACAATTTACTACTTTTAGCAGTTTTTTGGGTCCTGAACTTCCGGAGCCGTTTTGAGGCCCTAAACGATGTTTTTTGGGAAAAGTGGGAGCAACATGAGTCCATGGATCAACGTTGCTCTTCCCAAAGTTGTATTTCTCGGATAGATCTTTCTAACGAGATATTGTGCCTGTCAACTAGAGATCAATGCCAAAGTTATGACCCCGGGAAGTTGATGTACAAATTTACCCAAACAGGGCCCACAGTTGGGTGTTTCATCTTCTAGGGTTAGGTTTTTGGATGTTTAGGGTTTTCCATTGTTTCTCAACAATAAATAGGCCTTCGAGCCTCATTGTAACATAGTTTAGAGGCATGTAGCCGCCACATCTCTTCTCAGAGATAAAGCTACCATCGTCGTAGCTGGTTTATTTCTATTTCTGTTTCTAAGCATATTTCAGTATTTTACATTAATGAAATGAAGCATTATTTCCATTGCATATCTTTATTTATGGTTATCTATGTAATTTGTTGCGTTCCTGTTTAAATCCGGATCATGATTCCACCTCACAGTTGTACATCACTAACACCAACCAGATTGGTCTCTACCCAAGTTTTCTAGGCTCCAGGAACTAGTAACTCAACCTACATCCTTCTAGGGCTCCAAAGATTTTTTCCAACCCAGCTCCAGGGACTAGTAACTCAACCCACCAAGGGGTCCATAGCATTTGTCCCAACCTAGGCTCCAAGTCTAGTAACTCAACCCAAGGTGTTCCAGGGCTTCCAGAGGGTTTGTTACAACCCACAACCATAAGGAATTATGAGCACCAATCAGAAAACAATCAAATGGAAAAAATCACAACACCATGGTTATCTATGAAATGGAAATGCAAGGCTAAAACCATTGTCACTCCAAGAAAATATCCATGCCAATGAAAGCAGATAACCAGAAACTCACATGCATATACCATGCATCTAGAAATCAGCGAGGAAATCACACATGCAACCTGTTACCTACAAGGAAATATAGTTGTAGTTGTTGATCCACTTGTTCCCTTGCGCTTTCCTACTTTCCTTTGCCTTCTTTCTCCAAATCCAATGTATGCCAAAGTGCTCCAAGAATTCTCCAAGAATACTCTAAGTGTGCAAGAGTATGAGAGAATGAAAGAATAAAATGAGAGATCCAAGACTAAATTGACAAAATACTGTGAATAGATCCTTAGAAGCCTTCTTATCATTGAGGCCTCTATTTTCTTCATTTTCCCTCTCATGCAAATATGTGTCTCTTCACCTTCCTTTTCTCCTATTTTCCTTTATTTTTATAAATAAAATGCCAATTAATGCCTCTTTGCCTTTTCCAATTCCTTTGTCAATTTCCTTAGCCATAAATAAACCAAACGTGAGACCCACAAGGATATTTTTCCCACCATTCAGCTTGGAATACATGTCACATGACCTTGGTATTATATTTTTACATGGAAAATTAACCAGGGGCTATTACAAAGTGACCTTTAAGCACCCTTAGTATCCAATGAGTAAATAATAATGCTATTTTTTTTCTCTCATTTTTACAAATTTTAAATTACCAAAAATAGATATTCCAATCAAAATTTAGGTCAGTTATAAGTTGCATAACTTTCAAAACCATAATTTATAGACTATATGGATAGAGGACCTTTGTCCTTATATAAATTTAAAATTTGAGCCCTCCTCCTATAGTACTCTGATATGTCTTCTCTACAAATCCACAAGTTTGACCAAAAATTGATTTTCCAAGTAAAATTATGATATCTTTCCCAAAAAGTGTTGATTTTTAGCCTCTTCCCAGAAGCAAACTTGTATAGCATGTCATGTGTCCATTTTTTCAAAAAATATTTTATAATTTTTAGTTGAGTTACTTTAATTTATCTCCTCAAAACCCTAAAAATTTCATAGTCTAAAACATAATTGGTAAAAATTTACAATGGACCTATCGAGATGACTCATTTAAAATATGATTTTAGGACTAGTCACAAACTCTAACTTCCATGGGGTATATATCAAAAATTGTAGTGAACTAGAAAATAAAGTTTTACACAATTGTACCCCAATATCTTTCCTCATTCTCTTAAAAGTTTCATGGTCTGAAGTGTCCTAAAAAAAATTATAGCTACCAAGATCACTTATTTGGAATTGATTTCAGGGCCATCCACAAACCATTATTTCCATAGGGTATATATCTAAAAATATAGAGAATTAGAATTTGAAATTTTGAATAAATGTATATCAAGAATTTTCCTCAATCATTTAAAAATTTCAAAGTCAAATTCCTTCCCAAAATAATCATAGCAAAAATGGCATGGTTACTATTCTGAAGTAGCAAAACCCTAGTAGGTTTGTATAATCTAATACCAAATTTTGTAAAGTTTACAAGTTTAAAATGATAAGAAGTAAATGAATACAATACACTTCAAGGGTGGAACCTACTTTTAGAATGAACATACTACAAGACAATATATGATCTTAAGAATAGTTCTCCTTGGTATATATATAGTAGAAAAAGGGTACAATTATAATAAAAGGGTACAATGAAAGGTTTTATCCAACCTGGTAATAGGAAAAATAAAATAATAATGTATGTTAATTAAGATCTTAATATATGATCTGTATTGTATCATTATATAGTTTTTCATCCATATCGATGCATTCAAAGTGGGAAAAGTGGAGGAATAAGCTCATGGGACCGTTTTTACTAGTGGGACCCACTCTGCCAAAATAGGGTTTGAAACCATCAGGGAGTGTTTTGAGGCATCAAACGACGTATTTTGGGGGTAAAACTTTGTCTCTTTAATGCAACAAATTTTCATGTTGTTCTACACATAGAGATCTTTCCAATGACACAAGAAGTGTGTCAATCAGAGTCTATATGCAACCTTCAACCCAATCTGTTAAAGCTCATGCTACCCCTGTCTTATAGTCCTAGACCTCTTCTACAAAATTGTATATTTTTTCAACTCTACCTAAGCATCTGGTGCCAAATACTCCACAGAAGGTAGGACATGTTCCTCTTCCTGATCTAGCATGGAAGGCTCATAGAGTTTCAAATACTCTACATTCACAACTGAGTAAATGTGCATGTACGGTGGTAAAATAAGTCGATGGAAATTATCACCCACCTTTTCCAGTATCTCAAAGGGACCATATCTCAGAGCCTTGATTTTATTATCATGCCCCTACAACCTTTCCTTGTTCAACTATAACCATACTTTGTCAGTCACCTTGAACAATTTCTCTGTTCTATGTTGATCATGCCCGACCTTGCACTTCTGCTATTACTTATGCAGTGTTTCCTGTACTTGTAGATGGATTTGCCTAATCTTCAATACAATTTTTTTTTTTGCGCCCAAATCATCTCCTATAAGACATTCCCTCACTCCTCCTTGTTGCCCAAATGCAATATCCAAAGTTGAAGGTGGAAAATATTCAAAACAAGTTTCAAATGGGGACTTTCCTATAGAAGTGTGGACTACTCTATTGTAAGAATGTTGTATATATACAATATTTTAATCCTAGGTCTTTGGATGCTTCTGGTTGTATCCCCTTAGAAGTTGCACCAAATTCCTATTGACTAGTTCTGTCTTACCATCTGTCTGTGGATGGAATGTTGTAGATCTCTTCAACTTTTTGTTCATCTTCTCCCACAATGTAGTCCAAAATGCACTGAGAAATCTTGTGTCCCTATCTGAAACGATGCTCCTTGGTATCCAAAAGTGCACCTAGACCTATCTAAAGAACAAGTTTGTTACTTATTTCCCTCTGGTGGTATTTTTATAGGGCATCATAACACATATCTTGCTGAACCTGTCAACTACCACGAATATGTAGTCATGTCCCTTCTTGGTTGTTGGTAAACCTCCCACAAAGTCAATGGAAATGCTTTCCCAAGGAAGAGTAGGTACAGTTAAGGGATTATATAGATGATGTTTCATGTTACTAAGCTTGTTGGTACAACAAAGCATGCATCCTGTTATGAACCTAGCTACCTACTCTTGCATCTTGGGCCAATACACATATATCTACAAGTTAGCTATAGTCTTCCCTACTCCAAAGTGCCCTACAATATTAGAGGTGTGAGCCTTTCTAATCAACTGCAATCACTAAAATTTAGGAGCACGTAAATTATCTAGCCTATAGAGTAGCCCATCCTGGAGATGGTATTCAATGGTGCTATTGCCATCGTGCACATGCCTCTAACTCTGCAACTACTGATACACCTCCTTGAAGTCCTCATCCTCTGAATATGCCTCTCTATATTCATCATGGGTGAATGGCTCCATGTGCACAAGGGTCCCCAAAGTTGTAATCTTCAATGTGGGTGGACCTGAAATCATTTCAACTAACTTTTTTGTGCTTCCCTTCTTATACTTGATCACTAAATGAAACTACTATAAAAAATCCATCCACTTGTAATGCCTAGTCTATTGTAGCTTACTCTAGGTCTACATGTACTATAACAGTTGTTGATCTATGTGGATTATTGTCTCCTTTCCCATTAGATAGCCCTTCCACTTATTCATAGCTTGCACCATGGCATAGAGTTGTCATAGGTAGGATAGTTAAGAACTTCCCCATGAAATACTTCAGAATGGTAGCATACATGCCTTCCTCCCTGCACAAGAACAACTCCCATAGCATACCCACTCGCATTTATCTCCACTTCAAAGGGCCGCTGCAAGTTTAGTAATTCCAGAACTGGTTCTTGAATGATCTTCTTCTTTAACTCCTCAAAATCCCTCTGCTAACCTTTTCTCCAATTGAAACTCTTTCCACTTGTTGTTATGGCATGGAGCGGTGCTGCTACCGTTGAAAATGAGGCTATGAATTTCCTCAAGTAATTTGTTTCCCTAATGAAACTCCTAACCTCAAAAACCTTAGTAGGCACTAGCCATTCCATGATGGCCTCTATATTGTAAGGCTCTATCTTCAACTCTCCTCCAACGATCACATACCCCAGATACACCAAAGACTGATGCACAAAATCACACTTCTTGAGATTTGCTAGCATCTGTTGCTTCTTTAATGTTTCTAACACTTGCATTAAAATTGAAATATTCTCCTTCAAGATAGCACTATATACCATTATATCATACAAATAGAAAATAACAAATGAATCTATAAAAGGGTGCAATATGTCATTCATTAATCTCATAAACATAGCTGATGCATTACATAGGCCAAATGGCATGACTAACCACTCATACAAACTTTTCCCGATTTAGAAGGTGGTCTTCCATGTATCTTTTTCTTTGACTCGAACCTGATTATATTCGTACTTAAAGTCCAACTTGGTGAAGTACTTTTCTTGCTACAACTGATCCAATAGATCATCTATCCTGGGTAGAGGGTATTTGTTCTTGAGCGTGATTTTTTTCAATGCCCTGTAATCTATACACATACGCCAAGTCCCATCCTTCTTCATCACAATAATTATGGGTGACCCACATGGTGATGTACTCGGTCGAATGACACCCTGTTCCAGCAGCTGCTACAACTATTTCTTCACCTCACTTTCTTCTATAAAAAACTTCCTATATATCCCAATATTCAGCAATGGGGAGTTCGATAATTGCCGGATCTTGTGCTCCACTTCTCTCTTAGGTGGTAACCCTTTAGAATCTCGGAACACATCCCGGTATGCTTGTAACAACTCCTCTAATTAATATTTTTGTTTCTTATTACACCCCTGTAGGGATTCCTTGCCTCTTATCGACTCCTCTTTAGATTGGATTTCTCTTAAAAAAATGAAACATGCTTCTTGCTAGAACTGGACAATTTTTTGGCTTCTTACTAGTGAAATATTTGACTTGCATTTTTGCGCGTGGATGATAAACGATTTTCCATCATTGACGAGCCAATACTGTTGGCTCTCCTCATGAATATTTCATCACAAATGTACATGTATGGACTCCAAAACATGACTCCACAAACATCAAGATGAACCACATCTAAATCCAGTTCATCAATAAAATCAATACTGATAGAAAATATAATTTTTCATTGTTTAGTTACCTTTAGCTTTGCATCCTTATTTACCCATCCCAGTGGATATGAGCTTGGATTATCATGAAATTCCAGCCCCAACTTCTTGACCAACTTTGCTGCAATGAGATTCACCTTTGTTCCTGAGTCAAATAGAGCATCAATATTTATCTTCTTGACCTGTACCTTTATATGGAAGAGTTTGGTCATTTCTTTCTCTTCCTACTGTTGAAGGCTACTCAGGTTCATCTCCTTCTACACTGATGTACAAATAATATTCTCATCCATATCCAAACTACTTTAAAATTGGTTGCTCAAATCAATAGCCATGGGATTCTTCTTCTTATTATCTTTCTTCTTGTTCTTCGGGTTTATTTGTGGATGCAACTTCCATCACTTCTCCTCTATATGGCCATCAGTGTTGCAGCGGTTGCTAGGATATTTTTCATTGGTGTGCTGTGGCTATAATCTTTTTATCTTTTCCGCCTTTTTTCTTCTTCTTTCCCTCCTTCGAAGCATCTTGTTTCTCCTTCTACTTCGATTCACTTGATTGTGTTCTCTTGAGACCTATGTTCTCCAGATTTTTGGGTGTGTGTTATATTCTTGTAGTCCCCCTTGTTAGTTGCCTAGGGCGAAGCATGGGGTTCAGAAGGGCGGAAGGTAGCCCCCCTACATGGCGTCCAGGGCACTGCCCTGAGAATTTATTTTCCTATATATATGTGGACCCAAGGATGGGAGGAAGACCTAAAGATGGTGGGCGGACCTACCCATGGTTTTGTGCATGGTTTTTTCACATGGTTTTGGGCATGATGGTTTTCTGCCCATGGTATTTTGTAGATCCAGTCAAGGGAACTACAATTATGTTCTAATATAGGGTTAATGGATTGGGGTTTATGAATGCTTCGACATGTATATATATGTATTGTAACATTGAAAGGAACATAATGATAAATCAATCTAATAGTATCGGTTTTGGGATCCAAGGGAAAATCTTTGTGTATATTTAATTTATGTTCTCTCCAGTGTTTATTTTTTCTGTTTTAGGAATTCATTTGCAAGTAATTTCTGTACAGGGTTAAAACCTTAACAAATATTGTGCCTGTACACAAGCCTCATCCACCAATTTAGGCTTGAATAACATCACTTTCTCACGCAGATGGTGGTGAAGATCCAAAAATACTTGAGGAGTACATCTGGGTTCTTTGGAGAGATACCCAACATTATAGCCATCTTTCTGAATTCCGTGGTGTACTCTTGCACACTTTGGCCCAACTTTTTCCTGAAGTAATGCCACTGGATCCACTGGTCCTCTACATACCCAATGGGATAAAAATGTGACTTAATGATGGTTTTGAAATCCTCCCACTTAGTCATTGGATGTTCTCCCTCCAACCTCAAGGTTTCCGTGTGGCTCTCCCACCAAGTTAGTGCATGACCCTCTAATTTCAGTCGCGCGAATGAGATCTTTTTCCCTTCCTCGATCTGATGGATGCTAAAATAAACTTCTAGTTGCTGTAATCAATGGCTCAACTTCAGAGCATCAATCTTGTCATGGTACAACTTGATATCGACTTTTTCTTCCATTTTAAACAGGGACTGATTCACGACACTCGAACCAAGTTGATCTTTTTTGGCTTCGTTCTTCGACTGGTTCTCTATTTCTTCTTGATCGCGCGATCCCCCTTCTAGTTTTTCCTATACATTAAAACCCCCATATTCTCTAAATATCCCAAGTTTATTACTTAGGGCCACCATGGTGAGATTTTCATTGCGATTTATGTCTGCGACTTGTTATTCCAGCTACAAAAACCTCACCTTTGTAAGGATCACGAGGGTTGTTTAAAGATTCATCGGCCATGATTAAGGTTTTACAATTTTTTACCTCATCGACCTATATCCCCTACAAAATAAAAAAATACCCAAAGAAACCTTCTCTGATACCAATATGATCCGTAAATTGTTGTGGATATTGGAAGGGGAGGCCGCTTTGCTCTCTTTCTCTGTTTGGAATTTTGGCTGTAGTTATAAAGAAGTAAGGCCTATGCCTCGTGGGATGTTATAGTGCACAAATCCTCCCTATGTGCTCTACCTCCTATCCCTCTTGGCTATCTTTGCTCACTATGGAAAAAAATTATCTCGAAAGAATGGAATGCCTCTTCCTCCTAGTAGCCTAGTTATATCACAACCTGATAACCTATTGATGGTTAAGTTTGACCACATAAACTCTTAACTAGTGTTATAATATTGACTCTTCTAGAGTCTTTTACATTAAAAACACTTGGCTAGCCCCTTTTCCATGAATAATTGGGGTTTTCGTGACATCCTCCTGAATTATAGGTGTGAAAACAAGAAGGTCAACTTCTAAGTAGCATAACTTTTGCATACAGACTCTAATTGGCGTGATTCTTGTGTTTTTGGAAAGATCTATGTGTATATAATATCATTAAAATATGCATTGAAAAATTTACAAAGTTTTACCCCCAAAAAACATCGCTTGATGCCTCAAAATTCTCCCGGAAGGTTTTAGACCTCGTTTCGCCAAACTGGGTCCCGCCGGTAAAAACGGTCCCATGAGATGATTCCTCCACTTTTTCCATTTTGAATGCATTGATATGGATGAAAGACAATATAATGATCCATTCCATATCAATATAGGAGCCCACATGGCTTAACATGCCCAAGACTAGTTCATATATCATACTACATGCTACTTCCATCTTTTTAATTTACCTCCTTTGATGGGTCAGAAACTATAAAATTTCTCCATTATTGACATTTAGGACTCAGATTTTCTTGTTAATATATTAATGAAATTCGAGATGGCCACTTGAATATTTTCTAGGAGGTAGTCATTTCTACTTTGTGAGTGACATAAATAAGAATATTAATATAAGAGGCACCACCCTAAGTGACTATGGATTTCCATTCTCAACCATTGTTAACCACTATTGACTAAGCACTTCTAACTCACCTGATATAAAATTTGAGACTTCAAAAATTCACTACAACTTGGATCCATACCACAATAAAGAATAGTGGAATGTCCCTCTTCAGCCTAATAACAAATTGTTGAAGGACTAACAGAGTCCCTAAGTAACAAAAATAGTGCCAAAATTAGAGCAATTCCAAGGGAACAAAGTTGAACAAACCCAAATAATCCCACTTGGGTTGCATCCAAAATTAATAAATTTTTTATGATCTGTCATTCATGATTATTCGAGGAACAAGGAGGTATTGAAGGGTGGGGGGATTAAATGTTTTCCCTTCATATTGAAAACTTGCTACCACTTGCCTGGATTACCATCAACCTTGAAGAATTGCATGAAACCTTTGACTATGGGCTAATGACTATAAGTATAGGAAATGTAGGGAAATATAATGATCCCCTTATTTGTTCTTATCCATTTCTCATGAAGAGAAACTGCCTCATTTTCTAAACAATCTACATATATTGAGAAGCTTTTTCGGCGTAAATCACATCGTATTTCATCTGTCGACGCGTTTCAAACCAACAAGTGTGGTTCATCGTCAGGACAAGTTGAAGAACTAGACCATGGAAGCAGTTTAAATAGAGAGAGTAGATCATCAACGACTATATTTGACCAGGAAACGACTATATTTGACCAAGAAATGACTATGTTTGACCAAGAAGTTGTATTGGACCGATGGATGGGGTTAGGGTTGCTGCCATGGTCTGTTTCTTCAACTTGTCATGATGATGAACCACACTTGTTGGTTTGAAACGCGTCGACAAATGAAATACGATGTGATTTACGCTTAAAAATCTTCTCAATACTTGATATGGATCACAGAAGCCTAAATTAATCAATTATGGTAATAAAATTATCAAAACAAACTTTTAAATTAATTTCCCTATCCCTATCCCTATCCCTACCCCTCGGTCCAATACAGCTTCCTGGTCAACTATAGTCGTTTCTTGGTCAAATATAGCCCTTTCCTGGTCAAATATAGTCATTGATGATCCGCTCTCTCTATTTAAACTGCTGCCATGGTCTGGTTCTTCAACTTGTTTTGACGATGAACCACACTTGTTGGTTTGAAACACGTTGACAAATGAAATACGATGTGATTTATGCCAAAAAATCTTCTTAATACTTGATATGGATCACAAAAGCCTAAATTAATCAATTATGGTAATAAATTTTTTGAAACAAACTTTTAAATTAATTTCCCTATCCCTATCCCTCGGTCCAATACAACTTCCTGGTCAAATATAGGCATTTCTTGGTCAAATATAGTTGTTTTCCTGGTCAAATATAGTTGTTTCCTGGTCAAATATAGCCGTTGATGATCTACTCTCTCTATTTAAACTGTTGCCATGGTTTGGTTCTTCAACTTGTCCTAACGATGAACCACACTTGTTGGTTCGAAACGCGTCAACAAATGAAATACTATGTGATTTACGTCGAAAATCCTTCTCAATACTTGATATGGATCACATAAGCCTAAATTCAACAATCTACATAGATATTTAAATACCTCAACATATTAAGGTATTCTATATCTTTGAAGCTCCTTGAACCTCATGTTTTCTAAAGAAATGTCTTGCGAACTTAAAATATTTTGGAGTTCGAATGATTTATCATGTGCATGATTATTACTAAATTGTCTTTTATTATAATGATACTCTTGATCTTTCTTGAGATTAGAATCTTTAAACGCTTAAAAAGTGCCCATGCTTTTACTAACTTATTTTGTATTCCTCGCCCAAAAACAAAAACAATTTCATGATTTCATTTAGAATTGAAAGTGACCGCAAACCTACCACTCCTAAATACATACATGGTTATCATAAAAACCATTATAACATTAAAACTCAATAAGTAATTAGAAACCCATCAACCACTACCTTAATGCATCAACACCACCTATTCAAATAAGATCACTAAAGAAAAAATAAATAACATTATCATCTCTAATGTTGTAGACAATAAACTAAACATAAAATTATTTTCATGGTGCACATAAACCTCTCTAACAAAAAATTACAAATAAATATGTCACATTAATTACATTCATATTAGAAAAAATCGAAAAAAAACATCCCGCCACATTATTAAACCCATCAAATTGATTTTACCAACTCCTCACACACAAACCCAATTCTAAAGGCAATGTTGAAATGAGAAACCTACATATAAACCATTATGAAATTATTAATATACTAAAAGAAAATGTATAAATTTAAACTTAATCAATAAAAAATTAGATAAATACAATGATTACCTAGGTGTTAGCCACCCCATAGATGGGGTGACCATGCTAAATCTACAATGCCTATTAGAGTAAGATTACAATAAAAAGATGAAGAAAACAATTAGGAATTGGAAAAAAAATTGTAAAGATATGATGGAGAAAAACATAAATAAAATCAATAAATTAGTTATTCATGTAAAAAAAAAAAAGTAAAATCATACCTAAATTAGGAATCCATCCTATGAAACATTATTCAAAGACCCATAATGAATCTTCCCATAGGATGTACATGGATAGAATAGAACATGCCCACCTTAAAATGACTTCCAACTATCAACTTACTACCCCTATAACTATTCAATAAAAGTGGTGTACTGCACCATAACCCATGCCAAGTGGAAAGCCATTGTCTAGGCCTCCAAAAGTAAAGTAGATGTGAGAGGAAACTATGTTTTATAGGTAATTTGTGGTGGTGCAGGGGAACTGGGTAGTTTGGATCCGTATACCTCATAATTCATATGTGTTGTGCCATCGTAAAACCAATGCCCTAGGATTCTAAGTAATTGAAATAGTTCACATGTTTTCTTATTACAAATTTGGAATATGATTTTTTTCAAAAAAAGATAATGGCATTTCCTTAATGTTATATAGAGTCTAATTAGATAATAAGTACATAATGAAAAGAATAAGTATAATTAGATAATAAGTACATAATGAAAAGACTAATCATTTGTTGTTTAGAGAGTTTTAAAACAATAATGTGCTCAAAGTACATACTTTTAAGTAGTTGTGACAAAATATGAATGATATAAAATGTTACATCATAGAGTTTGCAATTTCCAATAGTCTCCATATTTTGACCTAAATTTGGCGTGACATTTGGTTTTGCATTTGGGATTTATCATTTATACTTAAATTTTCAAAGGTTTGGAATATGAAGGTTTAGATTTGGAATTTGTAATTTATGGATTTGGGTTTAATGTGGGATTTTTAACTTCTTATTTTAATTGTTGAAATGAAGTAAATAATATAAATGATTTTAAACTAGTATTTAGCCGTATAATGCATGTTATTTTTGGTGATGCTAAAGTTGGATTCACCACTGTCTTGAGAAGTGGAGTGAATTAACATAATATAATTTTTATTTATTTTTAAATATTCAAACACCATAATATATTAATTTTATAAGAAAAAAATCGAACATACGATATACATGAAATTTTTTTAGGGAGAAAATCATAATAGTTTTTTTAATTCATTGTTCTTTGTAGGCGCCAACCTACTATTACAATCTTTGTAGGCACCAACCTATAGGAGACACTAATCCCCTCTATTATTTTGTAGGCATCAACCTATAAGAGACATCAAACCCCCTTGTTTCTTTTTAGGCACTAACCTACAAGAGGCACCAATCCCCTCTTAACTTTGACCTGCACTTATTTTCTTCTCTAGTCCACTCTACCCTTCTCAATTTTTGCAGTCAGCTCATTCCTCTTTTTGATCTTTAATATTTCCTTCTCTAGTTCACAATGTTATTTAAATTTCTACAATCACCTTATTCTCCTCGTTGATCAACCATTCATCAACAATTGCTTTGAACTAGTTTGTTTGTTCAAATACAAACTTCTGCAATTGCATATCTTAGTTATCTATCCTTTCAAAGTTGTATACATAATTATGTTTAGTTACTTCACTTTTTAAAGAACCATGCTTAACAAAAGTGACACCTTATAGTTTGGTGCTACATTTCAGATCTATGTTTTTCCTGCATAACACATTTAATTTGGCCCTTCCTTTAGCCCAAATTTTCAAATCTTAGCACTTATGTATGCAACCAAGCATTATGCGTGAGCTTATTTCTCTTTCAACCCTCTCTGTTTACTTCAAACCAACCTTTCAAACAATTAGAACGTATACACTTTGGCACCTCATCACATGCCTATATAACAAGTCCAAGAGTTATTATATCAAAAACCGGATAGAATCCCCAAAATTCACTTACACTAAAAATGCTTACAAAACTCAAGTTTTTGATGGAAAACTTTTCTTTCAAGAGTCAAAAAACTTTCTAACTAGAAAATTAATATTAGGATATTGGAGGATATGGAAATACCATTATAGTAAGATCTTAGTGGAGAGACTTCAAATGTCATGAAATTCTATGTCAAATGTTATTATTGGGTTGTAAAGGGACGAAACACAAATTTCACCTTTTATACTAGAATATGATAGAAAAACCCAAAAAACAATTAACATTACAAATGCTTGCAAAACACATACCTTTAGAGTACAAATGATGGAAAATATTTTTGTCATTATTAACAACTTTTATGTTAGTTGACAAGTTCAAAACACCAAGATATCAAGATACCAGATGATTTTAACATATGTGTGCCACAAAAACATCTAATTGCCTGTATGTCGAGGAATCTAAGTCCTTAGTGCCAGGACTAAGCTTTTCCATGACTAGGAGCATAATTAAAAGAAATTATATCAATATATTGGGAAAATCCTCAAGCCTTCGCTTTTTGCTATAAAAGTGATATGTCGATATGATGAGGGGCCTAGGCCCTTGGGTGCTAAATCTTACTACACCTTGTCCAAGGGCTATGATGAGGAGCTTATATACTAGGATGTTGGAGAATGTCTAGGAGCCACACCTTTTTGTTAAAAATGGTGATATGTTGATACAATGAGGGGCCTAAGCCATCTAGTGTTAAACCTCAAGAAACTTGTGTCCATGGGATATGACTAGGAGCTTATATACATGGGATATAAAAAATTCTTCAATCCCGTGCTTTTTGATATAATGATACTATGGTGATAAGCCGATGGGGCTTAGGTCTTAGGTGCTAAACCTTAAGAACCCTATGACCAAGGGCTAACCAAGAGCTATTATGTACTAGGACATTGATGCATTGGTGTACCTTTTCCTTTGTAAGACTTTTGATATGTGACCATCTAGTAGACAAGCCATCAATTGTTAGTGATTTTCATATTTCCATTAATTGACAACAAAGGTTATAAATCTTTAGTTTTTTTGGTCCTTTCACATTATAATAAAATTTTAGGTTTTGTCAATAATTTTGAGGTTTCGTCATAATTTTGAGGTTTCTTCAAAATTTAGTGGTTCCTTTTATTTAATCTTCATCATGTTCCCTCCTTTAATAAAACTCCCGCCTTAGATCACAAATTTGTATCTCACTTGAATTTGACATCAATGAAAACATTGTTTAATAATCCCCTCCCTTTTTCATTGATGGAAACCCTTAGATGAATTTGACAAAGTGTTGAGAAATTCTCCCTGATTGTAAACTCCTTCTATCTGCAACTTCTTCATTGAAACTCCCCATGTCTACAATTATTCTTTTGCTTGAAATCTCTCACCTTTTGACATCAATAGCAAGGGCTCGCTCCCCCTCAATTGATGTGTCTCCTCAACCATAATTCTCTCCCTTTTTCAAGAAGACAAAGGAATTAGAGATATGGTTAGGGGGAGAAACCTAAAAAAGGGATAGAATTATAATTGAGGAGACACACGAATTCAGGGGGAACAACCTCTGCTATTCATTGAAGTCTTATGAAATCATATGCTTCTATTTCTCCTACAATCTATTACCTTATGTCCAAAGTTATTACAAGAAAAGCAATATCCATTAAATAAATTTTGATACCTAGTTGTGAAAGTCCTTATTGTAGAAATAGTTCTTTTGAACCCATCCTCACTATCTTTGTAAGAAAACTTAGATCTTTACTCATTCTTTACTCCACTTATGGAACTTCTTATATTCATGATAGGGACATGTCTTTGTGGTCATTTACTTCGTTTCTTATGATGCTTTCATTACCAATAGAACTTTTGAGCACATTAGAATATCTTTTAGGTTCTTCTTTGCATTCCTTTCCTGATGTATTTGTTCTAATTTATCCTTTGGAGTTTTCATGGTTTTCTTTATATCCAAGACTTGTTTTGACAAACGGAGACCTCTGGCAGCTAGTAATGTTATGTAATGCTCTGACCCCTTTTACAAAATTTAAATTATATTTCAACTACTAAATTGCTTTCTCTAGTTCCTTTCTCAAGGAAATGACCTATAATTATAACTTTTGTCAATTTCCTTCATTTTCGTTTTTTTGAATTATCAATATTTCTTCTATTCTCCTAGCCTCTGATAGCTCTATATTTAGGAGCATGATTGTTGCTTCATCAGAATCATTATTTTTTATTTCATATTGTTGCAATAGTTATTTTTGATATATAATATTTTCCTTAAGTTTAATGATTTCATCTAATGCACTAACAACTTATACCTCAAGAATTACCTCCCCATCAACATTCTTCCTTAGAATTTGATTCCTTTATATAATGTCTTTATTTTCTTGATCAACATTATGGGCCTACATGACCATGAATAGTAATACTTCTTTGTCCTTATCAAATGCATGTCCATCACTCTCTTTTGATGAGTTGTTATCTTCTGTAGAATAAAATATTTTCTTCTTTAGAAACCTTATCCTTTTACATTTATGAGATTTGATTTGATTTATATGTTCTTTTTCATCATCACTATCCTCAAATTTTGTATAGGGGAATTTAGTAGCCATAATTGACCTATTCTACCACAATTAAAACATTTTAATGGTAGCTTACTTTTGTATTTGCTAAATCCTTTTTTTTTCCAGAGTTCTCACAAATTAAACTTCTTCTACATTTGATTCAGAGCTGGAATGATCATGGTCCTCTTGTCCTTTTATTTTCTTTGGTGCTTTGAAGGATATTTCAGTTAATCATTATTTCTCTTTTATTTTTCTCATTTCATAAATAGTCAATATTCCATGTAGTTAATCCATCTTCATATTTTCCAGATATTTCATTTCCTCAATAGTTGATAACTTTGGATTAAACCTCAAGGGAAGAGATATTCACATTTTTTAAACGATGATTGATTCCTCAATATTTTCATCAAGTCCTATAATAGTATTAACAATCTCATATACATGAAGAAGGAAGCTTGCAATATTTTCTTCTTCATTCATCGTCAAACTCTCCAATAGTATTCTATGATTTTTAAGCTTTTCCATTTTTACTTTTTCATCTCCTGCATAGCTTCTTGAAGCTTGTCTGAACTATATTTAGCAAATCCACATTGAATCACTCGAACAAACTTCATTCTACAAGGCCACATAAAATGGCATTCATTGCTTTTGCATTATTTGCAAAGGCCTTTTTACCATCTTTATTTGTTGAAGGAGTTGTGGGAATTCTATAACCATCCACAACAAATAGCCAATGCGGACACCAATAAACATTATATAGGTACGTATTATTATATTCGAGAAGGCATAATTTGTTCTATCAAATAGTGAGGCTCTATTTGAGAAATGACCATCTTGACTAGCCCTTGTCCCTTTGATATCTACCTTTTGGTCGTTAGACTTCTTTTGAAGGAACCTGCTCTGATACCAATTGTTGGATTCACAATTATTCGGGGTGGGGTTGAATTAGCATAATAAAATTTTTACTTTTTTGAAACATTTAAGAACTATAAAACATCTATCTCATAAGAAGAACATTGATCACATGATATACATGGAAACAGAGAGAAAACCACAAAATATATTTTAATTGAATTTTCCTTATAGGCATTGAATTACTATTACAATATTTGTATGTAGCAACCTATTGGAGACATGTATCTCCTCAATCTCTCAAATTTGTAGGCACCAACCTACAGGAGACACCAATCCTCTCTGCTACTCCATAGGAACAAGACACCAATCTCCTCTAAATTTTTACATGTAATTATTTTATTCTTTGGTTCACCCTTCTCTTCTAAATTTTTGCAATTACATCATTCCTCTCTCTGATCTTTAATATTTTATTCTCTAGTTCACTCTTCTCTTCTAAATTTCTACAGTCGCCTTATTCTTCTCATTGATCAACCATTCATTAATAGTTATTTTGAACTACCCACTTCCTTCAAATACAAAATTCTCCAATAGCATACTTCAATTATTTTTCCTTTATAAACTGCATATGTCATTTATGTTTGATTACTTCACCCTTTTAAAGAACTGTGCTTAAATAACACAATACCACCTTTTAAAGAACCATGTTGAAATAAAGAAATACCTTAACATTTGGCACTATGCTTTAAATCTACACTTTGTCTGCATAACACATATTTAATTTGGTTCTTCCTTCATCCCAACCTTTCAAAGATCAATGATTACAAGTACAACCAAGCATTATGCATGATCTTACTGCTCTTTAAATTCTTGGTGCTTCCTTAAAACCAACTTTTCAAAGAACTAACATATATACATATTGGGACCTTATCACGTGGCCATATAAAACGTTTGGGAGCTATTATATCAAGAACTTAACGAGATCCATAAAATTCACTTACATTAAAATTTCTTAGAAAACTTGACTTTTCAAGGACCTTTTGACATAAGAATTTTCTATCAAGAGTCAGCCAACCTTCTATCTAGTTGATGAATATTAGGATATAAGAGGAACTAGAAAGACCAATATAGTGGGCTCTTAGTGAAAATACTTCATCTATTTCCAAATTCCATGTCAAATGTTGTTACTAGTTTGTAAAGGGCATAACCTCAAATTTGGCCTTTTATACTGAAATATTGGGAAAAAATTGGAAAACAACACTAGAAATCCTTGCAAAGCATGGATCTTTAGAGTGTAGATGAGGAAAATATTTATATAAGTTGTCGAAAACCTTACTATGAGTTGAAAAATTTCGAGCATTAGGATGTCAAAGGATTTCAATGTGTGTGAACCACAAAAACCTTTGTTTCTTGATATATTGAGTGCTCTAAGCCCTTAGAGCTTGAATGAGGCTCTTCCATAACCAAGAGAAATTATATTACTAAATTGAGAACATCCTCAAACCTTCAATTTTTTCTATAATGGTGATATGCTGATATGCCTAGGGGCCTAAGCCCTTGAGTGTTAAATCTTAAGCACCTTGTGTCTAGGGGATGTAACCATGAGCTTATATATATTGGGATATTGGAAATTATTCAATATTGAGATTTTTTATATAATGTCGATATGGAAATACATTAAGGGACCTTACCCCTTATGTACTAAACCTTAATAACCTTATGATCAGGGGAAATGACTAGTGGCCACTCCATATCGAGATATTGGTTTATTGGCAAACTTTTTCCTTTGTAAAAATGCTAATTTGTTTAACATCTAGTAGACAAGCCCTCAACTATTAGTGATTTTCACATTCTATTAATTGAAAGTGGACGCTTGAAAACTTTGGTTTTTGTGGGCCTTTGGCATTATAATGAAATTTGAGGTTTCTTAAATATTTTTAAGGTTTCTACGAAATTTGAGGTTTCTTCAATCTTCCTCGTGCTCCCACCTTTGATCATGCTCTTGCCTTAGATCAAAATTTTAGATGTCTTCTGACTTTGATATCAATAACAACACTATTCAATAGTTAAGCCTATTTAGACATGACATGAGCATGTTACTGTTAAGGTAATTTTGAGGTAAAAAGTTGGATTTAAAATAACAAATGTACAAACAAAATTAACTTTGGAAGAACCAATATCTTAAGATGATGATGTCATCCCCACGGGAAAATATTTTGGAGGGAAAGAAGATTTTTTTTTTTTTTTTTTTTTTTTTTTTTAAATTGTATATTAGGCTTCTTTAATGTATTTTCATTTTTTTTTCAATGTAGGTCTACTCAGAAGTATGCTAAGTGGGTACTCGTTGGATGTGGAATTGAATTATGCATTCAATAGGTGCCTACACATGACATTTGAGTAAACCTATAAAGAAATAAGCTGAAAATACAACAAAAAATAGTTTCTTTTCTTTTTCTTTAAAAAGTCATAAATGTTATTTTCTTATTTTCTTTAGAAGACTGATTTTAGACCTCCAAATTCCCCTAATGTTAGTAACACATCTACAGTGTTTTTTCATAACACAAATAGGTGTTCTAAAAGTCAATTATGTCATTTAAAACCATAAACATTACATTAGTGTTGGAGTGTATAGTTAAACTAAATTAACTTGAAACCCTTAATTAAAACAATTAACAACAACATAGTATACCATTTAAAACTATATTCACAACTAATTAATATAATAAATAATTAAATCAACTTATTCAATAATAACATAAACCAATCCATTTAACCTACTTTTAAATATAACTTATTTTACAAGATCAAAATCCCATTCTTCACAATTAATTAATATAATAAATAATTAAATCAACTTATTCAATAATAACATAAACCAATTCATTTAACCTACTTCTTAATATAACTTATTTTACAAAATCAAAATACCATTCAATCTAACCGACCTAAACAAATCAATCAACCTAATTATTAGGTAAGTCTGTTGAAGAAAAGTGTAACTAGGTTCGCTATTTGTTAATGTAATTTTGATCTTTATACTTGTCAAGAAAAAGAAAGTTTGTTTTTATAAAATTGTATGAATGAGTTTCTTGCTCATTCCATAGGTCTAGGAAAGTCAAATATTCAATATTATGTTAAAGATCTCTTTATGAGAATTTATGTAACGTACATAGGTCAACCTATTGTCAAGAACCCCTCCAAGACAAGCACCATTATTCAAAAAAGTATGCAAGAAAAAACGATGAAGAGAACATCATGTCGACCTGCAAAAATGAACTAAACAACTAAAAGATGACATGTTGGATCATATAAATGACACAATGCTTCACTTGTTCAAGTCAGCTAAACAATGGAGGCATAACCACTATATATACCCAGTTAGGGTCATCACAAAAATAGGACAAGGTATAGGGGAGCAAACATCTCGGATAAAGTGCAATGAGATAGTATTTCGGATAAGTGAAGTGGCTCAAAATCTCAGATGAGGACAACAGTCCTATGTTTCTCAGATAGAAATCATGATCTCTATCGTGGCATACCTAACACAATCATGTGTGATGTGGAGAATCCATGTGATCTCATAGTTACATAGTTACAGTCTGATGAGAAGCATCTCGATGTGGCATACATCTTAAACATAGTCATGACCTTGGCATAGTTACAATCATGATGAATACCTCGATACAACTATCATACATATACCTCAAAGTGGAGATCTCATTGTTGTAACGAAGATCTCAGTGAAGATGTAGCATTGGTGCCGCAATGATGAAGATCTCAATGAAGGTGCAACAGTGATGAATATCTATGTGGTGCAGTAGTGATGGCCTCAATGGTGGAGAAATGATGATGATCTCAGCAGTGACAAAAAAGAGGATTGGTGTCTTGGCCTTGGAGTGGCATAATAGGTCAAGGGTCAAGGTCTTGGTGTTCATCAATTGGAATCTATATAAGAATAATTTGATGCAAGTTTTCCTCTCCAAGAGGGAAAGGTTTTGGCCCTGTCAGAAAGCCAAACATCTTGTGTTCTTGTCTCTTTGTTTTGGTAGCATTTTGATGAAGCAAACACACATGCTAATAATAAGAAGAAGATCAAGCTAAGATAAATTGTAAAATAACTTCACAAATTGTTATAAAGTCTAGAAGAATCCTACTAATACTAATTTCCCTACATTCTTCAACATGGTATCAGAGCTAAGGTGCAGAAGTCAAAGGAAAGGAAACAAAAGATACATACAAAGATCAGTCGTCAAGAAGGGCATCAAAGTAAGGTTAAGGGTTTTGTAAAGAATAAAGGATCAAGTCTACAACACGCAGTCTACATCAACAAAGAACCTTTTCTCCATAGTCATCATCAAAAAGGTCACCGAGAACCTTATCAATATGACTACAAAGAAATATAACTCAAAGTCAAATATTATCATCTTGGAGAAGATCAAAAATCCGTGGAGCAGTCCTAATCGACACTACAACAAAAGGAAAACACAATACCTTTCATAGTGTCGGTGCTAGCCTCAAAATTTGGGTGTTGTTACAACCCATGTCATACCACAACAATCTTAATGACCTAAGAAGTTTTGATGATTGGTATTGAACAATGCTTGAAGGCCACAAAGATCTTTGTTCATGCTATTCAACTCAGGCAAGGTTATACTCTAGCAAGGAGCATTGCAACAAGGTTACAAAGATATAAAGTCACAACATATATTACAGAAATATCACTTCAGAATGAGAACGCATTGCCACATCTCGAGTGGACATCATGAAAATGCTCTCAAAATTCTTGATTTCGATTCCATACCCTCACAATCAAGGAATAAAATAATCTTAAGAAAGGTTCTAGAACTCTATTGTAGCAGGCAGCTCAAGAAAGAATCTCATTGAAGGAGATCATTCAAGAAAGCATCAAGGTGAAGATTTCATCTTCACATGACAAGTATCTTTTTATTTTATATTCAAGTTTGGTTAAATGAATTCATGATTGCAAGGACATATATGAATTGGATGGGTTATCAATATTCCTTGCATGAAGAAGGATAATAGACATAGTCCTCTAAGTAGCTGAAGTCATCAAAAGGTCTCCTCTGAATTTATGAAAAGGGATATTTATGAAAGATTCCCTCACATAGCAAAATTTGAGACATCAAAGTGATGTAGATGATAAACTCATTCTCTTAAGGTGCAATAAAGAAGGTAAAATGAAATATGGTCTACATTAAAATAAAAAGGCATCAAAGGATGTAGGATATATTCACAAGGTCTTATATATAAGATCTAGGAATGAAGACAACCATGATTGATGCACTAAGAAGGTAACAAATATCCGTGAACAAGAAGGTTACCTCCTTAAACAACTTGTAGTCTTTATGCAAGATAGAGAAGGACAAGTTGATGGAAAAAGTATTCAAGGTTAAAAGAACTCAACCATGTGCAGAAAAGGAAGGCAAGGTTGGTCCTCAAGCAAGACAAAATAAGTATAGTTAAGATTCAATGCTATAGAAAGATTTTGGAAGCTCATATCACTGAAAGATAGAGGAAGCTAAAGAAAAGGGCTAAGGAAAGAGGGATTAACAAATCTCTCCTATGAGTAAGATAATATCCCTCACAAAAAAAGTCCTATCATAAGCTCCTAGATCTTGTGTTATAAGATATGAGAATGATAATAAGATGCATCATGGCATCATGGAAGCATTAGAAACAAGAGCACATAACATCTCCATAGGGAAAATGAAGGGAAAAAATCCATGGCAAACAACATGTAGGATATATAGCTCTTGGGAACCTCAGTGGACATTGAAGGAAAGAAAGGAGTCATCTAAGGCTCATCATACATCGAGTCAAAAAGGAAACATCTACTAGTTGGGGATATACAAGATCCTCAAAATTCTCTGATGGAATCGTCATCGTAGGGTTCACTAATATAGAGAGGAAGCAAGTGTTTCAACAAGAACTCTAACGTATGGAATCCATGAGATGATGATATGACATGAAGCAGATCAAGGGATTGAAGATCTTTTCAATCAAGGAAGCTGTTAGAAGAAGCCTCGATGAACTGAAGGTAAAATAAGGTATGTATGCTTGTGTTTAATATTATAATGTCATGTTGTATGGTTGCAGGTAATATGGATCTTTTCTTCTATCTTAAGAAGCATGATCAAGAGAAAAATGATCTCTTCCTCTGAAAAGATGCAGGAAGGCATAAGTCACACTAGATGAAATCAACATAATATGTCCTCATATGAAGTATGAGGTGATTGACTACAATAAAGAAACTCTAATTGAAAGCTATGGAATGTGTGAGGAAGGAAGAGATTTTGAGATATGAAACCATGATGAAAGGCAATCAACATCCAAAAGACCAAGAAGATTTGACTAGGAAATCTTCCAGAAAGATATGAAGACTCTGATAAAAGTTTGAAAGGAATGAAGACCCTTAATAATGGATATGTTTGGGAGATGTGACAATATGTGTGCAGGATGTTGATACCTACAAGAAGATTTCATGATGAAGAGCCATCTCGTAAGGTATGATTTAATTTAATATAATTTCTTGAATATTATCTGGATGAGTTCATGTAGGGCTACTAGAACAAGACTTGTAAGTACAAGTGCAACCAACATTCATGCGATGGATGGAAAATTCTGAAAGAAGCATGGGGAGAAAAGAAGTAGCCATATGGAGAAGGTTCTAGATATGTACCAAGAAGGCCACTTTCCATGAAGAAATGAATGACATGATGGAATAAGAAGGAAAGTGATCGATGGTTGTTGCCCTACAAGGAAGAAGCTCAACTAAATTTCATGACATGAAGGAGAGAAGTTGATCAAGCAGCTGAAGGACCCACAAAGAAAAAGTTGTTGATATATAGAAGAGTCCCTAACTAAGAGGGAACTCTAACAGGTCCCTGATCAAGAGGGAGTTTGAATTAAGATCACCCCTAATCACAAAGGAGTGACAATTGTGTTTTTCCATGTCATGTGTCATGCACTAGACCAAGACTAACAACTGCAAGTCTAGATGAAGGCCATGAATGGAAATGTAGACACATGATAGACACAACATTCTTGTCTTCACTTGGGAAGAAATAATGGGAGGATTGGGTAATCATCTAGCATCCGATACTCTTTGAGGATGTGTAGGGCATCCAAGATAAGAGTAGGCAAGAGGATCAATATTCTTTGAGGGTTGGGAACCCAAGATAAGAATAGTCCTAGAAGGTCATACTTAGTGAACACCTAGGTGAATATGTACCTTGAGAGACAATGATGAAGGTGTTTATAAATCATTGGTCTCGCCAGCATTGTAGCTCATGGTCTCGTTGAGAGATGGAGTTGTTAGTCAAGGCCTTGAACTATGACAATGTTGATTGATATGATTCTATACAGATTTGATTACCAATTGGATTCTTCTTATGAGAGATTCTTAAGATTGAGAATAACCAAGTACCATTGTAAATACCTCCCTAGTTAAGAGGGAGTGTTGAAGAAAAGTGTAACTAGGTTCAGTATTTTTCAATGTAATTTTGATCTTTGTACTTCTCAAGAAAAATAAATATTATTCCTCTAAAATTATATGAATGAGTTCCTTGCTCATTCCATAGGTCTAGGAAAGTTGTGATATCCCCAATTTTGATTTTTCATTTGAGGAGATTAACTAAGTTTATTGGGGAGGTGCTAGGCATAACACAATTTTGTAGTTCGAGTTTCAGATATGATTTCGGCTTGAGGAGCTTGGGCGAAAAGGAAATATTGGAGCTCATTGGCAGGTGGGGGCCACAAGAGAGACAAAAAGGGAATGCACACTTATGGAGCAAGAGAGAGAAAAAGAAAATGGATGAACTAGTGGAAAGTGGGGGCCATCAAGGGAGAGAGAGGCCAACAATTATAAATAGAGAAAGGAGGCTCTCATTTGGGGGATCTTTAGTCATTTTACAATTTCAACATTAGTTCTCTTGAGCTGCTTAGCCAAGACAATTGTGTTGTTCAACACAAGGAATTTTTGAGCAGGAATTCCACCTCTACTTTCGGTGAAATTCGAGTGTCACCCTAGGGGAGTAAGAAGGAGTCCATCTCAGGGCTTCTCTAGAAGCTACATTGTAGACCATTTCCAGCTAGAGCATGCTTCTATTAGGGTGCAGAAGGAAATTCGAAGGGGCTAAGAGAAGCTAGAAAATAATGGAGTTTTGGCTGAAGAATTTGTAGATATTTATCCATTGGGAGCACGAGTTTTTCTTTGGTGATTTGTAGGGCCAAGAGTGCTGCATTTTGGAAGGTCGAATTTATCCATTTCTGGGGTTTCTGGACAATTACTCCGCATACATTTTGACAAGGAGATTTGGAAAGTTTAGGCTGAGGAGAAATAACGAGGCTTGGAGGAGATTTTTCCAGTAATTGATTGACCTTCTACAACAGAATCATTTCTACATGGTGTTTTTCCAACTACTTAGAACCATGCACATATCTTGGACTCACTGGGGCACGTTGGATTCAACACAAACCCTTTCTGGGTTTTTGTGGGATTATTGAGAGGAGTCTCTAGCTAATTTTATAGAAATTTTTAGGCAATATTTGGACTTGAAATCCTCATTCTTATAGCAGGGCAAATTGCTAGTTAGCTGGGGTATCTGCATCATTTGGTGGGCTTAGTTTTAGCTTGGAGTTGGACAAAACCCATTCTGGGTTTTTGACAAGGATCACATCCCCAAATTTACATAATTTTCTGAGCAGTTTTGAGGGGCCAAGTCAAGGTTCCAAGTCAACCAGCAGTGAAGAAAAACTGGGTCAATGCATATTTCTGAAGGGACAAACTATTGGAGTGGTTGGGCATTGGGAGATTGATCACTTTGCGATTGTAGCTTGCCTTGAGAAAACCCAAGTGCACTCCTTCCAATTTTATTATACTCCAATAGTTTATTTATAATAAAATTGGTCATTTTGGGTATTCTAGAGCATTTTTCTGTTCATTCGTGTTTTCTGAAATTTATTATGTTGTTATTTTTGTGCATGTCTTTGATTATCTCTATAAAAATTCTATTTGGAATATTACAAAAGTCAAAGAGTCAAGATTATGTTAAAGAGCTCTTTATGAGCATTTATGTAATGTACATAGGTCAACCTAGTGTCAAGAAGCCCTCCAAGACAAGCACCATTCTTCAAAGACGTATGCAAGAAAAAACGATGAAGAGAATATCATGTCGGCCTGCAAAAAATGAATTAAACAACTAAAAGATGACATGTCGGATCATATAAATGACACAACACTTGACTTGTTCGAGTCGGCTAAAAAATGGAGGCATAACGACTATATATACCTAGTTAGGGTCACCGCAAAAATACATTATAGAACTCGCATTTTTATGAGATGATTCAGTGAAGAACAAGAACTGTAATCTGCATTACAGGAGAAAAATATCTCGGACCTCTGAAATCTCAGACAAGGTACAGGGGAGCAGACATCTCAGATAAAGTGTAGTGGGACAGTATTTCAGATAAATGAAGTGGCTCAGAATCTCAGATGAGGACAATAGTCCTATGTTTCTCGGATAGACATCATGATCTTTGTCTCGACATACCTAACACAGTCATGTGTGATGTGGAGGATCCATGTGATCTCATAGTTACATAGTTACAGTCTCATGAGGAGGATCTCGATGTGGCATACATCCTAAACATAGTCATGACCTCGGCATAGTTGCAATCATGATGAAGACCTCAGTACAACTATCATATATATACCTCAGAATGGAGATCTCATTGTTGTAACAAAGATCTCAGTGAAGATGTAGCATTGGTGCAGCAGTGATGAAGATCTCAATGAAGGTGCAGTCATGGTGCAACAGTAATGAAGATCTCTGTGGTGCAGTAGTGATGGCCTCAATGGTGGAGCAATGATGATGATCTCAGCAGTGACAAAGAAGAGGATTGGTGTCTTGGTCTTGGAGTGGCATAATAGGTCAAGGGTCAAGGTTTTGGTGTTCGTCAATGGGAATCTCTATAAGAAGAATTTAGAGTGGGGTTTTCTCTCCAAGAGGGAGAGGTTTTGGCCCTGGTAGAAAGACAAACATCTTGTGTTCTTGTCTCTTTGTTTTGGTAGCAGTTTGATGAAGCAAACACACACACTAATAATAAGAAGAAGATGAAGCTAAGATACATTATAAAATCACTTCACAAATTGTTATCAAGTCTAGATGAATCCTACTAATACTAATTTCCCTGGATTCTTCAACAATGTCCACCCAAACAAATCAATCAACCTAATTATTAGGTAAGCCCACCCATTGTTATAGTAATCACATAAGTCTTCTGCAAACTTGTAAGTCACCTTAAACTTTGTTAAGAGGCACTCAAAGTAGATGAATAATGAAATTTCATGAAATTTCAATTTTAAAAGGCAAATACCCATTTATCGATTATGTTAAAAAATTTATGAGGTGTTTATGAAGTTTTAGATATTTTTAATTTAATTAATAAATAAAATGATATTTTTTAGAGTATTTTTTCTAATGAATTTTGTTAAAAAATTGTTAGAGGTTTTTAAAAATCTTAAGTTTAAGGTGTTTAATTTTTAGAGTACTAGTGTTTCAGAGTTATTTAGGGTGTTGAATCTATTCATGCATTCAAAATTGCATTTTAAACAACAAAAAGTCACTATCTCTCTAAAAATTGTATTGCCATAAAAATTCATTTAATCTATCACTGAGACTGTGACAATAAAATATCATAAAATTCAAATTTTCAAAAGAAAAAAATCCCATCTTTCAATTATGTTTAGAAATTTATGAGAGTTTGGATATAGGTTTAGTATTTTACAACCAATTGAGTTTTTTTAATTTAGATACTTTCTTGAACAAAATATCATGGAATCAAATTTAAGACAGAGAGAGAGGGAGAGAGATAGTGACAAAGTTGGAGAGCAAAGAGAGAGAGAGAGAGAGAGAGAGAGAGAGAGAGAGAGAGAGAGAGTGATGGGGGAGAGAGAGAGAGAGGTGGGAGAGAGGTAGGAAGACAAAGAGAGAGAGAGAGAGAGAGAGAGAGAGAGAGAGAGAGTGATGGGGGAGAGAGAGAGGGAGGTGGGAGAGAGGAAGGAAGACAGAGAGAGAGAGAGAGAGAGAGAGAGAGAGAGAGAGAGAGTGATATGAATTTGGAGGGGGAGAGGGAGGAAAGAAAAAATATATTGAGAGATAAAGGTGGAGAAAGGTGGATAAAGAGAGGGAGTGATGAGGGAGAGATGGGGAGAGAGTGAGGGAGAGAGGAGGTAAGATAAATAAGAGCAAAGGAGAGAGATAGGGGGAGAAGGGGAAGAGAGAGAGAGAGAGAGAGACAACGTTATGGAAGGGGGGAGAGAAGGAGAGAGGGAGGGAGATAGAGACAGAGTTAGAGAGAAGAGAGAGAGTGATGGGGGGAGAGACAGAGGGAGGTGGGAGAGAATGTCAGAGAGATGAAGGAAGAGAGAGAGGACTCAATAGATATAAGGAGAGAGAGATGGAGTTGGAGGAGGAGAGAGAGGAGAGAGAGGGAGGGAATAATAAAGACACAAAGGGAGAAAGGTGGAGAGACAAAGGTAATTATAAGGGAGAGATGGATAGAGAGTGAGGGGGAGAGAGATTAGGAGAGAGAGAGGGAGAGGAATAGAGAGAGAGAGAGCTATGAAGAGAGATTGTGCATGTTTGGTGGGTGAGATAGAGAGAGGAAATAATTGTCAGACTCGGAATGAACTTCACCAAGACAAGACAAATAATTCCATTCATTATAAAAAATAAGTAATTTATACAAATAAAATAGAGAAGACGGTTATGTCTAGATAACTCCTATGTACGGGAAACACTGAAAAACTAACTAATCCTAACTAATCGTAGACTGTACAAACAAATCCCGAAGGATTAGTTTAACATTTCCCCACTTAATCCAAAGGGATATTTGACATGTTAAGTAAAGATCTAAACTTTTCAAATTTTTCACGTTCTAATGCTTTGGTAAAAATATCTACAATTTGTTTTGAAGTAGGACAATGTGTCAGATGAATTGTTTTGACCTATACATGATGTTGAATCAAATGATACTTGGTGTTGATATGTTTGGTTCGATCATGAAACTTTGGATTCTTGGCCAATTGAATTGTAGAAGAGTTGTCGAAAAATAGAGGAGTTGAAGCTTTTTGTTTCTCCTGCAAATCTTCAAGTATTCAAGTATTTTTAGAAGCCGAATGATTTCCTTAGTGGTTTGAGCTGCTGCAACATATTCAGCTTTGGTGGTAGAATCAGCAGGGACAGATTTCTTGCGTGATCTCCAACTGATGGTTGTTTATCCAAGATTCATCAAATAACCAGAAGTAGAGACTCCATTCTCCTTATCTCCATCAAAATCAAAATTTGAATAACCAACAAGATGGAAGTCTAAAACTTTGGAATATTTGATGTCATAAGTTTGGGTTCCTTTTAAATATTTCAGAACTCTTTTTTCTGCTACCCAATGCCCCTCACAAGGATGATGCATAAATATGGAAAGTATTCCAACAACAAAGGTTATGTCAGGACGAGTAATAGATAAATAAATCAAACTTCCAACAAGTTTCCTGTACTTTGTTGGATCTTCAAATGGTTTTCCTTCTTCTGAAGTGAGTTTCAAATTCTGTTCCATTGGAGTAACAACAAGATTACAATCCATCATACTATATATGTTCAATAACTTACCAACATATTTCTTTTGAGAGATGAAAATATGTTGTGGTTTTTGATCAACTTCAATTCCAAGATAATAATGAAGTAAACCTAAATCTGTCATATCAAAAACCTTTTTCAATTCCTTCTTAATAGATGATATATATTCATCATTGTTTCCTATGATCATCAAATCATCAACATATACAACTAGATATACAATTGATCTACCAACTTTCTTAATGAAAAGAGTTGCATCATCTAGGTCAAAAATTTTATAGTTTAACTTTAGAACATGTTTAGTTAGTTTCTCATACCATGCTCGTGGCACCTATTTCAAGCCATACAAAGACTTCATTAGTTTGCAAGCCTTTTGTTCTTTCCCTTTAATGAAAAATCCTTTTGGCTGAAACATGTAAACATTTTCTTTCAAATCTCCATTTAAAAAATCAGTTTTGACATCCATATGATGAATTTTCCATTCTTTCTGAGTTGCAATAGCAAACAAAGATATAATAGTGCCCCATTTAACTGTAGGAGCAAATGTCTCTGTATAGTCAATACCCTCTTTCTGTGCATATCCCTTCACTACAAGTCTTGCCTTGTGTTTGTATAGTGAACCATTAGCTTTATACTTAGTTTTATAAATCCATTTTCAACCAATAGGTTTGATGCCAATAAGAGGATCCACCAGCCTCCATATGCCATTTTTTATGAGAGCATCATATTCCTTTTGCATTGCATCTTTCCACTGGTCATAACTAGTAGCTTCTTCAAAACAAGTAGGTTCACAATCCACAGGGAAGTTAAATTCACAATGAGAATAGTTACATGAGGAACTTCAAGTCTTAAACTCATCATATTTCTTCGGAAATGTTCGAATACAAGATGATATTCGCAAAGGTTGTGTAGGAAGTTGCTCATCTTCTTCATTTGTCTCAGTTCTTGCCATTTTTGTCCCTATCAACTCTTTTGTCGTTTCTGTCCCTGTCATATCTGTAGAAATGCTTGCATCAACCAATTTCTCATCAACAACAGAATTATCATAATTAAGAGAAGGAAACTCCATAGACTAATCTAATATAGGTATTCCCCCCTTTAGGATGTGGAAGTATATTATCTAATTCATAATAAAACTTTTGAGGCACAAACTTTTCTATATGATTAAGTTGTCTATCAATAGTAAGGGAATCTTTAGCAATTTCAAGAAAAATTACATCTCTTGACAAAATAAACTTCTTGTTCTCTTCATCATACAAGCAATATTCCTTAAAAGTCATAGAATATCCTAAAAAAATACATTTTCTACTTCGTTCACTCAACTTATTCCTCTGTTGTTTAGGAATCAAGGCATAACATCGAGAACCGAAAATTTGGAAATGTTTAAAAACAGGAAGATGATTATACCACATTTCCTATGGAGTTATGTTGTTGATCACAGAGGAAGGACATCGATTTATAATATATGTTGCACAAAGCACTGCTTCTCCCCAAAACATCAATTTTACATTCTTAAAGATCATTGGCCTTACCATATTAAGCAAAGTTCTATTCATTCGTTCCACAACACTGTTTTGTTGTGGATTATATGGTATTGTGGTATGGTATTTGATGCTATTCTCTTGCAAATATTTTTCAAAAAAATGTGAAGTATATTCTCCCCCATTATGAGTTCTTATAGTATCAATATTAAGTTAAGCCTCATTTGTAATCAAGAGACGAAATTTTTTAAACACATCAAAAAATTGTGATTTTTCTTTAAGCAGATAAACCCAACACATCTTCGAATAATCATCAATAAAAGTCAGTATGTATTTATTTCCATTCGTAGTTGGTACAGGCATAGGTCCACATAAATCAAAGTGAATGAGACTTAATTTCCTTGTAGCTCTAGAAGTAGAATTCTGGAAAGACTGTTTGTGATGCTTGCCCAATATACAAGAATTACATGGGGTCAATTTTCTTGGAACTATTGGAAGTCCTTTAATCCCTTGTTGTTTCATAATTCTACGACTTTCATAATTAATATGATCGAAGCGTGCATGCCACAATAAAGAAGATGACAGAGTATCATTTTTTTGAACCAAATAATTAGTTTTCAATGTAACAGACGACACACCTTTCAATTTCAACAATTTATCTTCTTCTACACCAGTCATTATAGTTTTATTGTCGGCTTCTCTTCGAATTTCCACTTTACCATCAAATATGTGGATGGAATGTCCCTGTTGTCTTATTTGTACAAGAGATAATAAATTTCTTTGGAACTAAGAAATGTAAAGAACATCATTAAAAGTATAATAAGAAAGTCCATGAATTTTTAACTGAATAGAACCAATCCCCAATGGTTTTATTTGAGAACTATCAGCAAAATACACTACTCCATCAATATTATCACTGAATTGTTCAAACAAATCTCTTCTAAAGGTCATATGACAAGTGGCACCTGTGTCTAAAATCCAACTGTCATGCCATGAAAGAAAAAGAGGTACTAGATATATCTTCAATATGAAAATTACAATGAGCAACAACATAATGTGCATTCTCAGAAGACTATCCTTTTTCTCGAATTAGATGATCTTTCTTTTCAAGCATTTGTTCTCTTCTTTCATTAATTTTCTCCTAGGGAATTCTACAATTTGTTGTTGTATGTCCAATTTTACCACATCTAAAGCATTTTACAATTGTTTTATGAGGAAAATTCTTTGTTTATCATTCTGTTGTCTATCTCTCTGAATATTTCTACACCCCCACCTCCATAATTCTTCCTACCTCGCCATCTATTACCATTAGTATTTCTGACATATTCTTCTTGAGGTCTTTGATCTTTTTGAGCAAGACATAGGGTTTCAGTATTAGAATTATGTGATGTTTCTTTCTTGCCAAATGCCTTCTCTCTTTCTGCAATTTTCCCTACTAATTTATCAAAATCTAATTCTTTTAATTTCCCACTAGCTTGGAGAGATTCCAAGTAGCGTGAATAACTAGGGTAAAGAGCTTTTATAAAGGCAATAAGTTACAGGTCAAATTTAACTCTAGTAGATTCAAATTCATGATTGATGGCTTTAATTTCATAAGAAAGTTTTAGAGGATCATTATCTTTCATTTCCAAATTAAATAACTTCAACAATAACTGAATTATCTCCAATTCAGAATGTGAATCATAAATCTCTTTTAATTTTGTTATGGCATCATATGTTGTTTTACTTTGAGCAATGTACCTTCTTACCTCTTCTGAGACTGAAGTGGAGATTAAGGCATAAGCCTTCTTATTTTTACTTTGCCATATTGCTAACTATTTTTCCTTGTCAAGCTCATCTAGTGCATTCCCTCCTTTTCCTTCACAGACTCCATCCCACAGATCATTAAATATACGTGTATTCTTAATCTTCCTTAACCATTCTTGGAAATTTTCCTTTCTGAACAGAACAATCCCAATTAAAGATACCAGGGAGTTCATGTTTTTTCAGATAAATCTATTGAAATACCAAAAAAAAATTATTTTGTAAAGAACTCCTTTTTTATTTAAATTTGATTCAACAAAAAAAAACTTCCACTCCAACTGCAATACCAATATCACAACTCTAAAAAAAAAATTGTTTTAACTTACAAGTGCAACCATAAACAGGCACAATAGTGTTCAACGATTTTGATTCAACCACAATCAGTCACAAAATTTTCTTAAAAACTATGTTTTTGACTTATTGGTTCAAAAAAGTTTCCAAAACCGAGGTTGGCAGTCACTCTGGACAGGGTTCAATGGTATTCCACAAAATCGCCTTCACTGTAGCACCGAATGAAATACACTAAAAAACGCAGTTGAATTTTCCTCACCCAAAAAAAATCTGAGTTCCAATCATGTTCCTCCTCTGAGAAGCACACCATCGCAGATGCAGTAGTCTGTGATTGCTCCTCCGCACCGGCCTGTGGGTATTGCACAGATATCCATTCACCGAGGGGAGCCTTCACAACAGGGTTCTATTGCAGCAAAGCCACAACTCTGCATACTTTGCCAGGGGTTCAATTCATGTCAGGTTCACCCAAGATTCTCCACAATAGAGTTCTCTAGCAGTTCAAACCATTTGCTCCATCGCCTTCGAGAACCAGATCTCAACGCCTACTCCACAGCGAGCACACCTTCTTCACCCTGTTTGCAGCAATGGAGTATCGAGTGTTTGGCTTTAATACCACTGTCAAGCCCGGAATGAACTTCACCAAGACAAGACAAACCATTCCATTCATTATCAAAGATAAGTAATTTATATAGATAAAAAACAGAGAAGACGATTATGTGTAGGTAACTCCTCTGTATAGGAAAAACTGGAAAAACTAACTAATCCTAGACTATACAAACAAATGCCGAAGGATTAGTTTAACAATAAGAATGAGACACATAGAGACAAATATAGATATTATATAGTATTATATGACCAACCTAGATTCATTTTAACCATGGATATACCAAGGGCTGAGAGCGATAAAATCTCTTAAGATGCAAACCTTTCCTCAAATTTTACACTCAAAAAAGATGTTTACACCTTAAGAGATTTGATCAAAACTAAAGTAGTAAAATTCCAATATCCAATAGAAAAAATCCCATATATCAATTATGTTTAAAAATTTGTAAATTTTGAATAAATTGTGTCTTAATTAATATATAGGAAATATAATTACAATTATTTAACATTTAAATTATTTCATTTTTGACCATTTTTATATTTTTAATAAATTAAATTTTTATATTTTTGAAAATACTTTCTAAATTAGTAAAAAAATATTATAATCAAAGATTCCTCAACTTAAATTTTATATTTTTCACACAAATCTTATTCAAAATTAAAATCAAAATTAATGCCATCTAAATCTGCTTTATTCTTGCTATACACAATGTGAGTTGTCCCCAACCAACACAAGATCTTGCAATTACACGAGACTTTGACAAATATGATAGCAAACTCTTTTAAAAATGATTATTTAATATTTAAATTGTTTTATCATTGATATAGCTATTTTTTTTTAAATTGATTATTTAAATTTAAATTGTTTTATTATTGATATATTTTGTATTTTTTAAGTAAGTTAAATTTCTTTTGTTTTTGTTTGGTTGAGAGTTCATTTTTAGTGAAAATTTTGCTTTCCACCGAGTAATTATAAGTGGGATAGTTTTTTTTTAATAACATTGATGAGTAAGCAATAACAAGTAGAGTGGTTTTCCTTAAATAATAATAATAAATCAACTTGTATTTGCGAATAATAATTGATCCCACTGTTAATTTGACAAATTTCATGTGTGTTAAAATTGCAAAATTGCTTTTTGATTCAACTTATACTTAAAAAAAACCAACAAATAACTCTCCTAAACTCCATTTTTTTTTTTTTTTTAACATATTTCTGATGAAATCTAAAATGGTTTAAAATTTAAAACCAAACTTATTCCCATCTAAAATGGTTTAAGTATTCTTTATCCATGCCATTTTCTGGCACATGTGAGTTGCCACAACCAACACAACGACCTTGCAATTACATGAGTCTTCCACCAAGAAAGCCAAGTGTTGCTTCACTTAACCTGGTCAACCCACACCAGCCAATGTCTTGTAACAATGAATACATGAGTCATTAAATCCTAATCAACCGGGTCAAGCACATGAAGAACCCGCAACCCATTCATAAAATAACAACACATGTCATCCGACTTAGCCGGGTCAAATAAAAACATTAATTCCCACTTTATAAACAGGGAATTTCGCTCCAAATTCATTCACCTCGATGCTGAAGAAAATGGTTTCAGATTCTGTATGCTTTTACATATAAAGGTTGCACGACCATTATACTGGTGAGTCACTGACTACATATTATATCAAAATTAATTCCACTCTTTCTTTTCACAACATATTATATCAAAATTGACATGAATATCTAGGGTGTATTCACAGACTTTCTTTTATATAATTTTTAATGGGGTTAGTATTATTACACGTTGATTTGCTCGAATGGATCACTCATAGTCACTTGACCAAATATAAGTAACATGGGTTTAACGTGTTTTGTGGCTATAAATCATTTAATTATTTATCATTCCAATGAAAAATCACCATAAAGCATTTGATAATCTGCTCATTCCAGTTTGCAATGACCTGCATTTCAGGATCCCAGAATTCTATTTATTTTATTTTGTCATTTTCAGGACTAGAATATTCTAGCTATTTCAAATAATATTAAAAAATGTTAAATTATTATTAAGATCTATAAATATCTTATAAAAATTAAAATATTCAAAATTAGTCAAATCATTACTTATATCAATAAATTTATCATTAAAAAAATAATTAAATATTTTTTTATTTCAAAGTAGGTATATATAATTAAATATTTAACCAACATAAAAGAATTTGGATCTGCAAATTGTGCTTTGCTTTTTAAAATAGGTTTAAAAAGTATGTTGTAAGAATAAATATTATTTAAAATTTGGAGGTGGAATTTGATAAATGGTTATTGGTTTAAAATTTAGAAATTTAAATATTTTTATAAAAATATTATGAAATGTTTTGCATTTTTTATATTAAAGAGTAATAAGATTTTTCAAAATTTTTAATTTTATGATAAATTTCTATCTTTTTTTTTAAATAAATCATTTAAAAATATAGCAAAAATTAATTAAAAAGATCCAAAATTTTGGACATAATTTTTATCCCAAAATAATAAGTAATAAAAATTAAAACATTGATCAACTGAGTTTCTCTTTAGTGGTCCATAGAAATGATTACTATCCTTCTCATCCAAATTAAATTCCTGCAAATGACATGATGAACTTTATTATTGCAATAGTTTTCACCTTTAATGTTGAGTTTGAATAGTTCTTAAAAGGCAGAAATATGCATATTACACAAATAAGATATAAAAATATTTCTCATAGAAAAAATATAAACACTATTATTACTACATCTTACTAAACAAAATTACTTTTTGGTCATTTTGACCTCTCATCATTTTCTGCCCTAGCCTAAGTTTTAGAAGGTTTACTAGCATATTTTGGGGTCTAATTTGATCAAAATGTGGCAATTATTTGTTAGAATAACGACTTTGAGTTGTAAACTCTTCACAATCAAAGTTCCCAGGGTTTTTCAAAGTGCTGAATCTGTAGCTACATTTAAAAACTAATTTTAAATTAAAAAACAAAATTTAACCCAAAAAATATTCACTGAATTCCAAAACTCTAAATCTAAAACTTATTGATCCTAGAGATCATTCTACAGCCCAGTATGATGTGTAAAGATGTCTATTCATCAAAATTTTAAAAAATCTAAAAATTTAAAAAAAAAATTAACTATACAATACACTTAAAAAAATTAGATCCCTCTCAACTCATATTAAATCCCTATTTAAAATAAATATATACTAATTATAATAAATATTTTTTTTTTCATAATGTTAAGCTGCTAACCTATACTGTAACCTTCATGCAAATACCATCCACCATGGCTCTTGCCTTTGCTATATATATTATGGAAACACAGTACATTGCATGATGTCTTCCTCTCAAATCTATTCCATATCTTTGATCAACTGTGCTGGGCCGTGCCGACTATACATATCATAATCGTAAACTTTTTCTTTTTCACTTTTACTTTGTTTTCTGTTTATGTGCAGGCTTTAAATTTGAGAATCTCCTTATATTTTTTTCTAAAGTTTTACTTGGGCAGTGAATTTCGAGGGCACTTTAACAGTCTTTCCAGGAGATCTGGGCTCAATATTAAGACACGCAATCCTTATAGGTTTCAGGTTCCCAATGCTCGATGCAAACGATAAAACTAGATACTGTATAAAATATACATCAGCGTATCGCATATCAGCAACTACGATATGACCTCGAAGGGAAGATTCCAATCCAAATAGTAAAAACAGAGTTGCTTATCCAAATGGGTGAAATGGTTTTTTTGCGCATGAATCTTGTAGCACAAGTTTAATAGGCCAAAAGGTTTTTTGGGCATGAATCTTGTAACACAAGTTTAATAGGCCAAATGGTTTTGTAACATGAAGCTTGAATTTTGTAATAATTTTTTTTGGGCATGAATCTTGTAGCACAAGTTTAATAGGTAAAATGGTTTTTTGGGCATGAATTTTGTAAAGCTAAATGGTTTTGTAACATGAATTTTGAATTTTGTAATAAAAATTTGAGTAAGATTGTGATTTTTATGTTTTGTAATATAAATTTTAATAAAATCTTGATTTTTTATTATTTAAAATGTAATTTTTATCGAACAATAGAATCAACACCTTACACAAATTTTAAAATACTATTTTCCCAATTATACCCCTTGAACTTATAATTTTTAAAAAATCTTTTCCATTTTAAACAAAATATACCAGAAAAAATATTAGATACAGGAAAAAAGAATGTTGTCTCTACTAAATGGCAAGTCTTTTTAACGGCATGCATACTCTGAAAACTTTTATGTACCAAATCCATCACAATTTTTAAAAGTCCAAACTTGTATATCATGAACTTAAAGAAAGGTTACGGAATTACATTTATGCTTACAGATTGAAATCTTCTCATATTATCACATATTCTTTTCCCATATTATCACATATTCTTTTCATGCACCCAAGGTAAAGATATAGTAAGAACTGGTGTATCCTATTCCAGATTGAGGGGATTCACATTTAGTAGAAACTTGGTCATGAAGATGAATTTAGTTGAGAAATTGAAAAGTTAGCCAAACATTTACCATCCTGAAAGATGAACATTATGGTAAATTCTTGGCAAAACCAACAACCAAATAATCCATCTCACAGGAATCTCAAATCTGAGATTTATATCATTACATATAAGTGAAGATGAATTCAGTTGAGGATTTGAAAAATCCATCATAATTCGTTATGGGAGATGAACACTCTGATCAATTCTCCACAAAACCTAACTGCAACCAAATAATCCATCCCACAGGGATCTCGAATCTGAGATTTATATCATTACAAATAACTAATTGTATTTTAGGTCATATTGAGTCATTTTCTCCACTCATCTGATGGAGAATGACCACCAAACCCATAATAAAAGCTTGATCTATCCCTGCTCGAACCACCACATTATACACATCTTTAGACAACAGCACCTCCGGTGTTGCATATTTACGTTTGACCTGCAAATATTCGGCAATATTAGGGTTTTCATAAACATAGATAGGGTTTTCATAAACATAGATGGTGAACAATAATAGCAAAAGCATCGATGAAAAAAATACCTCCGCAATTATAGTCCTATCATCACTATAAAAGGTACAATAACGCTCCATGTAACATCCTTCGATTTTATAATCGAACTGCCCCTTTCGTTTATTGGAGCTCAGAAAGACCTCTATAACAGCATTTCTATTGAATATGAAGGATTTTCTGATTCTGAAAATGGGTTTCTGTCCATCACATTTGTCTCCAGCAAAACCATCCCAAGTATTGTACATGATATTTAGGACCTTACGGTGCAATGTGAGCAGAGGCTTTCCAAGAGCATCCATAAGGAGCAATCTGTGTGAGAAACTGGGTCCCCTCCCATCCACCATGAAAACGACTTGCCCACTGGAATCAGTGACAGTGAATCCTCCTCCACTGAAAATAAGAGGCTTCTTCCTCACTGTCAACACAACAAGTGATGATGAACAAAACTGTTGACCCACAATGGGACAACACACAAATTTACTATCATCTCTACTTTCTTGTACTGCACCATTTCCTAGTTCACAGGGAGAGGAGGGCTGTGATGAATATTCAGATTTGGATTTGGACATCTTGAAACCAAGAACAGGAGAACCAGTGACACCATCTTCTTTTTCTTCTTCAGCTTCATCACTGCTGATATCTTCTGGTAACACAAGGGGAGAGAGGCAAAGGTAGGGCTTGCAGAGAAAAGATAGGGATGGCATGGTATGGTATGCAGATAGAGACAAAGTAGATGAATTCTAAGCTCAGATCAGGGAGGACCTGATCTGATTTTATCACAAGAATAGTTTTATGGAAAAAAATGGCATGGTTCTGAAAAGCTACGACAGAATGTAACGAGTGGCTCGAGTACTTACAAAGAAAAAGTGGGGAGAGAGCATCTGTTCTTATACTTTCCAGATTCTCAAATCGTGCGTTACACCGCTCTGCTCATTAAAAAATACATTGTGCAAACAAATTATGAAACCCACTTTAAATTAAAGCAGAAAAAACTGTGATGGGTGTTATGCTGTTTTCTGTCCTTAGAATGGAACAATGTGTCTGAGACCTCAATCAGGTAAGTAGTTTTACCTGGTCTTGCTTGTTTTTCCAAGTCTTTGTATGGTAATTGACTGTGACAGGAAGCGTGCCGCATAAGCAATTTGACCACATTTGTGTCAGACCGGGAGTTTCACATCAACCCTACTGTCGGAGTCAAAGTCAAGCCCCTTGGGTTCTGCACATGCTACATATAGAGATCTGTTTCTGTTTTTCTTTTTTCCAAATTCCAATTCCTAGACAGAATGCCTGTTCAATTCCTATGCAAATAGTGTCATGTTATCATAATTAGTTAACATTGAAACTATAAGTATGTTTAACGCATATAATTATTTATTTTAAATAAGAAATTGTTAATTTTTTATAATGATTTAGGTTAGCTTTTAAATTAAATTGGTAAGTAATTGCTATTATTTTAAAATATTTTTAATAATTTATGAATTAAATATATCATTTTGAAAATGGTAAAATTACATATAGTTATTTGGTTTTAGTTTTTTCATATCTATTCCAATGCAAAAGTCCTAAGATAGGTTATTATAAATAAATAACATAGAAATTTTAAGTATATTTAATATTTTTTTTAGATATACAACTTACTTTATTATTTTAAATAGGAAAATTTACTTAGATTCCAAATTAAATTAATTATTATTATTATTTTAAAATATATCTTCAATAATGCGTAAATTAAATATAATATATTAATAACTGCTTAAGAGTTAAAATATTTATATTTAAATAAATGAAAATAACTAAAGTTAAAATATCTAAATAATCGGAAATTTTAAATATGTTTAATAATTTTACATATAATTTATTTATTTCTTCTAAATAAGAAAGTGTTAATAAATAAAAATAATTTAGATTAAAATTAAATTAATTTCTTAATTACCATTATTATAATTTAAAAATATTTCCAATAAATTTTAAATTAAATAATAATTAATTAATATTCATGTTGACATCTTGAATGGGGTTACTTTCGAGATGGGGGGGCCTGGTTGCCGCTACCTTTTCTAGCAAATGAGGTGGAGACATGGCAACACTCACCTAACAAGTGCAATCCTATCTTGATGACATTAATCCCATAGTCATGTAGGTAGATAAGAGGACAATGTGGTGCACAGATCGACAATAAGAAGCATGTGAGGAGGGTGACCATAATGGAATGTTAGATACAGTTAAATCACTTGTCCATCTCCACGGATAAAAATGAGGGAGGGGTATTTTGGTCTGCAACAAGACACCCCCTTGCAGACACAAGCCATGAGGATGTAAGGAGTTGTGGAGAGCACGGTCAGGAGAAAATTCGACTAGTAGAAGGTTTCTCCACCATGGGGTATGCTTAGCAGTGGATGGTTTGCTTGGGTTCTCAATGTTGGTTTGTGGCTTAGGCAATTACTTTTTTAGGATGACACAGTGACTATGGCAATTGCCACCTTTCCTAGCAGAATTGCAGACTACCCAACTTGCAGAAGATGAAAGGGGAATTATCGCTATTTTTTAGTCCTCTCTTCAAGCATTCAAGGTGGAATGTTCCACTTCTCTCACCAGGTTAAAGTTTTCCTCAATTATGGTTCCTTTTTTCTAGTTGTGTAGGTTGCCTTATGTTTCACACAGTGATTATGACTTCATTACCCCTTCTCAATTGGAGTATTGTGGGGGGTGGTATCTTTTTGTTTGATATTCATCTCCTTTCGGTTGGGTACTTGTGAGGTTTGTGGAGGTTGAGGCAACCTTCATCCTATGTTGGTGTGGTTTGGGATGGTTCTTCAAGGTGTTGGTGTTTTCTTACTCATATTGTTAGTATACTTGAGCCTCTAGGGAGGTTGCTCTAGGTGGGAGTGTCTCTTTGGAAGATGGTGGTGTCAAGTTTTTTGGGTTCAAATGGTTCATGTTTTTTGGGAGACCTATTCGCACAGAACTTCCCTCCAAGATTATGAATTCCTAGTAGAGTGGGCAGATTGGATCCCTAGTATGGGATATATGGGGGGGTGGAGATTTAACCAATACATACGAGTAGTTGATTTATATTGGAAAAAAAATTCCTTCTGGGGCAGAATCCCTTAGACTACCATGATTCTCAGATGGACCTACTCCAATCTTTGAATCATATGCATGGGCACCTGAAGGATTTTGATAATAGGTTGGAGGGGATTGAATGCATGTTGGAGAGGATAGAACACCATCTTGGAACCTCCCCCGACAGCTTACAGACCCCCAATGGACCTTGCAACTCTTATCCTAGTGGCAGGCTCAAATTCTGACCCCATATGTAGTGTTGGGTATTGATGATGCTATGTACATGTTGGATATGCAGTGTTGTGTACATATCGTATTGTGCACATGTTGGATATGCGGCATTTTGTGCATGTTGGATATGTGGTGCTATGTATATATGATGTTATGTACATGTTGTATATGCAGTGCTATGTACATAAGGTGTTGTGTGCATGTTGTACATATGCCACTATGTACATATGGTGTTGTGTGCACGTGGTGTTGTATACATCTTGTACATGTGTCGTGCATGTGGCATTGTGTACATGTTGTGCATGTGGGGTTGTATACATGTGGTATTGTGCACACATTGTACATGTGGTGTAGTGTACATATGGCGATGTGTACATGTTGTGCAGGTGGTGTCGTGTACATGTGATATAGTACACACATTGTGCAGGTAGTGTTATGTATAGGTAGTATTGTGTACATGTTGTACATATGGTACTAGTGTACTTGTGGTATTTTGCGCATGTCATACATGTTGTGTTGCGGGCATGTGGTACTATGTATGTGCATTGTGTAGTTGTGGTATCGTGACATGTGTATTCGTTTTGTTGTACTCTGTGTACATATATGTATTGTGTTGTGCATCGGGTGTAGGTGTATGTATTTTATGGTGGTGTACACCAGATGTAGGAGTATGTATCGTGTTGTGTTATACATTGGGTGTAGGTTTATGTGTTGTATGTCAGGTGTAGGTGCATGTATTACATGGTGTGGTATGTCATGTGTGGTTGTATGTGTTTGATGTAGACTATGTGTATGTGCACATGGAAGATAAGAAAAGGAACTGGGTGCTTTCCAGGTATGGAAACTGATCCGCTGTGTGTACGAAAAGAACAAAGGTAGAAGCAAAGGACCGATTGAAGGATAAGTATCGATATTTTATTTCAATTTTATTATGCATGTGATTTACGATTTTGGTCTATGATGATTACATGTGATCTATGATTTTAGTTGATGACGGGTACATGTGATTCATGATTTTGATTTATGATGGTTGTGTTTCAAGCTAACTTGATGTGATATGTTTATACATGATGATTTGATCAAACAACTAGTTTGACTTGTTGCGACAGGAAGTAAACAGGATTGCAAGTGTACCTTATTGACGAGCTACCAATGAGGTATGATGTGAATTTATTTTAAATCTAATGGGATTTATGTGGTTAGTACAGGAAAGCATGGGAAATTTCAAGGTTGGGTGGTTGAAGTTGACTGCAAGAATTAGAAGCAGCAGTGAAAGGAATTGGACCAGGTAGTAGTATGTTGGTAAAGCACTTGAGGGGAAAGGCCATTGTGGGACACTAGTACCCAATAATGTCGATTGATTTCCATGAGAATTTTATGGCGGGTATGATGGTTTTGAGGCAGGTATATGCCTTAGTTGTTGACCTTCCAATAAAAGGAAGCCTTACCAAGGGATGGACTGCCTGAGATGGAGGTGTAATTGAAACTTGGAAGGGGTGTGACTACATGAAAGGTGGTGACCAGATTTCCCGAGGGACTATGTAACATAGAAGGGAAGGTTGAGGATGGATTTGTTTTGGTCATTAGCATTGTTAGATGGAATTACATGCACATTGGGAGTGCGCCCTGGAACACTGAGTCGGTAACTATTTGCTGAGAGCACAAGTGGTGCAGGATTGTAGCACTGGACTTTGGGTGCAACTTTGAATTTGACAATGGATTATGGACTTCCTAGGAAGGAAGTGCATCCTGATACTACTTTTGAAAGTGGAGGTGTAAGCCTTTGGATTCCCTTGTTTCTTATGCAGGCATCATATCCTTTTATTTGTTGGTTTAGAAAAAATGCACGTGTGTATATGTGGTTATTGTAAATACCGTAATGAGTTATGTTATAAGGCTCCAGTAAACAACATGTTTGTCATGTTTCAGTAGTGGTCATTGTAAATATTACAATGAGTTGTGTTATAAAGCTCCATGTGCAGTATGTTTTTTTTTCACTAGTTTGTTGGTTTAAAGGTGTCATTGAACACTGAGGATGGTGTTCCCCCAAGGGGAAGTGTTCCGTAACAACCCTAGTCAAAATTCCATGTAAATTTTAATAAAGGAAAAAATAAGACCAAGGTCATGGGACACGTATTCCAAGCTAAATAGTGGGAAAAACATCCTAGTGGGTGTTCATTTTGGTTATTATGGCTAAATGAATTTGACAAAGGAAATGGAAAAGGCTTTGGAAATGAAAAATGGCATTTTTGGCACATTTATTTATGAAAATAACGGAAATTGGGAGAAAAGGAAGGTGAAAGGTCACAGGTTGCATGTGAGGAGGAAAATGAAAGAAAATAATGGAAAATGAAGAAAATAGAGGCCTCATTAATAAAAAGGCTTTTGAGGATCAGTTGGTAAGCTTTTGCTAAGGCTTGGTCAATGTTACCTTTTTTCAGTTCAGTTTTGGAGCTCTCTCTATTCTCTCTCTCTCTCTCTCGCACACTTGGACACTTGGAGTTTTATTGGAGCGCTTTGGCATTAAGAAAGGCAAAGAAGGCAAGAGGAAGGAAGGAGGAAGGAAGGAAGAGCATGATCAAGCAACTACAACAAGATTCTTTGTAGGTATTGATTTGTATGTGTGGTTTCCTTGCTATATTTGGCATGCATGGTGTTGCATGTGTGTTCTCTGTTCTCTTTTTGTCATTGGAATGGGTTTTTCCAGTTGTGAGAGTGTTTTTCATCCTAGCCTTGCCATTTCTTGATAACCATGGTGTGATGGAGTTCTCATGTCTTGGTTGAGATAGATTGCTAGATGGATTCGAAGTTGAGTGAGGTGGATCTTTGAATAAAAGAACACATGGTCTATTAATCCCTAAACTAGATTGTGGGTTGTGGTAAGGTCATATTTTGTGTTGCCTCAGTGGGCTCAAGAATCTTCAACTGATGAATGGCGGGATACACGGTAAATCCTAGAGGTGGGTGCTCTCCATCAGGCCTAGTAATCTTGAGATGGGATATACGGTAAAGCCTGGAGAGTGGAGTCTCGGTTAGGGTCTATTGTTCTGGTGTGGATTGCAATAAAGCCCAGAGATTGGTGTCTCGGTTATGGCCAAGTGATCTAGTGTGGATTGCGGTAAAGCCTAGAGATTAAGAGACACGAAAATTCCTCACGGTGTAGGTGGAGAAATACGGTGGCATCCATGCTTGCCTTGGCCTAGTGATCTGGTGGAGATCATGGTAAAGCCTGTTATTACATGTTTATTATTTTGGCCTAGTGATCTGGTGTGGATTGCGGTAAATCCTAGTTTCTATTGATGAGGGTGAGGTGGTTTAGCCTCAGGATGCCCTGGTTGGTTCTTTTGGTTTGAGCCCCACATTCATGCTTGGGATATGGCACGGGGGTGATTGGTTGAAGAGAGATTCAACTCAGCCAATCTATGGTCAAGTAGAATGTGGTAGTCCCATACCGGGTTGGCTTTTTCATTCATTAATAAGAGGTTCTTTCCTTGGTATCTTATGTGTAAATGTACTGGTTTATATGTGGATTCTATGGATGATGTATCCTTGATATTTTTGTTGTTATTATGCTTGTTATAGGCATGTATTATGGCAATGATGATGTATGACTTTCCTCATGTTTTGATTTGTAAATGAATCAATAATGTATCTATGACCTAATAGATGTTAATTCAGCTAATGATATAAGGGAACAATGCTTCTTAGCGATTCTCAAATAAGTATGAGATCCCTATGCCCAGATTTGTTATTTAAACTTGTAGTTTTCATATTTGTGAAATGTTTGACGAAATGCATGTCATGGATAGTAGGGCTCTAACATAGTCTATGTCAATGTTTTTGCAAACGTATTTTTGTTCTGTTGCGTAAATTCATTTCTGAAGGTGTCATTCAGTTCTGGGCACTAACCTGGGCTCTGGGCCTGAAAAAGTGGCACAAATCCTGAAGTCGCAGGCACAAGACTGAGGATAAAAGTCCTCAGATGCACCCATGCCTTGCTATGGGAGCGACTAGAGCCTCCCAAACACACCCTTGTCCATATCAAATGAGCATCCAGGGGTTTAATGGTCTAAAAATTCAGTGGGACCTAGGGACTGGTCATGGGGATGACTAGGAAGGCTTTTGGGAGTCCTATAGGAGGTATAAAACGTTTGTGTTTTGGGTTTCCATCGATTCCACTTCCTTAAGGTCGCCTAGGAGTTTGAATCCCATTATAGTGGCCTCTCGTCGCATATTTACCCCAATTGGCCAGTTACTTGGGTAGATGTGGGATGAGGGTGTTACACCATAATTCTTGAAAAGATTGTGGTAATAATCACCCAAACATAAGAATCATCTATGGTTCTTCAAGATTTTCACAATAAATTTCATCATAGCTTTAATTTTGTTAGGGTCCACTTTAACACCTTCATGGGATACAATATAACCTAAGTATTCCATTTATTGAACCCCAAAGGCATAATTGGAAATATTTTCATATAATTATTTATCTTCTAATAGGTTGAATATTTTTTCAACATGTTGTGCATGCTTTTCCTAATATTTGTTGTAGATTAGTATATCATCAAAAAATTCTAAAACTGATTTTCTAAGGAAGGGTTTGAAAATAGAATTAATCAAGATTTGAAATGTTGAAGGTACATTAGTAAGGAAAAATGGCATCACCAAAACACCATAATGAACTTCATGTGTAAATGTTGTTTTCAAAATGTCTTCTTTCCTCTTTGTTGATATTTAGAATGGAGATAAAGCTTAGTAAAGAATTTGTCCATTTAATTCATCTAATAGTTCATCAATTATAGGAATACAAAACTTATCTTTAACAATAATTTTGTTGATTTATCTATAATCTAGACACATAGGCATGATCATTCCTTCTTTTGAACCATCACTACTAGTGTAGAGAAAACACTTTGGCTAGGCTGAATTATGTTGGCCTCTAACATTTCTTGAATCATCCACTTATATTTTGTGCATATGGATCTTTGTAAGGCCTAATGTTAGGAAGTACACTTCCTAGTTACAAATGAATAACATGATCATGATCTCAAGCAAGTGGAAGATTCTTAGGAATCTATACAAATACCTTGTAATTATTGTCAATAACATTTTGGAGATCCACCAATGTAGGGAATATATATGTCTAAACATATAATTAATTATGTTTTCCACTTATGAGTGATTTTTTCATACTATTAGAGCTTATCACTTTACAAAGTTTCTCTTAGACACCTTTAAGTTTAATTATATTTCCTTATTAGGAAAGTCTCATGAAAAGTTCCTAAATGTTAAGAGCTATTCCTCATGATTGCAACCATTGGACCCCTAATACAACATCATCACCACCCATTTGGATTTTAATTATGGGATTATCCAATAAATACTATCCCATAGTGACCTTAATAATATGGTGTTTCCCTAAACAATTTATGGTATCTCCATGCACAATCATACTTGATACTCTTTTATTGGAAATATAAAGAAATTGAGAAGTTTCACTAGTTTGGAATTAATGATGTTATGGGTACTCCTAGAATCAATTGACATTGTTAGATTTTTATTTTTGATATAATATCCTTGTATATTAACGGTTTGTGGGGTATTGATGCTAACAAATACATCACAATAAATGGTTGGATTAGTCTATTCTAGCTCTAAACCTTGTGATGGTCTCAATTATTTATCTTATTCCTCTCCATAGTCTATGCACACTAATTTGTTCTGTATGCATTTATGGCCCTTATTATACTTTTCAAAATTTAATATAGCCCCTTTGCTTTTATTTCATCTATTTTCTAAAGTTTAAACCTTGTCAATTGAGTGAGGTTAGTAGATGGAACATGGGGCCCTTTATAGTTGTTAGTGGCCACCCTTATAATAGCTATATTTTTATTTTCTACTTTATGTGCCATAGAAAAAGTATGCTTTGTGGATTTAGCTTTGAAGAGATGCACTTCATAGTGAATTTTCTCCTTTAAAATTACCACAGGGAGATCTAACAAATTATCCTCTATAATGTTCTTTACCTTGAGCTAAGCTTTTAGAATTGTTTAATGTGCTATGAAATTTGACCTTTTTGCTAAAATATTATCAATTCACTAAAAAGTGTGTTTCCCTTATGTTTAAAATAGCAACAAGAAATGATAAAAATAGAAATGCTAAAAATAGCATTGCTATAAATAGCATTTTGGGATATATTCCAATTTTAATTTGTCCTTAAATTAAAATTGAGAATTAAAATTCGAATTTAGTCTCAACAGCTGTTTGAAAAATAATTGATTAATTCATCTTGAGTTAATTAGTTGGAGAAATTCAGACGTGAAGTCTTTGTGAAGACACGCAACAATTATCCCTTTGATTGAGGAAGTTATCCCTTAATTAAGGAGATAAGGATGAGTTGTATTTGAGTTGTAATTAGTTAGCTCAGCTAACTGGGTTAAGTCCAATTAAATTAGTTCCAAACAGTTGGAGGAACTAATTGTGAGTTCAGTGAGTTAATGCATGCATGCATGCAACTAGTGTTCTCCAGATACCTGAATATTCTCTCATAAATAGCTCATGCATGTTAGTTCAGACAGAGACCCGGTTGAGATTAAAGACAGGGACATTGTACTATCAGTTGGAGGAATTTTCCTATAAAGGAAACTCATCCATGCAGAAGGAATTCATTCCTTCAGGATTGTGCAGTAATTTTAGAGGTCGGAGTAGTGTGTGAGGTGAGAATTACACAGGTGGAAACAGGAGGACCTAGGAGAAACTACGCAAGGAAATATGAGGTTCGGAGGACTGAAGGAAGGCATATGTGTTGTCTATTCTATCTATGAGCAGTGGTGAGGGATTTTACTGAGAGCTGGATAGCTTGAGAGCTAAAGCTTTGTGTAATCCTGAGATATTTCCACTTGTATGATAATACAAATAGCGGGGTTTTTAGCTGAGGATTTCCCCAAAGTATTCTTCTGTGTTTCATGTGTGATTGAATCTTCTTCTCTGTTATATGTGTTATGTTTGATCTTGCTCAAAAATCGATTAAGCTTCCGCAAATTTGATTGTAGAAGTAGATCGAGTATTTTGCTTTAGTACATTGCATAATCATTTTAATCTACAGTGAGAATTTTTACATGGTATTTGAGCAAAGGTGATCAAAGCCAAGAATAGTATACAAAGAAGGGAGAAGTTTGAAGTTTGAAGTTCTTGATTGTAGGTACAAAATCGATTTATTATCACATCTCAAAGTTCACCAATGGCATTCAATGGATTGAGACTCAAGTATGCCCCGGATGGCAGCTCAAATTACATAGCCTGGAAGGATCACATGGAAGCGGTATTAGAGGACAATGGTTTGAAGGACGTCATTGATTAAGAAGTCCCCAAGCTAGCAGTAGCTAATGCCCAAGAATTGGCAGAATGGAAGAAATTTGTGGCGAGAGTGAGAAGGATTCTTTTGGAGGGAGTTCGAGACCATATTGTCTCGAGTCTCCATGGGAAGGAGACTCTGTTTTCAATGTGGAAGACATTAAAGGATCTATATCATAACAAAAATGACCAGAGGAAGCTCGCATTGAAGGACAAGCATCGAAAAATCAAGTGTGAAAAGTGTGACATGATCTCTACCTTTCTGAACAAGCTCACCACCTACAGAGATGAGCTTGGAAGTGTAGGAATCATGACAGCCGATGATGATATGGTGAGTCTTGCTCTCCTTGGTCTTCCTAAGAGCTGGCATAGCTACCAGGACTCAATGAATGGAAGAGAGAAACTGCCATATTGGGAACGACTGTGGTTGGATATGATGTAGAGGAGATCAGGACAAGCACCAGAGATGGTTCTTCATCCAAGGAGGATGAAGAAAATCTGGCCTTAGAAAGTAAGGCAAGGAAAGGGAAGGAGAAGGATTCTCATCCCAAATCGAGTTCTTCTCATGGAGGGAAGAAAATTGACAAATCTAAAGTGAGATGCTTTAATTGTCATGAGGTGGGCCATTATGCAACTAATTGCCCATTCAAGAAATCCAAGAAGGGATCCTTGGAAGGATCTGAAGGTGAGGCCCTAGCCTCTCAGTTTGATTTGGATTTTACCCTCATCACATGCATGGTTTCATCGATGATGGGTTGTGGTTGGTTTCTTGATAGTGGAGCCTCATTCGACATGATCGATGATAAGAGTTTATTTAGTACCTTGGAGGAGAAGGACCTCCATATGCACATAGAGATGGGCGATGATGGAAAGTACCATGTTTCAGGTAAAGGTATGGTTGTGTTTCAGAGGGAGCATGGAGCTCCTCTCGCCCTAACTAATGTGAAGTATGTGCCTCGACTGAAGAAAAACTTGGTATCGATCGCGATGGTGGAGGACAAAGGCTACGATGTTGTCTTAAGTAAGGGGAAGGTTTTCCTTAGACACATCACCACGGGTTAGGTGAAACATATCGGTTCACAGGTACAGAACTTGTATGCTCCTGAGGTTCAAGATGCGTGCAAAGCCTTAAGGAGCAAGGAAAATGTTAGAGACTTGGTGGTTAAGAGGGAGGGTACATCACCTCTCAACATGCAGCGCCAGAAGAAGTCTCAGACAATTGTGGAGGAGCCACAATTGGTGAAGCAGCCTCAGGAGGTTGTGGAGCACCACAACTGGAGAAGCCGAGAAGAGATCGAGTGGAGGCATCCACTCATGCGGAGACCTCTAGTAGGGGGAAATTTCAACCCAAGTGGGTAGAGGGATCACATGCAGGCATACCTCCAGGTGTGAGATGGGGCGATGTGAAGTGATAGTACCTAAAAGGTTGAAATAGGGTAGGATCCTTGAGGTACCCAGACTCTTTGATTAGACCTTGCTATGGGAGCCCCAACGAGGAGTAGCAGGACTGACTGAGTGGGTAGAGACAAAGGCGAATGGAGTGGTAGAGGGAGCTTCAACATCAGAGGGTGTTTCTAGCCCAACATGGAGGTCAGTTGGGAGATCAATTACTTACTTCTAAGTAACTGAGTTGCATTGCAACAGTGGGCAGGAGATGCAACATGATGAGAGGAGGTGCAGTGCAGATGCAATGCTAGGAGATAGGACCAACAACAACATAGATGTAGCAGGAGGAATCAGTGTGATTGATGCAGTCAGAGATCAAAATGACAGAGGCTAGAGAAGTTAGATACTGAAGAGCACAGAGGTGCAAGTTTTAAGTCGACAGAGGCAATAACAATCAGAGACTTTGATGACAGAGGCATCATTCTGATTTAGGTTGGATATTTTTTTGTTTCTAGAGTTGTTGGAGCAACAACACTTGAGAGAAGTGTTGCATGCAGAACATTCCAAAGGTTTAGGATCAAGATCAAGTTGAATTCCTTTCTTGTTGAGAGGGAGTGTTGAAAATAGAAACAATAAATGATAAAAATAGAAATGCTAAAAATAACATTAATATAAATAACATTTCAAGATATACTCGAACTCTATTGAAAGTAGCAAAAAATAAAATGCTAAAAATAACATTACTATAAATAGCATTTCGGGATATATTCCAATTTTAATTTGTCCTTGAATTAAATTGAGAATTAAAATTTGAATTTAGTCTCAACAGTTGTTTGAAAAATAATTAATTAATTCACCTTGAGTTAATTAGTTGGAGAAATTCAAACATGAAGTCTTTGTGAAGACATGCAACAATTATCCCTTTGATTGAGAAAGTTATCCCTTAATTAAGGAGATAAGGATGAGTTGTATATGAGTTGTAATTAGTTAGCTCAGTTAACTGGGTTAAGTCCAGTTAAATTAGTTCCAAACAGTTGGAGGAACTAATTGTGAGTTCAGTGAGTTAATGCATGCATGCATGCAACTAGTGTTCTCCAGATAACTGAATATTATCTCATAAATAACTCATGCATGTTAGTTCAGACAGAGACCCAATTGAGATTAAATATAGGGACATTGTACTATCAGTTGGAGGAATTTTCCTATAAATGAAACTCATCCATGCATAAGGAATTCATTCCTTCAGGATTGTGTAGTTATTTCAGAGGTCGGAGTAGTGTGTGAGGTGAGAATTATGTAGGTGGTAGCTGGATGACCCAGGAGAAACTATGCAAGGAAATAGGAGGCTTGGAGGACTGAAGGAAGGCATATGTGTTGTCTATTAGGTCTATGAGCAGCAGTGAGGGATTTTACTAAGAGTTGGATAGCTTAAGAACTAAAGCTTTTTGTAATCCTGAGATATTTCCACTTGTATGATAATACATATAGTGGGGTTTTTAGCTGAGGCTTTCCCCAAAGTATTCTTCTGTGTTTCATGTTTGATTGAATCTTCTTCTCTATTATATGTGTTTTGTTTGATCTTTCTCAAAAATCGATTATGCTTCTGCAAGTTTAATTGTAGAAGTAGATTAAGTATTTTTCTTTAGCACATTGCATAATCGTTTTAATCTATAGTGAGAATTTCTACATGGTATCTGAGACAAGGTGATCAAAGGGAAGAACAATATACAAAGAATGGAGAAGTTCAAAGTTTGAAGTTTGAAGTTCTTTATTGTAGGTACAAAATTTATTTCTTATCACATCTCAAAGTTCACCAATGGCGTTCAATGGCTTGAGACTCAAGTATGCCCTGGATGGCAGCTCAAATTGCATAGCCTGGAAGGATCGCATGGAAGCGGTATTAGAGGAAAATGGTTTGAAGGACGTCATTGATCAAGAAGTCCCCAAGCTAGCAGTAGCTAATGCCCAAGAATTTGCAGAATGGAAGAAATGTGTGGCAAGAGTGAGGAGGATTCTTTTGGAGGGAGTTCGAGACCATATTGTCTCAAGTTTCCATGGGTAGGAGACTCTGTTTTCAATGCGGAAGACATTGAAGGATCTATATCAGAATAACAACAACCAGAGGAAGCTGGTGCTCAAGGAAAAGCTTTGGAAAATCAAGTGTGAAAAGGGCGACACGATCTCTACATATCTGAACAAGCTCACCACCTGCAGAGATGAGATTGGAAGTGTAGGAATCACGACAACTGATGATGATATGGTGAGTCTTGCTCTCCTCGATCTTCCTCAGGGCTGGCATAGCTACCAGGACTCAATGAATGGAAGAGAGAAACTGCTGGATTGGGAATGACTGTGGTCGGATTTGATGTAGGAGGAGATCAGGACAAGCACCAGAGATGGTTCTTCATCTAAGGAGGATGAAGAAAATCTAGCCTTAGAGAGTAAGGCAAGGAAAGGGAAGGAGAAGAATTCTCATCCCAAATCGAGTTCTTCTCATGGAGGAAAGAAGATTGACAAATCTAAAGTGAGATGCTTTAATTGCTATGAGGTGGGCCATTATGCAACTAATTGTCCATTGAAGAAATCGATGAAAGGATCCTCGAAAGGATCTGAAGGTGAGGTCCTAGCCTCTCAGTTCGATTTGGATTTTACCCTCATCGCATACATGGTTTCATTGATGATGGGTTGTGGTTGGTTTCTTGACAATGGAGCCTCATTCCACATGACCGCCGATAAGAATTTATTCACTACCTTGGTGAAGAAGGACCTCTAGATGCACATAGAGATGGGCGATGATGGAAAGTACTGTGTTTCAGGTGAAGGTACGATTGTGTTTCAGAGGGAGCATGGAGCTCCTCTCACCCTGACAGATGTGAAGTATGTTCTTGGACTGAAGAAAACTTAGTATCGATCGCAATGGTGGAGGACAAAGGCTACGATGTTGTCTTCAGTAAGGGAAAGGTTTTCCTTAGACACATCACTATGGGTGAGGTGAAACAGATAGGTTCACGGGTACAAAACCAATATGCTCCTGAGGTTCAAGATGTGTGCAAAGCCTTGAGGAGCAAGGAAAATGTTAGAGACTTGGTAGCTGAGAGGGAGAGTACAACACCTCTCAACATGCAACACCAGAAGAAGTCTCAGAAAATTGTGGAGGAGCCATAATTGGTGAAGCAAGCTCAGGAGGTTGTGGATTAGCCACAACTAGAGAAGCTAAGAGGAGATCAAGTGGAGGCATCCACTCATGCAGAGACCTGCAGTAGGGGGAAATTTCAAGCCAAGTGGGTAGAGGGATCACATGCAGCCATACCTCCAGGTGTGAGGTGGGGTGATGTGAAGTGATAGTCCCTAGAAGGCTAAAATAGGGGTAGGATCCTTGAGGTACCTAGCCTCTTTGATTAGACCTTGCTATGGGAGCGTTGATGAGGAGTAGCAAGACTCATTGAGTGGGTAGAGACAGAGGCGGATGGAGAGGCAGAGGGATCTTCAACATCAAAGGGTGTTTCTAGCCCAACATGGAGGTCAGTTGGGAGATCAGTTACTTACTTCTAAGTAACTGAGTTGCAGTGCAGCAGTGGGCAGCGGATGCAACATGATGAGAGGAGGTGTAGTGCAGATGCAATGCTAGGAGATAGGACCAGCAGCAACACAGATGTAGCAAGAGGAATCAGTGTGATTGATGCAGTCAGAGATCAAAATGACAGAGGCTAGAGAAGTTAGATACTGAAGAGCACAGAGGTGCAAGTTTTCAGTCGACAGATGCAATAGCAGTCAGAGACTTTGATGACAGAGACATAATTCTGATTCATGTTGGATATTTTTTGGTTTCCAGAGTTGCTGGAGCAACAACACTTGAAAGAAGTGTTGCATGCAGAACATTCCAAAGGTTTAGGATCAAGATCAAGTTGAATTCCTTTCTTGTTGAGAGGGAGTGTTGAAAATAGCAATAAGAAATGATAAAAATAGAAATTCTAAAAATAGCATTGCTATAAATAACATTTCAGGATATACTCCAACTTTGTTGAAAATAGCAAAAAATAGAAATGCTAAAAATAGCATTTCAGGGTATATTCCAATTTTAATTTGTCCTTGAATTAAAATTCGAATTTAGTCTCAGCAGCTATTTGAAAAATAATTAATTAATTCATCTTGAGTTAATTAGTTGGAGAAATTCAAACATGAAGTCTTTGTGAAGACATGCAACAATTATCCCTTTGATTGAGGAAGTTATCCCTTAATTAAGGAGATAAAGATGAGTTGTATTTGAGTTGTAATTAGTTAGCTCATTTAATCGAGTTAAGTCTAGTTAAATTAGTTCCAAACAGTTGGAGGAACTAATTGTGAGTTAGTCAGTTAATGCATGCATGCATGCAACTAGTGTTCTCTAGATAACTGAATATTCTCTCATAAATAACTCATGCATATCAGTTTAGACAGAGACCCAGTTGAGATTAAAGACAGGGACATTGTACTATCAGTTGGAGGAGTTTTCCTATAAAGGAAACTCATCCATGCAGAAGGAATTCATTCCTTCAGGATTCTGCAGTTATTTTAGAGGTCAAAGCAGTGCGTGAGGTGATAATTACACAGGTGGTAGCTAGAGGACCCAGGAGAAATTGCACAAGGAAATAGGAGGCTTGGAGGACTGAAAGAAGGCATATTTGTTGTCTATTCTGTTTATGAGCAACAATGAGGGATTTTACTGAGAGCTGGATAGCTTGAGAGCTAAAGCTTTGTGTAATCCTGACATATTTCCACTTGTATGATAATACAAATAGCGGGTTTTTAGCCGAGGCTTTTCCCAGAGTATTCTTCTGTGTTTCATGTGTGATTGAATCTTCTTCTCTGTTATACGTATTCTGTTTGATCTTGCTCAAAAATCGATTAAGCTTCCGCAAGTTTGATTGTAGAAATAGATTAAGTATTTTTCTTTAGTACATTGCATAATCAGTTTAATCTACAGTAAGAATTTTTGCACCTTAATATCCCCATAATGTGCCTACCAATTCATCCATAAAAATGGGCCAAGAAATATAGGTTCCATTTTTCATTCACAAATCCATTGGTACCAAAAAAATTGATCATGTTTTAAATATATGGCTATAAGAGCTACCCTTTTGTAAAGTTTGGCACTTGAGGTAGATCAAGGAGTTGTCACTATCTATAATATCATTGTTATAGGATATTTAACATAAAATCCCCTCATATCATTGTTAGGAATTAATTAGTTCCTTGGTTCCAACTAGAACCCCTATAGATATGGATTTAAAGGTGATAAATAATCATGATTCTAGGACTCAACCTTGATTTCATCGACATTTTCATAATCTCCTTAGGTCTTGATACACCCTTTAGAGAATCTCTCACTCAAAGTATGAAAGAAAATGATAAACATGGCTTGAGTCCATTCTTCCATATTTTTATACATATTTTCTTTCTCCATGTATTCCCTATTATCACCCAAATCATTACTTGTTACTGACCTACCACTCAATTCATTGAATTGGTTCTCCAATTTGGATAGCTGGTGCAAAATCTCTTTTCTTTCTTCACAAGTCATGGTTGAGATCTATGGAGGTTTACTAAGAGTATAATATTTTTTATAACCCTTTACCAAGTGAAAATTATACTCATTTATTTTCCCTTCATTACAATTTTGAATGACAAAAAATACTCTTCCAATCAAAAGTTACATCAATCGTACATTGCATACCTTTAAAGACTTGATTTGAGATTGTTGTGAAGTTAATTTTTCACTGATGTATCTCTTAAAATTTTTCCTTTTTGAGTTTAAAATTTTGGCCTATAGTACTTTGATATGTCTTCTTTATATGCCATAGATCGAGCTAACATTTGATGTGTCAAGTGAAATTTATGGTAACCTCCCAAAACTTACTGATTATTGGCCCTTTCCGGATATCAAACTTGTAAGGATTTCCACGTGTTTAATAGTCTGTATATAATTATAAACATTTTACCTAAAGTAATATGGTTTTCCTTCCTTCCAAAAGAACTAATGGCACTCAATTTGTCTTCCTAAGAGTCAAATGTGACAATTTACCAAGAACACTTATTTTAGACAAGTCAAAACCCCTTATTTCCACATCCTATATTTTAGAAACTATAGAATCTAAAAAGGTACAATTTCTATCACAGGTACTTCATTATGTCTCCTTGGTATCATAAAAAATTATTTTTTCTGAAACTTCACCAAAAAATGTTATAGTGAAAATTCCTGTAGGACTTGTTTGAGACTAATTTTAGGACTAGTTAAAAACCCTAACTTCCAAAATATATATCTCAAAACTTGTAATGATCCAAAACTTAACTTTTTTTATCAAAACTACCTCACTATTTCTCCACAAGATCTTGAAAATTTCATAACCTAAAATTTGGTTGAAAAATGTTTATAGTGAAATTCCAAGATGACTCATTTGAAATTGTTTTAGGTCTAGTCATAAACCCAAAATTCCATAGGCCATATATCATAAAGTATAGTAAACTAGAATGTGGAAATTTGATCACATGTTAATATTTCTCCTTGGCCTCCTCAAAATTTTACTATCTAAAAATTTCTAGAAAAATACTTATATAGTAAATTCTAAGGCATCTCCATTGAAGGAGAAAAACCTTTTGATCATATGCTCTGACACTAAATGTTAGACAAAAAACACCAAAATGGCCTAAAAATAGAGAGAGAAGAAACTTTGTGCCTTGAGAAAGAGTTATAAGAATGAAAGTTAACCCTTTTTTAGGGGGAAACCTCCTTTTACAATTGGACAAATGCACAATATGTCATGACTCTAAGAATAGGTCTCCTTGGTGTATATATGGGAGACAAAGGGTATAATTATAATTAAAGGATCTAGCCAATAACATTGATATAACAATATAAATATAATAACTCAATATATAGGGCTTTATCTAGGGATTAACACTGGGATTTTCTTAAGGCTTAAGAGCATTGAACGGAAAATTTTGCCCCGCGTCATGAAGGAACCTTTTCCTGCAATAATGAAAGCACCTAAGAGTGTCCCCATCCATGTCATATCCTCCATACGAGAATTTATTCCATGTTAATGGAATGAGAAACCATATTTAATAAAAATAATTACGTACACCATTTTGACCTTTACCAATGAGAACATAATGGGTGTTGATGACCATCACAACGTAATGCAGGAAATGACAATTGAGTGTCAAGCTCCCAATGTAGTCGAATAACCACGCAAGTCCTACCTAGTGTCTATCATGCATGTGATTAGTAACCTACTTGAATTTTAGGCCATGTTTGGTGGGGTTAAATTTGTGTATACTAATATCTAAACATAATATAACATTTGGGATGGTTTCAACAGAGACAAATGTGAAGGATAAAAACTCATTTTCAGTGTAAAAAAAACCATATTTAATACAAATATTGTTTAAGAGGTCTTCCTCAATTCTAATTAATTAAAAAAACACTTGATTATAACAAAAGAATATTTTTTTGCATAACATTATTGATAATTGTACGATTTTTAGCAACAATGAGACCATAGAGTAAAAGTTATTATATAAAATTTGTGTATAATAAAATATAAACATAATATGACATTTGGGATGGTTTCAACAGAGACAAATGTGAAGGATAAAAACTCATTTTCAGTGTAAAAAAACCATATTTAATACAAATATTGTTTAAAAGGTCTTCCTCAATTCTAATTAATTAAAGAAACACTTGATTATAACAAAAGAATATTTTTTTGCATAACATTATTGATAATTGTACGATGTTTAGCAATAATGAGACCATAGATTAAAAGTTATTATATAAAATGATTCCTTATCATTATATTGATAGACATTTTTTTTTACTCCTATATTGATACAAAAATATGGTTACAGAGAGGTAGAGGCCTCGAGAGTTCTAGCCCAAGAGACGGCATGCTTACAAAAATCGCTTGAAAAACTGACCAGAAGACCTGCATAATGACTTGCTTTAAGACTTGATATAACTAGAAACTGTAACTGAAGACCAGGACAGATTGATTGGAACCAATCAAAAACTTAGTACAGCGCAGCCTCTACGTGATCGGAATCTGACCCATAAACAGATTGAACCAAGACAGTGACCAAAAGACAGGAGAATGCCGCCCACGTAGGGGAAACCAACAAGTCAAAAATTGAAAAAGACCTGATTCTGAGAGCTAAAAAACATGAAATGACTATATATCTGGAAGGGATTGAGCGTCTTCTTACAGTAGCTGAACAAAACTAGAAGGTGCAGACCTGTTCAGTCTTCATGCGAGGTTGGAGGCGATTCTTCAACAATGCGGCAACCGAATTGGTCTGGGTCTTCAAACTCAGAGGGTTGGCCCTCTTTACTTGAAGGACCACCACCTGCAGGAGCGCTCGGACCGGCATGGATGGTCGAATCCAGTGTTGCAGAGCCACCTGGGTCCTTTCTCTGAGTAGTCGCAATCTGCGAGGATTCATTCTGGTCTTCCATCCTCGGTTCCAAAGGAGCCCCTAGACTGACAGCCCCTGAACCCACAGTATCCTCACACAACTCTACGGTGACTGACGCAATGAAGGAGGAATTGCCTAGAGTGCAGGGGAAGCGAAAGCGAGCTGTGTGAGAATGGGAATGGTGAGAGCGCACTTCGGTGATGAACTGCCCTCGTCCCCTGCCACGACCACTTCTGGTCACAGGATATCTATCAAAGCAGAAATCCGAAGCCTCAGATGAAGGGTCCGAGGTTGTGGAGGAAGGCTGGCGGGAGACACGGCCTCGGGAGCTGCCTCTTCTGCAGCTCATCCTTGAGCGCACTCTGGGCATTTTGAAGTATGTTGGAGGAGCGGAACAAACAGCCGTAGAGGGGACTGAGAGGGGGTGACAGAGGAAGATGCAAAACAGATTATTTGAAGCATGAAAGCCCTGATAAGTATCAACACCTCGATCCAGAGCCAGACGATACCCTGGTCTATCTCGAGAGCGAGGAGCTTCAACCTTGCTGGACCAGCATGAGCGCAAGGGAGGAGCAAGAGTGAAAATCAAGCAGAGCGCCATTGCCGATAAACTAACATACTGGTGAGAGGGAAAGAGCTGCGTTAATGCAGCATTAAAGTTGTTGGTCTGAAACATTAACTCATACCTCATGCGAGGCCAGCTGGAAATGGTGATTAGCCACGCGCCCCCCCTCCATGCCGCCTTCGTACTTCTCGCTTGACTATACACCCGCATCTAGGGTTAATAGACATATTTTTACTCTCCGTTCCTAATGTATATTTGACAAGTTAAAAAATATGTATTTGACAAGTTAAAAAAAGAAGAAGTAATAGTATGACCTAGATTTTGTTGATTAATCCATAACCAATCAATGTATGGATGACTAGATTCATTAGCATAAATATATACTTATTTATTCAAAATTTATTTAGTTCTCTTGCATTTATTTCATTATCTATGCAATCTAGTCTATATTGTTAAATGAAGGTTAATTGAATGTAAAATAAATATAATCACACACACACACATAATACAGAAATAATCGCCTTAAAGAATCAAGTGTGGAAAAAATTAGAAATAATTATCTTGATTGGATAATTATTATTTCTTGGGGATGTTACAATCAGAGTACTACTCTCTCTCTCTAGATGGGGTGTTTGTGTTGGTAGTATTAAAGGGGCCTAAGTGGTGCTTGCATGCAAACCCACTTGAGCCCATTCAAGTTAGAAGTTATATAAGGTAGATATATAGTACCCTAACCCACATTACTATACCATTGTGTCTCCTAGAATGCATATGACTCTAATTGACGATGGAACAACCATTATGAAAGCTCATTAATTTAGGAGGATTCTAGGTTTTTATGTCCATAATGGGTTTATGGAAAAAAGGAAGGATATTTCCAATATTCAACTTGAAATAAAGTTGAAGGATTGGGTGCTAAACACTATGTATTCTAAGTCCAAAATTGAAATGTTTTTAATCTTATTAATCTTTATTGGATCAATAAGTCTTTTATTTACCAAGTAGTAGAGGAGAAAATACAATAGCATCAAGCTATCTTGTAAAATTAGACCTCTTAGAAAAAATTTAAAGTAGTTTCCAAATAATTCTTTGACATAGAGTTCAGGGTCTCAAATCACATAAACTACGAAGATGATCCCGAAGTAGCTTCTATCCAAGCTCAAACCTCTACGTGAACACCACAAAAACCCATCATGATAAATGAGAACCATAAAACCTTGTGGACATATAGAAATGTAAAATCTCCATCTTAAATGTAAAATCTCCATCTTAATTCCATAAGGGTGGTCTTTACTTCTTTCTTTGATAAGGTTACTAGGTCCAACATAACTCTTTCCAAATTTGTGTTTTATCTCTCTTTAAGAACATTACAATTAACAATTACAACATAATAATACATTGGTTTCATTTAAATACATAAACTTTCATTTCTTTTTTATATTTGTTTGTAATTAAATACATTATAGTTTGTATTTTCCTCACAACCATGCAACGTAAGTAAATTCAACCTGATCTCCACTTCAACTTTCGTTAAATCACTTCATTTGACAATTTCACATCATATTGATTTGAAGGCCCACTAATGCCACCTTTCAAACAACAAATGACTTTGGTGTATTTCATGTCACAATTACTCAAACGCAGGTCAACATACGACATTTGTCAATTTTCCAATAGCGATTTGACGTTTGTTTAGATATGTTTTACACGTAAATGATATCACGCAACGCAGGTGTAATGATCCACGATGTTTTCAGTAATAATGCATGCTTAGTGTGGATTTACAAAACAACAAATGCCGCATATATACACGTTGGATCACTTCAAAAGAATCAATAAAGCTTGTATTCATGCACGCATATAGGCATTAATGATGCTGTAAAATCTTTCTTTTTCTTTTTCCATTTTAATTTGATATGTTTTAAAGTTTAAATTCACTAACAACATGTACCTTGGTTTAGATGTGTGGGTGGGAATAATTGCGCAAAATAAAAGAGAGTGTTGGTGAAATAATGAGATTTCAATGGTCTGATGTTTTATCTGAACACAGAGAAAACAAACTCTGTGTATGAAGAGATAATTGGAGCGTTCTAAGCCAATTAACTTCAATTAACTTAAATTATTAACGTGTTTTGAATGGATTTGGATCTTGGGGAGACTCCCAAGATCTAAAAAATTGAAATATCAAAAAAAAAGACGAGAACACACAATAACAAAATTACAAAGTTTTTTTTTATTAAAATAGATAATGACTATAAAGTCTACATTGTCGTGGACAATCTATCTTTTTACAAAATGCTACTTGTTACTTATAGCTTTTTTTTGTCACAATACCATAGGTAAATTCCATGGGTGGGTAAATATCATGGGTGAATGAATACAATGGGTGGATGTTACTTACAATACCATGGGTAAATTCTATGAGTGGATAAATACCATGAGAGGATGAATACTAAGAGTTGATGCTACTTATAATACTATGGGAAAATACATTGGTGGATGCCACTTAAAATATCATGGGTAAATTCCATGGGTGGATGCCATTTTCCATTCGAATCATGAACATCATAGGCATATTTGTTTATGGTGCACCTTCAGAATTAAACAAACATAAGCATATTCCCTACAATGAATCCAACCTCATGCATTATGATTGAGTACACAATGATTCTTATTTCAATTTGCACCAGATTAATCCAAAACAATTCAGAATATACCTTTTCTGGTTGAATGGCACTCCGTTTGCATTTATGTTTAGTTTCAATTGAGTTTCAAGCGAATTCCACAAGTGGCAGGAACTCATTATCTCTGTAATCTTTATAAACTGAGCTAAGGCTCTAGAATATGGGTTCAAAAAATTTCATTGTATTCCTGGTGTAAATATTGTCCTCTATTATACTTTCTCTATTGCCTGTTGTATAACCCAACCCAACATAGCTCTTGTGCATTGATGCTTCAGTCCCGTTTGCATTTGACCTTAACCAAAGCTTAATCGGGTGGTCACTATGGACTCTGGGGTGGTTTTGGTATCTCACATCTTGTGCTCCATTAGTTTGAGTGTTTTTTTCAAAAATAGTTGATAGGGTCATATATATATTTCATTCTCCTTTTTTCAATTTACATTGAGTTTTTCCTCAACATTTATTTTCGAATACAAAATAATATATATATATATATATATATATATATATTATTATTATGCATCTTTATTTATATATGGTATTCTAAATTAATTGAATGTAATCTTTTTGTTAAATTAAAAAAAAAGGACAAGGGGAAGAACTGACTTTTTATATATATATATATATATATATAGAATAAGAAAGCGATGTTTATATGATTTTTTTCCATTTTAACGAAGTGTTATTCTTTTAACCTTTTTTTACTAATTGGCAAGATGATTTCTATTTCTAAAGTTGTTCTTATAATTTAGTTTATCATATTCCTTGCACAAAATTGATGGATGTAATACTAATAGATTTGAATCTATTATTTATTTTGTTTATATTTTTACTTCATACACATATGTTGTTAGTGATATTTGCATGGATGCTACAAGTACTATTGAACTCATTTCAAATATTTTGATTTGAGCCTTTCTAACTTGTAGGAAAGAAACAAAGAAAAATGTAAGACTACCTAAAAGACATTCTCCTTTGTTCATGTAAATATCTTATCTAAATTTAGATCCTTTTTTTTTATGTTCTTGGAAAATTTGTAGATCTTGCATCTAAAATTATGCTTTCAATAATAGTAATTCGATCAATCTTGAATTGTCGAATTTATTATCCATATTTTATTTCCATGAATACAAGTTTAAGCATAGGCTTGTATACACATCAGTAAAACATAGAATTGCATTTAAAGTAGGTTTGATTAAATGTGTTTTTCTCATATCTTCAAAAACCATTAAAAAAAATTCTTTCCTCAAATCAAGTTTCCATTCGTTGGGGCATCACCTCGTGAAGGGTAAACTGGTCCCAAAATTCCAGTAAGGACTGCCATTAACGGAAAAGTGTTTAATCAGGACTTTGACTGGGCAGTTCCTCCCATGTTGAGTCAGGACATTTCCAGACATCAACATGTTGCATCATTAATGAGTACCAACAACTTAATAGGACTTGCATAATAAATATGATCTTTTTAGTTTGAGTAGTTACACAATAACTACCCAATATGGCTTATTCAAAGAAGATTACCTTGAACATTAATTAAAACTCCTAAGTAACCCTAAGTAGGGAGGTTAGCATAGGACACTAACATAACTTCCAACTTCAAAAGAAATAAATGTTTTCCTCAAGCCTAAGATGTACAATTTGTTGTTGAATTGTTGTTCGTTCATAGATATCATCTTCTAGTTGTGTATCTTTTCACTATATTAACTTCTAGAATTGTACATAAGTGTAAGAAGCATTCTCTTATGCCTAGTACTTCCTCTGATTGTAACCAAATGAAACCCTCTTCATCAAGTTCTAGAAGGCTAGTTTAAACTCAATAATATATCTTCACAACCTTCTTCAAATAAGACATATGAAATATAGTATACATCTTGGAGTGGGTCAGAAGAGATAATTGATAGGAAACATGTCAAATGCACTAGAGTATTTGATAGATCCCATAGAACTTTGACATTAGCTTTTAGGATCCCTTGTCTTTTAAACGAGTCTACTTATAAGGCTAATGATGAAGGGACACATGATCAAGTTATTTAAAAGGATGATGACCCATTTCTTAATTGTTTTTTAGCCAAAACCAAATTACACTTAAGTTTGTGGAGATTTTTTTTTCAAATGTTAAGTTTATCCACTTCTTAAACCTTGAATGTGTATGGTAAATATGAAGCAAACAAAGGAAGTTAGGATCATAACCAACTTCATATGGTGACATTGGTGGCACTATGATGTGTTTTCGTACCATGATTTACCAAAGAGGTGGTCACTACACCCATTGGTGCTATTAGTCCACTATAAAACACTATAGGTTTCTAAACATTTGTCTACCACCTTAGTTTGAGCATCTATTTTATGGTGATACACATGGTTCATATTCAATTATTCTCTTCTATTCTTTGTAGTTTAAAAAAATCCTACCAAAATTTGTTGGTGAAAGTAGGACCAAAACTTAACATATTGGAAGTGGGTATGCCTTTTAGTGATCCATTAAGACTTGGGAAATTGGAATAAATAAATGGGTCGCGTAAGGAATAAAATTAAGCATATTTGGAGAGGTGAACTACCATCATGATGACTAATATGTTGTTGGATTTTGGGAGCCCCCTTATAATATCCATGGAAACATTAGTTCATATAGTGGCTAGGATGGGTAGTGATTGTAATGACTTAGGACTCTTCATTGTTATAACCTTATTTTATTAACAAGCTTCACATTCAGTGATAAATCTATGGGTTTCCTTTTTCATGCCTTCTCAAAAAAATTAGTGCTTAACTCATTCATAAGTCTTCTAAAGGCTAGAGTGACACATGGGAGTTGATGGAAGCAACTCCTCTAACACCCTTTCTTTTAAGTAAAATTATATATATAAAAAATGCCCTTTATGTTGCAAGGTATCCCACTACTAAGTATAGTCATTTCGGGGCTATAGTCCTCCCAAAGAGTTTTGATGAGCTACACTACTTTGTCATTACCAAACCATTTGTAACAAGCCACTACAATCCAATTTGATACTAATAAAGATAAAGGAAAGAGGGGTCCTTCCTCCCCATATTTTGGCAAAGCCTTGCCTACCACAATGCCTTTGTCCTTTTTATACTTGATCTCATAATCATATAGTGGCATCTTAGTAATCCTTTTTTCATTTTGGTGATAACAACCTTTGTTCCAAGAAATAATTCACTCTATGATAGTCCATATTGATTTAGAAGCACCTCCCAGAGAGATATGAGCACCAAGCATTGACTTCAAAAAGATGGCCATCATTTCTTCCTTATAGGTGGACTAAACCAAATTTCTATCGCAAAATTATTTACTAGTAAATTCTAATGGGTACCCCTTTTACATTATCAATACACCAAGGCATTTTCTTAAGGCGTCGCATTGAACAACAAGTCTTCATGAAATTAAGAAATACCAATATGAGTGATGTCAACATGGTTTCCTTTAATGTTGAAAATGCCTATTCGATAGCATCATTCCATATAGAGGCATTTGTTTTTAACAAGATGGAAATTCAACCCTAATTTTACACAAAATTTGTAGAATAAACCATAAACCGTAAAAAAACCACATAAACCTTTTAAATCCTTAAACATGATAACCCTCTAAAACCTCAATTTTCTTAAAATCCACTTGCACTCCATCTTGATTAACTATGTGATCCATTTATTTCACTTTAAAAAAACAAAACAAAAAACACTTCGAATGAATGATTGAAGAATAACTAATATTTTAAAGTAATTAGAGGATTTTATCAACATGCTTCACTTATACTTCTTAAATTTTGGTATAGAAAATACCATAAAAAATGAAAATGAAAATAGATAATCAAATTAAAAAAATGAGATTTTTCCAAACATCTAGAAAACGATAAATAATTAAAACATTACAGAGAACAAAATAAATTATCAAAAACTCTTTTCATGTAAATAGGTATGAAAAAGTAATTGCCACTTTCAAAGTTCATCAAAAAACTCTTTTCACGTAAATATATATGAAAAATAATTGCCACTTCACAATTCGTTGATTAGCTCATGGATAAAGAAAATGGTCACGAAGAGAATGTAGTCATTTCATTTAGGTGACTAGATAGAAAAAGTTAACCAAAAACAAATTATTCATTTCATCATATTTAATTATTAACACCTTTTTCTATGCCTAAGTACATATAAAAACGATATTGTAGGTGCTTTTGCTAAATATTATTTATCAATTTTTTTTTCTTTAATCGTCCTTACATAGCAACTAATGCCGAAGGTCTTATAATAAATCCATCCTTATAAATTTCTTTATTCATACTCATTAACAAACGGTTGTGATATTTTCTTCAATAATATATTTAAATTGATCTAATGATATCTTCTTTAATGATGTATGTTGGTTAGAATAAAAACACTTGCATAAATTTATGATTTCTTTTATACTAATGAATACAATTTTTTTAATTATTCATTTATCATTTATTTATTTATTTACTTTTTAAATAAAATGACATGCACACTGAATAATTGAGAATTTGATCTTGGCTATTCTTACTATCAAATATAATAGATTTTTTAAATGACATGAATTATGGATATGTAAAAGAATTATTGATATGTAAAGAGTGGATTCGTTAAATGTGATAAATTATAGGTATACAGATGGTAAAGAGTTAGAACATGATTTAATTTAGATAATTATGAATAATCTTATTATGAGTGAGTTCTTATTATTTTGCTAATTTATAATTTATTTTGCTAATTTATAATTTAATTTATCAAATAATATAATAATATAAATAGTTAATTTGATTTATCAATAAACATAATAACTTAAATCATAAATAAGTGAAAGATAAAGAATTTAATCCCATCCCATTTAAGTGATTTTGAGTAATCTTACTCGATCTAGGTGTTCAGTAACCATTTAATTTGTGGCTGTGCTAGTCAGTCCATACAAATTAGCGTCATAGTGAATGGATTCTTGAACCCAAACCATAGATTGAAAATTAAGCACTTTAACCTCTCCATATTATCTCCGACCAAGCACCACAAATTTGGTTCTAAGTCTGTAGCTATACAATGGGATTCTCCTATGCTTTACAAGGGAAGCATGGCTTTGGGATTCTCTTCTTTAGCATTTGAAGAGATATATCTCATTCATATCATAATTATACATCTGCAATACCTTCCCATTTTATCTATTAGTTGTCATCAATTGCATCATTCTGGAAGGTTGTAATCTTTTTTTGACGATGGGAAAATTTATCATAATTCAGTTTTCAAACCAATAGTTGGATAAATTTAGTAGTAAAACCAATAGTTGGATAGTATTTTTTTTCCAAACTAAAAAAAATGACATCCTTCATTAAAAAATTAAAAAGGAGTTACATGTTCTTAAACCATGTTCACTGAGCTCAAGCTCATTCATCGTGCATACAAAAATATTTGGGCAGAGAAGGAACATAGACCATAGCCCAAAAATACAAGATATGAACCAAAAAGAAAAAAAAGGATGCAAATTCCTTGAGCAAAATGGAAACCAAAAAAAAATAATGTCGCTTCCAAGCGTGATCCATTGAACCATTCCAGAGAAAAATACAAACAACTAGTTAGCTTGGAAGCTAACCATTTGATCCAGGGGATCAATTTAGTGGCCAAAATTCAAAGTGTGCAACAGAGCTCGAAACCTGTATGATTAGATAGATCTCGGTGATATGAATCAGACGCAACTCGTTTAACTCAAAACGATATCATTAGCTCTCTATATCGTGTTCTGATCGAATTCTCAAACATGTAAAAATTTGCATAATTGACAAGGTGACTGTCCATTTTGAGCCAGTGGTAGGCTGACACTTGGCCACTCCTAATTGGTTCAAAATTTTGAAATTTTATTGGCTCAAAAATTTTCTTTAACGTTGTGGGTTCAAATTTTTTATTAATATTTGGGCTGACTTTGTAATTGGGTGGATCAATGGGGGAGAGCCATGTGGGCCAATTGGAGGCTGCCATAATAAAAAGCACCACAAACCATTCACCAATGCACCATCACATTTGTTTCTTAATTAACTGTGGTTTGGGGTTTCATTTTAAAGTGAAGCGTCGACACATTTGGGGTAGGGCCAGGGCTAAGCCCCAACCCTAGTCATCGCGCCCAAGAGAACCAAGGGTCAAGATTGTGGGAGAGGGCTTAACCCCAACCCCATGGTCACAACCCATAACACCAGACAAAACGCAACAAAACTATGGGGGAATTGGATAGGGGTTAGCTCGGGTTACATGACCCTTCATACAAGCAAGGGTGGAGAATGGAGGGGGCCAACTAGGCCATATGTGGCCAATACGACCGCCAATGCAGAGTAGTTGGGGGGCTAGCCCTTAGGCGCTTGCAGCGGGGCCATCCCCAGGGCATATGCCCCGTCATATTACCTAACACCGATAGTTGGAGCGCACCCAGATTTTTAGCACTAGCCCTAGGTTTCGCGGGAACATGAGACCACATGTAATTTAATTGGGGGCCGACGAACAGGAGTGGGTAGTTAGCCCCAACCCCAGGATACATGCCCCCATACAACTGTATTTTTCAGAAACTACGCATTATTGGACAGTTTAATTTTATGACAATTTCGCCCGTCAGGCGGGATTGTAGGTTAGGTTTGCGCACTGGTTCTGGGTTTGGGGTGCTCAATCCAGATTTGGGTCGAATTGTAGGATGGTTAGCTAGGAGAATTGGAAAAAACTTGTAACAAGCATAACTTTCTTTATTTTTGGCCAAATGAGGTGCATAAAGAAATCAAATGGGGGTTTTTCTTACAGTTCTGGATCCATTGGAGACATTTATTTTTTATTATGTGCATTGCAAAGCCATCAAAACACAATATTGAGCACTTAATGAAAGATGCCCTGCATTGGAAGTTGAGAAGTAGCCCAAGAGAGGGGTGAACTCCTTTATCATGTTTTTTGTTATGTGTTTTTGATATGGTATTTTGTCTCTGTTTTGACTGTTAATTTTGTTTAAAAATCACTTGTTCATGTGTTTAGTAACTTGATCCATTACCCAAAACACATAAAAATTTCACTTGCAATTTGTTAAAATATTCAAATTTTCATATACATATAATTTTGGTATCAGAGCATCAGGTTATTATGAATGTTTGATTTTGTTTGCAAGTGTTTTTCTGATGCTTACAAGTTTGAAGCTTAAAATAGGAGAAAGAGAACTTGTGGAGCCAAGATCTCAAATTGTTTCAAGGAGAACAAACACACCTCAAGCTTTAATAGTCATGGCACATGAAGAAGATCCTGAAGGATATTTTTTCCGTTATTTTTTTTTGGGGAAAGAAAAGGTAAGGTATTCAGGAATAAATTCTTTGAGATGTATGAAATGGTTAAGGTTCTTTATGAAGAGAGGAATTCAAGGTTGTATGGAGAGAGCTCAAAACCTCCAAAACGAGATGGAGGAAAAGGATACAAGCCTCCAAAATGGAATGGAGGTAATGGTGACAAACCACCACCTTCACCTCCATCCTCATCCTCATATTCATCCTCTTCTTCTTCTACTTCTTCAACCCTTTCAAAAACACCTCCAAATTCACCAAAAGGACATGGTTAAACTCCTTTGCTAAAGCTTGATATAAGGTTTGAATTTGCTATGTATGATGGATAGGTAGATGCTGAGAAATTAGATAATTGGATTCTTTAGATTGAAGCATATTGCAAGATACAAATAATCAAGGATGATGAGACCAAAATTCAGTTTGCTTCTCTTCGATTAGAAGGTGCAACACTTATTTGGTGGGGAAGAAAAAACTCAAGAGGACATGAAGAAACATGGTAAGGTTTTATCCTCTTGGAATGATTTTGTTGTTGCAATAAGAAGGTTGTTTTATCCATTAGCATACATGCAAAAGGATAGTATGGATTGACAAAACTTTCGGTAAGATAAAGGTCAAATTGTGAAAAGCTATAGTCAAGAATTTAGGAAAAGATCTTTGATTTTGGGTGTAGATTTGTCCTCTCAAGATACTTTTCTTAAATACATTGGAAAATTACATTGTTATTTGAGACACACAATTCTCATGTTTAACCCTACAAAACTAGATGAAGTTTGTGTACAAGAAACTCATTTAGAGGCAAGAGGGAAAAATGTTTCTGAAGAAACTAGTGAGAAGTCATTCAATTCTGGAGAAAAAGGAAAATTTAAAGGCAAGGATAAAAAGAATGCTTCAGTCAAGAAAGAAGGAGAAAAGATCACATGTAAACATTGTTCTAACGAAGGCCATGATGAAGAACATTGCTGGAAATTTCATCTTGAGATGAGACCTAAAAAGTTTAATAACAAGGAGAAAGAAAAGGTTGTTGCAACTACACAACAAGATATAGGATCTAATTCCGGAGATGAAACAAAAATCATAGCCATGGGATTGAAAGGTCAAGATTCAATTGCAAGTAATAGTTCTTCTAGAAAACCCATTGAAACCAAAAATGAAAAAGAAAGAATAGAGTTGTTCCATATTAGAATCATCACAAAACATAACAAGGTAGATACTTTGTTTTATAGTGGTTCACAAACAAACCTCGTTTCATAAGAGATTGTCAAGAAACTAAACTTGGAAACCATTCCTCATCCTAAACCTTATCCTTTGGGTTGGGTATGTGACAATGCCAATTTGCAAGTGACAAGAAAACGCATACTTAGATTTGCCATCGCTACAAATTTTATTGATGAGGTAGAACTTGATATGGTACAACTTGACATTTGTGGGATTGTTTTGGGAAGTCCATACTTATATGACAGGAAGGCCATCTTTCATCGTTGTGAGAACAAGTATCACTTGTTTAAAGATGGGATTGACTACATTGTTAGAGCACATAACAAGAAGTTGAATTTATCTCTTGTGAATATTGGACAAATGAAGAGGTTTGTAAAAGCTAGTCAAAGTTTTACATTGTTGAAGATTAAACATAAATATGTTGATGAATTTGAAGTCTTTCAAGGATATCAATCAAGTTTGATATTTGATTTCATTAAGGTTGCTAATACGTGTGATAAGATGTTTTAGGAATCTAGTATGTTGCCTCTTAAAAGAGGAAAACAATATGAAGTGAAATTGCAACAAAATGCATCATTGTTGAACATTCAATATGAACAAGATGCTCATGTTAAGGAATGCATGGGTCAAAAAGAAGATGCAAAAGCTATTTGACAAAGAGGACATTGGTTCTAAAATATCTTCTTGTGGGTTTCATAATGTTTTAGCCTTGAAGAGGGATGGTCCATGGCGATGGCGATCATATTGGGTGAAGAGTCAAGCCAAAAACAAGGTTAGACATGCTAAGCATCGTTATGACTACAGTGTTCAAGGTGAAGTGAACTTGAAATTGAATATGTCTACTTTGGTTGAAGACATAGGAGAGAATATTCAAATTTATTTAACAGAAGTTTTCTCATCTAAACATCTTGAAGAATTGTAGCAAGGTCCTATCTTTGACAGAAAGACAAAGACTTCAAAAGTGAAGCACCTTCATGAGAAAATCAAAGTGACAAAAATAAATAAAGCTAAATGGATTGAGGTTAGAAGGGTGAGGGAACTATACCCTCATCTGTTTGTTGACTGAAAATGAGCTTTTGGAAGTCCAAAAGCTTCTAATGGGGAGGAGTGATCCAGAGGATCAATTTAGTGCTTAAAATTTAAAGTGTGTGACGTAGGTCGAAACATGTACGATTGGATAGATCTTGACGATATGAATCCAATGCAACTTGTTTAACTCAAAACCGATATCGTTTTCTCATGATATCGTGTTCTGATCGAATTCTCAAATAGGCAAAAATTCACAGAATTGAAAGGGCGACTGTACATTTTGGGCTAGTGGTAGGCTTCCAGTTGGCCACTCCTGATTGGTCCAAAAATTTGAAATTTATTGGCTCAAAATTTTTCTTTAATGTTGTGGGTTCAAAAGTTTTATTAATATTTGGGCTGATTGTGTAATTGGGTGGACCAATGGGGGAGGGCCACGTGAGTTGATTGGAGGCTACCATGTGGTCTCCAGGGACAAGTCAAAAATTTTGTGAGGGGCCAAGCTTCCCACGAGAATTGAACCCGTGACCAAGCAACAAGTACCACATACCATTCACCAATGCACCATTGCATGTGTTCCTTAATTAACTATGGTTTGGGGTTTCATTTAAAGTGAAGTGTTGACACATCTAGGGTTAGGGTTGGGGCTAAGCCCCAACCCTAGTCACCACGCCTAAGAGAGCCAAGGGGTGGGACCATGGGCCAGGGCTTAGCCCCAACCCCATGGTCATAGCCCACAACACCAGACACAATGTAGTGGAACCGTGGCGGAATTAGATAGGGGCCAACCCGAGTCACATGACCCTTCATACAACACAGAGCGGAGAACGGAGAGGGCCATCCCAGGCCACATGCAACCAATATGATCATCAACGCAGAGTAGTTGGGGGGGCAACCCCTAGGCGTTTGCAGCGGGGGCCATCCCCAAGGCCTATAGCCCGTTATATGACCTTACACCAATAGTTGGAGCACACCCTGATTTTTAACACTAGCCTCAGGTTTCGTGGGCACATGAGACCACATATAATTTCTTTGGGGGGCGACTGACGGAGATGGGCGGTTAGACCTTGCACTTGGGCACGTGCCCCCATACGAGCGTGTTTTTCAAAAACTCAGTGTTAGTGGACAATTTCACTATCCAACAATTTCAACTGTCGGGTAAGATTTCAAGCTAGGTTTGTGCACTGGTTCCGGGTTTGGGGCCCTCAAGCCAGATTTGGGTCAAATTGTAGGATGGTTAGCTAGGGGAATTGGAAAAAACTTGTAACATGCATAACTTTCTCCATTTCTGGCTAAATGAGGTGCAGAAAGAACCCAGATGGGGGTTTTAGATAGTTCTAGATCCATTGGAGACATTTGTTTTTCATTATGAGCATTGTAAAGCCATAAAAACCCAATATTGAGCACTTAATGCAAGAGGCCCTACATTGGAAGTTGGACCAGGAGATGTAGCCCAGGAAATGGGTGAACTCCTTTATCATGTTTGTTGTTATGTGTTTCTGATATGGTATTTTTTCTTTGTTTTGGCTGTTAATTGTGCTTAAAAATCACTTGTTTACGTGTTTAGTAACTTTATCCATTACCCAAAACACATATAAAAATTTCAATTGCAATTTGTTCAAATCTTCAAGTTTTCATATAGAGATCACCAATCCAAAACAAAATCTCTAAAGCCATAAAATAGGTTGATCCAAGAAAGAGTAGGAAGATATTAGAGCTAAAAGACTCCCACCCCGCACATGGAACCATTCATTAAGTGTTCATAGTGCATCAACCCCAACAAAAGGGAAAGGCCACGCTTGGAGAGGCTATTTTCTCTCGGAAAAATATAGAAGTGGGGACTTAGTTTTCTCCATCCAGTTGAGGAGAGAGGGGACATCAAGAGAATTTTTTCCTTGAATCTATTGAATGATAGTTTTTGAGTCCTAAGTGATCAAAATATTCTTGATGGATAATCAAGTTGCACATTGAAGAACCACCCATAGGGCCACCAGTTCTTCCTTGCAGTTGGAGCCAGTCCCACTGTACCAAAACATGCGGAAAGACTGAGCAGGGTAGAGCATGCTTATGGCTCCACATCCACATTAGCTAGTGGATGTTGGTTCATCAGAATATCCAGTGGGGAAGATATCTTCCAGATCGACAAAGGAGACAGTGTGGTGACGGGCTTGAGGATTCTAAGGACCAATCTCGAAATATGAAACAATGTTGTGATCAGTGGCCAATACATTTGCAAGTTTATCCTTGAAAATGCATATTTTTTGAGAACGACATATCCCCCAAAGAGCATGCACCGGAACAACCCTTTGAATTCTTTGTCTTGTGGCCCAGGAGACAAGGCAAGCAAGGATAGATGACCAGTCCATCTAGAAATTAACCTTAATTAGCTTTGAAACTTCCTCCCACATTGACAGTCGCAAAGGGACAAAGTGAAGAATAGGTGGTCAAGTCTTCAACATCCGAACCACAATGGGTACATCTCCTGGGGCCTTGAAATCTCCCAGGTTAGAATACAATTGTGAAGAGTCAACTAGGAGAAACATTGTCACTTAGGAGGCATATCCTACTTCTACATGAAGGTTGTCCACTCTGCGAAAGGGCTGGAGAGGTTGTTCAAAGATATGTGAGAATAAACTTCTTTTTTTGGGATGTTTCCACTAGCGACGTGCCCACCCCACACCAACCTATCTTGATTATGAGACAGGGAGATACCAACCTCACAAATAAGTTTGTAATGTTCCCATTTGAGTTCATGTACCTCCGGGAGGCCAATCTACAAGGAGAGGCCATATAGAGGGAGAAAAGGCTGAGAGGCAACTGACGTTGAGGCTGGAAAGAGTATTGAAGCCCGATGAATTGAGCGCATGAATGGCATTTTCAGGGAGGCTATTTTCATGGATAGTTATTACTCATTATTATCAGCAAATGCAAGTTGACTCATCACTGTTATTTAAAATAAATCAAGCCACGTACAAATACCCGATGGTGGTCCATAAGGGGGTTGACATGAACCAATGTCTCTAGCTCTTGGGGTGTTAACTTGTTTCCTTAAGTTCCAAAATGAGCTCTTAGCCAAACAAAAGCAATTTCGAACATAGTCTAGACCCAAAAAAATTTACATTCAAATTTTGTATTAAATGCTTTTATACATTTTAAATCACAAAAAATCAGAATTTAATCCCAAAAAAATCATTTTAATTAAGTTAAACTAAATTTTTCAAAACTTAAAATAGTTAAACATAGCTCAACCTCAAGCTCAAAGGCTATCGATATTCACATGCTACAATTTCTTGTTAAAATGTGTGAGGAGAACAAATATTTTGGGAGACAACACCATGAGATGCTAAGTTAAGGCCTGCACGCAAGCTGAGAACAAAAGGCCAAAGTGCAAAAAATAAGAGACTACGGAAATAGATAGTGATTTCTATCCAAAATGGATCGGCAGCACAGGAGAACACAGATACGATGTAATAGATTTAAGAGGAAAGGTAATTGCCCTGCGAATGAAAATTGACATGGCGATGGGAGGACAAGTTGTTTTGTTTGAAGTGAGTGATTGTAGGTTGATGTCGGTGTTTGGTGTGTAACGAAGAGATTCTGAACTATGGGTGACGAAATCACATACATGCATGCACTGATGCAGGCGCGTACTTGTAATATGACGGAGGTAAGATATGATTGCTTGTTACTCGATATACGATTCTGGTCTTTTCCTTATTTTAGGAATCGGCTCTTCGCACCGGGCGCCTTCCCGTCGTTTCTAAAAGACGTTTCGCAGGGCAAGTACTTTTCTTCGACTGTTGGCAATGTAGCCCTGATATCCACTGTGCAGATTTTCTGTTTGGAGCTGTGAAGTGACAACAGTTAGGGTACGTGGGAATTATGACATTTTAATAGTTGGCAAAGTTTATGCTGTAGACAGACTTTACTAATATCCGCTGTGCAGATTTTGTGTTTGAAGCTGTGAAGTGACCGCAGTTAGGGTACGTGGGAATTATGACATTTCAATAGTCCTCAGAGTTTATGCGATATAGAGACTTTACTAAGTAGCTAAAATATCATTCAAACAATTGGACCTGTATTGAATTGGCCCTTGTACAAGTCTAAAAAGCCACAAATTAATCTAGAAAATAATGAAAATCCTCTCAAAATTATAACAATGCAATTCAAACATTTTATATTCTTTATCATTTATTTATTTATATATATATATATATATATATATATATATATATATATATATATACATATACATATACATATATTCAGTTTATATGATATAACAATGCAATTCAAACTCTTTATATTCTTTATCATTTTCATTCATATATATATATATATTCTCAGACCATATGTCATGGAGAGACATTTTTCCTTCAATCATCTATTTTTTAAGTTTGTTTTTTACTTATTTTTCATAGAATTTAACTCTATATAAATCAACTATTTCATATTTTATACATGGAATAATTACTAATTAATTTATATTTTATAAGCTTAATACTTCAAATTTCTCAAAATAATATATTGAAAATAAATATTAATAATTTTTTAATATAATTAAATTTATATTTTATTTATATAATTAAATTAAATTAATTAATTTAAATAATATATTGAAAATAAATATTAATACTTTTTTAATATAATTAAATTTATATTTTATTTATATAATTAAATTAAATTAATTAATTTTGTACTATTTAATTAAATTATTTATGGTTCAAGATTTAAGTTAACAATCTAAATAGAATTTATGTTTTATTTATATTATGTTACAGTTTGGTAAAAATTCAATGTAATAAAAGTTAAAAAATTATTAATCACGATTGATAGGATATTTATTCTAAGATGAAAGTTGGGTAAAACATCTTGGTGGGTGTTCATTTGGTTTATTATGGCTAAGGAAATTGACAAAGACAAAAGCAAAGGATTTGAAAAGACAAAATGATATTTTTGGCACATTTATTTATGAAATAATGGAAATGAGGAGACAACAGAGGTGAAAGGTCACATGTTGCATGTGAAGAGGAAAATGAAAAAAATAGAGGCCTCATTAATAAAAAGGTTTTTGAGGATCACTTGGTACCTTTTGTCAATTTAGTTTTGGAGCTCCCTCATTCCTCTCTCTCTCTCTCTCTCTCTTGGAGAGTTTTCTTGGAGTACTTTGGCAATGGAGCAAGAAAGGAAAAAAACGGAAAGAAGAAGGAAGGAGCAAGCAAGGAAGAGAAGGATCAAGTAGTTACAACATGATTATTTGGATGTATTGATTTGCATGTGTGATTTCCTTGCTAGATTTGGCATGCATGGTAGTGCATGTGGTTCTTTTATGTCGTGGCATGGGTTTTGCTAGGTGTGACAGTGTTTTCAGCCTAGCCTTGCCATTTCTGGATAGTCTTCATGAGATGGGTGCTCATACTTTGGTTGAGCTACATTGTCGAATGGATTCATAGCTGGGTGAGGTGGATCTTTGAAATGACAAACACATGGCCTAGTGGTCCTTGAATGAGACTGTGGATCATGGTAAAACCATTGGCCTACGAACCCCTAAGCCAGATTGTGGGTTGTGGTAAAAGCAGGATTGTGTGCCTCGGTGGGCCTAGGAATCCTTGTCGGTGAATGGCGAGATATACAACAAATCAAGAGGTGGATTGCTCTCTATTTGGCCTAGTAGTCCTGGGATGGGATTTATAGTAAAGCCTGGAGAGTGGGTCTCGGAGCACTAAAATTCTTCACGTTGTAGGTGGAGAACTCCGGTAGCATTCATGCTCTTTTGGTTCCTTTTGGTTGGTTATGAGTCCCACATTCATGCTTGGAATATGGCATGGGGGTGATTGGTTGAAGAGAGATTTGGCTCAGCCAATCTATGGTCGGGTGGAACGTGGTAGTCCCATCCCCGGTTGGTTTCTACATTCATTAATGAGAAATTCATTCCCTTGGTTTTTCATGTGTAAATGTACTGGTTTATATGTGGATTCTATGGCTGATGTATTCATGGTATTTCTATTGTTATTTTGTTGGTTATGAGCATGTATTCTGACAGTGATGATGTATGTCTCTCCTCATGTTTTTATTTGTAAATGAATAAACAATGTATCTATGACCTAATAGATGATAATGCAACTAATGATATAAGGGAACAATGTTTCTTAGCGATTCTCAGATAAGTATGAGACCCCTATGCTTAAATATGTTGTTTACACATGTAGATTACATATTTGTGATATGTTTGATGAAATGACTGTCATGGCTAGTAGGGGTCTAATCAAGCCCTTGTTTAAGTAATGGCTAGTAGGGGCCTGAAAAAGTGACTCAAATCTCGAGGACATTGGGACAACACCGAGAAAAATAGCCCTTGGACGTTGGCATGCCATGTCATGGGCGCGTCCAAAGTCTCCTGGATGCTGTCATGCCCATATCATGGGAGCGTTTGAGGGTTAATTGGTCAAAAAACTTAGTAGGACTCAGGGGTTGGTTACCTGAGAGGTGGGGATGGTTCCTGAGAGTGTTGTTGTTGAAGGTTTGTATCTTGTGTTTCCATCGATTCCACTTAATTAAGGTCACCTAGGAGGTTGAATCCCATCATAGTAGCCTCTTGTCACATGTTTACCCTGGTTGGTCAGTTACTTGGGTAGATGTGGGAGGAGGCGTTACAAAGTGGCATCACAGCATGGGTCACCCCTTGGACTGATTGGGCAGTGTTTTGGTCATGCATTCATGTCGTTTGCACATGTGTTTCATCCTTGTGGCCTATGTGCTTGTTGCAAATGCATGGTGTCAGTTATGGTTGTAAATATCCATTTGAGAGGATGTTGTCGATGGTGTTGGAAATAATATTGAGAGGGGGGTGAATCAGTATTATCAGATCAATAATCTAATTTCCGAAACAAATTTATATACGGTACTTCAGCTAAGTGAACTAGCGTGTACACGTGACTGTACTTAAAGAAACCAATGTATATGTAGAGAAATTTTGATTTAGACAGTTTATCATGTATTGAACTGTAACCAGTATATCAGAGATTTATTAGACAATGTAGTAAAAGCAGAATAAATCATCACACATAAGCAACACACATGAACACCAAGATATAAGGTGGAAACCCAATGTGTGTAAAAACCACCTACTGTTGTCATCTCTATCTTCTTTTAATAATAAGAAAATCTGTTTACAATCTTGTACTGGTGCATACTCATACCAGTACGTAGGCACCCACCTGCAAAAGGCTACAACCTTCTCTCGTTCTCCAGCTACTACTGGAAGGGAGCTACAACCCCCTAGCTCTTGTACTAGCCAATATGTTTACTAGTACGTAGGTGCCAGCCTACTGAAAACTCCACTTTTCTACCAGGGACCATATTTCATGAATTTTCAGACAGGGTACTCCTGGAACACAACACTACAATTTGAAGGCCACGTTTCATTCAATTTTCATAGTGGACCCATCAACAACATTATAACTGCAATACAATCATCAAGTACATCTGCATCAATCAATCATTGAACCTCAATCATCATAACCTGAATCTAATCATTCAGAACACTGTCACCAGAACCCAAAGCAGAACCCAGAACCCTACAACATCAAACAGAAACAACTGAAACATACTTCATAAGGTATACGGTACTTCCATGTGTCGAACCAACGTGTATACATGCTTTATCAAAGCCAACCAGCCTACACATATGTAAATATTAATTCATAATTTTACAACTATTCCATACTTCAGTTAATCATAACATTTACATAATAACACATGCATCAATATTCAGATCTAGACTATACATGATCAAACCATATAATTATAATTCATTTCAAGCCTTAAGATCCCGATCCATCATTAGATCTTATCCCTCATCAACCGCTAAGGTTCATCCTTGGTTCAGATCAAGCAAAACACCATAAGCCAATAACCTGCATACTAGATCTCACACTTCATCAGATATTCGATACTTGCACACCTTGGCCTAATGATCTTCTCCTCCTTATATAGTTTTAGGCCTTTCTCAATACCATGGATCAAAACCACTTAGGACCAATACCTTGGACCAAATACCTAGGGTCAATACCTCGGACCAAATACCTTGGACCAATACCATGGATCAAAATACCTTGGACCAAATACCTCGGACCAAAAACTTAGTTTTCCAACATATACACACTTTTCCTTCTGTGAAAGTGCATGTGTATGTATATGCTACTTGTGTTCAGTGAACCTGCGTGTATACGCAGCTTGGTCAAGGTGAACCTGTGTATACCTCTCTTTCTTCATTCTCTATAGTCTGATATGTAATTCTTTGCTGTTGACATGCTGCACCATGATCTTTCATTTGAGTGAGTTGCCATCAAGGACAACACCTATATCATAATGCCAACAATCTCCCCCTTTGGACTTGATGGAAACAACAACACCAAGTCACTCTCCCCCTTTGACATCAAGGGCAAAGGGTGGACCAAGATAATTTCTCCCTTTGACATACATTATGCTGGTCATGCTCCCCCTGAGTACACACTGAAATATTTGATTGAGCTTCCCTTTTGTACATGCTGAGATGCACTGAAATTGTCCATGCTCTTCCTGAGTACAAGCAGAGTCTGTAAAAAAATATTTTCTAAAAGAATAACATGACTCTATACTCAACTATGTGAGGGTGACCTTCATATCACCAATGACTCATACATACATCCGTCTCCAAACCGAGTGGGGATATACCAAATTTGGATCATCCACCCAACCAAGTGGGGATATACCATTTTTTAATACATGACAGAAACAAGAAATATTACATCATCCATCTCATGTAAAGTGGGGATACAAATTACATCATTTGTCCAAGAGGACTCATATCACTTCCTATACTTTTACATGACTTGAGTAACAAATGTTATAAATATCTGAAGCCATAGCTAGACTCAACAACCATAATGGCAACAATGCTGAGTGTACGTGAAGGCTAATGCTCCCCCTAAACCTATGCTACATGTGCATTGTTAATAGGTCTATGATCAAGGTATATTTGTCAGTCAGATAAAATTAATGAATAGAGCATATAGACATTAATCATCAATATCAGTCAGAGCACCCATATCAGATCCTGCCCCACTGTTTTTCTTGTCTGAAACACATATACACTCCTTTACCCATAGAAACCCGCGTGTGTACACAACTATACTTCATGAAACATGCGTATAATAGCCTTTTTCTGAAAAAGTTGGATTTAACAGCAGGATGATGCAACAACTACTCCCAGATTTTGTTTGAGATATTCAAATGTCTCTCTGGGTAGTGGTTTAGTGAATGTATCAGCAACCTATTCTTTGGAGGGAACATACTCCAATTTGACCTTTTGTTCAAGCACTTATTCATGTAGAAAATGGCATTTGATGGGTATGTGCTTGGTCTTGGAGTGCATGAGACTCTTTGAAATATTGATGGCACTTGTATTATCACATAGAATGGAGATGGGTGGAGTGCATGTGATCTGAATGTCTTGCAAGGTTTGCATCATCCAAAGTAGTTGTGTGAAGCAAGATGCAACAGCCACATATTCTGCTTCAGTTGTAGATAGCGCAATTGAACTTTGTTTCTTGTTGAACCAAGACACTAACCTAGAACCCATATAGAATGCACCACCACTAGTACTTTTTCTGTCATCAACACTTCCTGCCCAATCTGCATTTGTATATGCATGAAGATTGGGATCTGTAAGTTTTGTGTTCCTTGAAAATATTTGAAAATTCTTTTGACTACCTGAAGGTGTGATTCTTTTGGATTTGCTTGGAATCTTCCAATTATTCCTACTGCATGCATGATGTAAGGTCAGGTACCTATTAGATAAAGTAGATTGCCAATCATGGATCTGTAAGTTGGTTTTGCTGCTGATTCATCATTTGAGCTGAGACTGCTTCCTGTTACCATTGGGTTACATACAGGTTTAGAATCTTCCGTGCTGTACCTTTTCAAGATCTATTTGAAATATTTGGTTTGTGAAAGAAAAATACCATATTTATTTTGTTGAACTTGTAGACTAAGAAAATAGGTAAGTTCACCAAGCAAGGACATTTCAAATTCTTGCTGCATTACTAAAGCAAAATTTTGACTCATGGATTCTTCATTGCTACCAAAAATAATATCATCAACATAAACAACAATAATTAGCAATTTATCAGTGTCAATCTTTGTATATAGATTGCTATCTGCTGAACCTTTTGAAAAACCTTGTTGGTGTAGATATTTGTCAAGACAATAATACCAAGCCCTTGGAGCTTGTTTCAGACCATAGAGAGCCTTTTTGAGTCTGCATACAAGTTTTGCATCATTTCCAAGAATGAATCCTTCTGGTTGTTCAATATAAACTTCTTCTTCTAAATATCCATTAAGGAAAGCATATTTAACATCCATTTGGTATACTTTGAATTTATGAAAGCTAGAAAGAGCAAGAAACATCCTTATTGCTTCAAGTTTAGTAACAGGTGCAAAAGCTTCTTCAAAATCTATACCTTCTTGTTGAGCATACCCTTTACGAACAAGTCTAACCTTGTTTCTAATGATTTCTCCATTTTCATTCAGCTTGTTTTTGAATATCCATTTAGTTCCTATAATATTTTTATCATGAGGTCTACGAAGTAATTCCCAAGTATTATTCTTTTCAATTTGCTCAAGTTCTTCGTTCATAGCCTTGACCCAACATTCATCTTTGCATGCTTCATTTACATTTTGAGGTTTGGTGGAGGATAGTAATGCTAGATAGCTTGAGGTTTCTGTAATAGTTCTTCTTGTTTGTACACCTGCCTCTTTTTCCCCTAAAATTTGAGTTTCTGGATGATTTTTCTGAACATACCTAGATGGAATCTTTTCTTCTACTGTTATCTCTTCTTTTGGTGCTTCATTTCTTTCTTCTTCAATATCATCATGATTTGATGTGGGAAAATACTCCCCATCTTCTTCATTGTCATAATCTTCTGTTTTTGTTTGTTTTGGATTTTTGCATGCTTCATCAACTACAACATCAATACTTTCAACAATTTTCCCAAGTCTTTTATTATAACATTTATATCCTTTACTTCGGGAAGAGTAACCAAGAAGAATACCTTCATCTGCTCTGGGCTCAAACTTACCAAGTTTTTCATCAGTCCTTTTGATATAACATTTGCTTCCAAAAACTTTAAAGTATTTTACAATAGGAGTCTTACCATACCAAAGTTCATGTGGAGTTTGAGTGCTATTTACCCGAACATTTTCTTGGTTGAGAATAGTTACGGCGGCGAATGCAGCTTCACCCCAGAAGGTTGCAGGAGTTCCAGATTCATCTAGCATAGCTCGAGCCATTTTTTGAACAATTTTGTTCATTCTTTCTACCACTCCATTTTGCTAAGGAGTCCTTGCGGTGGAGAATTGCCTTTTTATTCCATGTTGTTCACAAAAGTCAAAGAATTCATCTGAGGTAAATTCCCCTCCTCAATCAGATCTGAGGCATTTGATTTTTCGATTTGATTCATTTTCAACCAAAGATTTGAAGGCTTGGAACTTTTCAAATGCTTCATCTTTATGCTTTGGTAGACCTATCCAACACATTTTGGAAAAATCATCAATGAACAAAATACAATGTTCTTCTCCATGAGGTGAATTTTTCCTTGATAGTCCACATAAATCAATATGAACAAATTCAAGAGGCTTACTAGTTGACCCTTATTTTTCAATGAAGTGAGCTTTGGTTTGCTTACCGAATTGAAGTGGTTTGAATATTGTATTTTCAGGGATGCTGATATTTGGAAGATCATGAATAGCCTTGAATTTGCATGTTTTTTCTTATTTGAGAGAAGCTTAGATGTCCCAATCTTCTATGCCACAACTAGTTTTCATCATTTTTTCTTAGATAACACTGTTGTTGTCCTACCTTTAGTATGTATAAGTTGTTTGGAGTTCTTGTACCTTTGATCACGGTCTCCCCTGTATCAAGTTCACGAACAACAAATCCGTTTGATCGAAACACCAATTCATTTCCTTGATCACACATTTCACTGACACTCAATAGGTCATGCTTTAAACCATCTACACACATAACATTTCCAGCTTTAACCTTTTCTTTCAAGAAAACAAATCCTTTACCTTTTATGACAGCAGGAGTGTCATTTCCAAATGAGACATTCTTTTCCTTTTCTAAGGCATTAAATGATCGAAGTTTCTCTTTGTCACCTGTCATGTGTTTTGAGCATCCACTGTCGATGTACCACTGATTTTCTTGTCCTTCTACATACAAGGCTATACCACATCTTTCTGTTTGAGATTCTTTCCTTCTCCATATCTTGGGATTTAATGGAGTTTTATCCTTTTGAGATGATTAACGAAATTTGCTCTTGCATTCAGATTCTTCATGACCAAAGTTGTTACAGATTGAGCATTTTTTTTCATTTTCAAGAAGAGAAAAGTTATTATAGGAACTTTTCTTGACCCCTGTTACATTCTTTTGATTTTGTGCTTCTCTAGTCATGATGGTTTTGTAAGCAACACATTGAGTAGCTTTGTGTCCAAAATTATGACATGAAAAGCATTTCTCATTAAAGAAGTTCTTGCGACTATCGAATCTATTGACCTGGTGATTGTAGTTTCTATTGATATTCATCTTTGGAGCAAATTGAGTATGATTTACCTGAGATTGGTTGTGGCTTCTATTCATTCTTGGAATAAATTGAGTCTGATTTATCTGGTGATCTGCTTTATGCCTTTGCTAGTGATTGTCATACTGTTCACTGGTCTTTGCTGCATCAAGATAGCTTTTAGTGGAGGTTGACGGCTTCCGTGATTGAGATGCTTCTTCAGTATATCCAAGACCCGTCTTTATCAGAGGAGAATGATGCACTTTGATAATTTCATCTAATGTTTCTGATCCTTTAGAGAATCTAAGATTGAGAAATTTTGTTTTCTCAAGATCCTTTCTTATACCCACAATTTCACATTCTAGTTTTTCATTGTGTTTTTCTTTCTCAGCAAGTTGGTATGTCAAGGTATCTATAATCATATTCTTTTCTTCTAAACAGATTTTGAGTTTATAAATTTCTTCATGAAGGTTGTCTTATTCTAAAGCATCCCAAAAATTATCATCATCATAAGCCATTAGAAGTCTATAGTCATTACTATTTTCATCTTCATCACTATTTGATAAACCATCAGTATCTTCATGAGTATAGTAACTTCCTTTTATTTACAACTTGTTTTCTATTCCATTTTGCATATTCCTTCCCTTTTTCATATTTATCTTTATGAGGACATTTGGCAGCATAATGACTGACTCTGCCATAGGCAAAGCATTTGAAGGGTAGCTTACCTCTAAATCTTCCGGAACCCCGTTGAAGCTTCTTGACAAATTTTACCACATCTTCTTCTGAAATATGTCCTGATTCATTGTGTTCTTCCTTTCCTTTTGCTGAAGCTTTAAATGTGGCTTCTCTCATATCTGATGGACCTCCTTTTCTCATCTCGAAGGCAGTTAAGTTTCTGTGAAGCCGTGTCATAGTGATAGTCTATAGATCCTGTTTTTCTTCTATGGAAGACACTTTTGATTCAAATTTAGTAGACAAGGATCTCAAAACTTTCTCAACTAAGGTAACTTCCTTTATATCTTCACCCATATTCTTCATACAATTAACAACCTCATCTATACGTAAGAAGTAACTAGCTATACTTTCATCACTGTGCATCTGAAGAGTTTCATACTGAATTCTGAGAGTTTGAAGTTTAACATGTTTTATCTGAGAGTCTCCTTCATAGCTCAGAACGATTTTGTCCCATATTTCTTTGGCTGATTTGAGCTGCATGAATTTGACAAACTCTGATTGTGACAAACATCCCAATAAGGTATTGATAGCTCTGGCATTGGTTTCATATTGCTTCTTACCTGTTGTATCTGTAGGAATTTCTGTTGGAAATGTATATCCTCCTTCCACAATTTCCCAGACATCCATTCCAAGTGATTGTAGATAGGTTGTGGTTCTTATTTTCCAATAAACAAAGTTGCTCCCATCAAATATTGGCGGTCTGATGGATCCCACGCTTTCTTGATTACTCATGATGATGGATCTCCCTTCAAGCGATCAAGCTTCTTCTGAAGGACCTGCTCTGATACCAATTGTTGGAAATAATACTGAGAGGGGGGTGAATCAGTATTATCAGATCAATAATTTAATTTCCCAAATAGATTTGTATATGCTACTTCAGCTAAGTGAACTAGCGTGTACACGTGACTGTACTTAAAGCAACCAATGTATATGCAGAGAACTTTTGATTTAGACAGTTTATCATGTATTGAACTTTAACCAGTATATCAGAGATTTATTAGACAGTGTAGTAAAAGCAGAATAAATCATCACACATAAGCAACACACATGAACACCAAGATATAAGGTGGAAACCCATTGTGGGTAAAACCCACCTGTTGTTGTCATCTCTATCTTCTTTTCATAATAAAAATTTTTGTTTAGAATCTTGTACTGGTGCAGACTCATACCAGTACACAGGCACCCACCTGTAGAAGGCTACAACCTTCTCTCGTTATCCAGCTACTTCTGGAAGGGAGCTACAACCCCATAGCTCTTGTAATAGCCAATATGTTTACTAGTACGTAGGTGCCAACTTACAAAAAACTCCACTCTTCTACCAGGGACCACGTTTCATGAATTCTCAGACGAGATACTCCTGGAACACAACATGACAATATGAAGGCCACGTTTCATTCAATTTTCATACTGGACCCATCATCAAGTACATCTGCATCAACCAATCACTGAAACTCAATCATCATAACCTGAATCTGATCATTCAGAACACTGTCACCAGAACCCAAAGAAGAACCCAGAACTCTGCAACAAAAAACAGAAACAACTGAAACATACTTCATAAGTTATACACTACTTCCATGTGTCGAACCAGCATGTATACACGCTTTTATCAAAGCCAACCAAGGTACACATCCGTAAATATTAATTCATAATTTTGCAGCTATTCCAAACTTTAGTTATACCTAGATCATAACATTTATAGAATAACACATGCGTCAGTATTCAGATCTAGACTATACATGATCAAAACATCTAATGATAATTCATTTCAAGCCTTAAGATCCTGATCCATCATTAGATCTTATCCCTCATCAATTGCTAAGGTTCATCCTTGGTTCAGATCAAGCAAAACACCATAAGCCAATAACTTGCATACAAGATCTCACACTTCATCAGATATTCGATACTTGCACACCTTGGCCTAATGATATTCTCCTCCTTATATATTTTTAGGCCTTTCTCAATACCATGGATCAAAACCACTTAGGACCAATACCTTGGACCAAATACCTAGGGTCAATACCTCGAATGAAATACCTTGGACCAATACCATGGATCAGAATAGCTTGGACCAAATACCTCGGACCAAAAACTTAGTTTTCTAACATAGACGTGCTTTTCCTTCTATGAAAGTGCGTGTGTATGTATACACTACTTGTGTTCAGTGAACCTGCATGTATACACAGCTTGATCAAGGTGAACCTGCGTATACCTCTCTTTCTTCATTCTCTGTAGTCCGATATGTAATTATTTGCTGTTGACATGCTGCACCGTCATATTTCATTTGAGTGAGCTGCCATCAAGGACAACATCTGTATCGTAATTCAAACGGATGGGAAGTGTGTTGTCAGGAGTGTATGATTGGTTACATGTTGTTATATGTTTCTTACATGTATTGTTCTTGTATGCTTGGTTACATGTCGATACCTATTTTTACAAGTATTGTCTATTTATGCTTGATTATATGTGTTTATGTGTGTGTGTTGTCCATGTTTATGCTTGTGTGTTGTTCGCGTGTATGCTGGTGTATCATTTATATTCGTGATTGTGTATTGTCCATGTACATTGGTATGGTTGATGTCGTCATGTGTGAGTTCATAGTCTGTGTAGTGATATGGTCATGTAGTGATGACTGGAGTCTAGCTAAAATGATGTTTTGTGTTGATACACTTAGTTGTTATGTGCTTATATGCCATTATGATTATGTTTATACATGTATCATGTTGATTTGGATGATCTTGCGTATGAGGTATCCCCCCCAAATTATACTAAGGTACATTTGTTTATTATGATTTGGTTAGCTCACATATTATGCCTTGCAGGAGAAAGATCAAAATGAATAGCAAGATGGTAGACTACAAAGACTCTCCCTATGAATCAGATGAGAAATGTGGTGGGCACTCTTCTGATTTGGCAAACACATTAAGAAGCATGAAGGAAGAAATAAGGAGTTGTAAGGTAGAAAATGATAGGATCATATAGGCACAAGAGAAACAAGTAGAGGTTAATGAAATACTTCTTCAGAGCTTCTCAGAATTGCAGTGGCAAGGGCCACTTTAGATCAACCTTGAGTAGGAGGACAAAACTAATGGGGCATATGGTAGTAGGTATCATGGAAGACACATGTTAGATAGAGCTGACACAGTGAGATATGACAGATTGTTGGACACTTCGGATAGTAGGGGTGATGAGTACAGGTACTATTCTAGTTTTGGTTTAGATAGACATTATTGTAGCTATTTCTTACACCAAATAAAGCTACAATGCTTTTTCAAAATCCGCGAGTTTGTTTCCTAGAAAAAGGGTACATATTCTCATGACCAAAATATACATACATAAAATCTTGGTTTCTTTTAATAATATTTTTATATTATAAATAAGTTTAATTTTGTAAAAATAATAATTTTTATAAAATTATTTATTTTTAATATAAAATTATTGTTATAAATTAAAAAAAAGGGGTGCATTCCCATCCTCCAAGTTTATTTATGTGCAATAGATTTCAAGGAAAACCAACACTCAATATACAAGTCAAAGCAACATGTCAAGTCAAAAGGAGGAGACCACAAGGAACATCATACACATGATCCGGATTTACGCAGGAACACAATAGATTACAGATATAACCATAAATACAGAGATGCGATAACCATAAAAACAGAGATGCAGCGGAAATAATACTTCATTTCATTAATGGAGAATACTGAAATATGATTACAAATAGAAATAACCCAGCTAGGGCGATGGTAGCTTATCTCTGAGAAGAGATGTGTCGGCTACATGCCTCTGAACTGTTTCGAAGTGTCTTTACAATGAGGCTCGAAGGCCTATTTATTATTGAGAAACAATGGAAAACCCTTCATATTCCAAAACCTAACCCTAGAAGATGAAACGCCAAATTGTGGGCCCCGTTTTGGGGTGAGTTGGACAGCCAACTTCCCGGGGTCGCGAATTGGTCGTATTATCTCCGTTTGACGCGCATGATAGCCTGTTGGAAAGATCTCTCCGAGGGCTACGACGGAAAAGACGATTTTTATCACAAAAATCGCTAACGGTGGATTTCCCAAAAAACGTCGTTTAGGGCCTCAAAACGGCTCCGGAAGTTTAGGACCCGAAAAACTGCTAAAAATAGTAAATTGTGCTATAATTAAGGAAACTGAAAAAAAATGTAAGAAGCATTAGAGGGGATCCAAGTGGAATTAGCGGGTGGCCACCAATATCCACCTGGATCAACACATGTTATAATATTTTATACTTGGTTGATCATATGAAATGGGCTATAAATATTTCTATGTTGCCTGTGGAAGAAAGTCCATGTTAATAATCATGTGCCAACAATGTTGAAACAGGTTATTGAGGTGTTCAAACTTGAAAGTTCCAAATAACCAATGCACTCAGGAAGGAATGCCACGAACTATCACAACTGGAAATTAGTTGCTAGCGCAACTTGCCAAGAGAATTAAGGGGTACAACTCCATAATTGAAAGTAATAAGAATTAAATCAACTTATTCAATAATAACATAAACCAATTCATTTAAGCTACATTTTAATAAAACTTATTTTACAAAATCAAAATACCATTCAATCTAACTGACCTAAACAAATCAATCAACCTAATTATTAGGTAAGTCCGTTGAAAAAAAGTGTAACTAGGTTTGATATTTGTCAATGTAATTTTGATCTTTATACTTGTCAAGAAAAAGAAATATTATTTTTATAAAATTATATGAATGAGTTTCTTGCTCATTCCATAGGTCTAGGAAAGTCAAATATTAAAGATTATGTTAAAGATCTCTTTATGAGCATTTATGCAATGTACATAGGTCAACTTATTGACAAGAAGCCCTCCAAGACAAGCACCATTCTTCAAAAAAGTCTGCAAGCAAAAATGATGAAGAGAACATCATGTTGGTCTGCAAAAATGAATTAAACAACTAAAATATGACATGTCAGCTCATATAAATGACACAATGCTTCACTTGTTCAAGTCGGCTAAAAAATGGAGGCATAACCACTATATATACCCAGTTAGGGTCATCGCAAAAATATAGTACATAACTCGCATTTTTATTGAGATGATTCGGTAAAGAACAAGAACTGTAATACACATTACATGAGAAAAGTATCTCGGGCCTTTGAAATCTCAGACAAGGTATAAGGGAGCAGACATATGAGATAAAGTGCAGTGAGATAGTATTTCAGATAAATGAAGTGGCTCAAAATCTCAGATGAGGACAACAGTCCTATGTTTCTCAGATAGACATCATGATCTTTGTCGTATCATACCTAACACAATCATGTGTGATGTGGAGGATCCATGTGATCTGATAGTTACATAGTTACAGTCTCATGAGGAGCATCTCAATGTGGCATACATCTTAAACATAGTCATGACCTCGACATAGTTGAAATCATGATGAATACCTCAGTACAACTATCATATATATACCTCAGAATGGAGATCTCATTGTTGTAACAAAGATCTCAGTGAAGATGTAGCATTGGTGCAACAATGATGAAGATCTCAATGAAGGTGCAGTCATGGTGCAACAATAATGAAGATCTATTTGGTGTAGTAGTGATGGTCTCAATGGTGGAGCAATGATGATGATCTCAGCAGTGGCAAAAAAAGAGGATTGGTGTCTTGCATAATAGGTCAAGGGTCAAGGTCTTGGTGTTCATCAATTGGAATCTATATAAGAATAATTTGATGGGGTTTTCCTCTCCAAGAGGGAGAGGTTTTTGCCCTGTCAAAAAGCCAAACATCTTGTGTTCTTGTCTCTTTGTTTTGGTAGCAGTTTGATGAAGAAAACACACATGCTAATAATAAGAAGAAGATCAAGCTAAGATAAATTGTAAAAGAACTTCACAAATTGTTATAAAGTCTAGAAGAATCCTACTAATACTAATTTCAATAGCTTCTTCAACATGGTATTGGAGGTAAGGTGCAGAAGTCAAAGGAAGGGTAATAAGAGAGACATACAAGGATCAGTCGTCAAGAAGGGCATCAAAGTAAGGTTAAGGGTTTTGTCAAGAATAACGAATCAAGTCTACAACATGCAGTCTACATCAGCAAAGAACATTTTCTCCACAGTCATCATCAAAAAGGTCACCAAGAACCCTATCAATATGACTACAAAGAAAGATAATTCAAAGTCAAATATTATCATCTTGGAGAAGATCAAAAATCTGAGGAGCAACCCTAATCTACACTACAACAAAAGGAAAACACAATACCTTTCACAGTGTCGGTGCTAGCATCAAAATTTTGGTGTCATTACAACCCATGTCATACCACAGCAATGGATGATTGGTATTGAACAATGCTTGAAGGCCACAAAGATATTTGTACATGCTATTCAACTCAAGTAAGGTTCTACTCCAGCAAGGAGCATTGCAACACGGTTACAAAGATATAAAGTCATAACATACATTACAACAATATCACTTCAGAAGGAGAACACATTGCCACATCTCGAGTGGACATCATGAAAATGCTCTCAAAATTCTTGATTTTGATTCCATACCCTCACAGTCAAGGAATCAAATAATCTTAAGAAAGGTTCTAGAACTCTATTGTACCTGGCAGCTCAAGAAATAATCTCATTGAAGGAGATCAATCAAGAAAGCATCAAGGTGAAGATTTCATCTTCACATGACAAGTATCTTTTTATTCTATATTCAATTTTGGTTAAATGAATTCATGATCGCAAGGACATATATGAATTGGATGGGTTATCAATATTCCTTACATGAAGAAGGATAATAGACATAGTCCTCTAAGTATTTGAAGTCATCAAAAGGTATCCTTTGAATTTATGAAAAGGGATATTTATGAAAGATTCCATCACATAGCAAAATTGGAGACATCAAAGTGATGTAGATGAACTCATTCTATTAAGGTGCAATAAAGAAGGTCAAATGAAATATGATCTACATGAAAGTAAAAAAGCATCAAAGAATGTAGGATATATTCACAAGGTCTTATATTTAAGATCTAGGAATGAAGACAACCATCATTGATGCACTAACAAGGTAACAAATATCCATGAACAAGAAGGTTACCTCATTCAACAACTTGTAGTCTCTATGCAAGATAGAGAAGGACAAGTTGATGGAAAAAATATTGAAGGTTAAAAGAACTCAACCATGTGCAGAAAAGGAAGGCAAGGTTGGTCCTCAAGCAAGACAAAATAAGTATAGTTAAGATTCAATGCTATAGAAAGATTTTGGAAGCTCATATCACTGAAAGATGGAGGAAGCTGAAGAAAAGGGCCAAGGAAAGAGGGATTAAGAAATCTCTCCTATGAGTAAGATAATATCCCTCACAAAAAAGGTCCTATCATAAGCTCCTAGATCTTGTGTTATAATATATGAGAATGATAATAAGATGCATCATGACATCATGGAAGCATCATAAACAATAGCACATAACATCTCCATAGGGAAAATGAAGGGAAAAAATACATGGCAAACAACATGTAGGATATATAGCTCTTGGGAACCTCAGTTGACATTGAAGGAAAGAAACGAGTCATCTAAGGCTCATCATACATCAAGTCAAAAAGGAAACATCTGCCAATTGGGGATATACAAGATCCTCAAAATTCTCTGATGGAATCCTCATCGTAGGGTTCACTAATCTAAAGAGGAAGCAAGTGTTTCAACAAGAACTCCAATGTATGGAATCAATGAGATGATGATATGACATGAAGCAAATCAAGGGATTGATGATATTTTCAAGCAAGGAAGATTTTGGAAGAAGCCTCAGTGACCTGAAGGTAAAATAAGGTATGTATGATTTTATTTAATATTATAATGTCATGTTGTATGGTTGCGGGTAATATGGATATTTGTTTCTATCTTAAGAAGCGTGATCAAGAGAAAAAGGATCTCTTCCTATGAAAATATGTAGGAAGGCATAAGTCACACTAGATGAAATCAACATAATATGTCCTCGTATGAAGTATGAGGTCATTGACTACAATAAAGAAACTCTAATTGAAAGCTATGGATTGTGTGAGGAAGGAAGAGATTGTGAGATATGAAACCATGATGAAAGGCAATCAACATCCAAAATACCAAGAAGATTTGACTAGGAAATCTTCCAGAAAGATATGAAGACTCTGATAAAAGTCTGAAAAGAATGAAGACCCTTGATAATGGATATCTTTGGGAGATGTGATAATATGTGTGCAGGATGCTGATACCTACAAGAAGATGTCATGATGAAGAGCCATTAATATAATTTCTTGAATATTATCTGGATGAGTTCGTGTAGGGATACTAGAACAATACTTGTAAGTAAAAGTGCAACCAACATTCATGCGATGGATGGAAACTCCTGAAAGAATCATGGGAAGAAAAGAAGTAGCCATATGAAGAATGTTCTAGATATGTACCAATAAGGCCACTTTCCATGAAGAAAGGAATGACATGATGGAATAAGAAGGAAAGTGATCGATGGTTGTTGCCCTACAAGGAAGAAGCTCAACTAAATTTCATGACATGAATGAGAGAAATTGATCAAGCAGCTGAAGGACCCACAAAGAAAAAGTTGTTGATATATAAAAGAGTCCCTAGCTAAGAAGGAACTCTGACAAGTCCTTGATCAAGAGAGAGTTTGAATTAAGATCACCCCTGATCACAAAGGAGTGATAATTGTGTTTTTCCATGTCATGTTTCATGCCTTAGACTAGGACTAGAACAACCGCAAGTCTAGATGAAGGCCATGAATGGAAATGTAGAAACCTGATAGACACAAAATTCTTGTCTCCACTTAGGAAGAAAGAATGGGAGGATTGGGTAATCATCTGGCATCTGATACTCTTTGAGGATGTGTAGGGCATCCAAGATAAGAGTAGGCAAGAGGATTGATATTATTTGAGGGTTGGGAACCCAAAATAGGAATAGTCCTAGAAGGTCATACTCAGTGAACACCCAGGTGGGTATGTAACTTGAGAGACAATGATGAAGGTGTCTATAAATCATTGCTCTCGCCAGCATTGTAGCTCATGGTCTCGTGGAGAGATGGAGTTGTTAGTCAAAGCCTTGCACTATGACAATGTTGATTGATATGATTCTATACAGATGGGATTACCAATCAGATTCTTCTTATGAGAAATTCTTCAGTTTGAGAATAACCAAGTACCATTGTAAATACCTCCCTAGTTAAGAGGGAGTGTTGAAGAAAAGTGTAACTAGGTTCAGTATTTTTCAATGTAATTTTGATCTCTGTACTTGTCAAGAAAAATAACTATTATTTTTATAAAATTATATGAATGAGTTCCTTGCTCATTCCATAGGTCTAGGAAAGTTGTAATATCCCCAATTTTGATTTTTCATTTAAGGAGATTAACGAAGATTATTGGGGAGGTGCTAGGCATAACAAAATTTTGTAGTTCGAGTTTCAGATATGATTTTGGCTTGAGGAGCTTGGGTGAAAAGGCAATATTGGAGCTCATTGGCAGGTGGGGCCCACAAGAGAGACAAAAAGGGAATGCACACTTGTGGAGCAAGAGAGAGAAAAACAAAGAGGATGAACTAATGGAAAGTGGGGGCCACCAAGGGAGAGAGAGGCCAACAATTATAAATAGAGAAAGGAGGCTCTCATTTGGGGGATCTTTAGTCATTTTACAATTTCAACATTAGTTCTCTTGAGCTGCTTAGCCAAGACAACTGTGTTGTTTAGCACAAGGAATTTTCGAGCAGGAATTCCACCTCTACCTTCGGTGAACTTCGAGTGTCACCCTAGGGGAGTAAGAAGGAGTCCATCTCAGGGCTTCTCTAGGAGCTACATTGCAGACCATTTCCAGCTAGAGCATGCTTCTCTTAGGGTGCAGAAGGAAATTTGAAGGGGCTGAGAGAAGCTAGAAAATAGTGGAGTTTTGGCTAAAGAATTTGTAGAGATTTATCCATTGGGAGCAGGAGTTTTTCTTTGGTGATTTGTAGGGCCGAGAGTGTTGCATTTTGGAAGGCCGAATTTATCTATTTCAAGGGTTTCTGGACAACTACTGCACATACATTTTGATAGGGATATTTGGGAAGTTCAGGCTAAGGAGAAATAAAGAGGCTTGGAGTGATTTGCAAGGCCTGGAGGAGATTTTTCTAGTAATTGATTGACCTTCTACATGGTGTTTTTCCATCTAGTTAGAACCATACACATTTCTTGGACTCACTAGGACACGTTGGATTCAACACAAACCCTTTCTGGGTTTTTGACAAGGATTACATCCCCAAATTTACATAATTTTCTGGGTAGTTTTGAGGGGCCAAATCAGGGTGCCAAGTCAACTAGTAGTGAAGAAAAACTAGGTCAACACATATTTCTGAAGGGACAAACTATTGCAGCAGTTGGGCATTGGGAGATTGATCACTTGGGGATTGTAGCTTGCCTTGAGAAAACCCAAGTGCACTCCCTCCAATTTTATTATACTATAGCAATTTATTTATAATAAAATTGGTGATTTTGGGTATTCTGGAGCATTTTTTGTTCATTCGTGTTTACTAAAATTTATTGTGTTGTTATTTTTGTGCATGTCTTTGATTATCTCTGTAAAATTTCTATTTGGAATATTACAAAAGTCAAAGAGTCAAGATTATGTTAAAGAGATCTTTATGAGCATTTATGTAATATACATAGGTCAATCTAGTGTCAAGAAGCCCTCCAAGACAAGCACCATTCTTCAAAGACGTATGCAAGAAAAAACGATGAAGAGAACATCATGTCGGCTTGAAAAAATGAATTAAACAACTAAAATATGACATGTCAGATCATAAAAATGACACAACGCTTCACTTGTTCAAGTCAGCTAAAAAATGGAGGCATAACCACTATATATACCCAGTTAGGGTAACAAAAAAAATACATTACAAAACTTGAATTTTTTCTGAGATGATTCAGTAAAGAACAAGAACTGTAATCTGCATTACAGGAGAACAATATCTTGGACCTCTGAAATATCAGACAAGGTATAGGGGAGAAAACATCTCGGATAAAGTGTAGTGGGACAATATTTCAGATAAATGAAGTGGCTCAAAATCTCAGATGAGGACAACAATCCTATGTTTCTCGGATAGACATCATGATATTTGTCTCGGCATACCTAACACAGTCATGTGTGATGTGGAGGATCCATGTGATCTCATAGTTACATAGTTACAGTCTCATGAGGAGGACCTCGATGTGGCATATATCCTAAACATAGTCATGACCTCGGCATAGTTCCAATCATGATGAAGACCTTCGTACAACTATCATATATATACCTCAGAATGGAGATCTCATTGTTGTAAAAAGTATCTCAGTGAAGATGTAGCATTGGTGAAGCAGTCATGAAGATTGAAGGTGCAGTTATGGTGCAACAGTAATGAAGATCTATGTGGTGTAGTAGTGATGGCCTCAATGGTGGAGCAATGATGATGATATCATCAGTGACAAAGAAGAGTATTGGTGTCTTGGCCTTGGAGTGGCATAATAAGTCAAGCGTCAAGGTTTTGGTGTTCGTCAATTGGAATCTCTATAAGAAGAATTTAGTGCGGGTTTTCCTCTCCAAGAGGGAGAGGTTTTGGCCCTGGTAGAAAGCCAAACATCTTGTGTTCTTGTCTCTTTGCTTTGGTAGCAGTTTGATGAAGCAAACACACACACTAATAATAAGAAGAAGATGAAGCTAAGATAAATTGTAAAAGCACTTCACAAATTGTTATCAAGTCTAGGTGAATCCTACTAATACTAATTGCCCTGGATTCTTCAACAAAGTCCACCCAAACAAATCAATCAACCTAATTATTAGATAAGCCCACCCATTGTTACAGTAATCACATAAGTCTTCTGCAAACTTGTAAGTCGCCTTAAACTTTGTTAAGAGGCACTAGATGAATAATGAAATTTCATGAAATTTCAATTTTCAAAGGCAAAGACCCATTTATCAATTATGTTAAAAAATTTATGAGGTATTTATGAAGTTTTAGATATTTTTAATTTAATTAATAAATAAAATGATCCTTTTTAGAGTATTTTTTCTAATGAATTTTGTCAAAAATTTGTTAGAGGTTTTTAAAAATCATAAGTTTAAGGTGTTTAATTTGTAGAGTACTAGTGTTTTAGAGTTATTTAGGGTGTTGAATCTATTCATGCACTCAAAGTTGCATTTTAAACAACAAAAGGTCACTATCTCTCTAAAAATTGTATTGCGATAAAAAATCATTTAATCTATTACTTAGACTATGCCAATAAAATATCATAAAATTCCAATTTTCAAAAGAAAAAATCCCATCTGTCAATTACATTTAGAAATTTATGAGATTTTGGATATAGGTTTAATATTTTACAACCAATTGAGTTTTTTGAATTTAGATACTTTCTTGAACACAATATCATGGATTCAAATTTAAGAGAGAGGGCGGGGGGGGAGGGAGAGAGAGAGGGAGAGAGATAGTGACAAAGTTCGAGGGCGAAGAGAGAGAGAGAGAGTGATGGGGGGAGAGAGAGGGATGTGGGAGAGAGTGGGAGAGAGGAAGGAAGACAGAGAGGAGGGAAGAGAGAGAGAGAGAGAGAGAGAGAGAGAGAGAGAGAGAGAGAGAGAGAGAGAGAGAGAGAGAAGTTGGAGGGGAAGAGAGAGAGAGATGAATTTGAAGGGGGAGAGAGGGAGGAAAGAAAAAATACATCGAGAGATAAAGGTGGAGAAAGAGAGGGAGTGATAAGGGAGAGATGGAGAGAGAGTGAGGGAGAGAGGAGGTAAGAGAAAGAAGAGCAAAGGAGAGAGGGAGGGAGATAGTGACAGAGTTAGAGAGAAGAGAGAGAGAGTGATGGGGGGGGGAGATAGAGGGAGGTGGGAGAGAATGTCAGAGAGAGGAAGGAAGACAGAGAGGACTCACTAGATATAAGGAGAGAGAGATGGAGTTGGAGGAGGAGAGAGAGGAGAGAGAGGGAGGGAAGAATAAAGGCACATAGGGAGAAATGTGGAGAGATAGACGTAATGATAAGGGATAGATGGACAGAGAGTGAGGGGGAGAGAAAGAGTAGGAGAGAGAGATGGAGAGGAATATAGAGAGAGAAAGAGAGAGAGAGATATGGAGAGAGAGTGTGCATGTTTGGTGGGTGAGATAGAGAGAGGAAATAATTGTCAGGCCCGGAATGAACTTCACCAAGACAAGACAAATAATTCCATTCATTATCAAAGATAAGTAATTTATACAGATAAAAATAGGGAAGACGACTATGTCTAGATAACTCCTATGTACAGGAAAAACTGAAAAAAAAAAAAAAAAAAAAAAAAAAAAAAAAAAAAAAAAAAAAAAAAAAAAAAAAACTAACTAATCCTAAATAATCCTAGACTGTAGAAACAAATCCTGAAGGATTAGTTTAACATTTCCCCACTTAATCCGAAGGGATATCTGACATTCCAAGTAAAGATCTGAACTTTTCAAAATGTTCATGTCCTAATGCTGTGGTAAAAATATCTGCAATTTGTTTTGAAGTAGGACAATGTGTGAGATGAATTGTTTTGGCTTATACATGATGTCGAATCAAATGATACCTGGTGTTGATATGCTTGGTTTGATCATGAAACTTTGGATTCTTGGCCAATTGAATTGTATAAGAGTTGTCGACAAATAGAGGAGTTGAAGCTTTTTGTTTCTCCTGCAAATCTTCAATTATTTTTCAGAAGCCAAATGATTTCCTTATTGGCTTGAGCTGCTGCAACACATTCAACTTTAGTGGTAGAATCAAAAGGGACAGATTGCTTACGTGATCTCCAACTGATGGTTGGTGATCCAACATTCATCAAATAACCGGAAGTAGAGACTCCATTCTCCTTATCTCCATCAAAATCAGAACCTGGATAACCAACAAGATGGAAGTCTGAAACTTTGGAATATTCGATGCCATAAGTTTGGGTTCCTTTTAAATATTTTAGAACTCTTTTTTCTGCTACCCAATGCCCCTCATAAGGATGGTGCATAAATATATAAAGTATTAAAACAACAAAGGTTATGTCAGGACGAGTAATAGATAAATAAATCAAACTTCCAACGATTTTCCTGTACTTTGTTGGATGTTCAAATGGTTTTCCTTCTTCTAAAGCGAGTTTCAAATTCTGTTCCATTGGAGTAACAACATGATTACAATCCATCATATTATATATGTTCAATAACTTACCAACATATTTTTTCTAAGAGATGAAAATATGTTGCAGTTTTTGATCAACTTCAATTCCAAGATAATAATGAAGTAAACCTAAATCTATCATATCAAAAACCTTTTTCAATTCCTTCTTAATAGGTGATATATATTCATCATTGTTTCCTGTGATCATCAAATCATCAACATATACAACTAGATATACACTTGATCTACCAACTTTCTTAATGAAAAGAGTAGCATCATCTAGGTCAAAATTTTTATAGTTTAACTTTAGAAGATGTTCAGTTAGTTTCTCATACCATGTTCGTGCCTCCTGTTTCAAGCCATACAAAGAATTCATAGGTTTGCAAGCCTTTTGTTCTTTCCCTTTAATGAAAAATCCTTCTGGCTGAAACATCTAAACATTTTCTTTCAAATCTCCATTTAAAAATTTAGTTTTGACATCCATATGATGAATTTTCCATTCGTTCTAAGCTGCAATAGCAAATAATAGTGCCCCATTTAGCTGTAGGAGAAAATGTCTCTATATAGTCAATACCCTCTTTCTGTGCATATCCCTTTGCTACAAGTCTTGCCTTCTGTTTTTCTAGTGAACCATTAGCTTTATACTTAGTTTTATAAATCCATTTGCAACCAATAGGTTTGATGTCAACACGAGGATCCATCAGCCTCCATGTGCCATTTTTGATGAGAGCATCATATTCCTTTTGCATTGCATCTTTCCACTGATCATAACTAGTAGATTCTTCAAAACAAGTAGGTTCGTAATCCACATAAAAGTTAAATTCACAATGAGAATAGTTACCTGAGGAACTTCCAGTCTTAAACTCATCATGTTTATTCAGAAATGTTCGAATACGAGATGATATTCGCAAAGGTTGTGTAGGAAGTTGCTCATCTTCTTCATTTGTCTCAGTTCTTGCCATTTCTGTCCCTGTCAACTCTGTTGTCATTTCTGTCCCTGTCATGTCTATAGAAATGCTTGCATCAACTGATTTCTCATCAACATCAGAATTATCATAATTGAGAGAAGGAAACTCCACAGACTGATCTAACATAGGTATCCCCCATTTAGGATGTGGAAGTATAGTATCTGATTCATAATAAAACTTTGAGGAACAAACTCTTCTATATGATTAAGTTGTCTATCAACAATAAGGGAATCTTTAGCAGTTTCAAGAAAAATTACATCTCTTGACAAAATAAACTTCTTTTTCTCTTCATCATACAATCGGTATGCCTTATAAGTCATAGAATATCCTAAAAAAATACATTTTCTGCTTCATTTACTCAACTTATTCCTCTGTTGTTTAGGAATCAAAGCATAACATTGAGAACCGAAAATTTGGAAATGTTTAACAACAGGAAGATGATTATACCACATTTCATATGGAGTTTTGTTGTTGATCACAGAGGAAGGACATTGATTTCTAATATATGTTGCACAGAGCACTACTTCTCCCCAAAACATCAATTTTACATTTTTAAAGAACATCACTGGCCTTACTATATGAAGCAAAGTTCTATTCATTCGTTTTGCCACACCGTTTTGTTGTGGATTATATGGTATTGTGGTCTGGTGTTTGATGCCATTCTCTTGCAAATATTTTTCAAAAACATGTGAAGTATATTCTCCCCCATTATTAGTTCTTATAGTACCAATATTAAGTTGAGCCTCATTTGTAATCAAGAGATGAAATTTTTTAAACACATCAAAAACTTGTGATTTTTCTTTAAGAAGATAAACCCAACACATCCTCGAATAATCATCAATAAAAGTCAATATGTATTTATTTCCATTCACAGTTGGTACAGGCATAGGTCCACATAAATCAAAGTGTATGAGACTTAATTTCCTTGTAGCTCTAGAAGTAGAATTCTAAAAATACTGTTTGTGATGCTTGCCCAATATACAAGCATTACATGGGGTCAATTTTCTTGGAACTATTGGAAGTCCTTTAATCCATTGTTGTTTCATAATTCTAAGACTTTCATAATTAATATGACCAAAGCGTGCATGCCACAATAAAGAAGATGACAAAGTATCATTTTGTTGAATCAAATAATTAGTGTTCAATGTAACAGATGTCACACCTTTCAATTTCAACAATTTATCTTCTTCTACACTAGTCATTATAGCTTTATTGTCGGCTGCTCTTCGAATTTCCACTTTACCATCAAATATGTGGATGGAATGTTCCCGTTGTCTTATTTGTACAAGATAATAAATTTCTTTGGAATTGAGGAATGTAAAGAACATCATTCAAAGTATAATAAGAAAGTCAAGGAATTTTTAACTGAATAGAACCAATCCCCGATGGTTTGATTTGAGGCTTATCAACAAAATACACTACTCCATCAATATTATCACTGAATTGTTCAAACAAATCTCTTGTAAAGGTCATATGACAAGTGGCACCTGTGTCTAAAATCCAACTGTCATGCTATGAAGAAAGAGGTACTAAATATATCTTCCATAATAAAATTACAATGAGCAACGACATAATGTGCATTTTAATTTTTAGAAGACTATCCTTTTTCTGGAATTATATGATCTTTCTTTTCAAGCATTTGTTCTCTTCTTTCATTAATTTTCTCCCAGGGAATTATACACTTTGTTGTTGTATGTCCAATTTTACCACATCTAAAGCATTTTACAGCTGTTTTGTCGGGAAAATTTCTTTGTTTATCATTTTGTTTTCTATCTCTATGAATATTTCTACCCCGCGCCACCCCCCCCCCCTATAAATCTTCCTACCTTTCCCTCTATTACCATTAGTATTTCTTCTTGAGGTTTTTGATATTTTTGAGCAAGACATAGGGTTTCAGTATTATAATTATGTGATGTTTCTTTCTTGCCAAATGCCTTCTCTCTTTTTACAATTTTCCCTACTAATTTATTAAAATCTAATTCTTTTAATTTCCCACTAGCTTGGAGAGATTCCAAGTAGTGTGAATAACTAGGGTAAAGAGCTTTTATAAAGGCAGTAAACTGCAAATCAAATTTAACTCTAGTAGATTCAATTTCATGATTGATGGATTTAATTTCATAAGCAATTTTTAGAGATCATTATCTTTCATTTCCAAATTAAATAACTTCAACAATAACTGAATTATCTCCAATTCAGAATGTGAATCATAAAGCTCTTTTAATTTTGTTATGGCATCATATGTTGTTTTACTCCGAGCAATGTACCTACTTATCTCTTTTGAGACTGAAGTGGATATTAAGGCATAAGCCTTCTTATTTTTACTTCGCCAGATTGCTAACTGTTTTTCCTCGTCAGGCTCATCTGGTGCATTCCCTCCTTTTCCTTCACAAAATCCATCCCACAGATCATTAAATATACGTGTATTCTTAATCTTCTTGAACCATTCTTGGAAATTTTCCTTTCTAGACAGAATGATCCCAATTAAATATACTAGGGAGTTCTTGTTTTTTAGATAAATCTATTAAACTACAAAAATAAAAATGATTTTTATTTTTTATTTTTTAATTTGATTCAACAAAAAAACTTCCCCTCCAACTGCAATACCACAATCACAGCTCTAAAAAAAAATTGTTTTAACTTATAGGTGCAACCACAACTAGGCACAGTAGTGTTCAATGATTTTTATTCAACCACAATTAGTCACAGAATTTAAAAACTATGTTTTTGACTTACCGATTCAAAAAAGTCTCCAAAATCGAGGCTGGTAGTCACTCTGGACAAGGTTCGATGGTATTCTAGCAGTGGAATTTTCCTCACCAAGAAAAAAATCCGAGTTCCAATCATGTTCCTCCTCTGAGCAGCACACTACCGTAGATGCAGTAGTCAGTGATTCCTCCTCCGCACCAGCCTATGGGTATCACACAGAACTCCATTCACTGAGGGGAGCCTTCAAAACAGGGTTCTCTTGCAGCAAAGCCACAACTCCGCATTCTTTTCCAGGGGTTCAATTCACGTCGGGTTCACCCAAGAGCCGCCACAACATAGTTCTCTAGCAGTTCAAACCACGTGCTCCATCGCCTTCAAGAACCGGATCTCAATGCCTACTTCACAACGAGCACACCTTCTTCACCCAGTTTGTAGCAATGGAGTATCTAGTGTTTGGCCTTGATACCACTCTCAGGCCCGGAATGAACCTCACCAAGACAAGACAAATCATTCCATTCATTATCAAAGAGAAGTAGTTTATATAGATAAAAAACACAGAAGATGATTATGTCTAGATAACTTCTCTGTATGGGAAAAACTGAAAAAAACTAACTAATCCTAACAAATCCTAGACTGTACAAACAAATCCTGAAAGATTAGTTTAACAATAAAAATGAGACACATAGAGACAAATATAGATATTATATAGTATTATATAACCAACCTAGATCCATCTTAACCTTGGATCTATCAAGGGCAATAAAACCTCTTAAGGTGCATACCTTTCCTTAAATTTTACACTCAAAAAAGAGGTTTACACCTTGAGAGATTTAATCAAAACTAAAGTAGTAACATTCCAATATCCAATAAAAAAATCCCATATATCAATTATGTTTAAAAATTTATAAAGTTTGAGTAAGTTGTTTATTAATTAATATATAAAAAATATAATTACAATAATTTAACATTTAAATTATTTTATTTTAAACTTTTATTATATTTTTAATAAATTAAAATTTTATATTTTAAAAAAATATTATAAACAAAAATTCCTCAAATTAAATTTTATATTTTTCACACAAATTTTATTCAAAATGGAAACCAAAATTAATCCCATCTAAATGTTCTTTATTCATGCTATACACCATGTGAGTTGTCCCCATCGAACACAATGATCTTGCAATTACACGAGGCTTTGACAAATAGGACAACAAACTTTTTTAAAAATGATTATTTAATATTTAAATTGTTTTATCATTGACATAGCCATTTTTTTTTAAATTGATTATTTAATATTTAGATTGTTTTATTATTGATATATTTAATATTTTTTAAGTAGGTTAAAAGTTTTTTTTTGTTTTTGTTTGGTTGAGAGTTTATTTTTTTTTAATGTAAGGAAATAGTTCACTGGTCGAAGTTGTACAAATATCTAGTACATAGTGAAAATTTTACCCCGATCATCGTTTGAAGTTTTGTTTTGAATAATAGTGATGAGTAAGTAATTACAGGCAGAGTGGTTTTCCTTGAATAATAGTAATAAGTCAACTTGCATTTGCCAATAATAATTGACCCCACAGTTAATTTGACAAATTTCATATTTGTTAAAATCGCTTTTTTATTCAACCTACAATTAAAAAAAACAACAAATAACTCTCCTAAACTCCAATTTTTTTTGACATATTTATGATCAAATCTAAAATGGTTTATTTAAACCAAACTTATTCCCATTTAAAATGGTTTAAGTATTCTTTATCCATGCCATTTTCTGGCGCATGTGAGTTGCCACAACCAACACAACGAAACAGTCCAAGAATTTGAAATTTTATTGGCTCAGAAATTTTCTTGAACGTTGTGGGTTCAAATTCTTTATTAATATTTGGGCTGACTTTGTAATTGGGTGTACCAATGGGGGAGAGCCATGTGGGCCAATTGGAGGCTGCCACAATAACAAGCACCACAAACCATTCACCATTGCACCATCACATGTGTTTCTTAATTAACTGTGGTTTGGGGTTTCATTTAAAGTGAAGTGTCGACACATTTGGGGTAGGGCCAGGGCTAAGCCCCAACCCTGGTCATCGCGCCCAAGAGAACCAAGGGTCAAGATTGTGGGAGAGGGCTTAACCCCAGCCCCATGGTCACAACCCATAACACCAGACACAACGCAACAAAACTATGGGGGAATTGGATAGGGGTCAACGCGGGTTACATGACCCTTCATACAAGCAAGGGTGGAGAATGGAGGGGGCCAACCACGCCACATGTGGCCAATACGACCACCAACACAGAGTAGTTGGGGGGCTAGCCCCTAGACGCTTGCAGTGGGGCCATCCCCAGGGCATATGCCCCGTTATATTACCTGACACCGATAGTTGGAGTGCACCCAGATTTTTAGCACTAGCCCTAGGTTCCACGGGCACATGAGACCACATGTAATTTCGTTGGGGGCCAACCAACAGGAGCGGGTAGTTAGTCCCAACCCCAGGATACGTGCCCCCATACAACTGTATTTTTCAGAAACTGAGCATTATTGGATAGTTTAATTTTATGACAAGTTCGCCCGTCAGACGGGATTGTAGGTGTTATGAAACCAACTCAAGAAAAGATAGAAAAGATAGATCAACACCTTATAAGTCAGCCTCTTCGAGGGGGCAACCTCCTTTACATTACATAAATGAACAATTCTTGGATGATTCAAATGACAAAACCTCCTTTCTATATATAGGAGTCTAAGGAGTCACAATATAATCCAGCCGACCTAACAATAATAATATAAAGCCACAAAAATAACAATAGAGGGATTCTATGGGGCACAGTAATAACAATATGGGGGCAATAGGGGCACAACAATATTAATAAGGGGTATAACTACAATAGTAATGGGGTAATCACTAGTATTATAGGGACCCAACATGCCCCTCTCCTTCAAAAAAGTGTTGTCCTCAACGCTTGAGTAGTTCTAGATACTTCTGCATAAAATTCTCATCCTCCCACGTGGAATCTTCAGCGGATAAGTTCTTCCACTTGATAAGATACTATGAAATTGATCGATTTCGTAGCTGTCGAGTTCTTATTTCTGTGACTGCTTCTGGTTCCAATATAATTTTTCCTTCCTCGTCAAGTTCTGGCAATATTTTTTGAACTGGGAGCTTGTCGCCTATAACCTTCTTTAAACATGAAACATGGAAAACTGGGTGCAATCGAGAAGCTGCAGGAAGCTCCAATTTGTATGCCATAGTACCAATCTTTTGCAACACCTTGTACGGACCATAATACTTTGGTGATAATTTATTATCCTTCTTAGCTTGCTTGAGGGACATTTGCTTATATGGTTGTAGCCGTAGGAATACCCAATCACCTACATCAAAACTTCTTTCACTGCGATGTTGATCTGCCTGTTGTTTCATTCTATTCTGTGCCAACACGAGGTTATCCTTTAAGAGTTGGAGGACTTGTTGTTGATGTTCAATGTGATGTTCCACTGCCTGAACCTTAGAATTTTCTCTTAAATATGATGTGATGGATGGTGGTTGATACCCATAAAGTGCCATAAATGGGGTCATTTTTGTTGCTGTATGGAAGGAAGTGTTATACCACCATTCAGCCAGAGGCAACCATTTGACCCATTGTGTTTTTTTATCAGATACAAAGCAACGAAGATATCCTTCCAAACATTTGTTTACTATCTCAGTTTTCCCATCAGATTGAGGATGATAAGATGAGCTATGAGCTAACTGAGTACCAAGACAAGAAAATAATTCTGTCCAAAAATTCCCAGTGAAAATGGGATCTCTGTCACTTACAATAATCTTTGGGTTTCCATGTAGCTTTTGAATTGTTTCCATAAATGCAGTAGAAACTGTACTGGCTTTAAATGGATGTGATAATGCACAAAAGTGTGCATACTTGGTAAGTCTGTCAACTACCACCATGATGACACTCTTTCCCTCAGACTTGGGTAAACCTGTGATAAAATCCATTGAAACCTCCTCCCAACGTTGGCTTGGAATGGATAAAGGTTGTAATAGACCTGGTGTCTTAATTGTTTCAACTTTATTTTGTTGGCAAACCAAACATTCCGCCACAAACTTTTGAATATCTGATTTAAGGCCATCCCAAAAAAATTCCTTCTTAACCCTGTGGTAAGTTTTTAAAAATCCTGAGTGCCCTCCTAAGGGAGAAGTGTGCAATTCCATAAGAATCTTTTGTTTTAGCTGGGAATTCTTACAGAGGTATAAGTGATCTTTGTACCATAACGAATCATTTTGCCAGCTAAATGTATCAGACGTACTGGAATCTTGTTGTAACTTTCGAATAAGTGCCCACACTTCTTCGTCATTCTTCCATTCCTCCCTTGCTTCATTTATCCAATCTGGTTGGATAATAGAAATGGTGCACAACAATGCTTCCACATCCTCATCCTTTCTTGAGAGTGCATCTGCCACCACATTTTGCTTCCCTTTTTTGTAGATGATTTCAAAGTCATAACCCAACATCTTTGTGACCCACTTTTGTTGCTCTTCAGAGGATAATCTTTGTTCTAAAAAGTATTTAAGGCTATCATGATCCGTTTTTACCTTGAAGTGTCTTCCCATTAGGTAGGGTCGCCATTTCTTAAGTGCATGGAGTATTGCCAACATTTCCTTCTCATAAATAGCTTTGCTTAAAAACTTTCCCTTGATTGGACGACTTTCAAAAGCAATGGGTCTTTCATCTTGCATTAGAACAACACCAATTCCATTTCCTGAAGCATCACATTCCACAATAAAGGTTTTTGTGAAGTCTGGTGTAGCTAAGACCGGTGCTTGGCACATTGCCTCTTTAAGATGTTCAAAGGCCTTTGTTGCTTCCGGAGTCCATGAAAATGCATCTTTCTTCAATAATGTTGTTAGAGGTGCTGCTATTCTCCCATAATTCTTAACAAACTTGCGATAATACCCTGTCAACCTGAGAAATCCTCGCAGATGCTTTATGGATGTGGGGATTTTCCATTCCTTAATGGCTTTAATTTTGCTAGGGTCTACCTTAACTCCTTCATGAGATACAATATGACCCAGATATTCCACCTCCTGGACTCCAAAGAAACATTTGGATCTTTTTGCATATAATTGTTTCTCCTCCAATAGTTGTAGCACCCTGTCAACATGTTCAACATGATCCTTCCAAGACTTGCTGTAGATTAGTATATCATCAAAAAATACTAACACAAATTTTCTAAGGAATGGTTTGAAAATTGAATTCATCAAACCTTGAAATGTTGAAGGTGCATTGGTAAGGCCAAAAGGCATGACCAAAAATTCATAATGACCCTCATGAGTTCTAAATGTTGTTTTCGGAATGTCTTCAATCTTCATTCTGATTTGATGATATCCTGAACGAAGATCCAACTTGGTGAAGTAAATTGATCCATGCAATTCATCCAGTAATTCATCAATGACAGGAATGGGGAACTTATCTTTAATAGTGAGCTTGTTGAGCTCCCTATAATCCGGACACATGCGCCATGATCCATCCTTCTTGTGCACCAATACTACTGGAGCAGAGAAAGAACTTTGACTCGGTTGAATTATACCAGCCTCTAGCATTTCTGCAACCATACGTTCAATTTCACTCTTTTGGACATAGGGATATCTGTACGGCCTGATGTTTGGAGGAACACTTCCTGGAATCAGATGAATAGCATGATCATGATCACGCATAGGTGGGAGACCTTTGGGAGTCTCAAATACCTTGGAATGATTGTCCAGGACTTTTTGGAGATCTGGAGAAATAGATGATTCCGATGTGGAAACATCTAGCGAACATAATTGTGCAATTACACCTCTTTGCTCCTTTTTTAGAAGCTTTGTCATACCATTAGAGCTGATTATCTTTCCTGGTTTCCCTGCAATACCCCTTAATTCAACTTCCTTTCCTTCCGTAGAAAATTTGATGAAAAGTTCTTGAAAATTAAAAGCTATTGTACCCAAGGATTGTAGCCATTGGACTCCTAGTACAACATCAACACCTCCCATTGGAATGGAAAGCATTGGGCTAGTCAATACATATTCTCCCATGGATAGCTTGATATTATGGCACTTTCCAGAGCAATTTATTGTTCCTCCATTTGCAATCATCACTTGACACTCTGGTGCTGGATATAGGAAGCAATTCAATTCTTTTGCTACCTTACAATGAATAAAATTGTGGGTGCTTCCTGAATCAATCAACACTATTACCTTTTTCTTCTTGATTTGTCCTTCTATCTTGATGGTTTGAGGAGTGGTAATTCCCGCCAATGCATTACAAGATATGGTCGGATTTATTTGTTCTTCATCTAGGCTTTGTTCCTGAAGTATATCCTCTTCTTTTGACCTTTCTTGCTCCTTTTCTTCTTCCTCTTCACAATCTATGTAGAATAATTTCTTCTCAGCACACTTATGACCTTTAGTGTATTTGCTATCACAACTGTAACAAAGCCCTTTTGCTCTTTTTTCTTCCAATTGTTGTGGTGTCAACCTTATAGGTTGTGGAAGACTAGGTGCAACAACACTTCCGTCTTTATAGTTGTGAGTGGTATGCTTCCTGGTTGCCATAATTTTGCTTTCCATTTTTCTTGCTAACCTGAATGCCTTCTCTAATGAATCAGGTTCCCAAAGGCGAACATCATGTTGGATATTATCCTTTAAAGACCCTATGAACACATCAATCCTATGCTCCTCTGGAATATCTTTTACCCTTATGTTCAATTTTTGGAACTCCTCAATGTGCTCCATTATTGAACCCTTTTGTTTGAGACTTATCAATTGGCTAAAAAAAGTGTTTCTTTTTGTATCCTCATAATGTGCTATCAATTCTTCCGTAAAAATTGCCCAAGTGATAAATTGTTTACGAGAGCAAAGCCATTGATACCATACAAACTAATTTGGTTCCAAATATAAAGTTGCCATACGTACCTTTTGTGTGTTTTGCACATTATTGAGATCGAAGAATTGCTCCATCTGTAATATCCATGTTGTGGGATCCTTGCCATCAAACTTCCTCATTTAGATTTTTGGAATATGGTGGGTCTTCGATCCAACATCAGAGTCTATGGAATCATGATTAACATTTCTTTTGTTCTCATCATGAGTTTCCTTTACTACCCTTTCACCATTAGTGACCCTTTCTTGTAGCAACTTCTTCAATTCTTCCATGTCTGTCTTCAAATCTATCTTCAAATCGTCCATCTTAGCTTCTACATCTTTCTTTAAACCATCCATCTTAGATTCTGTTCCTTTTTGTGCAAGTGACACTTGTTGCACTTGGTCTCGTAATTTTGCTATATCATGTTGCATTTCTTCCTCTTCTTCATAAGTCATGCTAGAGCTTTTAGGTTGCTTACTAGGTGTTTGCATTTTCTTTCCTCGGGGCACCAATTACCGATAATAATGATTTACTATGCCCTTTGAATTCCTTCAAACCAAGCTTACGCAAAAAATTAAAAAAAAACTACACACCTTTTTTCACTTTGTAGAAGCCTGATATTGAATCTGATGTATATCTGTAATTTCGAATCATCCAGTTCTGAAATTGTAACCTGTAGTAGCCTTCTGTGTCCTCTTTCCAATGCCACTAGTCTGATCCAAATTGGATTCTCCAAGAAAGAGTTATGCACAATCTCCCGTAGTGACCTGATTATAGACTAGTTCAGTAGAGCGAACTTGTATGAAGTTCCACGTGTCACTGTTTCGACCTTTGACTCTGAAAAATATATAAAAAAAAACTACAGTCCGTCCTCTTTCTGTAGTTCTTACGAAATTTCAATCCGATGCTCAGAAAGAAAGTTATGACGATTTTCCCCAGGTCACCTGTTTGGAATGTAATTCAGGAGTCTGCAAAAAGAACAACTTCCTCAGATCATATCTCTGCAAATATAGTGCGAAAAGCTCTGAAATTTAGACCCGAGGTTCAGCGCGATTTATTATCAAATGGGTTTTTTTTGCAACTTCTGAATCGTCGCAGAAAAATTTTTATAGTAAACATTCCACGATGACCTGTTTGGAGCAGCGAAACCCTAGAATCCAAAGCTTTGGTACCAAATGTTATGAAACCAGCTCAAGAAAAGATAGAAAAGATAGATCAACACCTTATAAGTCAGCCTCTTTGAGGGGGAAACCTCCTTTATATTACATAAATGAACAATTCTTGGATGATTCAAATGACAAAACCTCCTTTCTATATATAGGAGTCTAAGGAGTCACAATATAATCCAGCTGACCTAACAATAATAATATAAAGCCACAAAAATAACAATAGAGGGATTCTATGGGGCACAAAAATAACAATATGGGGGCAATAGGGGCACAACAATATTAATAAGGGGTATAACTACAATAGTAATGGGGTAATCACTATTATTATAGGCACCCAACAGTGGGTTAGGTTTGCGCACTGGTTCCGGGTTTGGGGCGCTCAATCCATATTTGGGTCGAATTGTAGGATGGTTAGCTAGGAGAATTGGAAAAAACATGTAACAAGCATAACTTTCTTTATTTTTGGCCAAATGAGGTGCATAAAGAAATCAAATGGGGGTTTTTTACAATTCTGGATCCATTGGAGACATTTATTTCTTATTATGTGCATTGCAAAGCCATCAAAACACAATATTGAGCACTTAATAAAGATGCCCTACATTGGAAGTTGGACCAAGAGAAGTAGCCCAAGAGAGGGGTGAACTCCTTTATCATGTTTTTTGTTATGTGTTTTTGATATGGTACTTTGTCTCTGTTTTGACTGTTAATTGTGTTTAAAAATCACTTGTTCCTGTGTTTAGTAACTTGGTCCATTACCCAAAACACATAAAAATTTCACTTGCAATTTGTTAAAATACTCAAATTTTCATATACATATAATTTTGGTATCAGAGCATCAGGTTATTATGAATGTTTGATTTTGCTTGCAAGTTTTTTTCTGATTCTTACAAGTTTGAAGCTTAAAACAGGAGAAAGAGAACTTGTGGAGCCAAGATCTCAAATTGTTTCAAGGAGCAAGCTTCAATAGTCATGGCACATGAAGAAGATCCTAAAGGATATTTTTTCCGTTATTATTTTTTGGGGAAAGAAAAGGTAAGGTATTAAGGAATATATTCTTTGAGGTGTATGAAATGGTTAAGGTTCTTTATGAAGAGAGGAATTCAAGGTTGTATGGAGAGAGCTCAAAACCTCGAAAACGAGATGGAGGAAAAGAATACAAGCCTCCAAAATGGAATGGAGGTAATGGTGACAAACCACCACCTTCACCTCCATCCTCATCCTCATATTCATCCTCATCTTCTTCTACTTCTTCAACCCTTTCAAAAACTCCTCCAAATTCGCCAAAAGGACGTGGTTAAACTCCTTTGCTAAAGCTTGATATAAGGTTTGAATTTGCTATGTATGATGGATAGGTAGATGTTGAGAAATTAGATAATTGGATTCTTTAGATTGAAGCATATTGCAGGATACAAATAATCAAGGATGATGAGACCAAAATTCAGTTTTCTTCTCTTCGATTAGAAGGTGCAACACTTATTTGGTGGGAAGACAAAACTCAAGAGGACATGAAGAAACATGGTAAGGTTTTATCCTCTTGGAATGATTTTGTTGTTGCAATAAGAAGGTTGTTTTATCCATTAGCATACATGCAAAAGGATAGTATGGAATGACAAAACTTTAGGCAAGATAAAGGTCAAATTATGCAAAGCTATACTCAAGAATTTAGGAAAAGATCTTTAATTTTGGGTGTAGATTTGTCCTCTCAAGATACTTTTCTTAAATACATTGGAAAATTACATTGTTATTTGAGACACACAATTCTCATGTTTAACCCTACAAAACTAGATGAAGTTTGTGTACAAGAAACTCATTTAGAGGCAAGAGGGAAAAATATTTATGAAGAAACTAGTGAGAAGTCATTCAATTCTGGAGAAAAAAGAAAATTTAAAGGCAAGGATAAAAAGAATGCTTCAGTCAAGAAAGAAGGAGAAAAGATCACATGTAAACATTGTTCTAATGAAGGCCATGATGAAGAACATTGTTGGAAATTTCATCTTGAGATGAGACCTAAAAAGTTTAATAACAAGGAGAAAGAAAAGATTGTTGCAACTACACAACAAGATATAGGATCTGATTCCAGATATGAAACAAAATTCATAGCCATGGGATTGAGCTCAAGATTCAATTGCAAGTAATAGTTCTTCTAGCAAACCCATTGAAACTAAAGATGAAAAAGAAAGAATAGAGTTGTTCCATATTAGAATCATCACAAAACATAACAAGGTAGATACTTTGTTTTATAGTGGTTCACAAACAAACCTCGTTTCATAAGAGATTGTCAAGAAACTAAATTTGGAAACCATTCCTCATCCTAAACCTTATCCTTTGGGTTGGGTATGTGACAATGCCAAGTTGCAAGTGACAAGAAAACACATACTTAGATTTGCCATCGCTACAAATTTTATTGATGAGGTAGAACTTGATATGGTACAACTTGACATTTGTGGGATTGTTTTGGGAAGTCCATACTTATATGACAAGAAGGCCATCTTTCATCGTTGTGAGAACAAGTATCACTTGTTTAAAGATGGGATTGAGTACATTGTTAGAGCACATAGCAAGAAGTTGAATTTATCTCTTGTGAATATTGGACAAATGAAGAGGTTTGTAAAAGCTAGTCAAAATTTTACATTGTTGAAGATTAAACATAAATATGTTGATGAATTTGAAGTCTTTCAAGGATATCAATCAAGTTTGATATCTGATTTCATTAAGGTTGCTAATACATGTGATAAGATGTTTTAGGCATCTAGTATGTTTCCTCTTAAAATAGGAGAACAATATGAAGTGAAATTGCAACAAAATGCATCACTGTTGAACATTCAATATGAACAAGATGCTCGTGTTAAGGAATGCACGGGTCAAAAAGTAGATGCAAAAGCTATTTGAAAAAGAGGACATTGGTTCTAAAATATCTTCTTGTGGGTTTCATAATGTTTTAGCCTTGAAGAGGGATGGTCCATGGTGATGGCGACCATATTGGGTGAAGAGTCAAGCCAAAAACAAGGCTAGACATGCTAAGCATCGTTATGACTACAGTGTTTAAGGTGAAGTGAACTTGAAATTGAATAAGTATACTTTGGTTGAAGACATAGGAGAGAATATTCAAATTTATTTAACAGAAGTTTTCTCATCTAAACATCTTGAAGAATTGTAGCAAGGTCCTATCTTTGACAGAAAGACAAAGACTTCCAAAGTGAAGTACCTTCATGAGAAAATCAAAATGACAAAAACAAATAAAGCTAAATGGATTAAGGTTAGAAGGGTGAGGAAACTATACCCTCATCTGTTTGTTGACTAAAAATGAGCTTTTGGAAGTCCAAAAGCTTCCAATGGGGAGGAGTGATCCAGGGGATCAATTTAGTGCTTGAAATTTAAAGTGTGTGACATAGGCCGAAACCTGTATGATGGATAAATCTTGACAATATGAATCCAATGCAACTTGTTTAACTCAAAACCGATATCGTTTTCTCATGATATCGTGTTTTGATCGAATTCTCAAACAGGAAAAAATTCGCAGAATTAAAAGGGCGACTGTACATTTTGGGCCAGTGGTAGGTTGCCAGTTGGCCACCCCTGATCGGTCCAAAAATTTGAAATTTATTGGCTCAAAAATTTTCTTTAATGTTGTGGGTTCAAAATTTTTATTAACATTTGGGCTGATTGTGTAATTGGGTGAAACAATGGGGGAGAGCCACATGGGTTGATTGGAGGCTACCACGTGGTCTCCAGGGACAAGTCAAAAATTTTGTGAGGGAACAAGCTTCCCACGAGAATTGAACCCGTGACCAAGCATCAAGTACCACATACCATTCACCAACGCACCATCACATGTGTTTCTTAATTAACTATGGTTTGGGGTTTCATTTAAAGTGAAGTGTTGACACATTTGGGGGTAAGGTTGGGGCTAAGCCCCAACCCTAGTCACCACACCTAAGAGAGCCAAGGGGTGGGACTGTGGGCCAGGGCTTAGCCCCAACCCCATGGTCATAGCCCACAACACCAAACACGATGTAGTGGAACCGCGGTGGAATTAGATAGGGGCCAACCCAGGTCACATGACCCTTCATACAACACAGAGCGAAGAATGGAGAGGGCCATCCCAAGCCACATGCAACCAATACGATCATCAACGCTAAGTAGTTGGGGTGCCAACCCCTAGGCGTTTGCAGTGGGGGCCAGCCCCAAGGCCTATAGCCTGTTATATGACCTTACACCAATAGTTGGAGCACACCCTGATTTTTAACACTAGCCTCAGGTTTCGCGGGCACATGAGACCACATATAATTTCTTTGGGGGCCAACCGACGGAGATGGGCGGTTAGACCTAGCGCTTCGGCACGTGCCCCCATACTAGTGCGTTTTTCAAAAACTCGGTGTTAATGGACAATTTCACTATCCAACAATTTTGCCCGTTGGGCGAGATTTCAAGCTAGGTTTGTGCACTGGTTCTGGGTTTGGGGCCCTCAAGCCATATTTGGGTCAAATTGTAGAATGGTTAGCTAGGAGAATTGGAAAAAACTTGTAACATTCATAACTTTCTCAATTTCTGGCTAAATGAGGTGCAAAAAGAACCCAGATGGGGGTTTTAGATAGTTCTAGATCCATTGGAGACATTTTTTTTTTTCATTCTGAGCATTGTAAAGCCATAAAAACACAATATTGAGCACTTAATGCAAGAGGCCCTACATTGGAATTTGGACCAGGAGATGTAGCCCAGGAAATGGGTGAACTCATTTATCATGTTTGTTGTTATGTGTTTTTGATATGGCATTTTTTCTTTGTTTTGGCTGTTGATTGTACTTAAATATCACTTGTTTATGTGTTTAGTAACTTTATCCATTACCCAAAACACATATAAAAATTTCAATTGCAATTTGTTCAAATCTTCAAGTTTTCATATAAAGATCACCAATCCAAAACAACATCTCTAGAGCCACAAAATAGGTTGATCCAAGAAAGAGTAGGAAGAGATCAGAGCTAAAAAACTCCCACCCCGCACATGGAACCATACATTAACTGTTCATAGTGCATCAACCCCAACAAAAGGGAAAGGCCACGCTTGGAGAGGCTATTTTCTCTCGGAAAAAGATAGAAGTGGGGACTTAGTTTTCTCCATCCGGTTGAGGAGAGAGGGGACATCAAGAGAATTTTTCCCTTGAATCTATTGAATGATAGTTTTTGAGTCCTAAGCGATCAAAATGTTCTTGATGGATAACCAAGTTGCACATTGAAGAACCACCCATAGGGCCACCAGTTCTTCCTTGCAGTTGGAGCCAGTGCCACCGTACCAAAACATGTGGAAAGATTGAGCAGGTTAGAGCATGCTTATGGCTCCACATCCACATTAGCCAGTGGATGTTGGTTCATCAGAATATCCAGTGGGGAATATATCTTCCAGATCGACGAAGGAGACAGAGTGGTGACGGGCTTGAGACAGAGTGGTGACGGGCTTGAGGATTCTAAGTACCAATCTCGAAATATGAAACAATGTTGTGATCAGTGGCCAACACATCTGCAAGTTTATTCTTGAAAATGCATATTTTTTTAGAACGACATATCCCCCAAAGAGCATGCAGTAGAACAACCCTTTGAACTCTTTATCTTGTGGCCGAGGAGACAAGGCAAGCAAGGATAGATGACTAGTTCATCTAGAATTTAACCTTAATTAGCTTTGACACTTCCTCCCAAAATGACAGTCGCAAAGGGACAAAGTGAAGAATAGGTGGTCAAGTCTTCAACATCCGAACCACAATGGGTACATCTCCCGGGGCCTTGAAATCTCCCAAGTTAGAATACAATTGTGAAGAGTCAACTAGGAGAAACATTGTCGCTTTGGAGGCATATCCTACTTCTACATGAAGGTTGTCCACTCTGCAAAAGGGTTGGCGTGGTTGTTCAAAGATATGTGAGAATAAACTTCCTTTTTTGGGATGTTTCCACCAGCAACGTGCCCACCCAACACCAAACTATCTTGATTATGAGACAGGGAGATACCAACTACACAAATAAGTTTGTAATGTTCCCATTTGAGTTCATGTTCCTCCGGGAGGCCAATCTACAAGGAGAGGCCATATAGAGGGAGAAAACACTAAGAGGCAACTGACGTTGAGGCTGGAAAGAGTATTGAAGCCCAGTGAATTGAGCGCATGAATGGCATTTTCAGGGAGGCTATTTTCATGGATAGTTATTACTCATTGTTATCAGCAAATGCACATTGACTCATCACTGTTATTTAAGAAAAATCAAGCCATGTACAAATACCAGATGGTGGTCCATAAGGGGGTTGACATGAACCAATGTCTCTAGCTCTTGGGGTGTTAACTTGTTTCTTTAAGTTCCAAAACGAGTTCTTAGCCAAACAAAAGCAATTTAGAACATAGTCTAGACCCAAAAAAATTTACATTCAAATTTTATATTAAATGCTTTTATACATTTTAAATCACAAAAATTCAGAATTTAATCCCAAAAGAAAATTATTTTAATTAAGTTAAACTAAAATTTTCAAAACTTGAAATAGTTAAACAAAGCTCAACCTCAAGCTCAAAGGCTCTCGATATTCACATGCTACAATTTCTTGTTAAAATCTGTGAGGACAACAAATATTTTGGGAGGCAACACCATGAGATGCTAAGTTAAGGCCTGCACGCAAGCTGAGAACAAAAGGCAAAAGTGCAAAAAATAAGAGAGACTACGGAAATAGATAGTGATTTCTATCCAAAATGGATAGGCAGCACAGGAGAACACAGATACGATGTAATAGATTTAAGAGGAAAGGTAATTGCACTGCGAATGAGAATTGACATGGCGATGGGACAGCTTATGCATAATCTAATGCAAACAGATGTGGGAGGACAAGTTGGTTTGCTTGAAGTGAGTGATTGTAGGTTGATGTCGGTGTTTGGTGTGTAACGAAGAGATTCTGAACTATGGGTGACGAAATCACATACATGCATGCACTGATGCAGGCACGTACTTGTAATATGACGGAGGTAAGATATGATTGCTTGTTACTCGATATACGATTCTGGTCTTTTCCTTATTTTAGGAATCGGCTCTTCGCACCGGGCGCCTTCCCGTCGTTTCTAAAAGACGTTTCGCAGGCCAAGTACTTTTCTTCGACTGTTGGCAATGTAGCCCTGATATCCACTGTGCAGATTTTCTGTTTGGAGCTGTGAGGTGACAACAGTTAGGGTACGTGGGAATTATGACATTTTAATAGTTGGCAAAGTTTATGCTATAGACAGACTTTACTAATATCCGCTGTGCAGATTTTCTGTTTGAAGCTGTGAAGTGACCACAGTTAGGGTACGTGGGAATTATGACATTTCAATAGTCCTCAGAGTTTATGCGATATAGAGACTTTACTAAGTCGCTAAAATATCATTCAAAAAATTGGACTTGTATTGAATTGGCCCTTATACAAGTCTAAAAAGCCACAAATTAATGTAGAAAATAATGAAAATTCTCTCAAAATTATAACAATGCAATTCAAACATTTTATACTCTTTATCATTTATGTCTATATATATATTTTCAGTTTATAGGATATAACAATGCAATTCAAACTCTTTATATTCTTTATCATTTTCATATATATATATATATATATATTCTCAGACCATATGACATATGGAAAGACATTTTTCTTTCAATCATCTATTTTTTAAGTTTGTTTTTTACTTATTTTTCATAGAATTTAACTCTATATAAATCAACTATTTCATATTTTATACATGGAATAATTATTAATTAATTTATATTTTATAAGTTTAATACTTTAAATCTCTCAAAATAATATATTGAAAATAAATATTAATAATTTTTAATATAATTAAATTTATATTTTATTTATATAATTAAATTAAATTAATTAATTTTGTACTATTTAATTAAATTATTTATGGTTAAAGATTTAGGTTAACAATCTAAATAGAATTTATGTTTTATTTATATTATGTTACAGTTTTGGTAAAAATTCAATGTAATAAAAGTTAAAAAATTATTAATCACGATTGATAGGATATTTATTCTAAGATGAAAGTTGGGTAAAACATCTTGGTGGGTGTTCATTTGGTTTATTATGGCTAAGGAATTTGACAAAGACAAAAGCAAAGGATTTGAAAAGACAGAATGATATTTTTGGCACATTTATTTATGAAATAATGGAAATGAGGAGACAACAGAGGTGAAAGGTCACATGTTGCATGTGAAGAGGAAAATGAAAAAAATAAAGGCCTCATTAATAAAAAGGTTTTTGAGGATCACTTGGTACCTTTTGTCAATTTAGTTTTGGAGCTCTCTCATTCCTCTCTCTCTCTCTCTCTCTCTTGGAGAGTTTTCTTGGAGTACTTTGGCAATGGAGCAAGAAAGGAAAAAAACGGAAAGAAGAAGGAAGGAGAAAGCAAGGAAGAGAAGGATCAAGTAGTTACAACATGATTATTTGGATGTATTGATTTGCATGTGTGATTTCCTTGCTAGATTTGGCATGCATGGTAGTGCATGTGGTTCTCTTATGTCGTGGCATGGGTTTTGCTAGGTGTGACAGTGTTTTCAGCCTAGCCTTGCCATTTCTAGATAGTCTTGATGAGATGGGTGCTCATACGTTGGTTGAGCTACATTGCCGGATGGATTCATAGCTGGGTGAGGTGGATCTTTGAAATGACAAACACATGGCCTAGTGGTCCTTGAACGAGACTGTGGATCATGGTAAAGCCACTGACCTACTAACCCCTAAGCTAGATTGTGAGTTGTGGTAAAAGCAGGATTGTGTGCCTCGGTGGGCCTAGGAATCCTTGTCGGTGAATGGCAAGATATACAGCAAAGAAAGAGGTGGATTGCTCTTTGTTTGGCCTAGTAGTCTTGGGACGGGATGTATAGTAAAGCCTGGAGAGTGGGTCTCGGTGTAGGGCCTAGTGATCCCTGGATCAAAGTGTGGATTACGGTAAAACGTGAGAGACTAGGAGGCATTAAAATTCTTCACGTTATAGGTGGAGAACTCCGGTATCATTCATGCTCTTTTGGTTCCATTTGGTTGGTTATGAGTCCCACATTCATGCTTAGAATATGACATGGGGGTGATTGGTTGAAGAGAGATTTGGCTCAGCGAATCTATGGTCGGGTGGAATGTCGTAGTCCCATCCCCGATTGGTTTCTACATTCATCAATGAGAAATTCATTCCCTTGGCTTTTCATGTGTAAATGTACTAGTTTATATGTGGATTCTATGGATGATGTATTCATGGTATTTCTGTTGTTATTTTGTTGGTTATGAGCATGTATTCTGATAGTGATGATGTATGTCTCTCCTCATGTTTTTATTTGTAAATGAATAAGCATTGTATCTATGACCTAATAGATGATAATGCAACTAATGATATAAGTGAACAATGTTTCTTAGCGATTCTCAGATAAGTATGAGACCCCTATGCTTAAATATGTTGTTTTCACTTGTAGATTACATATTTGTGATATGTTTGATGAAATGACTGTCATGGCTAGTAGGGGTCTAATCAAGCCCTTGTTTAAGTAATGGCTAGTAGGGGCCTGAAAAAGTGACTCAAATCTCGAGGACACTGGGACAACACTGAGAAAAATAGCCCCTGGACGTTGGCATGCCATGTCATGGGCGCGTCCAAAGTCTCTTGGATGCTATCATGCCCATATCATGGGAGCATTTGAGGGTTAATTGGTCAAAAAACTTAGTAGGACTCAGGGGTTGGTTACCTAAGAGGTGGGGATGGTTCCTGAGAGTGTTGTTGTTGAAGGTTTGTATCTTGTGTTTCCATCGATTCCACTTAATTAAGGTCACCTAGGAGGTTGAATCCCATCATAGTAGCCTCTTGTCACATGTTTACCCTGGTTGGTCAGTTACTTGGGTAGATGTGGGAGGAGGGTGTTACAGAGTGGTATCAGAGCATGGGTCACCCCTTGGACTAGATGGGCAGTGTTTTGGTCATGCATTCATGTAGTTTGCACATGTGTTTCATCCTTGTGGTCTATGTGCTTGTTGCATATGCATGGTGTCGGTTATGGTTGTAGTGATTTTTCCATGTGAGAGGATGTTGTTGATGGTGTTGGAAATAATATTGAGAGGGGGGTGAATCAGTATTATCAGATCAATAATTTAATTTCCCAAACAAATTTATATACGCTACTTCAGCTAACTGAACTAGTGTGTACATGCGACTGTACTTAAAGCAACCAATGTATATGTAGAGAACTTTTGATTTAGATAGTTTATCATGTATTGAACTTTAACCAATATACCAGAGATTTATTAGACAGTGCAGTAAAAGCAGAATAAAGCATCACACATAAGGAACACACATGAACACCAAGATATAAGGTGGAAACCCAATGTGTGTAAAAACCACCTACTGCTGTCATCTCTGTCTTCTTTTAATAATAAGAAAATCTGTTTACAATCTTGTATTGGTGCAGACTCATACCAGTACGCATGCACCCACTTGCAAAAGGCTACAACCTTCTCTCGTTCTCCAGCTACTACTGGATGGGAGCTACAACCCCCTAGCTCTTGTACTAGACAATATATTTACTAGTACATAGGTGCCAGCCTACTGAAAACTCCACTTTTCTACCAGGGACCACGTTTCATGAATTTTCAGACTGGATACTCCTAAAACACAACACTATAGTTTGAAGGCCACGTTTCATTCAATTTTCATATTGGACCCATCAACAACATTATAACTACAATACAATCATCAAGTACATCTGCATCAAACAATGACTGAAATTCAATCATCATAACCTGAATCTAATCATTTAGAACACTGTCACCAGAACCCAAAGCAGAACCCAGAACTCTGCAACAACAAACAGAAACAACTGAAACATACTTCATAAGGTATACGGTACTTCCATGTGTCGAACCAACGTGTATATGTGCTTTTTTCAAAGCCAACCAGCATACACATCTGTAAATATTAATTCATAATTTTGCAGCTATTCCATACTTCAGTTATACCCAGATCATAACATTTACAGAATAACACATGCATCAATATTCAGATCTAGACTATACATGATCAAACCATATAATGATCATTCATTTCAAGCCTTAAGATCCTGATCCATCATTAGATCTTATCCCTCATCAACCGCTAAGGTTCATCCTTGGTTCAGATCAAGCAAAACACCATAAGCCAATAACCTGCATACTAGATCTCACACTTCATCAGATATTTGATACTTGCACACCTTGGTCTAATGATCTTCTCCTCCTTATATAGTTTTAGGCCTTTCTCAATACCATGGATCAAAACCACTTAGGACCAATACCTTGGACCAAATACCTAGGGTCAATACCTCGGACAAAATACCTTGGACCAATACCGTGGATTAGAATACCTTGGACCAAATACCTCGGACCAAAAACCTAGTTTTCCAACATATACACGCTTTTCCTTCTGTGAAAGTGCATGTGTATGTATACACTACCCGTGTTCAGTGAACCTGCATGTATACGCAGCTTGATCAAGGTGAACCTATGTATACCTCTCTTTCTTCATTCTCTGTAGTCTGATATGTAATTCTTTGTTGTTGACATGCTGCACCGTGATCTTTCATCTAAGTGAGTTTCCATCAAGGACAAAACCTATATCATAATGCCAACAATCTCCCCCTTTGGACTTGATGGAAACAACAACACCAAGTCACTCTCCCCCTTTGACATCAAGGAAAAAGGGTGGGCCAAGATAATTTCTCCCTTTGAAATACATTATGCTGGTCATGCTCCCCCTGAGACATGCTGAAATCTTTGATTGAGCTTCCCTTTTGTACATGCTGAGATGCACTGAAACTATCCATGATCTTCCTGAGTACAAGCAGAGTCTGCAAAAAAATATTTTCTAAAAGAATAACATGACTCTATAACTCAACTATGTGAGGATGACCTTCATATCACCAATGACTCATACCTACATTCGTCTCCCAACCGAGTGGGGATATACCAAATTTGGATCATCCACCCAACCAAGTGGGGATATACCAATTGTTTATACATGACAGAAACAAGAAATATTACATCATCCATCCCATGTAAAGTGGGGATACAAATTACATCATTTGTCCAAGAGGACTCATATCACTTCCTAGACTTTTACATGACTTGAGTAACAAATGGTATAAATATCTAAAGCCATAGCTGGACTCAGCAACCATAATGCAAACAATACTGAATGTACGTGAAGGCTAATGCTCCCCCTAAACCTCTGCTACCTGTGCATTGTTAATAGGTAAATGATTAAGGCATCTTTGTCAGCTAGATAAAATTAATGAATAGAGCATATAGACATTAATCATCAATATCAGTCAGAGCACCCATATTAGATCCTGCCCCACTATTTTTCTTGTCTGAAACACATATACACTCTTTTACCCATAGAAACCCGTGTGTGTACGCAACTATACTTCATGAAACATGCGTATAATAGCCTTTTTTTGAAAAAGTTGGATTTAACAACAGGATGATGCAGCAACTACTCCCAGCTTTTGTCTGAGATATTCAAATGTCTCTCTGGGTAGTGGTTTAGTGAATGTATCAACAACCTATTCTTTGGAGGGAACATACTCCAATTTGACCTTTTGTTCAAGCACTTGTTCATGTAGAAATTGCATTTGATGGGTATGTGCTTAGTCTTGGAGTGCATGACTAGATTCTTTGAAATACTGATGGCACTTGTATAATCACATAGAATGGAGATGGGTGGAGTGCATGTGATCTGAATGTCTTGCAAGGTTTGCATCATCCAAAGTAGTTGTGTGCAGCAAGATGTAGCAGCCACATATTCTGCTTCAGCTGTAGATAGCACAATTGAACTTTGTTTCTTGCTGAACCAAGACACTAACCTAGAACCCATATAGAATGCACCACCAGTAGTACTTCTTCTGTCATCAACACTTCCTGCCCAATCTGCATCTGTATATGCATGAAGATTGGGATCTGTATCTCTAGGATACCATAAACCAAAGTTTTGTGTTCCTTGAAGATATTTGAAAATTATTTTGACTCCCTGAAGGTGTGATTCCTTTGGATTTGCTTGGGATCTTCCAATTATTCCTACTGCATGCGTGATGTCAGGTCGGGTACCTATTAGATAAAGCAGATTGCCAATCATGGATCTATAAGTTGGTTGATGTATTGCTGCCGATTCATCATTTGAGCTGAGACTGCATCTTGTTACCATTGGGGTACATACAGGTTTAGAATCTTCCATGCCATACCTTTTCAAGATCTATTTGAGATATTTGGTTTGTGAAAGAAAAATACCATATTTATTTTGTTGAACTTGTAGACCAAGAAAATAGGTAAGTTCACCAAGCAAGGACATTTCAAATTCTTGCTGCATTAATAAAGAAAAATTTTGAATCATGGATTCTTCATTGCTACCAAAAATGATATCATCAACATAAACAACAATAATTAGCAATTTATCAGTGTCAATCTTTGTATATATATTGCTATCTGCTGAACCTTTTGAAAACCTTGTTGGTGTAGATATTTGTCAAGACAGTAATACCAAGCCCTTGGAGCCTGTTTCAGACCATAGAGAGCCTTTTTGAGTTTGCATACAAGTTTTGCATCATTTCCAAGAATGAATCCTTCTGGTTGTTCAATATAAATTTCTTCTTCTAAATATCCGTTAAGGAAAGCAGATTTTACATCCATTTGTTATACTTTGAATTTCTGAAAGCTAGAAAGAGCAAGAAACATCCTTATGGCTTCAAGTTTAGCAACAGGTGCAAAAGCTTCTTCAAAATCTATACCTTCTTGTTGAGCATACCCTTTACAAACAAGTCTAACCTTGTTTCTAATGATTTCTCAATTTTCATTCAGCTTGTTTTTGAATATCCATTTAGTTCCTATAATATTTTTATCATGAGGTCTAGGAAGTAATTCCCGAGTATTATTCTTTTCAATTTGCTCAAGTTCTTCATTCATGGCCTTGACCCAACATTCATCTTTGCATGCTTCATTTACATTTTGAGGTTCGGTGGGGGATAGTAATGCTAGATAGCTTGAGGTTTCTATGATAGTTCTTCTTGTCTGTACACTTGCCTCTTTTTCCCCTAAAATTTGAGTTTCTGGATGATTTTTCTGAACATACCTGGACGAAATCTTTTCTTCTACTGTTATCTCTTCTTCTGGTGCTTCATTGGTTTCTTCTTCAATATCATCGTGATTTGATGTGGGAAAATACTCCCCATCTTCTTCATTGTCACAATCTTTTGTTTTTGTTTTTTTTGGATTTTTGCATGCTTCATCAACTACAACATCAATACTTTCAAGAATTTTCCCAAGTATTTTATTATAACATTTATATCCTTTACTTCGGGAAGAGTAATCCAGAAGAATACCTTCATCTGCTCTGGGCTCAAACTTACCAAGTTTTTCTTCAGTCCTTTTGATATAACATTTGCTTCCAAAAACTTTAAAGTATTTTACAGTAGGAGTCTTACCACACCAAAGTTCATGTGGAGTTTGAGTGCTATTTACCTGAACATTTGCTTGGTTGAGAATAGTTACGGCGGCGAATGCAGCATCACCCTAGAAGGTTGCAGGAGTTCCAGATTCATCTAGCATAGCTCGAGCCATTTGTTGAACAATTCTGTTCATTCTTTCTACCACTCAATTTTGCTAAGGAGTTCTTGTGGTGGAGAATTGCCTTTTTATTCCATGTTGTTCACAAAAGTCAAAGAATTCATCCAATGTAAATTCCCCTCCTCGATCAGATCTAAGGCATTTGATTTTTCGATTTGATTCATTTTCAACCAAATATTTGAAGGCTTGGAACTTTTCAAATGCTTCATATTTATGCTTTAGTAGACCTATCCAACACATTCTGGAAAAATCATCGATGAACAAAATACAGTGTTCTTCTCCACGAGGTGACTTTTTCCTTGATGGTCCACATAAATCAGTATGAACAAGTTCAAGAGGTTTACTAGCTGACCCTTCTTTTTCAATGAAGTGAGCTCTAGTTTGCTTACCGAATTGACATGGTTTGAATATTGTATTTTCAGGGATGCTGATATCTGGAAGATCACGAATAGCCTTGAATATGCATGCTTTTTCTTATTTGAGAGAAGCTTAGATGTCCCAATCTTCTATGTCACAGCCAGTTTTCATCATTTTTTCTTAGATAACACTGTTGTTGTCCTCCCTTTAGTATGTATAATTTGTTTGGAGTTCTTGTACCTTTGATCACGGTCTCCCTTGTATCAAGTTCACGAACAACACATCAGTTTGATCGAAACACCAATTCATTTCCTTGATCACACATTTGACTGCTTTAAACCGTCTACATACATAACATTTCCAGCTTTAACCTTTTCTTTCAAGAAAACAAATCCTTTACCTTTTTTGACACCAGGAGTGTCATTTCCAAATGAGACATTCTTTTCCTTTTCTAAGGAATTATATGATTGAAGTTTTTCTTTGTCACCTGTCATGTGTTTTGAGAATCCACTGTCGATGTACCACTGATTTTCTTGTCCTTCTGCATACAAGGCTATACCACATCTTTCTGTTTGAGATTCTTTCCTTCTCCATATCTTGGGATTTAATGGATTTTTCTTCTTTTGAGATGATTGCCGAAATTTGCTCCTGCATTCAGATTCTTCATGACCAAAGTTGTTACAGATTGAGCATTTTTTTTCATTTTCAAGAAGAGAAAAGTTATTATAGGAACTTTTCTTGACCCCTGTTACATTCTTTTGATTTCGTGCTTCTCTAGTCATGATGGTTTTGTAAGCAACACATTGAGCAGCTTTGTGTCCAAAATTATGACATGAAAAACATTGCCCATTAAAGAAGTTCTAGAAACTATCGAATCTATTGACCTGGTGATTGTAGTTTCTATTGATATTCATATTTGGAGCAAATTGAGTATGATTTACCTGAGATTGGTTGTGGCTTCTATTCATCCTTGGAATAAATTGAGTCTGATTTACGGCTTCCGTGATTGACGGCTTCCGTGATTGAGATGCTTCTTCAGTATATCCAAGACCCGTCTTTATCAGAGGAGAATGATGCACTTTGATAATTTCATCTAATGTTTCTGATCCTTTAGAAAATCTAAGATTGAGAGATTTTGTTTTCTCAAGATCCTTTCTTATACCCACAATTTCACATTCTAGTTTTTCATTGTGTTTTTCTTTTTCAGCAAGTTGGTATGTCAAGGTATCTATAATCATATTCTTTTCTTCTAAACAGATTTTGAGTTTAGAAATTTCTTCATGAAGGTCGTCTTCTTCTAAAGCATCCCAAAAATTATCATCGTCATAAGCCATTAGAAGTCTATAGTCATTATTATTTTCATCTTCATCACTATTTGATAAACCATCGCTATCTTCATGAGTATAGTAACTTCTTTTATTTACAACTTGTTTTCTATTCCATTTTGCATATTCCTTCCCTTTTTCATATTTATCTTTATGAGGACATTTGGCAGCATAATGACCGACTCTGCCACAGGCAAAGCATTTGAAGGGTAGCTTACCTCTAAATCTTCCGGAACCCCGTTGAAGCTTCTTGACAAAGTTTACCTCATCTTCTTCTTCTGAAATATGTCCTGATTCATTGTGTTCTTCCTTTCCTTTTGCTGAAGCTTTAAATGCGGCTTCTCTCATATCTTATGGACCTCCTTTTCTCATCTCAAAGGTAGTTAAGATTCCGTGAAGCCGTGTCATAGTGATAGTATGCGGATCTTGTTTTTCTTCTATGGAAGACACTTTTGATTCAAATTTAGTAGACAAGGATCTCAAAACTTTCTCAACTAAGGTAACTTCCTTTATATCTTCACCCATATTCTTCATACAATTAACAACCTCATCTATACGTAAGAAGTAACTAGCTATACTTTCATCACTGTGCATCTTAAGAGTTTCATACTGAATTCTGAGAGTTTGAAGTTTAGCACGTTTTATCTGAGAGTCTCCTTCGTAGCTCAGAACGATTTTGTCCCATATTCTTTGGCTGATTTGAGCTGCATGAATTTGAAAAACCATGATTGTGACATACTTCCCAATAAGGTATTGACAGCTCTGGCATTGGTTTCATATTGCTTCTTACCTGTCGTATCTGTAGGAATTTCTTTTGGAAACGTATATCCTCCTTCGACAATTTCCCAGACATCCATTACAAGTGATTGTAGATAGGTTTTAGTTCTTATTTTCCAATAAACAAAGTTGCTCCCATCAAATATTGGCGGTCTGATGGATCCCATGCTTTCTTGATTACTCATGATGATGGATCTCCCTTCAAGTGACCAAGCTTCTCCTGAAGGACCTGCTCTGATACCAATTGTTGGAAATAATACTGAGAGGGGTGTGAATCAATATTATCAGATCAATAATTTAATTTCCCAAAAAGATTTATAGACGCTACTTCAGCTAAGTGAACTAGCATGTACACACGACTGTACTTAAAGCAACTAGCGTATATGCAAAGAACTTTTGATTTAGACAGTTTATCATGTATTGAACTTTAACCAGTATATCAGATATTTATTAGATAGTTTAGTAAAAGAAGAATAAATCATCACACATAAGCAACACAGATGAACACCAAGATATAAGGTGGAAACCCAATGTGGGTAAAAACCACCTGTTGTTATCGTCTCTGTCTTCTTTTAATAATAAAAAAATTTGTTTACAATATTACACTGGTGCAGACTCATACCAGTACACATGCACCCACCTGCAGAAGGCTACAACCTTCTCTCATTATCCATCTACTACTGGAAGGGAGCTACAACCCCCTAGCTCTTGTAATAGCCAATATGTCTACTAGTACGTAGGTGCCAACCTACAGAAAACTCCACTCTTCTACCAGGGACCACGTTTCATGAATTTTCAGACTGGATACTCCTGGAACACAAAACGACAATATGAAGGCCATGTTTCATTCAATTTTCATACTGGACCCATCAACAACATTATAACTACAATACAATCATCAAGTACATCTGCATCAAACAATCACTGAAACTCAATCATCATAACCTGAATCTGATCATTCAGAACACTGTCACCAGAATATAGTCAACAGAACCCGAAGCAGAACCCATAACTCTGCAACAAAAAACCGAAACAACTGAAAAATAATTCATAAGGTATACGCTACTTCCATGTGTCGAACCGGCATGTATACGCTCTTTTATCAAAGCCAACCAGCGTACACACTTATAAATATTAATTCATAATTTTGCAGCTATTCCATACTTCAGTTATACCTAGATCATAACATTTACAGAATAACACATGCGTCAGTATTCAGATCTAGACTATACATGATCAAACCATATAATGATAATTCATTTCAAGCCTTAAGATCCCGATCCATCATTAGATCTTATCCCTCATCAATCGCTAAGGTTCATCCTTGGTTTAGATCAAGCAAAACACCATAAGCCAATAACCTGCATACTAGATCTCACACTTCATCAGATATTCGATACTTGCACACCTTGGCCTAATGATATTCTCCTCCTTATATATTTTTAGGCCTTTCTCAATACCATGGATCAAAACCACTTAGGACCAATACCTTGGAACAAATACCTAGGGTCAATACCTCGGATGAAATACCTTGGACCAATACCATGGATCAGAATACCTTGGACCAAATACCTCGGACCAAAAACTTAGTTTTCCAACATAGATGTGCTTTTCCTTCTATGAAAGTGTGTGTGTACGTATACACTACTTGTGTTCAGTGAACCTGCATGTATACACAGCTTGATCAAGGTGAACCTGTGTATACCTCTCTTTCTTCATTCTCTGTAGTCTGATATGTAATTATTTGCTGTTGACATGCTGCACCGTCATATTTCATTTGAGTGAGCTGCCATCGAGGACAACATCTATATCGTAATGCCAACAGATGGGAAATGTGTTATCAGGAGTGTATGATTGGTTACATGTTGTTATATGTTTCTTACATGTATTGTTCTTGTATGCTTGGTTACATGTTGCTAACTGTTTTTACAAGTATTGTCTATTTATGCTTGATTATATGTGTTTATGTGTGTGTGTTTTCCATGTTTATGCTTGTGTGTTGTCCGCGTGTATGCTGGTGTATCATTTATATTCATGATCGTGTATTGTCCACGTACATTGGTATGGTTGATGTCGTCATGTATGAGTTCATAGTCTGTGTAGTGATATGGTCACGTAGTGATCACTGGAGTCTAGCTAAAATGATGTTTTGTGTTGATACACTTAGTTGTTATATGTTTATATGCTATTATGATTATTTTTATACATGTATCATGTTGATTTGGATGATCTTGCGTATGAGGTATCCTCCCCAAATTATACTAAGGTACATTTGTTTATTATGATTTGGTTAGCTCACATATTATGCCTTGCAGGAGAAAGATCAAAATGAATAACAAGATGGTAGACTACAAAACTCCCTATGAATCAGATGAGAAATGTGGTGGACACTCTTCTGATTTGGCAAACACAATAAGAAGCATGAAGGAAGAAATACGGAGTTGTAAGGTAGAAAATGACACGATCATATAGGCACAAGAGAAACAAGTAGAGGTTAATGAAATACTTCTTCAGAGCTTCTCAGAATTGCAGTGGCAAGGGCCACTTCAGATCAACCATGAGTAGGAGGACAAAACTAATGGGGCATATGGTAGTAGGTATCATGGAAGACACATGTCAGATAGAGCTAACACGGTGAGATATGACAGATTGTTGGACACTTCGGATAGGAGGGGTGATGAGTATCGGTACTATTCTAGTTTTGGTTCAGATAGACATTATTGTAGCTATTTCTTACACCAAATAAAGCTACAATGTTTTTTCAAAATCCGCAAGTTTGTTTCCTAGAAAAAGGGTACATATTCTCATGACCAAAATATACATACATAAAATCTTGGTTTTTTTTTAATAATATTTTTATATTATAAATAAGTTTAATTTTGTAAAAATAATAATTTTTATAAAATTATTTATTTTTAATATAAAATTATTGTTATAAATTAAAAAAAAAATGGGGCATTCCCATCCTCCAAGTTTATTTATGTGCAATAGATTTCAAGGAAAACCAACGCTCAATATACAAGTCAAAGCAACATGTCAAGTCAAAAGGAGGAGACCAAAAGGAACATCATACACATGTTATAATATTTTATAGTTGGTTGATCATATGAAATGGGCTATAAATATTTCTATGTTGCCTGTTGAAGAAATTCCATGTTAATAATCATGTGCCAACAATGTTGAAACAAGTTATTGAGGTGTTCAAACTTGAAAGTTCCAAATAACAAATGCACTCAGGAAGGAATGCCACGAGCTATCACAACTGGAAATTAGTTGCTAGCGCAACTTGCCAAGATAATTAAGGGGTACAACTCCATAATTGAAAGTAATAAGAATTAAATGCAAACTCGTACAGAGAATTTATAGGATAAAGAGTATGCAGGTTTCAATGGTGATGAAAGGTGCCTGCAAAATCAAAGGCACATATCGAATTTCAGAACCCCTCAAGATTTTCGACATTTAATGGAGGAGGGGGGTCCAAAATAATCTATTTTTCAAAACAACTTTTGATTACATGTCATTAGCTAGAGGATTTCAGAGCCCCCCTTGAAAACTGCTTACTAGCAGCACTAGAACCCCTCAATATTTTCGACATTTAATGGAGGAGGGGGGTCCAAAATAAGTTGTTTTTCAATTTTTTTTTTTATTACGTGTTATTAGCTGGAGGATTTCAAACTCCCCCTTGAAAACTGCTTACCAGTAGCACCCCCTCCTGAAATCCATTCATGGTTTCGTTGACCACGCATGGTTTAATCTTGCCAGACAAGTGACTGCTTCAAGTACCATCTTACATGATGATTCTCTTGCAAAGTGCCTCCCATAGATGAATCTCGACACATTATATGTTATAGGAGCCATAAGCTGAGGGATTTCATAGAGGAATAAGCAAATACACATGAATGTTAGATTTGACCAAAAAAGAAAAATTTTGGAGTGTTTTCAGTAGGTGATTTTCAGGCTAATTTTTGGGGCAAACGAAGATAAATTTCTAAATTCTGAGATGTGTGTTTTTTGCAGGATGGTCCCAATTGAGTCTAACACAAAATTTCTTGTGAAATTGTGAGCAAATAGAGAGATTGTTCTAGTTTCCTATAGGGTATATGTTTAGTGTTGTTTTCTACAAAACCCTTGTGAACAAAAATTGGCATTCCTCGACAAAAGTACTTTTCTAAAGAAGAAAAAGATACCGTTCTTTAGCAGTCTATTGGCATCGTAGAAATATGAGATAATCATGAAAGGATATGATACAGTGATCATAATGTGGAACATGGAGGAAGGTTTTCCGATTGAATACTCACGACCACTTTGTAGCACAATATGTGCCATAAAAAAAGATATAGAGATGTTGGTTATGTGTGGAACTGAGGCTTTTGTTGGAGGTTGGCAAGCCATTCCCGAGCTCCCTCTTTTTTATTGACATTACAGGAATTACATGTCAAAACAATAAATTTTTCCTTCGTGGACATATTGGAACCATTACATGCCTAGGTCTTAAATCTGCCAGAATTTATAGTGGATCTTAGGATATGAGCATTTGTGTCTAGGATCAAGCTATTAAGTTGACATTTGCAATTCTAGATAGAAAAACAGAAGATTGTGGAAAACCCCAGTGGAAAGCCAAGTAGAAAAGATCGCTATGTGATAGGCATATGAATCCAAAAAACCCTAAATGTCTACAATGAATGCTTTCCCCGTGAATTCTAGAAGTTGCAATCAATTTCTCTTCATAATGTATTAATACCCAGTTGAAATTTATCCATGGGATTGTAAAGATGCATGGATTTTTGCTCACTGGTTCAATAATGGGTTATTGTTGATTGACTGGACTAAGCATCATTCTTCATAGGCCATTTATGCATGAAGAACATATCAATGTTCTTGTCCTGATATGCCATAGTGTTTATCCTTTGAATTATATTATGAGTGAAAGCACTATGAAAAGTGATTGCAGTGAACAAAGGGTGTAGTTGAAAATTTTCACCTCTGTTTCTAGTTGCAGGGTTTCATGATTTATTGTACATATGTTTAAAACCATTGATCCAGATTGCAAACCATGATTTCTTCAAATGACAGAGGATGTTATCAACAAAATAAAGAGTCTAAATGTTGAAAGCATGTCGACCAAAATAAATGTTCTTCATGATTGACATTGATTACCTTGTCTTAATGTTGTTACTATCCCACTCATCATTTTCAATTGAATTACTTCTTTGCACATTTCTGGATAGTCAATTTTGGTAGGGCATACAAATGGTGAATTTGAAGGATTGGTTTATACCACTACTATTTTTCGAAACCATTGTCCTTGGCAATAGTTTTGGGATGGTTCTCAAGGGAGGAGAATTGGTTGGAAAGGCACAACTTTGCCATTTGGATGCAGAGAATTTTCGTATTTCGTGGCAAACAATATTTTTTGCAACCATGTTGGGTTTATTTCAACCTACAACTTGGAGATGAAATATCTATTACAGTGCATGGATGATGTTAGGATCAGATTTTCTATAATGAAAGGAATTGACATTTGACAGTGGCAGTGATAAGTTGTAAGAGGACAACCAACTATAAATAGTTGAGTGTGCGGGTCTATAAAAACAGCTGCAAGCACTTCAATTTTATTGATCTCCTCTTCCTATAGAAACTATATTTATAGACATCCAGTTGTAAATGATTTGTCAATTTGATTCAAATTCCCAATACCAATGATGTGTTGGAAGTTTATTTAATTGTGGAGAAGACAATCTGAATAATTCTTTTAGTGTTGAAAACCAAAGAAAGGTCTCTATGATAAATATATATTACTTCTCGTCTTCAACAATTTTTATCTTCCATCATACATGAAGTATAAATGCTTAGAAATAGATCTGGATGGCATATAAAAGCACATGCTTCTGCTCAAGAAAAAGAAATAGGAAACTTTGTTTGGAACAAATTTTGTCTAAAGGATCATTAGTCAAATAATAATCCTAAGATTTTAGGGATTTAATGAGCATATCCAGGCCAAAGATCAAAAGATTGGAATTAATCTAGATTTGAAAGAAATGATGATTATTCTCAGGAAATCAGTTAGCAAAGGGAAGTTAACAGAATTTGGAGAGACAACTGACAAAACACTTTGAAATTACAAAATTTAAAAGACATCTGGTAGTTAAAAGGTCAAAAACTGACAACAGTTAAAATATCCTAAGCATCGAGTTCACCAGATCCACATTTACAACAGATTATTCGAGGAAAAACATCATCATTTGGATTATTTCTAGATCCATAAAAGCAGGACACAGTGGGTAAAATATTTTAAGAAACAAAATCATCACTCGAGGACTATGAGGAGGCTAGTGGATTTTTAGGGAAGGGTATTCAACAATTTTAGATTTCAAGAAGAAGGATCAGTGTCAGTAAATTAGTTTCTAGAATTAAAGGAAAAAATTTCAAACAATTTCTAATTTCCTGCAACAAATCAGATGTTTTATATATTTTTAGTTTATTAATAGGGAATTTATTCTTGAAAGCTTGTAATCACTTCAGGAGTTGTAATATCTATATATATTTGATCATTTGTAATAAACCAGGGTTGGCTTTTGATGCCAAAACCTTTCATCTTTGTAAAATTTTTATTTTAGAAATCCTAATTGAAGCCTTCCAAGCTCTAGTTAATGACATAAATTTTGTTTCATGTTGTTTTTCCAGTACTTTCATACTCTCTTTCTGCACATGTTCAAGTTTACATAGAAGATTCTAGGTAAGAATAGATTGAGTATCAATATTTCTAAAATACCCTGCAAAATTATAATCATTTAAAGAGATTAGTTTATTGGAATGTTTGTCTGAGATAACTCCTCTACATATTTACTAATTATTGCCTTCTGTCATCCTACGCAATGTGTTTTGTTGGGCTATAGAAGTTTTCTACACGTATCCAAAAATGCTTGATTGATTAAGTATTCAGTTTATTGCATAATTACTAGGAATATCCTTATATTCTTCTGTCAAATTATTTATAAATCATGTTATTCTGTCTGGAAGCTGACACTTTGAGCAAGGACTCTATAAGAGGGGTATTTATTCATGAACATGGATTTTGCAATCATCAAAAACCACCCCAACTAAATCATAAATCTGACTATTGTGCTTCATAGGCCATTGTTCAGTGATAGTGAACAACATTAAACAAGGCCTTGTAATTATTGAGGGAGCCCCCTTTGGTTCAAGGGCCATCTTGAACCTAAAGACTAGTCGAGTTAGTTTCTACAGCCAAGAAATTCCTACGAGAAACAAGTACAACAAACATCATGATCGTCATCGTTATCATCCATATAGGAGGAGTGACAGGGGATACTTGCATGATGAATTTAAGAAAGAAAAGCCACCTACTTTTGATGGAGACTTGAAGAAACCAAAAGATGCAGAGGCTTGCAACTTGGGATGAACAAATTATTTGAATCGCATGAGTACACAGATAATATGAAGGCCATAATCACTATCTTCAACTTGAAAGGTAAAAAAGACATTTGGTGGGAAGATGTGAAGTAGGTCAGAGACATTAGGACAAAGGACATCAGTTGGCATGAGTTCAAGAGGATTTTAGGGAAGAAATACTTGTCAGAAAGGTACTATGACAGTAAGGTGAAATAATTTTATGAGCTAAATATGGGATCATTAATAGATGAAGAGTACACGACTAAGTTTCTAGAGCTATTGAGGTATGTACCATATCCTAAAGATGGGAAGGCTAAAGTTCAACTATTTGTCAGTGGTTTTCCATTAACATTTAGGGGTCAGATTGAGTATGATGAGCCTCAATCACTTGAGGAAGTCATTGGGAGCTTGAAGCATTGCTATGAACAGTCAAAACCTAAGAATGAATCTCAGCAAGGATGGAAAGGGAAAGACAAAGGTAAAGGTAAATGACAGCTTAAGAGAGCAAGGCCTAAAAATGCAGAGGAGAAAGAAAATGTGGCACCTCAAATGAAGTTTAATGCAACTAGACAGGGACATGGATCACACTAGCAGCATAGAGGTAATGGTACTGGATGGTTGGAGTGTTGGACATGCGGTGAGGAACACCTTAGGAGAGATTGTCCGTAGAATCAGGTCCGATAGGCCTAAGATATACAATGCACAAGAGGCACAAAATGTTGGGGATTTGGGCAGAGCATTACTTGTATTTATGCAGCTGTGGACAACAAACATGAAGAGTACCAGGCATTTATCATTGAGATGGACGGTAAGCTTTGTGATCAAATTATTTCTATTTTGATTGACCTTGGATATAATTATAGTTATTTTAATCCTGACTTGGTGGATATGTGTGGTTTGAGTAAGGAAATGTTGGACAAGGGATACATTAGGCCAAGTGTATCACCTCGGGGTGCACCAGTGTTGTTTGTAACGAAGAGGGATGGTACTCTCAGATTATGCACTGATTACAGGTAGTTGAACAAAGTGACCATCAAGAACAGGTACCCATTACTAAGGATTAATGATTTTTTTGATCAGCTGAAGGGAGAAACAATGTTCTCTAAGATCGACTTGAGGTCAGGATACCATCAGGTATGCATCAAAGAAGAGTACATCTACAAGACCACATTCAGGACCAGGTATGGGAATTATGAGTTTGTTGTAGTTCCATTTGGTTTGACTAATGCCTCGGTTACGTTTATGTGTTTTATGAACAATGTGTTGCATCCTTATTTGGACAAGTCTGTTATTGTGTTCATTGATGACATATTGGTATATTATAAAAATGAAAAAGAGCATGCCAAACATTTGGCAGCAGTGTTGCGATTTTTGAGAGAGCATCAGTTGTATGCTAAACTCAGCAAATGCAGTTTCATTGAGACTTAGGTACATTACTTCGGACATGTTGTCTCCAAGGAGGGCATTGCGGTAGATCCAGAAAAGATAAGGGCCATCATGGTGTGGGTAGCTCCTAGAATTGTAGATGAAGTGAGATCCTTCATGGGGTTGGCAGGTTATTACCGGACGTTCATCAGGAAGTTCTCACATATTTCTTATCCTATTACATCATTGTAGAGGAAAGGCAAGAAGTTTGACTGGACATAGGAGTGTGAAGCCAATTTTGAGTAGCTGAAACAGTTGTTGACAAATGCTCCAGTGTTAAAGATTGCAGATCCAGACAAGGAGTTTGTAGTATGCACATGAGCTTGCAAGAGAGGACTTGCTGGGGGTCCTTATGCTAGATGGACAGGTGTTATGTTATGAGTCACAAAAACTCAATGAGCACGAGAAAAACTACCCGACACATGATCTTGAGTTAGCAGTTATCATACACGCATTGAAGATTTGGAGGCATTATCTTCTTGGCAGGAGGTTTGTACTGATGAGTGATCACATTGGGTTGAGGTACTTGTTTGACCAATCGAATCTAAATGCAAGGAAAGCTATATGGTTGGCCACAATCAATGAGTTTGACTTCGAGATCAGGTACATCAAAGGAAATGAGAATAGGGTCACAAATGCTCTTAGCAGGTGGGTACAGGTAAATCACATGGCAACTAATAGATCCTATGGGACAAATTTACAGGATAAGATCTTGCAGGCAGGTCGGCATGATGAAAGGTATATGGATATTGTGTGCAGGTTGCAGCAGAGTACATGTATAGATATAGGTATAGGTACAGGTGATGATGTACAAGATTTGGACTATCATCTCATGGTAGATGGATTGGTCAAATTTACAGACAGGATATATGTGCCAGACAATAGTGAGGTCAAGAAGGTGATCTTAAGGGAGTTTCATGTGAAACCATATTCAGGCCACCTAGGCTATCAGAAGAAATTGTCTGTTATAAAGAGGTTATATTATTGGCTGAATCTAAAGAAGGATGTGGCAGAGTTTGTAGCTAGGTATTTGGACTGTTAGTTGGTTAAGGCAGAGTGTAAGCATCCATGTGGACTGCTACAACTGATTGAAATTATAGAGTGGAAATGGGAGGTTGTTAAATTTTAGGTATGTTCTATGCTTAGAGAAATTTATTTCAATTCTCAAAGTTAGCTCAATATCTTTTCTAGATTAGCAATCATATCAACATTAAAGTAAACTGTAGATAGAACATAAACATAAATCACAGAAGACAAGCCAAGACAAGACAAGATGTGGTGCTAGCCAGGGAAAAACCCCAATGTGGGGAAACCCTTGATCAATTCTTCTTATATGTTCTTCAATAGTTCACCAGAGAGAGAGATAGTATGTTTACAACAGAAGTCAACACTTTGACTTATCTAGATAAGAGGTTATATATCTCTAAGATGATACATGAGATCAGTTGAAGACGTGTTGCTTCAACTGATTCTCCAAGGTGACTCCTTCACCTATCATTGTGCTACATTTCGTCATCATGTTGCACCTCACCATGCTACACCATGCTACACCCATGATCACTATGCTGGATCTCATCATGCTTCATTAATCATGAATGTATCCATCATTGTATTTCATTATGTGCCATTGATGCACCATGTTGCCATACTGACCTATGTGCTAGCTGTATCTTGCTTGCTTTTTGTCCTTTGGAGATGCTCCAACTGTTCCGGTAGTTCCCGATAGTTCTAGAAGTTCTCGTTGCTTCGGCAGTTATCGTTGTTTTCGGCAGTTCCGGTAGTTCTGGCCGTTCCTGACAGTTCCGACAGTTCCTGAAAGTTTCGATAGTTCTGGCTTTTCCAGCAGTTCTAACATTTTCGACAGTTTCGGATTTTCTGGCTTTTCCGGCAGTTCCGGCTTTTCTGGCAGTTCCGACAGTTCCGACTTTTCCGGCAGTTCTTGCTCTTCCGGCAGTTCCGATAGTTCTGGCTTTTCCGGTAGTAACAACAGTTTCAGCTTTTCTGGTAGTTCCAGCTTCTCTGGCTTTTCCAGTAGTTCCTACTTTTCCAACTTTTCCAGCAGTTCTCGCATTTTCAGCTTTTCCTGCTTTTCCGGAAGTTATGAATTTTTCGACTTTTCCGGCTTCTCCAGTAGTTCTGTATTTTCTGCTCTCTGGATCAGGGCAACATTATCCCTTAGGATCTCTCCTCCTACTAAAACCCAAAGACAAGTAGAGAGAGGAAGAGATCCCAAGTGTGTGTTGAAATGACTTGAAGGCCACCTCTATTTATACTAAAACGTTGAGCACATGTGGGGTTTATTTGGTTGTTGGCCGACCTTGACAAATTGTCTTATAACACAAATAAAATCATAACTCCATGAATACTTATCGGAATTGGATGATCTTTAGATCAATCCTACACCTCTCGATGAGAGGGATCCAAGAAAAATATTAGCTACCATAAATAATATGACCCACATGGAGTTTGGCACTAGTTGCCAATTTTAACACTCCCTCTCAACTAGGGAAAATTTCATCTGCTGATCCATATGTCCGACTGTACTATCTTTGCCATTAGTGCCCTGCACTGCTCTGCTCTGCTCTGATATGCTGAGCTCTGCTTTGCTCTGCTGAACCATGAAGAAGAAGAATTGATTGAGAATGTCTCATACCATTCTCTACTGACCCGAAGTCAGTTTCATCTGAAGAGAGTGTGTCACATTACTCTTACTAACCTGAAGTCAGTTTTATTGATCCCAGATCAATATCACAAGAGAGTGTCTCAAACCACTCATACCGATCCCAGGTCAATGTCACAGGAGAGTGTCTCAAACCACTAATACTAATCCAGATCAGTTTCATTGATCCTAGATCAATGTCACAACAGAGTGTCTCAAACCACTCATACTGATCCCAGATCAATGTAGGTCATCCTAGCATAGGGAGTACGGTAGATACAATGATGCATCCATTGATAGAACTATTATGGTCCCTATCCTCATTTCCGTGCTCATTGATTAGATGAGAGGTACTTCCCATGAGTCCCAGACTACATGGGTAGGATGCCTCGACAGGAGAATTAATCATCTTGTCCACAGGAGAATGAATCAACCTGTCCAGTGGATGCCATGAAGAACTAATCATCCTGGCCTATAGGAGAACTAATCATCCTATTCCACAGTTGCCATGGGAGAACTAATCATCCCGGACCACAGGAGAACTAATCATCCTGTTCCATAGTTTCCACGGGAGAACTAATCACCTCGACCCACAGGAGAACTAATCATCCTGTTCCACAGTTGCCACGAGAGAGCTAATCATCCTGGCCCACATGAGAACTAATCATCCTATTCCACAGTCGCCATAGGGTATCACAGGGGAAGGTTGAACCTATCATCCTGTACATAGTGCACCACCAGGGGAGGATGAGTCACCCTGTGATCGTATGTTGCTCCAGTAAGTACCCCAAGCCCCCCAGAGCTCCCAGAGCTAAATGCATGCAACATGCAAGACCCTTATAAGAAGGTCTCTCAATGACTCCAAGTCGTTGGGAAAGTCACAAATTTGACCTTTCCCTGGGGTTTTGACAAAATGCCTGTGACCTGTACATCAGTCTCAATGCGATGGAGCCTCCTCGCTCATCAACTTACGATATCCCAGATAAGGCAATATCTGATGTCTATTTGCTGGAGCAATCATCGAATACAGGATTCCTCAATAATTGAATCCCACCTCTGGTTGTCACAGAGAATCACAGTGGTCTTCATCATGTGTACGAACAAATCACTTAAGTGATTTTGCAACCATGCAGCTTCACACGAGATCATACTCATAGTTATGTATTCGCTCTTGGTGGTGCTTATAGCAACCAACTTCTGCTTCTTGCTCATCCATGATATCAAAGCATAATCCAAAGAGAACCAACACTGATAAGTGCTCTAGTGATCCTCCACACTGCCTACCTAGTTAGCATTCGAATAATCGTGCAGTTTCATATTTCCAGTAGTGTATCTCAATCCATGAGAGATTGTGCCCCGAAGATATCTCAGAAGATTCTTGGCACCAATCCAGTGAGGCTCAACCAAATGTGAGCTCACCATGCTAACTGCAAAACATATGTCCAGAGGGAAGTTCACCAAGAACATCAACGTGAATGAGTTTATGAAACTTAGAGGCATTTCCCAAATATGGTCCGAAATCACTACCATATAACTTCTAAAGGTTAAGATCCTCGAGGTAGTCACAGGCTTGCAGTTTTTCATTCCACATTCAGAATCCAACTCCCTCTTACTTTTGCAAATGAGAGGGTCTGCACCTGTCAGAAATAGGTCGTTCTCATAACGTGCCGGTAGGAGAGGTCTATTATCCACAACCTTTGGCAAATGGTTTGGATCGGTTTCACTCCTAGTGAATCTCAACTTCATCAAACAGCTATCAATCCTCTCATACTATGCCCGGGGTGTTTTGCTACAAGCCATAGACGACTTTCTTCCACCTATATACATGGGATTCCTGATCATGAATCTCAAACTCCTTGGGTTGTTCCAAACCTATGGACCTGCTACATGAGCGGAATGGTCCCCTTATAAGATTTTCCTTCAGTACATCTAAGACATGTACCTTCACGCTCTACTTGAATTTAGACATCCCTATCACCATCTGACTCACATCGGGTAGGGCTCCATAGGTAGACCTCTAGTGTTATAGATGTAATATTTCAATTGACATGATCCCCAATGGACCATCCTGCAACTTGATACAAATTTCCAACCCAGAACCCATGAGAAAAAGCATCTTTGAAAATTCTATTTTTTTTTAACATGTACCTTTCCATCGATGAATGCCACCCTGAAACCTTTGACTTCCATTTCCGAGATGGACACCAGGTTCTTCTTGCGATCAGGTACATAAAAGAGATTCTATAAATGAATCGAGTTACCCTCATTCAATTGAGGGTTAACATTCCCTACACCCTTTCCGGGATAGATGGCATCAACTCCAAGTATAATCCCACAATTGTTTCCATCTCTACCAAATTAGAGAGTGCACCTATCTATCCGATGAAGTTCCTTGAAGCACTGGGGTTCCTTGCTTTCTTTTAAGAGTAGGCCACTTCCTTGATGACTTGCATTACTTGTCATTCCTTTGATAATTGAAGATTTCCCTGGAATGATTGTTATCATCATCAATTGATGTGTGCCTGCCATTCAGACACTCCTTTGCATAATGGCCAAACTAGTTATCTGCCTTTCCTTCCACCCTAAGATACGGTCTTCCAATGAAGTGATATTTAGGTAGGCCATATTCCGCTGCGCCATTCTGATAATATTCTTTGCTTCGACTTCACCCTTGGTGAATTTGATGAGGGATGAGGAATCCATTGATCCTTTTTTTTCCCAACTGTCTTTGGTGATTGTTCTTTCACTCTTGCTTGGGAATTTCCTTCACCTCACCTTTGATACCATGTTAAATTTTAGGTATGTTCTATGCTTAGAGCAATTTATTTCAATTTTCAAAGTTAGCTCAATATCTTTTCTAGATTAGCAATCACATAAGCATTAAAGTAAACTACAGAGAGAACATAAACATAAATCACAGGAGACAAGCCAAGACAAGAGGACACAAGATTGTGGTGCTAGCCAGGGAGAAACCCCAATATGGGGAAAACCTTGATCAATTCTTCTTATATGTTCTTCAATAGTTCAATAGAGAGAGAGAGAGAGATAGTATGTTCACAACATAAGTCAACACTTTGACTTATCTAGATAAGAGCATAAATCATCTCTAAGAAGATGATACATGATATCAGTTGAAGACGTGTTGCTTCAACTGATTCTCCAAGGTGACTCCTTCACCTATCATTGTGCTGCATTTCGTCATCATGTTGTACCTCACCATGCTGCACCATGCTGCACCCATCATCACTATGCTGCATCTCATCATGCTTCATTAATCATGACTATATCCATCATTATATTGCATTATGTGCCATTGATGCACCATGTTGCCATACTGACCTATGTGCTCACTGTATCTTGCTTCCTTGTTGTCCCTAGCATGCTTGTTGTCCTTTGGAGACAGATGCTCCAGTTGTTCCAATATCTCTCGATAGTTCTGGCAGTTCTCACTGTTCCTGGCAGTTCCGATTGTTCTCGGTAGTTCCAACAGTTCCTGACAGTTCCGACGGCTTCGAATTTTCCAGCTTTTCCGGCAGTACCGGATTTTCCGACTTTTTCGGCTTTTCCGACTTTTCCGGTAGTTCCGGATTTTCCAGTAGTTCCAGATTTTCCAGCTTTTCCAGCAGTTCTGACAGTTCTGGCTTTTCCGACAGTTCCAGCTTTTCCAGTAGTTTCAATAGTTCCGGCAGTTTCAAAAGTTTTAGCTTTTCTGGCTTTTCTAGTAGTTCTGGCTTTTCCGGCTTTTCCAGCAGTTCCAGATTTTCTAGATTTTCCGATAGTTCCGATAGTTCTGGCTTTTTCGGCACTTCCGGCTTTTTCGACTTTTCCAGAAATTTCCACTTTTCTGGCTTTTCCGGCTTTTCCAGCAGTTTCGGCTTTTCTGCTCTCTGGATCAGGGCAGTGTTATCCCTTAGGATCTCTCCTCCTACTAAAACCCAAAGACAAGTAGAGAGAGGAAGAGATCCCAAGTGTCTGTTGAAATGACTTGAAGGCCACCTCTATTTATACTAAAACGTTGAGCACATGTGGGGTTTATTTGGTCGCTGGCCGACCTTGACGAATTGTCTTATAACACAAATAGATTCATAACTCCATGAATACTTATCGGAATCGAATGATCTTTAGATCAATCCTACACCTCTCGATGAGAGGGATCCAAGAAAAATATCAATTGCCATTAATAAGATGACCCACATGGAGTTTGGCCCTAGTTTCCAATTTTAACAGAGGTCATTTCCACAGACTTTATTACAAGATTTCTAAGGATAGTGAGGAAACATTATTCCATCATGGTTGTTGTGGATAGGTTGACAAAGGTTGCACACTTCATTCTAGTGAAGTCTACATTCTCAACTAGCGATGTAGCACATGGATTCATTAGAGACTTGGTTAGATTGAATAGATTTCCAAAGACGATTGTGTCAGACAGGGATGTAAAGTTCACTTCCAAGTTTTGGAAGGAGTTGTTTGCAGGTTTGGGCACAGAGTTGGGCTTTCGTACAACTTATCATCCGCAAACAGATGGACAGACTCATAGGGTCAACAAGATATTGGAGAACACGCTGAGGATGTATGTGATGCATCAACAGTGGAAGTGGGAAGAATATCTCCCACTGGTAGAGTTCACTTACAACAATGGGTATCCTGAATCTTTGAAGATGAGTCCATTTGAGGTATTGTATGGGAGGAATTGCAATACTCCCAACAGTTGGAGTGATCCGGTTAACAGGATGTTGATTGGACCAGACATGTTGGCTAAAATGGAATAGGAAATGCAAGTAATCAAGAAGAATTTGAAAGCAATGCAGGATAGGGAGAAGAGCTATGTAGATCAGAACAAGTTGTTCAAGGAGTTCCATGTTTGGGAATAGGTGTACTTGTGCATTAAACCAAATAAGAGCTCCTTATGGATTGGATCATGTGCGAAGTTGGCACAAAGGTTTTGTGGAGATTTCAAGATTATTGAGAGGATTGGGCCAGTAGAATATCAACTTGCATTGCCTCTGACAATGAAATTCCATGATGTTTTCCATGTGTCATTGCTTAAGAAGTATGTTAAAGATGTTGATCATGTGATTGACTGGTCTGTATTGTAGGTGGAACTAGATGGAGAATTCCAGCGAAGCCTCAATGTATATTACAAAAAAATGTGCTCATGCTCCAAAACCAAGCAATCAAGTAGGTTAAAGTGCAATGGAAGCACTTTGGGCCCAATGAAGCTACATGGGAGATGGTGGATCAGACATGGGCTATGTATCCTTCATTATTTTCCAGTTGAGGCAAAGGAGTTTTGGTATGATGTTTGGTATATGTTTTGGTATGATGTTTTGATATATGCACATAACATATGTGTATGGATGTAAATACCACCATGAGCTATGTTATAAATCTCCAATAAGTGGTATGGGAGTCATGTTAGTATAGTTGTCATGTTGTTATGATTTCATGTTGTCATGTTATCATGATGGTTTGCTTTTCAGTACGGTGATCATTTTAAATAATGCATCGAGATATGATAAAAAGCTCCATGAGAAATATGTTTTCTTTCCAATGGTTTTGTTGAGGTATATGTGTGGTTGAACACCAAGGACGGTGTCCCCCAAGGGGGAGGGTTCTGTAACAATGCTGGTAAAAATTCTATGTAATAAAAGTTAAAAAAATATTAACCACGGTTGATGGGACACTTATTCGAAGCGGAATTTTAGGCAAAACATCCTAGTGGGTGTGCATTATGTTTATTATCGCTAAGGAAATTGGCAAAGGATTTTGAAAGGAAAAATGGCATTTTTAGCACATTTATTTATGAAATAATGGAAATTAGGAGAAAAGGGAGGTGAAAGGTCACAAGTCGCATGTGAGGAGGAAAATGAAGGGAAATAATGGAAAATGAAGAAAAGACAAGCCTCATTAATAAAAAGGCTTCTAAGGACCAATTGGTACCTTTTTTCAGTTCAATTTTGGAGCTGTCTCATTATTCTCTCTTTCTCTCTCTCTCTCTTGGACACTTAGATTTTCCTTGGAGCACTTTGGAATTGGAGCAAGAAAGGAAAAAGAAGGCAAGAAGAAGGAAAGAGCAAAAAAGGAAGAGCAGGGTCAAGCAACTAAAACAAGATTCTTTGTAGGTATTGATTTCCATGTGTGATTTCCTTGCTAGATTAGGCATGCATGGTATTTCATGTGGTTATTTTTTGTCATGGAATGGATGTTTCCATGCGTGACAGTGTTTTTAGCTTAGCCTTTCCTTTTCCGAATAGCCTTGATGAGATGGGTGCTCATAGTTTGGTTGCGTTGAATTCCAAGTTGAGTGAGGTAGATCTCTGAAATGACAAGAACATGGCTAAGTGGTTCCTAAACCAGACTGTGGATCACGGTAAATCCACTGGCCTAGTAACCCTGAGCTAGACTGCATGTTGTGGTAAAGACATGATTGTGTGCCTCGGTGGCCCTAGGAGTCCTTGCCAATGAATGGCGAGATATATGGTAAATCCAAGAGGTGGATTGTTCTCCGTTGGGCATAGTAGTTGTGGGATGGGATGTATGGTAAATCCTAGAGAGTGGGTCTCGGTGTAGGGCCTATTGATCTCCGGATCATACTGTGGATTATGGTCAAGCCTAAGTGACTAAGAGGCACTAAAATTCCTCACGGTGTAGGTGGAGAACTCTGGTAGCATTCATGTTTGTTTGGTTTCTTTTGGTTGGTTATGAGTCCCACATTCATGCTTGGAATATGGCACATGGATGATTGGCTAAAGAGATATTTGGCTCAACAAATATATGGTTGGGTGGAACAGGTAGTCCCATCCCCGATTGGTTTCTACATTCATTTATGAGAAATTCATTCACTTGGATTTTCATGTGTAAATGTACAGGTTTATATGTGGATTCTATGGATGATGTATTCATGGTATTATGACAATGACGATGTATGTCTCTCTTCATGTTTTTATTTGTAAATGAATAAACAATGTATCTATGATCTGATAGATGATAATGTAGCTAATGATATAAGGGAACAATGCTTCTTAGCGATTCTCAAATAATTATGAGACCCCTATGCTTAAATATGTTGTTTACACCTGTAGATTACATATTTGTGATATGTTTAATGAAATACCTGTCATGGCTAGTAGGGGTCCAATCAAGCCCTTGTTTAAGTAGTTGCATTTATATCATCATTCCCTTTTTACTTTTCTATTCTGAAGGTGTCATTCACTTCTGGGTAGTGATGTGGGCTCTCGGCTTGAAAAAGTGGCTCAAATCCTAGGGACGCTAGCACAACACTGAGAAAAATAGTCCCTCGACGCTAGCATGCCATTTCATGGGAGCGTCTAGAGCCTCTTGGATGCTTTCACGCCCATATTATGGGAGCGTCCAAGGGTTAATTGGGCAAAAAAAATCAGTAGGACTCAGGGGTTGGTTACTTGAAAGGTGGGGATGGTTCCTGAGAGTCTTGTTGTTCTTGTTGAAGGTATGTATGTTGTGTTTCCATCGATTCCATTTCCTTAAGGTCACATAGGAGGTTGAATCCCATCATAGTATCCTCTTGTCACATGTTTACCCTAGTTGGCTGATTACTTGGGTAGATGTGGGAGGAGGGTGTTACATATTATTTAACTAAATTAAATTCTATTTGTATTATCTCATTGAATTATATTTGAATATTTAAGCCAACAATATGCCAATGTTTCACGAATATTATCTTTAGTTTAAATTGGTTGTGATGGTGTTTATATATATATTTGTTAACTTGAATTAGAGTAAGTTTTTTTATTATATAAAATTATGTTTTAAATTTTATGGAAGTTTTAATGAAATTTGTTGTAAACTTATGAAGAAATTAGTAATCAAAATTGACTTTTTCAAGGGGTTCAAACTCATTTTAAAAGGGTAAATTTAGAAAAAGACCTTTTAAAAAATATATAAATATTTTAAATTATTGGTTATTTATGAAGTATTATTTATACACTAAATTATTTTAAATTATGAGGTCTTATATATAGACTACAACTAGTGGGTAAGGATAATATCCAATCCCCTAAACTCGGAAAACAAATTTACAACTTTAAAGAAAATCTCAGAAATTTGGTTTTTTTTGTAATTTTATAGAAATTGGTGTTAAAGAACCAATCATATATTCTCGACGATGGTGTATTTTCTAAAGTTGTTTCTATGGAATCTAATTTGCCATATTATAAACAAAAATTATCTTGGAATTTCCTGATTCGATTCCATGGCCCCAGAAATCGTGCATGAAGTTGATTGTTTAAATATGTTTGCCAATCTGGGTCTTACAGAAATTTTATACAAAACTGCTTCGAAGAACCAACTGTAAATTTGAAATCGTATTGAATTTTTGGAACTAGTTAGAGACAAAAGTAAATTTATATGTTTTGAAAAAACCCATTTATTGAATTCTTGAGATTCACCACCAAATGCAAGTAAATCAAGGAAAAAGATGACAGTTTCAAAAATGTTACCTATTTTTTATTGTAGCTTAAGTCATGTGCTAGGATCCCACACGTGTGATATGTTTATATTCTAATAAGTGTACCAACATATTAAGCCAATGTGGCACCTAATATGTCATGCTTTGAGGAACAAAAAGATACTTTATAAGTTTGACCTTTTTCTCCATTCGTGCAGGTGTAGAATTAAGTACTGAATTGCTAAACTAGTACCAAACCAAGTACTAAACTGCCAAATCATTACTGATATGGTAGAGAAAAAAAAAATCATATTCAAACATGATTCTTGGCCACTTAACCACATTATTAAACTGTCATTGATAAGACCATGTCAAAAACACATTTAACCTTTAAAAAGATAAGAAATCCATCATAATTAACCACAAGGTGAAAGAGGTACATTTAGCGGAAGTTGGTGGTACAATTGTTATGAAAAGTGTCATAAATAAGAGAATAAAACTTATGAATGGAGACTTTATATACTCAATGATATGACATATTCAGAACCCAACATTCCCCCATGCCTAAGATTTTGCATGCCCTCATGCAAACAAAAATCCTCAGCTATGACATTGTTTCTTGATGGAGGTGATTAAAGGTGAACTGTCATACCATCATAGACTTGATATGTTTCACAACAAGGTAGCAAAAAATGAGGACAAATAAAATATGGACTAGGAAGGGATGGTGGATGATATAAGGTAAGGATGAGGATAAGGGCTGGAAACTTTGTAAGACCATTATTCACTTTTTAGTTCTTTTCTTAGATAAACAACAATGACTTCATCCTCTTATTGAGAGAATTCAGATGATGATTTTGTGAATTATTTATGATGTACAAGGAGAAGACACTATAGATGTAGCTTTATTCATGTACCATAATACTTTTTTCATTCTTATGGTCTTACTAGAATAAGCATTGATGGATTTGGAAATGGGGGGTTTAATGGTGGTTCAAGAAAAGTTGAGATTTATGGAATAGGAAGTGGTTAATCATCAATCTTCCTTAAATTTTAATGAGTTAAAGAGCCTTTAAACATGTTTTACCTCAAGTATACCTTTTGAATTTTGATTTGTACCATATGTTGCAATGGAAGTTGTATGAAGCTGAAGATGAGGTAGAGTAAGGCTGAGAGTCTGGAATGATCTGGAAGAGCTGGATTTGATGAGTGCCAACATGACTTGTTGAAGGAAGCTGAAGACAATGAACTAAATATGCTGAAAAGGTCCCAACAACGACTCCCCCATGCTTGAGGTTTTGCGTGTCCTCATGCAAACAAGGTGAGGTACCGAAGAAGTGAGGAGGGATGCTGAGATGGATCTAGTACAAAGGAACCTGAAAAACAAAACAATGGAACTAATAAGATGAATACTAAAAAAGAATAAGTCATCTCAGATTTATTAAAATGATGGAAATCTAACACAAGCATAAAAGAAATTTCAAATCACTCATTACATATGATTTCATCAATCTTTAGCAATTTTCTCAAGAAAAATAAACCTTTTATAAATTTAAGGTATTATCCTTCTTGGTAGGTAGGATGATTTTTTAATGATAACAACAAATAACGAACCAATGAAAATTAGTCATTACTAACAAAATCCCAAAGTCTTATAGTCATCCAAGTATTATGGATAAGCCTTGTAGTTGAGCTTTATCAATTGTATGTGATCATAGGTCCCACTTATATGATACTTAATTCTTAGGTATAGAATGAAAATCCAATGAAAGAGCTCTCAAGGTTACCTTAAGGCCATTATTTAGTAGAAAATTTATGGAGTTCGTTTTTCCCTTGACTTTATCCACACATGCTTCCTTTTTATTGTAACACTATAGTGTAACGATCATACGTGTAGACAAAAGCCCTCGTTTGGTTGATACTTCTTTAGGTAGAATTCCTCATTTCCTGCGAGCGTCCATAGCCTTGATGGGTTTTCCTAGTGATATCAAAGTTCAGAACCTGTTGCCAACAGGCGTCCATAGCCTCGACGGATTATCCTAGTAAAACTATTTTACATTGAAGGCTCTAGTCACATGTTTCCTACGATTTTAGTTTTATATTATGGATATTTATTTTGCAATTGTTAGATGGGGGAGTGGCTTTAGAAAGCCCCTTAAAAGCATAGGATGACACCTTTCAGAGTGACTTCTATTACCTACATAATGTCTTGGATGCATAAGGTACTTATAAGTACTCAAAGGACATAGCATGAATGAGCCATTTTTAATGTAAGATGGATGAGGTTGCCAAAGAATAACCAAAAGACATCTAAATTCCCATTAATCATAATTTCTGTGTATGCTTCCACTTTTAAAGTAGTCTTCCACCATGAGTAGAGACTTCAGTAACTCTTCTGCAAGTCTTAATAAATATGTTCAAATATCATGCTTTGGTGTTATGGTTATAGTATTCAAGTTGATTTTTATAGCTATATTTTCATAGACTATTTTGTATTGATAACTAGAAATCTATATGAATAAGAAAAATGAAATTCCAAAATAGAAAAGATATATCAACTATGAATAGTTAGAAATTATCATTCAATTAAACTTTTATGAAAAATACTAATTATTTGATCATCTTCGTGAAATAGTGGTCTTAATGATAAATCATGAATGCGTCATTTTTAATAACTTAAGGAAAAAGGAAATATGTCATCAAATACTACCCTAAGTGTTCCATTCCATTGATAAATATGTCTTTTCCTCTTTTGAAAATATTTTACCAGTATTTAAGCATCCAAAATGAACAATATCCTTGAATCCTGCTTTGTCTTGCAAAATAACAATTTGGTACCAAAATTCTAGGCATTGATTAGCTGAAACAAGGTACCAGACAATTACTATGAAAAACCAGACAATGTTGCAATGCAATCATTTCTTACTTCACATAATATTCCAAACATAATGGTCATATTACTTTATTGAAAAGAAAAACAAGAAACAAATCTAACTATCATAAATAAATAATAAGTGGGAAAACAATGTAATAGTTGAACAATGCTACTATTTGAAATAAGATTAAGTGGTAAAACAATATGCAGTTGAAAGAAACCTCAATAGAAATCTGCTATAGGAACATAGATCTCTCATTTTCAACTAGTTTCTTTTTACCTGTTAACATCCCCACTTATACAAAACAATGAGAAATATGTTGCACTATATTTTAGAACTTCAGATAACTATTATATGCACCAATTATTTATTTATTATCCTACTCTACCTAAGAAAAAAAATTCCTCTCCTCAAGTATATGAGTATTTCCAATGTAACCATGTGTGTAATAGGCATATAGATTAATTTATACTCAAGTTTGGAATACAATCTTCAAGGCATATCTGAGTATCAATATCTAACTGTTTTAATGATGATGTCAAGAAGTAAGGAAGAATTAAGGAGTAGTATGGCCTTATAATTTCTTGAAACAAACTTTCAACAAAATCAAAATGCTCTTGGTTTACCTCTTTATTTGGCTCATTTAGCATATTCTCCTTTACCATGCCATGTAGATCTTCTAGCATTAGATGATTATCCTCTTGTGTGCTCAGAGGATCCATAGATAGGCATGTCAAAAATTCTTTAGTCTCAGGTTGTAATGGTTTCTCTCCATTTGATTGTCCATGATTCTTTAGTTTCTTCGAAAAAATTGCAAGGGTGAAGATATTATTATGGATGTGGTTCATGGAATTATTGTTCTTCTATCACTTCTGGGGAGGCAGATAAGTTCTTGACTGCTATCAAGATTTATTCTTCTTGAGAAGCATATATCCTAGTTGCTACTGGGATTTGAGAGAGTTCTCCCAAAATCTTGATCATTCTTGAATATTGCTTTGTTGGTTCCTAATCCTTGTCCTACACATGGATAAATTAGTGGAATTCTAATTAAAAATCCTAAATAGATAAGAAGAAAACACACTTAAAACAAATGAAAGTAAACCAATCATGTACTCAAAGTGCCACCATGCTACTAGGATCTTGTTGTCACAAAGTTATCTGTTCCCAAAAGTTAGGCTTCTCTTCTTTCCATGAATCAATATAAAGGAAAAAAAACTTGAAAAGAAAAGAAATAAAAATGAGGATTTGGATCCTACCTTTAATTCTACGCATATGGAAAAGAAACTAGAAAATCAATTAGAGACGACCATAATTTGGAGTGACCCAAAACCAAAATGGATGTGTAGCTCTTCACTCACATCTTATCATCTTTCTTTGCCCTTTGGCTGCCCTGCAACTAAGGTAATGTAAAAAACTTGTGAAAGAAACTATGCTCTATTCCCTTTAGCACCTCCCTGACAACAATGGCAAAAATGTTCGCAAAATTATATGTATTCTAATTCCAACATTTAAGTATCAATTGGAGGTTGTAAGACTTAGAGATGCAAGTAGAGGAAATGCAGGATTTGAACCAAAGTTAATCTAGTTGAGAATACAAAACAAATTTTAAAAGCTTGAAAGGAAATTTTATTCTAAGTCTATTAAATAATAAATTAACCAAGCACTAGTGACATTCTTAGATCTAAAATATAATGTAAAATAGGTTCAAAGGTAAATGCTTCAATCACATTAGAAACCGAAATCTCCCTGTTTGATTCTTCACACACCCTTCAAAATTAAATAACACTACTTAAGGAAATAAATCCAATGAATAACATGCAATCTAGAAACTACTTTGTTTCTGCAAATTAACTAAATCATTTCAAGACTTTCCATTTACTAGCTCATGAAGTACGAAAGATGGAACCTTGAATTGTTCTTGTAGCAACACACTTGAAACATAAATCTCAAAGAAATTTTGCAAGGGATTGGAAAGGAAACAATTCTAGAAATTCAATAAACAAATCTCAATAAATCTATAAAACTACCCTAAAGCAGGCTACTTGTAATGGCCTAAGAAACCTGGTGCACCACACACCTATTAAATTCACACAAGATCAATCATATAAGAGAATCACTTCATCGAATATATACAAATATAATTAACCATAAGCATTTGAAAGTTTTATTTAACTATATGAACTTGACTGTAGCATAGGTACCAAATCAAAAAACTATATTAGCTTACATAATAGAACAAGTAAAAAAAAAAAAGAAATCTAAGCTAAAAAGGTAGCTAATAACTCACAGGCTTAAATGCTTCAGAAATTAGTGAATCATCAACTGTGACTTTTATTAATCTTCAATAAAATTTCAATTTACAAAGAATTTCAAATGATGATTTCTCTCCCTCACAAAATATTCGATTACAACCTCATGATTCCCTTCCTTAGGCCCGCGAGGTCTTATTTATACACTAAAACTAGTGGGTAAGGATAAAATCCAATCCCCTAAAATCAGAAACAAATTTACAACTTTAGAGAGAAATCTCAAAAATTTGGTTTTTTTTGTAATTTTATACAAATTGGTGTTAAATAACCAACCATATCTTCTAAAAAATGATGTATTTTGGAAATAAGTTTAAATGGAGTCTAATTTTCCATATTATCAATAAAAACCTCTCTTCTAATTTTTTCATTTGATTCCATGGCCTTGAAAATTATGCATGAAGTTGTCTGTTTGAATGATTTTTCCAATCTGGGTTTCGCAGAAATTTTGTACAAAATTGTTTTGAAGAACCAACTGTAATTTTGAAACAGTATTGAATTTTGGGAAATGGTTTGAGATTCAAGTAAATTAATATGTTTAGAAAAAAATGCATTTCTCGGATTCTTGAGATTCGCCACCATATGCACGTAAATCGAGGCAACGGATGGTAATTTCGAAAAGGTTACCTGATTTTTATTGTAGCTTAATTCATGTGCTAGGATCCCACACATGTGAGATGGGTATATTACAATGGGTGTACCAACATATTAATCTGACATGGCACCTAATTTGTCATGCTTTGAGGAACAAAAACATATTTTATAATTTTGATTTTTTTCTCCATTCGTGCAGGTGCAAAATTGCTGAATTGATATCGAACCAAGTAATGAAGTGCCAAATTGTTATGGAGCTGGTAGAGAAAGAGAAATGTTCATATTCTAACATGCTTCTTGGCCACATAACCACATTAGTAGACTGTCATTGATAAAACCATGTTAAAAACACATTTAACCATTAAAAGGATAAGAAATCCATCATAATTAACCATAAGGTGAAAGAGGTACATGTAGCAGAAGTTGGGGGTATAATTGTTATGGAAAGTGTCATAAATGCGAGATTATGACTTATGAATGGATACTTTATATACTGAATGATATGACATATTCAGAGCTCAATATGTGCTTCACTGGGGGAGCAATACCATACCACGTGGGTTCATATTGGGGGATATATATTGAGGAGAAAATAACACAGTATATTGATCATATAATAGGGGTTAAAGGGTTTTAATATTTGCAGATATAAATATTTAAGCTCAAAATTAATGAAAACATATAAAGGGGTATAAAAAATGCTAATGAAAAAATGGAAACCTACGATATCCAATGAAGGTAGGGGCTTTTTAAACTGGGAAGGTGTATTAGGTTCGTATTGGTAGGGGGTTAAATAATGGGATTTTAGAGGTATTTTCCAATATGAAGTCAAATTAAGGGTATTGTTTAGTATGTCACGAATGCACGTGTTATGTTAGAGGTTCATTGAAGTGAAGCCCCCATGGTTGCAATTAAATGCTCATGTCTAGATTCCATAAAAAAAAATGACTTAAGGTGTTCATTACAAAGAAAATGTTTGGCCTGTTATTAACCAAATACACCAATGATCCAATAAATTATCACTATATGGATGGATCTACCATATCAGACTTAGAATCCACCATCTTTATCAGATTCGTCACCATAGGAGTTGCCATAGACTTGCATTCTGTCATTACAAACTCATGAAGGATATTGATTACATGCTTTCCTTGTGCAATAATGATTTCACTAGGTTTCTACCATATTTCCAATCCCAAATAGAAATGAATCATGCCAATATCCTTCATGTCCAACTCAGAGTCCAACTCCATCTTACATTGTAAAATAAGATGCTCTACACATGTTAGGAACAAATCATAAAATATAATAGTAGAATCACATACTCACCCTTTATAACCTTGATATATAGGTTTGGATCAACAACACTTTTAGAGAAACCAAGTCTCATTAAATATCAATCAATTCTATAATACCAAGCTCTTGGTGTTTTCTTAAGTCCATACAAGGCCTTCTTCAATCTACACTTGTAAGATTATTTCCCATGGATCTCAAAACATTTATGTTTCTCTATGTACACCAAGCTTCCTCAATCACACCACTAAGGAAATAGATATTCACATCCATCTGATGTACCTTCCATCCCATAGACGAGGAAAGAGAAACAAGAGATCTAATCGTGGTCTACCTAGCAACCGGTGCAAAGGTCTCATCATAATCTTCTCCCTATTTTAGGGAGAACCCTCTAGCCACAAATCTCGCCTTGTATTTGTCAATTCTCCCATCTGCTGCATGCTTATTCTTATATATCCACTTTGATGTTACAACAAACTTCTCTTCATGTCTTGGAACAATCTCCGAGACATTTTTCTTCATAATATGTTGGTATTTTTCCATCATTGCATCTTTCCAAAATTGTTTGTTGGATACTTTCTCAAAGTTAGAATGTTTAGAGTTAATGAACTTAGTATTTAATGTTGAATATCCATAATACCTCTTAGGTATCTTAGTTTCCCTGAAGGTGCCATGTGGAGCTACATGTCCTTCTGCATCCCGTAAAGTAGATTCGAGCCAAGATGGTCCTTTTCTAATTTATAGAACAATCACAAGATCCAATGATTCACAAGGTCCTTCTAGATTTTCTTCATGATCTTTAGGATTCCTTCAAGATGTTGGAGGTATCGTAACTTCTTCTTTCGGAGCCACATGTTCCTTTTGTTCATCATCAATGTTCATGTGTTCTTCTTTGGATTTTCAATAAGCGACATCTTCATCAAAGGTCATGTCCGTGGTTACTTCAACCTGTTGCTGCCTTGGAATATAGATCCTATTGGTCTTTGATGACTCATTATACCAAAAAAATATCCCCTTCCTTCTGGATGGTTCTAACTTAATTCTCTTATGCTTGGGTACATGTATGAACACTGGATAACCAAATATTCTCAGATTTCCAATCTGTGGTCTCTGACCAGTGAATACTTCTTTAGGAGTCTTATCTTCCAGAATTCGATGGGGACTTCTATTTAGAATGTAGATGACCATCATGGTTGCTTCTCCCCACAAGAATGTTGGTACATGTTGATCATGTATCATTGCCTTCACAAAGTATTCAATAGATCTGTTCTTTCTCTCATCCACTCTATTCTGTTAAAGATTATAGGGAAATATCAACTCCCTCTTAATCCCAGCTTCCTTACAAAAGGAAATGAGTCCCTTAGAGGTGTATTCTCCTCCATTATCTGATCTAAAAGTATTGATATTTTTCCTTGTTAGGTTCTCCACTTCAACTTTAAATTGTTGGATTTTTTCGAAAAATTCATCCTTTGTCTTCATAACACAGATCCACATCTTGTGAGAGAAGTCATTGATAAAGGATACATAGTAGAGAGTGCCTCCAAGATATTTCATTGACATAGGAACACACACATCAGAGTGGACTAGATCCAAAATATCTTTGGACCTATGTTCAGTGATTGGTGTTAGTTTTTCTTAAGGCTATATTTTTATTTTCTATAGATAATTGCATTTCATTACTTACATATTAAGTTCACCCCACAACATCATAACGTTATTCACTTTCACCACATTATTCAACAACATATGTGATTATACAGAAAGAAAAATATAATCATCAATGCAACAGAACATAAAGGAACAATAGAAGAAAAGCATTCACACATAGAGACACTAGGATTGGTCGAAGACTAGGGAAAAACCCACTACGGGGAAACCCTTTCAAATTTTTCTTCTTATTAGATTGTCATTGAATGTTTCATTAAAGAGAGACTATAATGATCCATATCTTCAACCACAAAAATATCTAGCAAAATGAACTAATCAACATCCAATAGATGAACCCAACAATACTAATAATCAAAACCCTGATTCAGAAGTCATGCTGTCAACTGTCATCAACTGCTTCAACTACTGAACTATGCAGTCAACTGATGAAATGTATAGTTAAATGTAAAACTCAAACCTTAGGTCCCAACCACATCCAGAGAGTGTACGAGCATGTAACTAAAACCCTCCAATTATACTCATGAGCCTGCATGCCTACGGTTGTGACCGAAAACTGATTGTGCCATCCCTCCGACTGGAAACCAAAACTCTAGATCTCACATGCGAGCTTTAAACCCTGCAATTTTGGACCTGTACGAACCCATATCCGTGAACCACCTTAGACCTGTGTGAGCTAAACCAAAAAAATAAGAATGATCACGATGATGTCCAGATGAGGGTCACTCGACTTGTATTTATAGCCATCCATGGGTTTCTAATTCCTCTTTTGGGCTAACTTGTCCTCTTGAGTAAATGTGGGCTTCAATTCAAAAATAGAATTTCCCTTGTCCAAATTGAGTGCTTAAATAGCCAAAATTGGTCCTCTTGAAAAGAGGAATCTAGTCCTATGATTGGAATTTGTAATCGAGCTACCAAAAATTAACACTGACTCTCATATAGTGAGAAATTCCAATCCTATCATCATATCGTGTCCCATCTTAAGTATCTCGTCATCACTGCTCATCTGTTGCATGTCTATGATCATATGCTAAAAAATATTGAATCTGAAATAATAATAATTTGACATCAGAGGCAAGATCAATCTACCACCATCTATCCATTGGGGATCTACTTCTATCACACAAAATCACTTCCAGCGGGAATGTTACTACCTGGGAATCTCTGCCGGCGGGGATCCAATGCTATGACTTAGGAAACTCTACTAGTAGGGAGCCAATTCTACGACTTCAGAAGCTCTACTATCGGGGAGCCAATGCTATGGCCCAGGAAACTCTACTGGTAGGGAGCCAATGCTACGACATGAGAAACTCTACCAACACAGAGCCAATCCTATGACCCAGGAAACCACAAACAATAGGAGGGGTTCCACTTACCTTATGAGGTAAGGATCACACCTATCCCACTACCTGGTGATAATAGGAGGGATCCCACTTACCATAAATGGTAAGGATCACACATATCCTATTATCTGGTGATCTTCCCAACATGACCCTGAAGGGTCAAGTGGTAGAACACTCACATCTTTAGCTTGAGCAGGATTCCACTTACCATAAATAATAAGGATCATGCCTAACTCAAGCAACCAACACCCACTGGAAAGATGGGTGGGAAAGATAGATGTTAACTAGGGTATACTATGCATAGACCAAGATAGGGGAGCAACATCTTCTCCCATATGGGTAATAGATAGGGGAGCAACATCTTCCGCCATATGGGTAATAGATAGGGGAAATACCCTATTATCCAAAGATCCCTCAACCTTAGGAGCCCTAGATCTCATTTCCTCACACTGGGAGCTCAAACAAGGGGGAAGATCCAACTTAGTGTCCTCAATTAGCTTAGACCCTTACTCTAGAGGGACATATCCATCAATCCATGCTTCTCTCTGTACATCAAAAACATATCAACGTACTCACATCTGGTACCAACTTAACCAACTTTTTGAAGAGTTTCCTCAAACATCACCAAGAGAAATAATCCTCTATTTTCCTGTTCATATTTAAAATCAAAATAAAATATTATCCTAGAGAAAATATATGTCACAAAAGGGTACCTTATTCATCCTCCCTCTCACGGAGGTAGCAGCCATAAGTTTAGTCTTGCCTCATACTACAACATCATCTCAATCTATGAAGATATCACTATCCAAGCTACATACGAGATTCTCTTCCAATCATATTCCACTCTTGTTATCACAATATCTCACTTTCATATCCAAAACTTGCTCAAACAAATCTCCAACGAGTTTCCTTAACCAAATTGCCCCTCAGCTAGCCATGCTATCAACAATGTACTCAAACTCGACTATGCTTAAAGCTATGGACTTCTATTTCCTGTTCACCCATGGTATCATTGTAGATCCCAAGAAACACTCATATGAGCTCCTTTTGTTAATATTATTTTCCATCCCAGTCATCATCGTAATATCCATGTAGACTCACATCTCTAGAAGTATATCTTATAATATTTCATCTCAAAATCAAAGGCCGTCTCCCTCTTATGCTTGATCATTAGAGGCCCACTACCTATCAAGAATATATTGTTAATATATAAAATCAAAATCAAAGGAACACCTTGGACCAAATTATACGTTCAGATCAAAACTAATTCCAAGTTTCACCATGTGACTATCAATGCGTACTTCCACACTCAGGGAGATTGCTTCAAACCATTCAATTTTTTTTTCTTGTAGAACTCACCATTATCTGCTCCATGTCTTGTAGGTATGTCATATTTCAGGTGCACTTTTTTAGATTTTTGTGTGCTATAGGCTCAATCACACCCATATACCTTCTTCCATGTGGTTGGGAGGCTTATAATTGTACCCTTAAGCCTTTCTCCCACCGTTTGGGGATTGGACTAAGATTTAAACCTTCTCTTCTTAGATCAAAACTTGCCAAAACTTCTTCAAAAACATCAAATGATTATTCATGACCAAAATTATTCCTTCGACATTCAGATGTCTGCAAATAATAGGTGTTAAATCTTATGAAGAAGCTTCTCCCTTTTAATGAGAATCTTCTTCAATCATCTATTGGAAATAATACTGAGAGGGGGGTGAATCAGTATTAGTCAAATCAATAACTTTTTATTTTCATACTTTGATTTATATACGCAACTTCAATCAAGGTAAATTGCGTGTACATGCAACTGTATTTAATGCAACCAACGTATATCCAACAAACTTATGATTTAGTTAACTCATCATATGTTGATCTTTAATCAGTGCATCAGTACTTCATTAACAATATAAATAGTAACCATGTGCAATAATAACGAAACAAACCATCACACATAAGAAACACACATGAACACCAAGATTTAAGGTGGAAACCCAATGCGGGACAAAAACCACCTGCTGTTGTCTTCTTTTAATATAAGAAATACCTGTTTACAATATTCTACTGGTGCAGACTCATACTAGTACGTAGGCACCCACCTACAGAAGGCTACAACCTTCTCTCTTTCTCCAGCTTCTACAGGAAGGGAGCTACAACCCCTTAGCTCTTGTACTAGCCGATCCGTTTACTAGTACGTAGGTGCCGACCTACAGAAGGCTCCAACCTTCACTTGTTTTCTAGCTGCTATTGAAAGGGAGCTCCAACCCCCTAGCTCTTGTACTAGCCGATCCATTTACTAGTACGTAGGCTCCAGCCCACAAAAGGCTCCTAATTTCACTTATTTTCCAGCTGCTACTGGAAGGGAGCTCCAACCCCCTAGCTCTTGTATTGGCTGGTTTACCAGTACACAGGCGCCGACCTACAGAATGCTACGACCTTCTCTCTTCCTCTAGGGACCACGTTTCACGAATTTTCACACTGGATACTCCCGGAACACAACACCATAATCTGAAGGCCTCATTTCATAAAATTTTCATACTGGAACCATCAACAACATTGAAGCTCAAATTCAATCACCCATACAATACAACCATCAAATACATCTTTATCAACCAATCACTACAACTTAATCATCAATCTCTGAATCAACCACAACTCAGTCACTGAAAACCCATCATCACTGAAGCAAATCAAAATTAATCAATTTGAACTTTCAGAACACTGTCACCAGAACACAAAGCAGAACCCAAAACACTGCAACAATAACCAGATCCAACTGCAAATTCAAATATCATATTTCATAATTTATACGCTACTTGTATGTGATGAACCAACGTGTATACACATTTTTACCAAAGCGAACCAGCGTATAGATCAATAAATACTATCTTAAAAACTTCTCAGATATTCCAGACTTCAATCATACCCACATCATAACATTTACAGAATAAAACATGCATTAGTATTCAGATCTATACTATCCATGATCAAACCACATAATGATAATTCATTTCAGGCCTTAAGATCCTGATCCATCATCCATCATCAACCATATAGGTGCGTCCTTAGTTCAGATCAAGAAAAGCATCAGAAACCCATAACTTGTATATTTGATCTAACACTTCATAAGATATTCAATACTTGCACACATGGCCTAATGATATTCTCCTCCTTATATAGTTTTAGGCCTTTCTCAATACCTTGGACCAAAACCACTTAGGACCAATACCTTAGACCAAATACCTAGGGTCAATACCTAGGACCAAATACCTGATAAAGAATGAGATTAACTCAGACACATTACAGAAAAGCACATATAAAAATCAGAGACACAAAATATGGCGGAAAAAGGTTGAAGCCTCATGCTTCTCTCTCATTACACATTACAAAAATAATTGAATATAGTGTTACAAATAAATAGATGAGAGACAGTGTTCTCAAGATAGTGCGTGCTATCTTAGACACCTTTGGTTGAGATAATTTCTCCTTTGGTTGAGATAATTTCTCACCAGACACACCAATATAGGAGTTACCTAAACTAACTCCTATCTTAGAGGAACAACCCAAGAGTTAGGCACAAATTGCTAACTTGGAATATTTAATTAATTAATGGATTTATTATTGTTTTATGAGAGAGTCTAACATTCCCCCCCTCAATGATAAATCCAAAAATAAGAACGAGAACCATCTTCCAAGTTCTCATGTTGATCCTCAAAAACATTGCCTGAAAAAACCGCCAAATCTGGATGCTGAACAAACCACAAAATGAAGAGACTGAGTCAGCTGCATGACTGATTCATCTCAGAGGGACGCTTGACAACTCCATCATGTGCCAAGCCGCAAAAGGATCCAACTGTCCTTTGCTTGAAAAACAGCATCCGGTGTCCACTGACACAATTTGATGAACGCCCACTGGCGTTTTTGCTAATGATGATCGCCCACTGGCTGAAGATGTCAAAAAACAACTCAATGTTGATTTTGCTATGATGAACGCCCACTGGCGTATTTGCTGATGATGATCACCCACTAGCTGAAGATGTCAAAAAACAACTCAATGTTGCTTTTGCTATGATGAAAGCTGCTCACTGCTGCTTTGGTTGTCGATCGCCCACTGGCGAATTTGCTGATGCTCACTGCTTATGACAAATGCCCACTGGCTGATGAAGATGCCCACTGGCTGCTTCACTGATGTTGTCGAGACTTTCAGTCTGACAACCACTTGTCAATTTCATTGACATTTCCCCCCCTTTGTCAGCTGAAAGGAGAGACAATTTGCTCCAAAATATATTTGAACTCCCCCCCTTCAGGTGTAGGAGAGTTTCACTGTTGTACTCCCTCATTCAAATGCATGAGAGTACCATCATCTGTTCACTGCTGGCTGCACTATGTAAGATTGTAGTCGGTTGTAGAACTGAGACAACCGTTTGACTGTGGATGACCATTCCCAAGGATCAATCCATTCATAATGTATCTTCAATCTGCCTGATTTTTGTTGGTTGCGACATTTTTCTGAGGAATGATTGGGCTTGCCACAATGGCAACAAGGATGGAGATCAAAACATTGATCTTCCATATGACCGGCTCTTTGACAATGAGAGCATTTCGGTTGAACATGAACTTCAGGTTGCATGCAATTTCGTTTGTCTACAACTTTCTCAGAACCTGCTGAGGTGAGTGGTTCAAGAAATCCTGCACTCACAAACTTAATTGGCTTGGAATAATCTGGGATTTGTAAGTTGGTGTCATCAGGGACATATCCTAAGCCACGTCTATTCTTGTTATTTTGAATTTCTTCCCAGGGCTTGATGATGGCTTTGGAAGAAATTTGAATTTTATCATGAACAACTTCGACACTTGAAGTTGTTGGGATGAATGACTTATCATCTGGATGGTTCAAAGACTTGAAAGTATCACTCTTTTCTTGCAATTCATTCCTTTGAAGTTGGGACTCAAGTTGAAGAAACTCAATGGTTTCATGTGTTTGTTGTAGATGCCGTGAAATATCAGCAAGAGTTTCTTTGCTGACGTGCACCATGTCTTCATCGCTGGAGATGATCAAACTGTGAAGAATGTTTAATAACTGAATATGCTGCGCCATCTGAACTTGCTCACTTGAAGTCAGGCTCTCTTGTTGTAGATGTTGTGCTTTGAACTGTTGCACTTGATTTTGTTACTTGGATGACAGGCTCGCTTGCTATGGGACTTGAATGGCACGCTAGCTTGATGACGATCGCGTTTGTGTGAACGCTCACGTGAATGAATAGCCACGCTCGCTTGATGACGAACTCAACTGGTTAGAGTTGAACTTGTTTTGGTTGCTGTGATAGTTCTTTCAAGGAGTTAAAACTCATGGACTCACTTGATTGTGCTTTAAAGGAAGGGTGTCGAACACTGTCGAAAATGCACCCAAAAAGCTTACAATGGTTTTAATGACTCACATAAAACAAGGAATTCACTTGTCTTAATTTGACTAAGTGCTTGACTTCTGATCAAATCAAAACGTGGGTGTCGGTTTCAACCGAGAATGCACCCGTACAATGCAATGTAATTGGAATTTGATTCACAAGTTCTTAAATTTGTTTGCAAGAATGTTGATGTAGACTTTGCTTTGAAATGCTTTAACTTGATTAAGTGAAGTTGCTTGTTGATGTAGAATGTTGATGTTGACAATCTATGATTATGAGTTGTATTTGCACAGATGCAAGTGTCGAGTTCAATTGTCCTTCCTTGACGCTATTCTTTTACAAGTGTTGTGCTTGCTTGCATTGAACTTTATGTGTGTGGTAAATGCGATCATTTATGTGTCACAACTAGACACAAATCATAAGCAACAACATGAAGCCATAAAAACACTCGCCATCACAAATACACATGGTGTACCTAAGATCCCCTTATTCAATTTCGGGCGGATCTAGGACACAATCACCACAAAAAATATGATATCTTTATTAATCACTGAGTACATGCCAAGCTGACAACCCTTTAAAACAAGTCGCCTTCAAAATCTGAATGGATAGTGACACGATCCCTCTCAAAGTAAAACAATACTTTGAATTACAAAAAAATTTCTCTCAAAGAATTCCACTTATCACTTTATCTCTCCAAAAAAAATTGCACCTCTGTTAAAAATTACCTTATTTCTCCATTACAAATAAATAATTTTATCCACTCCTTATCTCTCCTAAAAATCACTCATTTAAAAAATATACCTTTATTATTCCACTCACTTATCACTCAAAATAAAAACACACCTTATCACTCCAATAATTTCTTTTAAACTCCCATTGAATAGAATTTTTATGAAATTCTTCTAAAAAGTGAGTTAAAAAGTGAATGGAGTCACTTTAAAAGAGAACGTGTCTCCTTTAAAAATGTAAGGCACACTTTTAAAACATATTTTTAGAAATTCCATACGGCAGCATATGGTGAAGGTGAAACAAACGACAACTTGCTCGAAGAGAGGATTCTAAACCTTCATTTCTGCTGCGCTAAATCTGATATGTAGAAGACTCCAAAAACATTCAGAAGTATCCACGTGGATTCGAACCTTCGCTTTGGTGTGAAGCGAAATCTGATGCGTAGACTGAAGCGCAAGAAATTGTAATCCCTGTAGTAAGATTTTTCTGTGGAGCAAATTATATGGTGTGATTTTTATGAAACGAATTTGGTAGAGTGGCTTCAAGTGCAAAAGACGCAACAACATTTAGATCTGCCACCGGCATAGCTGAAATGATGGACTCGGCCACAATTTTAAAATTCCCGTACTTCTAGTCGTTTTGGGTTTCGGTAGACTGCGTTGCCGTTATTGTAAATGGCGGAAGATTGAATGTGAAGAATAGCACCAACAGAACTGAAACAAAAATGCAATGGATAATGAAATTGATTTGTAAAATAATTTAACTGTAAATGGCGGAGATTGAACCTTTTTTTTTTTGCAGGCATGCAGGTCAACTGTGACCTTTGTTCCATGACGAAGTCGGTCAGAGGGATACATGGAATTCGTTTGAAATGTTGCCCCTCTCTCTGTTGGATGGGGCTGCGCACACCAAACTTGAGAGATCCAACATCGAAGGTTGATGATTTAAAGCGTAAAATGCAAAAAGAGTGTTCTCATGTACCTGGCCCTCGTCAAATGCATTCTATGCCATTGTCAGGTCCTATGGTTAACTCGTCGATGCCATTACAGCAAACAGATGGCTTATCGACACAATTGAGCCATCCTCGACACACAATTGAGTCGTCTAGGAGTAGATTTCTCCACGGTCTTGCCTCCAAGACAACAAGCAGTAGCAACGGCTGTAGCAGATCCCGCAATGGAATATTTCCAACGAATTCGGTCAATGAAGTAATCATTCCATGAGTGTCTGTCCCAGTTGAAATAATTCACAGCAAAATAATAAAACAATGCGCAGCCAGTGTGCTCATCGACCGTGATGTATCCAGCATTTTGTTTGAAATTTACTTTTGGCTGACCAGGCAGTCTACCAATTAAATCCTTCGCCGAACCTCCACTAATTTGCACAGTTATGCCAACGAATACATACATAATCAAGAACAGCCATCGCTGCAATTTAGTTGCAACTCCTTTTAATATGCACGCATAACAGAACTTCAAGCACAACTAGATGCTAGAAATGAAGAATTTTAATCTCACCAGCTCTGATACCACATGATAAAGAATGAGATTAACTCAGACACATTACATAAAATCACATATAAAAATCAGAGACACAAAATATGGCGCAAAAAGGCTGAAGCCTCATGCTTCTCTCTCATTACACATTACAAAAATAATTGAATATAGTGTTACAAATAAATAGATGAGAGACAGTGTTCTCAAGATAGTGCGTGCTATCTTAGACACCTTTGGTTGAGATAATTTCTCCTTTGGTTGAGATAATTTCTCACCAGACACACCAATATAGGAGTTACCTAAACTAACTCCTATCTTAGAGGAACAACCCAAGAGTTAGGCACAAATTGCTAACTTGGAATATTTAATTAATTAATGGATTTATTATTGTTTTATGAGAGAGTCTAACAATACCTTGGACCAATACCTTGGATCAAAATACCTTGGACTAAATACCTCAGACCAAAACCTTGGTTTTCCAACATGTACACGCTTTCCCTCCTTTGGGAGTGCGTGTATATGTATACACTTCTTTTGTTTAGTTAACCCGCATGTATACACTGCTTGGAAAAAGTGAACCAACGTATACTTCTTAAACCACTCTCTTTCTTCAATCTCAGGAGTCTGATCTGTAAGTTAACTTGTTGCATTGTGAACTATCATATGTCTGAGTTTCCATCAAGGAAAACATCTGTATCATAATGCAAACAATATCCCCCTTTGGACTTGATGGCAACAACAACACCAAGACACTCTCCCCCTTTGAAATCAAGGGAAAAGGGCGGACCAAGATATTCTCCCCTTTTGATATACATTATGTTTTCCATTCTCCCCCTGAGTACATGTTGAATTCTCTGATTAAGCTCCCCCTTTGTACATGCTGATATGCATTAAACCGTCCATGCTCCCCCTGAGCACATGTAGAGTCTGCAAAAATATTTTTCAAAAGAATAATATGACTCTATAACTCAACTAAGTGAGTATGAACTTCCTATCACCAATGACTCATACATACATCAATCTCCCAACCAATTGGGGATATACCAATTTTGACTCATCCACCCAACCAAGTGGGGATATACCAAATGTTTATACATGACTGAAATAGAAATTATTACATCATCCTTCCCATGCATATTGGGATTACAAATTAGGTCTTTTCATGACCTTTACATCAAATGATATACATGACATTTATAACAAGGACCAAAAATCTAAACAAGACCATGATAGTCATCAGCAACTATCATACATCATATATGAACTACACCATCAACATCTTCTAGCAACATCAATATCAACAACCTGTATATGTCCATCATCAAAAGAGTTACCTAAATGAAAACAAATATGTGTATCAAGCAATATAAGCATATTCATGTACCAATATCTTCTAACATAATGCCAACAATGCATTATTATAAGCGTATGCTCCCCCTGAACCTGTGCCAATTGTTCATTTGTCAGATCTGATCATTGCAGATATTAGTAAGAAAAATCAAGGCATCATCATCAACTTTCTAACATCTTATGAGAACCAACACATTTCCACATATCATCAGCAGATTGTAACCATCATCAAACAGAGCAGATAATTGACTGAACCATATCAGACCCCTTTTCCTAAGTCTGTCCCACTACTTTTTCTTCAAACCAACATATACATGACTTCTCTTCATGAAAATTGCGTATGAGATTTAGAACACTGAAGTTTCACACTTTCATCTCCCCCTGAGTTTTTTATGTTTGTACAATTTGCTATGCCACATCTTTCTGACTATACTTCCTTCTTCTTCCAAATCTTCGAGTGTGATGATGTTTTCTCCTTTTGGTATGGTGCCCGAAAGTTGCTCTTCCATTCCTTAGTTAAATGTCCAAACTTGTTACATGCATAACATCTTACATATTGTAATAAAAACAATATCCCTTAAAGTACCTAGAAGCTATTGATCTTTCTGTGTGATGGTCTTGAACCATTCTACTTCTGCATCTCGCTACAACATGTCCAAAATTATGACATATAAAACATTCAACATTATTCATCGGAGGAAATAACAGAATATCACTTCCATAGTTAGGAGTAAAAGATTTTATTTGAAGACTTTCTTTCCTTGGTTGTTGATGGGGTTGACCTCTCATCTCCTTGTTGTGCATTTCAGATTTTGTATTAGAGTTCCTTGCGTCACCTTATGAGCTAGATTCACCTTCAACAGATTCATGAAAACCAAGACTACTTTTGATGGTAGGAGACCTTTGACTACTAAGAATATTATCCAAAATCTTAGTACTGTCTTGAAATCGTAACAGATTATCCTTTTCTTCTAATTTACATTTTAAGATTTTTACCTCAACCTGATATTGCTCTTCCTTTTCCAGATATTGCTTCTTCAAGATTTCTTCAACCTTTCTTCCTTCTTCCACTTGTTGCCTTAATTTGCGAATCTCATTTTCTTGTTCTTCATCTGCTTGAGGTAGTTCTTCATTCTGCTTATTTTCAAGATCTTATTTTAGAGAGAGGATCTTAGCTTCAAGACTTTCATAGTAACTGTATCTATCTTTAAGTCTCTTGATTGTTTTACTCTTTTCATTTACTTCATTTCTTAATGATGTCACTTCATCCTGCAGCTTTTGACATTGATATTCCTTTTCCTCTTACTGCTTCCTTACTTTGTTCCCTTCCTCCAGTTGAGCTTTTAATCTGGTAACTTCTTCTTTGAAGGCACACTCCCTTTTGTTAAATAGATCTTGTTGATCTCTGATTTTATCTGGGAGTTTTGTAACTTCTCCCTCTTTGTTTCTTTCACGATCACTTCCAATATCTTCAATATTGCATGAACAAAGAAAAGTATCACTAGAAGACCAAATTTTTTTTCCTGATACTTCATTTTCTTGTTCATCTCCAAGCTGAGGTGATTCTGCATCTAAATACTTGCTTCCACCCAACGGCCAATTGTCTCTCCTGCTGTCACTGTTCCTTTGAGATGTCTTCCTATTCTGAGGTTCTTTCTTCTTTAGCTTCTTTCCCATTGTTTCTACGGATCTCCTTCAAGCGATCAAGCTTCTGCCAAAGGACCTGCTCTGATACGAATTGTTGGAAACAATACTGAGAGAGACGATGAATCAGTATCAGTCAAATCAATAATTTTTTTTTTCATACTTTGATTTATATACGCTACTTCAATGAAGGTAACTCGCCTGTACACGCAACTGTATTTAATGCAACCAACGTATATCCAACAAACTTATGATTCAGTTAATTCATCATATTGTTTATCTTTAAACAATGCATCAGTACTTCATTAACCATATAAACAATAACCATGTGTAGTAATAACAGAACAAACCATCACACATAAGAAACACATATGAACACCAAGATTTAAGGTGGAAACCCAATGCGGGACAAGAACCACCTGCTGCTGTCTTATTTTAATATAAGAAAAACCTGTTTACAATCTTGTACTGGTGCAGACTCATACCAGTACACAAGCACCCACCTACAAAAGTCTACAACCTTCTCTCGTTATCCAACTTCTATTGGAAGGGAGCTACAACCCTTTAGCTCTTATACTAGCCGATCCATTTACTAGTACGTAGGCGCCGACCTACATAAGGCTCCAACCTTCACTCGTTTTCTAGCTACTACTGAAAGGGATATCCAACCCCCTAGCTCTTGTACTAGCCGATCCATTTACTAGTACGTAGGGGCTGGCCTACATAAGGCTCCTACCTTCACTCGTTTTCCAACTGCTACTGGAAGGGAGCTCCAATCCTCTGGCTCTTGTACTAGCCGATATGTTTACCAGTATGTAGGTGCTGACCTACAGAAGGCTATGACCTTCTCTCTTCCTCCCCAGACCACGTTTCATGAATTTTCACACTGGATACTCTTGAAACACAACACCATAATATGAAGGCCTCGTTTCATCAAATTTTCATACAGGACCCATCAACAACATTAAAGCTCAAAATCAATCACTACTGCAATATAACCATCAAATACATATATATCAACCAATCACTGCAACTTAATCATTAATCTCTGAATCAACCACAACTCAATCACTGCAACTTAATCATCAATCTCTGAATCAACCACAACTCAATCACTGAAAACCCGTCATCACTGAAGCAAATCACAATCAATCAATTTGAAATTTTAGAACACTATCACTAGAACAAAGACACCAGAACACAAAGTAGAACCCAAAACTCTGCAACAACAACCAGATCCAACTGCAACTTCAAATATCATATTTCATAATGTATATGCTGCTTGGATGTGACGAACCAGCGTGTATACATGATTTTACCAAAGAGAACCAGCGTATAGATCTGCAAATACTATCTTAAAAACTTCTTAGATATTCCAGACTTTAGTCATACCCAGATAATAACATTGACATAATAAAACATGCGTTAGTATTCATATCTAGACTATCCATGAACAAACCACATAATGATAATTCATTTCAGGCCTTAAGATCCTGATCCATCATCCATTGTCAACCATATAGGTGCATCCTTAGTTCAGATCAAGAAAAGCATCAGAAACCCGTAACGTGTATATTTGATCTAACACTTCATAAGATATTCAATGATTGCAAACACGGCCTAATGATCTTCTCCTCCTTATATAGTTTTAGGCCTTTCTCAATACCTTGGACCAAAACCACTTAGGACCAATACCTTGGACCAAATACCTAGGGTCAATACCTCGGACCAAATACCTAGGGTCAATACCTCGGACCAAAATACCTTGGACCAAATACCTCAGACCAAAACCTTGGTTTTCCAACATGTATGCGCTTTTCCTCCTATGGGAGTGCGTGTATACATATACGCTTCTTTTTTTCTATTAAACCGCATGTATACGCTGCTTGGACAAAGTGAACCAACGTATACTTCTTAAACCACTCTCTTTCTTCATTCTCCGGAGTCTGATCTGTAAGTTAACCTGTTGCACTGTGAACTATCATATGTGTGAGTTTCCATCAAGGACAACACATGTATCATAATTACAAAACCATCATCATTCAAAACAACAACCTGTCTATCATAATAACGTCATGCTACAACAGAATTGTTAGATCACAGACTATATCAGGTTCTTAGACATATATCATAACAAGTCATCATCATGTCATCAAACATTCATCAGGGGTTAGTGTCATATAAGAATATCTTCATACTTCAAGGATCATAATCATACCATCAAGTTAGGGCATCCAATTCTACCACTTTCCAGATTTACTAAGCTTAAAAAATCTTACCTAGATTAACAAAAGTATCAGTTTTATTGTCACACTTTCATCATGTTTATCAAGAAGAATTAACCATAGAATCAAGTTACCATATAATGTATCTAGTCCGCTTAAGGAAATCCATCATGTCTAAAATGTAAAAAAATTCAAAGTATCAAGAGAACTAATATATCATGTGCCAGAAATCAAAATTAATTTCATATGTATGTGTGAGACATTTATGAAGGTGATGTTCTAGTTGTAATACCTCAGGGATTACCTTACCATCTAATATTGCAACTTACATACCTTGTAGTATTTATATACTTTTGAAACTTGTAGCATAAATTTTTCATAAGAAGTCATATCACTTTGTCAACTTTTCACTAACTCTCCTCTTCTTGCACTAGCTCTCTCCTCTTTCACATTAGATGATCCTCAAGAAGGGTGTACTTTTCACATCTCATCTAGAGGTTAGAAGTATACATATACTCAAATATTCATGCAGGAAGCAACAATCAAATAAAAAGGAATAGTGTCATAAAAAAATAACATAAGTCTAAAAGGTACTAATCTTTAATGAGAGATGCTCATCTCCCTCTTGAACTAGACTTCAAGAGTTAGTATTGTCCATAACAATGCCTTCTTCCATATTTCCATCGAATTTATCAACAACCAAGGTCATCAAACTTGACACAAGGTTAGAACACCTTCACACTGATCACGTTTTAAAACTGTAAAACTCAATTTATCATCTTATCCTAGGTTTCTTCCAAACCCTAACCTTATGTCATCCATCAAACCCTAATAACCAAATTTCCTAGGGTTTCCTTCAAACCCTAGCATTATTTTAGGTGTCCTCAATCTTCTCTTGCTAACATCATTGGTGTCTTCATAGGGGTGATCTCAATGAATTTTATTCAGCCCAACTTTGATTCCATGTTAATTTTCTTATGGCTATATTGTTCTTTGCTTTAGATAATTGCATTTCATTATTTACAAATTAAATTCAACCCATAAAATCATAATGTTATTCAATTTTACCACATTATTTAGCAACATGTTCAATTATATAGAAATAATAATATCATCATCAATGCAATGGAACATAACAAAACAATAGAAGAAAAACATCATACATAGATACACCAGGATTTGTTAGAGACCAGGGAAAAGCCCACTATGGGAAAACCCTTTCAAATTCTTCTTCTTATTAGATTGTCATTGAATGTTTCAACAAAGAGAGAGTACAATGATCCATATCTTCAACCACAAAAATATCTAGAAAAAACAACTAATCAACATCTAGGAGATGAACCCAACAATACTAATAATCAAAACCCTGATTCAGAAGTCCCACAATCAACTATCATAAAATGCTTCAACTACTAAACTCTGTGGTCAACTGACGAAATCTACAGTCAAATGTAAAACTCAAACCCTAGGTCCCAACTGCATGCAGAGAGTGTATGAGCATGCAACTAAAACCCTCCAACTGTACTCTTGAGCCTGCATACATACAGTTGTGACCGAAAACTATTTGTGTCATCCCTGCGGCTGGAAACAAAAACCATAGATCTCACGTTTGAGATTTAGACCTTGCAATATCATACCTATACAATCCCATCTCCACGAACCACCTCAAACCTGTAAGAAGATAAACCAAATAAAGAAGAATGATCATGATGATGTCAAAATGAGGGTCATTTGACTTGTATTTATAACCATCCATAGGTGTCCAATTTCTCTTTTGGGTCGACCTGTCTTCTTGAGCACATGTGGGTTTCAATTCAAAAATAAAATTTCTCTTGTTCAAATTGAGGGCTTCAACAGTAAAAAATGGTCCTCTCCAAAAGAGGAATCTAGTCCTATTGTTGGAATTTGTCACTGAGCTATAAAAAATTAACACTTGGAAAGGGTTTCTTGACATTTTTTTCAAGATAAAATCCCTTAGATACACCTTCATGATCTATTTTCAAATCTGGTACACTTGAAACAATTTTCTTCAAAGTTGACAAGGCTCTATAATGAAGGTGAATATATCTTCTATGCCGAAGCTCACATTGATTGATATAATTATGCACTAAATCTTCGGAAGGCTTCCCTAGGAATTTATACAATCTTCTTTCACGAGACCCAATAACATTAACAAAGTTTATACTAGTCCTTGGCCCACACAAGGAATTTCCCATCGATGAAGGGTATTCTATATCCTCTATCTTCTAAACATGAAATTGAAAGCAAATTCATTTTCAAACCTAGAATATATAGTATGTTGCTTAAGTGAATGTTTTCACCTATTTCTAGCTCAACAAATGTTGTCCCAATTCCTTTGTCTGCATAGTTATTGTTGTCTCCAAGCTCCACCTTTTGAGTCATTTTATTTTTCATCAAACTTGTAAAATGATCATGATTCCTTGTCACATGTCTTGAGTGTAAGCTTTCTATCAACCATATGTTTTTTTCATCTGCAAGAGATCCTACAAGAGTGGAATAGTAGAAGTGATGTTTATCTCCTTCAAATTTGGGTCTCTTGGAATTTTCATCAATTTTTTTTGTGGTAGCATGTTGCTTCCTTCTTCTCTTCCTATCATTGAATATTTCAGGACATTGGTTTTTGAAGTGATCAAACTTATTGCAGTGGAAACATTGAATCTTTGACATGTCTATTTTCTTTTGAAGATTATGTCTTCTATCAAAATCCCTCTTATTTTGAAATCCATAGTTCTTTCTTCCTGCAACTATCTTAGAGCGAGTTGCATATGCTTGAGAATCTTCATCTTCTTGAGATATTGGATTTGTTCCTGTAGACATGAGTTTTGATTCTTCTTGATAACAATATACCCATGATTTTTCCAAACTTGGAGCTTCCTTTCGACTAATTATACCTTATGAAAATGAATCCCATGACTGTGGTAGTCCATTAAGTGTTGAGGACACAAGTTCTCTGTCAGATTTTTTTTTTTTTTATCAATATCTTGTAGTTGATGTATCAGTTGAGAGAACCTCACAAAGTATGAAGCCACTATATTTTTCTTTATGATTCTGATATGAAAAAACACATTTCTCAAGTCATGACTTGGCCAATATTGATGTTGGTATACAAACTAATTAGGGCATCATACATCTTATTTTAAGTTTCAAGCTCTCAAATATATGGAATTAGATGATCCTTTATGGAGTTGACAGTAATGCTCATTGCAGTGATGCCATCCTTCTTGAATTTCTTCTTTCCTGCATCATCTATAGGTTCAGTCATATTCCCTTTCACAATTTCCAAAAGATCTTCCCTGGCAAGAATTAAGTTGATTTTTGTCTTCCAAGCTCTAAATTTAGTATTCCCTTCTAATTTGTTCTCTGATTTCATATTAGAATCCATGGATGCAACTTGATTGTAGATCTAGGGTACTTCAAATTTATCTCAAAGTAGGTCTTCTTCAAGAGTGACCTTTGTGCTCTTTCCTTCACCAAAGCTCTAATACCATCTTGATTTTTCCAATGCAATAGATACAAGCACTTATTTATGAATTATGATAATTACTTCCAATGATGTAGAAGTTATTTAGAACGAACAGATGATCATTAAGCAATTATACATCAAAAATTAGACCAAAAAGATAATAGAGCAATAGAGATAAAATGCATAAAGAGACAACAATATTTTTACTTTGTGAAAACTCACTTGGGGGAAATCCCCAACAAACCTTTTTCTTAGAGAACAAATGTAATAAGATATATATCAATGTCAAATTGACTAGAAAGATGAAAAGCACAAGATGCCTCAATATGCCAAGCCAAAATTCACTAGAGTCAACTCAAGCAACTTCTCCACGGACTCGCATAAGGTCTGCATTAGGGCCAAATTTCTACCTCCTCCTTACCTCAGAATTTCAGACCTACAACCATAATTTACCTCCAAAACTTGGACCTGTAACTTCCACACGTGCGAGGGTTTATTTTTGAATTCGACTTCTTCTTTTACCTTCAACTTGACCTTCTTATCTATCGTGTCCTTTTCTATGATAGATTAGAAATATATATGATGATGAGATGTGAATTTTCTTGGAGTGGAGGTCAAGTGGTCTCTACATATTCACACTAGAAGGGGTCGAAGAGGTGCCTCTAGGGGTAGGTCCAACTTCATCACTGGGAGGCCGACTTGGGAATCTTGTGGTGTCTAAATTAAAATTAAAAATTTTCATTTTCTCGCTCTTGATAAGGCCATCAATAACACACCTTATAATATTTTTCTTTTGAATAGAAATAAATATTTTATTTTCTTGCAAGCATGAGGAACATGCTTCAAGTATTTTTATTTTTTCACAAATATAATTTACATTTTATTATTACAAGTACAAATGAACATTATGAAGACTAACCGTAGCTACAAAATTCAATATATATTAGTGTATCCACATTTGAATTACCACTTAATGTAAGCTTGTGGAAGAAGCTCTTGAGACCTCATCTTGAATCCCAAATTGAATTCATGTGATAAATGTATTTTTTATCCTTGTTGATATGATAATTGGCACATTGTTTAGTATCCATATTTAGTTTCTTCATATCCATTAATATTCTATAGGTTTGGTCATGCTCATCGTAAACACAATGTATAGTTTTTCTTTGTTTCATTGAAAACTATTTTACTAATTTTGATTGGGATAAAAAACACGATTAAGATTAGTAATAACTTGCACAATTGATTAAGTTTATGTATGAACCTACACAAAATGGACCTTGTTAATATGGACAAACCAAAAATTGGGATTACAAATGTAAGGATTATGATCTTTTATTTATTGAAATTTCTGCATCATTAATTTATTACTATGTTCATTCTTATTTCCCTAAATTTATGCATTTTTATCTATCACACTCTTTCCCTTTCTTATTATTCTTTCTAGAAACATTATCATTAGTGTGAAAATTCTGTAAGTGTCCAATAATTGAAAATTCTCCTTACATCTCTTTCCCTCAACCTTAATGCAAACCCAAGAGAAATGAGATGCATCATTTGCATCATTAATGATTAGAGAAACATTTTTGTTTCTTCGATGGGATCCTTATATAAGATGGGGAAGGTAACATAATTAATGTTATCATGAGATCTATTCTATAGGGATTATACTCTAAATCCACCAGGTTATGCATTTTTTGCATGGATGGAGAGATAAAGTGAAAAATCTATGTCCTCACTAAGAACAACATACTTGGTGTTATTAATGATTAATTTCCTATCTATCAATGCTTATATTGATATTAGGAAATACCTAAGTCTTAGACTACATAATAAAACATGGATGGAATCTTACAAGATTTGGATGTGCTTACAAGCATATAAAGCAAGTCTAAGGATATATGCATGGATCCTGTAGTGTTTTGGTAGAATCATCAACCTTCAATAAATACCTCAAGGCATATGAAAATTTATTCTTTTCTAATGATATTTACAATGAACATGACTCCTATGGTTAATCATGATTATAATATGCTTAAGATACTATTCTTCGATGGAGTGCTCAATTATCATATGGATACACACAACAAATCTTCTCTCATATGGATGCAACAAAAATGTTTGATTATAACCTTAGCTCTGATACCACTTTGTAACATAGTATCAGAGCTACCATTTCATCTTGTCTTAAGCCCATCCAAGTCTAGTATTTAACCATGCTATGATAACACTTTGTCACATACCTCAACTAAATTTATCCTAACAACACTTGCAAAAACTTGATTTTCTTCTCACATACATTTTGTCAAACACTTTACCTGTAAACCTTTTTTCAAATACTTTGTATACAACCAAATAAGTAATTTTTTTCTTGTAGACATTATTTCAAACATTTTATATGAAATCAAATATGAAACATTGATTTGACTCCACTTGTAATATAATAATTGAAATATACCACATAATCATACAACTTTTGACTTTTATCTTTGAGGTATTTTATCAAATAGTTTATACGTAAATTGTAATAAAACAACTTTAACACATTTCTTCAAATGATTTTCAAGAAAAATGGCATAGATAAACTACAATAGTACTATCATATAACAATACTAACAGACATCAATATTATCCCTATCCACAAAATGGCATTTCATTGGGAAATTTAATCAAACTGTTTGTATGAAATAAATAATTAAACCATTTAAAACTTTTTAAAAAGCTTTGCATGAAAATTAATATAGAAACTTCCCTAGGGAATATATAATAAATTATAGTAGTCCAAGTTCTGAAAACTAAGGCAAATAATTAGTGGGAATTCTCCTCACCATGGTCCAAGTTTTAACCTCTGTAACCTCCCAGATGAAAGTTGCAAAAAAAAAGCAACATGACATGTTTGATACACGATTTTAGGAACATCCAGGAAGCATGATGCCCTTTGGTCATATATTCTTAAATGTCATGACCCAAGATGTGAAATCTGGACCAAATGATCAATGAGATTTCCCCTCACTATGGTCCAACATTTAGCTTTTGGAACCTCATAGAAGAAATTTATAGTAGGAATTCCAACATGACAACTTTAATGCATAATTTTAGAAGAATCCAAAAAGCCCAAATTCCTTTGATCAAATCTCCTAACATATCATTACCCAAGATATAAAATTTGAATCATATGATCAATGTGATTTTCTCTTACTATGGTTCAAGTTTAGGCTTATGGAACCTCCTAGAAGAAATGTTATAAGAAAAAATTCCAATATGACCTGTTTAAAGAAGAATTTAAGTAACCTATCTTCCTCAATCAGTGTTGTTGCACAATTTATTGCATACAAAAGCTACAATGAAATAGGATAATAGCTACAACCATGATAAATTTGTTGAAGGAAAAATGCATGTACTTATACACCTCCTGAAAAGAGCAATTTAATAATCATGCATAAGAGATATTTATCTTGAGCCAAATATTTTGTAATATGGAACTAAATAAGGGTGAGCCACTCTTTGCCCAACCATAGGATTAGATATGCTACAATATTTCTCATAGTTAGACACCCCTGATCTAGATCTTCACGCCTTGAGGAGAAATTAACTCTGTGTGGAATTTCGCATGCCTAGATTCAGATCATATTATAGCACAAAAGTGAAGGCCACTCTCCTCCACATGCAAGAAAGAATCTCAATGTTCAACCTTTCCATTCATTGACTAAGCCCATAGACATTTACAAATGATAATGTAGGCCTTCACAACATAAGGATATCCTTCTATTATCTATAAAATACCTCAGTCCTCCCTTATGTAATGATCTTTGTGCCACACAAGAACAAGACAAGTCTCAGTCCTCAGAGCCATGCAATCTAAGGAGAAAACACTACTACACATTCAGTTCCTGTTACACAAGTTATCACCAGTTCTCATGCCAATTCAAATTTATGAGGGAGAGAGAGAGAGATGTATGAGAGAGTAATAGAACAGAGAAAAACTAGAAGCTTAAGGACCAAGAATAAGAACCCCTTAATTTCTCCTTCTGATGATCCTCGGTATTGCAACAAGAATGTTGTAACTCCCAAGACTACCAACTTTAATTATCAACCCAGGGTTCGTACAAACTTAAGAGGTATCGGCACTATATGTGCAACATATAAAGTGCCCTTATTTCATTGTCATGATGTAATGGAGTGGATGTAATGAAATCAAATCCTAAATTAATTACATAAATGGAAATGTTATTTTGAAAATAAATTAATCCTAAGAAAGAACAACAATTTTTAACTGAAATCCTAAGAGCATGAATTCAAATAAATATGCCTAATATAATTTTTAAAAAGGCACATCTTAATTGGTGTTTATTCTTCCTAAAGCATGGATTTAGAACCTAGGGGTCATGATTCAACCCTAAGGGACAAAAACCAAGATTTTTGAGAAAATATGGGAAAGTATATACATGTTAGAAGAGTGCTACAGTTACATGCTTCTATGGGAAGTTATAGGATTTTCCATAGCAAGATATAATTCACTGAATGAACAAGAAAATAAAATCCAAATTGTATGGGAGTTTTTTTTATTGAATAGAATGTCTTAGGTCTCCATTCCAGGTGGAAGCACTAAAACATAGTTGAAAATTACTAGTCTAAAATCTAGAAATTCGAAAATTAGTGAGCTAGTTAATCTATCAAATGCCCAACCTAATCAAGTGAAAATGCAATGTGGTAATTGATTTTATTAAATTGAATGTTTTTATGATCTAATTCAAGTGGAATCAATTCAATTGAAGCTTATTAGCATGTTCTAAAAAATAGCAGAAAATTACTACTATTTTCCACAAGGGACTTCCAGAAATTTAGATTTGGGAATAAGCAAACTAATCCAAGTAGTTCAATGATTACTATGACTTTCCAAATTTGTTACAAGGATGAAATCATGCTTGTGATTCTCCAAAATAACTTAATTTAACCATTTAACCCAATCCTATTGATCCTAATTGGATCCTAAACACTCTCTAAGTTTTCATAAAATCGTTCAAATTATGCCAAACAGATTCAAGTCTTAGAAAGATAAATCTATTAGAAGGAATCCTCGTGACAATTGCAATTGTGATCAGCGTGGAGCAACGAGGACCCTCGGTCGAGCGCGCAGACCGTTGGCCCATGGTAACGTGCACTGTCACAAATTGTAAAACCAGAGGCTAATTCAAGAAATGGGGGTGGTTTCTGATACGTGATTAGTGCTTCCCCCTCAGTGAAGGAAAGCCTTGAAGCGCCCGGACCTGAAATGGCTATGAAATGCGGAAAATTAATAAATTCGGTTCCGTGGATTCCACAAAACTAGCAGGATATCAGAAGGCCTCGAGGCGGTAAGCAGTTTTGGCCGAGCCTTGCCCAATGCCACACACTAAGTGACACGCGTCTGGCAGAAGAGAGAGAAAACCACTCACATCGGACGGGTAACCATCGAGCTAATTATCCGTCTGATATGCATGATGACTGTAGGATCTGGGGGGTACAGATCAATGGCAGAGGCGCATCCCGAGGAATTACTGTATTTGACAGATGATAAAGTAAGATTATATGGGATTTGAAGTTCAACATGGATGATTCGTTGGCAGGGACTCGTATTTCACGAGAAATCTTGGAGCAAACGAAAATAATGACCATTCAAATGTGTCCAAGGAACCTGACACACTCACTCGTTGCAAAATTGGTGGCCACCTCCCTGTGAAGCATTACACAATGATGATGACGCAGAAAAAGGGAGTTCGAATGGACAGAGGAAGGAAAACTAGAATGCCGGGAAGCAAAAACGAACCGACAGAAAGCAAACTGGCTTTAAAGCATGAACTGACAGAAGCAGAGAGGGAGACACACGCACAGAGGAGTTAGTTAGACACAAAAGCTAGGAGAAGAGAAAAGAGAGAAGAAGCTGAGCTGACATGAAGGCAACATCGAGCCAAATAGAGCCAGAGAGAGTCAGAGAGTCTGTGCACTCCAAAGAAAGCTTGAGAGGTTCAAGCAAGCTCCTCGGTATAGGCCTGTCATGTATGAGTTTCAAATTGGGCTCATACTGCTGTGACCAGTAGAGGTCAAGTACCAGTAAGGAGAGTTTGTGTAATCAAATCCTAATGATTCATACTTGTTGAGTGAGACTCAAATTGAGCTCACTGTTGTAAAGAAACTCTGCTTTGAAAACATAATAGAGAGGCCACCACTTAAAGTTGGACCAAGAGACATAGCCCAAGATTATTGGGTGAACTCCTTATTAAACTTGTTGTGTTTACATGTTTTCCTGTTATGTTTTCTCTAATTGCCTCAGTGTCTATGTATTTTGCAATCTTATTGATCCATTGCATAAAGTAACATAGGCACATCCATGCACATGAGTCTGTAATACCTTTAATTCTTTGTCCTGGATAAATTCCAGATCAAGTGGTATCAGAGCTCTAGGTTACTAAGGTTAGACAAGTTTGTGCTGGATTCTGTTGTTGAATGCTAACTAGATCAAAGCTTAAATTAGGAGAAGGAGAGTTGGTTGAAACTAACCCTGAAATTGGAAGAGTTTGTCCTAAGAGGAAAATGTCAGAAGAAAATCCCTTGGAATTAGACCCTCAGTTTATGGATAGTTTCATGACCATGAGAGCCATGGTAGAGGAAATGTATTGAGAATTTAAGAAAGGTAGAGCTGAAGATTCATCAAGTTCCAAACAAGATAAAGGAGCAGAAGAATCTCTCCTCCATGACCACTCTAAAGGCAAGGGGAAAGAAGAAAAACTTCCCACACCTCCTCCTAGCCCTGAAAACAAAAATAAAACATCTTTGATTAAATTAGATGTTAAATTTGATTTAATGATCTATGATGGAGAGTTGAATGTAGAAAAGGTGGATAATCGGATTAGACAAATTGATGTTTATTGCAGAGTGCAGAGCATCGATTCAGACAAGAGTAAGATTCAGCTAGCTAGCCTACACCTTGGAGGCACTGCCTTGGTATGGTGGGAAGGCAAGACACAAGCTGACATGAAGAAGCATGTTAAGATTCTTTCTGTCTGGAGTGACTTTGTTTCTGCAATTAAAAAGCAATTCTATCCACTAGCCTATATGCAGCAAGCCATGATGAGCTGGCAAACTCTTCGCCAATTGAAAGGGAAAAGTGTACAAAGTTACACTCAAGAATTTAAGAAAAGAGCTTTGATTCTAGGAATTTCTTTAGACTCACCTGAAAATCTGCTGAAGTATATAGGTGGTCTACACAGCTACTTGAGACACACAATTCTCATGTTTAATCTCACTAGCATAGATGAGGTATCTGTTCAAGCTACACATCTAGATGGTAGAGGAAAGAATGTGAACCCAGAAGTTAGGGGATCATCAAAACCCACTGCAAGCAAAAGCAAGGAAAAGAGAAAACAGAAATGGAAAGAGAGGAAGGTCAATACTGTACAAAAGACCAAATCTTCATGCACTCACTATAAAAAGGATGGGCATGATGATGAACACTGCTGGATTCTGCATCCAGAGCTGAAACCCAAGAAGTTCAAGGGCAAGAAGAAGAAGACTACTGTAGCTATTCAAAAGGATTTGGGGTCAGACTTAGGAGACGAAACAAAAATCACAGCCATAGGTATAAAAGGTAAAAATTCTAAAGCATCTACTAGTAATTCTGCACAATCTACTGATAATGAAGAAAATGAGAGGAAAAGACATGAGCTTTTTCATATTAGAGTTGTTTCCAAGCATCAAAAGATTGATACTTTGTTTGATAGTGGCTCACAAGTAAATTTAATTTCTGAAGCAATTGTAAAGAAGTTGGGACTACTAACCACACCTCACAAAAATCCATATCCATTAGGTTGGTTATGTGATAAAGCACAGCTACAAGTGACTAGACAATGTAAGCTTATGTTTTCTTTTGGGTCAACATTTGTAGATGAGGTTGAGTTAGATATAGTTCCCTTGGATATATGTGGAATTGTTTTAGGAAGTCCTTACTTGTATGATAGAAAATATATTTTCTGTAGAGCTGAGAAAAAGTATCAACTCATTAAAGATGGAATCGAATATATTGTAAGAGCTCATAAACTCAAGAATAATTATACTCTCATAAACTCAGGGAAGATGAAAGGAATTGTAAATTCATGCAAACAATTTTTCCTGATGGTTGTAAAGGAAAAGAAACCTGATAAAACCAATGTATTTGAGGGCTGTGATGCTAAACAACAAGCTGATTTAGAAAAGGTTGTTTCAGAATATGATATAATGTTTCAAGAACCTAAAGGTCTGCCACCCAAAATGGAAATAGTACATGATATTAATTTGTTGCAAGATGCTCCATTGCCTAACATCAGAATGTACATGTTGTTCGCTTTAGAGAATGCAGAAATCAAGAAGCAGGTACAGTAGCTGCTCGAGAAGGGGTTCATCAGACCTAGCACATCACCATGTGGGTCTCTAATTGTCTTGGTGAGAAATAAATATGACTCATGAAGAATGTGCATTGATTACCGAGCACTGAATAAGATAATGATAAAAAATTGTTATCTCTTTCCTCGCATAGATGATCTATTGGATCAATTAAAGGAAGCTGTTTATTTTTCCAAGTTGGACTTGCATAGTGGCTACCATCAGGTCAGAGTTTCAGAGAAAGATGCATGGAAGACTGCTTTCAAAACAAAGCAAGATTGTATGAGTGGTTGGTTATGCCTTTTGGCTTAACTAATGCTCCTGCTACTTTCATGAGAGTAATGAATGATGTACTCAAACATTTTCTTGATGATTTTGTCATTGTATATTTGGATGAAATTCTTATATTTAGTAAAACACGGGAAGAACATTTAAAGCATGTTAAGTAGACTCTAGATGTTTTGAAAAAAGAAAATATTTATTTTAAGCTCTTGAAATGTGAATTTGGCAAAACATCTTTGAATTATTTGGGTCATATTTGTTGGCATTATGATACAAGTGTTGTCCTTGATGGCAACTCACTCAGAGACAGGTACAAGTGATGGCAACTTGATCAGAGGACAGATCTCAGTACAGCAGGACAAGAAAGCGATATACGCAGGTTCAGTAAGGAAAATCAGCGTGTACACGCAGGTTGGCTTCAGGAAAAGCGCGTACATGTGAAAACATACCTTTGGTCCATGGCGGTTAGTCCTTGGAAGTTGTGCCTATGGTTTCGGACCATGGTGTCTCGACGGACGTGTCGATCCCTAGCATTGAGTTGATGGTATTGGATTTCTATGGTTTTGGCCCTTGGTATTGAGCAAGGCCTAAAGCTATATAAGGAGAAAGATCATTAGGCCAATGAGCAAGTGTGTGTGAGTGATGAAGATCTGAGGAAGTGTGAGATCCAAGTGCTGGTTATGGGTTGGTGATCTGAACCAAGGTTTCACTCATGTGGAGTATGATGAATGATGGAACGAGATCTCAAGGCTTGGAATGATTATCTTCATATGGTTTGACTGTGGATAGACTAGATCTACTGACGCATGTTTATTATTATGATCTGGGTATGTTTTGATGTCTGATATAGCTGCAGAGTTATAAGTTAGAATTTGCAGATCTGTACGCGGGTTGGTTTTAGTAAAAGAGCGTATACACGCAGGTTGGGTTCATCCAAGTAGCGTATACAATGTGAAGTATGATATTTGAAGATGAAGTTGGATCTGGCTGTTGTTATGTTGTCTGGTTGTTGTTGACAGGGTTACAGTGATTCAGAATTGGGTGTTTCATTGATTGATGATGCAGGTTGTACTACAATGGTGATTGACTTATGGATCCAGTATGAAAATGTATGAAATGTGGTCCCGGGAAGATCGTAGGCCGGCACCTACGTACTGGTAAACATATCAGCCAGTACAAGAGCCAGGGGGTTGTAGCTCCCTTCCAGGAGCAGCTGGAAAACGAGCGAAGGTTGTAGCCTTCTGTAGGGTTGGCACCTACGTACTAGTAAATGGATCGGCTAGTACAAGAACTATGAGGGTTGTGGCCCTCTGCAGGTTGTAGCCTGCGTGCTGGTAAATGACTGCACCAGTGCATTGTAAAAGAAGTTTCTTATTAAAGAAGAAAGAGACGAATTGCAGCAGGTGGTTTTCACCCACATTGGGTTTCCACCTTATATCATGGTGTTCATGTGTGTGGTTCTTGTGTGATGTTCTGTTCTGTTATTCTGCACCTGTTTACTGTTAATATGCTTAATAATGATCTGATGCATTTACTGAAGATTAATCTAACTGAATTATAAGATCTCTGGATATACGCGTGTTTCATTAGACACAGTAGCGTGTACACGCGGGTTCACTTAACTGAAGTAGCGTATATGTTTCTGAGCATGAAATTGGAAAAGTTTGATTGATCTGATAATACTGATTCACCCCCCCTCTCAGTATTATTTCCAACAATTGGTATCAGAGCAGGTCCTTCAGAGAAGCTTGATCGCTTGAAGGAGATTCGTAGAACAATGGGGAAGAAAGCACGTTAGAAGAAGAAGACAGCTCAAAGGAACAATGACAACCTGCCGTTGAGTGGAAGTAAGAATTCAGATCCTGAATCACCTCAGAATGAAGATGGACAAACAAATGAAGCATCAGATCAAACCATAGATCAGCAAGATCTACCTAGCAAAAAGGAGAATGCCCTCAAAGAAGAAATCATCAAATTAGAAGATCTGTTGGAATGTGCCTCCAGAACTCGACAAATGCTGCTAGCCCTGAATAAAGAGCAAGAAAACGAGATCCTCAAACTAAGGCATCAGTTGGATGAAGGAAGGAAAGCTGAAGAGACCTTGAAGAAGCAATGTCTAGACAAAGAAGAACAACATCAAGTTGAGGTAAATATCTTGAAAAGTAAATTAGAAGAAAAGGATAAACTATTACGATTTCAAGATAGTACTAAGATCTTGGATGATATTCTTAGTAGTCAAAGGTCCCCTGCTATCAAAACTGGTCTTGGTTTTCATGAGTCTATTGAAGGTGAATCTGGTTCACAAAGTGAGACAAGAATCTCTAATGCAAAATCTGAAAGGCTCTACAAGGAAATGAAAGGTCAACCTCATCAACAATCAAGGAAAGAGACTCCTCAAAGAAAATATTTTACTCCTCCCATGAATAATGTTGAATGTTATGTATGTCATAATCTTGGACATGTTGCAGCCATATGTAGAAGAAGAAGGTTTCAAGACCATCATGCAGAAAGATCATCACATTCAAGGTACTTTAATGGATATTGCTTTTCTTGCAATATGTTTGGCCACAAAGCTGCTGATTGCTATAGGAGGAATATGAAACATGTAAGATGCTATGCATGTAACAAGTTTGGACATAGAGCAAAGGATTGCAGAAACAAAGCTCATGATAAGAAGAAATCATCAACATGCCTGAAGATATGGAAGAAGAAGGAAGTTCAGTCAGAAAGATGTGGCACAGCACAGGGTATTCAGCACAGCACAGACATAACAGACTCAGGGGGAGCTGAAGGCATAGAACTTCAGTGTTCTAATTCTCATACGCAAGTTTCATGAAGCAAATACGCGTATATACGCGAGTTTCACACTGCAAAGTCGCGTATATGTCAGTTTGTGAAAAAGCAGTGGGGACAGACTCAGAAAAGGGGTCTGATATGATCCAGTCCAGTATATGTTCTATTGGTTAACAGTTACAGTCTGCTGAGGATGTCTGGAAATGTCTTGATACTTATGGCACAGGCTCAGGGGGAGCATATACTTCAAATAATGCATTGTTGGCATTATGGTTAGAAGTTGTTGATAAAGTCTATGAAGCTAAATGATACATCTTGCTGTTTGATCAAAGGAATGGTATTGCAGGCTGATGCTTATGGTACAGATCATGATGCTGCTGGTGGCCTTCATAAGTCTTGGTCTAGATATTTCATCTCTATGTCATGTATCTCTTTTATGATGTCAAGGTCATGTAACGACCTATGTTGGTTTCCCCACTATGCCTGGGATGAATGATGTAATGTTCATGTCTTATCATGAGTAAACTCTTAATGTATCTCCACATGGTTAGGTGGATGAGTCAATATTGGTATATCCCCACTAGGTTGGGTGATGAATGTATGTATTGAGTCTTTTGGTGATAGGAAGGTCTTCTATGATGTATAAGTCCTTGTTCTTCTTGAAGAACATCTTTTGAAGATCTTGCCTACAGTCAAGGGGAGCATGAACAACACAATTCAGCAAGAGCAGGATGGATAGATTGGTACACTTTGGCATACACAAAGGGGGAGCACATTTGGAGATTGCAGCAGGTACTCAGGGGGAGTATGGACAGCAGAAGGTATACCAAAGAAGAGAATATCTTGGTTCGCCCTTTGCCCTTGATGTCAAAGGGGGAGAGTGACTTGGTGTGGTGGTTGCCATCAAGTCCAAAGGGGGAGATTGTTGGCATTATGATACAAGTGTTGTCCTTGATGGCAACTCACTCAGAGACAGGTACAAGTGATGGCAACTTGATCAGAGGACAGATCTCAGTACAGCAGGACAAGAAAGCGATATACGCAGGTTCAGTAAGGAAAATCAGCGTGTACACGCAGGTTGGCTTCAGGAAAAGCGCGTACATGTGAAAACGTACCTTTGGTCCATGGCGGTTAGTCCTTGGAAGTTGTGCCTATGGTTTCGGACCATGGTGTCTCGACGGACGTGTCGATCCCTAGCATTGAGTTGATGGTATTGGATTTCTATGGTTTTGGCCCTTGGTATTGAGCAAGGCCTAAAGCTATATAAGGAGAAAGATCATTAGGCCAATGAGCAAGAGTGTGTGAGTGATGAAGATCTGAGGAAGTGTGAGATCCAAGTGCTGGTTATGGGTTGGTGATCTGAACCAAGGTTTCACTCATGTGGAGGATGATGAATGATGGAACGAGATCTCAAGGCTTGGAATGATTATCTTCATATGGTTTGACTGTGGATAGACTAGATCTACTGATGCATGTTTATTATTATGATCTGGGTATGTTTTGATGTCTGATATAGCTGCAGGGTTATAAGTTAGAATTTGCAGATCTGTACGCGGGTTGGTTTTAGTAAAAGAGCGTATACACGCAGGTTGGGTTCATCCAAGTAGCGTATACAATGTGAAGTAAGATATTTGAAGATGAAGTTGGATCTGGCTGTTGTTATGTTGTCTGGTTGTTGTTGACAGGGTTACAGTGATTCAGAATTGGGTGTTTCAGTGATTGATGATGCAGGTTGTACTACAATGGTGATTGACTTATGGATCCAGTATGAAAATGTATGAAACATGGTCCCGGGAAGATCGTAGGCCGGCACCTACGTACTGGTAAACATATCAGCCAGTACAAGAGCCAGGGGGTTGTAGCTCCCTTCCAGGAGCAGCTGGAAAACGAGCGAAGGTTGTAGCCTTCTGTAGGGTTGGCACCTACGTAATAGTAAATGGATCGGCTAGTACAAGAACTATGAGGGTTGTGGCCCTCTGCAGGTTGTAGCCTGCGTGCTGGTAAATGACTGCACCAGTGCATTGTAAAAGAAGTTTCTTATTAAAGAAGAAAGAGACGAATTGCAGCAGGTGGTTTTCACCCACATTGGGTTTCCACCTTATATCATGGTGTTCATGTGTGTGGCTCTTGTGTGATGTTCTGTTATGTTATTCTGCACCTGTTTACTGTTAATATGCTTAATAATGATCTGATGCATTTACTGAAGATTAATCTAACTGAATTATAAGATCTCTGGATATACGCGTGTTTCATTAGACACAGTAGCGTGTACACGCGGGTTCACTTAACTGAAGTAGCGTATATGTTTCTGAGCATGAAATTGGAAAAGTTTGATTGATCTGATAATACTGATTCACCCCCCCTCTCAGTATTATTTCCAACAATATTGTAGGGGGTGGTGAATTGAAGATAGATACCTCTAAGGTTGCAGTCATTGTAAACTGGTCTAAACCCAAATCTGCTACGGAAGTTAGAAGCTTCCTAGGAGCAACAAATATTGGAGAAAGTTTATTTCTAACTTTTCCTTAATTGCATCTCCCTTACATGCTTTAACAAGATTGAAAAAGGTGTTTCAGTGGGGAGGAAAACAACAGAAAGCCTTCGACACCTTTAAAGAAAATATTAGTACAACACCAGTACTAGCACTACTCGATCTTCAAAGACCATTTGAGATCGAAACAGATGCCAGTGACTATGCCATGGGAGTAGTGTTGATGCAGCACCGCAAACCCATATGTTATCATTCTGAGACATTTAATTATGTAGTAGTTAATTATCCCACATATGATAAAGAATTGTATGCACTAGTACACAGTGTGAAAAAGTGGAAACATTACTTAATGGGAAAAGAGACAGTTATACACACTTATCATCAACCACTTCAATATTTACACTCCCAAACTAAGTTGCAACAATCAAGACACTATAGGTGGATGGGTTTTCTACAACAGTTTCATCTTGTCATTAAAGGGCATACACAATAAAGTTGCAGATATGTTGTCCAGACCAATCATAAATGCATCCACTATACTTAAGCATAATTCAGTATTGCATGAAAGCTACATTGAACAATATGCTCAAGATATATATTTTAAAGATGTATATGCAACTTTCTATCATGGAAAACAAGTAGAAGAATTGGATTATCATGTTAAGGACCAAATCTTGTATCATTTGGGAAAGTTATGCATTCCTCAAACTGAAAGAGTAAAGATAATTCAAGAGGCACACACTTCTCTAATATCAGGTCACTTTGGTGTAAGTAAAACAGTTGCACAGCTGCAAAGATTTTGTTATTGGCCAAAAATGAATGAGACAATTTCTAGATATGTAAGAGGGTGTACCATGTGTGCTAAAAGTAATCCCAACAATAGAAAACTAGGCTTGTACACTCCACTACCAGTTCCTTCTCATCCTTGGGAAAGTGTTTCCATGGAATTTGTTGGAGGATTGCCTAAATCTAGGAAAGGTCATTACTATTTATATGTTGTTGTGGATAGGTTCAACAAAATGTGTATTTTAATACCTTGTAACAAATAGATTACAACTGAACAAACTGCAAAGTTGTTCTTTTAGCATGTATGGGTTCATTTTGGATTACCCACTTCCATTATATCTGATCGAGATACCTGTTTTGTTGGGAAATTTTGGTCAAGTCTGTGGGAATTGATGGACACCAAACTGAAGAAAAGCACAACTTTTCATCCGCAAACAGATGGCCAAACAGAAGTGGTCAACATGACAGTGATCTAGTTGCTTAGAGGCTATTGCAGCAAGCATCCCAAGATTTGGGATGAACATTTATGTTATGTGCAGCATGCTTACAACTGAGCTAAACATTCTTCTACACAGAGATCTCCTTTTGAGACCTGTTTTGGTTTCACACCAAGGTCTCCCTTGGATTTTTTCTTTGGTAAAGACATAGCAGTTGATGGACACAGTGATGAGGACAAGGCAACCAAGTTCGTCGAACAAATCTAAGAGATTCACCAGGCAGTACAGGAACAACTGGAAAATAGCTAAGCCAATTACAAGGAAATCCATGAAAAGCATCAGATGGAGCATAGTTTCCAAGTTGGTGATCAAGTCTAGCTGTATATCAACAAAGACCGAATGCAAAGTGAAGGTAAGAAGATGAAGCCAATAAGGTATGGACCTTTCAAAATACTTGAGAAAATTGGTGAGAATGCTTTTCGCCTTGATTTACCAGCTTACATGCACATCTAATCAGTTGTTAATGCAAATAGTTTGAGACTATTTGAACCTTCATTGATTGAAGATCCCAAAGAGCAGAGTCAGTTGCCTTCTATTGATGATCTGTTATCTAAATATCTTAACGAATTGCAGGAAGATACAGTTCTGGACAAGAATTCGAGAACTACGTGTAGAGGGGTTGTCGAGTACCTGAGAATTGGACTCAAAGGTTCAAAGCCAAGCAATGCGAAATGGATAGAAATTGGGCAAGTGAGGAATCAGTACACTCACTTGATTGATGCTTAAAAATAAACTTTTGGTGGTCCAAAATCTTTTTCAGTGGGAAGGCCGTGATCCAAATTGGATCCTAAACACTCTCTAAGTTTTCATAAACTCGTTCAAATTATGCCAAACAGATTCAAGTCTTAGAAAGATCAAGCTATCAAAAGGAATCCTTGTGACAGTTTCAATTGTGACCAGCGTGGAGCAACGAGGACCCTCGGTCAGCACGCAGAATGTTGGCCCATGGTAACGCGCGTTGGAACAAATTTCAAAACCAGAGGCTAATTCCAGAAACGGGGGTGGTTTTTGATACGTGATTAGCGCTTCCCCCTCAGTGAAGGAAAGCCCTGAAGTTCCCAGACCCGAAATGGCTATGAAATGTGGAAAAGTAATAAATTCGGTTCATTGGATTCCACAAAACCGACAGGATTTCGGAATGCCTCGAGGTTGTAAGCAGTTTTGGCCGAGCCCCGCCTGATGCCACACACTGGGTGACATGATTCTGATGGAAGAGAGAGAAAACCGCTCACATCGGACGGGTAACCGTCGAGCTAATTATCCGCCCGATATGCACGATGACCATAGGATTTGGGGGGTCCATATCAACGGCGGAGGCGTGTCTCGAGGAATGACTGGATTTAACAAATGATAAAGGAAGATTATATGGGATTTGAAGTCCGACGTGGATGATTCATTGGTAGGGATTTGTATTTCGCGGACAATCTTGGAGAAAGTGGAAATAACGACTGTTCAAATGTGTCTAAGGAACCTGACACACTCACCCGTTGCAGAATGGGTGGCCACCTCCCTGTGAAGCATGATACAGTGATGATGATGCAGAACAGGGGAGTTCGAATGGAGAGAGGAAGGAAAACCAAAACACCGGGAAGCAGAAACAAACCGACAGAAAGCAGACTGGCTTTAAAGCGATGAACTAACAGAAGCAGAGAGGGAGACACACACACAAAGAGGAGTTAGTTACACACAGAAGCTAAGAGAAGAGAACAGAGAGATGAAGCCAAGCTGACTTAAAGGCAACATTGAGCCAGAAAAAGCCAGAGAGAGTCAGAGAGTCTATGCACTCTAGAGAAAGATTGATAGGTTTAAGCGAGCTCCTCAACATAGGCCTGTCATTTATGAGTTTTAGAATGGGCTCATACTACTGTGACTAGTAGAGGTCAAGTACCAATAAGGAGAGTCTATGTACTCAAATCCTACTAATTCATATCTGTTGAGTGAGACTCAAATTGACCTCATTGTTGTAAAGAAATGCTGCTTTGAAAACATAATAGAGAGGCCACCACTGAAAGCTGGACCAGGAGACGTAGCCTAGGAGTATTGGGTGAAATCCTTATTAAACTTGTTGTGTTTACATGTTTGCCTATTATTTTTTCTCTAACTGCCTCAGTGTCTATGTATTTTGCAATCTTATCAATCCATTGCATAAAGTAACATAGGCACATCCATGCACATGAGTCTGTAATACCTTTAATTCTTTGTCCTGGATAAATTCCAAATCACCTATAACAATAAATCATCAATACTAAATGCAAAAATAGAAAAAACAAGAACAAAAGATACATGTGAATAAGAAGTGAAAAGAAGAAAGGTAAATTATACAAAAAGGATTTGAGGCTCCTGGGATGGCTAAGCCCAAGGAAACTTAGATTCCTATGAAGGAGACAAAGATTTAGAAGCTGAAAGTGGTACCCAACTTCACTATTTCGATCAATACAATAATGTCCGTGTAAGAAATGAAAGTGGACCTGCAAAAATACAACATTTGTCCAAAAGAAGACTAAGAAAATCCAACCCTTAGAGAAAAATTCAAATTGGTACTTATACAAGATGATGAGGAAGCATTATCCTTGAAAGGGGGAAGCTTTCCCCTACAAAATCCTTCAAATAGCGGATCTGGTTCCCAACACTAGGAATCTGCATTAAATGACAAGGAACACATTCATAGATTTTCTCAATCATTGGAGCTCCATAATTTGTGAAATAATTTCATAATATATTGTTGATTTATTATCCAATATTAATCCTCCTATAGTAGGGAGAAAGTCCCTAAATTATCCCCTCCTCCAAATCTTCATAATCTGCCCAACATTCTCATAATATTCTACAAAAAAAATAATATTAGGCATAAATATGAAATCATCTCTAAAGCTTCTGAATGAACATATTAAAGCTAAAAAACATTACTAAGTGCAGAAGGAGAGGTTTAATATAGCGTTCATGTGCATAAGAAATGTTAGATGGGCTTTAAGTTGTGTCTAATTTCGAGGCCCATTATACCTCACTTCTGAAATTGTTGCTCATCCTCTGAGCAACCTATCCATCCTCCTTTCCCTATTGTTCTTCATGTATGCTAACATGTTTCATGCTTTGTTTTCTAGTCTATTTGATGCTCTTTCTACTGCTCTTGTTTCTACTACATTTTTTTTCCTTTCTCAGTTTTCCAAGGAAGCCCTAATGTAGCTTGAGGCTGCCTCTTTATCTTAGGTGATTCTTCAACTGTAAAGAGTTTTATTTTTGAGGGAAACACCTTGCTTTTTATTCATCTTCTTGGCCACCTGGACCATGTAAATTGACTTCAAACTCAAGTGCAATCCCATCATCATACCCCCTTACCTTTTGTTTGGACCCTTTCCATTTCCTTTGAATATTTCCTTGCTTCCCAAGGCTCTAGCAGTTGTTCTAGGCAAAATTTTCCTTCCTGTAGCACTCTGTTAGCTTCCTGTAGCAGTTTCTCGGCCTTCCTATAGTGCTACAAGATCTTCCTTTAGCAATTACAGTCTTTCTGAAGCAATCTAGAGAGGGGATGGAATTTGATTTGGGAACTACTGGGATGATGGAGAGTGGTGAGTACATGAGCTGCACACAACCTGAATCCTGTAGAAACTGAATTTTTCATTCCAAGAGGTGGTGGGTCCACCTTTTGTTTTTTTTTTTTTTTAATTTTTTTAGTTGATTTTTCCATTACTTTTTTTTTCAACTTTTCTCTATTTTTTCATTGCATGAAAAATAAACTCAAAGTGCTTTGAGTTAATTGAGTTGACCCTCACCTATCCCTTCACACTCCTTGTATTCCATCATGAATAAATGATTACATCCCACTTTCTCAAGTCCTCTTCACTTTTGTCTTGTCCTCTCCCCCATGTGCAGGTGTCTTGGTGGGAAAGTGAAGTTAATTGTGAGGTAAGGCCAAGTCTTCTTTGCTGCTAAGTTTGGCTATAAAAAAACCTTTTCCTTCATACGCATACAACCTTTTTGGAGCTAAAATAAGTCTGTAGGATAATTTTTTAGGATTTCATACCTGGGCCTTACCCTTGATGCATTTTTGTAGGTGATATTGAGGTTGCTGATATGATTGTTGAAGCTGCATTTGGTGGTTCTAAAGCTACTAGTGATGATCCTTTGGTGGTTTCATGATACTTCTCAAAAATGGTAATGGCTAATCTGTTCAGTTCTTGAGGTGTCATCTTGTTATGTTTTTTTCTCCACACATTGGCTTTGCTCTAGAATTTTTCTCTTGAAATGTGCTTGGCTGATCGAAGTTGTCACTGTAGGTCTTCTTGATGGTGGATCAAGCTGTTGTTGTTTAAGATGATCATTGACCCTGTAGTAGCCCTGTAGAATTTTTGTGGCTTCCCAAGATTGAGGAGATGATCCATCAATGCTTCATGTTGGTCAATTCTTCATTCTGGTGCTTCTAAGTGGTTTTGATTGTGGTTCTAGAGGGCTTGTGTAGACTGTTACAACATTGTGTGTCTTACTGTAGCAAACAAATAAACCCTCCTAGGATCATTATTTCCTTCAGGTGATACCATTAAAAATATTGATAATTCATGAGTAATATTTTGACAAGGATCAAAGGCCTTTTTTGTGGTGGAAGGGATGGAAGAATGGGTGAAAATGAATATTTTTCATGGACAGGGATGAAAATGAGACTGGAGAAGAGGTCAAGTGGTGTGGAAAATGAATGATGAGGCTATGGTGGACCTATCTCAACCTTCCCTAAAGAAAACATGACCTTTTGACCCCTTTCTCCAATTGGATTGCCTCCTATAGCTTCTTCTTGACCATCCTGTAGCAATTCAGAACTTCCTGTAGCATTTCAGGACAACCTTTTTTAGCAAAATTATTTTATGCATATTATCAAATGGTAGAATATGTTGACATGAAATTTGGTGAGCATGTTTCCATCATCCCTATGCATATACCCATTAAAAATATTGGCCAATGGATGCATGAATCTCGAGAAAAGTAAAAAATGGTTGTAGGTGATGAATGTCAATTTCTAGAAAAGTGTGCACTGGAATTTTCTGAAATTAGTTGAGCATGTTACCATCATCCATATGCATATCCCCATGATACAACTCGGCGAGTGGATGCATGAATATTGAGAAAAATTAGAAATGGTTGTAGGTGATGGAGGTCGATTTCTTGAAAAGTGTGCACCAAAATTTGCTGAAATGGATTGGGCATGTTACCATCATCCATGTGCATCTCCCCCTGAAGCACATTGGAAAATGGATGCAATATTTTTAATATATGATAAAAATAAATTTATGCTTTGTGTGTTTTGGCTTCCTGTAGCAAAATAGAGCCTTCCTGTAGCATTTTAGGAGAACAAGGAAAATGAATGGAAACATCTTGGGAATGATGGGTGGATGGTGGAAATAGATGAGAGTGATGGATTGGCATGGAATTGGTCCTTATAGAGCATCTGAGAAAAGGAGGAGAAAGTCCGAGTTTGACTTCCTTGGACTAGAATTTTGACGAACATTTTATTTTTGTGCTAAAGTGTTCTTGTTGCTTGCAAAGGTTGGAGAACATCTTCATTCATGAGAGAGAGATATATTGAGTAAATGTTTTTTTTTTCATTTTTTTTTTCTCTTTTCTTAGGCCTACTAGCTTCCTCAATGAGGTTTTCAACTAGTAGGTCTACCTAGGCACCTCAAAGGAGGTTTTCACCTAGGATCTTTTCTTTTTTCTCTTTTTTTTCCAACCCATTGATCGCCTCATGGACGTTTTCAATCAATGAGCCTATCTCAGGTACCTCAAATGAGGTTTTCACCTGAGATTTTATTTTTTCTCTTATTTTTCATTTTTTTTTTCTCTATCCTACTCTACTTGAAAAAACAAAATCATTTTCATGTGTAGGAATACTTCCAATGGAGCCACTTGCATAACAGGATGACAGATGAAATCATGTGTAGGCTCAAAACATACTCTTTGACATGTACCTGAATGTGAGATACCAACTTCTTTGACTGAGATGAGATAAAAAATTATTGAAGAAGAGTGTGTTGCTGCAACTTAACAATTTTCTGGAACCATATTTCAATATAGTTGTGATGCCCCTAGTCCACTTGCTGATTTGGATCGTCTTGAATGTCTTCTTATTCCATGAAATTCATATCTTCTTCTTTTTTATTATTATTATCTTGAACACATAGAAGATATAATGGTGAACATGATGTAGCTTTCTCAATCTCTGATTCTGATGTCTACTCTTCATCAAGTGCAACCCATGATTCTTTGGTCTTCTCATTTGAATCTTCTTTTTCTATATGTTTTCCTTCAATGAAATCAAGAGAATCTCTTTTTTGTAATACTTTTCCTGAGCTAATATGAATACCATTTAGATCAAGAGGAGATATTTGGAAGTGTTGTATCTCAACATTGTAAGTGGGTTGAGCTACTTCCTTGTGTGGGTTTGGAAATGGTGGTATATGTAGTTGAGTGGGAGTGGATGTTTGAGATGGATGTGGTTGGGGTTTTGGTGGAGGTGGAGGTGGATGGTAGGGATAACATGGGGTTGGGTATGGGGGATATTGAGGAAAATATTTAGGATATTGTGGATTTCTCTCATAAGCTCCCTTCTAACCTTGTTTCCAAGATTGGTTTTGGGGATGAGATGACCAAAGTTTCCAAGGAAAGTTTGTGTTCCAATTACTTTGAGATGGATGTGCATAACCTTGAAATTGTAAATCAGGCTCTTGCATCATACTAGGTTGACTAGGCTACCATGGTCCTCCTGGAGCTACATAACATAGCTTCTTTGGTGATTGACTTGATCCATTGTCCTCTTGGTAAAATTCCTTCAACCTTGGTAATGATGGGCAATATTTAACAACATGTGATTCTGCATGGACAACACAAATATCAACATCTTCTTTTTCCTCATCTTGCATTCTTAAAATTTCTACTTGTTTTCCTAGATTTATAATAATTTATGTTTTAATGTTATCAAACAAATTTCCAAGTTTGGCTTGACTTACCGATCTTGATGTTGATTTACTTACTCTTGCCCTTACTCTTGATATGTGTTTGCATGTTTCACAAATTTCTTTAAATGATAATTGGTATACATCACCTCTACTCATGAGATCAAGGAGATCAATCCACTCATCCCTAATTGTTCTAAGTAAGAGGGTTTTTAGTGTATCCAATCCTAAATGATGTAATTTTTCCCTCTTAACATTATACATGAACCTATCTATTAGATCCTCAAGGTCTTCATCTTCTTTTTGATTCATTTTAAATATTTCTTCTTTAAGATCAAGATCTTTATATTTTTCTAGAAATATCTTTTTTCATATCATTCCATGATCTTATTTAATTATTCCCTAAACCCATGAACCATTTAAGAGCTCTATCCTTCAATGTTGCCAGAAAGAATGTCAACTTTTACATGTTTAATAAGTAACAATAATATCTACAAATAATTTCAAATTCAAAGAGAACGGTTTCCAGATCCTCTGAGCTTATACCATGGAAGTTTGGAAGAAGAGATGAAGGGATGTTCTTCATGTTCACACTAACATCAATATCTTGAATGGGAAATCCAAGAGGATAATCTTCATTGTTATCATCTCCATCCATTTTTTCTATCCTATAAGCTACCTCTTTTTATTCCACTTGCAAAAGTGGATGGTGGTGTGGCTCTTACTTCACCACGTGATCAAATGGAGAGGGGGGTTGGTGTTGGGGAAGTATTTTTATTTATTTTTTGAATAAGAATTCTAATGCAATGAAATTTTCTATTTTTAAAATGAAATATACCTAATGCAAATCTTTTTTGTTTTTGCAGAAAGTAAAAGAAATGAATCAACTAGGGAAGAAAATAGTTCATGCTTTGAAACCTCCCCAGCAATGGCACTAAAATGTGATGAGCCTCAGTATTGCGACAATAATGTTGCAACTCCCATAGCTACCAACTTTAATTATCAACTTGGGGTTCGTACAAACTTAAGAAGTATCGACACTATATGTGCAACATACACTGTGTCCTTCTTTCACTGACATGATGTAATGAAGTGAATGTAATGAAATAAAATCCTAAATTAATTGCACAAATGGAAATGTTACTTTGAAAATAAATTAATCCTAAGCAAGAACAACAATTTGTAATTAAAATCTTAAGAGCATGAATTCAAATAAAGAGGCCTAATCTACTTTTTAAAAATGCATGTCCTAATTGGTGTTTATTTTTCTTCAATCATGGATTTAGAGCCTAGGGGTCATGGTTCAACCATAAGGGACAAAAACCAAGCTTTTTGAGCAAAAAAGGGGAAGTATATACATGCTATAAGAGTGCTATAGGAAGTTACAGGTGCTGTTATAGGAAGTTACAAGCTGCTACAGGAAGTTGCGGGATTTGCTACAGGAAGATATAATTCACTGAATGACCAAGAAAATAAAATCCAAATTGGATGGGAATTTTTTTATTATTAAATAGGATTACTTAGGTCTCCATTCCAAGTCGAAGCACTAAAAAATACCCCTGTTAACAAATGCAAAAATATAGCAGAAAAATACTAGTCTAAAATATAGCAATTTGAGAAGTAGTGAGCTAGTTAATCTATCAAATGCCTAACCTAATAAAGTGAAAATGCAATGAGGTGAATTTTTTTATTAACTTGAATTATTTCATGATCTAATTCAATTGGAATAATATCAATTGAATCTCATTAGCAAGTTCAAATAAATAGCAGAAAATTACTATTATTTGCCACAAGGGACTTCTAGAAATTTACATTTAGGAATAAGTAAACTAATCCAAGTAGATAAATTGTTACTATGACCTTAAAAATATGCTCCAAGGATGAAACAAATTCTTGTGATCCTGCAAAAGGACTTACATCAACCATTTAACCCAATCCTACAACAGAAAATCATGAATACTAAACACATAAATAGAAAAAAAAACAAGAACAAGAGATGCATGTGAATAAGAAGTGAAAGGAAGAAAGGTAAATTATAAAAAAGAGCTCTAAGGCTCCTGGGATGGGCAAGCCCAAGGAATCTCAGATTTCTATGAAGGAGACTAAGATTTAGAAGCTGAAAATGGTATCCAACTTCATTATTTCCATTAATACAATTACATCCCTGTAAGAAATGAAAGTGGAGCTACAAAAATACATTTTTTCTCCATAAGAAGACTAAGAAAACCCAACTCCTAGAGGAAAATCTGAATTGGTACTTATACAAGATGATGATGAAGCATTCTCCTTGAAAGCAGGAAGCTTTCCCCTCCAAAATCCCTCAAATAGTGGACTTGGTTCCTAACATTAAGAATCTACATTAAATGGTAGGGAACACATTCCTAGACTTTCTCAATTATTGGAGCTCTATAATTTGTGCAATAATTTCAGAATATCTTGTTGATTTATTATCCAATATTGATCTTCCTGTAGTAGGAAGCAAGTCCCTAATTATCTCCTCCTCCAAATATTCATAATCTGCCCAATATTCTCACAATATTCTACAAAAATAAATAATATTAGGCACAAATATGAAATCATCTCTAAACCTTCCTAATGAACATATTAAAGCTAAAAAGCATTATTAAGTGTAGAAGGAGAGGTTTAATATAGCCTTCATGTGCCTAAAAAAGGTTAGATGGGCCTTAATTTGTGTCTAATTTGGAGGCCCATCACCTTCCTCTTATTTTTATAATCACACTTTGACCTTTCATCTTCTCTACCTTTTAGCTTCTTGGGAAGACTAACCATCACATCAAAGGAGAATATTCACCCAAGGTATATTTTTCCTCTTAAGTGAAGTTTTCCCCCTCCCTAAGGCATGATAATTTGTTGGTTGTACCATTTCTTTAGCTATAGAATTTTTATTTATAAAAATAAACATTACACCATATAACAGAGTTTGACATCATAGCACCAATGGTGGAACTCCAACATTATATATTCTTAATTACGTTAAAAAATTTGGGGTAATGAAAACGGTGTCACAATTAAAGATCACTAGAATATTTGTGATGCATCCATTAGTTAGTATAGCATGATTTGGTCATGAAACTCAAATTATGAAGCAAGATGGTACATATGCTTGGTGAATTTGGTGGATGCATGCGTGTATGAGATAACCAATTTCATGATTGAATGTCATGAAAATAAATAACTTCTAATGATTTTGAGGAATTTTTTGGCTCGAACACCTCATCCTACAAAGCAAAGTGGAAGTTAGTTACTCGTGAATTTGGAGATATTTATCTTTGAATTTTGACCCTTTGGTTGTTGGAATAATTGTTTGAATCCTTGAAAACAATATTAGGAGGTTAGAAAAAAAATCAATTATTGAGTACCTCATCAAGTGTAAGAACCTTTTAGTAGAAGAGGTAACTTGGGAGGATGAGTTCCTCATGTAGATACATCCACAAATAATCAGGTGTTTAAGGAAACACTTGTTTTAATTGTAGGGGAAAGTTAATCCCTAGGAAAAACCCTAAGTTAATCATAAAGCCCCATTATAATCCCTATATATTGCATTATTTCATTTCTACTATGATATTAGTGTTGTGGGTTGGAATATTTTATTATTATTGTAAACTTGCTTTCATCTATATATATATATATATATAGATATATATATATATATATACCAAGAAATATAGTCATGGGATCATTACATCATGTATATTTGTTATATCTATTTCTCAAGTAATGTAGTTACTTCTCTCTCAATTTTATGCCAGTGGTGTTTGTTGCTTAACATATTGGTATAACCAACAATTATAAAACCAATGGAAAAACAATAATATTTGGACTAATTTTCCATATCAATAGGTTTAAGCCTTTCAATAGTTGAATATGGTTAATATTTCACTTAATAAAATAAAATGAAATAGAATGTTAAAAATAAAAAAAAGGGAAATAGGGATGAAGGGCGGGGGGGAACTCACATAACCCAAATAATAATGTTGGGGGTAGTTCTTATACTAACACCAACAATCAATATAAAAAAGGGAAGAACATTAATCTTCATACTAACTTCCCTTGTGCATTATGTGGTGAGTGTGGTCATTGTACTCATAACTACCCCCAGATTTTAGATTTTAAATAGATGAAGGATTCAATATCTAACCAAGGTCACCCTACCCCTCAGGGGTAGAGCACATTCCCAATATAATTTCCCTCATCAAAAAAAATCATCGCCATTGCAAAAATCCTTCCCTCAATAAGGACTTGTGGCTACCCAACATTATATGGGTAACTCCAACTCTGACCAAACCTACCCCATGACATAAACAAAATAATGTAGCCTTAGGGTCACCCCTTCCACTTTTAGTGTCATTCGATGTTTCCCTTGTAAGATAAGTCGATGTACTTACCCGTATCCACCACAGACCACCACCTTTACTTTGGACCAACATATCCAAGAAATTCTCCCATCTTCTACCCTATTTCATATATGGCTTATGGTTGGGAACTTTACAATTCTTCAATGTATTGTAGATGGTGGGTCTTCTTCATGTGTTATGTCCTCCTTAGCTTGGGAACATGTAATATCTGTCACTCTTATTCCATCAATGAATGAGTTAAGAACATTTAATGGTAGACTCTATCTCCCTTTAGGTATATTACCTATTCTCCTCATCATGTTAAGTGGTAAGACTATTTTGATCAATGTCACTATCATGCCTAGTTCTATGGATTAAAATATCCTCCTTGTATATATTACATCTATGTCATGAATGTTTTAGTGTATTCACTTATTTGAGTCATGATATTCCCACATGAGAGATGCATCATAATCTTAATAAACTCTCCTACCATGATTCCCTCACACATGCTTCTTAGATAGAAAATTTCCTTCTATTGCTCAAATCAAATCCATGCATTATATGTCCACTACCACTAGTCATGAAACATCCACTCATATTCGATGTGATCCCATGGCTCTAGGACCACTTCCTCACTAGTTCAAATTAAAAGTTGGGTGGATTCATTCCCTCATGGGAGAATTCACACATATTTCCTCTCCCACTCCTAAAAGAAACTGTGTCCTCTCTGCCTAATTCTTCCCAAAGGATGAATAATTATTTGAGGTCTTTGCTTCTTTGACTAATTTTAATGATAACCTCGACCTAGGTTCTCTTATCAACTACTTGCAAGGTCCTAACCATTCAATTGGCGTGCCACATTGTTTCATCTCTCTTGGAACTATCATTATTCCCTGACACATAGGATATATCATTTTTCCCTTATGACTAGTAGTGATTACATAAAATCAAATTCATGGTTACTAATCATACCCCCATAGGAAATGTTGTCAAAAAATTTAAGGTCCCAACCCCCGCACTGGTAATTATGCAACCTAGTGGATTTGATACAGTTTTTTTATATCCTCTTGTGGATTTCAATCCTTAAATTTCCTCCTCTTATACCTATGTTCCATCATCATGGGTATTTGGTAGCAACCCTTCCCCAAATCTTTGTATAATGGTATTAGTGATAATAACACTTCCCACCTTGGTTTGATAAAACCTAGCTCTTGAAATAACACCAACCCATATTGTACCATTTGTGGGAACCCTCTTTACGCCTTGTTGTGTCACATGCTTCTAGACATCATCCAATTACAAGAAATATGGCCTGATCATAACGATTCATTCAAATATAACAACATCACATATGGTAAGGCTCCTTTGTATTTGTTTTATTTGATAACCCACCATAAAGGTGACATGGAATCCTTTAGTGATGCCTTTTCTAGGAACTCATCATTCCCTAACCTCATTTAGGGGTTTCCTGTTCTAGGAACTCATTGTTACCTAGGCTCCTTTAAGGAGTTCATTTTTTGGGAACTCATCATTCCTTAGCATCCTTCAAGGAGTTCCTTTTATCACCACTCATCAGTCCCTAGGCTCTTTCAAGGAGTTCCATTTTTGGGAACTCATTATTCCTTGGTCTCCTTAAAAAAGTTTCTTTTATGGGAACTCATAATTCCCTAATCTCCTTTAGAGAGCACAAAAAAATTCTTTTGAGGGTCATTTTACCTAATAAAGGTCCATTGATAGGTATGTGATCCCATTAGATTCATTTTTTATACCATTTGCATTATTGGGGTTCTTTTCCTCAATACTTTCATGATAGGTATTCAATTTCATGTGTGTAGGTATTTATAGGGAGGCCCTTTTAGTCTAACTGTGCACAATAGGGCCCATTATCTTATCCCTTTAGGTATATTCTTCTTCAAAGTGGCATGTCGACACTCCCATGAGTATCTTACATTTCTACAACATCTATCCAACTAAGTATGCCTCCAGGATTTTCTTTTCCTAGCTACACACACAACTTCACCTAGTTCCATATGTGTTTAGTTACTACTGACTAGTAACACTCCACCCCCATGGGTTATTGTTGTTTCTATTCCCCTTATATTATGTTATTTTATTCCATAGGATAAGATTTTGATAGTAGACATCTCAAAGAATGACCTTCACACTTGTTTCTCATCATAATGATGACCCATTCCCTTGAGCTCCTCACAACTCAACATTTTTTATGGTTGGTTATGATAAATATACCACCACATTTTCATTTGCTTCTCATCTACCCCAAGATTAGTAGATCAGTTGCACTCCAATTAATTATTCGTATACCTCCACAAAGACTATGTCAAGGGGACCTCTCACCCATATCCACTCTTACTACTTGCACCTCCTAAGATTGGGTTATTTGATAATATGATTTGGGCACCCATCTCCATGCTTGTACTTTCAACCCAAATTTTTTACATTCTTTCATTTATTGTTACTTGTATAAATAATGTTTTTTTTTTTTATAGGAATAAATTATACCTATACCATCACACATAATGCCATTTCTTTTCACTTAGTAGTAGTCCTACTTTCCCTTGCTAAGAGAATTCAAACTAAGTCACATGTGGCTTAATAACATTAGTTTTTTTTAGCAAATAATGTATCACAATACCCTTCATTATGATCTACAAAGTTGTCAACTAATTCAGTTCCAATTTTATAAACACTCACTATATCTAATTGTTCCCTTGGCATCATATTATGTCTATTTGGTTTTTATTGCTACCATTTTGATTCATCAATATGTTTAATCCAAAGGAATTCTCGAATATTATACTCACTAACCCTTTTGAACTTATCCATAGTTTTCAAAGTCAAACCTACATTATAGTGTCGTCTTTGGTTCATCTTCTGTGGATTTCAAGAGAAACCTTGTCCTTTTTGGTTACATATTCATTCTTATTCACATAAATTTATTTTTACCACTAATGTTGAGGTATATTGGTTCTCATTTCCATAAAATTGATGAAACAAAACTAGGATAGAGAGAGTCATCATTTCACTTTTCTTTTATTGGTCTCAATAACGTTCTACATAAGTACATTTGCACGTCAGGATAGGTCTTACTGAATGACAATTCTAGTTTCAAGTTATAGTTGAAGACCCCTAGGCTTGATAAGTTGACAATGCCCTCAAGCTGAAGAACTTATGAGAGGTACTTTTCTTAGGTCCCATGAACCATCTCATTGAAGAAATCCTTTATTGTTACTAGTTCCCCTAGGGGCAATGTGGATTTCTACTACATAGATTCTCCAACTATAGTATCGTCAATGATATTTTTGTAGCACTTTTCATGCTTAGACATGAAGTGTCAGAAAACATGGGACATTTTTTCCTCATTTTTATAGAATTTTCGTATGTGTAGGTGATGCGGGACATAACTCCCAAGTCAAACATCGTGATTATGACCTTAGAGGATATTAGGATTTACTTAGGGGAGTGGGTTCGAGGTAAATTGAAATTATTGCAATTTCCTACATTCTTAATGAATTATTGAAGTGTTTAGATAGGACGGGGTTGGTTTGATTGAGAATGCTAATTTTGTAAATAAATTTGTCGCGGTAATAGATTTTAGGGATCTAGAGGGATCCTAGGTATAAGAGAGAGATATTTGGGATCGAGTTGAGGATAATATGGATCCGAGTAGATGTAGTAGTTTTTATTCTAGTTTATAATTGGTAAGCCTATAGGCATGATAGAGAGAGGTGGCTTGGGCCAAGGAATGCCCAAAATCTATGTTTAATTAGGCCAAGATAGTAGAAGTAGGATATAATGTACACAAATTGATTTTAGTGAATTAATGTGATTGGTGACTCCAATTATGTCCATTTATTTATGTTAATGAATTTATTCATTGGATGAGGCATAATGAGATTTTAGTCTGTGTTATTTATATGTATAATATGTAATGGAGAATAAGATGGAAATCCAAAGCTCAAAGGATTATCATCTGTGGATGTATGAATGTTGTTAGTATTTTCTTCAATTATATTAACATAAAAAAAATCATATGAAGACCAATCAAACCCTGCATGTTTATACTCTATTCTTGGTGAAAGGAATCAATATGTAGATTTTTAGAAATAAAAGGGCATGGACGAAACACATAGTAGTTTTCAATTCCTTGGTGAGTAGATTTGATATCCTCACACTCATTTCATTCCAATGGAAATAAAATCATTTGAAATATGTGAATAAGTCTTGAATAAGACCAATTATGAATATTTAAAATTATATTGGGTCCTATTCATTTTTCCATATCATCAAGAGTTTATAGAGGATTATTCAAAGAGAAGAGTGCTAAATTCTTGAGATTTTGGTCATATTATGTAACAAGACTATAGGGTCATTCAAGATTTATTAATTCTCTCTCCAATAAACAAAATCATTGTCATGGGATGAAGGAGCCAAGTATATAAATGTTTCATTTGGCTTCTAATTTTAGTATGTGGTCCTCTATTTGAATAAAAATTATTAACATGAAAGTCTGAAAACGGAATAATCATTCGAGTAGAAACTATTTTGATCATTCCTTACCATCTTTAAGTTTCTGTGTATGGATTGGATTATTGTTAATTATATAAATTCTAAGTCTAGATGTTTTGTAAGTTTGTAGATTGATCCTAGGCATGTGAAGGGTTGAGTTGCATTACAAAATCTAGGATTGTGTAATATTTAAAGGGTTTGTGACCTGAGATAGATATTGTGCCAAAAACCAAGGGGGTCGCAATTTGAGGTAAAAAACTAAAAAAAACCCATATTGTAGTCATGGTTTTGGTATTGTATCCTCTTTGAGTGAAATCAAACTAGAAATTTCATGGTCATATTGCAAAACTTATGGAATCCACATTCAATATTCTTGGATAACATGTATTTATAGAAAGAAGAGTCACTAATGAAGAACATCTCATTGTCAATTCTCATTTTATATAGAGAGAGTAGAAAGTGTATACATGTAAGAAAGTGCCCAACCTGAATCTCTGCATTAGATTTGAAGGCCCTATAAATATTTTGTAGATTTATGGCTTCAGAAGAATTCCATCTATATCAAGTGCTACCAAAGCAGGACAAGCTTGGTTTCTTTAATGAAATAAATAAAAGATCAACCAATTCTGATTGGAATAGAAGAAAATAAGAGGAGATGGTACTAGATTAGTGATGAATTAGATATGTATGAAATCAGGTAGGTGAACATTGAACTCGTATTTTTTAATTAACTCAAAATATTGTATTTGTTTGCAGGAAACAACAAGAAATTGTGACAACCCTATAGTTAGAGAAGTTATGATAGAGGAAGAAGAGTAGGTGAATATGTTAAGAAAGAATATAAGTTTGTGGTAGAAAGATTCTCATAGTAGGAGGAAGTGGTGACAATTTTTAATTGGAATTAGAAGAGCTCAAGATAAAGAAGTACTTCTAGATATTTGAGGAGACAACTCAAAGTTAAGTTGAAGAACTAGATCTGATGAGGTATGCAAGAGAATGGATTTTTTATGATTTAACTTTGATATAATGTTTTAATTAAGAAATAGTAGCAATATAAAAGAGGATTTGTGGCATAAACCCTTACAACAAAGGCAGTGTAATAGAGAAAGCTAGAGGAACAAATTCCAACTGCAGTTGGGGAGAAGTTGTTGAAACAATTCCACAATTTCTATTGTGGGTAGAATTGTCAAAAGAAGTTTTCTAAGAGAGTTCCATGATAATATTATGTGTAGAATTGTGAAGGGAAGTGAGTAGAGTGAAAAAACCTAAAGAAAAGCAAAGAAAACTCAGAAGGTTCCGAAGGAGAAGATCAAAGGATATCGAAATGAAATGTCGAAGACAAAATCTTGGTGATGTATTGTAGTAAGGTGAAACATACATTTTACTATAGAGGCTTATTTGCATCTCACAATTGAGCATGAATAATCTCACATTAAAAATAGAAGATGATGACTATGAATAGTCATGTAAAGAGTACAAAGAAAGAAGCCACAACAATATGAGAGAAGATGTCGAGGCAATGGGGAAAAAGAAGATGAATGATGAGAAAGTGAATAGGGAGATCAATGAGTTGAAGGAATAAATTAGTTTCATGATGAACTTGGTACATAAGAAAATTGCAGAATATCAGAGACGTGGATGGAAATTGAAGAAGGAGGTCAAATGGCCCATTGTGCATTTGTATGCAAAGAAGTTTATGTGAAGAAATATTTATTTTATCAAAACATATGAAATGTTGACAAGAACTACATATGGAAAAATATCCATGAATGAAGGAAAATAAGTTCAGCTTTGTGAACCACAAAAAGGAACAATGTTTGGCGAAGATGATGATTGTGGGGAAAATGAAGAGATGCTAGAGCTATATCAAGAGATAAAAGAGTCTCATGTTTTTAAGACTAAATATTAGTATGTGTATGTAGATATTTGATGCAAGAGGTTGACGAGAATGAGGTGGTAGTATTTAATTAGACTAATGGTTAACTTTATAACCAAACAGCTGCGCTTAAACAGGGATTTAATTAGACTAATGGTTAAATAAGTTCAGCTTTGTGAACCACAACAAGGAACAATGTTTGGCGAAGATGATGATTGTGGGGAAAATGAAGAGATGCTAGAGCCATATCAAGAGATAAAAGAGTCTCATGTTTTTAAGACTAAATATTAGTATGTGTATGTAGATATTTGATGCAAGAGGTTGACGAGAATGAGGTGGTAGTATTTAATTAGACTAATGGTTAACTTTATAACCAATCAGCTGCGCTTAAACAGGTTCTGTGCATGTGTTTTCCTTATAAGGGTCCCGCTTATCCTGACCAATCACCGCTAGTCCCACCTTGAATTTTCCGCAGACCGAGCGCTTCAATCTGCACTGTTGATATCGCTTCCCCAGATCCAATAGATATCGTGTCGTCCGCTTGCAAACTAGCCGGACGATCTCCACTGTTGAAGTGACCCGTCCAATTGAATGGTTGTCGCGCAATCTCACGCAGATTATTGCACGGTCGATATCAAATTGAGAGCGCGTGAGAAAAAAGTTTTTACTCGACTATGTGTCAGCTGCTAAGGTTAATCGCGTGGACTTGGAACAATACCATTTGCCTCCTTTCAGGCGCACGAGAACCCACTTCACACTTAGAAAATAGAACCAATGTTCTTAATGCATAATTTTAATAAAGGCGCATTAGGGAAAGGTTTAGTGCTTAACCACAATATTAACCTTTAACACTAATTTATGATGATTTATGAATAAAGCGTTTAAATAGAGGAAAATACCCGATTAAGTCTAGAATGCCGATACACATATATGAATGAACTTTTGCACCAGGATTAACATGCCACACCATACTTAATCATTTATTGAACAAAATATAAATTACAGAGTCTTGGCCCTCTTGGCTTGTTTACAACAGTTTGTCCAACCTCTGTTCAATCTCAAACCCTATCTCCGTCACTCAAACCCTCGCTTACACACTCTATATCAATCATCTAATCTCTATCATTACATTTTTTTTCTCTTTTATGAATCAAATCCTATCCTAACTGCATTAACAACTCGATCCCTTTTTTAATCAATCTAACAATTAAATCTCTATTCTTAAGCTCTGTTACACACCTATACTAACAACTTATCTCTTAGTCTAAAAATAATACAATATTCTAATTATTACAATAATGAAGTAAATATCATTTTCGAGAGTTCCAACCCTCTCTACTAAAACTGACTTTAACTGCTCAGTTCAATGAAATTCATCTCATGTTAGCCACAACATGTGAACATACAATCACATTGTTGGCTAAGTCTAGATGCTCCTGCATTAGACTCCCGGGGAAGAAAAGAATTCTTCATCAAAATTTCAGGGTTTATTCCATACTTCTGCAACTCTGCTACTGTTAACCAACTAGCATCCTCCATTGGTTGTCCCTTCCATTTGACTAAGTACTAAAAATAAACTTGTCCTCTCGTTCTTTTGGATACTCTTTTCTCCAAAACAGCTTCCACCTCTTTCTTGATTGTCTTTGGCATTTTTTCTTCCCAGTTTAAAGTTTGAACTTCATCTCCTGCAGGTTCCTTCTGTAGCTATGACTCTGTCTCCTTGTATGGATACAAATCTGTAACATTCAAGATAGGTGATATTCCAATCCCTTCTAGCAATTCAATTTCATAAGCAGTAGTTGAAAACTTCCTCACAATTCTACATGGCCTTATGTTTTTCATCTTTAGTTTATTATAAGTCGCAACAGGAAATCTTTCTTTTCTTAAGGATACCATCACTAGATCTCCCACTTGGAATTCTTTTTCTCTTTTTTTCATATCAGCTCTCTATTTGTATTTTCCACTGCTTTCCTGCAATTTGTCTGTGACATCTTCTTGTAGTCTCTGCATCTTCTTTGCAAACTCTTCAACTTTTTCACTTCTTGTCTCATGTTTACCCAAATTTCTGAGTTCATACACACCTCTTGGATTCATTCCAAAAATAATCTGAAATGGACTCATTCTAGTACTTCGGTTTGGAGTGTCATTATAAGCAAACTCAACTTGAGAAAGTGCTAAATCCCACTGCTTAGGATTTTGATACACTAAACTTCTTAATATGTTTCCCAAGCTTTTGTTTACCACTTCGGTCTGTCCATTTGTTTGAGGGTGATATGATGAACTAAAACTAAGGTTGGCACCTAGTTTCTTCCAAAGAGTTCTCTAGAAATGCCCAACAAACTTTGTATCCCTATCAGATGCAATACTTACAGGTAATCCATGTAACCTTACAACTTCTGAAAAAAACAGATTAGCAATCTGTGTTGCATCACTAATCTTTTTACATGCAACGAAATGTGCCATTTTAGAAAATCTATCTACCACAACATAAATGGAATCATTCCCTCTTTGAGTTCTAGGTAATCCCAAAACAAAATCCATATTAACTGCATCCCATGGTCGGTCTAGTATCGGTAATGGTTGGTACAATCCTGTATTTTGGCTTCTCCCCTTAGCATGTTGACATATCTTGCACTTCTGAACAAATATCTTAACATCAGTTTGCATCTTTGGCCAATAGTAGAAAACATTTACTTGAGCAAATGTTTTGTCTTATCCAAAGTGACCAGATAATCCTCCACTGTGTTTCTCCTTGATTATGTTTTCCCTCATAGAACATTTGGGAATGCACAATCTGTTACCTTTAAACAGTAAACCTCCTTATTTAAGATAATCTAACTACTGACTTCTATTATGAATTATTGGAATTTGTACAATTGCATAAATATCTTTGAATTCTGCATCATCTTTATACATATAAACCATTCTTCAAATCCTACAACACCAACTTTTAATTCTTGTACAATGAAATTTACTCTACTTAGAGCATCAACAACTTTGTTCAACTTACCACTTTTGTGTTTTATCACAAAAGTAAAACTCTGTAAAAACTCTACCCACTTGGCATGCTTCTGGTTCAATTTTGGCTGGTTGTTTATGAACTATAATGCATGATTGTTAGAATAAAATACAAACTCCTTTGGTAGCAAATAATTTCTATATTTTTTTAAAGCTTGCACAATAGCATAAAATTCTTTATCATAAGAAGAATACTTCTTCTTAGCTTCATTTAGTCTCTCACTAAAGTAGGTTATTGGTCTCTGTTCTTGACTTAACACTGCTCCAACTGCAACTCCACTAGCATCAGTGTCAACTTGAAATACTTTTCCAAAATCAGGTATAGTTAAAACTCATTTCTCTGTGATTTTATTCTTCAACAACTTAAAAATTTTGGTCTGCTGCTTCGGTCCACTTGAATCGTTGATTAGTCTCTTTGATTATTTCAATAGTGGGTGCACAAATCTGACTAAAACTTCTGATAAATTTTCTATAAAAACTTGCAAGGCCATGAAAGCTTCTTACCTCAAATATGCTTCTTGGAGTAGGCCAGTTCCAAATTTCTTGGACTTTCTCTAGATCCATTTTCAAACCTTCTTTAGAAACTACAAATCCCAAATAGATTAATTCTTCTTTCATGAAACTACATTTTTTCAGATTTATCAACAGATTCTCTTTCTGCAGAGTTCTTAAAACCAAATTAAGATGCTCTAGGTGTTCTTCATTGCTTCTACTGAAAACTAGAATATCATCAAGATAAACAATGACAAACTTTCCTACATATTCCTTCAAGACTTCATTAATTAAAATCATGAATGTGCTAGGTGCATTAGTGAGTCCAAAAGGCATCAATAGCCACTCATACAACCCATTATTTGTTTTAAATGCAATCTTCCATTCATCTCCCTCTCTAATCCTTAGTAAAATACTTTGACCCACTTAAAAAATCCATCAAATCATCCATGCGCGGTAAAGGAAATCTATACTTGATAGTAATCTTGTTTATGGCTCTGGAATCTGTACACATACGTCATTCACCACCTTTCTTTGGACTGACTACTGTTGGTACAACACATGGACTAAGACTCTCTCTGATCAATCCCTTATCCATCAGTTCTTGCACTTGTCTTCCAACTTCTGCATTCCCTTGAGGAGTTAATCTATATGTTGCTTTGTTTAGAAAACTTACTACAGGTATTAGATCAATGTGATGACTAGTACTCCTGATTGGTGGTGATGACTTTGGTAGCTCATCCACAATAACATCAGCACAATCATTCAACAAAGTTTTGTTTTCTTTAGGTAAATCATCTAAGTTTGTGGAATTTAAAATTAACTTAGGTCTCCTTATGATAGAAAAATGCATCTGTTCATCCTTCTTGACTTCTTGCAACAATTCTTTCCCACTCATCAGCATAACACTGTTTCCAGGCACTTCTTTGCCTGCTTCATCCTTCAATGGCAGCAGTGTGTGTTTATTTCCATCCTTCTCCAAAGTGTAAGTATTTCTTCTCCCATCATGAATAGCTTTCTGATCAAACTGCGAAGGTCTTCCCAATGACACATGGCATACATCAATTGGCATTACATCACACAATACCACATCCTTATAAGTACCAATCTGTATCTCTACCTTACATTGTTCTGTCACAATAAGCTGGTGTCCTTTTTGTAGCCATGACACTTTGTAAGGAGTAGGGTGTACTGTTTTCACTAGTCCTAACTTGTCCACCATTTCTATAGAAACAAGTTTATCAATGCTTCCACTATCAATTATCACTTTGCAACATTTTCCCTTGGACTTGCATTTAGTTTTGAATAAACTCTTTGTCTGAGCTGGTTCTCTTGTCTCTTTCTCTACCTTAAGAAATACCCTTTTCAACAACAAAGATTCTCCTTCCTCAGGTGATTCTTCCTTGTTTGCAATTTAAGGTTTTTCTTCCTTTTCCTCAACCACATTCACATTTCTTCGATTTGTTGCTTTATTATGAGGACAGTCCCATGATCCATGTCCCCATTCTCCACATGTATAACACCGAATTTCTCTTCCTCGGCCTCTTCCTCTGGGTGCAAATCTTCCTCTACTAAAGTCTCCTCTCTATGGTGATATAATACTTGAACTTCCTGCTTCACTTTGATGGTGCTGAAATCTTGGTCTATTAGTTCCTCTACCTCTTGCTGAACTCTTCCCTTTGTTCCTTTGATTTTGTTTCCTCAACATCTTCTCTTCTGCCTTCAAAGCTACTTGACAAGCATCTTCAATTGTCTTCAGACTCAGCAAGCTGATTTCATCCTGTATGTCATATCTCAAGCCATTGATATACCTGGTTACCTTCTCTTCATCATCCTCTACGTGTCATGCTCTAATGTTTAGCTTATAAAACTCTTCTGTGTATTCTTTGACAATCATCCCTTTTTGCCTTAAATTTTGTAACTGTCCGAAAAGATTTAACTGATAATATTTTGGAATAAATTTAGCTTTCAGTTTACCTACCATTTTATCCCATTGTTTGATCTTAGACTTCCCTTTTCTTGCTCTGGATGTTTGTAATTCATCCCACCAGATAGCTGCATGACCCTTCAATCTTGTAACTGCAAATTTCACCTTCTTTTTTTCATCAACCTCCTCCTCATAGTCAAAATACTTGTCTAATGAACTGATCCAGTCTATCAACTCTTCTACATTGAGATTCCCATCATACAGAGGTATTTCCATCTTCGGTCTTCCACTTGCTTTGGCCACCACCTTGAGAACTTTGGCAACTTCACTTTCATTCTCTTTTTCTTCCTCCGAACATTCTTCTATCGCACTGGCATCTCGTTCGTTAGTTGCTCACATTTGAGTAGTCTCCGTTGTCTCTATCCTTGTACACAGACTCCGGATCTCATCCAGTATAACTGCATTTGCTACAGGTCTCCCCCGACCTATGCTAGCTCCTCTCCTCGGTGGCATGTTTGCTGTAGAAAAACTTAATCTCTGTGCTCTGATACCAAAATGACGCAGGAGGTTGACAAAAATGAGGTGGTAGTATTTAATTAGACTAATGGTTAACTTTATAACCAATCAACTACGCTTAAAAAGGTTCTGTGCGTGTGTTTTCCTTCTAAAGGTCTCGCTTATCCTGACCAATCACTGCCGGTCCCACCTTGACTTTTCCACAGACCGAGTGCTTCAATCTACACCGTTGATATCGATTCCACAGATCCAATGGATATCGCATCGTCTGCTCGCAAACTAGCCGGACGATCTCCATCGTCGAAGTGACCCTCCCAATCAAATGGTTGTCGCGCAATCTCGCACGGATTCTTTCACGGTTGATATCGAATTGAGAGTGCATGAGAAAAGTGGTTTTCCTCGGCTACGTGTCAGCCACTAAGGTTAATCGCGTAGACTTGGAACAATATCATTTACCTCCTTTTGGGCGCGCGAGAAACCGCTTCCCACTTAGCAAATACAACCCACATGCTTAATGCATAATTTTAATAAAGGCGCTTTAGGGAAAGGTTTAGTGCTTAGCCACAATATTAACCTTTAACCCTAATTTACGGTGATTTATAAATAAAGCGTTTAAACAGAGGAAAATACCTGATTAAGTCCAGAATTCCGATACACAGATATGAATGAACTTCTGCACCATGATTAACATGCAACACCACACTTAATCATTTATTCAACAAAATGTAAATTATAGAGTCTTGGCCCTCTCGGCTCAATTACAACAATTTGTCTGACCTCTGTTCAATCTCAAACCCTATCTCCGTCACTCAAACTCTCGCTTACACACTCTATCTCAATCATCTAATCTCTATCATTACATTCTTTTTCTCTTTTATGAATCAAAGTCTATCCTAACTACATTAACAACTCGATCACTATTTTAATCAATCAAACAATTAAAACTCTATTCTCAAGCTCTTTTACACACCTATACTAACAACTTATCTCTTAGTCTAAAAATAATACAATATTCTAATTATTACAATAATGAAGTAAAGATAATTTTCAAGAGGTAAACTGACTTTGACCACTCAGGTCAATGAAATTCATCTCATGTTAGCCACAACATGTGAACATACAATCACATTGTTGGCTAAGTCTGGATGCTCCTGCATCAGTATTCAAGGAGATGAAAGCTAGGCACAACTTAATTGTGAGAAAAAAGAGAGGAAAAGGATCAACAAAGGAATCCTAGACAGATAGAAGGAAAGAGCCAAGGAGCTTAGAAAACATTAGAGAAATATTAGAATGATTTGTAGATTTTCAGAAGATGCTGAAGTAGAACAAGAAAAGGTAGAGGATGAGGTAATGACTATAACGTTTTCTGACTTTATTTAATGAAAATGAGCATATGATGGAAAATGAACAGAAGAAAGTTGTCATGAAATACGATAAAGAAGTTGATAAGTAGAATTCAACCAAAAATATTTTAGAAAATCCATAGGAAACCGTGAGGAAAGGAAAATAAGGAGACAACCAAGAAGCCAAAGATAAGTTTACAAAGGATGGAGAGAGGTATACAAAACATGGAAATGAAGAGAAGGAGGTTTTTGTGCAAGCAGAAAGGAGGCTGATGGTGCAAATTGTAACCAACAAATTGCAAAGGAACAAATAATTCCAAATAATAAGTGTAAAAATGATATAGTCAACTACATATTTGTAGCAGACAACAAGGAATATCAACAAATGTTAGTAGTATTTATTCTTATGGTATCAATAGTAATTTTGATGGTTGTGAAGGAAACTCTGTAGATTAGTGGAAAAAACACTTTCTATAATAAGTTAGTCTCTAGAGTTGGAAGCAGGTATGATTTCATGGAAAAGAAAGAGGAATGGCGAAGATAGCTAAGTGTCTTACAAATTTGTAAAAAATGGTATGGAGGAGGAAAATATTTCAGAAATTTTCCACATCAAGAAATTATCGAAGTAATGTCCAATGAATGGGATTCTAGAGTGCATGGGTTGAAATATGTTCTGAAAAAAAGAGAGAAACCTCAGAGAGTTTATGATAGCAGAAGATATGAGGATAGAGAAATAGTTAGACATCATTCAAATGTAGTATTAATAATTTTTGCTGACGAATATTGGTTGACAAAGACCAAGATTTGTGAAGACTATTTAAAGGTTGAATAATTTCATTGTGAATACATGGGAGAGGACATTAAAAAAATATTTCAGCAAATAAAATGGAAGCTAATAGTCTTATACTAGAGTAAGGAAATGAAAAGCAAAGTATTTTCATGGAAAAGAATAAAAGGGTTGAAGGTTAAGCGTGAAGTCAACAAGCTTTAGAAGAAAAAATGGTTCAAAAGGATACATGTATAGAGAGGGTGGCAGACTACACATATGTGGCATATAGAAAATGACAACAATGAGATGAAGTGGTAAAAGCATTTCTATTTGAAAAGGATCACTTGTAGGATGATGAAAGAAATATTTTCTTGAATGTGACTGTTTTATATATATGTGGAGATAATGACATGTATTTTGAGAGATGGGATACCAATAAAAATAGTTGGTTTACTAGAATAAAAGTAAAGAATGCAAAGGGTGGAGAAATGACATCAACCATATTTAGTTTTTATGTAAATATAAAACAAGAATTATAGGACAGGGATATGGACCAACTAAGGACAAAGCCAAATTTTGAATTGAATGCATTATGACTACACTTACAGAATATAGTTAATATGGGAGCACAAATTAATGGGAAACACACAAAAAAACAATCAATTGAAGGTACATATGCTTGCATGGTAAGTGTACAACATGGAGAAGTTACATGATAACAACATAATCAAACAAGTGTCCAATAGAACAAAATATGGGGTCTAGGAAGAAGGAAGTGATTAAAGACACATGACTAGGAGGTTATGAAATTATTTACCTTGGAAGTTTGATGCAAGAGAATAAATCCCAAGTCAAACATTGTGATCACACCTTAGGAGATCTTAGGCTCTACTAAGTGAGTGGGTTCCCTAAATTGAAATCGTTGTAGTTTCCTATGTTCTTAAGGAATTCTAGAAGTGTTTACGTAGGATGGGGTTGGTTTGATTAATAATTATAAGTTTGTAAGTAAATTTTTCTTGTTAACAGATTTCAGGGATCTAGAGGGATCTTAGGGATAAGGGAGAGATAATTGGGATTGAGTTGAGGATATTATGGATCTGAGTAGATTTGGTAGATTTTATTCCACTTTATATATTGTGAACCTACGAGCATGATAGGGAGAGGTGGCTTAGGCAAAGGGAGGCCCAGAATATATGTGTAATTACACCAAGAAGTAGAAGTAGGATCTAATGTACATACTTAGATTTTAGTAAATTAATACGATTAGTGAATCCAATTTTGTACATTTATATATATTAATAAACTTGTTATTTGGATAAGGAACAATGAGATTTTGGTCTCTATATTAATGTATAAATGATTAACTATTTAAGTTATTTATATGTATAATTCGTAATGGAGAATAATGTGGAAATCCCATGTTCAAAGGATGATTGTTTGTGGACGTATGAATATTGTTAGTTCTATCTCTAATTGTATTACACATATGAAACTTAAAATGTTTGAATACCAATCAAATCCTACAGGTTTACACTATGTCTTTTATGAAATGAATCGATTTGAAAATGATCAGACATGAAGGGGCAAAGAGGGAATACAATGTAGTTTCCAATTCCTTCTTGAGCATATCTGATATCCTCACACGAGCTTCATTTTATTCCAATGAAAATCAAATCTTTTATGAGATGTATAAAAATTAGTTGTGGATATTTAAAAGTATATCGGGCCTTGTTCATTTTTCCATAGCATTGGATTACCACAATAGTTTACAAAGGTTTAGTAAAGGATAAGAGTGCCAAAGTCTTGAGATTCTGGTCATAGTATCTAAGAAGACTGCAAATTCATTCAAGATTTGTTACTTCTCTCTCTGATAAACAAAATCATGGTCATGGGATGAAGGATTCCAGGTATATAAGGATTTCATTTGGATTTGGATTTTAATAAGTGATCCTTTGTTTGAATAATATTCACATGGAAGTTTGAAAAAGGAATAAAAATTTGTTTATATGGATATTATGGTCATTCCTTACCATGTTTAAGCTATTGTATATAGCCAAATTTTCGTCAATTGCTTATATAAAGGATAAATTTATATGTTTTATAAGTATGTTGACTGATCCATGGAAACAACATGGATGGGATCTTTATTTTCTCTAGTGGTGCCTCCCATTGAGGGAAGTATTTTGAAACTATACTCTATGTACTCTATCCATTGGTCTAGGTCCTTCATGTGATGGTGCCAATTCTCAAGGGAATGGAGGACGTTTGCCTAATGCTCATGCCAGTTTGATAGGGTTTTCCCTAGGAGAAGCTTCATGTGCCAATAAAGAGCAATTGTTTGCATATACTAATGAAATTAGTCACGAGTGTGCTCAATGCATGATACCAAATATTCCAGGTCAGCAAGAACCTCTATGTATGAGAGTTGAGTTCTATGGGAGGAGCTTTCTCCCTTAGCATGGCTTAGCTCTTCTTGGATGGGGCTCGCTGTGAGGTAATTGGGAGGCAACTTCCTCTAGATGGTGATGGATACATGTGTTTCACTTATGGGCCCACTCCTTATAATAGGTTTCTCCCATGCGAATATGGTCATGATAATGAGGCATGGTGGAGGGGTCAGAGTTGGGAAAAAATCTATTCACTAGGAGGAGAGGAAGGAGCATGGTAGGTCCCTATAATACTAGTGATTCCCCCATTATTATTGTCATTGTAGCCCCTTATTGTTATTGTTGTGCCCTTGTTGTCCCCATATTGTTATTATTGTGCCCCATAGAAGCCCACTATTATTATTGTTGATCCCTTACATTATTATTGTTATGTCAGCTCTGCTTATATTGTGACTCCTTAGACTCCTATATAGAAATGAGGTTTTGTCTTTTGAATCATCCAAGAATTATTCATTTGTTTAATGTAAAGGAGGTTTCCCCCTCGAAGAGGCTTATTTTGAATTCATTGATCTATCTCTTCTTCTATTTTGTGAGCTGGTTGCATAGCATTTGGTATCAGAGCTTCAGATTCTAGGGTTTCGCTGCTTCAAACAAGTCATCATGGAAGTTTCGCTATAATATTTTTTCCATGAATATTCAGAAGCTAAAAAAAAACTCATTTGAGATGAAATCATGATGAATGTTTGTCTCGAATTTCAGATCGTTTCTTGCTATATTTTAGGATATATGAACCGAGGAAGTTAGGTTTTTTTCAGGATTCCAAATTCCATCTAAAACACGTGACTTTGGGAAAATTGCCATAACTTTCCCTTTGAGCATCATATTCATATTTCGTAACAAGTGACATAAATAAGACGGATGGTAGTTTGTTGGGTATCATTTTCACAGCCTAAGGTCAAAAAACAGATAAGTGACACTTCGTACAAGTTCGCTCTACTGAACTAGTCTATAATCAGGTCATTGTGGACAATTGGGCATAACTCCTTGGAAAATCCAATCTTGATCAGACTTGTGGGGTTGAAGAGAGGAGAAAAGGGCTACCACAAGACTTAATTTCAGACCTTGGAAACCCAAAATTATAGAGATACAATAGATTCAATATCAAGCTCCTATAAGAGAAAAAAGGTGTGTAGTCTTTTAAAAAATTTACATAAGCTTTGTTTGAAAAATTAGTTTGAAGTGATTAAAAGGTCATAGTGAAGAAAATTATCACTGGTTGATTCCCTGAAGAAATAGAATGACAACACCTAGTAAAAAAACCAAAAGCTCTACTATGACACACAAAGAAGAGGAAGAAATGCAACATGATATATCAAAATTACGAGACGAAGTGCAACAAATTTCATTCTCACAAAAATTAACAGAAGCTAATATGAATGGTTTGAAGAATGAAATCAATGGTATAGAAGCAAAACTGAAAGGCAACATGAAATATTTTAAGAAAGACATGGAAGGTTGTAAGGATGGTTTGACAAAGTTTCTAAAAGAAAGGATTCCTAATGGCGAAAAGGTAGTAGAGGAAACTCATGATGAGAGAAAAATAAATTTTAATCATGATTTGAAGAAAGACAACATTGAAAATTTGAAGAAAGACATGGAAGGTTTAAAGGAAGGTTTGACAAAGTTTCTACGAGAAAGGCTTCCTAATGGCGAAAAGGTAGTAGAGGAAACTCATGAAGATAACAAAAGAAATGTCAATAATGATTTCATAGACTCTAATGTTGGAATGAAGACCCACCACGTTCGAAAGATAAGGACTGCGTAACATGGATACTACATATGGAACAATATTTCAATCTCCATAATGTGCAAAACATACAAAAGGTACACATTGCCACTTTATATTTGGAACCCAATCAGTTTGTATGGTATCGATGGCTTTGCTCTTGTAAACAAATTGTCACTTGGACAAATTTTACGGAGGAAATGATAGAACATTATGAAGATACAAAGAGCAATACCTTCTTTAGCCAATTGATAAATATCAAACAAAAGGGTTCAATAGTGGAGCACATTGAGGACTTCCAAAAACTGAATATAAGGGTAAATGATATTCTAGAGGAGCATAGGATTGTTGTGTTCATAGGGACTTTAAAGGATAACATCCAACATGAGGTTCGCTTATGGGAACCTGATTCATTGGAGAAGGCATTCAAATTAGTAAGAAAAATTGAAAGAAAAATTATGGCAAATAAGGAAGCCTACCATGTAGAAAATCCTGTAGATTCACAAGCTGATGCAATTTTCTAAAGCAAGAGACAAGAATCTACTTCTAATCTTTACAAAAGAAGACCATAAACATCGATAAAAAAATAATCAATAAAGGAAGAGAATAAAAGGCACATAACACAATAAATATCCAAGAAAGCCACAACTCAAAACCCCACCATCTGTTTTGTATTAATTCGAAAAATCAAGATGAAATTACAATGCTTGTTCTCTCTAGAACAATCCCAGCACTCAACAAATTCAATCTCCAACTCATTAGCAAGCTCAAGGCTAAAGCTTAGCCTCTTAACAAGCTCTCCAAGTCTCTATTCCAAAGTGTAATTCCTATGGAGGATAACTTTTATTTAAAGGGAAATAAATATTTTAAAAATTGCGTGATCCCTCATGGATTAGTTCCCAAATGCATGCACTATTAGTGCAACTTAGAAAAACCTAAAACAAATAGTACACTATCCTTGCAGTCTAGTCGCAACTGGGTCTTTCTCAGAATTGACATGCATGAGTTTCTGATGAGTGAATATTTAGTTAACTAGAGTAGCAATGGTGGAGTTCATTAGTGACACCACTGACTGTTAACTCACTATTAGTTCTCTCAATTAGTTTGAGAACTAATTTAACTGAACTGAATCATGAAACCAGGTCTTCTATTTTACAACTCAAAATTAACTCATACTGTACTCTTAGAAAGTTGGGAGAACATACAAATGATGACAGAAGGACTTCCAACTCGAATTGCCTAAGTTAAGTAAGTTTGATAAACTTAATTTAGATATTTTAAGTTACTATGAGAATAGAATTCGAATATAATTTTCAGTTTAATTTAATGGCAAATGACACTAGACTCTCTTATTACCATTTCTCAACACTCCCTCTCAACAAGAAAGGGATTATCAACTACCCTGATCTTGTCTCTGTGAAACTCAAATTTACATCTTGAAAATTCCTTTGTTAAGATGTCATCATCTTGCTCCTTCGTGGGAATGCAATCTAACAACATGATCTACCTCAACACATAATCTATGAGATGATGATACTAGATATTGATATGCTTGGACCAATAATGAAAAACTAGGTTTTCAGAGAATTTGATACAACTTTGATTATCACAATAAATCACTGTCAGATCCATTTGTTGAGAAAACAAACCAAACAGGATCTTGCTCATATAGATAGCCTCACATGCTTCCTAACTTGCAGCCATGTACTACACCTCTGCTGAACTGAGTGCAACCGATCTCTATTTCCTGTTGTACCAAGAAACTATCGTCGACCTAATACTGAAGATTCCTCCTGATGTGCTCTTCTTGGCGGATGGAATCCCTGCCAAATCTGCATCGATGAAGTCTTGAAGCTTCACTCCCTCTATCCGTCTGTACCATAACCCAAACTGAGTAGTGCCTCTGAGGTATCTCAATACATTCTTTTCCGCCTTCCAATACAGCTTGGTAGGCCTAACCATCGCTTGACTAAGCTGGTTAACTAAATAACACATATCTGGTCATGTGTTCACCAAGTACATGAGTGAACCCACAAGTTGCCTGTAAACAATAACTTCTGCTACTTCCCCTAAAGTAGCATCCTCCTTCCTCTAGTTATAGCTAGAGGAGTGTCCATGGGTTTACTTCTCTCCATGCGGAATCTCCTAAGTATCTCGTTGGCATACTTGTCGTGAAATACAAACAACTCCCCATCCCCCTCCCATACCTCCAAGCCAAAAAATTAATGCATGAGCCCCATTTCCTTCATCTCAAACTCTCTTGCAAGATCCTCCTTGCAAAATTTGATGAGCTTATCATCACTTATCAGTATAAGATCATCTACATAAAGTAAAAAGATCAACAACTTACCTTCCACCACTATGTGATACAGGTTCACATCCTCTTCACTCTTCATGAAGCCCAACCCAGTGAAGTAGCTATCTATCCTAGTGTACGAAGAACGGGGTGCTTGCTTAAGCCCATACAACACTCTCTTGAGTTGGCACACATGTGACTGACATCCAAGGTTTCAAAACCTTCGGGCTGCTCTATGTACACCTCTTCCTCAATCATGGCATTAAGCAAGGCAGTCTTCACATCCATCTAGTGGATCTTCCAACCCATCTGTACTGATAGTGCCAAAATACATCTGATTGATGAGTACCTTGCAACAGGAGCAAAGGTATCATCATAGTCAATCCCCTCTACCTGTGAAAAGCCACATACCACAAATATGGCCTTATGCTTCTCCACACTACCATATGTAGCTTTCTTTACCTTGTAAAGGCAACGGGATCTCACAACTAACTTGTCCTCCAGTCTCACGACCACATCCCAAACACTATTTCGAACTATGGAGTCATACTACTCCACCATCACATCAACCCAAATCGGTTACTATATTGCTTCCTGAAAGGAAGATGCCTCTATAACAACACATGCACCCATAAGTGCCATGTATCAAGTGTACCTCTCTGGTGACCTCCTCTATCTATACTGATAATAGGGTGCTCCCACATTCGCCCGTGCATCATCCAAAAATTTGTCAGCCTCTGTAGTGCAGTTTCTTCCCTCTCTGGAAGACTTTGCCTGGCTAGATGTCTCCACTCTCTGAACCTCTGCATGTGGATGCTCCACATCAATCTGATGCCCCTCAAACTTAGGAGCTAAAAGCACCTCATTCGCATGTAGCTCAAGCTCCCTCTCAAGGGATACTTGCATGGTCTTCTCCTCATAGAACCTGATATCCCTACAAACCACTATCATCCGACTAATCGGCCTGTAGACTAGATAGTTGTGGGGTGTATCAGTGCACCCCACAAATATCCCCAACTCTGTTGTTGGCTCAATATTCTTCCATGCATCTGTGGTCACATGGCAATAAATTGATGACCCAAAAATCCTAAAGTGATCAAAATCTAGCCTGTTACTAGAATAAGCCTCCTCTGGTGTCTTCATCTCAAGTATCTGATGTGCCGGGCTATGGTTTTGAACATAAACCATTGTGTTTCATGCCTCATCCCACAAGTATAGTGGTAGGCCCTGATCATGCAACATCGCCCTTGCTGCCCCTACTATGCTCCTATTCTTCCTCTCGACAACCCCATTTTGTTGAGGGTTATGGGGTGCTGTCAACTCTCGTTTAATCCCTTCTGCTGCACAAAAGTTCTTAAACTGATTGGAGACATACTCATCACCGTTATCAATCTCTAGAGCTTTAACCTTCTTGCCAGATTGTTTCTCTACTAATGATTTGAACTCACAAAAATTGTGAAAGTTTGATCCTTTTTCTGCATAAAAAATACCAAACATTTAGGAAAATAGTCATCAACAAATATAACATAATACCTTGTTTTGGCCGTGGATGCTATCGAGAATGGTCCACACACATCTGAATGGACTCTCTCCAGAATAGACTCTACTCGACTATCTCTGTCTCCAAAGAAAGACTTGGTGTATTTTCCCAAAGTACAACCCTTTCATGATTCAACTTGCTCAATCGTACCTTTGGGAAGACGGGTAGATATTTTTTACAATATCTTCAAAGCTCCATGATGCAAGTGGCCAAATCGCTTGTGCCACAACTCTCCGATGTCTCGAATCAACAACTTTTCCACTTTTAAACTCAAAGCAACACAATCCTCTACCTCTACCTTATATATATTATGAACTCTAATTCCTATCTTCTTTATTTGACACATGGCTATGTGTCGAAGGAATGCCTTTCCTTTCGAAAATATCACATCATAGCCTCTATCCCCAAGCATGGAAATGGATACCAAGTTCTTCATCAATCTGGGTACATGCATAACATTCTTCAAGTTGAGTGGAGCTGCATGCTCCCTTTGAAAAGTAATAGTGCCCACACCAGTAACACTATACTTAACGTCATCACTCATCTCGATATGCATCTTGAGATCTTTCTCCTCTAGTTCAGTGAATAAATCTTTGTCTCCAGTTGTGTGGAAAGAAGCTCCATTATCTAAGTACTAGACACTTCCCATCATTGAAGACACCATGTATGCAATGAGGGAAAAGTTCAATTCTAATTGGGAGGCCAAAACCTCACTTGCCACTCCTCCTGAAAACTTCTCCTTGGACCTCTTCGATCGAAAATTTGTAGAAAGTGTCCCATCTTGTGACAATGAAAGAATTTAAATTTCATCATGTCCTTCTTCTTACCACCATGACAAGAATCTTTTTTGGAATGGGAAATTTTACCTTTCCCCTTCCTCTCCTTAATCGCTAAGGCACAATTCTCTTCATCATCAGTCTTTGATGAAGAGCCATCCCTGATGTTCCTTTTGATCTCATTTTGCATCAAATCCGACCATAGTCGTTCCCAATCTGGTATCTTCTCCCGGACAGAGTCTTGATAACTATGCCAACTCTTTGGGAGTCCAAGAAGAGCAAGGCTCAACATATCCTCCTCGACAACCATGATTCAAACAATTCAAATTTCATCTCGACATTGAGTGAACTTCGTCAAGTACTTTGGAATCATCTCACCTTTCTCGATCTTGATTTTATGAAGTTTATCCTTCAGTGCCAACTTCCTTTGATCAATGCTATTCTGATACAAGTCCGTCAATGTTTTCCACATAGCATGCGGGGTTTCCTCTCCATGGAGACTTGAGACATTATGATCTTGAACTCCCATAGGGATTATCTCCTTGCCTTTGCCACACACTTCTTCCACTCGGCAAAATTTTGTGCATGAGTAGTTGTTGGCTTAGGAATCTCTTGTTCAACAAATTCCTTCAAGCCATTATCCTCTAGCACAACCTCCATCCTATCCCTCCAGTCTATGAAATTTGAGTTTCCTTCCAAGGTATACTCAAACCTCAACTCGTTGAATGCCATGTGTCGATCGTGAAGTATGTATTGCAAATTCGACTTTCACCTGAAACCCAGAAACTCAAAACTTTGAAATCCCCTCTAGTATACAATTCTTAGCTATGATACCATGTAGAATTATCCTATAGATTCACAAGCTAATTCAATTTTCTAAAGCAAGAGGCAAGAATCTACTTTTACTCTTTACAACGGAAGCCCATAAACATTGACCAAAAAATAATCAATAGAGGAAGAGAATCAAAGGCACATAACACAATAAATATCTGGAGAAAGCCACAGCTCAAAACCCCACTATCTGTTTTGTATTAATCCGGAAAATCAAGATGCAATTACAATGCTTGTTCTCTCTAGAACAATCCCAGCACTCATCAAATTCAATCTCCAACTCATAAGAAAGCTCAAGGCCAAATATTAGCCTCTTCACAAGCTCTCAAAGTCTCTATTCCAATGTGTAATTCCTATGGAGGATAGCTTGTATTTAAAGGGAAATAAAGCCTTTAAAAACTACGCAATCCCTCAAGGATCAATTCTTGAATGCATGCACTGTTAGTGCAACTCAGAAAAATCTAAAACAAATAGTACATTGTCCCTGCACTCTAGTCTCAATTGGGTCTTTCTCAAAATCAACATGCATGAGTTTCTGATGAGTAAATATTCAGTTAACTAGAGTAGCACTAGTGGAGTTCATTAGTGACACCACTGACTATTAACTCACTATTAGTTCTCTCAATCAGTTTGAGAACTAATTTAACTGAATTGAATCATGAAACTGAGTCTTCTATTTTACAACTCACAATTAACTCACACTGGACTCCTACAAAGTAGGGAGAACATACACATGACGACAAAACGACTTCCAACTCGAATTTACTAAGTTAAGTAAGTTTAATAAACTTAATTTAACTATTTTAAGTTGCTATGAGAATATAATTCGAATTTAATTTCCATTTTAATTCAAGGACAAATTAAACTAGACTCTCTTATTTTCATTTCTCAACATACCACTCACAACTATAAAAATGGAAGTGTTGCTGCCCCTAGCCTTCCACAACCTACAAGGTTGACACCACAACAATTGGAAGAAAAAAGAGCAAAAGGGCTTTGTTATAGTTGTGATAGAAAATACACCAAAGGTCATAAATGAGCCGAGAAGAAATTATTTTACATAGATTGTGAAGAGGAGGAAGAAAAGGAACAAGAAACATCAAAACAAGAGGATATAGACCAAGAATCAACCCTAGAGAAAGAAGAAATGAATCCGACTCTTAAGATAGAAGGACATATCAAGAAGAAAAAGGTAATAGTGTTGGTTGATTCAGATAGTACCCATAATTTTATTCATTATAAGATAACCAAGGAATTGAATTGCTTCCTATATCCAACACCAAAGTGTCAAGTCATGGTTGCTAATGGAGGAACCATAAATTGCTCTAGAAAGTGCCATAATATCAAGCTATCCATGGGAGAATATGTATTGAATAGTCCAATGCTTTCTATTCCAATGGGTGGTGTTGATGTTGTACTAAGAGTCCAATGGCTACAATATTTGGATATGATAGCTTTTAATTTTCAAGAACGTATCCTGAATTTTTTTTGGAAGGAAACGAAGTTGAATTGAGAGGTATCACAAAGAAACTGGGAAAAATAATTAGCTCTAACGGCATGAAAAATCTTCTAAAGAAAGAACAACGGGGCGTAATTGCACAATTATGTTCACTAGAAGTTCCCACATTGAAATCATCTATTTCTCGAGAACTCCAAAAATTCTTGGACAATCATTCCAAGGTGTTTTACACCCCCAAAGGCCTCCCACCTATTCATGACCATGATCATGCTAGTCATTTGATTCCAGGAGGTGTTCCTCCAAACATCAGGCCTTACAAATATCCCTATGCCCAAAAGAGTGAAATTGAACGTATGGTTGCAGAAATTCTAGAGGCTAGTATAATTCAATCAAGTCAAAGTTCTTTCTCTACTCCAGTAGTATTGGTGCACAAGAAGGATGGATCATGGTGCATGTGTCTGGATTATAGGGAGCTCAACAAGCTCACTTTTAAAGATAAATTTCCCATTCCCGTCATTGATGAATTATTGGATGAATTACATGGAGAAATTTACCTCACCAAGTTGGATCTTCGTTCAGGATATCATAAAATTAGATTGAAGACTGAAGAAATTCCAAAAACATCATTTAGAACTCATGAGGGTCATTATGAATTTTTCGTCATGCCTTTTGGCCTTACCAATGCACCTTCTACATTTCAAGGTTTGATGAATTCCATTTTCAAAACCTTCTTTACAAAATTTGTGTTAGTATTTTTTTATGATATACTAATCTACAACAAGTCTTGGAAGGATCATGTTAAACATGTTGATAGGGTGCTCAAACTACTGGAGAAGAAAGAATTATATGCAAAAACCTCCAAATGTTTCTTTGGAGTACAAGAGGTGGAATATCTGGGTCATATTGTATCTCATGAAGGTGTTAAGGTAGACCCTAGAAAAATTAAAGCCATTAAGGAATGGAAAATCCCCACATCCATAAAGCATCAGTGAGGGTCTCTTGGGTTGACAGGGTATTATCACAAGTTTGTTAAGAATTATAAGGGAATAACAACACCCCTAACAACATTACTAAAGAAAGATGCATTTTCTTGGATTGTAGAAGCAACGAAGGCCTTTGAACATCTTAAAGAGGCAATGTGCCAAACACCGGTCTTAGCAACGACAAACTTCACAAAAACCTTTATTGTGGAATGTGATGCCTCAGGAAATGGAATTGGTGCTATTTTAATGCAAGAAGGAAGACCCATTTCTTTTGAAATTCGTCCAATCAAAGGAAATTATTTACGCAAATCTATTTATGAGAAGGAAATGTTGGCAATACTACATGCACTTAAGAAATGATGACCTTACCTAATGGGAAGGCACTTCAAGGTAAAAATGGATCATGATAGTCTTAAATACTTTTTGGAACAAAGATTATCTTCAGAAGAGCAGCAAAAATGGGTTACAAAGATGTTGGGTTATGACTTTGAAATCATCTACAAAAAATGGAAGAAAAATGTTGTTGCAGGTGCACTCTCAAGAAAGGATGAGGATGTGAGCATTTCTTTGTGCGATTTCTATCATCCAACCATATTGGATAAACGAAGCAAGGGACGAATGTAAGAGTGATGAAGAAGTGTGGGCACTCATTCAAAAGTTGCAGCAAGATCCCAATACATTTGATACATTTAGCTGGAAAAATTATTCATTATGGTACAAATATTACTTTTACCTCTGTAAGAATTCCCATCTCAAACAAAAGATTCTTCTAGAATTGCACACCTCTCCCTCAAGAGGGCACTTGGGATTTTTAAAAACTTACCATAGGGTTAAGAAGGAATGTCTTTGGGATGGCCTTAAATATGATATTCGAAAGTTTGTGGTGGAATGTCTAGTTTTCCAACAAAATAAAGTTAAGACAATTAAGTGTCCAAGTCTATTACAACCTTTATCCATTCCAAGTCAACGTTGGAAGGAGGTTTCAATGGATTATATCATAGGTTTACCCAAGTCCGAAGGAAAGAATGTCATCATGTTGGTAGTTGATAGACTTACCAAGTATGCACACGTTTGTGCATTATCTCATCCATTTAAAGCTAGTACAGTTGCTAATGCATTTATGAAAACACTTCAAAAGCTACATGGAAACCCAAAGATTATTGTAAGCGATAGATCCCATTTTCACTAGAAATTTTTGGACCGAATTATTTTCTTGTCTGGGTACTCAGTTAGCTCATAAATCATCATATCATCCTCAATCTGATGGGAAAACTAAGATAGTGAAAAAATGTTTGGAAGGATATCTTCGTTTCTTTATATCTTATAAAAAAACAAAAGGGGTCAAGTGGTTTCCTCTAGCTGAATGGTGGTATAACACTTCCTTCCATACTAGAGAAAAAATGACCCCATTTATGGCACTTTGTGGATATCATCCACCTCCCATCAAAACATATTTAAGAGAAAATTCTAAGGTTCAAGCAATGGCCGATCACATCGAGCATCAACAATAGGTTCTCCAACTCTTAAAGGGTAACCTCACTTTGGTGCAAAATAGAATGAAACAACAAGCATATCAACATCACTGTGAAATAAGTTTTGATGTAGGTGATTGAGTATTTCTATGACTACAACCATACAAACAAATGTCCCTCAAGCAAGCTAAGAAGGATAATAAATTATCAACAAAGTATTATGGTCCGTACAAGGTGTTGCAAAATATTGGTACTATGGCATACAAATTGGAGCTTCCTGCATCTTCCTTAGTGCACCTAGTTTTCCATGTTTCATGCTTAAAAAAGGTTATAGTTGACAAGCTCCCAGTGAAAACAATATTTCTAGAACTTGATGAAGAAGGAAAAATCATATTGGAACCTGAAGCAGTCATAGAAATAAGAACTTGACAACTATGAAATCGATCAATTTCAGAGTATCTCATCAAGTGGAAGAACTTACCCACTGAATATTCCACATGGGAGGACGAGAATTGTATACAGAAGCATCCAAAACTACTCAAGCGTTGAGGACAACACTGTTTGGAAGGAGAGGGGCATGTTAGGTCCCCATAATACTAGTGATTCCCCCATTATTATTATCATTGTTGCCCCTTATTGTTATTGTTGTGCCCCTGTTGTCCCCATATTGTTATTATTGTGCCCCATAAAAGCCCGCTATTGTTATTGTTGTACCCTTACATTATTATTATGTCGGCTCTGATTATATTGTGACCCCTTAGACTCTTATATATAGAAAGGAGGTTTTTTCATTTGAATCATCCAATAATTATTCATTTGTGTAATGTAAAGGAGGTTTACCCTTCGAAGAGGCTTATTTTGAATTCATTGATCTATCTCTTCTTCTATTTTTTGAGCTGGTTGCATAATAGAGCAACAAAAGTCACAAGAGAGTGCCACATCTTAGGTGCATAGAAGAGAGACTCAATGTCAAAAGAATTATAGCCAAAGGATACCACTAGTGACATCCATCAGTGAAGGCGAGGAATACTACATGAGAGGGTAAAAAAAAAGGGCGAATAATAGTGGTGAAGGTCCCAAGTTGAGTGAGTAGGTAAAGCATAGATATGCGCATAGGAGAACAGAGAGGGAAGAGCAAGGTGGGGGGAGGGGGATGAGACTAAAGTGCAAGGGAAGGGGTAAAGTACTAGAGGAGGATGAGGCATTAGGATAATACCAGTACGGCTACAACCATAATATATTTCCAGGAGTACAAAAGACAAAATTGGAGGTGAAGAGTGTTGAGCACATGAGCAATAGGAAATCTCTCTAGTCTGCAAAAGGAAAGTGAATACGAAATGGAATGAAAACTACCAATAAAATGGAAGTTTCCATTTTCAATACAATACCATTGAGTTAAGGATAGAGAAACTTCCATGAATTGGAATTTGTCAAACTAGGGAGGCTAATTTTTCATTGATTGGAGCACCAAGGAACAATGGAATAGAAGGTCATGAGCTAAATTGTAACAAGTCCATGATGGCGAAATTGTTAGGCTATGATGACCACCAAGTACTACAAATAAAAATAGAGATTGAACAAGAATACTTTGAGCCATGGTTAAATTCTCCGCCCACTGGAAAACCCCACAAGAGAAATCCTAGCTGACAGGAAATACACATGAGAAATAATTATGAGCCAACCATAGGTTGGACTAAATGAAAACCCGCATGCATTAGGACTAGGGATGTTAAGTTTATCACAAGCCCATGTTGTTCTATTCTCCAGTCCTTTGAACTGGTGGGATGGTGATAGCCCATGAGTCTCCCCCACCTTCTCCCCATCCACTTGTTTCTATAAGCACCCCATCTGCCGCTGAAAGGTCCTTCTGAATGCATTGGCAACACGTAACCTTGAGAGGGGAGTCCTAGAGTGCCATTCTAAATTATTTGGACCATGTTCACAATGAGTTGGGAGTCTCCTTCCATTATGCCCTTGGTTATTCCATGGGATTGAGAAAGTTGTAGCCCTAATATGAGGGTCATAAGTTCAACAACATTGTTAATGTTTATACCAAGTGTTCTAGTTTATATGTAAATAGGAAATATTTGATAGTTGCAGATGAAACTGCCATACCGCATTGGGCCAGGATTTTCTTTGGAAGCCCTGTCGAAGTTCAACTTGAGGAAGGAGAGTGGAGGGGGTGTTGTCACTAAATTTGACCTTCTTTAGAATTAGGCTACCTCTGTGGGTTTTGCCTTATCTAATTCCCTTATTCTATATGGACACAACTTGCCTCATCATATGACTTATTTTTGTATTCTTAAATCAAAATTACATGCTCAAATATTAGCAAAAAAATATTCATGTTCACCCAAAATTATGATTATGATTATAATAAAATTAAAAATAAAAATTGTAATTATCAAAATAATTATAAAAAATTAAAAATAAAAATAAAATAAAATAATTAAAATATAAATATAATATAATAAAAATTGAATAAATAAAAATTAAACAAAAATCAAATAAAATCAATAAAAAAAAATAAATATAAAGCTAAAAACTACCTATTAACTGATCCCCTCACCTCTCATCACACCTTTCCTTATTTATTAAACATGGGCACCATCCTCCTCACCTCTCATCACACCTTTCCTTATTTATTAAACATGGGCACCATCCTCATTTATGGAGATATAGGATGGAAATAACGAATATATTTTAATTGCCCTATCCAAACCAAGATATGTCATCGAGCCTGACTTGATAGTTTAAATAGTAACCATGTCTTCGCCTGATATAAACGAGAGTCATCTGACCAAACATCTTTAATCGTCAAGATTGCGTTGAGCTTTATTTGCCTAGGTTTTTCTCCCTCCTTTGATGGCCCGATATAATATTAGTCTTATTAAAAAGGTTTTGGTAAAAACACTATATATATATATATATCAAAGTCATATTACATTTTAATGATACTTTAATTTTGTGTTAAACTTAAATTTTGTTAAATTTTATTTCATATTTTTTTTTAAGTTTGACAATGGTGAGGCTATATTATAGTCATGTTAAAAAATAACAGTCAAATAAGATAGGGAATTAATTCGGTGACTTAACATTTAGGAGTGTTTTAATGACACAAGCAATCACCGTTTATCCAACACTATGTACACTAAACTTACGTTCATATTATTAATACTCAAAGTTTATATTTTCTAATTAAATTTTAAAATTAAACTTAAAAGGTATATAATTCAAATTTTATTTTCATTTTAAGTTTAAAATAAATTTTAAACTCAAAACTTTTATTATGAATCGCTGAATGGACATTTTGTTTAGGTAGAAAATTTGTTTGTAACATAGAGGAGTGTTGAAGGAAATCTGAGCTAAGTTTAGTGGTCTGAAATAAATAGGAGATGGATTATTCACTTCCCTCATCAAATATGAACCACTTTTGCATTTTTAAAATTTAGTTGTTTATTTTTTTGTTGCAAAATTATTAGAAAAAAATGATTGCAACATTTTAAAAAGGGGCAGGAAAAGTAAATTTCATATTTTGTGCAACATTGTAAATTATGAAAAATGAATTTTGCTTGCACTAATTTCATTTTATAACGTAAGATTTTTGTATAACTTAATTTTTTTTAGCAGAGGGTACCAAAGATTGAAACGAAAACAATTTTATATGAAGGTATATGAAAGTTATATTTTAGGGAGAAATTAAAAAAGGAAGAACATCTATTTATTTCAGTATAAGTTATTATTATGTTGGTTTGTTATTTGTTTTGTTTTGTTTTTGTTTTTGTTTTTTTTTTTTAAATTAATTTTTTTTTTCCTTTTTAATGTTGGAAAAATAAATAAGGACATTTTAAAAGCTTGCTAGGTTTAAGATTTGGATGGAACAAATTAAATAAAGAGATTATTTTGTTAATTGAGGGAAAAAGAAGATATTAATGCAATTAAGATTAATATTTTATTTAGGGAAGTTACAAAAACAAATGAGAAACTAACTCTCACAAGTATAAAAAGAATGCAAATGATTATTAGAACGGAGCTTGAGGGGTTAAGATTTGAGGAATTTTGGAGTAAGATATGGAGAGGAGATAGAGAGTTATACTTCTATGGTTCCTACACACGGCGTGTGAACCAAATTCAAGAACACTGTAACTCTATGTGCATTTTGATAATTAATGTTCATTTTCTTTATTTTACTATTGTTCTTTACATTCTAGCGCAATGAACAATTTAAATAAACTAACATGATTAAATGAAAGATTGTTTACATTATTCAACTTGGTTCCTTTTCTATATATTTCTATTATTTAAAATTTCTAAGTTATCATTTTTCTTTGATGGCTTGTAGGTTGGATTTACAATGTGTAACATTGATATTCAGATGTACCCTTCATAAGCAACATTATTATAAACCATAATTTTTTATTTATTTCTTTATTTTGCATCTACTTCTTGGTGCCGATAAGAGTTTGATGGCTAACTAGATCACCATCATTTCTTTACAACTTTAACTTGAGTATTTACCCCAAGGTATTATACTATCTAGGGTTTTGCATTCAATATATATTTATTTAATTTGCATAATAGAAATCCATAATACTTGATATTAGAGTTGGAGATTATTTCTTTGCACCTATTAGGGTAAATATAATTTAATACCAAGAATTATATGTGTTTTACTTTTTCCTTTTATTTTATTTTCTTTATTTTATTATGTTATTTTCCAGTGTTGTTTTTACTTATTTATCATAACTGCATTTTAAAGTGTACATTAAGTTTGAGAATCATTTATTTATATAAGTTCTATTTAAATTTCAAATCTTAACCACTCTTTATTTTAACAAACACTCTTGTATCATTAATATGTCCTATATTTATTTTCTTATTGAACATATTTTAGAATAGAAATAGGGAATACCCCCTTGAGGTGAAAGGATGGCAACCCTTTTAACCTAAAGTGGGAGGATTTGTATCCTTAGTGAATGTGTTATTGGATTTCTCTTAGTCACCGAAACAATCCGGGAATCAACAAGGGGAGGACAGGCTAATGGGCTAGCTGAGGGGAGGGGATGGGTGATCTAGGAGGATCCAGAAAGGCCTAAAATTAAATTTCACAAAAAAATGATGGAAATAATGCCATTTGAAGAGATTGACGAGAAAATTCCAATGCAACATGAATTGCGTCGAACGAATTTTGTATGAAGATGTTATAATGATTTGGTCAATAGGCAAAAAATCAAACTTACCAGGATATGTGACAGTACAGACATCGTGACATGGCAATATTGAGTGTGACATGTGGCATAACAAGAAATAAACACATGGAGTTATGCCAACATTGATGTGGTAGGTATAGGATGACATAATGATGACCAGACACATGGCATGGACCAATATGGAGGTGACAGGTGGCCCAATAGAAGGGAACCATGTGGCACCTTGAAACACCAAAATTTGATTCATTGGAATGGTTATATTGGTGGGGTTTGAACCCCCAACCTCAGTGATAATAGGCCAAAGGCTCCACCAATGAGGAACAAGTCATTATTGAAACATAAATGACAAATGCTATATTTAAATTTTTTTTATAGCTGACTGCTAAAATGGGAAAGGAAGGCCACGTTCTTGACCCCGCAACCTCCCATTTGATTGAGACCTTTGCGTAACTTTCAATAACCTATTGAAAATGAGACCATGTGGTTACATATTATTGCTTAGATGAAAAAATTATGCACACGGTCAAGAATTGGTTAGGCCACATATTACATTTTGGGGTTTAATATGGTTAAACATTTCATTGGTTGGACTTTAGTTATAACCAAAGTGTGTGTGTGTGTGTGTGTGTGTGTCTATATATATATATATATATATATATATATATATATATATATATATATATATATATATATATATATATATATAAAGAGTATGTACGAGTATGTATTTTGTGGTATTAGAGCCATTCTATCCATTCTGTTCGAGGTAGAAGGGAGAAACATATCTGTTGTAAGAGAAAGTTGAAGGTGTCTACTGCAATAAGTCCCATTGTTGCCCAGGAAAGGTGTTGTTGGGTGTAGGGCGTGACCCGTGATTGCAAATCTGCATTTTTTCAGGTGATTTGAATCCTTTTATCTTCATCAGTATGGATGCTAGTCAAAGTTTTAATTTCTCAACTGAATCTCGTAAAGCAGCACATGAGAAAAAATGGGCATGGATTACAAAGTTTTCGAACAACCCACAACCTAATTGGGAACTACCAAACATTGAGATGGAAAAAATATATAAACTCCCAGTTTTTCAGTTCCACATTGCTAACATGTTTAGATTTTCCTCTGTAAATGTTCCTGTTTCTATTGGTCATAGTGTATATCAAATTCCTCTCATTAGAAAGGAAGATGAAGAATGGGGTCTAAGTCATGATTACAAATATATACATATAAGACTCATACAATTTGGGATTAATCCTTTTGTACAACCTGGGTTAGATAACTCATGTCTAACTTGTGTTCTTGATACCAGACATAATAATTTTGAAGATGCATTGATAGGAGGATTCCAAAGTCCCTTAACTAATGTTCATGTTTGGCCTTCAGTCATCCCAAGATACCAAGTGTCGCTTACAGATCCATATATTAATGAATTTCTCCAAGCTTACTTATAGTTCCATGATATGATACTGCCCCTCATACACAAATATCACAGCTCCAATCTAATGTCTGTATTAGTTTTGTCTCCTCTACTATGCCTCCACTACATCCCAATCTATCACAACGAGCATTAAAAGAAGGTGTCATTGTTGTTCCTGGTAATACTACTCTGTTGCAAGTAGGATTTTGTGAGCTAAGTCTGCTATTTGAATGGAAGTGAGTATACTTCGATGTATCAAAAGTATCCATAGCTAACAAGCTCTTTATCTCCAAACTAATTAAAGTTAGTTCCAAACCCTGATGGTAATACCAATTTACGGTTTCAACTGACTACTTTGCAAAAAAACTACCAAGAAGTCAGTCAGTCAGAGTCCCTCGTTCTGTACAAATACCACCTAGACTGTCAGTATCTTCAAGTAGCCATAATCATCATCAGTTACTAGATTGTGTATATTGCCATGAAAAATAAAAAGAAAATTCAAAAAATAAATACCAAACCATCACTTCTACATCACACCAAGGACAACATTCAGACTGTCCTTAATGCATTATGTTCCCTGTCTGAGACCAGAAAATGTTCAGTCTATCTAGAGAAAAGACAGGCGCAAAAGCAGAATTGCCGGAAAGGAGACTGGAACCTGGTAATCGTACTCCTAAATTCAAATATGGTGTTATCCAAAGCGATTTTCAGATTCTGCATTATCGATCAGCCACAGAGCCTAAACCAGTAGAATACTTAAAAAAGCAGAATTATGCTAACTACATGTCTATTTGTGTGGCCCAAAACATAAATGATCTGGCAAGAGACATTGTAGAAGTAAAAGAGCATGTCAGAAATATCCACCAGAGCATAGATACAATGTATGCTCACCAGAATACTCGTGAAATTAAGTTAAGAGAAATTATTGATCAATTAGGGGTAACAAGCAAAGTAGTCACAAGTTTGAAACTGCTATGAGTAGATCAAGATCTCCCCCTAGATATTCTGAGATAGAATAAGAAGGCCCCAAATTCACCTTGATAAAAGCTTCCCAGTCCTCATCCAGGTTGTCTCTCAAAGTTTTTGTTATGAAACCAGCTCAAGAAAAGATAGAAAAGATAGATCAACGCCTTAGAATTCAGCCTCTTCGAGGGGGCAACCTCCTTTACATTACATAAATGAACAATTCTTGGATGATTCAAATGACAAAACCTCCTTTCTATATATAGGAGTCTAAGTAGTCACAATATAATCCAGCCGACCTAACAATAATAATATAAAGCCACAAAAATAACAATAGAGGGATTCTATGGGCACATTAATAACAATATGGGGGCAATGGGGGCACAACAATATAAATAAGGGGTATAACTACAATAGTAATGGGGTAATCACTAGTATTATAGGGACCCAACATGCCCCTCTCCTTCAAAAAAGTGTTGTCCTCAACGCTTGAGTAGTTCTGGATACTTCTGCATAAAATTCTCATCCTCCCATGTGGAATCTTCAGCGGATAAGTTCTTCCACTTGATAAGATACTCTGAAATTGATCGATTTCGTAGCTGTCGAGTTCTTGTTTCTATGACTGCTTCCGGTTCCAATATAATTTTTCCTTCCTCGTCAAGTTCTGGCAATATTGTTTGAACTGGGAGCTTGTCGCCTATAACCTTCTTTAAACATGAAACATGGAAAACTGGGTGCAATCGAGAAGCTGCAGGAAGCTCCAATTTGTATGCCATAGTACCAATCTTTTGCAACACCTTGTACGGACCATAATACTTTGGTGATAATTTATTATCCTTCTTAGCTTGCTTGAGGGACATTTGCTTATATGGTTGTAGCCGTAGGAATACCCAATCACCTACATCAAAACTTCTTTCACTGCGATGTTGATCTGCCTGTTGTTTCATTCTATTCTGTGCCAACACGAGGTTATCCTTTAAGAGTTGGAGGACTTGTTGTTGATGTTCGATGTGATGTTCCACTGCCTGAACCTTAGAATTTTCTCTTAAATATGATGTGATGGATGGTGGTTGATACCCATAAAGTGCCATAAATGGGGTCATTTTTGTTGCTGTATGAAAGGAAGTGTTATACCACCATTCAGCCAGAGGCAACCATTTGACCCATTGTGTCTGTTTATCAGATACAAAGCAACGAAGATATCCTTCCAAACATTTGTTTACTATCTCAGTTTGCCCATCAGATTGAGGATGATAAGATGAGCTATGAGCTAACTGAGTACCAAGACAAGAAAATAATTATGTCCAAAAATTTCCAGTGAAAATGGGATCTCTGTCACTTACAATAATCTTTGGGTTTCCATGTAGCTTTTGAATTGTTTCCATAAATGCAGTAGAAACTGTACTGGCTTTAAATGGATGTGATAATGCACAAAAGTGTGCATACTTGGTAAGTCTGTCAACTACCACCATGATGACACTCTTTCCCTCAGACTTGGGTAAACCTGTGATAAAATCCATTGAAACCTCCTCCCAACGTTGGCTTGGAATGGATAAAGGTTGTAATAGACCCGGTGTCTTAATTGTTTCAACTTTATTTTGTTGGCAAACCAAACATTCTGCCACAAACTTTTGAATATCTGATTTAAGGCCATCCCAAAAAAATTCCTTCTTAACCCTGTGGTAAGTTTTTAAAAATCCTGAGTGCCCTCCTAAGGGAGAAGTGTGCAATTCCATAAGAATCTTTTGTTTTAGCTGGGAATTCTTACAGAGGTATAAGCGATCTTTGTACCATAACGAATCATTTTTCCAGCTAAATGTATCAGACGTACTGGAATCTTGTTGTAGCTTTCGAATAAGTGCCCACACTTCTTCGTCATTCTTCCATTCCTCCCTTGCTTCATTTATCCAATCTGGTTGGATAATAGAAATGGCGCACAACAATGCTTCCACATCCTCATCCTTTCTTGAGAGTGCATCTGCCACCACATTTTGCTTCCCTTTTTTGTAGATGATTTCAAAGTCATAACCCAACATCTTTGTGACCCACTTTTGTTGCTCTTCAGAGGATAATCTTTGTTCTAAAAAGTATTTAAGGCTATCATGATCCGTTTTTACCTTGAAGTGTCTTCCCATTAGGTAGGGTCGCCATTTCTTAAGTGCATGGAGTATTGCCAACATTTCCTTCTCATAAATAGCTTTGCTTAAAAACTTTCCCTTGATTGGACGACTTTCAAAAGCAATGGGTCTTTCATCTTGCATTAGAACAGCACCAATTCCATTTCCTGAAGCATCACATTCCACAATAAAGGTTTTTGTGAAGTCCGGTGTAGCTAAGACCGGTGCTTGGCACATTGCCTCTTTAAGATGTTCAAAGGCCTTTGTTGCTTCCAGAGTCCATGAAAATGCATCTTTCTTCAATAATGTTGTTAGAGGTGCTGCTATTCTCCCATAATTCTTAACAAACTTGCGATAATACCCTGTCAACCCAAGAAATCTCGCAGATGCTTTATGGATGTGGGGATTTTCCATTCCTTAATGGCTTTAATTTTGCTAGGGTCTACCTTAACTCCTTCATGAGATACAATATGACCCAAATATTCCACCTCCTGGACTCCAAAGAAACATTTGGATCTTTTTGCATATAATTGTTTCTCCTCCAATAGTTGTAGCACCCTGTCAACATGTTCAACATGATCCTTCCAAGACTTGCTGTAGATTAGTATATCATCAAAAAATACTAACACAAATTTTCTAAGGAATGGTTTGAAAATTGAATTCATCAAACCTTGAAATGTTGAAGGTGCATTGGTAAGGCCAAAAGGCATGACCAAAAATTCATAATGACCCTCATGAGTTCTAAATGCCGTTTTTGGAATGTCTTCAATCTTCATTCTGATTTGATGATATCCTGAACGAAGATCCAACTTGGTGAAGTAAATTGATCCATGCAATTCATCCAGTAATTCATCAATGACAGGAATGGGGAACTTATCTTTAATAGTGAGCTTGTTGAGCTCCCTATAATCCGGACACATGCGCCATGATCCATCCTTCTTGTGCACCAATACTACTGGAGCAGAGAAAGAACTTTGACTCGGTTGAATTATACCAGCCTCTAGCATTTCTGCAACCATACGTTCAATTTCACTTTTTTGGACATAGGGATATCTGTACGGCCTGATGTTTGGAGGAACACTTCCTGGAATCAGATGAATAGCATGATCATGATCACGCATAGGTGGGAGACCTTTGGGAGTCTCAAATACCTTGGAATGATTGTCCAGGACTTTTTGGAGATCTGGAGAAATAGATGATTCCAATGTGGAAACATCTAGCGAACATAATTGTGCAATTACACCTCTTTGCTCCTTTTTTAGAAGCTTTGTCATACCATTAGAGCTGATTATCTTTCCTGGTTTCCCTGCAATACCCCTTAATTCAACTTCCTTTCCTTCCGTAGAAAATTTGATGAAAAGTTCTTGAAAATTAAAAGCTATTGTACCCAAGGATTGTAGCCATTGGACTCCTAGTACAACATCAGCACCTCCCATTGGAATGGAAAGCATTGGGCTAGTCAATACATATTCTCCCATGGATAGCTTGATATTATGGCACTTTCCAGAGAATTTATTGTTCCTCCATTTGCAATCATCACTTGACACTCTGGTGCTGGATATAGGAAGCAATTCAATTCTTTTGCTACCCTACAATGAATAAAATTGTGGGTGCTTCCTGAATCAATCAACACTATTACCTTTTTCTTCTTGATTTGTCCTTCTATCTTGATGGTTTGAGGAGTGGTAATTCCCGCCAATGCATTACAAGATATGGTCGGATTTATTTGTTCTTCATCTAGGCTTTGTTCCTGGAGTATATCCTCTTCTTTTGACCTTTCTTGCTCCTTTTCTTCTTCCTCTTCACAATCTATGTAGAATAATTTCTTCTCAGCACACTTATGACCTTTAGTGTATTTGCTATCACAACTGTAACAAAGCCCTTTTGCTCTTTTTTCTTCCAATTGTTGTGGTGTCAACCTTATAGGTTGTGGAAGACTAGGGGCAACAACACTTCCGTCTTTATAGTTGTGAGTGGTATGCTTCCTGGTTGCCATAATTTTGCTTTCCATTTTTCTTGCTAACCTGAATGCCTTCTCTAATGAATCAGGTTCCCAAAGGCGAACATCATGTTGGATATTATCCTTTAAAGACCCTATGAACACATCAATCCTATGCTCCTCTGGAATATCTTTTACCCTTATGTTCAATTTTTGGAACTCCTCAATGTGCTCCATTATTGAACCCTTTTGTTTGAGACTTATCAATTGGCTAAAAAAAGTGTTGCTTTTTGTATCCTCATAATGTGCTATCAATTCTTCCGTAAAAATTGCCCAAGTGATAAATTGTTTACGAGAGCAAAGCCATTGATACCATACAAACTGATTTGGTTCCAAATATAAAGTTGCCATACGTACCTTTTGTGTGTTTTGCACATTATTGAGATCGAAGAACTGCTCCATCTGTAATATCCATGTGGCGGGATCCTTGCCATCAAACTTCCTCATATCGATTTTTGGAATATGGTGGGTCTTCGATCCAACATTAGAGTCTATGGAATCATGATTAACATTTCTTTTGTTCACATCATGAGTTTCCTTTACAACCTTTTCACCATTAGTAAGTATTTCTTGTAGAAAATTTGTCAAATCTGTCTTCAAATCTGCCATGTCTGTCTTCAAATCTGTCCTCAAATCTATCTTCAAATCATCCATCTTAGCTTCCATGCCCTTTATCTTAGATTCCACGCCATTTATCTTAGCATCTGTTAGCTTTTGTGAGCGTGACATTTGTTGCACTTGTTCTTGTAATTTTGATATATCATGTAGCATTTCTTCCTCTTCTTCATGAGTCATGCTAGAGCTTTCAAGTTCCTTACTAGGTGTTTGCATTTTCTTTCCTCGGGGCATCAGTTACCGATAATAATGCTTTACTATGCCCTTTGAATTCCTTCAAACCAAGCTTATGCAAAAAAAAAAAAAAAACTACACACCTTTTTTTACTTTGTAGAAGCCTGATATTGAATCTGATGTATCTCTGTAATTTCGAATCATCCAGTTCTGAAATTGTGACCTGTAGTAGCCTTTTATGTCCTCTTTCCAATGCCACTAGTCTGATCCAAATTGGATTCTCCAAGAAAGAGTTATGCACAATCTCCCGCAGTGACCTGATTATAGACTAGTTCAGTAGAGCGAACTTGTATGAAGTGCCACGTGTCACTGTTTCAACCTTTGACTCTGAAAAATATATAAAAGAAAACTACAGTACGTTCTCTTTCTGTACCGTGTTATGAAATTTCAATCCAATGCTCAGACAGAAAGTTATGACGATTTTCCCCAGGTCACCTGTTTTGAGTGTAATTCAGGAGTCTGCAAAAAGACCAACTTCCTCAGATCATATCTCAGAAAATATCGCGCGAAAAGCTCTGAAATTCAGACCCAAGGTTCAGCACGATTTCTTCTCAAATGGGTTTTTTTTGCGACTTCTGAAACGTCACAGAAAAAAATTTATAGAGAAAATTCCACGATGACCTGTTTGGAGCAGCGAAACCCTAGAATCCAAAGCTCTGATACCAAATGTTATGAAACCAGCTCAAGAAAAGATAGAAAGATAGATCAACGCCTTAGAATTTAGCCTCTTCGAGGGGGCAACCTCCTTTACATTACATGAATGAACAATTCTTGGATGATTCAAATGACAAAACCTCCTTTCTATATATAGAAGTCTAAGTAGTCACAATATAATCCAGCCGACCTAACAATAATAATATAAAGCCACAAAAATAACAATAGAGGGATTCTATGGGCACATTAATAACAATATGGGGGCAATGGGGGCACAACAATATAAATAAGGGGTATAACTACAATAGTAATGGGGTAATCACTAGTATTATAGGGACCCAACAGTTTTTAAAAAGGATGAAAGCCAGTTTGAAGCCTTAGCAAAGGGTATCGAGTTAGCACGAGAAAAATTAAACCTTTTGAAAAAGAAAATTTCAGAATTTTACACAAGAGAAATAAAGATGACAATTCAGTCAGGGGATGAAGGTGGATCCTCTACAACTAAGAAAAAACGAAAAAGTTATTTAAGATTTCCTAACAAAGTTGTAAAGACATCAGAAGGTGGTGTTAGTTCTCATCATAAAAAGAGTCCATTCCATTCTTGGACTCAACATCTTGCCTCTGCAGAAGTTAGAGATGATATGAATGTCCAAACAAAATTTGGAAATCAAAACAATACTTTCTTTATCAATTTTGATTGTCTAAACATGGATCAAACATTAATTCTCCTGCAACAGATTAATGCATGGGCTTCTCAGAAGAAAGTAGACACTAAAGCTTCATGGAAAGAGGTAGTCATATTAATCACATGGAACCTAAAAGGGAATGCTAGACTATGGTGGGAAACGCTTAAGAATGAAGAGAAACATAAATTTTTGAAAATGATGATCTTTTGGAAGCTATCTTGATGGCTCTCTCCCATGGATTTCTGGGAGTTATTTCCTCTGATAGTGAACATTATGCCCAAATGTTTATGAGTCAAAGATTGTGCAATTTAGATTTATTATCAGAATACTATTACACAATGCAATATATTTATTATAAAATCCCCGATCACCATAATGTGGCTTACCTCAGGCACTACATAGCCTCCATGCCAGGCAAAATACTTGAATTAGTTCAACAGTCACTATCTGCACAACACATTGCCATAGATACATTTTCACTAACCGCACTTCACTAAAAAATTCTTACCATTTTGAAAAATGAATGTGCCGCCAAAAAAACTCGTAAGAATGTTAAAAAGCAGTTGCATTTCAGTCCCACCATCTTAGAATCCTTTACTGAAACATATTAAAGAACCAATCTAGAAAGGGTTCTCAAAAAAGACCAAAGTGATGAGTGTTCTTGTAGGTCGAGACCTCCTTCTAAGAAAAAGAAATATCGGTCAAAACCTCCCACAAACGAAAGATCAAGATTTATTTTCAAGAAAAGGTATAAACTAGGTAAGCAATCCAAATGCTTTATTTGTGGTCAGAATGGTCGTTGGGCTAACAAATTTCCCAACAAAGGAAAGAAAGGGATCCATAAAAATATTGCACAAGTTTTTAAATCCTCTTATGACCGAGCTGACTGGAACATAGTTTCCCAGACTGATTTTGATTTTGAATGTTTTTCTGTACATAGTACTGATTCAGATAATAGCTATGACATTGATGAAAAATTCCAAAAGGTTTCTCTTTCAGACAGTAATAGTGACAACAACAAATGTACATATCTGTCTAATTGTTTTATGTTTTCATTTTATGATCTCCAACATCAAATTGAAGAAATCCAGAGACAAAAGGCCTCTCTTCATCCCAACTTGATTATTCCTCGGAGATGTCTCTAAGAAAAGATTGACTAGTTGCAAGCTTCTATTCCTCACAAAATAACTAATGGAGAAGAATTTGAGATTTTAGATTGGCATATAACACCAGAAGCATCACAAGAATCCACAGATAATATTGCAGAAAAATTATTGGATAAAATTAAAAGGGTAGAAGAAGATCTCCAAAGAGATAGAAACCAGATGAAGCAGCTTGCACAATGGATTCAAGCCAACATGCAAGAACTTGATAGTCTGAATTCATAGTTTGTTTCTTCTACTTTCCTTTCCTCTCAAACTCCATTACTATCATCTAGTCAATACAGTGATGAAAACCTTCATGACATCAGTGGTATTTATGATAGGATGGTCATCCCTGTAAAAATAAAAGTGCTAGGCTACAAAGAATATATTATTTATGCTCAGATTGATACTGGAGCTATGAGAAGCTGTTGCAAATTCAAGGCCATTCCTACTTACTATTGGAAACCCAGTCAAGTCTAGTTTAGAGAAGTTAACAAATAGATAATGAAAATCACATATATTGCTCCAGACTTCTCAATACTCTTAGGTTCACAAGAAGTATATGTCACCTTACATAATTATGATATTGGTGCTGAGATGTTACCTCGACAGGATTTTATGAAGAAATTCATGTCAATCACCATTGAAAAGAATCTGATAATTTTCAGCATTCAAGGAGACAAGGTGCAAGTCCCTGCTAAGAGTAAATACACACTCAGGGTAAAACCTGATGAGGTAAGCAATTTTGATGAAGCAGTAATAGATCTTTTTAAGATCTAAAAAATTGTCAAACATGCAGAAATCCATGTCCTTGCCATTTTATCTAATATTGTAAACAAATTGAAAAATCACTGTACAACAAAACACCCTAATGCATTCTGGTTCAGGGAAAAGTATTTTATTTCACTTCCATTCCAAAAAGAAGGCTTCATTAAAGCACAAAAGGCATCAGCAAATCACATGAGCCCATCCGAACAAGAGCTTTGCAAAGAAGAAATTAACAGTTTGATAGAAAGAAAACTGATAGAATCATGCAAGAGTTCTTGGGCATGTCCAACTTTTTATGTCAACAAGCACTCAGAACAAAAACGTGGAAAAAAGAGGTTAGTTATCAACTACAAAGCTCTGAATGAAGCTCTTGTGCCCTTATCAAAGATCACCAAAGCAAATGTGTTCAATAAGTTTGATATTAAAAGTGGGTTTTGGCAAATTGGCATCAATCCTGAGGATATATATAAAACAACATTCGTGGTACCTGGAGGATAGTTTCAACAGATAGTTATGCCATTTGGTTTTAAGAACAATCCATTATAATTCCAAAAGAGAATGGAATATATTTTCCAAGATTATTCATTTGTTATTGTCTACATAGATAATTTGTTAATCTTCAGCAATAATATTAGTGAACATAAGAAACACTTAGAGAAATTTTATCAGGTTGTTTTCAAGCATGGTCTAGTTCTCTCTGCCTCCCCAGATAAGTTCATCATTGCACAAACCTGGATTGAGTACTTGGGTTTAATCATATCTCAAGTAAAAATAGAATTACAACCACATGTATTGAATTCTTTATCAAATTTTCCAGACTATCTTCTAGATGTTAAGACTGTGCAAAGATTTTTTGGATGTTTGAATTACATCAGCCTATTTTATCCATAGCAAGCCACAGATACAAAGCTTCTGCAAAAAGTATTAAAAAAGGGTAGTATTTGGAATGACCAGATGACCAAAGCAATCAGAAACATAAAGCAGAAAATCAAACATCTACCACCTTTGGCTCTTCCCCACAGTGACCTACCATTCATTCTTGAAAAAGATGCCTCAGATTATTGTTGGGCAACAATCTTATTGCAAAAACATAGCAAAAAGGAAAAATTATGTGGATATTCCTCTGGAACATTCTCAGAAGCTGAAAAAAATTATCCTTTTTCCCATAAAGAAATTCTAGCAGTAAAGAAAGGTACAAAAAGATTCAGGTTATTCCTTAAAAGTGTCCACTTCATTGTTAAGACAGATCTCATGAACATGAAAGGAATGTTGCAAAACAAAAGGTTGCTAGAACAAGGTAATTCCATAGTTTTAAGATGGGCTCTGTGGTTAGATGGATATGATTTTGATATCATATATAAAGTCGGTAAAGATAATTATCTTGTAGATTTAATGACCAGAGAAGGAGAAATTATACAGACAGAATATGTAGTTAAAAAATTTGAATTTGGTGAATGTTTATGATCCTCCCGGAACAAATCCCAAGTTACATTATGCTCTTCCTTCCATTATTCTTTTTGTGTTGATTGTCTTTTAGAAAAAGTTTTGTCTTTACCCATGGAAATCCAGAAGATTATTCTTAAGAAATGGTTTTGGCTCTTAGATACAAGACACAATTATGATATTCCATTAGCACCTATTAACAATAACCGTGCTTATTTTGGTATAGTAAGATATCTATATCATAGACTTGTTTATATTTATGATCCTAATCTGAAATGGATAGATTATTATGGCATTCTTCAATATGCTCGAACCTATGAAAGAGTTTCAGTCATCATGTATTATGAAGACATCATGCCTCCATTCCGCCATTGGAGTAGTTGGATGAATCTCCTACTTGTTTCATTTGTTCCTAGAAAAGAAGATCAAGGCAGGCTCTGTCAAGAGTTTTCCCTTTCTATTTTGTATAATGACATGCAGGATGGAGTAGAAAGATATGATATATTTGAATTCGATTTATTATATAAGGGAACCAACATGAAGATCAACCATGATAGTACTTCTCCTACAGGTTATAATTTTACTATTGAAATTGACTATTTTGGTGAAGTCGGAATTCCCCCAGATAAGCTAGATCCATTCATGTGTTTCTTAGCTTTTTTAGCTAGCTTCAGAAGGGAACCATCATGGTTACAACAACTTCCTGGGTTAAGTCTTGACAAGTATGTTGAAGAATACAAGTCTGACTATGATCCTGACTATGACTCTGACCATAGCCCCAAATGCTAGTGACCAAACCTTCAAAGAGATTTTATTTTAGGCTTTCGAGGGTTCTCCTTAAAAGAATCTCCTTTGTGTTGATAGGCATTGTACCTAGTTTACTTTATTTTAGGCTTCCGAGGGTTCCCCTAAAAGGAATCTCCTCTATGTCAATAATCATTGTACTTAGTTTTTCTTTCGTGGGTTTCAAGATATTGGAATATCCACTATGTATCAACTTTTAGTACATATATGATTTCTTCCATGAAGAAACATCTACTGTATATAACCTTTTAGTACATGCATTATGGCTTTCGTGGATTCCCCCAATAAGAATCTCCACTTTGTATCATATCATTAAGATTTTATGTGATATGAAAAATCTCTTGGGGGAGGGGAAAGATTCCAAAGCTGGAGCAACACCCCGAGGGTCCATCCTATATAAGGAAGCATGAGCCTCAGCTCAAGACACTTGTAAATTTCCGAGTTTTTCTATAATATGAAAGAAGTTCTCTTTGAGTTTTAAGTTCAAAACATCTGCATTTTGTGTTTTGTGATCTTTGAATTCTGTGTTCTGTGATCTTTGAGTGCACGAGTGCGTATTAAGAGTGCTTATATATATATATATATATATATATATATATATTACACGAGTGCGTATTAAGAGTGCTTATATATATATATATATATATATATATATATCTATATATATCTATATATATAGATGTTTATAACAGTAATATACCGTGGGGTCTATTTTTATATGGTCATAATGGAGGGGTCACAACCTTTATAGGTTTGACCCTAGGGTTGTGGACCACCATGCCTATATACGTAAAAAGATGCTCCGTTGGAGAAAAACGTTATGGTGTTAAGAAAAAAACCAAGCCCTTTGGTTTTGTAGCATGGTTATCACCGTTTTGTGATAATAGATAGAGTTTGTGCCATTTTTGGGCAATTTGGAAAGGAGAGTTTTTGTGAGGGGTTCTTATAGGCTTTTCACAAAGCTATAGAATAGAGAGCTAAGTTTAGAGATTCCAGAATTAATGTAATTTGAGTCATTTTACATCATAATCAAAGTGGCCACTCCATTGGAAGTGGACCCGAGATATAGCCCCCAATGGTTAAACTCTATTATCAATCTCATTATGTATTTTTATTTTATCTACAATTGTTTATTTATATTATATTATTTTTATTTTTTGTCAAGCTTGGTATTTCACATTTTGATTAAGCCTGATAACCCATAGGCTCACAATAAAAGAATCCGTTCAATGCGAGGCGAGGGAGAAAAAGAGAGGGGGGAGGGAAACCAAAACTGAAGGATTTTAGTTTTATTTCCAGAGCCCTTCTAGTCCTTGGGAGACGAAGAGAGACAAAAAATAGATTCCTTAATGTTATAGAGGACATAGTCTTGGAGGCATTCAAAGGGAATGAAAGATCTCTTGAAAATTATTGTATTACACCCTTTCTAGATTTTCTAGAGAAGGAGATCGACGGAGAGAGTCCATATGTGATCTAGAATGGAGTTTGAGAAAGCCTAAGAGCACCAAATAGCAACAATGTTGATAATATTAGTGGGGTCCCTATTAGAACATGGAATTCTGCTAGCCTGGTCCATAGACCCATAGAGAAATCATAACCATTAAATAGATGCTCTAGGTTTTCTAGATGTAATAAACATAGTGAGCAACATGATGACCCTTGGTCATTGTGATTTTGAATATTATCCCATATTAAAGGATTATTCTACATCAAGGGCTATAAAAAAAGATATCTTAAGCCACAAATTTTGTTTCCATATTTTGTACTAGACTTCTTATGTTCGTAACACTTGACATATTGCTTCTATGTCATATGCCTCACATATAGAAAGAATTCCTTTGGACGTGTATCCCCAATAGAGTTTGTTTGACTAGGATGAATAGGGAATGAACCTCTTTTATAGGTTAATTGAAATTTTTTTCCATGATTTGGTGACTGGTTTGGGTTTCCATGTGCTAGCTTTGTGGGGCCTGACCCAAGTTCAGTGTTAATTAGCCAAAAAAATCCCTACACTACTAGCCCTTTGGGTATAAGCCCATGGAGTACAGACCGAAGTCTCACCCGAAACAATATGGGGGGATGCTGGAACCAAGTTTCCGCACCCTGAGATGGTTGTGATGTCGGTTTATTACTTCTATTCTTGCCTTCGTGCAGGTCGTAGAGTTCCAGGGCTTTGTCTATCTAGCCCTTTACTCCGCCCTTCGGTACCTCTGTACGATCAACCTTCGTGCAACCCTAACCTGTGGTTCAGGTGCTTTCTCGTTGCTAGGGTAGCGTATCGTGCAGATTCCAAAACTAGCTTAAGTGTCTTACTTACCTTATTAAATAGTCACAGTTAGCGACACATAAACACATATCCTGATTTACGTTCAATTATCCAACATAGTTACATACATTCGCACATCACATAAGAATTATAAATGAAATCCATAAAAAATATGACAAGATGCATTAATAGGAAACAAAGACACAGAATTTGCAGCATGCTTCTCTTTATTGATATCTTCAGGTGATTACAGACTCGATCCGCTCTACGCACACAGTTGCAGGGGTTCACGCACTCAATTGCGGACGTCTACCCTAGGCCTCTGCGCACTCAGATTCAGAGCCTCTACCTACTCTAAGACCCGAAACTTAGACTTCTCTTCTTATCGCTCAAGACTTCTTCTACAATTGATGACTTCCAAAACTACTAAGAGCCTACTTACTTAGCTCTTTTTATACAATCCCATGGTCTGCGGAACATGGGTAGATCATTAAAACTAACTTTAATTTACAAAATTAAGGGCGGATAACCATTCATGACTCATGACACCTTCGTGCTCCGCGACCACAAAATGTGGAGGCTTTACAATTTTATTGCAAAATTCGACCCAAAACATGGGCTTTTAGCCACAAAACTATCCTTAAGGGATCCAATTCCCAATAGGCCCCGAAAACAAACATCGTGAATCGCCCTCGAGTCACTTGGCAGGCGTGGAGATCTTAGCGCGAAGACCTCCCAGCTTGACCCGTATGACCGCAACCTTGGCAGTGCACTATGCGGCCACCTACTTTGTGTCTTCAACCATATTCTTGGTCATTACTCCTCAATTGTCGGCTTGAAGCTTTTGCTGAGTTTCTTGCAGAGTCAAAAGCTTTCCTTCAATAGAGGTTGTCACCGTGTAAGCCTCATCTAGTTAGGGCTTAAGTCGTGCCTTAAACACTGCTTCCTTGTGCAGCATTTCATCCACCTGCTCTTTCAGCTGCTTGGTCTCCTGTAGCTTCGTAGTCTCTGTGTGAGCGTGATGGTTCGTACTGTGCACTTGACCTCATCATAGTGCTACTACAGCTCGCACACTTCTGTCTCCAGTCGTTGTACAATAGGGTCCTCCTGCAAGCTCATCAGGACCTTGAGCGACTGCTTAAAAAGTTGAGTGCAGTCTTCTACTATGTTGCCAACCGCCACTATTGCTTAAGTGACAACGGTCGTCTGCTGCTCCTTTAATTTTGGTGGGGTTGAAGGTTGGGCCTTCAACTGTAGCTCAGTGATTTGCAGGTTCAACTCCAACCGAACCCTCAATTGGTTCTTCTTCAGGAATGGCCAACTCTGGGACCATTCGGCATGCTTCTTTAACACCCTGCATAATACGCTTGTTCTGGTTGGTTGCGTCGGACACAGTGGCGATAGAAAAGTCTCATTGTAGTGCCATTTTCTCATTGTTAATCTGCTGCTCACTAGTCACTTGGAGGGTATGGTGCTCACGAGCCCTCAGCTCCGCAATCACTCCATCCTGCAAAAGGTGGAGCGCTTCACTGGGGAGCACTGACAGATTCAACCCTACTCCCTTTAGGGTGTTGACAAAGGGCCTGTTAGCTTTGTTCCCCATGGTTAGTGCTTCATAAGGCAACACTATCACGGTGGAGGCCTTCGCGCGCAGCATCTTGGCAGCTTCTGAAGTACCGATAGCAAGGCTGGTGAACACCGTTCTAGCCTGTGATGCATGGGTATACAACTCCTGTAAACCTGTTTGGATAGCCCCTAAGATTATTTGCTGCTGCTACTCAAACTGTTGTAAGGCCTCCGCGGTGACATCCCGCACCATGTCACTGATGTCATGCAAATCTCCCTCTGTGAGGGTGATTGGGTCTAGTGATGTCTTAGTAGCCTTGGATTTCTTCTTGGGCCCTCCATTCTCTTGCTCCCTCAAACGCTTGATGTAGGCGGACGTCGCCTATGGGTCCGCGCCGTGATGTTCTGTTTGCTCATCCGTCTCTTCCTCTGTCTCAGGTGAAGGTGACATCATGCATTTGTCAGAGCCTTGCTCTGTTCCACTTGTTTTCTTCTCTGTCTGCTAAGCGGCATCGCGCTCCGCCTGGGTCTTGTCAGCAGCCTACTTCTTTCTCTTTTTGGCCAGCTGCATTATCTTAAGCTTGGCCTCCTCCTCCTTTTTTTGCATGATAGACTTGCTCCCTCCCACTGCCAAGTCTGCTATAATGCGCCATTCTGTCGACCATCGATCAAGTACTGTATCAATGGCATCATCTATTGCCAGGTAAGGCAAATCATACCATTTCTACACAGGGTCCTTCCGCGTTGTGATGGCCACATGGTGAAAATCTGATTTAAACTCTATGTAGCCCTGTAGGTTAGAAAACACCATAGGCGACAACCGTGGCTTGCCATTGATGGCCATGCGGATGTTCGTCTTCATCAAGATCCAGACGATCTTGCTGTCCTTGATGCACTCCGCATCCTTGGTCGCCCACAATGAAGCGTAGTTCGCTGCTTCTAGTAGGTTTGGCGTGATTGAAGGAAATTGGCTATCCTCTGGCAGCGCCCATGCTACTAGCACAATAGATTCTACCAGCACAATAGATAGCAAGAGCCATGCGTAGTGGAACGTCTTGTGGAGCTCCTGTGCCTCACAGTAGTTCGCAAGGAACTCATTTCAGAGATAGTCTACCCAAATGAACTGAACCCGTTCAGTGAATTGGGCTGCTAGCACGATGACAAGCGCTGACACCTCATTGGCGTGACACTTCCTCATTACCTTCTGTGCTAGAATCTGCGTAGCCACTTTTACAGAAGGGTCACAGATTCTTGATATGTGTTTTAGATCTAACCCAGAAATATATGATAATAGAATTAACCCAAGAAATAACAAGATAGAAATGCTTCTTTATTGATATCAAACCCTTAAGGTAGGGCAACACCATACATTCACTCCTTAAGGAAGGAGAACACTCCACAAGCCATATGCCTGTTCATACAATAATCCTTCACTATCTTCCATGTGGAGTCTCTAGCCTCTATATAGGCCTCATACATACAATACCATGGGTCATTACCATGGTTCCCTCATACCACCAACTAATACCATGGGCCCATTACATTATTATTAACTACTTGTGGTCCCTTACATGACATGGGTTAACCACCTTATTTATTACTATGGCCCATCCCATTATTACATTATTACCTTCGGTACCTCCCTTGGTACCCCATATTATCCCCCCTAGGTATATAACATTCCACCCCCCTAAGCATGTTTCGTCCCCGAAACATGGGAAGAACATAAATAATAAGATCTACTCAAAAGAGTAGTCCACTGATACCATGCACGTGCATCTAACCATCCAAGAGAAAGGTGAACCCTCGATCTTGTTGGTGCCTCGCTCGCTTGAGATGGAAGTTGACCGTGGCAGCTCTTCTGTGTTGATGTGTAGTAGGTGGATCTTCTCTCCTTGCTATCCGTCATGTGACTACTTGGTTTCCATCTTGATGGTTGTCTTGCTGGGTGATGTGGGTGATGATATCTTGAAGCTGTAACCCACAATGGATTTTTATTTACTTCACCCTGCTGTGGTGCCTGTTGTGGTGTCTTATTTTTCAATATGACTTCAACCACTGAGCCCTCCTCTGATGTATCTTCACCTGTAACCTTTTCTTCTTCAGCCTCTGTTTGTGTTTGATTGTCGACCATCAACTGCTCATCATCTGATATGTCAGTCCCTGTAACATCTTCTGCTTCAACCTCCTTGGACTCTACCTGCTTATTAATGGAAATATCTTGTAATGTAATTTTCTTCTTTTTATACTAGAGCTTCAGGAATTTCTTCTGCACATTAATATTTATAGTACCCACTAATTCCATCCAAGGGTATCCCAAAACAACATCCATGTTATCCATATCTGAAGCATAAAAATCACCATGAAACACATACTTATCCATAGAAAGTTTCAAATCCTTATAAATTTGAACAACCTCATCATCAACCTGTGTACTTTCAATTTGTTTCACTGGAACTTGCAATTTTTTTGCCAAGTTGACATTTATGAGATTATGCTTGCAACTAGGATTTATAGAAACAATGATCTTTTCTTTCTGAATCAATCCATGAACCTGCAATAAGGATATACCAGTAGGAAATAACCCCACATGTTTCCCCTTATCTTGTTTTCTAGTCTGAGACCATTTGTCCATAAGGAGTTTTTCCATTTCTTCATTCGAGAATTTGGACAATGCTATAATGCCGAGTGAGTTCCACCATATGGCGGCCTCTTCTTTCAAAAAAAGTGGTACCATAAACTGTCATCTCTCCTCAAATATTTTCTTTAGGTTTTGTATGAATTCTTCAATAGTAGGGCTATCATCTTTTCCAGTAAAATTTTCCATGAAGAGGGTTTGAAAAAAATTCACTTACTTTGGCGAAAATTTGAAATTGTCACATTTTCGTCAATATTGCTCATAATCTCTATTATAACCTGTTTTTAGAAATAGAACAATCATTCTGCATCTACCCATGTGGTAGAAATCTTGATCCAGGCACTTTAAATTTCAGATCTGTGCTGCTACTCTCCCGCCGTCACCAAAATTTCTGGAAAAAGAGCTGATTTTAAATTAGCGATATCTCCCTCATCCGGACTCCGATTCGACTGATTTTTTTTTTTGAAATTGGGTATTTTTTCCCAAAGAATCCAGATCTGCAATTAGATTTTGCAGATCTTGTACCAGGACGTTTAGATCTGCGCCGCAAAATCGCTGCCCTGAAAATTGTCTGCAACCCCACTGATTTTTAGATCAGTGATATCTCCTTCATCCGGACTCCGATTCAACTGATTTTTTTTTGAATTCGACTATTTTTGCACAAAGAATCCAGATCTGTAATTATATTTTACAGATCTTGCACCAAAATGTACAGATCTGACCTGCAAAGTCGCCGCCCCCGAAACCTTGCAAAAAAAATAAATTAAAAAAAATCTCCACTTTTGTGCCCAAGAAAGTCTTCTGATACCAATTGTTGTAGATCTAACCCAGAAATATATGATAATAGAATTAACCCAAGAAATAACAAGATAGATATGCTTCTTTATTGATATCAAACCCTTAAGGTAGGGCAACACCATACATTCACTCCTTAAGGAAGGAGAACACTCCACAAGCCATATGCCTGTTCATACAATAATCCTTCACTATCTTCCATGTGGAGTCTCTAGCCTCTATATAGGCCTCACACATACAATATCATGGGTCATTACCATGGTTCTCTCATACCATCAACTAATACCATGGGTCCATTACATTATTATTAACTACTTGTGGTCCCTTACATGACATGGGTTAACCACCTTATTTATTACTATGGCCCATCCCATTATTACATTATTACCTTCGGTACCTCCCTTGGTACCCCATATTATCCCCCCTAGGTATATAACAATATGGCATACCCACGCGACTTCTTTACCAACTTAAAATTTTCTTTCATGGCCTCTGCGAGGGCCTGCTCACCACCTATTCTGCCAAATATCATGGCCGGATTTTCTCCTGTGTAAGGCAACTGTGTGATCCTATGGATCAACCTGTTAGTGATGGGTATTGGCTCCTCCAGCCACACACACCCATCATGCACCAAACATAACAGCTGCTTGATGATCAATACTATAACCGGGGTGCGGTTGTAGTGGGGCACCCATAGTAGGTTGAGCAACCCTAGCTTGTCTACTCCTCTGAGCCACTTCCGCAACTCCAATGTGGTCATTAAAGTGGTTGTATCGATAATGCGATGCATCAACTTCTTGGTCACCAGGTGTGGGAACTTCTCGTGGTCAACCAAGTCCCAGTCTTCAAGTTTTAATAGAGGAACCCACCCCAAGCGCGGTCCTTCAAAAACAATTTCATCTGGCAGTAGAGGCATTTGTAAGGGGACCTTGCTCTCATCGATGTGTTTCGGCACCTTGGTCTTTCCCTTGCATGGAGGGACATACCTAGGGAACCAGGTGATAGAGTCAACACCCTGGGCTTCTACTTCCTCCATGTCTATCTCCACATCCTCATCATCCATCGGGATGTCTTCAATTTCTTCCTCCTCCAGCTCCAGATTGATAGCTTTGCCCTTTTCCTGTGCCGTAGGCTTCAACGGGTTTCTCCTCGTTCATGCGCACACCGGTATCGCAGGCTACTTACCCTTTTTATCCTTCACGCTCTCCTTAGTTGGGGTCAGTTTTGGTCTTGGTGTCCTTGGAGATTTAGGGACTTTCGCTAATACTTTGGCCACTTTAGGAGCAGCTTCTTCAGCCTCCATAACCACTTCTGACATCGATTCCTCTGCTTCGGTATCTATAGCCTTTGTGGGCGCCGACATGATGTTTTGCAAGAACTCCCGTGTCTCCTTTGGCAACATCTCAAATACTGAACTGGCTATCATGGCTTCGAAGTGCTCTCAGTCCATGTGCACCTGAGAGCTCAACAACTCATTTCTCAAAATGCCAAGTGTTTTTCGCTCGGTAGCCACCTGTAATTTATAGGGCATTTTGAATTGAAATCCGATCGTTCCCCCCAAATTCGGTTCATTAATGCTGGATTGGCGGCATATTTTCAAGGATTTGACCTATAAATTCTATCTTAAATGCGGGCTCCCCGCTCCATTTGGATGCATTTCTACCATCAAATCACGAACAGTGACTTTAACGTTCACTTTCGAGCCGACCTGTGCGATTTCTCCCTGGGTAGTGTAGCGCCCTTCACGCTGTCGTGAACCCTGTTACACCTCCTTACTTCGCACAATCCTCCAATCGCGTAGCTCCCCAACCCGGGCAATGTAGTTTATAGTCCTGCGCCTCCTTTCAATTGCCTGGAGCGCTAAGACTGTGCTACCTTCATATAGTCACAGGGTTGGACCACCGGTGTATGGCTTCAAGCGACTACCATTCACCTTCCTTGGGAAGGGATCTCCATTCAATTTAACCAACTGAACCACTCCTCCGTCGGTAATCTCCTTAATGAAATAGGGCCCTAACGAGTACATTCAGAATTTCCCTGGAAATTTATCAAACTTGCTGTCATATAAAGAAACCAGGTCATTTACCTTAAAGGTGCGCAACTTAATGTGCCGATCATGCCATGTTTTTTCGCGCTGCTTTTGGACCTATTGGTGAAATCCAGCTAGAAATCTTTCTTCCTCAAGCTTAGCCAGCTGTGCGAGCCTCTCTTCCAGTGCTCTGCGATCCTTCATACTCGTGAGTGCCGTTATAAGCAGACTAGGCACAATGTATTCCATGAGCATTATTGGTTTAACACCATATACGAGCCTAAAGGGTGTTTGTTCAGTCAACTTCTTGCATGTCGTTCGATAGGCCCATAGTACTGCGGGTATGTGTAGGTCCCAATCACTTCGCTGAGCATTGAAAACCTTAGTTAGCGTGTTCTCCAGCACTTTATTGAATGCTTCCACTGTCCCGTTAGCTTGCAGGTGATAAGGCGTGCTCTTCTGGTGATATACTTGAAATTCCTCTATCAGCGCGCTTATCGTCTCATTCAGAAAGTGCGTACCGTGATCACTCATCAAAATGTTTGGACACCCAAATCAAGTTAGTACATACTCAAAGAGGAACTTTGCAGCAGTCGCGCTTGTGCAATACTTCACAGGTTATGCCTCTGACCATCGAGTGAAATACTCCGTTGCGGTGACAATGTACCTTTCTCCCGTCTTTCCTTGGGGCTGAATGGGTCCCACAAAATCTATCACCCATTTTTCAAAGGGTTGTAATGTCATCTGTGGATTCAGAGGCAACTCATCCCTCCATGATGACCTGTCAGTCCTTTGACACACATCACACGCTTTGCAATAACCTTTTGAATTCTGATGGAGAGTTGGCCACCAAAACCCTACGTGTAGAATCTTCTACGCGATCACTCTCCCTGCATAATGTCCTCCCGCGGCACCCACATGAGCGTCCGTGAGGATAATACTCCTTTCAAACTCTGGTACATATTGTCGCAATATCTCTGTTTGGTAATTTAGTGATGTCTAAATTGCAACTTTTAAATGTCAACCCGGGGCTCGTAAGCTGATGAAGTGAGGTGTACTATATGTACTTAGGTAACCGTTTTCTTAGTCTTTTGTCGTTTTTTAGCTTTTTTAAGTTTGTTTTCGAATGTATCTTTCCTACTGTGATGTGATGGAAATGTAATAAAGCAATTGAAATGTGGATGATTGTGGTGATCTCTAAATGATTTCTTAAAACTTAAAAAGTATTCTACAAGAAAGCTTGAACAACAACTGCAATAAAATCAACTCTTAAAGAAAAATAAAGACATCAAATAAAGGACTAATGACATCGGCCCAGTATCTCTGCTGCTGAATGAAAATGAAAATGAAATCTATATTAAATCCAACTAAAAGTAAGAACAACTATCTCACATTATTTCAACTCTTCAACTTAATCTTCTCTATGAAAAGATATCATGAAATGTTAAGCAATGTGAAATCTAAGTGAAACTACATAAAAGAGACTAGTCACAATACTTTAACTTTCTCTTAACCTTTTGCCTTTCAGCTGAATTTATCATGTAAGAAACAGTTATGGATAAGTCAAGTAATGTGAGTTCTAAAGCAAACTAAATCAAGCTATAGTAAGTGATATTTTTGCTCCCAATAAAGTTATTTGATTATGGGAAAGGAACCATCAATAGATGAACAACTTGATATCTAAGAGCAGAAAGTAAATATGCAAGTTAAAGAAATGACAGTAAGGAAAATCAAAACTGCAAAACAATGAAGGTCAGCAACATAGACAAGATGATCACGCATTCCACTAGTTATGAAAAGAAAAGAAGGAAAATTGTCCCGGGCTTGCCTAAGAAACCTGCATAACACACTGATCAGTCATGAACATAAAAGTGCAGAAATGTAAATCAACAGAAATCAAAGTTTATGTACAGCTAATATACATGTTGAAAAGAAATAAAAACACAGCAATTTAAAAGACATCTGTACAGCTAATATACATGAAACAAGAAAAAGAAATGCAAGAAATTAAAGGTTACTGTACAGGGCTTCAGCAAACAGGCGCCCTCTGCCTACTTCAGCCGGTTCAAGGAGCAGTTATACGCTTAAATGCAAAACAATCTTCTCATGTATTGACAGCAAATGTAAAAAGTACAGTGGGGAGCTCAAAATTACATACAAAACAATTACAAAAACGATTACAAACAGATTAACTCTACAGCGTTCAAGCACGCTTTATTTATAAGGAGAAAGCAAACTACTATAACGAGATCTATGCTATTCAACCAGCTGTTTAAAAACACGTGAATCCTCTACGTCCCCGGATCTAGGTAACTGTCATCGTGTTCATTCAATCTGGAGAGTATGGATGTTGGATTCGTGCTTCTAGATTGTCTCCGTGGCTGAGGATGATGCCACCTAGCTTCACGTGCCCAAAAACAGAGCAACGCAGAGCCGTGCCACCGCTGAACCCTTCTGTTGACCGGTATTTGCCTCCTCGTTGACCGCGGGCTTTTATGGCTGTTCTAGGTGATCTGGAGGGACACGTGCCATGTCCTTGACCCCTAGAACTTGCCCATGTGGCTCATCTTCTCAGAGGACACCTGTAACATATCGTTTAATAAAACAGCTGCGGAATCCTGTGTTGGCTGCAGAAACCTAGATCAGCTGCGGAAACCTGTGTTGGCTGCGGAAACACAGCACTCTGAACCAAAATTCTAAACCAAACAACAGTCATTAGCATAATTAGAAAACCATGTAAAAAGTCCTAAAATACAATGATTTAATCAACTTGGTGGATGAAATGAGTGGGAAAATGAGGCTGAGAGGTGTATGGGAAGGTACAGGTTCAAGGTTCTACATACCTCCACTGTGAAGGTGTTGCATGTCCTCATGCAACCAAAACTTAGTTCTTTTCCTCAATCCATGTGCTTTGATGCTTCTGCAAGAACATCCAGCCTTCTTCTCTTTCTCCTTGATGCCAAAATGGTCCTTGGTTTCTTGACTAGACACCTGAACTTCAAATTAAGTAATGCCCTGCTCAGCTTCTTACACTTTTTCTTCAACTTTCTATTCTTCTTCTGCCATAGTCCTAAGTGAAGCATGGTATTGTCATGGACAATCTTGTCCACTTTACTTTGCTCTTTTAATGCTTCATTTTCTTGTTTAATGTGCTTGTTTAGGACTTCTAGCTCAAACACTTCCTGTTTTAAAGACTGCACTTGTGCATCAAGTGGCAAGGTGGTGCTTGGTCCCGCAGCTGATTGTTCCAAGGACTCTAAGTAGTTATATGCTTCTTGCTGGGTGGAATCTACCTCAGGTGTTTTTCTCGGCCTGAACTCAAATTCTGGTAAAGGAGGACTGTTTTCTCTTTCCAGCTGAAAAGGACTTTCCTCACGTGGAGGACTTGCCTCAATGTCTTGCTGAGCTGGACCTTTTTCAGGTGTTCCTTCACCTAAATCAATAAAGTGTGATTGTTTTTCTTGGGTTACACTTTTCTTTCCTTTGAGCCTACTGCTCCTCCTCACATGTGGACTAGTGCTCTTTTTCTGTGCACTCTGTTTTTCTTTTTGTTTCTTTGCTGAGGCAGCAGCTTGAAGATGTGCTAACCTTTCTGCCAAAGTTTGAGATTCTTCATCTATGGATGGTTCAGTGGATGGATAGGTGTTTTGAATGATTACTTTGCCCTTATCCTTCTTTTTTTTCTTGTTTTTAGCTCCCTCCTCTTCTTCCTCCTGAACAGTTTCCTGAGTGTCTACTGTAGGAAGGTCCTGGGCTGTAACATTTCTTTCTTTCCTCCTACTTCTTTTTGGGATTTTTGGGGAACTGCTGGCAGAGGCTTCAGTCACTTCTTGGAAGTGATTTCTGATCAAAAACTTTTCCCAAGTATCCTTATTATTTTTCAATTGATCTTCAATGAGAATTCTGATGGGATTCAATATGGCCTACATGTTTCTGAACAGTAGAGATCATTTTCTTCAGGCTTGCTAACAGAAAGTAAGGTAAATTAAGGGCATGGCCTTCCATAAAATTCATCATAATCCTTGCATGATACATGTACATGGTGCCAAAACGACCCTCGCATGTAATAAACTTCTGAACAAGTAATAACAGCGTAGACCATTCTTCTTTGATTACATGCACATGAATTCCTTTAGTAAATATAGAAGTATCCATACCTGGGTTTTTGAGCATGACTTTCCATCCTTGATCATCCAGACCTTTGTTTTTAAACCATCTGTCTCCTCCTTGTGGTAAACTGGTTGCTGCTGCTATTGTGGCCTCTGTTATTGTAAATTTCAAAACCCCTACCTCCACTACGTGTCCATTAAAGGACCGAGCAAAAGCTTTAGTGACTTCCTTATTATAACCTATGAACTTTTGAATAAATTTCAGCCACTTTGCTTTCTTCAATGACTCCTTCGTTTGCGGATACCCCTCCAGGTATTTTGGGCCCTCAGGTTCAGCTCTGAGTAACTTTCCCATTCTCGGCTTTCAACCCCGGCTGAAAATTTTACTGTGTGTGGACGTTCAAGGGAAAAACGAGCTGATTACGGGATTCTTAAGGTAAGTGGAGTGGCCGTAATCGAAATGCAAAGCGTATGCAGTGACTGTAGTAAGGGTTTAGAGCAAAGCTATGGATGTTGCAGCGGAAATGGAGAGTAGGAAATAGTATGAGTACGAGGGAAGCAACAGTTACGGGTTTAGCATCAAATGCATGCGGGAGTGAAGTGATAAATGGGCAGTATAACGGCTGAGTCCTTTTGAATCGGTTGGCTTACGCCACGTCTCAACGTTGGCTGCGGAAATTATGGTGGAGGAGAGCCGTAGTACAGTAGGTCACTTCTTCCACGTACGGCCAATAAATGAAAGAGCAGCCCCATTTCGAGTTTGAATTAATAGTGATTATGGGACCGTTAGAAAGGAATGAGGTGGATGGATTATCATCGTGGAAGAGGAGTGATATGGATCTTGCCGTATCAAATCATTGTATTTAGTGGAATTTCCATGATCTAATAACTATGCATACAATGACATTAAATTGTTATTTGGTAGAGATTTTGATCATACCTTTGGAAGTTTGCCATTTGTTGATTAAGGCTTCTGACCCATTATTGCTCTTTGATCTTGCAGATGCCTCATATCTTTGTTGCCTTTGGTGATGATGATGCTAACCTTTGACTGTGATTTTTTTTTTGAAAACAGAGTGCTGCTGGCTGTAGAGACAGAGTGATGCTGGCTGCGGAAACTGGTGCTAGCTGCGGAAACGGTTTCCGGCTGCAGAAACTAAGACAACACTCTTTTAACTGCACAAAGATAGTTAGAAAAAGAACTAACTAAATGAAATAGTCCTGAGAGGGACTTTTATTGATGGAATGGAATGAAATGAGTGGAATGAGATGGAAATGAAGTTGAGTGGAGTGGAATGGAGATGAAGATGAGATGGAGGTGAAGATGGAAATGACAAGTGAGGTGGAGTGAAGATGGAAAGGAAGAGAGATTTTTTTTGGAAAATATAGAGTGTCAAGTGTCCCTGATTTTCACTCTACATTTTCTGTATAAGACTGGCAATCTATGATTGGTTTTCAGGCTTATACAAAAGTTTTTTTTTTTTTTTCAACTGAAAGAAACAAAGACTAGGCTGATGGAGGAGAAGAATTCTTCTCCACCAGCCTCATTGCAGAATTTTCTTGAAACATTTTGACAAAGTCCTCTTTTGAGAGTGGCTTATGATAAATTTTCAATCGGTGGCCATTCACAATAAGAGGAGTTTGAAACTCATCAATAGTCTTGACTCGAACCGCTCCATTGCTAAAGACTTCATCAATCTCATATGGTCCAAGCCAATGAGTCTGAAATTTCCCTTTGAAGTCTTTAAACTTGGAATCAAACAGTAACGCCCAATCTCCCTTTTGAAACTTTTTCTCTTTGATATATCTGTCATGCCACTTAGTTCTTTGGTGCTGAACTAGATCAGTCCTTAAAATTGCATCTTGTCTTATTTCATCTAGCTCATTCAGCTGCTCCATTCTGTGCTTTTGGGCTTCTGATAGATTCATCCCCAAGTGAACTGCCATCTTGAAAGTCTTGACTTGAAACTCAATGGGGAGCAGGACTTCTTTCCCATAAACAAGTTCTTAAGGAGAATGTCCTGTTGTGTTCCTCCATGTAGTTCTATAGGCCCATAAGGCTTCAGGAAGCCTTTCTGCCCAATCTCTTCTGTGGAGATGAACAGTTTTGGTGATGATGTTCTCAAGAACTTTGTTTGTAGATTCCATTTGACCATTTGCTTGCGGATGGTATGGAGTAGATTTTCTGTGCTTGATTTTGTATTCTTCCATCAGCTTCTCCATCAAGTTAGATGTAAATTGACTTCCCTGATCTGTCACAATTTCTCTTGGGACGCCAAAACGAGTAAAAATATCCTCAAAAAGAAATTGAACAACTGAATTTTCAGTGGCAGAAGGCAATGCCTTGGCTTCTACCCATTTAGTAACATAATCAGTGCAAACCAATATATACTTCTTTTGTCTAGATGGTGGATTAATAGGTCCAATGAAATCTAAAGCCCATTTTTCAAAGGGTTCGATGAGTACCTGTGGCTGTAATGGCATTTCATTTGAAAGAGTTGGTATCCCAATTCTTTGGCAGCTGTCACACCTCCTGACATATTGTTTTGCATCTTTGAAGAGAGAAGGCCAATAATATCCTAAAGAAAGGATTTTATAGGCCGTTCTCTTGTCAGCAAAGTGTCCACCACATGGTTCATCATGACATGCCTTAAGGATATCAGGCATTTCATCTTCCCAAACACATCTTCTGATCACACAATCTAGCCCTGTTTTAAACAATTCATTAGAAATCCATGAATAATTTGAACTCTCCTGAATAATTTTCCTTTTCTCATTAGGACATAAGTGTGAAGGTAGCTTCCTTGTAACCAAATAGTTAGCAATATCTGCATACCAAGGAGTTTTAGTAGTTACTGCAAACAAATATTCATCTGGAAACTTATCCTCTACAGGAGAATCTTCGTTAGTATTTTGGATTCTAGACAAGAAATCAGCTACTGTATTTTGTTTCCCTGGTCTATCTAACACAGTAATATTGAATTCTTGTAAAAGTAAAATCCATCTTGTAACTTTGCCATTAGTAACAGGTTTGTTCATGAGATATCTAATTGCAGAATGATCAGTATGGACAAAAGTTTCATAGCCTGTTATATAATGTCTAAACTTGTTGATTGCATGCACAACAGCTAAGAACTTTTTTTCAGTCACAGTATAATTTAACTCAGTGGGAGTCAAATTTTTACTGGTGTAGTAAATGGCATAAGGAACTAAATCCTTTTGACCCAACACAGCTCCTAGAGCTGTATCTGAAGCATCTGTAGAAATATGGAAAGGAAGTTTCCAATTTGGCCCTCTCAAAATGGGTGCTTCAGATATTCTTGTTTTTAAAGTTTCAAATGCAGATTGACAGTCAGGATCCCACTTGAATTCACATTCTTTTGTAAGTAATTTGAAGAGTGGAGATGCTATTTTGGTGAAGTTTTCAATAAATCTCCTATAATACCCAATAAATCCAAGAAAACTTCTAACATCTTTTTGACAAGTTGGAATAGGTAACTTGGAGATGACTTCAACTTTTGATCTATCAACTTTAATTCCATCTCCTGAAATATGATGTCCTAAAACAATCCCTTCAGTAAACATCATAAAACATTTTTCATGACTTAATGAAAGATTTGTTTCTTTACATCTTATAAGGACTTTTTCCAAATTTCCTAATGCCTCTTCAAATGAATTACCATAAACTGTAAAATCATCCATATAGACCTCTACACAATCATGAATTAGATCAAAAAAGATTCCCAGTACTGCCCTTTGGAATGTTGCGGGTGCATTACATAATCCAAAAGGAAGTACTCGGTAAGCAAAAGTTCCCCATGGACAGGTAAATGTGGTCTTGTCCTGATCTTCAGGTGCTACCTGAATCTGATTGTAACCACTAAAACCATCCAAAAATGAGAAATACTTTTTGCCTGCTAAAGTATCTAATACTTGATCAATAAAGGACAAAGGAAAGTGATCCTTCAAAGTTGCTTTGTTCAATTCCCTGTAATCAATGCAAACCCTCCATTTACCATTCTTTTCAGGTACTATAACCAAAGGAGAAACCCACCGGCTATCTGAAATGGGGTAAATGAAGTTGACATTAAGTAACTTTTGGAGCTCTTCTTTCACTATCTCCCTAAGGTTTGGATTCATCCTTCTTTGAGGTTGTCTGATTGGTCTACTGTTTTCCTCAATGTAGATGCGATGAATGCAAGTCTTAGGGTAAATACCTTTCATATCAGTATACTCCCATGCAAATGCAGTAGAATGTTTTTGCAAGATTTTGGTTAGCTCCCCTTGTTGTGATTTTTCCAAGTTTCTGTTGATATTCAATGTTTTTCCTGGAAAAATCTCAATGGCAGAACTACCAAACTCTTCCATAGAGAAAAGAGACATTTGTCTAGATGATAGACACTCAATGTCAGAATCCAACTGAAATTGTGTGTGGTCATATTCTGAAGATGGTTCAAAGTTTTCTAATGTGTTCAGAATTTGACTATCTTCACTGATCTCAGAAATGGTAAAGACAGGGTGTATAGTATCTTCATCATCAACCCACTCATTATCTCCTATTTCTGTAATTACTTTTGTTGGAGGATACAGATTGAACTTCTTTGTCGAATTACCATCAGAAATATACATATCCCCAGACCTGCAACTTATGAAAGCATCAGCTGTGGCTAGCCAAGGTCTTCCTAAAATAAGAGGATGTCCTCCTAGATTACTCTTGGGAGTTAAAATCATGAAATCCACTGGATATTCCCAAGAGTCTAGGGAGACTGGAATGTCTTCTAATACACCATCTAGTTTATTAATTGATCGATCTGCAAGTTGCAATAAGGTAGGTGTAGAAAGAAGATTAGGAAGTTTTAGCTGTTCCATAGTCTGTCTACTCATGATGTTGATAGCAGCCCCTAAATCAATCAAAGTATTTGGTATTTCTACCCCATTGATATGTGTTTTAACAATTGGACTACCGGGATCTACATATTTCTGCATAGTAATTTTTCCCATCATGATATCTGCAATTTTCCCTACCAGGTGGATCCTTCTGGTATCTCTTGGTTTCCTTCTTGGTCTTTTAAGACTTAACTCCTTTATTGTTTTTGCTAGAATAGGAATCTCTTTAATGGTTTGTAACAAGGGAATCTTGATACAGACATTCTTCAATTCATCTAGAAAATTATAGTCAGGCAACCAAATTTGTTTTTCCACTCCTTTGTCAATTTGTAATCTTTCAGGAAAAGGAGGTGTAGATAAAGATGCAGGTTGCTCAACTATGGGAGTTGTGGGGGTTAATTCTTTTTCTTTTTCTTTTTGAGTGTTTGGGTTTTGAAGAGATGCTTCCGAACCCTTATTGGCTTCAAGAGAATCTTCCTCAAAAATGCTTTGCTTTTGAGCATTTGTAGAAGGCTTATCCAGGACTCCACCTGATCTGAGTTTAACATCATTGAGAGGAACAATCATATAGGTAGGAAATTGTTGACCTTCCATCATATAAGCATTTTGAGGGTTTTTATTATTGGGGTTTGGCAATGGCTGAGAAGAAAGTTGGTTTGACTTATGTTGGAATGGAAGCAAGAGTTGAGAATTTGGATTTTGTTGAGAAGGTTGTTGTTGTTGTTGTTGTGGAAATGGCAATGATAGTTGTGGATTTTGATTTGGAAGTTGTGGAGCTTGTTGGTTTTGAAAAGATGGGGGATATTGATAAAATTGAGAAAATCTCCCATAAGGATTTTGCATACCTTGTACCCATGATTGAAAAGGATTTTGAGGTTGGGACCAAGGTTGTCGCCAAGGATTCCAATTTGGTGGGGGTTGAAAATTCATAGAGTTGCTAAACCCTTGATTTTGTTGCCCCTGCCAAGGTCTCCTTGCAACAAAACATAGAGATTCGATTGTATTTGGATCTTCTTGAAAGACAGCTTTGAGCCCAGGAATTGAAGGACAATCCTTGGTCTCATGATTCTCTGAACAAATTACACATGTTTCTACAACCTTTGCATCCAAGGGACATTCCCTTAGAGCATGTTTCTTCCTACACTTTGGGCAAAAGATGGCCAAAGCCTCAGCTTCTGCTTTCTGCTTATTGTGAATCTTAAGGGTGTCTAGTTGCTCACTAAGACTCCCTAAGATATCAGTTTTGAATTCATCAAGCATGTTGTCAATCTCAGCCCTACTTACCGATCCAGTTGCATATTTATTTTCTCTGATGAGAGAAGGATCTCTAGGCCCTTTTTGAGTTTTAGATTTCCCCCTTGAGAGATGGACACATAATTCTGCTATATCAGAAAGTGGAAGTTGAGATATATCTCCTTTTCCCATCATGTTCAAAATATCTATCCAGTCATCTCTAATGGCTTTTAATAAAAGGGCTTTCAAGGTCTCCTCATCCAAGTTACTCATTTTTGCTCTTTTCAGATTATATTGAAATCTTTCAAGTAACTCCTCCAAGTTTTCATCTTCTTTTTGCATCATTTTGAATACCTCATCCTTGTGATTGGTGGGCATACAATAGTCCAGGTACCTATCAAAAAATGCTTGTTTCATATCATTCCAAGACCTAATGGATTGAGTGAGTAATCCCATGAACCATTTCAAGGCTGCTCCTTTCAATGTTGAAGGAAACAATTTGAGTTTTTGAGAGTCTTCCAAATAATCATAAGTTCGACACACTACCTCAAACTCAAATAGAAATGTTTCAGGGTCCTCATTCCTGAACCCATGGAAGTTTGGGAGGACAGATGGCGAGATGTTTTTCATTGTGGCTCGGGAGTCCTCATCGACTATAGGAAACCCGAATGAGTTATCCCCATCCCTATTTCCCCCAATGTTACCTCTACCTCCTCCATTGTTTCCTCCTCCTCCTCTACGTCTACCTCTACCAAATCCAGTTGCTCCTTCCTCTATCATGGTAGTTTCCCTGGAGACTTCAGAGTCTTCTGGTTCTTCTACTAAGGGTGTATGAGAAGGAATTTCTCCCTCTTCTTCAGATGATTCTACTTCTTCAATTACAATTTGTCTCTCTGTAGAAGGAAGGAAAGGATCTCTTTCTAGTTCAGATTCGATGGAAGGTGTGGGAGAGTCGACTCCTGCCTCTTGAATTCCAAGAATCCTAGGGCTAGGAGTGTAAGTTGGAGATGATGGAGGTGTCTCTTGTCTATTCCTTGAAGTAGATGGAGTTGTAAAAATCGAACTTTTGGCTCTAGCTAAAAACCTTCCCCTAGAATCTCTTGCTCTATGCATGTCATTTTTTTTTTATTTTTTCTTCAAGTCGGGCTAATAATTCTCTTTCTGATCTTCCAGGTCACTCTAGGTGCAAGAAGAGAGCATACTCAATAAACTATTAAACCAATAACTTTCTCTTTTCTGATCCTCCAGATCACATTAAGTGCAAGAGGAGAGCATACTTTGAGATGTTATCAATTTTCCTTCCTTGAAATTTTCTTGTTTTTTTTTAGGAATTTGGCTACCTAATTTCACTTCCCCGGCAACGGCGCCAAAATGTTTGGTCAATTTAGTGATGTCTAAATTGCAACTTTTAAATGTCAACCCGGGGCTCGTAAGTTGATGAAGTGAGGTGTACTATATGTACTTAGGTAACCGTTTTCTTAGTCTTTTGTCGTTTTTTAGCTTTTTTAAGTTTGTTTTCGAATGTATCTTTCCTACTGTGATGTGATGGAAATGTAATAAAGCAATTGAAATGTGGATGATTGTGGTGATCTCTAAATGATTTCTTAAAACTTAAAAAGTATTCTACAAGAAAGCTTGAACAACAACTGCAATAAAATCAACTCTTAAAGGAAAATAAAGACATCAAATAAAGGACTAATGACATCGGCCCAGTATCTCTGCTGCTGAATGAAAATGAAAATGAAATCTATATTAAATCCAACTAAAAGTAAGAACAACTATCTCACACTATTTCAACTATTCAACTTAATCTTCTCTATGAAAAGATATCATGAAATGTTAAGCAATGTGAAATCTAAGTGAAACTACATAAAAGAGACTAGTCACAATACTTTAACTTTCTCTTAACCTTTTGCCTTTCAGCTGAATTTATCATGTAAGAAACAGTTATGGATAAGTCAAGTAATGTGAGTTCTAAAGCAAACTAAATCAAGCTATAGTAAGTGATATTTTTGCTCCCAATAAAGTTATTTGATTATGGGAAAGGAACCATCAATAGATGAACAACTTGATATCTAAGAGCAGAAAGTAAATATGAAAGTTAAAGAAATGACAGTAAGGAAAATCAAAACTGCAAAACAATGAAGGTCAGCAACATAGACAATATGATCACGCATGCCACTAGTTATGAAAAGAAAAGAAGGAAAACTGTCCTGGGCTTGCCTAAGAAACCTGCATAACGCACTGATCAGTCATGAACATAAAAGTGCAGAAATGTAAATCAACAGAAATCAAAGTTTATGTACAGCTAATATACATGTTGAAAAGAAATAAAAATGCAGCAATTTAAAAGACATCTGTACAGCTAATATACATAAAACAAGAAAAAGAAATGCAAGAAATTAAAGGTTACTGTACAGGGCTTTAGCAAACAGGGGCCCTCTGCCTACTTCAGCCGGTTCAAGGAGCAGTTATACGCTTAAATGCAAAACAGTCTTCTCATGTATTGACAGCAAATGTAAAAAGTACAGTGGGGAGCTCAAAATTACATACAAAACGATTACAAAAACAATTACAAACCGATTAAATCTACAGCGTTCAAGGACGCTTTATTTATAAGGAGAAAGCAAACTACTTTAACGAGATCTATGCTATTCAACCAGCTGCTTAAAAACACGTGAATCCTCTGCGTCCCCGGCTCTAGGTAACTGTCATCGTGTTCATTCAATCTGGAGAGTATGGCTGTTGGATTCGTGCTTCTAGATTGTCTCCGTGGCTGAGGATGATGCCACCTAGCTTCACGTGCCCAAAAACAGAGCAACGCAGAGTCGTGCCACCGTTGAACCCTTCTGTTGACCGGTATTTGCCTCCTCGTTGACCGCGGGCTTTTATGGCTGTTCTGGGTGATCTGGAGGGACACGTGCCATGTCCTTGACCCCTGGAACTTGCCCATGTGGCTCATCTTCTCAGAGGACACCTGTAACATATCGTTTAATAAAACAGCTGCGGAATCCTGTGTTGGCTACAGAAACCTGGATCAGCTGCGGAAACCTGTGTTGGCTGCGGAAACGCAGCACTCTGAACCAAAATTCTAAACCAAACAACAGTCATTAGCATAGTTATAAAACCATGTAAAAAGTCCTAAAATACAATGATTTAATCAACTTGGTGGATGAAATGAGTGGGAAAAGGAGGCTGAGAGGTGTATGGGAAGGTACAGGTTCAAGGCTCTACATACCCCCACTGTGAAGGTGTTGCATGTCCTCATGCAACCAAAACTTAGTTCTTTTCCTCAATCCATGTGCTCTGATGCTTCTGCAAGAACATCCAACCTTCTTCTCTTTCTCCTTGATGCCAAAATGGTCCTTGGTTTCTTGACTAGACACCTGAACTTCAAATTAATCAATGCCCTGCTCAGCTTCTTACACTTTTTCTTCAACTTTCTATTCTTCTTCTACCACAGTCCTAAGTGAAGCATGGTATTGTCATGGACAATCTTGTCCACTTTACTTTTCTCTTTTAATGCTTCATTTTCTTGTTTAATGTGTCTGTTTAGGACTTCTAGCTCAAACACTTCCTGTTTTAAAGACTGCACTTGTGCATCAAGTGGCAAGGTGGTGCTTGGTCCTGCAGCTGATTGTTCCAAGGACTCTAAGTAGTTATATGCTTCTTGCTGGGTGGAATCTACCTCAGGTGTTTTTCTCGGCCTGAACTCAAATTCTGGTAAAGGAGGACTGTTTTCTCTTTCCAGCTGAAAAGGACTTTCCTCACGTGGAGGAGTTGCCTCAATGTCTTGCTGAGCTGGACCCTTTTCAGGTGTTCCTTCACCTAAATCAATAAAGTGTGATTGTTTTTCTTGGGTTACACTTTTATTTCCTTTGAGCCTACTGCTCCTCCTCACATGTGGACTAGTGCTCTTTTTCTGTGCACTCTGTTTTTCTTTTTGTTTCTTTGCTGAGGCAGCAACTTGAAGATGTGCTAACCTTTCTGCCAAAGTTTGAGATTCTTCATCTATGGATGGTTCAGTGGATGGATAGGTGTTTTGAATGATTACTTTGCCCTTATCCTTCTTTTGTTTCTTGTTTTTAGCTCCCTCCTCTTCTTCCCCCTGGACAGTTTCCTGAGTGTCTACTGTAGGAAGGTCCTCGGCTGTAACATTTCTTTCTTTCCTCCTACTTATTTTTGGGATTTTTGGGGAACTGCTGGCAGAGGCTTCAGTCACTTCTTGGAAGTGATTTCTGATCAAAAACTTTTCCCAAGTATCCTTATTATTTTTCAATTGATCTTCAATGAGAATTCTGATGAGCTCGTGATGGTAAAGGTGGGATTCAATATGGCCTACATGTTTCTGAACAGTAGAGCTCATTTCTTCAGGCTTGCTAACAGAAAGTAAGGTAAATTAAGGGCATGGCCTTCCATAAAATTCATCATAATCCTTGCATGATACATGTACATGGTGCCAAAATGACCCTCGCATGTAATAAACTTCTGAACAAGTAATAACAGCGTAGACCATTCTTCTTTGATTACATGCACAAGAATTCCTTTAGTAAATAAAGAAGTATCCATACCTGGGTTTTTGAGCATGACTTTCCATCCTTGATCATCCAGACCTCTGTTTTTAAACCATCTGTCTCCTTCTTGTGGTAAACTGGTTGCTGCTGCTATTGTGGCCTCTGTTATTGTAAATTTCAAATCCCCTACCTCCACTACGTGTCCATTAAAGGACCGAGCAAAAGCTTTAGTGACTTCCTTATTATAACCTCTGAACTTTTGAATAAATTTCAGCCACTTTGCTTTCTTCAATGACTCCTTCGTCTGCGGATACCCCTCCAGGTATTTTGGGCCCTCAGGTTCAACTCTGAGTAACTTTCCCATTTTCGGCTTTCAACCCCGGCTGAAAATTTTACTGTGTGTGGACGTTCAAGGGAAAAACGAGCTGATTACGGGATTCTTAAGGTAAGTGGAGTGGCCGTAATCGAAATGCAAAGCGTATGCAGTGACTGTAATCAGGGTTTAGAGCAAAGCTATGGAGGTTGCAGCGGAAATGGAGAGTAGGAAATAGTATGAGTACGAGGGAAGCAACAATTACGGGTTTAGCATCAAATGCATGCGGGAGTGAAGTGATAAATGGGCAGTATAACGGATGAGTCCTTTTGAATCGGTTGGCTTACGTCACGTCTCAACGTTGGCTACGGAAATTATGGTGGAGGAGAGCCGTAGTACCATAGGTCACTTCTTCCACGTACGGCCAATAAATGAAAGAGCAGCCCCATTTCGAGTTTGAATTAATAGTGATTATGGGACCGTTAGAAAGGAATGAGGTGGATGGATTATCATCGTGGAAGAGGAGTGATATGGATCTTGCCGTATCAAATCATTGTATTTAGTGGAATTTCCATGATCTAATAACTATGCATACAATGACATTAAATTGTTATTTGGTAGAGATTTTGATCATACCTTTGGAAGTTTGCCATTTGTTGATTAAGGTTTCTAACCCATTATTGCTCTTTGATCTTGCCGATGCCTCATACCTTTGCTGCCTTTGGTGATGATGATGCTAACCTTTGACTGTGATTTTTTTTTTTTGAAAACAGAGTGCTGCTGGCTGTAGAGACAGAGTGATGCTGGCTGCGGAAATCGTTTCTGGCTGCGGAAACTGGTGCTAGCTGCGGAAACGGTTTCCGGCTGCAGAAACTAAGACAACACCCCTTTAACTGCACAAAGATAGTTAGAAATAGAACTAACTGAATGAAATAGTCCTGAGAGGGACTTTTATTGATGGAATGGAATGAAATGAGTGGAATGAGATGGAAATGAAGTGGAGTGGAGTGGAATGGAGATGAAGATGAGATGGAGGTGAAGATGGAAATGACAAGTGAGGTGGAGTGAAGATGGAAAGGAAGAGAGATTCTTTTTGGAAAATATAGAGTGTCAGGTGTCCCTGATTTTCACTCTACATTTTCTGTATATGACTGCCAATCTATGATTGGTTTTCAGGCTTATACAAAATATTTTTTTTTTTTTCAACTGAAAGAAACAAAGACTAGGCTGATGGAGGAGAAGAATTCTTCTCCACCAGCCTCATTGCAGAATTTTCTTGAAACATTTTGACAAAGTCCTCTTTTGAGAGTGGCTTATGATAAATTTTCAATCGGTGGCCATTCACAATAAGAGGAGTTTGAAACTCATCAATAGTCTTGACTCGAACTGCTCCATTGCTAAAGACTTCATCAATCTCATATGGTCCAAGCCAATGAGTCTGAAATTTCCCTTTGAAGTCTTTAAACTTGGAATCAAACAGTAACGCCCAATCTCCCTTTTGAAACTTTTTCTCTTTGATATATCTGTCATGCCACTTAGTTCTTTGGTGTTGAACTAGATCAGTCCTTAAAATTGCATCTTGTCTTATTTCATCTAGCTCATTCAGCTGCTCCATTCTGTGCTTTTGGGCTTCTGATAGATTCATCCCCAACTGAACTGCCATCTTGAAGGTCTTGACTTGAAACTCAATGGGGAGCAGGACTTCTTTCCCATAAACAAGTTCATAAGGAGAATGTCCTATTGTGTTCCTCCATGTAGTTCTATAGGCCCATAAGGCTTCAGGAAGCCTTTCTGCCCAATCTCTTCTGTGGAGATGAACAGTTTTGGTGATGATGTTCTCAAGAACTTTGTTTGTAGATTCCACTTGACCATTTGCTTGCGGATGGTATGGAGTAGATTTTCTGTGCTTGATTTTGTATTCTTCCATCAGCTTCTCCATCAAGTTAGATGTAAATTGACTTCCTTGATCTGTCACAATTTCTCTTGGGACACCAAAACGAGTAAAAATATCCTCAAAAAGAAATTGAACAACTGAATTTTCAGTGGAAGAAGGCAATGCCTTAGCTTCTACCTATTTAGTAACATAATCAGTGCAAACCAATATATACTTCTTTTGTCTAGATGGTGGATTAATAGGTCCAATGAAATCTAAAGCCCATTTTTCAAAGGGTTCGATGAGTACCTGTGGCTGTAATGGCATTTCATTTGAAAGAGTTGGTCTCCCAATTCTTTGGCAGCTGTCACACCTCCTGACATATTGTTTTGCATCTTTGAAGAGATAAGGCCAATAATATCCTAAAGAAAGGATTTTATAGGTCGTTCTCTTGTCAGCAAAGTGTCCAACGCATGGTTCATCATGACATGCCTTAAGGATGTCAGGCATTTCATCTTCCCGAACACATCTTCTGATCACACAATCTAGCCCTGTTTTAAACAATTCATTAGAAATCCATGAATAATTTGAACTCTCCTGAATAATTTTCCTTTTCTCATTAGGAAATAAGTGTGGAGGTAGCTTCCCTGTAACCAAATAGTTAGCAATATCTGCATACCAAGGAGTTTTAGTAGTTACTGCAAACAAATATTCATCTGGAAACTTATCCTCTACAGGAGAATCTTCGTTAGTATTTTGGATTCTAGACAAGAAATCAGCTACTGTATTTTGTTTCCCTGGTCTATCTAACACAGCAATATTGAATTCTTGTAAAAGTAAAAGCCATCTTGTAACGCTGCCATTAGTAACAGGTTTGTTCATGAGATATCTAATTGCAGAATGATCAGTATGGACAAAAGTTTCATAGCCTGTTATATAATGTCTAAACTTGTTGATTGCATGCACAACAGCTAAGAACTCTTTTTCAGTCACAGTATAATTTAACTCAGTGGGAGTCAAATTTTTACTGGTGTAGTAAATGGCATAAGGAACTAAATCCTTTTGACCCAACACAGCTCCTAGAGCTGTATCTGAAGCATCTGTAGAAATATGGAAAGGAATTTTCCAATTTGGTCCTCTCAAAATGGGTGCTTCAGATATTCTTGTTTTTAAAGTTTAAAATGCAGATTGACAGTCAGGATCCCACTTGAATTCACATTCTTTTGTAAGTAATTTGAAGAGTGGAGATGCTATTTTGGTGAAGTTTTCAATAAATCTCCTATAATACCCAGTAAATCCAAGAAAACTTCTAACATCTTTTTGACAAGTTGGAATAGGTAACTTGGAGATGACTTCAAATTTTGATCTATCAACTTTAATTCCATCTCCTGAAATATGATGTCGTAAAACAATCCCTTCAGTAAACATCATAAAACATTTTTCATGACTTAATGAAAGATTTGTTTCTTTACATCTTATAAGGACTTTTTCCAAATTTCCTAATGCCTCTTCAAATGAATTACCATAAACTGTATAATCATCCATATAGACCTCTACACAATCATGAATTAGATCAGAAAAGATTCCCAGTACTGCCCTTTGGAATGTTGCAGGTGCATTACATAATCCAAAAGGAAGTACTCGGTAAGCAAAAGTTCCCCATGGACAGGTAAATGTGGTCTTGTCCTAATCTTCAAGTGCTACCTGAATCTGATTGTAACCACTAAAACCATCCAAAAATGAGAAATACTTTTTGCCTGCTAAAGTATCTAATACTTGATCAATAAAGGGCAAAGGAAAGTGATCCTTCAAAGTTGCTTTGTTCAATTCCCTGTAATCAATGCAAACCCTCCATTTACCATTCTTTTTAGGTACTATAACGAACGGAGAAACCCACCGGCTATCTGAAATGGGGTAAATGAAGTTTACATTAAGTAACTTTTGGAGCTCTTCTTTCACTATCTCCCTAAGGTTTGGATTCATCCTTCTTTGAGGTTGTCTGATTGGTCTACTGTTTTCCTCAATGTAGATGCGATGAATGCAAGTCTTAGGGTCAATACCTTTCATATCAGTATACTCCCATGCCAATGCAGTAGATTTTTTTTGCAAGATTTTGGTTAGCTCCCCCTGTTGTGATTTTTCCAAGTTTCTGTTGATATTCAATGTTTTTCCTGGAAAAATCTCAATGGCAGAACTACCAAACTCTTCCATAGAGAAAAGAGACATTTGTCTAGATGATAGACACTCAATGTCAAAATCCAACTGAAATTGTGTGTGGTCATATTCTGAAGATGGTTCAAAGTTTTCTAATGTGTTCAGAATTTGACTATCTTCACTGATATCAGAAATGGTAAAGACAGGTTGTATAGTATCTTCATCATCAACCCACGCATTATCTCCTATTTCTGTAATTGCTTTTGCTGGAGGATACAGATTGAACTTCTTTGTCGAATTACCATCAGAAATATACATATCCCCAGACCTACAACTTATGAAAGCATCAGCTGTGGCTAGCCAAGGTCTTCCTAAAATAAGAGGAAGTCCTCCTAGATTACTCTTGGGAGTTAAAATCATGAAATCCACTGGATATTCCCAAGATTCTAGGGAGACTGGAATGTCTTCTAATACACCATCTGGTTTAATAATTGATCGATCTGCAAGTTGCAATAAGGTAGGTGTAAAAAGAAGATTAGGAAGTTTTAGCTGTTCCATAGTCTGTCTACTCATGATGTTGATAGCAGCCCCTAAATCACTCAAAGTATTTGGTATTTCTACCCCATTGATATGTGTTTTAACAATTGGACTACCGAGATCTACATATTTCTGCATAGTAATTTTTCCCATCATGATATCTGCAATTTTCCCTACCAGGTGGATCCTTCTGGTATCTCTTGGTTTCCTTCCTGGTCTTTTAAGACTTAACTCCTTTATTGTTTTTGCTAGAATAGGAATCTCTTTAATGGCTTGTAACAAGGGAATCTTGATACAGACATTCTTCAATTCATCTAGAAAATTATAGTGAGGCAACCAAATTTGTTTTTCCACTCCTTTGTCAATTTGTAAGTCTTCTTTGGTAGGACGTTCACATCTGACCCCAGGTCCAAAATAACCTCATCCATTTCATACTCTCTTATTTGCACGGTTAGAGTCATCTCTCGTCCTGTCCTTATTTTATGCTTACCAATCTTTCATACCACGTGCAGCTCACCAGAAGTGTTTCCAACGCATCTATTTATAAGTTCCCTTAATCCCTTCACAGCCTTGCTATCACGTAGCATCTTCATGCAGGTCTCTAGAAAGGTTGTAAGCATAGAAGGGTCCATCTCCTGATCAGGCTTATCCTTGCTCTCTGAGGTGGAGGCCTTAGCGAAGCTCTTCTTTGCTTCCATGAAAATTTCATGTGCATGCTCCAAATCAAATTGAACCTCTTTTACCGGGGCATTGTGCACCCATGCTCTATATTCACGTTGTTTCCCCTTATCATCCCTTGTTGCAATTCCACTTTGGAGCACTATATTCACATTCGGATCCTCTTCGCGAGGTTTAGACCTTGTCATTTATAGGTTCTGAGTCGGCTGAGGTGGTATCGACCCTTTGTCACGTATCCTTGCTATCAATGTAGGACAGTCTTTTGTCTCATGATCAAACAGAGTGCAATACTTGCACGACAGACGCGTTGTGTTAGTGCAATCGCGGGCATAGTGTTCTAGTCCTCCACAATTGTAGAAGATTAGCTGTCCTCGACCTTTGCTAGGTCCTCCTCTGCCCTGTCCTCATCTGTGCCCCTGAAAGCCTATTTGCACCATCCCCACGCTTTGGTCATGGGTTCGTGTTTCTGCATCAACCCTATAGGTGGGTGTTCTGTCGATCATCAAATCATAGCTTCTACAGTTGCGCTCATCATGCCCTACCAACCTACAAAAGTTGCAGAACAGTTTCTGTGGTGTCTGTACAAACGTTTGCAGCAAATGACAATTATCTGTGACATGTTTTCCTGCTATCTAACATATAGTGCACTAGAACGCATGCCTAATGCTTGGTCCTACTTGAGCTTCTCGACCTAAAGGCATCGGTCCCCCTCCTGAAATGTAGTTTGCAAAGACCGAGAAATGGTATTTGTCATGCCCCTGACCCTTTTATTTCAGGCACCATAATTCTTCACGCACTTTTGGTCGAACTGTTATGTCCTGCTTCAAGCTTTGCATCTCAAGGCAAAGATTTTGCAACTGCACATGGATCTGCTGAACCCCCAGATTTGGATCTTGCATCGGAGTTTCATGTAGTCTCATTGCAATCTCCAAGGCCTCTGCCTGAGTCATTATCTTCTGTTGTGACAGCGCAACCCTTAGGTATGGTAGGAACGAAGCCACGAACCATTCATGGTGTTTTCCATCTATTAAGTTCATATTAGCTTCGCGTATTTTACACCTCAATAACTGATCTAATTCCCAAGGCGTCTCGCCTAGTTTCATAGTGATTTCTTTGAACCCTACAATTGATTGCACTTCAGATTTATTCCTATTGAATTCTTTATTCAGCGCGGTTTGGATGTCTGCCACTCCAGAGGTTGGGTTATCATTAGAGTATTTAATATACCAGGTTAGCACACAATCCTGCAGAGCACTAACTAGTGTTTCCTTCTTCATGTGATCATCTGTAACGCCCTGAGCTTCCCATATAGCTTTCACGATGAACTAGAACTAGTCCGAGTTCTCATTTCCAAAGCCTTTGAACAAAGGCAACTTTACTGAATTTGCCATACTGAACTGCGGTGGAGGTGGAGGCAGTATGGGTGAAGTCATAGGTGATGGCGGTGAACTTGGAGGTGGTGTGGGTGGAGGTGGAAGTCGCGGGAATCCTTGTCCTATTGACTGAATAACACTTCGCAGAGAAGCCTACGCTACTCCCTCTTCGTCACCCAATGGAGGTGAAATCAATGGACTATATTCAGGACCCTTTCTTTCTTCGTTTCGGTAAGTCTTTTCACTTCGCGTAGCTTTGAACATCAAGGTAAATGCATAACATGTTTTTCTCACAATAACATCTTAATCCAGGCATTCAAAGACTTCAAGTACTTTCCTCGTGGACCTTTGAAAAAGCGCCACTCCGCTTCGCTATAGTTGACTGAGGTATTGACTACGAATTCAGTCACAAATCCTCCTATGATGCGATCAAGCCAATGATCGAAAGCACGAGTGATCTTATCCTCAGAGGCTTCCAGTCTCTGTACTAACTCCGAGGTCCAAACAATAGGACCATCAAGTCTCCACCTTCCTTGGCTATTTGCTAGCTTCGCGATCCACTCGTATAACTCAACCGGAAAGGAACAGAAAAAGATCTCGTGGATTTTTGTATATAGGTACCTATCCAGCCACTATTCCTTTGTCAGTCGTGGGTTTCTATTCTCCTACGTTGCAAATTCATGGATCTTCCTATCCAACTAGTCTCTGATCTATTTCTTAGTTGGATTCTAGTGATACGACATCACACATCTCTTATGCAGATTCTGGTCCCGACAATGGAACCATTTTTTGGCTTTGTGGGGCCTCACCCAGGTTTAGCGTTAGTTAGCCAAACAAATCCCTACACTACTGGCCCTTTATGCATCAGCCCGTGGAGCGTGGACCGAAGTCTCACCCAAAGCAGTATGGGGGGATGCTGGAACAAAGTTTCCACACCCTGATATGGTTGTGATGTCGGTTTATTCCTGCTATTCCTGCCTTCGTGCAGGTCGTAGAGTTCTAGGGCTCCATCTTTCTAGCCCTTTACTTCGCCCTTCGGTACCTTTGTGAAGGGGTATGATCAGCCTTCGCGTAGCCCTAACCTGTGGTTCAGGTTCTTTCACGCTACTAGGGCATCATATCATGTAGATTCCCAAACTAGCTTAAGTTTCTTACTTATCTTATTAAATAGTCATAGTTAGCGCTGCGTAAACACATATCCTTATTTGTGTTCAGTTATCCAACGTAGTTACATACATTCGCGCATCACATAAGCATTATAAATGAAATCCATACACAATATGACAAGACACATTAACAGGAAACAAAGACACAAAATTTGCAGAATGCTTCTCTTTATTGATATCTTTAGATGATTACAAACTCTATCTGCCCTGCGCACACAACTACAAGGGTCTGCGCACTCAGCGGAGGACGTCTACCCTAGGCCTCTGCGCACTCAGATGCAGAACCTCTACCTACTCTAAGACCCGAAACTTAGACTTATCTCCTTATTGCTCAAGACTTCTTCTACAACCAATGTCTTCCAAAACTACTTAGAGCCTACTTACTTAGCTCTTTTTATACAATCCCATGGTCCGCGGACCATGGGTAGATCTTTACAGCTAACTTTACTTTACAAAAATAAGGGCGGACAACCCTTCATGACTCATGACACCTTCACGCTCCGTGACCACAAAATGCGGAGGCTTTACAACTTTATTACAAAATTCGACCCAAAACATGGGCTTTTAGCCCCAAAATTGTCCTTGGGGGATCCTGATCCCAACGCCATGCCTCTGGTGGAAGCCACTAACACCATTACAAGCTAGAGTCAATATGTTCCTAGTATTTTATAAGTTTGGTCCAACCTTCAACAATCATCTATATTCTCATAATATCTAGATGATATTGGTCACCTATTAAGGAATTGTTACCATGAGCATCTTAAAACAATGCAATATGGCCATGTTTAACTTCCTAGAAGCACTGCTGCTGAATCAAATGCATACCTTCTTTAGCAAGGGACCATATAGATGAACCTAGGGCCATGGTGTGCATTCTAATGAGGTGTTGTAGAGGAGTTTTAGGAGCATTCTTGTGTTTCCATATGGTTTCCAATAAATATGAACTTCCTTAGAGCCATCACCACTAAATTTTTCTCCTCAGATTGTTGTCATGACTAGGGGGTCTCATAGCTCAAGTCCTCTTTTTTGCTTTAGTCTGCAGAGTTTATCCCATGCCACTAAAGACCATTTTTTTCTAGGAGAGTGCCACCCCAAGGAAGAACACTCTAGATTTGGTGAAGTTCTTGTAGAATTGAGGTTGGAGCCATAATTGCTCAACATAAATATATAGGTAATGCATGAAGAACAAATTTTAGGAGGATTAGTCTCCCAGTAACGTTGAGGGAAAAAAAGGCCAATATACCCAATTTTATATTGAATTTGGATAATAACTCGTCCCATTGACTAGATTTGAGAGAGCTTGCAACCAATGGGGATCCTCAATATTTTGAGGGGAGGTTTCATTTTTGAAAACCTAAAATTTTGGCAATGTGCCACTAGACTACAGTAGGGGTGTTGAAGAAGAAGACTTGAGATTTGGTCTTGTTTATGTCCATACCTAAGGCTAGTGAAAAATTCTCCAAGAGTTTAGTAAATTTTGAGCTTCATTAATTGTTGGGGTGCCCGCGCCCATCGTGTCATCAACAAATTGTTGTTGGGTGAGCAGGAGATCATCACCAAACAAATGAAGGCCATGAAGCCTTTTCATTATAACCACAACTTTGAGGGACAGACCGAGTCCTTCCATTGTGAGATTGAAGAGGAATGGTGATAGAGGGTCCCATTTCTAGATCCCATAGGATGATGTGAAAGGCATAGAGGGTGATCCATTAACTAGAATGGAGAAGGAAGCTGATTAGAGAAGATTGCTAATCCATTCTACCCAATCGTTGGAGAAATTAAATTCTCTAAGGATGATACATAAGAATTTTCAATATAGCTTATCAAATGCTTTGGAGAGATTGAGCTTAAGCACAATACAACGTTTTTTTGTGATTTTTAGGGAATGTATGGCTTCATGAACTACCATAATTCCATCCAGGATTTTCCAACCTTCAACAAAACCCATTTGGTATGGAAGAATGAGCTTTGGGAGAAAAGGATTGAGTCTATTAGCTATAATTTTGGTGATGATTTTGCATACAATATTACATAAAGCTATCAACCTATAGCTATTTGAGTCCTCTACCTTAACTTTTTGAATCACTAGTATTAGGAAAGTAGCATAAAATGCTTTGAGAATGGATTGAGACTATCAAGATTTCTACACCATTTTTTAAATGTCATGCTAAGTGATTGACCAACACATCTAAAAGAATTCAATGATTAATCCATATTGTCTAGGTACTTTATTGCTGGACATAACTTTTATTGTGGCTTCAACTTCATAAAGAGAGATGACTCTAAGAAAGGCTTAATTTTGTTATGGAGTGATTATTTTAGGGATTTACTTGATTATGCACTGAATCACCTTTGATCTACTGATTGAAGGCTCAAACATAGTATTTTTGAAAAACTGATTAAGTTCTAGGGATATCTCTTGGTGGGTCTGCAATTTTTCTCCTTCAAGATTTTAATGGAAGATATACAATTATGGTGATGATGTTGGAACATAGAATTGTGGAAAAAGGTAGTGTTCTTTTCTCCTTATTTGAGCCATCAGATTCGAGATTTCTGCTGCCATAGGAGTTCTTCTTGCTTACTCCACTCCTCCATATCATTAAGAGTGGAAGCCTCTTCGTTTATTTACTTCTCTAACTTTCAAATAGAATAACTTCCTACGAGATTGCTTCAATTTCTACTCTAGTTTCACTTTTCCTCTAGGATGTTACCCAATTTATCTTTGTTATAGACTTGAGTCACCATGTTATATATTTGCATTCGATGGAGTGTTAACATTTCTGAGCCTTTTGAAACTCTTGTCTTGCCCCATCATTGCAATATATTTTCATGGAAATTTGGGTGTTGCAACAATTGTTTTTCAAAATGGAAAGATTTGTTACGAGGTTAGGATTCAAGATATATAGTTACGCAAATGGACTAGTGGTCTGAATTGACTTGGGAGGATGGATGCCTCTGAAAAGAGATCCCACCTCATTATGTCCTCTAAAATTAGAAAGCATTATAGTTTGAAGTCACCTGTTAGATTCCACCGCGCCTTACATTCGATGTGAAAGTGCCATTTTTTGTTTCAATGTGAATGAGATGTGAAGTTGTTATTGCTTCCTGGAAGAGGATAGTATTTTCATCCAGTATTTTTATGTTGTCCTGCTTCTTGTCTAATAATTTAATGATGTTATAATCATCACCAGGCATCGAAGGAGAGAGAGAGAGAGGAAATTGAAAGTGTTGACAATAGAGTTGAGGAAGAGGGGTTTATCTTTAGGGATGGTGGAGTAATAAACATTATAAAGGTAGTAGGATTCTACTGAACAAATGAGATGGATTTGAATGATGAGGATACATAAGGTGGAAAACATATTGAGAATCTAAATTTCCTAATCACTCTAGATGATATGTGGGCCTATAGAAATAACTTTTCACATGTATGACAACCATGAGACAATTTATTCGCCATTTGCTTATCATGTTGGTTAGTTTCTCAGTAGAAGTTTTGGTTTCTTGAATCATAATTATTGAAAGATTTCCCGAGCTCCATTTTTCGTTAGGAAGCCTCAATTTTCTCTTATAGTTGAAGCCCATAATATTCCAAGAGATGATTTTCATGTTGGGGTTATGCTAGAGGCACAAAAGAGTTCCGCGAATACTTTGACTCTCCTTGAATTAACCAACATACCCCCTGATTCATCCAAGAGTTGAAAATTTCTTTTCTTTCCTTGCTTATTTTCATCCCTTTTAGGTTTGGTCAAGTTATTCAATGAGTGGGTTTAAACGCCAAGTAAACCAGTGTTAGAAACTCTCGATTTCAATCGTGAGGCTACATAGCTAGTTTGAAGATACAAGCAACCCAACATATAAACTTGATGTTGCATGAGAGAGAAAGGGAATTTTCCCTTCCATTATTTAGCTAACTCTTGTAGGTTGAGCGAATCAAGATCCATGCCTTTGCATTGGTCTAAGGCCTAATTTGGCCCTTCCACCATGAAGGATTTAATCATTGGTGGGAGGGGCATGGAAATAGAAGAGGAGTGGGGTGGCATGGTGGAGGGGAAGGGGTTAACTGATAGGAGAAGTGAGGGATCAACAAAGGAGTGGGGTAGATTGGAGATCAAGAGGGGAAGAGAGGAGTCTCGCATGATTATTTTAGGAGGTTGATCAGACAGAGGGGGATTAGAGGGTTCGAGATATGAAAGTGGATCGTATTGATTAGACCTAGCTTTTTTCACATCAGAGTTGGGGGCTTGCAGGGGAGGAACTTTATGGTTATTTCGCTTGTTTTCCACTTTAGTGAAACCCTCACTCTTAGAAGTAGGATGCGAACCATCATTTACAAATACAACCAACAAAGGGAAGTTGCGATAGAGATGGCCATATTCATGGCATATGTGACAATGGAAGGGGATGTGCTCATAATCGAGAATTTGTTTCCAGATCTCATCCTAGTAGTAAATATCTATAGATTCTAGGAGTGGTTCAGAAATGTTCATATAAATGAAAATGTGGGCATAGGAGATATACCTAGCTTGCTTGGTTGCTTTAGAGATTTTGATGAAGTGGCCAAAAGAGTTACCGATACTGACGAGGGTTTATTCATTCCAGAATTCCCACAACAATGAGTACATCCTGGTCCAAAATGGAGCCACTAAGAAGTCTTCCTTGTTTAGCACAAAATGTTTTGTCCACAAACACAAATATAACCATGTTGAATTAAAAAAAATATGGGTCATTCTTGAATACCCATGTTCGATCCTCTAGGCTGGTGAATACAATAGTGAAGAAACAATTAGCACCCAATTCAAGCTTGAATTGGCCTTTGGGTTTCCACTTGAATTTAACCTAGTGAGAGAGGGATTTTTCTGAAGCCTAGATCCCTAGAAATTTCTCGATGTACACATGATCTCGCATACACTGTATATATTCTCTGATATGGCTTGAGTGGACCTCAAATTTGGGGTCTACTATAACTTTTGGCAAGCGTCTATCAAGCTTCGAGTTGATCTCTATTAGGAATAGAGCCAAAAGAGGTGGGGTTGGAAGCAAAGGGTTGTCTCAAACTATTGCCACTTGCAACAATCCTGCTATAGAAAGGAGTGTTGCTCTCTCCACTAATGTTTTTGATAGGAAGAATAGAAGAGACGAAAACTTGAAACACTACTAAAGTTTGAAGAAAAAACTATTTATCACAAAAACTTTTAAATAATCATATATTAAATAGAAATGAATTTTTAATTAATCTCTTTTTAAACTTTATATAGCTTTCTAAAAATTTCACAAAAATGTATTTAATAATTTTATTGGGTAATATATACATTAATTTATGATCCTTGATTAGTATTAATAAATATGAACATATGAAGAAATCCTATAGTTTTTCTAAAAATTTTAGAGGCTTTTACATACAAGGGATATCAAATTTCAACAAATTTGAAAATTTGATTTTGATCCTGACAAAAACATATTTAAAATTCAAATATGATTTTGACTTTATACAAAACAAGTTTAAAACATTTGATTGTAATGATAAATTTTATTTAAAACTAAGAAATATCTCCAAAAAAGAATACCTTGCTCTCAAGGCCTTAAACCAAAACCCTAACATTGTGGTCTTGAAAGCTGGCAAAGGTGGTGCGACTATTATAATTAACAAAAAAGATTACAATGAGAAGATGTTAGACAACCTAACCAATAGAGGATGTTACATTAATCTAGACAAGAACCCCATAAGGAAGATCTCCAAAGAAGTTAATAACTTAATAAAAATGAGCAAGGAACACAATATTAAGAATCTTATTGAAACCAATCCCTACACTGCTAGGATTTATGGAGCCCTAAAATTGACATGGAAGGTATCCCCATTAGACCCTTAGTCAATACTATTGAAGGTCCCACTTACCATCTCGCAAAACATCTTGCTAAGAAGCTTAAACCTATGGTAGGGAACACTAGCTCCTTTGTCAAAGACTCCAATCACTTCATTAATGAGATCAAGCACATAAAACTAGACCATAATGACATCTTGGTGAGTTTTGATGTAAAAGCTCTCTATACCAATATACCCATAGATGAATCCATGGAAGTAGTCCACAAAATCATTGATCCCGACACAGCTAAATTAGTAGAAATTTGTCTGAGATCCACCTTTTTCAGCTTCAGGGATGATATATATGAGCAGACCGTGGTGTGGCCATGGGATCAACTCTATCCCCCATTATTGCCAATTTGTTCATGGAACATTTTGAAGCCAAAGCCATTGAGACTTCCCCTTTAAAACCTAAGCTTTGGAAGAGATTTTTCGATGACACTTACGTCATTTGGCCTCATGGAAAAGAAAAATTGGACAAATTCCTAGAGCACCTTAACAGTCAATCAAATTCCATCAAGTTCACAATGGAAGTGGAAGAGAATGGTAGTCTTCCCTTTCTTGACATCCTAATCAAGAGAAACCAAGATGGCTCAATATCTTACTAGGTCTATTGCAAGAAAACCCACACAGAACATTATGTGCATGCCAACTCTCACCATCATCCTGCTCAGAAACTCGGGGTGCTCAGCACTCTAGCTACCAGGGCGGTACATATTTCAGATCATGATCATTTTGATCAAGAAAAGAACCACCTCTTGGATGTTTTTGAAAAGAATGGATATAGTAGACACCAAGGAATCAAAGCTTTCAAAAGAGCAGAGAATCCTAAAAATAAACAACCATTGGATGATTGTGTAGGCAAAGTTCACCTTCCCTACATTCTAGGCACCACAGATAAGATTTCACACATTTTAAAAAAGAATAATATAAAAACCACTTTCAAACCCTTGAATACAATCAGCAGATACCTGAAATCGGTAAAAGATCCTATTGATCCTAAACACCACAAAGGGGTTTATCTGGTTCCGTGTTCATGTGGAAAAGCCTACATTGGTGAAACCAACCGTTCTATATTGACCAGGATTCAAGAACATGCCGCTAACATCAAGCATAATCGTTCCAAAACCTCAGCTTTGGTTGAGCACTCTAGTAAAACCAGTCATCACATTTGCATAGAAAACTCCTGTGTGGTGGCCAAGATCGACCATTATCACCATAGAAAATTTAGAGAAGCTATAGAAATAGGAAAACACCCCAATAACCTCAATCGCGATGACGGTTGGAAAATAAGTGATAATTGGATTCCTACACTAACTGGGGTTTCCATCATCTCTTAGTCCTCCTTAAGGTTCACCTATCCCGAATTTCTTTTTATTAATATTTGAATAAATAACATTAATCAAGAACCCCACCTTGCACTCTTACAATCCCTAAAAGAACTTTATTAAGATTAAATTCAAATAATTTTATTTAAAACTCAGCTAGCATAAAAATCTAGGAAAATCCCTAGCAATATATCTCAAAATTATTAATTAATAAATATTCAATTAGTAAAATTTAAAATTTAAAAGACCTAATTAGTTTCATCATTCTAATTATTTAGCAGTATTTAGAACATTAATAGTAATACATAATAAATTTAACATTAACAATCCTAAAGTCAACCAAATTAATTAATACAAAAACTTTTATACCATACTAGAATAATAACATTAGGTATTAATTAATGTTATAAAAAATAACGAATACCAAAATATTGCAATGTTACATTAAGACCTAATTAGTCATTATAATACATTATTTAATTATTTTGCAATATTTAAAACATTAATAGTAATACATAGTAAAATTAACATTAATAGTCCTAAAGTCAACAAAATCAATTAATACAAAAACTTTTATATCATACTAGAACATTACATATTAATTAATGTTTAAATAATAAAATAATAATAATAATAATAAATACTAAAACATTTATTCAATAAAATTATAATATTGCAATGTTAAAAAAAAAAATTAGTTAAACTTGATTTATTTATTAAACATTATCAAACATGTCGGCTCCTCACATTACCATCCCAACCTTTCCTCTATTTATTTCCCTATCATTATTTGACTTTTTTCACAAATCTGATCCTGATGATGAACCGCAGAGGCTGGTTCGAAACGTCGATACAATAAAACATGATTGTGATGACTCCAGAAGACTTCACTACACAAAATGTTGATCACAGAAGCCTCAAATCTATAATAGATTAATAAATTTCTAATTTTTTTTTATTAAATTTAAATAATAATTTATTAAATTATTCCTCGATCGGGGTGCAACATTGTGGAGGAAGTGGTTCAGGGGAGATGGGACCGGGAAGTGGTAGGAAGAGTCCAAGCAAGTGAGAGGATAGACATTAGAGTGGGAAGTGGAGGGAGAGGATAGAGGCAGGGGTAGGTGGACGGACAGGGTAGGGAAGGAATAGACCCCGAGAGCAGGCTGGTGGAGATGGGAAAGGAAGACATCAAGGATGGAAGGGAGGCCAACGAGAGTGCGGGCAGGAGGACCCAGCAAGTGGCAGGACAATGGAAGAGGACATGCGGCAAGAGGAGTCGGGAGCAAGCGAAAGTTAATGAAAGATAGTGTGAGAAAGGACGGAGGGTCACCATTCCAAGGTGATGACGTTGGGATCAGAGAGGGGAGTAAATACGATAGACAGGTGGAAGCGAAGTGCAAGGACAGAAAGGGGAGGGGAATAAAACATAAAGGCAAAAAGTCTATAGGCAGTTGCAAGCAGAGGGAGAAAACGAGAGAAGGAGAGAAGAAAGATGGCCGAGGAACAACGACGTAGCTAGAGACAGTAGTGGAACCATCTTTGATAGTTGGTATGTTGCTACTCTGGCCCTCAACATCTTAAGAATTAGGATGCCTTTCTTTAAAAAACTAGGAAAAGTGTCCAGGATAGGTAGGGATTCTGGTAGGGATGAATCCAGGAACTCCTGGGACCTTGGATGGAAGAAGATTATAGAATTCTTCATGAAAACCCTGGCGATGATACTGGAGCCCAGAGGGAAGGGAGCAAGTAGAGGAAAAATGAGCAAACTTGGTAAGGATACTAGGAAGGGGAAACTCGCTATGACCAAGTGGTGCCTACGACTAGGAGAGAATGGTGCAGAAACCAGGAATGGAGAGGTTTCCACCACGGTAACCTCAAGAAATGAAATGCGAGAGAGTGTGGCCCTTATGATTCCTATTGGGGACTCCTCAGGTAAAACAAAGGGAAAAAACAGAGAGCTACATAGAGTAAAGAGAATAGAGAAAAAAGGAAATCAAAAAATAAGAAATTTACCTAGTGCGGAGGAGAATAGGGCCAGGGTACTGTTGTTTAGACCCCCGGAGAAAATCTCCATGGCCAAGCTTCCCTGCGAAGCAAAGAATAGTAACTCTGTCTATCCTGGTGGCAGTCCTATGTGGATGCCTCTGTCGCGCTGTCTGAGTGACGAATGTCGACGTGAGGAAAACATGAAGGTAAAAGAAGAAAGAACCAGAAGAACCCAAAACTATGAGACGAGTTGGGAAAAGCTAAAAGAAACCATAAAAAGCCTCAGATCCGGCCCTGAAAGGGATACCAAACGTGACACAGGTAAATGGAAAATTGTTTGGATGTCAGTACAACATCAAACTGATACTTGTTATGGTTATGTGATAGGTCTCACCTCAAACTACGTCCAGTACAGAGAGGAGGCTAGTAAAAAGAAAGAAGCAAATAGTAGCAGATACGAAGACAACATGGCAAGAGATGGAAAGGAGGCGACCATGAAGGGTAAGAGAGACATAGGCAAAAATATGGCAGAGGGGGTGAGTGGCCGAAAAAAAGAGCAAAGCAAGAGAGGGAGAAAGACAGGGTACGAACACATGAAAACCCTCATCGATGCTTACATGGCAGGGAAACCACCGGAAGTCAGAGCCCAAATAGCTGGCTGGGAGCGGGAACTAAATGATAACATAAGGAACTAAGACATTCCCATGGAAGAATGGGAGGACATGGTTCCTGACCCAGGGAACTCCCGAGGACGACACACTCTCTTCAGACAGATAATCCAGCAATATTGGGTCATGAAGAACGTGGTGGCTCGGGCTATGACGCTCATAAGGGAACAAGCATCAAGTAGAGGTCCGGAGGCAAAGGAAGACACCAAGGAAAATAATCCCATCAGGGTAGAACTCCTCAGGGAGATAGTGGCAGTCCAGATCCAAACTTACAGAAAAAACTTAGCACTGGGGAGAATTGAACAAACATTGCAAGACATGAAGAGGAGCAAGATGCTGGGCTCTAGAGCCAAAGCGCCAGCCCCAGTAATATTGTATGGACCTGCGGTCTGTGTGATGGGCAGGGCGACTTCACCGTGCGAAGGACGTGCGAAATGTGAAATGAAATGAACCTTGGACGAGTTTATACGATGTTGGGTGAGTTGAGAGGGCAGTCCCACGAGTTGGGCGGGCCAACCCTCCACTCAGGCGAAGGCAACATGTTGAACTAGTCGGCTTGGGCGTTGGGCATGGGTCGGCCGGGTGACATAACACGCCACCCGCTCGTATATATTAGTGGACGATTTGTGGAGGCAAATCATCATTCAATTAACACGAGTTCGATCAAGGAGTTTTACGGTTGCAGATGAACCTGCATGACGGGTAGAACTCAGGTGAGAAACTCGTGCAGAAAAGTCGGGTGAGAAACTTGGGTGAAAAACTCGTGCAGAAAACTCGGGCGAAAAACTCGTGCAGGAAACTCGTGCAGAAAACTCGGGCGAGGTCGTCGGGCAGAACTCGAGCGAGGTCATTCAGGCAGGACTCGGGCGAGGTCATTTAGGCAGGACTTGGGTGAGGTCATTCAGGTAGAGCTCGGGTGAGGTCGTCGGGCAGGAAACTCGGGCGAGGTCACTCGGGCGAACTGGGTGAGGTCGTTCGGGCGAGCCGGGTGAAGTCATCAGGCGAGCATGGTGAAGTCGTTCAGGCGAACCGGGTGAAGTCGTGTGGCGACCCAGGTGAAGTTGTTCGGGCGAACCGAGTGAAGTTGTGTGGCGACCTAGGTGAAGTCATTCGGGCGAACCGGGTGAAGTCGTGTGGCGACCCGGGTGAAGTCATGTGGCGACTCGGGTGAAGTTGTTTAAGTGAACGAGTTTGGGTGAACGGGTGGACGTGCAGATGGGCGGCCGGGTGAGGGGGCGCTGTGCACGACGAAACGAAGAATTGTGCGGACGGGCGACTTGGGTAGGGCGCGCCGTGCACAATGAAACGGTGGAAACGGTGAAGTGTTGAGGTTGTGAATGAAGGTGTGACTCGTGCGGAGGTGCCCAAGTTGGAAAAACAACACGATCGTGCGATGAGGTGAACGAAGGGTTGGTGAGTCGTGCGATGACCGTGCAGAGGCACCGACAAGCTCGGAAACTGAGTTTGCTGATGTTGGAAATTTGGCTAAGTGTAAATTTGGGGTTTCCCAAGATTTAACTTGTACTTGTAAAAGAAGATTATATATATTGATTCGGGCAGACTCATATTGTAGGGAGTTGGCCCTCCCTTTATACTGTTGTGCATTTCTATTGTATAATGTTGTTTATGTGAATGTTATGGGCTTTCACTTGTATAAAGAATAAAAATAATATTTGGTAACAAAAATAAAACTAAGTATGGAATGTTAGGCATAGTTTACAATCATAAGTATTGGTGAAAAGAAAACGGTTGGTAGTGCCGCACCTCGCTATAGTGCGGTTGGAAGAGTACCGCCAGTGTAGGGGCGTGATAGGTGGTATCAAAGCTAGTGCCGGGGAGTTGGTGCTGATGTTGAAGCATTGAAGCTGATACACACCTGCACTTCGTGACAGGTGGTATCAAATCTGGTGAACTGAATCAAGGAGCTGATTCTACAAGACCGACGACTTGGCAGGGAGTTCAAGTTTTGCAGGTGACAGGTGGCATATCAAGGTGATTCAGGTGAATAGTGAAACAGGTTTAGCAGAGGATAAGCTTTGTGCTTGGGTCAAGTTGAACGACAAGGCATGGCACGTTTGGAAGAATGCAAAGGGAAGCTCTTGCTTACCTTATATAGGTTGAAGCGGATGAAAAAAAAGAATCCCCGGATTCGAGATAAGCTTGAAATCTTGGAAAAGAATGTTGAAGATGAACCTCTTCAACTTGGTTGGGCAATGAATCAGGATGAAGTTGGAGATTGTGCTGACAAGGAAGAGGAAGCCGTGATGATTGAGGATGTTGTAGACATGACAACGATGGAGGATGAACTTGAGATTGATCAAGTTGGACCAGGATTGTGCAGTTTGCAGACATGGATGGATGAGGATACTCACATGGAGGAACCTCATGATGATGAAGTAAGTATTGATACTTGTGTTTCATTTGAGCATTTGGTGGATGGACCGTATGCAGGGAAGAAAAAAGTCAGTTTGCTGATGCAAGGGAACATCTTACCATGGATGTCTATGATGAGACCTTGTATGAAGAAGCAAGGATTGTTGATTTTTGCAGGACTTGTTGGGGTTGTTTGCGACCTTATGGTAGAAGGTACAAAGGCCCGTGACAAGGGAGGAACATGATGATCGTTGCGGATGAATGGGTCATGCTTTAGTCACATTGGCTAAGTGCCCGGCATGAATCATGAACAAATTGGAGGAGGGCACACATTTGAGGTTTGATGATACTTGGGTGGACTTTTCATGGACGAGATCAAGAGCAAGTCTTGGTGGAACCTTCAGTGGGGGAGCTATGATGGAAGGGACTCGTGATGATGATGATATGGTTGGGTGACTGAGTTCACTAGACCGAATATGCAGACTTGGATGGATGACCGATTGTTGTGATGGGTCTACTTGGTTGGACTACATGGGTAACTTAGTCATGGACATCAGGTTGGAGACATGGAGCACGAAAATGTTATGCAGGGACATGATGCAGGAGCACTTGTATAGGTGTCACTTATGGGCATCCAATGAGGAGTGCCAAGGCAGGGATGTTGTGCAAGTGGATTTGCTGGTGTGAAATGGAGATGTTTATTTATGAGTCGATGGAGAGATTGTGCACTCTTGTACAACAAGGCCATGGACTTGGATGGAGTTGTGATCACTATGGAGCATTCCTACTACATGGAGAGCTGAGGCATCTTGTAGAGACCTTTGGGCCGAGACTTGTATGCTTGCTAGAGTGTTGGTTGGAGATGACTCATGGAGCTCATGATGACATGAGGTTGTGACTTTTAGGGACTTCATATATGGTGGACGTGGAGGATCTGATGCATTGAGGAGCTAAGGTCAGAGACTTTGATGCAGAATGGGATGCATACTTCTGAGTACATGTATGGGTGTGGCTTGGAAGAGTGACTTGATGTGGAGGATCGATATGAGACACTTTGGAGTGATGGAGTTACAATGATGATGATGCCTTGGTGGCAACACTTGGGCATGGGTTGAGCTGAGACTTAACCACTTTTGACATGGGAGCTGATTGATCTATGATCATGGGCAGCACACGGATAGATGAGACAGGTGTATACTTGTTTCTATGACAGACTTGAGGGATGGCACATTGCAGATATGATGGAGGTTGCTTCATGGACCTGAATGTGGCACATCGAGAGTCGGGAGATGATCTCATCACTTTGAGGAGATGGATATTTTGCAGATGGATGATGATGTTGGGTAGAAAACATCATGGGCAAGATGTTGCAGATGAGATGAGGACTACTTCATGGACTTGAGCATGGTTTACACTTACATGGAGATGGATTCTTGATTGAGTTGAGGATGTGACATGATGTTTTGAGAAACAACTGATGGTGGCATGAGGATGTTCGCTCTCATGGTTTGGGCGTGATAGTTGGACTGATCACCCGACTAGTTCAAACATGGGGATCGGTAGTGCACAGAGATGTGTTAGCATTATGTTGGAGTATCATGACAGTAGTTCACACGAGGACGAAACATGATGAGGTCAACACGATATGTTGCAGGAAGCATGTAGCTTGAGATGGAGGGGCTAGCCTTCCACGATGGGGAGCAACATGTGGAGATTGTGACAGGGTGGTTGATGGTCATGGATTGAGATGATTTCCGATATATGACATACCGATGGGGTGTATACCTTGGTATGGTGATCTTGGTGACAGGTGGTTGCCGGGATGAGATATTGTCGAGGATGACAATGACTTCAAGTGGGGGAGGATGTATGGACCTGCGGTCTGTGCGACGAGCAGGGTGACTCCACCATGCGAAGGACGTGCGAAATGTGAAACGAAATGAACCTTGGACGAGTTTATACAATGTTGGGTGAGTTGAGAGGGCGGTCCCATGAGTTGGGTGGGCCGACCCTCCACTCGGGCGAAGGCAACATGTTGAACGAGTCGGCTTGGGTGTTGGGCATGGGTCGGCTGGGTGACATAACCCGCCACCCGCCCGTATATATTAGTGGACGATTTGTGGAGGCAAATCATCATTTGATCAACACGAGTTCAATCAAGGAGTTCTGCGGTTGCGGATGAACCCGCATGATGGGTAGAACTCGGGTGAGAAACTCGAGCGAAAAACTCGTGCAGAAAACTCAGGTGAAAAACTCGTGCAGGAAACTCATGTAGAAAACTTGGGCGAGGTCGTCGGGCAGAACTCGGGCGAGGTCATTCAGGTAGGACTCGGGCAAGGTCATTCAGGCAGGACTCGGGCGAGGTCGTTCAGGCAGAACTCGAGCGAGGTCGTCGGGCAGGAAACTCGGGCGAGGTCGTTCGAGCAAACCGGGTGAGGTCGTTCGGGCGAGCCGGGTGAAGTCATCGGGCGACCCGGGTGAAGTCATTCGGGTGAACTGGGTGAAGTCATGTGGTGACCTGGGTGAAGTCGTTTGGGTGAACCGGGTGAAGTTGTGTGGCGACCCGGGTGAAGTCGTGTGGCGACTCGGGTGAAGTTGTTCGGGTGAATGAGTTTGGGTGAACGGGTGGACGTGTGGACGGGCGGCCGGGTGAGGGTGCGCCGTGCACGACGAAACAAAGAATCATGCGGACGAGTGACTTGGGTAGGGCGCGCCGTGCATGACGAAACGGTGGAAACAATGAAGTGTTGAGGTTGTGAATGAAGGTGTGACTCGTGTGGAGGCGCCCGTGTGTGGCGACTTGGTTACGACGAGGCACGCCCAAGTTGGGCAAACAACACGATCATGCGACGAGGTGAACGAAGGGTTGGTGAGTCGTGCGGCGACCGTGCAGAGGCGCCGACGAGCTGGGCAACCGAGTTTTCCGAAGTTGGAAATTTGGCTAAGTGTAAATTTGGGGTTTCCCAAGATTTAACTTGTACTTGTAAAAGAAGATTATATATATTGATTCAGGCAGATTAATATTGCAGGGAGTTGCCCCTCCCTTTATACTGTTGTGCATTTCTATTGTATAATGTTGTTTATGTGAATATTATGGGTTTTTGCTTGTATAAAGGATAAAAATAATACTTGGTAACAAGAATAAAACTAAGTATGGAATGTTAGGCATAGTCTACAATCGTAAGTATTGGTGAAACGAAAATGGTTGGTAGTGCCGCACCTCGCTATAGTGCAGTTGGAAGAGTAGCGACAGTGTTGGGGCGTGACAAATATCCTCGGAGGAGGATTGAAGCAGAGGTCAAGTTACTTTTTGTTGAAGTTTTATGATGAATAGTTTTTACTTGCTAGAGTTGATATAGATTGAATAGATAATGCTGCTAGATGGATAGAGAAGGACCTTTTTAAATTTTGGACATCGTTTAATCTAGACAAGTGGCTACCTCATTTCCTTCGGGCAAGTAAGAACAAATGGAAAATTTGCTTTTGAACAGATAATATAAAAAGAAGAGAAGTACCACGAAGTTCACAAAAAAAAATTAATTTATTAAATTATAAGATTTTATGCTTCTTTGATTCATGATATAATGTTCATATTTTCCGGAGAAATCACATAGAGAACAAAGGGTCGATGCGTTTCGAACCTAGATCTAGGTTCGAAACGCGTCGACCCTTTGTTCTCTATGTGATTTCTCCGGAAAATATGAACATTAGTTTATTAAATTATAGAATGTATTTTTAATATCTGCAATTTCATCACATTTTAGTGAGATTTCCATCCATTTAACTAAGCAGGGGTTGGAATGAAAATTGAAAAAATGTTGACCGCTTTAGCAACGGTTCAAATGTAGTCAAATGGCTTGTGCAGCACGTTTCATGTCACAGTGGGGAGGAGCCCTAGCCGGTCTCATCATCTTCGGGCGACAGATTGATTGTTCAACAACATCCAAAAAGAGAGCTTTGATTGCAAATTGCTTTAAAGTGGGTTGATGCTAAATATTTGTTTGCACAACACATTTGTTTAAGGACGCCGATTTGACAACCTAAAAAATCTATTAGAGAAAAATGTCTGTTCTCCCTTACTTACGTTCTGTCTGTCGTAGCTTTTGAGAACAATGCCAAATTTAAAGGTTACAGTTGTGTAGTCACGTCATCAGATCCTTCTTGGTCGTTTCGTTTGACCTTAGAATTCATCGGGTTTGGGTTAAGACTTAAGTAGCTTGCAAACCCTATTTTACTAAAAAATTTAGATAGGATAGAACATACAAGTAATGAAAGGCAGTTTTATCACTAATTTTAGTTTTTGGAATTTTAGTGTTTAGAATCGATTTGCAAGTAAAAAACTTGAACTCATATAAAATTAAGAAAATGATAAACTTAGTAATTCTCAGATTCCTACTATAAAAATGTCTAAATATAAAGCTTAATTTTCATCACTACCTCCTCTCCGTGCTAAAAAATAGTTAGAAATATCATCTTCTTGTAATTGAATGTAATGGATTTAGGAGTATTCAATATCTAAGATGGATAAGAACGAAGTTAATTGTTTATTTTTATCTCTCAAAATATTTTTGAAATCTAAAATCAAAACAAAAATAGCTAATAGCCCTATCATAACTCCCCATCTGTTACACTTTTAGATTTTGTACCCTAATATATACATCGATTGAATGAAAATTGCGGAAGCTGCCATTTGTGGCTAAATATTGAGGAAAAATCTAAGTTGCTGAAAAGCCCTAGAAACTGGCATGCATGAATTTTTAGCTAAAACTTAACTTTTGGAGAAACTATATGAGAGCTATAAAACAAAATAGGTAAAGATATCGAAAAAGATACCTAGCAAAGGAAACAGAGATACATGGAATATAGTTCAGAGAAAGGTACATTGCACTGCGTTGTGTTTTATAAGATCGATACTGTTTGAGGAGACATATTGATATCTTTGAAGGGCATGATTATACCAGTTGGTTAAAGGACTTGACTTCAGATGGATTGGATAGCTAGGAGTAGCAGAACTGTCATGGATGACGAAATCACACTCATGTAGTACTTGTGATGTGACGGAGGTAGCCTATGATTACCAAATCTTTGCCAATATTCTTGGTTAGTCTTATCCTTTCTTTAAGACCAGGCAAGATAAATTCTTCCAGTTTCAACTTTCTATGATGTCTGAAACCGCCTCCAAATTTCTAGTGTCCCGCTGGTTCACATGATCTTGAAAGTAACAAAAATGTAGTACATTAGAAATGATGTCAAACTCTACCTAGTTTCACGCTGTTTGACGAGCTGAATATTGTCCACATGTACCAAATGTTTGACCATCATAATTATGGGTGTTGAGGAGTTGAATATTGTCCACATGTACCAAATGTTTGACTATAATAATTATGGTGGACTGGTGTCAACCAGAGATGGAATTCGACGGTCATAATGGGGTGATTTGTTTCGGTTAAAATTTTCATAGAACCGTCAAAAGGATACTGAGTTTGTGAAAACCCTCGAGCCAAGATGCTTGGTTTTGAAATTCCATCCCTTTGTCAACCATTTCTTAGTTCCCAGCTCCATACCAAGTTTAGATTTAAATGGGCAAGTGATCATCTAATCTCAACATACCATTACACATACACTTGAAGAGCTGATGTCTACAAACTGTGTCACGCCCACTCTACTTTTGTACCTCTAAAAATTGATGGGACAAGATTGACTGAAAGAAAAAATGGCTCAAACACAACCCAAAAAAGACGGGCTGTAGGTCTGCAAGATATTTTCTTAGTATTTCCAGAAATTTTCGGTTTTATGAAGGTGGTATGATTAGCGTTTTCTACAAACTTGGTTCTTCCCTGTCTTACAACAGCTTCACTCAATGAATCTTCATGACATACTAAACAATACCCTTAATTTGGCTACATATTAGAAAATATCTATAAAAATCACATTATTTAACCCCTTACCAATATGAACCCCAAGACATCTTCCTAATTTAAAAAATCCCTACTTTCACTAGATATTGTAGGTATCCCTTTTTTCATTAACATTTTTTATATACCTTTATATTTTTCATTAAATTTGAGCTACAATTTTTATATCTGTCAATATAAAAACCCTTTACCCTTATTATATGCTCAAGATATTATGTCATTTCTTCCTCAATATATATCCCTCAATATGAACCAAGGTGATATGGTGAATACCCTACACCAACTAACTACTTCCTTTACGCTCAAAAATAACCTCCCTAATCTTTCTTACCCATAATTACATACACACTCCCAACAAAACCATAAAAATGCCCGACCAAAAACTTTGTCGAGTATTTGAGTTACTCAAATTCTCCACACTATCCTTTACAATTTTCTACAAATAACGATCTCCTCCTTCCTCTCCCACGTCTAACATCCCCTATCGAATGATTGGGCACACTCAAAACAAAAAAGCAATGTCACTGCGTGCAAAACATAGCACATAGCAAAATATGGTTTGGGGTTCACTTTAACAAGTACTCGTAACAACCACAACTCATAAATCAAATATCTACAAGTACATAACACCATAAGCCTGGTTTCACACAGATTCCGGGATGAAATCCAATGTGCACACAATTTGAAATGAGAGGTAATAACACACATAGTTATGGAATGAATGGGATGCACACAACTTCAATTTATTTGTTTCAAGTGTACATATAACACACATAGTTATGGAATGAATGGGAAGCACACAACTTCACTTTATTGGTTTAAGTGTACATATTTGAGGCAGGAGAAGAAGCTCTTCTCCCCTCTAATCAACACTCCATTTATACACAACCTTGTCAACTCTCCATTTATACACAACCTTGGCAATTGATTCGCTTCAATTTCTCTTTAATTGAGGGAAGTCCAAAAGATACCACAAAAATGAATCTTCATTTCCTAAATTCTTTGGAACTGTGTATTTACATTAAGTATGTAAAATCTTTTTCAAAAGAAATAAAATCTATTTTGTGGCCATCCATCATATTTATAGATTAAATTGAATGTAAATATATTTTCTTTTTTAACAGAGTGACACAATTTGTACATGATTTAAAAATTCTATTTATTTTGCGAAATGATTATTATCATTTTATAATTATTTAGTTTTCTCATTTAACATAGATATTGTTATTCATATATATATTTCAATTATTACATGAAAAATAAGCTAAATAGAAATAGCCATATTGTTGAATAATAAAAAATAAACACTGAAATCAATGTTTTCAGTTAATGTCAAATTCTATAATTGTTTATTTTAATATACTTTTTAATTTTCAATTTTTATTCAATTTCAATTTTATCAGTTTCATTTTCTATGTCAATTTCAATTTTTTATTCAATGTCAATTTCAATTTCAATTTTTATTTTTATTCCAATGTCTATTCAATTTCAAATGTATTGATTTTAGTATAGTTTATCAATACATTTTTTTATTCAATGTGGATTTCTATTTTTATTTCAGTATCTATTCAATTTCAAATGTATTAAAGTTTATCAATGCATTCATCAAAATGTACACTAAAATCAACACAATGTGTTGATTTTAATATAAATATCAATTTCAATTTCCAATTATATATTTTAATAACAATTTCTATTTGTATTTCAAATTCTAAAATATTAATTTTAGTGTACATAACAATTTCTAAATGGATACAGATCGTGCAAAATGTAAATTGAAATCAACCTATATACATGAAATCAAGTTTTCCTTAAAATCTTTAGCTCTATTGCACATTATGTCTACATTTTGATTATGAAAAAGACAAAAAATACATTTTGATTATTGATAGATTTTGTTAAAAGACATTGATATTTCTATAATTCTAATTTTTCTTCTTGCATCCATTTCAAGGTTTGCATACATAAATGTCACATATTATTCTTCATAGTAGTCTATTAATGCATGTACAATGTAATTAATGCATTGATCTGAGTTACAATTCAATTTCAATTTCTATTTAATCCACTTTTCATAAACCAAAATATGTATAAAGCTAATTTATTTTAATTTCATTTTTTTTTCCATTTTAATCTCACTTCCTTATACTAAATATATATTTATTATACAGTTTTTTTTTTTTTATATTCTTATGTGTTATGTCACTAAACACTATTTTTAAATGTTCCAACCTACATTACATTATCTTTGCTCTTTTCTATATTTTTTATTCTCATTTACTTAAATGTATATTTCACTTTTACATTCTTCCACTTTGATCTTTACGTATTTTCGTATACTCCATCTTCTTATTCGTTTTATACATTTATTTTTTATTTGGTCTATCTTCGTATTTTTTTTAACTATTCACTCATTCACTAATTTTACGTTTATGCTTATATCATTAATGATTTTACAATTTTTTTTTTTAATTCCTCTCTTTTCTATATTTTTCTTTATCTTACATCATTTTATTTTAGACTTATTATACTTTTTACTTATTTTATTTCATTATTGATATTCTTCATACTTCACCATTTATCATTTATAATTTTCTATATATAATTTTTACATCATTGTTATCTTTTATAAGATGTCTTTTTTATGCGTTGTTATTAGAATACTCTTTGTTTTACTCTTTTACCCATTTTCAATTTCAATATCCATTATTAACACTAATTTTCCTGGCTTCCATTTTAAAATTTTGTAATCATGCTCATGCTGATTTTAATTCTATACTTGCTTGCACATCTATTAGAAAAGAAGGCTATTATTAGGTGAGACTAAAAGGAATTGATTGTACAAATTGTTATGGAATTTCCTTAGAAATTTAATCCAAAAACAAAGACCTTGTGCATGATTGTACATTTTTCAAGCATACAAAAATTGTTATGTAAGTTACTTGAGAGTTTAAACTCCAAATAATATTTTGTAGATGTATTAACACAAGAGAACTGTTTTCAAATTTCTTTGAATATTTAACCTAAAACCAACAGCTACATATATTAACAACGAAAGAAAATTGTTTTCAAAATTCTTTGAATATTTAACCTAAGACCAATAGCCTTCAAATTAGCTATCGGCTAGCTACATCACTCACAATAACCTATTTCACAATTAAAACAAATAAAATTGTTAAAGTTTTTAAGTAGGGATATTTTTATAGTTGAATTTACAAAGTTAAGATTTTGTAAGTGTTTAGTTAAAGTAATGAAATTTCTATTTTTCATTAAAATTATTTATAACAAAAATTTACACAACAAATAGCATCAATTGACTTTTGTTTGTTGTCTATATTCTTAAATAACTAATGCATCTAAAAATGCATATAATTCTTTACCTTGCATTGACAACTTGATATTTCAAGGCTTTATATGACTCATACACAAGTTGCCTATAAAATCAAGCTAGTTATTAAAGGTAGGTAAAAATGTTTGAAAGAAAAATATTATATAATATTAAAGGAACACACAATTAATTATGAAAAGACATGTTGACTTAGGGGCATACCAAAGTGTAAATATTTATAATGGTGGGGACATTGTTTTTTCTTATCAATACATTATATTATTTTGAAACATGTTGTTAGTAAATCAATAGTTAAGTTTTAGGCATTTTATATTTTTATGAAAAAAAGAATAGAAAAATATTTATAAATATTTTTTTTTTCTTTTTTTTTTTCTAGGTTAAGACTAAACTAAGTACCCACGGGGAATTGAACCAGTGACCTATCACAAGGAGTGCCTTAACAGTGCACCCATTCACCATCAATCCAAAGCCCCGTGGGCTAAAATATTTATAAATATTGGGAGACTTTAAGTTATTAATAGATTGGACATGCAATAAATGTAAAATTGAGACTATAATATTAGTTCAAATTAGAAATTAACTTGTAAAGGGAAAAAATAAATTCGACAACATATATAACTAAACTCAAATGTTAATAATATAGCTAAAGAAGTTGTATTAATGTAGGAAGGGACTCAAATTCAAAAAAGTTTAGAGGAAGAACTTAGATTTCATTTTCAAAAATATCTTTATATTGATATAGGATGCAATAGAAAATCACAAATGCGTTTGTTGGATTTTTGTGTAGTTGCTAAAATAGTATTGGAGACCCAATAGTAAGTCTTAAAAGAGATTTTGTTAAATAATTCCCATTATAAGTTATGAATATTTGATTTAAGTAGTGACATAATAATTTTAGATGTTTTTCTTATATTAAGTATGTTGGGTGTGGAGCCTGATTATCTTCTATAGTACCGGCATATTGGACCCCAGTTCAAAATGGGGCGGCAACGCCGCCCGTAAAATAATCGCTGCCGCCCCCCCCCCTGGCGGGGGGTTTCGGGGGCAGCGCCCCCGAAGCTAAAAACAGCTGTAAAATTGCCTTGTAAAAGTATAGTAATTTCTAGTCAATCTGGGCCGTTCATTAGGCGGATGATCTGACGGTAGAACTTATGTTTAGTTTAGGGTTTTTTGCCCTAGAAGGCAACCCCTCTCTTTATATGAGGGCATTGTATTTGAGGCTGTGAGATAGATGTGTATTCGGTGAGCGAGAAACATAGAGGTGAGACTGTGAGAGAAAACAGAGGATATTACAGTGGTTTTGCTGTAGGTTGTATCTCTTCATTTTGCTGGATAATAGAAAGGAAGGACTGGCTGTTCGGGGTGGACGTAGCCCAAACTGGGTGAACCACGTATATCTGTGTCTTTCTTGTTTTGTGCGTTTTCTGTGTTTATATTTCTGCAATATTTTATGTGTTCCATTGCTCCGTAATATATAATTTTCTAACAACTGGTATCAGAGCCGAAGGTCTATTTGGTTGATAAACTCGCAGGAAAGAAGGGTTCCTGGTTCGAGTGGGAGCAATGGCGGAAGATGGTAAGTTTAGGGTCGAGAAATTTAACGGCCAAAACTTCTCGCTGTGGAAGATGCAGATGGAAGATTATCTGTATCAGAAAGATCTATACCTACCATTGGGCGGAAAAACAAAGATGCCGACGGGTATGAAAGACGAAGAATGGAACCTTCTCGATAGAAAGGCACTCGGAACAATACGGTTGTGCCTTGCTGCGTCAGTCGCTTTCAACATTTCGAAGGAAACCACGACAGCAGGTTTGATGGAGGCGTTGTCGAAACTATATGAAAAACCCTCGGCCTCGAACAAGGTATTTCTTATGAAACGGTTATTTAATATGAAGATGTCGGAAGGTGGATCTGTTGCAGACCATTTAAATGATTTTAATACAGTTACAAGTCAGTTAAGTTCTGTAGGGGTAAACTTTGATGATGAAATTAGAGCTCTGTTATTCTTATGCTCGTTACCAGAAAGCTGGAATGGTTTGGTAATGGCCATCAGTAACTCTGTTTCTGGATCTAGTACTTTAAAGTTTGATGATGTTGTCGGTGCTATCCTTAGCGAGGAAATGCGACGGAAAAGCTTCGGTGAGACATCGAGAAATGCTTTGAGTGCAGAGTCTAGAGGAAGAAAAATGGAAAGAGGAAAGAGCTCAGGATATCGCAGTAAATCAAGGAAAGGCAGATCCAAGTCCAGATCGGGGATAGTGTGTTGGAAATGTGGAAAGAAAGGACACCTAAAGAAAGACTGTAGATCTCGGAAGGGAAAAGAAGGAGATGCACAGCAAGAAAACAATCATGAAGCAAATGTGACAGGTGAGGTGTTACAAGATGCTTTGATTCTTTCTTTCGAAAATATTACTGATTCCTGGGTGGTAGATTCAGGGGCTTCATTCCATGCCACACCTGATAAGAAATACTTTCATGACTATGTTCAAGGATATTTTGGACAAGTTCGTCTAGGTGATGATAAACCCTGTAAAATCGTTGGAATGGGTAAGGTCCTTGTAAAACAGCAGAATGGAAACCAATGGCTACTAAAGGAGGTAAGGCATGTTCCAGATCTAAAGAAATATCTGATTTCAACAGGGCAGTTAGGCAGTGAAGGTTGTGTGACAACTTTCACAGATAAAGCTTGGAAGGTCACTAAAGGAGCCCTGGTAATAGCAAAAGGTGAAAAGGTTGGTACATTGTATTTATGCAATGGTATTTCTAACTCTGTTAATGCTTTAACTTCCAGAGGAGCAGATGCAACATTATGGCATCATAGGCTCGGACACATGAGTGAAAAAGGGATGAAGATTCTTCACTCAAGGAATTTGTTGCCAGGTTTGAAGAATGTTGATTTGGATTTCTGTGAGAACTGCATTTATGGAAAACAGAAGAGAGTCAGATTTCTCAGAGTTGGGAAAGAAAAGAAGAACAAAAAATTAGAGCTTGTGCATACAGACGTATGGGGACCTGCTCAAGTATCATCTCTCGGTGGCTCTTGTTATTATGTTACTTTTATTGATGATGCAACTAGAAAAACTTGGATTTATTGTATTAAGAATAAATCTGATGTATTTGATACTTTCGAGAAATGGAAAGCTTTGGTTGAGATTGAGACAGGAAAGAAATTGAAGTGTCTTAGATCAGACAATGGAGGTGAATATTGCAGCAAAGAGTTTGATAAGTACTGTTCAGAGCATGGAATTCGCAGAGAGAAGACAGTTCCAAGAACACCACAAGAAAATGGTGTGTCAGAAAGGATGAATAGAACAATCATGGAGCGTGCAAGGTGCATGAGATTGCATGCAGGATTGCCTTTACAGTTTTGGGCAGATGCTGTAGATACTGCTGTTTATTTAATAAACAAAGGACCTTCAAGTTCCTTGGATGGTGGTGTTCCAGAGGAAGCATGGACAGGGAAAAAGGTAAACTACTCTATTTTAAAACCTTTTGGTTGTGAGGCCTTTGTCCATATTGATAAAGAAAATAGAACAAAGCTTGAGGCAAAGTCAAAGAAATGTACCTTTATTGGATATGGTGTTAATGATTTTGGTTATCGCTTATATGATTATGAAAATCACAAAATCATTAGGAGTAGAGATGTAATATTCAATGAAAAGGTCTTGTATAAGAATCAGTTGCAGGAAAAGAAACAAGAAAAAGAAAACAAGGAATACACAGTTCTTGATGAAATTACTGAAAAAGTAAAGGTGCCTGAAAATAATAATAATCAACAACCACAACAACAGCAACCATCACAACAACAACAGGCACCCCAAACACCTGAAAGTGGTGTTAGAAGATCTACCAGGACAAGTAGACCTCCTGAACGATACTCTCCTTCATTATATTATTTATTGTTGACTGATTCCGGTGAACCTAAATGTTATGAAGAAGCAATGCAGGTTGAAAGCAAGAAGAAGTGGGAGGTAGCCATGGAAGAAGAGATGGACTCCTTAATGCATAACCAGACTTGGGATTTAGTCAGTTTTCCTACAGGAAAAACTACATTGAAGAATAAATGGGTTTACAGGCTGAAGGAAGAAGATGGAGGAAAGCAAAGGTACAAAGCTAGACTTGTGGTGAAGGGGTTTGCACAGAAGAAAGGTATTGATTTTGATGAAATATTTTCTCCTGTTGTTAAAATGACTTCAATCAGAACTATTTTAAGTCTTGTAGCAGCTGAAGATTTGCATCTTGAGCAGTTAGATGTAAAGACAGCCTTTCTCCATGGGGATTTGGAGGAAGAGATATATATGCAGCAACCACAAGGATATGAGGTGAAAGGGAAGGAGAAACTTGTGTGCAGGTTGAAGAAGAGCTTGTATGGTTTAAAATAGGCTCCAAGGCAGTGGTATCTAAAATTTGACAAGTTTATGTCTGAACAAGGTTATACTAGATGTCACTCTGATCATTGTGTTTATCTGAAAAAGCAAAATGATGGCAGCTATATTATATTGTTATTGTATGTAGATGACATGCTTGTTGCAGGATCTAACATGCAGGAAATAAATGTGCTCAAAAGAAAATTGGCAAATTCATTTGAAATGAAGGATTTGGGTGCTACAAAACAAATCCTTGGTATGAGAATAACTAGAGACAGGAAAAATAGAAAATTAACATTGTCTCAGAATGAGTACATACAAAAGGTGTTGAAAAGATTTAACATGCAAAATGCAAAACCAGTTAGTACACCTTTTGCTAGCCATTTCAAACTTAGCAAAGAAATGTGCCCAAAGACCCAAGAAGACATGGATTATATGTCTAAAGTTCCATATGCATCAGCAGTTGGAAGTTTAATGTATGCAATGGTTTGCACAAGGCCTGATATTGCACATGCAATGGGAGTTGTAAGCAGGTACATGAAAAATCCAGGAAAGGAACATTGGATGGCAGTGAAATGGATTCTCAGATATTTGAGAGGTACCACAAATCAGGCATTATGCTTTGGTGGTTCAAACATATCCCTACAAGGATATGTTGATGCAGATATGGCAGGTGATAGAGATAATAGGAGGAGCACTAGAGGATATGTATTTACTGTCGGAGGAACAGCTGTCAGTTGGGTTTCAAAAATCCAAAGTGTTGTTGCACTCTCAACAACAGAAGCAGAGTATGTTGCTGCTACAGAGGTTAGTAAAGAAATGATTTGGTTACAAAGGTTTATGGGTGAATTGGGTAAGGAGCATGATATGGGCACGTTATACAGTGATAGTCAAAGTGCCATTCATCTTGCAAAGAACTTAGCATTTCATTCCAGGACAAAACACATACAGCTCAAGTACCATTTCATACGATCAGTGTTGGAAGATGGAGAGTTGAAGCTGGAAAAGATACACACTAGCCAGAACCCTGCAGATATGCTAACAAAAGTTGTAACCAGGGAGAAACTGAGAATATGCTCAGTTTCAGTTGGTCTTCAAGGATGACGATGAAGATGAGAAACAGCCAGGTCCAAAGAGGAGTCATTGTCCAGCAAATGGAGTAGCGATGGAGTTGCTACAATCAGTCTCCAAGTGGGAGATTGTTGGGTGTGGAGCCTGATTATCTTCTATAGTACCGGCATATTGGACCCCAGTTCAAAATGGGGCGGCAATGCCGCCCGTAAAATAATCGCTGCCGGCCCCCCCCTGGCGGGGGGTTTCGGGGGCAGCGCCCCCGAAGCTAAAAACAACTGTAAAATGGCCTTGTAAAAGTATAGTAATTTCTAGTCAATCTGGGCCGTTCATTAGGCGGATGATCTGACGGTAGAACTTATGTTTAGTTTAGGGTTTTTTGCCCTAGAAGGCAACCCCTCTCTTTATATGAGGGCATTATATTTGAGGCTGTGAGATAGATGTGTATTCGGTGAGCGAGAAACATAGAGGTGAGACTGTGAGAGAAAACAGAGGATATTACAGCGGTTTTGTTGTAGGTTGTATCTCTTCATTTTGCTGGATAATAGAAAGGAAGGACTGGCTGTTCGAGGTGGACGTAGCCCAAACTAGGTGAACCACGTATATCTGTGTCTTTCTTGTTTTGTGCGTTTTCTGTGTTTATATTTCTGCAATATTTTATGTGTTCCATTGCTCCGTAATATATAATTTTCTAACAAAGTAGATTATATATGTTAATATTATATATACAAGTGAATCTATATATAAAGTAATTTCTCAAACACACACACACACACACATAACTTGGAAATAATGCTTACATTAGTAAATAGATAGGATTGGGTAGTTGGTTGTTGGAGTTTTGTTGAGACATTCTCTCAACAATATTCTCTTTGTTTGGAATCTGTTGGAACTCATGAGCACTATTTATGTAGCTTGTAATTTGGCTTTGTGAGAAATATACGAATTTTTTTGAGTGAAATTGTGCACATGACTAGTCCTCCAATTTTCTTGTTGGTATTAGAGCTTGTACGAGCTTAACTCCCTAGAGGGAGGCCCAAGAAGATGGAAGAGATCTAAATTTTTTTTCTCTATACATAAATAGGACAGTGTGTCAAAGAATTTAGTGTTCGTGTGAGATTTCTTATATGAGAGTTTAGTTTTTGAGATAGCGTGTTCCTCAACAATGTAAGCTTATAATTTTGTCCAATTATTTCTCGAGTAGGCAGGGAATGACAATGAATTGCAAAGATATCATCAAATCCAAGTTCTCGCTACCTCGTGGGAGACTGTTCGACATGCCTTGTAACTGAGATTGACATATATCTGTGCGAGAATTATGTCTGCTACAGAAGCGAGGTTGGCTTCAAGCGTTCATTTGGCTTGACTATCTAGCAAAATTTTCATGCAATCCACTGATCAAGGTATTGGAGGACACTTCGTGCTTTAAGATCACACATCCCTACGCTGCTCTGTAATTCGGTTCACCAGGACCATGTTGGAGACCTTCATACCTGTGAATCAAACTTGAAGGCAATTGCATGAAGGTTTGAAGTGAGTTTTATCTACAGTGGCAAGCTCAACTGAGAATAGTCGAGCCACATATATCAACGTAGTGCCTAAATAGTATGGCAGAAGGTGGAGGGGGTAGTGAAGAATTGATCTGTCATTAAAGATTGCAATTGGAATGTAGTCATAACAAGGAGATGCGAGAACTGTGAATTCATTATTGTAGAACATTGTGTTGTGGTGCCCACCATCTGGAGAGATACATCTAAGATGCATTAACCATAATTGTGACTTATCAGTGGAGCACGCGAACCTAGAGGAAGAGACTATTGATGAAGTCATTCTTAGAATGACACTAGACTTGGAAAGGAAAATCTTAAATCTCTTAAACTTGGACAACACCTGTGGATTCAATGTGCATGCTTCCTTCTCTACTTCCGACATCCAAAACTGCAAAGCAACAACGCTTGCTTAGAGGGTAACCATATTGAGTCTCTGGGAATCACTCGAAAACCATGACATTAGAACCTCGACATGCTCACCCTCTGATTCTATGACATGTAGTAACAACTCATAGGATACAATCGACTCTTTGTTTTTGTGTCAAGTTTAATCTTATTCCATTGGAATATAGCGAAGATGGATACCCCCCTAAAGGCACCCCATAATTTAACAAGGAAATGGAGGAGAAGAGTTGATTATCTCTGAGAAGGGACTAGGAGACTTGCTCAGCGAATAGTTTCAAGTTTATTGATTTTGTTGAGTGATTTGTGTGAATTTTCTATTATGTTTATAAAAAGTGCATAAATAATTAATGAATAGAGGAATATAATTAAATTAGTAGTTATCAACGTTCTTTGATGGCAAGAGAATGTATTGCTAATTTAATTGTTCGAGTTTGTTATACACTAATGGGTCTTGTTGTGCTTCAAGGTTCAAGAGCATCAGTTACAAGTTATGTTATGAGATCCATTAGGTCAGTTTCATAATTGACTCCTGGATACATTCCAATATCGAGATTCTTATTTGGGAGATTGAGAAGCGTCAATTATACAAAGTTCATAAAAGATGGTTAGAGGCGATTATGTCTTAAATGAGTTGAATGGGAAGCTCAAAGATTGTGGTGGTGAAAAGAGCATTGTCCAGGAGACTTCAGAGTGGGGATAAGTGTCGAGGAAGACCAGTCAGAAAGATGTGACATGTAAATTGTAATTTGTCATTTTTGTAATAATCTTTGTAATGATGTAATGTAAGCATTAAAGGGGGGACTTGGAAATAATGATTACATTAGTAAATAGGTAGGATTGGGTTGTTGGTTGTTGAATTTTTGTTGAGATATTTTCTAAACAAAATTCTCCTTGTTTGGAATCTCGTGGATCTCATGAGAACTATTTATGTGGCTTGTAATTTGACTTTGTGAGAAATATATGAATTGTTTTGAGTGAATTTCTGCACATGACTGGTCCTCCAATTTTCTTATATATATATATATATATATATATATATATATCTTAAACCACCAAAAAAGAATATCATAAAATAAAATTTGATTGTTAAAATTTTTCAAAAACTTGAGAAAACTTTGTTTATTATTTTCAAAAGTTTGTTGGACATTGGGTAAACCAACGCTCCTCGCGTGTTTTGCGACATGGACTAATTGCCTATTGTGGATCCTTATCTTTGGCAATGCGATCGTTGACCAACATCTGTCGGTTTTTCTCTAACGACAATCGCGATTCCCAACATGTAGTATTAGAGTGTAGGTCACGAGTTCGATACACACCCAATTCGCATTTGGGGGGGATATTGTTGGACATTGGATAAACCAATGCTCGTCGCGTGTTTTATGACATGAACTAACCAACTCTCGTGAATCCTTACCTCTGGCGATGTGATCATTAACTAACACCTGCGAGTTTTGGTCTAATGACAATCATGATTCCCAACAAAGTTACACATTAATTAAAAATCAAACATGTGTTTGACAAACTTAAAAATGAAATTGTCATAAATAATGAAAATTTCATAAATATTGAGATTTGATGTGTGTATTATTTTTCATAAATAGCAATATTTGATGTGTGTACTATTATGACACTTGGTGGCACATACACACATATATATATAATGAAACTTTTTATAAATATTGAAATTTGATGTTTGTAATGAAACTTTTTATAAATATTGAAATTTGATGTGTGTACTGTTTTTCATAAATATTGAGATTTGATGTGTGTACTATTATGACACTTGGTGGCATATAGATTTTTTTTATTTCTCATAAATTTTATTTATAACCCCATAAAATAAGTCATTTCATCTACATGAGCCAATAAGAAAATAGAAATTCACTTTCAATTTTTTATTTTAAAAATATTTAGTTTAATAGTTTTTTTTTTTTTGGAGCATATTTTTGGCACTTTAAATTTTCTTATGTATCAAGTATGAACATTTTTTTTAAATGTTAGTGATTTTCATGTTGATTTTGATTAGTGTTGAAGCAACATCAACACATTTTTTTAGAGGACTTATTTTTGGCACTTTAATTTTTTTTTAAGTATTAAATATGAACATTTTTTTTAAATGTTAGTGATTTTCATATTAATTTTGAAAAGTGCTGATGCAATACCAAGTTTTTTTGTTTAGAGGAATTATTTTTTACACTTTAAATTTTATAATGTATTAAGTGTGGATATATTTTCTTAAATGTTAGTGATTTTTCATGTCGGTAATAAAACATAAAAATATAATAAAAAACATCAAACCAAAAAAAATCAAACATAAAAAAACATATATAAGAAAGAAAAAACCCACAAAAATGTAAAAAAAAAAAAATTAACTTGTGAAAAAAAAATTGAAACAAAAAATTAAAAACAAAAACAAAAATAAAAAATATCAAAAAATAAATAATAAAAAAAGAAAATATTTCAAAAATATCCCAGGGGCCGCCTCCCCGCCCACCGCCGTGGCCCACCTTGCCGAGGGGTGGCAGGGTGATTATCGGGAATTGGCTTGCCACCCCTAGGTGCGGTGGTCGGAAATCGACTTGCCACCCCTAGGCGGGGTGACTGGGAATAAGCCTACCACCCGTGGTTGGGGTGGGCCGCGGGGGTAGGCGGGGAGGTGACTACACGTAGTGCCTCTTTGCCAAGGGTGACAAGCTAATTGTGGTATTCGGCCTACCACCCTTGGGTTGGGTGGGCCGCGAGGTTGGACGTGGAGGAGCTGCGTGAAGCCGCCTTCCCATCCAACCCTGCGGCCTACTCCGCCCAGGGGTGGTAGGCCGATTCTCGAAATCAGCCTGCCATGGATGGGCAGGGTGGGCCGTAGGGGTGGGTGGGGAGGCGCTGTAAGAATCGGCCTTCCACCCTTGGGTGGTGTGGGCCGCGGGGTTGGGCAGGGAGGCTACTGTGTGCCCATTCCCGGAATCGGCCTTACCACTCCTTGGTGGGTTTTTTTAATTTTTAATTTTTTATTTAATTTTTTTTTTTTTTTATTAATATTTAATTTTTTAATTGTAATTTATTTTTGTTTTAATTTTAATTTTTTTTTTTTTTTTTTTTTTTTAATTTGTTTATATATATATATATAGTTTTTAATTTTTCTTGTTAAAATTTTTAATTTTTAAGAGTTAATTTTGATTTGTTTTTACATTTTATAGATTTTTCTTTTGTCTTGCCTTTCTTTATATTTGATTTTTTTTTTTTTTGTCATGTTTTTAACTATTTTTTATGTTTTATTACTTATTATTTTATGTTCTTTTATTGCTTTTATTTTTTTTAATAATTGAATTTTTGTTTTCTTTTGTATTATTTTTTGTGTTTTTATTTTATTGTTTTTTTTAAATATTTGAAATTTTCTTTTCTTTTATATATATATATATATATATATTTTCAATATTTGAATTTTTATTTTCTTTGGTATTATTGTGTTTTTTTATATTTTTATATTTTATTTTTTTCTATATTTGAATTTCTGTTTTCTTTTGCATTTTTCATTCTATTTCTTTATATACTTATTTTATTATTATTATTACGTGGTCCATGTCGATACTCATCTAGCAACCCAAATCCCATTATGTGCAATTTGATAGTTGATTTTGGAGTTTTGGTTATAATGAATCGAGTCTGCCCCCACAATGTGCCAATTTCATGGTTGGTTTTTAAGTTCTCATTACAATAGGTTGAACTCACCTACACTTCAAGTCAATTTCATGTTCGGTTTTTAAGTTTTTATTATAATGTGTCGAGTTCACCTACACTCTGTGTCAATTTGATGGTTGATTTTTAAATTTTTGTTACAATGTATCAAGTTGTCTTAGGCTAAGATTTAAAATCGCTATATATTTAGCATTTAAAAAATAAACTACTCTTGGTACAAAAACTCTTTCATTCAGGTGTTCATTTTTTAATTTTTTTTAGTCATATTTTTTTTCCATAATGACATGCTTGAAATATTTTTAAAACTTTAGATTTTTTTTGTAGTCATAATCTTTCGTTTTAATTGCATGGTTGAAAAATTGTCAAGATTTAAATGTTTTTCTAGGTCATGATATTTTATCTTTAATGCTATGGTTGAAAATAATTACAATTTCAGGGTTTTTTGGAATCAAGATATTTTATCTTTAACAACATAGATGGAAATTGTTGGTATTATCAGGATTTGAGAAATGATATTTTATCTTTAACATTGTGTCTGAGAATTGTTGGAATTTTGCAATTTTTCAAAGTCCTGATATTTTATCTTTAATTCCATTGCTAAAAAGTGTCAAATTTGTAAACTAATTTTCCCTTTTTGTTCTTGCATCAACAATTATTTTTTTAGGGTGTTTTTCTCATCCATTTTGCAAAAAAAAAATGTTTTTTACTTCCATTTAAAAAAAATGTTGAAAATTTACCCTAAAAAACATCGTTCTGGCATACACAATTTTCATTTTTGGGTTTTTTTCATGTTTTTTGGGGCTTTTAGACTAGAGTACCCGTCTTGAGGTGATAGTTCCCATTTGATCGGTAACTATGTTCTAATTAAAGGTAAAATATTTTGACTATAAAATGATTACAATATAACTTGCCATAAACATGTATAATAAAAGAGAATTTAAACCATCATTAGTTAATGTAATGACTATCCACAAATACAATAGTTATATTTCATATAAAAAGTACACTTATTGAACCCAAATTTCACACATTAATTCAATATTTCATTAAAATATAAGTTCAAATAGACATATCACTTTTATATGCCATAATCAATTCTCCTTATATTTACATAATCCAAACTATAAATTGTGATGTGTTTTTAAGTTAAAATGTGTTGAGATGTTACGTTATGATATGTTGTTTTTCAAGTTGGAAAATGCTGTTTCTATGGATACATTTCTTTCATTGTTATTTTATTATAAAAAGTTTAGTAACTTAGGTAAATTATAAGTTTATGTATATTAAAATTACATGTTTTAGGGTTGAAATATAAAAAATTTATAAAAAATTTATATTTTTAGTTTTTTTTGATATAAATATAAATTGATTATTTGACTATATAATAACATGATTAGTAAGAAGGTAAGATATACCGAAAATGGATGATTCCATTGTCTTATTTTGATTTCAAGGAAAGAAAACCCTACTTAGCACAACAAATTTAGGGAGCACAATGAGAGTGAGATTATCAATGTTTTATAATATTCTTTATTAAAAGTAACCAAATATGTATATTTATAACACAATATGAGTATGAGGGCAATGTGTTTGCAAGGAAACAAAACCCAAGGAGAACAACAAATTCAGGGAGCACAATGAGAGTGAGATTATCAACATTTTATAATATTTTTGATTAAAAGTAACCAAATATGTATATTTATAGCACAATATGAGTATGGGGTGATGTGTTAATCAATATGTTCTCAATATTCTTTAAATAGAAAAACAATGTCGGCTATAATAAAAAACAAAAATGAATATGGATGTTTAGTTAGTTTTACAAGTGTTTTAAAACACAAATAATCCCAACATCACTATAGTTACTCGATTTGTTATTTATATTACAATCGAATGTGGTAAAAATATTTCACTCATTCTTAATCATAAATAGAATATTTCATGTAAACATAATATAATATAATTTCATATCAAATTTAAAAAGAGATAAACTAATTAGAAGTTAAAAAAAATGTGGATAAGATGTTTAAAATTTATACTTTTCAAAAATATTTCAACACATAATTGAAATAAACTGTTTAAAGATCTATGTTAACTAATTTATTTAGATATCATCTTTATATATATCTATACATAGACAAAAAATGTTAAAAGAAAATATGATAATGTTCGATATAATAAAATATTCAATATAAAAAAATTAATAAAAAATATCACGTAATAAAAATAATAAAAGGGAGATGTGTAATTTAGTCAATTCTTAATCTAAAATTAATATGTAACATTTAAAAATATTCATACTAATAAAAATTTCAATGTGAGCCATCAATAAAATATTTTAATATGTAGCATTAAGTAATATTGACATATACTTAAAAATATATTAATAACAAAAAAACCATTTTAATGTGGATAATGTAGATGAGATGTCTCAATGCATAGATTATGTAAAATATTTTAATCTCAACTATGTATATATTTACGTCGTAAGGTGTTTCTCTGAGAAGAACTCCCCTCCCTTACCAAATGTGTGGTCGTGTGCCCTTGATTTTCGTGTTATACGATAAAAATAACATTGGCCATCGATTTGAAGACCGATATTAAGTTGGTTATAATTCATAATGATATTATATATCACCATTTGTTTACCACAAACCAGCCAACATGCATGTGCGTTCATTTTACTGCAAACCAAGCAACGTCCATGAGATAGACTAGAGTACCAAGATTCATCCACACAAACGAGTGTTTGTTCGAAATCCTCAGATAGATGATAAACTCTCCAATGTATCTACCACAACACTCAGTGTGTGGAAAAAATATCTTGTTTTCAGCTGCAATGGTTGTACTATTTTCAACTCGAGCGACTAAGCATTGAAGGATGTTATGCCAAGTGTTGCTTCAACCTTGTGAAAAACTCTAACGAGGTCGTTGTAGAGGTTGCATGTTCCCAAAATTCTACATGTATGGTCAGAGTAATTCATTGGACTGTATTCATGCTAAGTTTTGAAAATATTTGATGTTTTGCAAGTTAAGCTAAAGTAGGTCAGATCAGATATATGTATGGGAAAAGGTGTTCAATCTGATAGTGAGGCCTAAATATGACCAAGATTTCGTTATGGGATTGATGATTTCGTTATGGGATTGATTATCGATATAGATAATATCATGTCGTCCATCTAAAAGTCCATACTCTGCAAGGCACTTAGAAATTACGAAGTGAGTATACATATTAAACACTATTAGGTGAACAATGTTTTCTTCAATTGCGAAGCAACACAAAGCTGTTACCAAGGGTTGTAGAAGTCATCTGTGTTTTTTACATTTCATTCCATGATTGGATAAAATATTTAGTTCCTAAAAAATTAGGAAATGTAACACATAATATTGTTTTCCTATATTTCCTTATGAGCAATGGCATTTGGGAGAAAATGAAGAGCTTTGGTTAGCCTATTATTGAGAAATTTTTGAACGCAAAAAGATATTTCATTGAAAAACATATTTTGTTGGCTTTTCTCACGAGCGATGACTACTAAATTCATCCTCGAGTCTCTTGTTCTAATTCCTTAAATTTACTACTCCAAGCATGGCTATAAGTTTAGCAAATAAGCATGTTTTGGTTGAGTAACAAACTAGACCAAAGTGCGCAAAAGCCCGAAAACTTTCTCCAATTCCTTATGTTCACCACTTACTCAGTATTTTATGTTCTTTCATTAATTTATTTGATTGTTTGAGCTTCAAGAGGATATTAATTATAGTTAAATATGTGTGTGTTTTCAACATTGTAATACCTCGTTCAAAGAAATTTGGATAGTATTGAACTGTTCCAACCATGTTTTGATAATGATATATGATCTTGAAATTAAAATATAATGATAATACCTTCGAGTATTGACATTCACCCCCAACAAGTAATTGACTCATAATTACTAGTAATTAAAATTGAAAAATTGGGGTTTCATGGGATGACCAACTTTTTTCTTATGATTATAATAATTAAAAATAAAAAATCATATAATTATAATTCCAATGAAAAATAAAATTACATTCGACTACTAGAAAATCTCAATTGAAATAGTTCAATTGGTTAGAGCATAGGCTCAAACCTTCCAACAATTCCTCACATAGAATAATTCACAAATCCAATGATTCACCATATTAGTGATGGAAATTGAGGGTACATTAAAGCTTTTAATGGTCAATGCCTATGAAGAACTTGGTCAGCAACCCTTTTTCGAAGTTTCAACGAAAAACTTGGGACACAGAGTTTGACCCAAGCAACTTTTATCAATTATATCTCCATTTTATTAGATTGAACATCTTTATATGGCATACTTAAATCACTCCATATTTGTTGAAATTTAGTGGATGCAAAAATGTTGAAAGAAAGTTGTGTAATTTTTAGTATTATTCAGAACTCTTAAATTAGTTTAAGGTTAGGTTTTAAATTACAATTTTTGAAATCACATTTTGTGTATGATATTAAAAGTTTTTTAATAAAAAAGAAAAACTATTAAAATGATAATAATATAATGACCACACTGAAATGGTTTGACAATATAGTGACCACATATTCTATGTTCGTTCATACCATCAATATCCTCCAAACCACTAGCAAGAAGAATAATGTAGACTCTTTATTAAATCATAAATATTTAGTGTAACTAACATCTATTTTTTCCTTTGCATATAATACATTTGTGTTTTAAAAAATTGAGTTTAAGATTTGGAAAAAGGTGGAGAATTTCAGTTGTATGATTCTAAATTTGAGAAAATATAATTTACTCAAGATAATCTTATGATACCCATTGCATATACTCTTTTACTTTTTATATTTTTCTTATAAATACAATACATATCTAAAAAACAAAATTGATAAAAAAGTTATAAACCAAGATAAACAATTTAATGGCTCAAGAAAATCCATCCATTCTATTTTTAGTTCTAAAATTATAAAATTGGTGATTTTGAAATCATTTTAGTTATGGAAAGTGAGAGTACATTAGAATTTTTAATGGTCAATACCTATGAAGAACTTGGTCAGCGATTTGTTTCCAAGTTCCAACTAGAAGCTCGGGACACATGATTTGAGGGAGTTTGACCCAAACAAATTTTATTATTTATCTCTATTTCGTTAGATTTAAGATCTTTATATGGCATGCTTAAATCACTCCATATTCGTTGGAATTTAGTGGAGGTAGAATGTTGAAAGTTGTGTAATTTTTAGTATTTGGTAGATCCAAAACTCTTAAATTAGTTTTAGGTTAGGTTATAACTTGTAATTTTTGAAGTCATAATTGTGTATGATATTAAAATATTTTTAATAAAAAAGAAAGCTATTGAAATGATGACAATATAATGCCCACATTGAAATGATGCGACAATATATTGACCACACATTCCATATTCATTCATACCATCAGCATCCTTCAAACCACTAGCAAGGAGAACAATGTGGATTCTTTATTAAATCTTACATGTCTAATGTAACTAACATTACTTTTTTCCTTAATATATAATACATTTGGGTTTTAAAAATTTGATTTTAAGATTTGGAAAAAGGTGGACATTTTGAGTTGTAAGGTTCTAAATTTGAGCAAATATGATTTACTAAAGAGAATCTTATGACGTAGATTGCATATACTCTTCTACTTTTTATATTTTTTATTATAAATATGATATATCTAGAAAAAAAAATGATAAAAAAAATTATAAACCAGGATCTAAAATTCAATGGCTAAAGGAAATCAAGCAATTCTAGTTTTAGTTTTAAAATTATAAAATTGGTGATTTTAAAAAGACATAATTAATTATACTATATATTGATAACAACTTTATTGAATAACTTTTTAGCTGATCTATCTCACCTTAAACTATTAAAATGATTCAACTATCTATCTATCTATCTATCTATCTATCTATCTATCTATCTATCTATATATATATATATATATATATATATATATATATATATATATATATATATATATATATATATATATATATATTCAATACTCTGATATGGACGAGAGAGGAAGTCAATCCTCCATATAAAAATCCATCCTTACTTAGAACAGGTGGACATCTAAATTAGAAGTTAACCAACTCTTCAACTTTAAGTGTGATTGCGTCTTTTTCTAAAGTTTTCTAGTTTATTTTTCATCTAATTTGTTTAGAATTCGACAGGGATTTATTGAAATCCCAAGTTTGACAGATGAAGTCTTCACAATGGAAGTGTCCGAAGGGTTTTAGAGGGTGATAAATCCATATATGCAGTAAAAAAACTAGCTTGAACAACACAAATCAATATTTGGCCACAATTGTTTTCACATGATTCTGGTAAATCCACAAAAGACTCCAAAAATGCACACTTAAAGACTACCACTTTGTATAATCCAAGGTGGAAACATTGATATGGTGCCATTAAACTAATTGTGCATACATGGACTTAATAAAGTATTCGGGTTATAATCATGTCTATATGACAAAAATAAAAATTTCCTTGGTTAGTTATACTCAAGATACTTGTAATATTTGTAATAGGCGATTATTTAATTAATTAATTTATTTTAATTGTGTCTAGAGATACTTTTCAATCTAGTATGAAATAAATGAAATATTATAATGTTATGATGTTATTGTTATATTACCTATACATTTTGACTCCATGAATATATAAATGTAAAAATAAAATAAAATAAAATAAAATAATATAATAACACTAATAATTAATAATTATTAATTAAAACATTTTGACTCAGTTAAATTATATTTAAATAAAAATAAATTTTAAAAATATGATTATTAATTATAATTATTAACTAAATTTTTTTTACTGGTTAGAAAAATAAAATTTAAATTTAAATTAAAAAAATCTCATGTCATGTATTTATTAACATTTTTAGACTCACAAACCATGGTTTTTCCCATAATATTCTTAACCTGTGATTTTCCCTATATTATTTTTCTCTAATATATCCTATTTAAAAGGCATAAACTTCCAACGAATTTTATTTTTTTCCAAAGAGAAAAATTTGGTTGAGACTTTGAATGCTATTTATCTCAAGTATATCCCTACGCAAAATGAGTTTTTGTAAAATTTCTATTTTTTACTTGGAACCAGGATCTAATTTGATTGTGATTTTCATCCACGTATAAGCATTCTAAAGTTCAACAATATAATCATTTCTATTAAACTCTTTGGTGATTTTTATTGTTATTGTTGTTTATTACCCATATATGTATATATAAAACTAACTTAATTAAATATAAAATAAATAATATCTTTATTAATGTGATGCGAAAAATAAAACTAATTCTCTTAAATCTTTTGTTTTGTCTTTTTATCATTACTATTGGTATTTACTACCATTAATATATGTAAGTTACTATAACTTGGTTATTAATTTTCATGGGAATGATAGACTATTATCGCTTTCTTACCTTATCTCTTCCCTATGCATACCACTACCCAATGAATGATTTGCAACCACTTGTAGGAATATAAAATTCAATAATAAAATTATTTCCCTTAAACTCTCTGCTTAGCATTTTTATTGTTATTTAATCTCTTTATTACTATGATAGGAAGGAATAAGTTACCAGAGACACAAATTCAAATTCAATTATTTTAAAATTTTAATTGCAAAGTTATAAGATAAAGTGTGGTATTTTAAAATGTATTTTGTGATTTACTATTTTATAATTTATATTTTTAAATTTTTTTTGGTCTTTTCATTATACATTGAGTTTAGATTTTTATAATTTATAATTTAAAAGGAAACACATATATAATATATTTAAATTTATAAAATAAAAAAACAAACATAAATATATTAAAAAAATAAATCTTCTTTTTAAAATATAAAATAGCAATGTTATAGGGCGACAATTCAATTTGTGATCAAAGTAATGCGAAATCTGAAAGAACTAAAAAATCTAAGGTTCAAATCCTCAAGGTTGTGACCCGGTTTATTCAGAGGAGGATAAGTCATAGACCCCTAGAGATTTACTAGTAGTTACATGTCAAGTGGGTTATGGAGAGGAGCATAAGTCGTAGATCCCTAGAGATTTACTAGTAGTTACTTGTCAAGTGGGTTGCCGGGTTACTTTGATATATATATATATATATATATATATATATAGAGAGAGAGAGAGAGAGAGAGAGAGAGAGAGAGCGCTTAATTTTAAAATAAAATAGTTCACCTATTATAAATGTTAAAAGTGTCCAAAATGCGACTATTAAAATAAACATTTTTATCATATATATTTTGGCTACAACACGATTACTTTTCAAAGTCCATGTATGTACAATTAATGTAGCCATATAAATTAAATGGCTAGTAAACATTACCTGGATGCGGGTGCCTTAAATACGTGTTAATGCTTGGGCATGCGAAGCAGGCAACTGGCAATCCACTGAGCAGGTTTCGGCGGTTCGAGGTAGGTCATTAACAAGCATTAATGGATCATCGGGCTCGAGGTACGCAGGCGAAAGATTTCAGGATGGCGCGCATTCTCCACGACACATTTGCTCCGGTTTCTTCAGGCATTGACATAGTGGCTCCGGGTTCTTCAGGCATTGTTCTCCTCTGGTGGTTATGTCCTCAGAGCCTCTGCGCAACCCAGAGAATTTGGAAGCCCCCATGGCTTCATAATTGCTCCCATTTTGCCTGCTTCAGGTATATGGTTCTGTTTCTTTCCGACGGCGTCTGGTGTATTAAGTCAGTCTTCTCCATATGCGTCTGGTGTATTAAGTCAGTCTTCTTGCCCATCTCTGTAAGGTGTTTCGATTTAGTCTTTTCTGAAAGTGTCTGGTTCGGGTATTGGGTTTATTCAGTCGTTGTTGGGTTTTTTCTTGTGGTTGATTCTATCTACTGTGTGCTCTGCATTTGGGTCTTCAGTTCAGAGGTCTGGTATTCAATCTGGGTTCATTTAGTTTGTGTCGAGCCGCTTCACTCTCACCCTCAGTCCTCCGGCACCTTCAATCCGCTGATCTATACTGTAATGGCCCGTCGTCGCGGCATCCCCAGGCGTGGCAGCAACTCAGGGTCCCGTGGAGGTTCTCGGGGTCGTGGTGGCTCTGTGCCTCAACGTATAACTCCGTTAGCCTCTGCCTCTCCATCCTCTCCGCCCTCTGACCATTCTAGACCTACCCTAAACAACTCTTTTCAAACAACCCGGTTCAAGTTCAGAAGCAGGCTTAACAAGCCTCTTATCTCAGCTACAATAACTATTATCTTCTCGGAGGAAGAAGATGAGCTTACAAGCTCAGATGAAACTTCCAAGGAACAGTCTCACTCTCAAAATTCCAGTGATTTTCAGGGTAGCTTGGCTGGAGCATCCTCAATGACTCTACTGCGCTGCACGAAGAGGGCCAACAGGAAGACTTTCGCCCTCAGCCAGACTCTCCTCAAGAGCAAGTTATAGCTTGTGAGCTGACGCACCTCTCTGGCAGTGTTCTGAACCTTGTGCTTCCTCGAGAAGGCAACATGATGGAAGTTGAAGATAATGTGATGGTAACTTGGGTAAGCTCCCCCAACCAGGAAAATGAGAACGCTACAGACTCGCCACCGCAGGCTTAATTACTTTTGGCTTCAGCGACATGACAGCAAGTTATTTTATGATTTCTGGGTTTTGTGGTGACAAAGGACAACATTTTTGTAAAAGGTCAGCTCATTCTGAAGCGTTGATCTTATCTAGCTCTGTTTAGTCTTGGGTCTATGATTTTCATTTTTGTAAACAGAAGGCAATGTGCTACTTGCAACAGTCTTTTTGATAGAGGGCAGGCTACAGCCCCCTCAGAGGTTCAAACCTCTTTGTAAATATTTTTCTCTTTTAATCTTAATAGAATAGCCTTTATACAGAAAAAAAAAAAATGGCTAGTAAACATTCATAGCATCGATCCATATTAAGCATAAAAATACTTACTTTATAATACATTTCATATTGTAAAAATTCAAAAAATCATAAAAACTAACTAAATTATAATTTTATTTATTTATTTATTATTATTATTATTAAAAATAATTATTATATAAGTTGAAACATATATACATTTGAGAAAAATGGAACAAGATCCTTATCCACAAATATTTACCCCAACTTTACCATGCGATTTTTAATATGTAAATAGGCTTTGTTATAATAACATGGATCAATACCATGACTTATCAATACTAGATGCCAAAAAAATCATAACTCACTTCATATGTCACTTGTTTCATCGATTTTTTTTAATTAATCAACTTAAAAAAAAGAGCATAAATTATTTGGAGCTAATCTCAACATTTGATTTGTGTATACTACTAATATGTTCAAGAATATTCCACATAAGTTAAATCCCTACCATCCACCTAATTATTGTTGAAAATTAAATTACAATCGTGGAAGTTAATGGCACCATGTCAACACTTCCAGTTTAGATGATACAAAATGGACTAATCTAACTTATAGACTAAATAACCTTTTACACCGACACAATTTCAAACAATATTGTGATCTTTATTATTTAAAATATATTTTTGAATGCATAAATGGGTTCAACGCCCCGAAAAAACCCCTAGGGCACTCAAATTCTACTAATTAAGTAACATAAACATAATTGTTATCATTTTTGGGTAGCCTATCAAGGTGTGAAGCAGTTTTCTATGACTTGTGTTAGGGTAGTATATATAGGGAATATGCAGAATAATTCATTAGGCAGGGCATATCACTTTGTAACAAGCAACAATATTTTGTCAGTTATGACTTGGAAATTTATAATTTTTAAATTCCTTTTAAATGGTATAATAACAATGATTTTGTCAAGTTTTACACTTTCATATTAGGCACATAGCTTTATCTAACACATGATTTTGCATTGGTCACCAACACAACATTTAATTTGGTTAAGTTTCAGTTCAACACATCACAGATTCCATAGTTTACACATTCAATTAGATGTTGTTGAGTTTGACATGCTTCAAGATGATTCACATGTTTAAGGTCATATAGTATTGAGCTTGGATCGAGCATTGAAGGAAGTTTCACCAGCCTTACTTTTGAGTAGATTGTTTGATTATATTACATTATTTGACCATGAATGACAACGTGGAATGGATGCTTAGCTAGATGTGACTTATTCTCCAGATTTGAAACATATATTGTCAATCACATATGGGTTCATAAAAATAACAAATATTCAAAAACCAATTCAATTTTATTATACTCATGTATTCCATATCTTTAGTTTTCATACTTTAAGTTTAAGGAAAATATATAGAATGAAAAGTAATATATATCCCTTTGCATATAGATGAGAAAAGTCTTATTAAATGTAAACCTAATAAAAAAAAGCATGTCATGGTAGATTGCAATTCTAGGATTAATTTGCTCGCTTCAAGACAATTCAAATGTTTAAGGCCAAATAATATTGAGCTTGGATTGAGCACTTGGTAAGGATGTTGCACATGCCTCTATTTTGAATAGATTGTTTAATTATATTACATTTAACTTTAATATTTCTTTTTATTCAAATTGGGCTATAGTCAAATCACATAACATATCACATTTTTTTCCATCTATGCTCTACTTCCATATGCTATCCACTTACGACATTTCCTTTGCAACATCTGGTGCAATTGCTAGTATATATTGTTTAAAATAATTATGTATATATTATATAAGGCAATTGAAAGAAATAAGTTTTTATGATTAAAACATTTGAAGTAAGAAAAAGCTTTCGGTAGAAATCACATAAGAGAAGTTTTTGGTCGACACATTTCAAACCAACAAGTGTGGTTCATCATCAGGACCAGATGAAGAGACAAAACTCACTCTTTTACATTTTGGTCCCTTGTTAGGTGTATTTTTTTTTATCAATTTTCCCTCAAATCTAACAAAGATTTTTTGGACTTACAAGTTTAAGTTATGTACTCTATATATCATTAAAAAATACAATTTAAACAATGAAATACACACACACACACACACACACACACATATACAAAGAGAGAGATTAGATCTTTAAGAGGTTTTCACTTAAAAAAAAATTGATCCCTCTAAGCTCATGCTATATTCATGCTTAAGATGGATCTATACTCATTTTATTTTTTAAATGTAGATGGCTTTGGATTTTTATTTTGGAAATATTTATTTTTATTTTAAAAGGAGACATGTCAACTCTAGGTTGAACATGAATAATTACACATCTGCAACATACTACACTTATGCCACTTGATGCAATTAGGTACAATCATATTAATAATATTAATGTGAGATAATATGTGTATATTTTTGGATAAACCTTAATATTTTCTATAATATATGCTAAATATATTTCGATAAACAAATGTAGGCACATTAATATTAATAATATGATTGTTTTATTGCCAATTGCGCATCCTCTCTCTCTCTCTCAATACAATACTTTAACATATTAATCACGTGATTGTCTAAAATCTAACATTATACACTAGTTTATATTAATGATACAAATACTATTATATTATATCATATATAAACATAGAGAAACATTGAAAATTATATATATAGATATATCTGTGTGTGTTTGTGCAGACACACACACACACACACATAAAGAGAGAGAGAGATTCCTTGAATAATATACATGTTGTCATCGTCAAGGTTTTTAAACAATGACGCAACACCATCACAAGTATATATTCATTATATGCTCAACATGTCACATGCAATAACTGAATACTGGTGGAGAGGATGCCAACATTTCTCCCATCTACCTCACATTAATAATGTAAATATATTAATGAGAAAAATTTAAAGAAATTTTTCACCTTGAGAGATTTGATTTCTCTTAGTGCTTATAGATATATAGTTAAAATTGATTTATATTGATTCTTTATATGTGTGTACCATGTAGCAACTTCATGTTGAGCATGGAAGGATGCAAATTATTCGCTTTGAGAAACACACTAATACAATGTTCGATAAGAATTTATTTATTTATTTTATTTTATTTTATTTATTTTATTTTTTATTTTTATTTTTATTTTTATTTATTTATTTATTTTTATTTATTTATTTATTTATTTATTTTTTTCTTTCAGTTGTCTTAAATAAAACATACATAATTTTCATTGAAATATTTTCGTCAACATGGCCATTGAAATATTTTATTTATGGTCCACATTGAAATTTTTTCTTTGTTATATATCTATATATATATATATATATATATATATATATATATGAGGTGAATTTCCTATTAATGGAAGTAAAAAATGTTATGAAACCAGCTCACAAAAAGATAGAAAATATAGATCAATGCATTATAAATAAGCCTCTTCGAGGGGGAAACCTCATTTATATTACACAAATGAACAATTCTTGGATGATACAAATGACAAGACCTCCTTTCTATATATAGGAGTCTAAGGGGTCATAATATAATCAGAGCCGACATAACAATAATAATGTAAGGGCACAACAATAAAAATAGTTGGCTTCTATGGGGCACAATAATAACAATATGGGGACTACATGGGCACAATAATATAATAAGGGGGTTGTACTAATAACAATAAGGGGTTACACTAGTAGTATAGGGACCTAACATGCCCCTCTCCTTCAAAAAGTGTTATCCTCAATGCTTGAGTAGTTCTGGATGATTCTGTATAAAATTCTCATCCTCCCATGTGAAATATTTAGTGGGTAATTTCTTCCACTTGATGAGATACTCTGAAATTGATCGATTTCATAGCTGTCGATTTCTTGTTTCTGTGACTGCTTCAGGTTCCAATATGATTTTTCCTTCCTCGTCAAATTCTAGAAATATTATTTGAACTGGGATCTTCTGCAACTTTTGAATGAGTGGCCACACTTCTTCATCATTCTTCCATTCATCCCTTACTTCATTTATCCAATCTGGTTGGATAATAGAAATAACACAAAACAATGCTTCCACATCCTCATCCTTTCTTGAGAGTGCATCTGCAACAACATTTTTCTTCCCTTTTTTGTAGATGATTTCAAAGTCATAACCCAACATCTTTTTGACCCATTTTTGTTTCTCTTCAGAGGATAATATTTTTCCTAAAAAGTATTTAAGACTATTGTCATCTGTTTTTCCCTTGAAGTGTCTTCCCATTAGGTAGGGTCGTCATTTCTTAAGTGCATGTAGTATTGACAACATTTCCTTCTCATAAATAACTTTATGTAAATACTTTCCTTTGATTGGATGACTTTTGAAAGCAATGCATCTTGCATTAAAACAACACCAATTCCATTTCCTGAAGCATCACATTCCACAATAAAGGTTTTTGTGAAGTCCGACGTAGCTAAGACCGATGCTTGGAACATTGCTTCTTTAAGATGTTCGAAGGCCTTTGTTGATTTTGGAGTCCATGAACTTGCATATTTATTTAGTAATGTTGTTACAGATGCTGCTATTCTCCCATAATTCTTAACAAAATCGTGATAATACCCTGTCAACCCTAGAAGTCCTCACAGATGCTTTATGGATGTGGGGATTTTCCATTCCTTAATAGCTTTAATTTTGCTAGGGTCTACCTTAACACCTTCATGAGATACAATATGACCCAGATATTCCACCTCTTGTACTCCAAAGAAACATTTGGATATTTTTGCATATAATTGTTTCTCCTCCAATAGTTTGAGCACCCTGTCAACATGTTGAACATGATCCTTCCAAGACTTGTTGTAGATTAGTATATCATCAAAAAAAACTAACACAAATTTTCTAAGGAAGGATTTTAAAATGGAATTCATCAAACCTTGAAATGTATAAGGTGCGTTGGTAAGGCCAAAAGGCATGACCAAAAATCCATAATGACCCTCATGAGTTCTAAATGTTGTTTTCGGAATGTCCTTAGCCTTCATTCTGATTTGATGATATCCTGAATGAAGATCCAACTTGGTGAAGTAAATTGATCCATGAAATTCATCCAATAATTCATCAATGATAGGAATGGGAAATTTATCTTTAATAGTGAGCTTGTTGAGCTCCCTATAATCCGGACACATGTGCCATGATCCATCCTTCTTGTGCACCAATACTATTGGAGCAGAGAAAGAACTTTGACTAGGTTGAATTATACCAACCTCTAGCATTTCTGCAACCATACATTTAATTTCACTCTTTTGGGCATAGGGATATATGTACGGCCTGATGTTTGGAGGAACACTTCTTGGAATCAAATGAATAGCATGATCATGGTCACAAATAGGTGGGAGGCCTTTGGGAGTCTTAAATACCTTGGAATGATTGTCCAAGACTTTTTGGATATCTTGAGAAATAAATGATTTCGATGTGGGAACCTCTAGCGAACATAATTGTGCAATTACGCCTCGTTGTTCTTTATTTAGAAGATTTTTCATACCATTAGAGCTGATTATCTTTCCAAGTTTCCCTAAAACACCCCTTAATTCAACTTCCTTTCCTTCCGCACAAAATTTCATGAAAATTAAAAGCCATTGTACCCAAAGATTGTAGCCATTGGACTCCTAGTACAACATCAATACCACCTATTGGAATGGAAATAATTGGGTTATTCAATACATATTCTCCCATGGATAGCTTGATATTATGGTACTTTCTAGAGAAATTTATGATTCCTCCACTTGCAACCATCACTTGACACTTTGGTGCTGGGTATAGGAAGTAATTCAATTCCTTGGCTATCTTACAATGAATAAAATTATGGGTACTGCCTGAATCAATCAACACTATTACCTTTTTCTTCTTGATATGTCCTTCTATCTTGATAGTTTGAGGAGTGGTGATCTTGTCCAACGCATTACAAGATATGGTCAGATTCATTTCTTCTTTCTCGATGTGGTCTTTCACTTCTTGAACCTTTTTCTTCTTGATATGTCCTTCTATCTTGAGATTTTGAGGAGTGGTAATTCTTGCCAATGCTTTACAAGATATGGTTAGATTCATTTCTTCTTTCTCTAGGGTTGGTTCCTGGTGTATATCCTCTTCTTTTGATGTTTCTTAATCATTTTCTTCCTCCTCTTCACAATCTATGTAAAATAATTTCTTCTCAGCACACTTATGACCTTTAGTGTATTTTCTATCACAAATGTAACAAAGCCCTCTTTCTCTTTTTTCTTCAAATTGTTGTGGTGTAAACCTTGTAGGTTGTGGAAGGCTAGGAGAAAAAACACTTCCATATTTATAGTTGTGAGTGGTGGGCTTCCTTGTTTCCATAATTTCACTTTCAATTTTTCTTGCCAACCTGAATGCCTTCTCCAATGAATCAGGTTCCCAAAGATGAACCTCATGTTGAATGTTATCCTTTAAAGTCCCTATGAAGACATCAATCCTTTGCTTCTCCAGAATATCATTTACCCTTATATTCAATTTTTGAAAGTCCTCAATGTGCTCTGCCATTGAACCCTTTTGTTTGAGATTTATCAATTGGCTAAAGAAGGTGTTTCTCTTTGTATCCTCATAACGTGTTATCATTTCCTTCGTGAAAATTGACCACGTAACGAGTGGTTTACAAGAACAAAGCCCTTTATACCATAAAAATTGATTTGGTTCTGAATAATTAGATGCAATACATACCTTTTGTAACAGTGTTACACCATGTAGATCAAAATATTTCTCCATCTGTATTTTCCAATTTACCGGATCCTTGCCAAAAAACCTTCCCATCTCACTTTTTCTTGATTTTAGGAACTCGATCTTGAAACGATTATAACTCTATAATTTTGGATCTTTGAGTTCTGAAATTTCGACTTGTAATAGACCTCTGAGTCCTCTTTCTAAATCTGCAAGTCTGATCGCAATGGGTCCTCTGAGTCCTCTTTTTAACTCTGCAAGTCTGATCGCAATGGGATTCCCTAAGAAAGGTTTATTCCCAATCTCCCGTGATGACCTAATTATAGACTAGTTCAGTAGAGTGAACTTGTACGATGTGCCATGTGTCACTGTTTCAACCTTAGGTTTTGAAAATTATACCCAAACAAAATACAATCCATCCTCTTTCTGTAACTTCTGACGAAATTTCAATCTGATGCTCAAAGAGAAAGTTATGATGATTTTCCCAAGGTCACTTGTTTAGGATGTAATTCGGGAGTATGAAAAAACCTTAACTTCCTCAGATCATATATACGAAACTGTGTCGTGAAAAGACCTGAAATTTGGACTTGAGGTTCAAACCGATTTCTTATCAAATGGGTTTTTTCTTTAGCTTCTAAAACTTCGTAGAGAAAATGTTATAGCGAAAGTTCCACGATGATCTGTTTTAGATGAAATTCTGGAGCTTGCAAAAACCCTAACTTCTGCAACTCCTATATCTGAAAATATAGCAAGACAAGATCTAAAATTCAGATGTGAGATTTAGCGAGATTTATTCTCAAATGGGTTTTTTTTTTAGCTTCTGAAACGTCACAAAAACAAAGTTATAGTGATAATACCACGATGACCTATTTGGAGCAGCGAAACCCTAGAATCCAAAGCTCTGATACCAAATGTTATGAAACCAACTCACAAAAATATAGAAAATATAGATCAACGCCTTAGAAATAAGCCTCTTTAAGGGGGAAGCCTCCTTTATATTACACAAATGAACAATTCTTGGATGATACAAATGACAAGACCTCCTATCTATATATAGGAGTCTAAGGGATCATAATATAGTTAGAGTCGACATAACAATAATAATGTAAGGACACATCAATAACAATAGTGGGCTTCTATGGGGCACAATAATAACAATATGGGGACTACATGGGAACAACAATATAATAAGGGGGTTGTACTAATAACAATAAGGGGTTACACTAGTAGTATAGGGACCTAACAAAAAATTTACATCATAATTGATCCAAGTGGATCCAAAAACGCTCCGAATTCAGAAGTGGCTTTGGAAAAGCTCAAAAATCAAAGTTGTTAGATTAAAGTGGAACTAAGGTTAGATCAAAAATCTCGTTGCATGATTTCCAATGGCATGAACAACACCTCAATTCGAGTTTGTATGTGAAATTTATGACCATTCAAAGTTTTGGTCAAACGAGGCTCATTGGCAGCCACTAATGAGGCAACAATTTAGCACTTATCGGCGATGGATTTGGGCTAGCGGAACAAGAAATTTTGTTTCTTCATTAATTTTTCCAGTAACCCCAGAAATGCAGCGGTAAAATTTTGCATAATTTGTTTTAAAAACACAAAAACTAGTATTAAAAAAAGGGGGGTCGCGGGCCACCACCCCTGCCACCCCACACCACTGCATATATACATATTATATAATGAAACAAATGTGATTGGAGGGTGGTTAGACCCCGCCAACCCACATCCACCATATATATTATATACGACTGCAAACACAGGGCCGACAAGACTTGAATCTACGAAGGCTGGTGGCCGGCCCTTCCCACGCGGCGACCCCATAAACTACGCATCCCCCATATCACATGGAACCAAAATAAAAATGGGGTGTCAGATTTTGAGCCCAACCCAACCCCCAACAAGCTCCTTAAATTATCATTCGCCAAACAAGTGCCCAACAGGGCAAACCTTGACAACTTCACCCAAGATTTTTTATATAAACACATTTTATGCCATTTGATGGGGGAGAATAGGAGAGTGGCCAGTGGGACCTTGAGCAGGCGCGAAGAACAAGGCATGGAACCTTGATGCAAGGGAATCATGGGGAATCTTTAAGATTCCCTTTGGAGCCAATTTTTGATAGAGGTAGAAACATATCAAATTTATACTCATTTTTCTCGGTTTTCCACAACAAATATGATAGTGTAATCAGTTTCCTCATTTGAGCAGAAAATCTTCAGTCAAATTGCAGGGAGGAATCTTTTGGGAATGATGAGGAATCTAAAATATTCCCTGGGGGCCAAATTTTCATAGTGACATAATCATGCCAATTTTAAACTCAAACAAACCAGATCTTCGCTAGGAGGTTGGAGATGTGATTGGTTTTCTGATCTGAGTGACAAAATTTTAGTCAATTGGCAGAGAGGAATATTTGTGGAATCTAAAAGATTCCCTAAGGGCCGATTTTTTACAGTTTCAGAATCAGGTCGAATTTATACTCAAATTACTCAGTTGTTCACAAGGAGCTTAGTGTTGAAATCAGATTTGTCATATGAGTAGCAAAACTCCAGTCAACTAGCGAGAAGGACTCTTTGGGGAATCTTTGAGATTCTCGAGGGTCCATATTTTGACTGGGTCAGATTGGGGTCAAGTTTATAGTCATTTGACAGGATTTCATGCCAGGAATTCAATGATGTAGTCCATTTCTTCAGCAGAGGTGTGAATTTTCAGGTTTTCCCCAAAAGTGGAGGAATAAGGTGCCTTTTGTACATGCATTTAATTTCAATTTTGCTGAAGATTAATGAAAGCGGGCTCCCCACTTTGAGAAGTGCACAGAGATTTAGCCCACACTGGATGAACTTCGTTACTAATCTGTTGTGTATTTACTTCTCATGGTTGCATTTTTTTCATGTGATATTATTTGATGGTTACATGCTATTTTATATGCAGTTCAATATGCATCTTTGAAGTAAAAAGATCTAGATATAGTTTGGTATTAGAGAAGGTCTTTCGTTGATGTAAATTGCAAGTGTATGATAACCAAGGGGAAGCTCCAAAGAGATGAAGGAAAACTTAAGTCATTGATCCAAAAGTGGGGCGTGCAACATGAAGAATGAAAACGACACACAAAGATGCTCAGATGGAGGAAGAGCGAGTTTATCGCAATGCCTTCTACACCATGGCAGAAAAAATGGACAATTTTTTTGTAGAATATGAGAAGACAATGAAGCAAGAAAAGAAAGAACCAATTGATCATGCCTCGATAAATCATGAAGGAGGAGGAAAAGAGTCTCCTGATCCTCCCTCTCCATCTTCTAGTGAAAGTTCTTTTTCATCCTCTTCTCATCATTCTAGAGGTAGAAGAACTCATAAAAAAACTTTTTCAAGATGGATGTCAAGTTTGATTTACCTGTATTTAGTGGGGAATATAGTGCAGAAAATCTAGTTAACTGGAGAAGATAGGTTGAAGTACATTTCTGTATACAACAAGTTAAAGAGGATGAAGCCAATATCCAGCTAGAATCCCTTCAATTGAGTGGCACTGCTATCATCTGGTGGGAAGGAAAGCTGTAGAAAGGTGGTAAGAGTAGTCATAAACTTCTTTCATCTTAGTCTAAGTTCTTTTATGCTTTAAGAGTACAATTTTACCCTTTGGGTTACAAACAGAAGGTCGTAACGGAATGACAACATTTGAAACAAAGTAAAGGTGAAACTATTCAAAATTTTATAGAGGAGTTTAGAAAATAAGAATTATCATTGAATATTCTACTAGACACTTTTGAGACGTTGATGAAATATATTGGCTCTTTGCATAGTTATTTGCATCATTCATTGTTATTATTTGAACTCAAGACTCTTGATAAAGCTAGTGTGAAGGTTGTACATCTTGAAAGAAGGGGGAAGCATGAGAAAGAAGACCACACAAAGAAGAAAATAAAAACTAAGTGAAAGGAAGCAAAGCCCTCTCGTACTCATTATGGGAAAGAAGGGCATGATGAAGAACATTGCTAGAAACTAAATTCGGAATTGAGTCCAAAGAGAAATGATAGAAAAGGGAGGCAAAATACAGTTGCAACTGTGAAACAAGACCAAGAATTTGAGTCTGAGGATGATGACAATCACAACTGCAGGATTTACAGGTGTTTCACCAATTGACATGGGCTCAGAATCATGCGATGAAATGAAGATTGTAGCTCTTAGGATTGGAGAAGATGGAGATATCAAGTTGGGATCTGATTTAAGTGATGAGAAAAATATTTCAGCAGAAGTTGTGCCAAAAATGAAGAGGGCACCAAATGTTGCATGGCTCCAAGAACTTGAAGAGATCAACCAAAGAATCTAAACATAGATTGTTGAACTAAAGAAACTCCTACAAGAAGCAGAGGAGGAGAAACATATGTTGCAACATCAATTACAAGCTAAGGAGGTGGTCTTGAAAAAAGTGTAGCATAACAATTCTGAGGTAAAAAGTGATTATTCAATTTCATGTTATCTTTATGATGATGATTTCACTACTTTTGAGAAAAATTCTATAGGAATTGGATCAATTTTGTTGAATAAAAAGGGGTATCAAGGAAAGGGCCTTGACATTAATGGCCAAGGCATTGTGAATCCCATCAAAGTGGAGGAATTTCCTCATTATGCAAATCATGGATATGTTAGAAAAGAGGTTGGGGAATGCTCCAAGACAACTAGTGACCAACCAATGACAGATGATGTGAGCACTTCATCACCTTCTAGTGATAGTGAGGACTCCACGTGCACTTACCAGAGGTGCACCAAGAGTAATCATTCCAAGACAATCCAAAAAGTTTGGAGGAGAAAAAGCCATTATGGTCACTGCAATGAGGATGGACACCAAAGAGCCACGTGTTAGATACTCCATGCCCATAGATCACCAATGAAGGAACCAACTAGTGAATATGTTCAACAAGAGAATCTACCACAGGGAGATGACCCATTCACTTTGTTGAGTAAGAGATGGTTTTACTAGATATAGTAGCTTGTCATGACCACATTTTGTAAATCACGTTTTGTGATATAATTGTAAAAGTGATGATGTGTTTTTGATCGCTTATTAAAAAAGCGATGATTTTTTGGCCTTCTGTTCACAGCCAGGGTATTGATTTTTATTATAATGTAAACTTTACCAAAGAGTGTGTGTTATAAACTCTTGGCAACTACGGGGTTTCAATTCATGCTTAGTTTTGTATGTGATTGCAAAGAATGTAGCACATATTTGCATGGAATGCAGATGTTGAAAGTGTCACTTGACAAGGAAACATGCATATTGCAGGATGTGTTCATGCTTTTGGAGGACCAAAAGCTCCTCAGTGGGGAGGAATGATCTAGGTGGCTCTAGAAACACTCTGAATTCAGAAGTGGCTTTGGAAAATATCAAAAATAAAAGTTGTTGGATTTAAATGGAACTAAGGCTAGATCGAATACCTAGTCGCAAAATTTCCAACATTGTGAATGACACCTCAATCTGAGTTCGTATGTGAAAGTTATGGACAGTCAAATTTTTGGTCAAATTAGGTCCATTGACAGCCACTAATTGTTAGGATATTCCGACACATAGGATATAGTTAAGTTCAACTTGGTCTAGTATAGAGTTAGGTAAAGTGTCTTTCTTTACCGTTGTACATTTTGTAACTTACAATCCGACGGTCACGATATGTAGTGATCCGACGGTTCACTCTCACCTCGGTATTACCGACACTTGATCTGTGGCTTGACACCCGATTGGTCCATGAGTTCTATTTAAAGCGCATGGAGGGTCATTGTTCGGGTAATCCGTGCATGAGAGAAGCTTATGTAAATTTTCATTCTTTGATTAATAAATTGCCTGTAGTACCCACGTTGGGACAGGCCGTGGACTGTTTCCCTCCTTGCACTTTGAGGGTTTTAACCACGTCAAAAATACTGGTGTATTGATTTGAGATCTGGTTGTGAGCGGTGTCCTTTTGGTGTTCTTTCTGAGGAACTTACCCTGTAAATTCCTACATGGTATCAGAGCTATTTGAGGGCCGCGTCCGTTGGTGATCCAAATCTGAAGCCGGTAGAACTGCATGCGGCTGTCGTTTCTTAGATTTGCTATTTCTGACTGCTTTCGGGCCGAGAGGACTGCTCTGTTGCGTTTGGAGCATCTGTTCCAGTGAGGAACCCCTTTCGTTTCACGCGAAAAGGTTTCCGGTAGCCCTAGCTGCGTCATTTTTCAGATCGGGAGGTATACAGTGTTTTTTGCAGTTTACTGTTATTTTCTCTCTGCTTATTGCGGTTTCGGTTTATTTAGCCCTTTTTTTTAACCGGATCTATACCTTTCATTTCTGTGTATGCTCTTTGCCCTGCGACTCTGTGCGATCTGGGCAAATCAGAAACAGAAAGGAAGGATTTTTCTCATGCGTATGCTCTTTTCCCTGCACCTTAGTGTGATCTCGGAAAATCAGAAACATTGAGAAAAATATTTAGTTTTTCGGCTAAAGCTAACTTTGAGATTTTTTTTAAAAAAATTTCTAGTTTTTTGGCTAAAGCTAACTTCGAGCCACAAGGTTCGTTTTTCTTTGCATATTCGTGTTGGGTTTTGTGTTTTGTGTTTTGTAGGGAAAAAGAGCTTTCTCAAGGCAAGCACGCAAACCAAGGCCCCCCCCCTCTCTCTCTCTCTCTCTCTCTCTCTCTCAAATTTTTTGTATAGATCAATTGGTTCAAAGCTATTTTTAGAGAGTAGAGGTCTTGGGTTCAAGTCTCCATTTTGTGGGGGCGGATTTTTTCATTCCCGCACATTCGCGCACTTTGCCGGCAACATCAACAATTTTTTTTTCAAAAAGCCATAACTTCTTCATCCGGAAGCCTTTTTCAGAGCCGTTTTTTTTAAAACCGCCTATTTTTTCGAGATCTATACATTGGAACAGTTACTTTCAGCATCTTCAGCTTCAGTTTTTTTAAAAAAAATGGAAAGTCCATGCCAAGTCATTCTTGACAGCACTAACTACTTCCAATGGGTAGCCTACATGGAAGATTTACTTAGAAGTAAAGGTCTCTTCAGAATAGCCACAGACCAAGAGAAGAAACCAAAAGATGAAGACAAGGCTGCAAAATGGGAAAATAGACAAGATCAAGCACGTGGTTTGATAGGGATGTCTATTTCTCCTGATCTTAGATTCCACATTGCAGAACTTGAGACTCCTCATGAAGCATTAGAAAAACTCGCTAAAGTTTTTGGGATTAAAAATGAAATTAGAGCCCATCAACTTGAAAATGAGTTGCTTACTTTAGATCCTAATAATTTTTCTTGCATTGAAGATTTCTTGTCCAAATTCAAGACCCTTAGATATCTCTTGGAAGGTGTTAAAGTTAAGAAAGAAGATGGTAACCTTATTTATTCCATCCTTACTAAGTTGGGACCAGCCTACTCTGTATTTGTTTCCACTTTCCATTCTACAAGGGAAGCTTTCATTTGTCAAGGAAAAGACTACAAGGCCCCTTCCTTTGACTCCTTTTGTGATTCCTTAATAAGAGAACAAGAAAAACTCTTACACCTTGGTCTTCTTAATCTTGGAAACTCTTCCACGAAAGCGTTAGCCGCCCAGCAGCAACCAAATTCAAAGAATCCTAAGAAGTCATATCCTCAAAAGAATGGTCCTAAACCAACTCAGCCTCAAAATGAAAGATCATTTCAGCAAAATGATAAGACCAATAAAAACAAATGGAAGAAGACTGATAAACATTGTAACTTTTGTAATCGAGATGGCCACTTAGAATCTAAATGCTTTAAGAAGATGGAAGCCTTGGAAGCCGCAATGAAGAAACATAACATCCATGTGGAGCCTACTTCAACTTCAACTTCCGGAATCGCACTTTCTGCATGTCGTTGTCAATCATCTCAGTCTGGTTATGCATTAAATGTATCTTCTTCTTCTTCTCATTCTCATGAGTGGCTCATTGATTCTGGAGCCTCTTATCACATGGCCAAAAACCAAGCCATGTTTTCTTCTTTAAATGATTGTAACACCAAAAATATATATGTTGGTGATGATAGATCTCTTAATGTTGTAGGGACTGGAACTGTTCATCTAGACAATGGTCAGTTTAATGATGTATTATGTGTTCCAACCTTATCCTGCAACCTTCTATCTGTCTATCATATAACTCATTCAGGTGAAGGTAAAATTGTTGAATTTTCACCTCATGATGTTGTAATCAAGGATCTAAAAGATCCTAAACAGATTCTAGCTACTGGTCTTGCTGATGATTCCACAAGGTTGTATAAGTTTCACAACTTTGGGTCATCAAATCTTCCCTCAGTATTTGTTGCTCATAATGATGAAGTGAGCAAACTTTGGCATGAGCGATTTGGTCACTTAAACTATCGCTCCCTTCAGCATCTATGTAAAGAAAATATGGTGACAGGTCTTCCTATGGTATCTTGCAGAGATGGTGTTTGTTCCGGATGTGTACTCGGAAAACATCATCGGGACAGTTTTGACAAACGTGCCTCTTGGCACGCCTCAGCCCCTTTACAGCTTGTGCACAATGATTTATGTGGTCCTCTTCCTGTTGCTTCATTCTCTGGCTGCAAGTACTTCTTAACTTTCATTGATGATTTCTCCAGACGCACTTGGGTATACTTCTTAAAACTCAAGAGCGAAGTATTTAACACATTTTTGGCCTTCAAAGCCTTTGTTGAAAAACAATCTGGACATCAAATTCTTAAGCTAAGAACTGATAATGGTGGAGAATATGTTAAAAACACATTCATCAACTTTTGCACCGAAAATGGAATTCAAATGCAACATACTGTTCCATACACTCCACAACAAAATGGTGTAGCTGAAAGGAAAAATCGCACCTTAAAGGAAATGGCTAATTGTATGCTGCAATCTAAAGGACTCAGTCTTAGTTTTTGGGCCGAAGCAATTAATTGTGCAAATTATATAATCAATCGCACTCCTACTAAGGTTCTAGAGAATATCACTCCAGAAGAAGCTTGGAGTTCCATTAAACCAGATGTAAGTCACTTTCGTGTGTTTGGAAGTGAAGCATGGGCCCATATTCCAGATGAAAAGCATAAAGCTTTAGAACCTAAGAGTGAGAAATGTACTTTTGTTGGATATTCTGAAGATGTAAAAGGTTATAGACTTATTCCATTTAAGTCCAAAAATGTTATCATTAGAAGAGATGTAAAATTTGATGAAAATAAATCGGCCTGCGAGCCTAGTCCGGCGGATGTGCCACCTCTTCCTATCTCTTCTACTTTTGACAACATTTCTTCTTCAGATGATGAAAGTGAGGATGATAATCCTCCCCCACCTTCTCAGGATCCTCAACTTCCAAGATGGGTCCGTGCTACTCGGGATGCAGCAGGTGATCTTGCCGGTGATCCTACAGATCAGCGACGTACACGTTCTCAGTTTGAAAGAGCCTCTTCTTTACTGGCTCAAGCTCCAGTAAATCATGATCCTGACACTTTTGCAGAAGCTTCAGGCCATCCACATTGGGAAGCAGCTATGAATGAAGAATATCATTCATTGTTGACAAATGATACATGGGATCGTGTTCCTCTACCAAAGGGACGCAAACTTGTAAGATGTAAATGGGTTTACAGAACCAAGTATGGACCAGATGGGAAAATTGATAAACATAAAGCTCGTCTTGTTGCTAAGGGCTTTTCACAGGTTGAAGGCATTGACTACACTGAAACCTTCTCCCCTGTTGCCAAAATGAACTCTATCCACCTTGTTCTTTCCCTTGCTGCCTCTTTAAAATGGGAAGTCCATCAGATGGATGTTAAATCTGCCTTCTTGCATGGGGACTTGCAGGAAGAAATCTATATGGAACAACCCATTGGCTTCATACAAACAAACTCCAGCCTTGTTTGTCGACTCAAGAAATCCCTTTATGGTCTCAAGCAAGCTCCTCGGGCTTGGTATGCCAAAATGGATAGCTTTCTTTTAGAATCTGGCTTTTCTAGGTGTCATTCTGACAATACTGTCTACACCAAGAAAGTGGGCAACTCTCTTATCATCCTTGTTCTTTATGTTGATGATCTTATCCTTACTGGTAGTGATCCCAACCTTATAAACCATGTGAAGTCTAGCCTCAAAAAGAAATTTGAAATGACAGACTTAGGACACTTACACTATTTTCTCGGTCTTCAAGTCTTGCAATCCAAGGAGGGTATTTCCCTTTCCCAGTCCAAGTATGCTTGTGATATTCTTCGTCATTTTCACATGGAAGACTGTAAGCCAGCCCCTTCTCCCTTTCAGTCTGGCGTCAAACTTTCAGTCTCTTGTACTTCTCCTGAAGTTGATGCTACCTTATACCGTCAACTTGTAGGAAAACTCTTGTACTTAACCCATACTCGTCCTGATCTTTCCTTTGCTGTTGGCCTTGTTGCTCGTTTTATGCAAAACCCCCGTGAAAGTCATTGGAAAGCAGCTAAAAGAATACTTCGTTATGTTCGAGGTAAAGTACAGTTTGGGATTCATTACAGTGCCAAAGCAACTCCTCTATTAGTTGGTTTCACTGATTCTGATTGGGCTGGTGACCCTGATGATCGGAAGTCTACTGCCGGTTATGTCTTCACTCTTGGTTCAAGACCTATTACATGGGCTTGTAAGAAATAGGCTGCCATTTCTCTTTCGTCAGCAGAAGCAGAGTATCGTGGTGCCGTGGAAGCTAGTAAGGAAGCCTTGTGGCTTCGTCAGATCCTGTCAGAGTTTGGCTTTGAGCAGCAGCATCCTACCACACTTTGGTGTGATAATCAAAGTGCCATTCAGCTATGCAAAGATCCAGTCCAGCATCAGCGCAGCAAACACATTGAACTACACATGCACTTCATCAGAAAGCTCATTCATGACCATGTTCTTGAAATGCAATATTGTTCAATAGATGATCAGGTTACAGACATCTTCACAAAGGCTCTCACAGAGGCGAAGTTCACTAAACTTCGATATATGCTTGGAGTTCAGGAAGTTGTCACTAAGGGGGGATAGGCTCTAGTGCCTCCTTCCTTCTCCTATTGTATCATATTTGTAAATCCTTCAATCCTATCCCAAGTTGTTCTTAAGGGGGGATGTTAGGATATTCCGACACATAGGATATAGTTAAGTTCAACTTGGTCTAGTATAGAGTTAGGTAAAGTGTCTTTCTTTACTGTTGTACATTTTGTAACTTACAATCCGACGGTCACGATATGTAGTGATCCGACGGTTCACTCTCACCTCGGTATTACCGACACTTGATCCGTGGCTTGACACCCGATTGGTCCATGAGTTCTATTTAAAGCGCATGGAGGGTCATTGTTCGGGTAATCCGTGCATGAGAGAAGCTTATGTAAATTTTCATTCTTTGATTAATAAATTGCCTGTAGTACCCACGTTGGGACAGGCCGTGGACTGTTTCCCTCCTTGCACTTTGAGGGTTTTAACCACGTCAAAAATACTGGTGTATTGATTTGAGATCTGGTTGTGAGCGGTGTCCTTTTGGTGTTCTTTCTGAGGAACTTACCCTGTAAATTCCTACACTAATGAGGCAAAAATTTGGCACCTATCAACGATGGATTCCGGAGGCAGAAATAAACAGATTTCTCACTTCGATAATTTTTCCAGTGACCCCAAAAATCTGATGGAAAATTTTTGTATAATTTGTTTTAAAAAAACAAAAAATAATATTAAAAAGGGGAGTGGCGGGCCACCACCCCTGCCACCCCACACCATCGCATATATACATATTATATAATAAAACAAATGTGGTTGGTAGGTACTCAATCCCTTCCAACCCACATCCACCATATATATTATATACGGTCGCATACACATGGCCGACGAGACTTGAACCTGCACCAGCTGGTGACTGACCTGCGCCATGCGGCATCCCCATAAACCGCCCATCCACCATATCACGGGCGTCGAAATAAAAATGGGGCGTGGGGTTTTGAACCCAGCCTACTCCCCAATAAACTCGTTAAATTATCATTCACCAATCAAGTGCCCAACGGGCCAAACCTTGACAACTACGCTCGAGATTTTTTATATAAACCCATTTTTTTCCATTCGACGAGGGAGAACATGAGAGTGCCAAGTGGAATGCTAAGTGGGCATGGATAAAAAGTGTGGAATCTTGACACAAGGGAATCATGGGGAATCTTTAAGATTCCTTTTGGAGCTGATTTTTTATAGTGGCAGAGACATATTGAGTTTATACTCATTTTTCTCAGTTTTCTACAAGGAATTAGATGGTGTAATTAGTTTCCTCATCTGAGCAGCAAATCTTTAGTCAAATTTTAGGGAAGAATATAATGGCAATCATGACGAATCTAAAAGGTTCCCATCGGGCCAAATTTTCACAATGACATACTCATGCCAGCTTTATACTCAAACAAACTACAATTTCGCCAAGAGTCTGATGGCGTGATCAGTTTTCTGATATGAGTGGTGGAATTTTAGTCAACTTGTAGAGAGGAATATGTGTGGAATCTTGAGGAATATAAAGGATTCCCTAAGGTCCGATTTTGAAAGTTTCAGAACTAGGATGACTTTAAACTCAAATTACTCAGTTTTTGCAAGGAGTGTAGTGGTGAACTCAAAATTTTCATCTGAGCAACATAACTCTAGTCAACCAGCGTGAAGGAATCTTTGGGTAATATTCGATATTCCTAAGGGTCCATATTTTGACTGGGTCAGAACGGGGTCAAGTTTATAGTTATTTGACACTATTTCACGCGAGGAATTTAATCGCGTAGTCCATTTCTTTAGTAGAGGTGTGCATTTTTAGGTCTTCCCTAGAAGTGGAGGTATAAGGTTCATTTTGTACATGCATGTCATAATTTTGTTGAATATTAATGAAATAAACCTCCCCCACTTTGAGAAAATCCCAGAGACGTAGCCCACGCTCGGTGAACTCTGTGACCAATTTGTTCTGTCTTTACTTCTCATGGTTGGATTTTTTTCATGTGATATGCTTTCATGGTTACATGCTCTTTTATATGCAATTTTATATGCATCTTTGAAGTAAAAAGATTTGGATCAATAATAGTGGGAAGTATGTTATTGTCTACCGCTGGGGAAACTATACTAGAGACAAAACTTCAATTTTAGCAATAGCCAAGTAAAGAATTTTTTTATTCTTATCCAAAATACAAAAAAACAGTCTCACATTAAGCTTTTAGGGCCATTTTTAAAGTAAAAACATTAAAACATAGGAAGATAAATCAAAGGAGAGGACTTCACAAAAACAATCATTATAATTTGTCGAATTCAGATTCCTCCATAGGAATGGGCTCTTTACTACTATCGAGAGAGAGGCTAAGGTCAAATATATACCCAATTGAGTCTCCAATCAACCAAGGCTATGATCCATGGATTTCATAGTTAATTCCATATCATCCAACCTAAGTAAAATTTCGTCTTTGGCTTCATTCAAGTATAACTCATCTGAACAATAATTTCAAGAGCTAATATATGTCCATCACGTACATGTATTGGTTGTAGCAACCCCTAGTGTCACCTATGTTGGGAACCTAGTCGGATGTCTTACCCAACACTTCCAACTCAATTAGAGAATAGTTCTCATTGGACAATTTTATCTCCATATGTGTTGTCTCCTCTCGGATTTGTTGAGGGGTGTGGACCTGATGTCGAGCTGCTAAGATTGTACGACCCAAAGACACAAAATAAGAAAAAATAAAATAATGAGGCTCTTGTGGAGAACACTCAAATTCATAGGATCAAAGGTTGGATGATGATAATGATCATGTAGAATGAGAAGAAACAATATCTCTATTTATATTAAAATGTTATGGATTTAAGGGATCTGTGGTTTGTATCTTTTGATTCATTTTCCGGAGAATCCACAGTATGAACATTTTTATTCCAACGTTTCAAATCCCAAATGGGATCCATCATCAGGGTTAGATTTGATGTGGTCAGATCATGATCTAACAATTTTTCATATTTTATTATTATTTGTGAGAGGAAAAGGTCAAAAGAAATGGTTAATAACATTAATTAGACAAATAACTTACAAAATAATGATTTGTTGAATTAATTAATCAAAATGAGTAAAACGATAAGAAATAATTAATAAGCAAATGAATTTATTAAATTACTTCTAGGTGAAATGGTAAGATATGTTATAAATAATTCACAAATAAAGACTTAACAAATTATCTCTATGAGAATGTTTAAAAGATTCATGAATAATAAACAAATAATGATTAATTGAATTATTTCTATGAAAATGAAAAATGTGAGTGAAGATATTTTGAATTATTTTCACTTTAATGGGAAAAATGATGTGAAATAGTAAGATAAGTTGTAAATAATTCACAAATACTAACTTAATAAATTATCTCTATGAGAATGTTTAAAAGATTAAAGAATAATAAATAAATAATGATTTATTGAATTATTTCTATGAAAATGAAAAATATGAGTAAAGATATTTTGAATTATTTTCGCTTTCATGGGAAAAATTATGAGAACAACACAAAACTAAAGAATTTATGAGTTATTCTCATGTGGATGAATTAATAAGTGGAAATAACTTAGGAAAGTGATTTCTTAGGCTATTTCCTTAGGTGAAAGTGATTTTTAATGTTATATACTTATACTAAATGGAATATTTTGATCCACCTAATAAATTATGGCTAAGTGATCAATTTTTATGTGATGATATATATATATGTATATATATATATATATGGTTATTCAAATATTTTACTTATGACTTGCATTAAATTATTTTAAAAAGTAAAATAACTACACATCTTCCTCATATTGGAAAGTGAAAATATAATATTTTTTTACCTTGAATTACTTAATCTCTCCACATAAAATTAATATAAAAATTTGTTACTTAGTATTAAAATTGAAATATTTATATATTTTATTTGTGTTTGAGAGGGATTTTTTTGTTATATATATATATATATATTCTTTTTGATTGAGAGCAATTTATATATATATAAACCACATGTCAAAATATGGACGACGCAATATATATATATATATATATATATATATATATATATATATATATAGTTTATTGGAGTGTATGAATTTTGGGACTAGTCTATGGTTTAGAAACCACGAGTAAGGGGCATCGATGCCCTTAGCATCACACGGGAATCACAACCATGGTTGCAATTTTTTCGGTGTCTCTGTTAGAAAAAATATCAATACTGTGGGAGGTGAATCACTATTATGCCTAATTTTAAATTTTATTCCAATTTATATTTATCATTCAATATTGGAAATCATTAGGCGGGAAACCACCATCATAACACATGTAGCAAATGAAATCATCACATAAATGTACACAACAATATCATGAGAAAACAAAAATGGAACACAAAGGATTTAATGTGGAAACCAAAAGGGAATAAACCACCAGTTTGCTTGTTATTATGTTGTATTCTAATCTCCTACTCTATTAGATCATCTCTCTTTGTGAGACGCCACTCACAGGAAACACTGAATCCCTTAGATTGTAAGGTGGCACCCACTAGTAGGAAGCACCGACTCCCTTCTTTATAGGGACTTGATCAACTTACCAAAAGCATAAACTTATAGATTTTTTGCAAACACGAACTTGTAGGAGGCACCAACCTGTAATCTATCTTCAAGCACCTGCTCTAATGGAAGCCCCAACTCCTTGTTGTGTAGGCAACAACCTACACTTAGTAAGGAAATTACTACTCACTTTTTTGGGCACTCACTCTGCCTAGTTAAAACTTTGTGTTCAACACTCAATGGTCCTTTGTTTTGCTCAACAATATAAACTCAAAACTCTACTCATTTTTCTCACTATACAAAAATGCTCATTCAATTCTTGGCTCTCATATAATATACATGATTAGTGTATCTGGGTCATCATGCTCTGCAATCTCTCTCAACCACACTTTTCAAATATACACACTTATCTACTCTCTTCACACTGCTACTACATCCCCACATTAACATAATTGCAATCCTCAGTTTTGTTCAATTATTACACTAGGATCATTGTTAGAGCTTCTACGCATTACACTGCCTGAGTGTATTATAGTATGGCTCCCCATATGGTTGTTACATCATGTTTCTCAGTAATTGCAACCTCATTAATCGGAGAATGGTCTCTAGTGTTTTTCCATGCTAAGAATTGAGTCTCAGTCCACTTGGACCCTCAAGGAGTACCTTCATCAAATTCCTCATTTACAAACAATATGGATCTCCATTGCTTATTCAATTTATTTCCCATAGAAAATTAGAACATTGATTAAGTTTGTCTTCTACTCAATAGCGTCAGAAGGATTTGATTCATTCCATCTTGCATGGCTTAAGGCCTACTGTGAATTTTCACTCTCTGTTTGAGGCTGAGGGTATACTCTAGTTATGTACAGATCAAGATATTTGACATGGTATTCATTATTCTCAAGTTGCCTGAAAGTATTTTTTTCATTTATTATTGAATGACATAGGGAGTACTTGGGTTTAGGGCGCATAATTTTAGAATAATAGTATTTTTTCATTTGTACATAGTAGATGAGGAAAACATTGCTAGAGTAATGAAGTTCACCTACTCCATTAACATCAATTTGTGCATTCAAGACGTGCACACAAAACAAATTTCCACCCATTCATACTTGCTAACCATGACTAGTGGGCACTGCCACCTTTCGAAAAGCTGCCAAATCTAGAGGGACTTTGCTAAAATCAAGACTATTGTTTGGTTAGAGAACATCATGAAGGCTCCTTGTATGACCACAACTTATTTTGTAATAAGTCCACAACACTTATTCCATATGTGTCAACCTTGCCAACCCTCTATTTTAAGCCCATGGTGCTAAGTTCTTAACACATGAGAACCACAACTGAACCACGCCTTTCGTCAATTGACAGGAACATTAAATGTCATGAAATTGTTTACCCCAGGCCCATTACCCCAACCTCTTATAATATAGCACCTTCGATAACTTCTAGGGTATAGGCATTGGGGTGATGTGTCCCATGGTATCCCCACTCTGATGACTTGAGCCATTCCAAAAAATCCTAGGATTATGTGTCCCTCCCACCATGTCTCACTGCACAGTCACCCTAGAAATAAAACTTGAACTTCACTTGGAAATTGTTGTAGTTAAATCGTCGGGGTTGTGTGACCCCTATGGGACCACACACAATCCTTCTTAAGCTTTTCTTTGGTCCACCTTCATGCCAATGTGGCCACTCTCACCACTTGTATGTTGACTAAGTTGCGGGGCTACCACACATTTTGAACCTTGATCACCTTACAAAATGAAACAATTCCAATTGTAGTAGTGAGACCTGACCTCATATTAATATATGTTGTTAAGCATTAATATCAAGTCATTGTCTAACTCTTCTATGTTTTGGCCCTTCATAGTTTTTAGTGAATTTTACTCGAAATATAATAGAAATGAGTTGTAATGACATGTTTTATATGTGTATTTTATATAATTCGAGTGCCCCGCGAATGTTTTTGGACACTAAATCCAATTTACGTATTCAAAACCATATTTTAAATAATAAAAAATAATAATCTTACCAAAAATTTATATTTCCATTTTCCACCTAAAAAGCGATATTACATCTTAATATTAATAATATAAAACATGTTATTAAATAATCCTATTAATTTAAATTTATTATATTGATAATATTATAATATATATTTATTAAAATATAACATTATAATATATAATAATAATCATATAAATTCATATCATATTAAAATATGATAAGTTATTATAAAAACTACATTTTTTTTTTATAAAATATAATAGTAAAATTTATATTAAATATTTAACTTTCATGAATGATTTTAAATACTTCATAGTAATTAAAAGAAAATTGTTCTCTCTCACACATATGTATTCTCTTGTATATATTATTATATTAAATTATTATATTAAATTCTTAAATTATTATATTATATTATTAATACATTCTATAATTTTTAACTTTACTATAATGTATAGAAGCTTTTTCAATATAGTATTTTGGTTTCATAGTAAATATAAATGAAAATAAATTGTAAAAAACTTTAATGTTGTTTATGGTATATTTAACCACATAATTTTTATTTTTATTATAATAAAAATATAATATAATGAATGATTTATAAATTTTTATGGATGTTTTATGGGATAGTTTATTATAATAGAGTTAATAAAAATAAACATAAATATGAAATCTATTTTATAAGAGTTAAATTTTCTTATATTTTTATATTTATTAATTATTGACTTTCTGGTGATGTATGTAATAAACAAAATACGGAAAATAGAGAACAATGAAATACAAATGCACACCAAACATAATGAATATTAATATGTGATTTGGGAAATAATTTTGGGAGAGAACCTAATTGGAGAGTGAGGTAGATCTACTTTGTTTTGTCTAGAATGGAAATGATGTATATGCAAAGGAGAATGCACTCTCTATGGAGTTTCTAGAGATATGTGGCCCATGGGCTACTATAGTACATAAATCCCCTTTGTTATGCTCTCTCTCTCTCTCTCTCCAAACATAACTACTATGCTCTTCCAAAAACAATGCAAGAAAACATAATGAAACCCATTCACTCTTAATGGGTGGGTTATAACACAACCCAATATCCAAATTGTGGTTAAAGTTGAGCAACTCAACCCTAAACATAATTTGCAATTCAACCCTTCTAGAGTATTCTTCATCATCTCCAAATGGATAAACCCTTTTCCATTAGTAAGGGGGGATGATATGGCATCCTCTCGAATTATGTTGGTTAATCACGATATGATAACTTAGGGGAATGATATACCTCCCCATTTTGGGAGGATTTTGGTCCCCAAAGGATTTTATTGAATGATTCAAGAAAACATTTCTTCTACTTCCTCCCTAGAGTACCATTTAGCATTGCCTAGAGGTTATCCTTTCAACCCAATCTACTAAAGGTCATGCTATTATTGTCATGCAACTCTAGAACTCTTTTTGAAAACTATATCATATATTAAATCTACATGAGCATTTGAAGTTGTCCTCTATGGAATGTAGGACCCGTTTCCCTTCTTGATCCAACATGGATGACTCATAAACTCTTATATTTTCCACATTTATCAATAAGTAAACATGCATGCATGGAGATAGGCTGATTCTGTAGGAATTATCTCCCAAATTTTCCAGTATATTGAAATGATTATAATGTAGATCCTTGATTTTCTTACTAGGATCCTCTAGCCTCTCCTTATTCAAATGTAACCATACTTTGTCTCCCACTTTTAATAACTTCTTTATTTTGTGTTAATCATGCATAACATTGTACTTTTCTTGTGACTTATTAAGTGTATTATGTAATTGGAAATGGATCTACTTAACATTCTCAACAAATTTCTCTACCTTATAAGCATCGCCAATGAGATCGTCCCTCGCTCCTCCTTATTTTCCATATGTAATATCCAAAGGTGAAGGTGGAAGATATATAAACATGTTTCAAATGGGGACCTACTAGTAGAAGTGTGTATTTATTTGCTATAAGAGTGTTGTATATAAACTAGATTTTCATCTGAATTCTTTGAATGCTTCTCATTCTAACCTATCAAGAACTACATGAAAGTATTTTTGAATACTTCTTATTTCACATAAGTCTATGGAAGGAATGTTGTAGAACTATTCAATTTTGTGTCCATCTTTTATTGCAATTTAGTTCAAGATGCATCGATAAATCTAGTTTCCTTATCTAAAATGATGTTCCTTGGTATCCCAAAGTGCACCATTTGTCCAAAAAAACGTTTGTTACTTCTTTCCCATTTATGTTATTTTTAGAGGGAATGAGAATGCACATCTTGATGAACTTGTCAACTACCATGAATATGTAGTCATGTCCATTCTTGGTTATTGGTAAACCTCCCACAAAGTCCATGGAAATTATTTCATGAGGATGCGTGGGTATAGGTAAACGATCATATAAACATTTCTTCCTATTGATAGGATTGTTAGTAAATCAAAGAATTTATTTTGTTATGAACCTATATAGATCTCCTTGCATTCTATACTAGCATAGATACCTCTGTAAAATGGCCATTGTTTTCCATACATCAAAATGACCTGTAACCTTGGAGGTGTGAGCCTCTCTAATTAGCTATAATTTCTCACCTTTAGGATAACATAACTCTTATAACGGGTAGCATAACCCATTATGGCAATGATAATCACCCGTGCTATCTCCATTTCCTACATGACTTTCTCTCTACAATTGCTAAAACACCCCCTTGAAGTACTCGTCCTCTATATATCCCTCTACATATGCATTATGGTTAAAAATTATCCATGTGCATCAGAGCAACCAAATATGTATTTTTTGATGTTTTTTGCCTTGGAATCATGTCTTCCAACCTATTTATGTTTCCATTCTTGTACTTTATCACTAAATGAAACTATTATAAAATTTATATCTACTTGTAATACCACGTAAATTGCAACTTTGGGCCTACAGGTACTGTAGCAACTAGTGATTTATGTGAATGACTATCTCTTTTCCCATCAAAAAATGTTTCCACTTCTTGATAGCTTTCACTAGGGCATGGATATCCTTACCTTAGGTAGGTAAAATGAGAACCAGTGTTAGAAATATTGAGAGGGGGGTGAATCAATATTTCTTTAAAATCTGTATATTATACCAATTAAGGTCACTTAATTACAAAACACACAATTTAGTAAGAAAAATAATTTTATTAATGAGAAATAATGAGGACTCGAATCCTCTTATACAAAACTCGAGCTCCACTTGTACAATAAAAAAATTAACTCCTTTAAGGCTCCAACCTTGACAACATAGGATCCAACCTGGTGTCAACGAGGGTCCAACCTCTTATGAGGACTCCAATCCTCAAATAGAATCCAGGCTCCAACTTGGTTTTCAACAAGCCTCCAACCTTGCATGAGGACTCCAATACTCCAGTGCTCCAACCCTCTCTAATTTCTTCAATCTTTCAAGGTAGCTTCAATGTTTCTTCAAGTCTTCCAAAAGCTTCTTCAACAAGACTTGAAATATCTCTTCATCAATATTGAAACAATTATTCAAAATATTTCTCTAATAATGCTCCAAATAATAATTCACATACTGCTCCAAGATCTACTTCAACAATTTCTTTTAGAGCTATTACAAATGGCCCCCAAGATACTTCAAGGTATGGTTCAAATCAAGGTCAACTATAGAAATCCTTAAAGATTTGCAGAAAGTGTCTCCAAGGCTCTTCATGTCTATGGTCTACTTCAAGATCTTTAAATTCCATAAGAGAGAAGCTCCAACAATTCCAAATCTTCTTCAGCCAGACTTCAATGTTGTTCCAATAGATCTCCAAAAATGCTCCATAGAGGTTATTTGCAACTGTCTGGTTCCAAAATATACTTTCAAACCTTTCTTTTAAAGAGATCCAAGACCTTCAATGATGATCAATTGATAACAAATAACCCAATATTGTTTCAAATGAAGCCTGAAGTCTATTCCTAAATAAGCCTGAACTCTATCCTTTAAAAATCTCAAAGTCTATTCTTAAAAAGGTTGAAGCCTGTTACAATAGGTTGAGATATACTTGTCTAGGGAACCGAGTCTTTTACTCTTGGAATAGATCAAAGTGTGCTCCTGTAATATGCCGAAGTATGTAGCTCCAAAATAGAGGTTTATTCTTGCTAAAGAATCCTCAAGAAAACAATCTAAGAAAATCTTGAGATGTTGGTCAAAAGAGGGAGCCGAGGTATACTCCCCTAGTGGCACCAAAACTATGTAATATCTTGAAGTTTAGATGGGGATCGGAGGTCTGCAACTCAATACAAGGAATGCTCAAAATTCACATGAAAAATCACAGGTATTTCTTTTCCAAATTCTTCACAAAAATCAAAGAGATCATTGTTCCAAAGTCTAATGAAAAATCACAAAGAATATTTATGCAAAGACCCATGAAAAACCAGAGGAATCTCAGTTCCATACTCGTAGTTTTAGTTCCTTAGGTTCACATGGTATAAGCCTCTTTATCTCCCTCAAGTCTGAGTTCATTGTATATCATTGATCAAATTAAATCATCAAAATGTGGAAGGCATTGTTGATCCATAATCTTTGATTTACCGACATAATCCAAGATATTTTCTTTAGGTGATGTTAGTAGAATTTCATGAAATAGCATGTCAAAACCATGTATAAAAACACTTAAATAAGAAGTAGCATAAAGGACATTATAAGACAATACATATAAAAGTTTGATAACGGAATTCGTCCAATGTGGACTATGTCTTCGGGCCCTGCTTTGATAGTGGGGAGGCCACTTCATTAATCTCATCAAAAGAAATGTAGGTACATGAAAACATACATCATTATACCTCTAATATTAGGAGTGACTTGAAATTCAATGACTCAAATGATAACAATCAGAACACCAACAGTTCCATCTCATCCTCAATTTTTTTTACTGTAAACATGACCTACTGCTGAAAGGCACATTATTCTCTCAAACTTCATGCCAAACAATTAACGGAAAGAAGATTTTCTGCCATGATACTAGGAATATGATTTTCAGATGCAAAAACTAGCTGCACCATTGTAATCCTTGTGACATTCTAGTTAAAATGAATATAAAGTTGGCAACATTCTGCCACTTGCAATTCTAGCCCTTGAGGGAATCTTTTAGATTCTTCATGACATAAAAATAAAATATCCCCTATTCAAACCATGCCCTCCTGGTTTTGCCACTCAATGTTCCATCAAGTTGAGGTGTCCTCTTGGTCTCAACCTAGTTCCTTTATGCCAAGTTCCAATACGCCCTCTCATAGTTGCATTATCCATTCTCCATTATGTCGTTCTCATTACAAATAAATGGGTTAATATTTGCGGTGGAAAAAATTACCAAATTCCTACCCCTACGGTTTGTTGGTAGAATATGTTTTCCATTAAGGGGATAGCCCGGGCTCAAACCCCATGGCATGTATTGGATTGGTGCAATTTTTTTTTAATATAGGGATGATCGTTGGGGATGGTGATGCTTCGACTCCCGTTGACCCCGGTTTCAAACTGGTATTGAATTGGTGTGAATCGGGTAGACTGGTGGTCCTAACTATTGAGCTGTGGGCCCCCAAACTATTGGTTTACCAAGCCTTATTTTCCATTCCTCTGAGTTCCACATGGAACCATCTGATTGTGCCACATGGCCCCATCCCATTGCACCATTTGTCTTGCTACTAAATTTGGCAGGGTGTTGCTAGGTTTCGAAGTTCTGCCAAATGTAGCAGTGTCACTAAATTTATCTGGCACCCCACTAAATTTATCCAAGTTTCACTAATTTTAATCTGATTTAAAAAATTTTCAAAGCTCCACATTTATCTAGCACTCTACTAAAATATGTCCTTGGGCCAACATTGACTGAGCGTAACTCCCTCATACGAAGTTGGATTGAAGCATCATCTGCACCATTGGAAAGCTTACGATGAGTTCTTTTATTTGTTGTCAGCTTTGATGAGATCAAAGGACCTTGATTTTTGGGCTTTTGGGGATCCACCTGGATCATTCCTCCCACTAAAGGACTTTTGGTCCTCCAAAAGTATAAACAATATTGCAATCCCAATTTGCATAATAAATGTCTCTGACAGACCACCTTCCCTTTCCTTCATGTTTGTCTTTTGGAACTTGAAATGATGAAACCAACACTTGTATGCATATGAAAATATATAACTTCCAATACATGTCCAAGTTGTTGGGTTGTGTTATTCTTTCCATGACTAGTCCACGTAGTGAACTGGGGGGTTTGAGGGGGGTGGGTAGCCCCCTTCTACGAGGTTCAGGGCAGTGCCCCGAGAAATGTTTTTTGGACCCTATATTAGGTTGGGTAGACCTACCTATGGTTTTGTGCATGATTTTCACACATGGTTTTGGACGCAACGGTTTTCGTTCCATGGTATTGGATGCTTCAACATGTATAAATATGTATTGTAACATTGAAATGAACATAATGAAAAATCAAGTTGGTAGTCCTGGTTTTGGGATCGAGGGGAAAATCTTTGTGTGTATGTGTTTTATGTGTTATTCTCTCACATTGTTTATTTTCTGTGTTTTAGAATTCATATGCAGGTAATTTTTGTATAGGGTTAAAACCTACATTTGGTATCAGAGTTGTTTTGGCTTCAAGGGGACGCCTTTGTTGCTTAGGAGTTTCACTCAGGCTTGTGGTAGACCCTGTTCAGTGGGAGATTAGCGGGATTGATTATGGTGGTGAAAGAAGATGGTGAGCAGTGGAAAGATAGAGATTGAGAAATTTAATGGTCAGAGTTTTGAGTTGTGGAAACTCAAGATGGAGGATCTGTTCGTGGATAAAGATCAATGGATCACGGTAGATCTGGGTACTAAACCAATAGGAGTGTCTAATGAAGAATGGAAGAAGTTGGATCGGAAGGCAAAGAGCACAATACAATTGTGTGCCTCAGATTCAGTATTGTTGAATAGTGCTTTGGAATGAGTAGTATAGAAATGTTTTTTCATAAACATATGAGTCGACAACTTTGAGTTTGGAAATAAAGTTTAACATAAAAACAACACCAAAATTGCTAAAGAAAACATGGATGGGGTAAGTGGAAGCATTTAGTGGCATGGATAGTATAACATGCAAAATTGGAAGTTTCACCAAAGTTGGAGCTCACTAAAAATAGAATAACATCTACTAAATCCTATAACTCACCAAAATTGAGGAAAACGACATTTTAAATTATTTTTTTCTCAGAGAAAAAATAGAGCAGTGATTGAAGACTTAAAGAGCACATTCATAATACTTAGGTGAAGGATAACAAAGGAAAAATTAATGGCTTTATGCAAGCATTCAAGAGTAAGAAAATTAAAGCTTTAAATTCTAGATCAATAGATTTGAGTAGAAAAGTTCAGAGATTGAATTCATAATAGCAGAGAAGTATTTGTAGTCCTGCATATGACATATAGAAGATTTAGCTAAAGCAGAAGAAACATAAATACAAAGTTTATGCATGGAGGAAGACCTGAAATTAACTAAATCCTCATACAAAAATATCAGTAAGAAATATTTAAAAGTAGAATTCAAGCTACGAAGGAAGGTGATGAGAAGTTGTTGGTGCAATGAGATGCATGGTGTTGGTATGCATCAATGGTGAATTAGTGATTAGATTAGGTATCTGAAATGTGTTTTAGAGATGCAAAGAGTGAATTGGTGATTGGTGAAAGGATTGATGTTTTTGGTATAATTTGGTGTGTTCAGTAATGAGAAATTGCTGAAGGTGATTTTTTTGGGTATTTTATCAGTAATGAAGGATTACTGAAGGTGTTTGTAAAGTGGTTTTGGTGAGCAGTTGTAGTGAGAAAACTTGTTTTTTTTATGAGGTATGTGGTATATTGGTTCTATTTTGAAAATGGATGAAAGATGAATATAGAAGGTGAACAAGTGGTAGCTTGCAGATCAGGGGTAGTATCTCCTTCTAGTTGGTGTTGGTAAATGTTTAGGTGAAAGAGACCCTTTCAGTAGTAGTTAATAAACAAGTAGGGGCAAGACACACGAGCTTCACTGAGGGAGTAATATCATAGCACATGAGTTCATATTGGGGTATATATATTGAGTAAAACGTGACATAATATATTGAGCATATAATAGGGGGTAACGGGTTTTTATATTGGCAGGTACAAAAAAATGGAGCTCAAAGTTAATGAAAAAATATAAAGGGGTAGAAAAGATGTTAATGAAAAAATGGATACATACAATATCTAGTGAAAGTAGGGGTTTTTTTAATTGGGAAGGTGTATTGGATTCGTATTGGTACATGGTTAAATAATGTGATTTTTAGAGTTATTTTCATTTATGGAGTCAAAATAAGGGTATTTTTTAGTATGCCATGAATGCACATGATATTTCATATGTTCATTGAGTGAAGCCCCCGTGGTGAAAGAGTCCCTTTCAGCAGAGGTTGATAAATGAGCATGGGCAAGAGTCTCTTTGAGTAGAGGTTGATAAACAAGTAGGGGTAGAAGTATCTTTCAGCAGAGGTAGATAAATGAGAAGGGGTAGTAGTCCCTTTGAGTGAAGACTAATAACTGAGTAGGGATACAAGTTCCTTTCATTAAAACCTGATAAACCTACAAGTAGTAGCTTGTAGGGTAATGATGTAATCAAATTGAAGCTTGTAATAATAAAAAAAGGATTGGTGTCTTATGTATGTGTTTCTCATGTTATTGATGATGATTATGTTATGTTTTACATGATTGAGTTATGTTTTTTATCCATGAATAATTGCTAGCAGTGATTTGAAAGTATAATTTGCGAATAATTTTATAATTTTTTACATTATTGATTCACCCCCCCTGAGTAGTGTCTTGTTTTCCATTTTTTTTATCAATTTATATCAGAGCCAAGTTCCTTTAGGATCAGTTTAAGAACTAGAAGGAAGATCAGGGATCATGGAGAACTAGGACTGGATTACTGCAAATGGAGTTCCATTTTTGAATGACCCTGCAAATTATACAACTTGGAAGGTAAGGATGAGAATATGCTTACAAGATATGGATTTGGATGTATGGCTATCTATGGAGAATGGAGAAATAAATGATAAGTTTGATAAACAAGCCAGGGAGGAAATCATGAGAGGGTTATCCAAGTTAGATCTTGAGAAAGTAATCTATTGTGAGACTTCCAAAGAGGTATGGGATATATTGCAGTCCATTTATGATATAAACATGCAAGCTACATGTGATGTCAAGATGCTTTTGTTGGAGGATGATGCAGTTAAATATTCAAAGAACATTTCAGATCATGAATCAGAGGATGATTCTCCTGTATCAAGAGGCCAAATTGTTGATCAATACTTATAGGATATTAAATCTACAAGTAATTTATTGATCTTTAATTGCTATAAAAAAATAGGCCATTCATCTTGTAGTTGCTCAGATGCAAGTATTAGTGAAAATAAGAAAAAGAGCATCAAGAAGAAAAAGAAGAGAAAAAAGAAGGGCCGTAAAAAACAAGAAGCTCATCCACATGAGTCTTGTTTTCCTAGTACAAATGGTTCAACCAAAAATGTTTAGAAATCAAAAAATAAATAACTAGAGGTATTGTAGTAGAATGAATCCAAAGGTATATATATATACTAATGATTTTATTTCAATTTATACTTTGGATAGGTCATATTCTAGTCATGTTGCATTTCCTAGTGAAGATGAGTATGATATTAAGCTTCTTAGAGCTGAGTATGAGTCTTCCATGGAGGTGGTAGAGACATTATCTGTTGAGGTTAATAGACTGATAGTGTCATGCAGAGATCATGAAACATTATTGTAGATATATGATGAAAAAGAGAAGGATCCCAAGGATGAGATCATTATTATAAGGACCTAGTTGGCAAAATAAACAATAGTTTAAGAAGTTATGAGCAATGAGAAAAAGGAGAAGAAAGGCTATGTTGAAGCACTTGAAGATGTGATTTCCAAATTGAGAAAGCAACTTGAAGAAAAATACTAGCAGTTGGAGAAAGTAAAAAGCGCCATGACACTGGATATATCTTTCATTGGATTTGAAAATGGCGAGTCTAGTTTGCATACAAAGAAAACAACAAGGTATAACTAAAAACACTTTAGCGAACAATAGCATCAACAAGAGTAATCAAGGAAACAAGAAATAGATCCACCAACAATAGAGAATAAAACCTCAAGGAGCACCTACATTTGGAAGACATTTTTCTCCTAAGGTTAGAGATTGTGACGGATTTGTAAAATTTCAAAGGAATCAAAGTGCCTTCTTTCCTTCGATTGATGAGGTAGAGTGTTACAAATATCACAACTTTTGACATGTTGTAGCAAAATTTAGGGGAAGAATGTAAAAATCTAGTCAACATAGCTTGCAACAGTATCAACGACCAAGGAGATTGGCCATTAGGTATAATCATGTTTATTATGGATATTTTTATTCATGTAACTTTTTTTTCCACAAGGAAATTGACTACAGATCTAGCCCTTGGAAGAGAGGTACCTATCATGTGAGAGATAGATCTAGCATGAGAAACATAAGAGATGATTATCTTGTTTCATATATAAGCCATGTGAAGTTTTACACATGTCATAACTCTGGTCATATGGAAAGAGACTGCATGATTCCCAGTTCTTCATGGAAAATATGGAAAGAGTAGAAAAATCAAAGAGGACCTAGCAAAAAACTTGAGAAGGAAGAAAATAAGCAATACATGACTGTGTGGAAGAGGAAGGAGCAAGAACCCGTGAAATAGTCATATCAATCCCCATCTATAGTCCATGGTTACACCATGCATATTCGTAGTAGACCACATAGTTAATAAGAGGTTCATAACCTCTAGGGAAGTGTATGGTGAGAGCATGGTAGGTTGATGACTATGAGTTATAACAGGACCATATGATGAGTTCATTTAAGCCTCATGCACATTCAAGTCCGCAGGATCAACCTACTTACTCGAGTCAAGATTTGAGTATCAAATTATTCATTGACAATTCGTATCATTAATTGATATCAATTGTTTACTACAAGACAAAGGCTAATGATGTTTTTTGCATTTGAGTTGATTGACGGTTGTGATAATTTCAGACTGTTCCAATCGGTAATAGGTATCACACATCAAATTTGTGGTGGAAGGAGCATAATGAAAGGAAGAAGACACTCCATTATCAAGTGCTCAATAATTGGCATCGAGAGAGTAAATTTAGTAAACGGTATCATTGATATCAAATGTATTATCAATTGGCATTAAATATCATTAGATTCTTGTTAGAGTATGGTGTTCATGTTGTTTATATGAGATTGTCAGTCCAAGTGTTTTTGAAAGGGCCCTTATTTAAATGATGCTAATGTTCATGATAAGTCAAATGTATCATGGTGAGTCTGTTGTCATTACAAGTCTACCATGTGAAGTACAAGTTGAGCTGTTGGTCTAGGCATGCATTGGTGAGAGTCCCTCTATGTTTGTTGAGTAAGAAATTATAAGTGTTGTATTTTGTTGTTCATCAGTTGACAAATTGATTGTGTTATGCATAGGAAAGGTTGTTCTTGTTACTAGAGGTTACGTTTATGTGTCTATGAGGGAATTATTATGAATGTAATCCTAGTTGAGACTCAGACCAACAAGAATTATTTTTCTCTTGACTCAGTTGCACAAGCATGTGTTGTTTTAGCAAGAGATCCCACTTGACTACTTAGGGCAGAGATTCAGATTAATTACTCCTCACCTTTTGATTCAATATTCTTCATAGGATAGAGATGAAGTTGCTTGGATCACATTAGAGGTACCTAAGGTATTCAACATAAGAAGAAGTAGTTGGAAATTCCACATGACTAGAAACAAAGAGGGAGATTATTGACAGGGGGAGAATGTTAGTATCGTTGCCATTGACGTCAAAGGGGGAGCAATTGTAGATAAAAAAATTCAAATAACCTCATACAAATGGGGATAAGGACCTTCAAAAAAGCAAAAGGATAATAATACACAAAGAAGAAGAGACAAAGAAGAGAGGTACACATGTCTTTGTTTGATCATTCATGATGCTATTTTGTTTGATCATGGTGTTGCCATCAATGCTAAAGGGGGGTATTGTTGGAAATATGTTGTCATTGATGAAAAAGGAAAAGTATGATAACTACAAATAATTGATGATGGTGTTGTCATTGATGGAAAAGGAAAAGCATTGATAGGCAAGGAAAAAGATTGATGGAGAAAGAACAAAACTGATTATGTTGTCATTGATGGCAAAGGACAAGGTGACTGCAACATGAGCAGTGGTGCAAGATATTTGGAGCCATTTTTAGCTTAAAATATCATCTCAATTTCTATTATAACCTAGGTGAATGGCTAGATCTCCAAAAGAGATTTCCAGTCATGTGTGGAAATTTATAAATGGCCTTTTGTATCAAAATCTAGAGCCAATCAAAGTTGAGTACCCCAAAGTAAAATTTGGTAGGGCTAAAGGTGGTTGGAGAACCTTTTGGTGCATAGTTTAGTTTGGAAGAGTTGCTAATCCTAGTGGAAAAAATGGTGGAGTTGTTATCCAAAGGATCGGGGTAACATGGAGCACCAACATAGAAATAGAGAGGATTTTAATTGGCTCGAAGGCGGAGCCCACATAACATATCAACTTGACAGATGAATCTCGAAGGTTGTGCCTTGGAAAATCCTTAAGGAGAACTTAAGGGAATTAGTGGGATAACATGTGTCATTCAGACATGGCAGTATGGTAGTGCAAGGTACAATAAAATTTCAGCTAGGTAAATGTGGTAGAGAAAGTGTAGCAGAGGTTGTCGTGAAGATTTTAGAGAGAGAGGTCCCCACCTAACAAGGTTGAAGAACCTATAGGTCTTGAGACAGATTGGGTGCCACAAGTTCCCACCAACTCATTGAGAGGAGATCTGACAAGGTCTGAAGCATGCTAGTTAATGCATTGGAGGGTGTCAAAATGGGTAGTATGTCCATACTGCCAATTTGGAGATCGATGGTTGTGGTCAATTGCACCACCCCTCGACTCAAAACCACAAACCATGTAGAGAGTGCGTTGTAACTGGCGGTATCGACCAATAATAATTTTGCAAAGTGTTAGACAATGTGCAAAACATAGAGAGGAAACACAATGTTAAAAAGCTCCAAGACCCTTAAATTTTTTATAAAGGGTAAATGGTGAAAATTCAAGGCTTCAAGGCTGCTAGCTCTCTCTTCTGATAGTAGACAAGTGGCACAATTTGATTGGCTCACTGTGATCATGTAGATGCAAAGGTGGATGATGATGTCAATAGTGACATGACCTGATGAGAGGTGGACACGTGGGAGGTGTTTTTGGCCATTTTGGGTGGCCAAATGGGCCATTTCTGGGTGACACGTGGACAACTCCAGAGGCAATACATGGCATGTGTGATGACAACATGACATCATCTAAGTCCCTCGACCCTAGAAGCTTGAGCGAGGTGCAAAGGAAGACCAACGAGCTGACTGGGCATTAGGCTAATAGGGCTAGTGTTAGTGACAAGTGAGGTTGGGCATGTAGTGATTGGGCATAGAGGCACCGTGAGGACCCCACAGGTAAAACTCATCCTGTAAGGAAGAACTCGATAATATACAAAGGGGCACATGAAAAATGCATCGAGATGAGAGCATCGGGAAACAATGGCACTAATAGAAGGCAACAAAAGCCAATGTCTAGCAGGAAAGAGGGCCCCATAGGATAACTCATCTCATTACTAAAAACCAAAAGTTTTTTAAAAGGGATCAATAAGGATTGCATTGGGGAGCCAAGGAACAAGGACCAACACTTGGTTATGTGGAGAAATTGTGACCATGGTTGTAGATATATTTGCATTATAAGTTGATCCCTTAGGGCTATACCATTATAAGACCGTAGAGTTAGAATTTATAATGGAAATGCTTTGGGATTCGATATGAATGAGTTGTTAGATAAATAACGTAGTGCTTTTGAATAAGAGGTATGACAATATTTTTGCATGAATGGATGAGTTAGTAGCTTTATGTTTGGAATGTTATGCTAAACATAACAGCAACGCCAAAATTGCTAAAGCTCGCATGAATGAGGCAAGTGGAAGCATATAGTAGCATGGCCAGTATAACATCTAGAATTGGTAGCCTTACCAAAGTTGGATCTCATTAAAAATAGAAGAACCTCTACTAAATCCTGCAACTCACTAGATTTGAGGAAAAACAATTTAACTCATTTTTTTCTCATAGAAACAATAGAGTAGTGATTTAAGACTTAAAGAGAACGTTAAAAAGAATCAATTGAAGGAGAACAAAGGAAAAATTAATGTCTTCATGCAAGCATTCGAGAGAAATAAAATTAAAGCTTAAAATTCCAGAACAAGAAATTTGAGTAGAAAAGCTGAGATTGAGTTCATAATAGCAGATAAGTATTTGAAAACATGCATATGACATACATAAGAGTTAGCTGAAGTAGAATAAATATAAATACATAGTTTATGTATGAAGGAATATCTGAAGTTAACTAAAGCCTCATACAAAAATATTAGTCTGAAAATCCTTAAAAGCATGATTCGAGCAACCAAGGAAGGTGATGAAAAGTTGTTGGTGGAACGAGATGCATAGTGTTAGTATGCATTAAGGGTGAATCAATGATTATATTTGGTATTTGAAATGTGTTTTAGGGATGCAAGCATTGCATTGGTGATTGGTGAAAGGATTGATGTTGTTGGTATAGTTTGGTGTGTTTAGTAATGAGAAATTATTGATAGTGATTTTGATGGTGATTTTATCAGTAATCAATGATTTCTAAAGGTGTTTGTAAAATGGTATTGGTGAGCAATTATAGTGAGAAAATTTATTTGTTTATGAGGTAAGTGGTTTATTGGTTTTAGTTTGAAAATGGATGAAAGATGAATCAAGAGGGATAACAAGTGGTAGCTTGCAGATCATCGGTAGTAGCTCCTTCTAGTAGGTGTTATTAAATTTTTAGGGGCCACAGTCCCTTTCGCTAATAGTTGATAAATGGGTAGGGGAAATATTCCCTTTAAATAGAGGTTGTTAAATGAGTAGGGGCAAGAGTCCCTTTTAGTAGAGGCTAATAAACAAGAAGGGAAGTATTCCCTTTCAGTAGAGGCTAGTAAATGAGTAGGGGAAACAATTCTCTTCAGTGAATACTAATAAACAACCATGGATAAAATTTCCTTTCAGTAGTAGCTGATAAACCTACAAGCAATAGAATGTGGGGCAATGATGTAATCAAGTTGAAGCTTGTAATAAAAGAAAGGATTGGTGTCTCATGTATATGTTTCTCATGTGGTTGATGATGATTATGTTATATTTTATATGATTGAGTTGTGTTGTTGATCCATGAATAATTTCTAAAAGTGATTGAAAAGTATAATTTGTGAAGAATTGTATAATTTGGTCACACTAGTGATTCATACCCCCTTTCAGTAGTGTCCTAGTTTCCATTATTTTTAACAAAGGGATCTTTATATGTACTATTTAAAATTTTGAATTATTCAATAAATCATATTCTTTTACCTTGGGATTTTATTACATTCTTCTCCAAACCTTGGTGGGATTTCTAGATAAGTTTTATTTTTTAACTTGCTTAAGAGCCCGTTTCATGCCACTTCTGCAGTCTCGCACCATATGTCCAAAGTTGTGGCATTGAGAGCATTCTATATTGAACTTGAATGATCGGAAAGATAAACTGTAATATACATTTAGAATTCTATATTGACTGCCTGCAAGTTTTATTCTAGGGTTTTGGTAACTTTTGCGGTATGCTCTACAATATCTAGCTTTATCACAAAAATTAATGCAAGAATAACAATGAACAAAGAAAAACCTTATGTAATTTGATGAATAGCACTCTCCTGCTTATATTTTGAAGTTGATATTTCTTGGAGGAGGCTTAGCCATTTGTTGATCCATAATGTTGTTTGCATTGTGTATCAATCCCTTAGATTCATCTCCACAACTTCTAGGTGAAGTGGTTCTTCCAAACTCATCTTGATTTCATTTCTTTCTTTCACTGGGGCTGGAGATTTAAAGAATATGACTCTCGGGTCTTTTATGGCTTTCATCATCTTGCATGAGGTTTCACCTGTATAGTCAAGGCCTGATTTGTCAAATAATGACATTTGACAACTGAGGATGTTATCTAATACTTTAGAACTTTTCAATTTCTTATTGAGCTTGTCAACTTCATTTCTCAAGGAAGCAATTTCTTCTTCAAACCTCTCATAGTATTATTATTTCTTTATCATCCAAACCTTTACTACTTCTTCTACTCTCTTGCTTCTTCTAGATGGACTTTTAGGGAGTTAACTTCTTCTTCATGTCGCCTATCTTGTTGAAGCAATTTTTATTTTATCTCGCTAAAGTCCTTAGATCTGTCTTTTGCTAGGAGCCTTAAGAGTGATTTCTTATCTTTTTGTGGTCAAGGTCTTGATTATTTTCTTCGAGATATTTATTTTATTTTCTTAATCTAATTATTTCTTTTAGAGAAGCCATTATTTCTGCTTCAAGGTTTACTTCAACATTTTCATATGCATCTTTTTATTTTTATTGTCTTTTATGTTTTTGGTGTCTTCATCTACTTCCTTTGAGTCACGATCATCCTTTTTCTCTTGTTTTGATTCAAAAAATGCATATCCAAATTCTTCATCGAGGTTTTGTAGCTTTTCCTAAAGTTCTTTAACTGAAGAGCATTGTCCCACCTTGCTTTTTACACAATTTAATAGACTACTCAAGCTTTCTTCCATTTATTTTTTCTTGTATTCTTCTATTTGTGTCTTCATTGACAATTGATTCCCATACGTCATATCCTAGGGCCATCAAATAGAACTCCATTCTTTTTCTCCATATTACATAATTTGTTCCATCGAATAATGGATATTTTCCAACATAAATTACATCTATTTTCATGAGTAGGGAGGAGACATTTTTAGAATGTATGGAGCCTTTCCTTCTTTCTTTTCCATTTGTTTTTGTAAGATCTACCTTCCAGCTATTAGAAAATTCTTGAAGGTATTGTATTTGATTCCAATTGTTGGAAATATAGAGAGAGGGGTTGGATCAATATTTATTTTACAATTGTTATACTATACAAGTTAAGATAACATAGTTACAAAACACACAATGTAGAACAAGAAAAATAATTTTATTAACGAGAAATAATGATGAATCCAACCTTATTATAAAAAAATCAAGCTCCAATTTGTACAACAAAAAATTATATTCCTTCAAGGCTCTAACCTTGAAAACCTAGTCTCCAACCTGGTCTCAACGAGGCTCCAACCTCTTATGAGGACTCCAATCTTCAAAGAAAATCCAATCTCCAACTTGGCTTCTGTTGAAGCCTCGAAAATCGGGTCTACAACAAGGGGGATACCCACCCGGTCCGGACCTTGGTAAGCAGCTCCTTTTCCATTTGGGTGGGTCTGACTGGGGATATGGGACTAGTTTCCCAATTTATGTGTGTGTGTGGAGAATTGATATATCTTTCCTAATAATTCCTAAGTAAAATGCTTTTATTCTAAGTCTAATCTAATAACATGCAATTTATATTCTAATAAAAAGAAATGTCTAATTCTAAAACTAACCCGGGATTTAATCTTTTGATTATGCAATCTAAAATAGTTTCTAATAGAAATTGGTAATAAAGATCATTCAATCGCTATAAGAAAAGGATTCAATAAAGATGAATGGTTTTGTATAAAAAGTTAGCTGAACAGTTGTGAAAAACATATCGCATAATAAGTCATTCATATATTAAGCACAAATAGAATAGCCATCACCGTACAAAAGTGCCAAACGATAACTCAAGCATTCAGGCATTCATATATAAATAACTAAACATGAATCTCACTTAAACACATAGGTAGAAATCATTAAGAGATAAAAGTACCATTGATAACAAGTTCTACTCATGAGCTTCAACAATAATGATCTATCTCTTCTTAGTTCAATATCTACTAAGAGTACAAAAGTGCCATTTCAGTAGCAGATACTAAACACAGATATCAATAAACTTTGTTCCATTCATTCATCAAAACCTCCTCTGAGGGTGCAGAAGTGCATGTTCTGAGGAAACATTTTTGACAAATTTCAGGACCCTTCTCTAAATGCATGAGAAGGGTTGAAATACTACTAGCTAAATCCTAAAAATAGTTTATTACAAAAATATAGGAGGCAGTTTAAATTACCATCCTCATCTAAGGAAAAAATAAAACTAAAACTAAACTAAAACTGAATCTAAAAATTACTATCTATGTATTTGTTCTTTGTGGTTGCAAGCATTCAGCATCGGCTTGAGGGGAGTTGGTTGGCCAACCTCCGACTTTAGTTGTCGTACAAAAACAGAATCAGCAAGCGCTGGCGCTATCTTCTCGGCAGAGTTAGTGAGGCATTTGAGAGTCATGCATTGACTATGGGGTTTAACCATGTACTGCCAGTAAGAATCCCAATTCAACTTGGTTAACCTATTGATGGACTCTATTGTTTCTTCAGCCTTTTGCCTCTAACTGGCCTGCAGATGTTGTGCATTTGGGAGAAATTTACACAACATTTAACTATATTCCTGATAAATACCACTGTTTCTAGGACTCAAGTTTTGCTTTTAGCCTTCAACACTTTTTCCTGCAATTTTTCAGACTTTAAGGCGACTAAGCATTCAGGGGCTTTCCTTCTCAAGGGGTTTTGCCAAAACTGCCTTCGTTTCTTGATCCGGGCTTCCCTAGTTCCAGTTTTCGCATCTTGCGCGTTTTGTTACATGACTTCGGAAATCTAAATTTCTCCTTCTTTTACCATTATACTTTGAACATTGCTATGTATACCTTTTTGTTTTCCACTCCTACAATTTACGAAATCAGGAAAGAGTAATGATATGAATAAGGTGACGGGAAAGCTTTAAATGTTGAAATCATATAAAATATATCACCCTACGTGAACTGACTTCTTGATCAGATCAAAACCTTATGTAATTAATGATCATCAACTAACTTATTAAATTAACATTAATGCGCATGACTTGACATCGGATTACGAAAAACTTTTTTGGAACAATGTGCCCTACAGATCTACGATAATGCGATTTTGCGATTTGCTTCGCAATATCACAGATCGCAATATCGCTAATCCGTTATGTTTTGACAATCATTCATTACCATGTGTTTCTGCGAAATGCGATTTGCAAGACTCATTATCGCATATCGCCGGTTTGAAGTATTTCACCTTAAGTGATATTTGAAGCGTATGAAAACTGCGATACGATGAGTTCCTTCAGTGTGTGATCTCGCATCGCGATTTTGCATTTGTAGGAGTTTGCTTATATGATGTCATTATTTCCTTTTTGCATTGCGATACTTTTATCATTAAGAGAAAGATTTTATTCGAACTCATCATAAAACTTAGGTCTTTTTTGGATTTTGCGGGTATTCTCCTAAGTTTATGATAGTGACATTTATTCAAAAACGAAATACAAGTTCTAATTTATCATTATTTTCTAGATGAAGGGTCCCCACTTATTTAGTATTGATGTCAAAACTAAAATAAGAAGGGGGGTTTTTGCTGGCCACAACAATTGGCGATTCACTTGGAAGAACTAGTTATCTCTGATTTTCTTTTGAATTTTCTAAACTTCCAAAACAGAAGGGATTTTTGGAAAATCAAAATTTATTATAGAAAGATAAAGTATATCATGCTTTCAGCTGTTAATGCTAGTTTGTTTCTTCTATGTTAACTTTGATTATTTACTTCCTAAAGCTAGTCATTGTATTTACATCAGCCACTACTTAGTTTGTAAAGATAAAAACAAAGTCTCCTCTGTAAATCAGTTTTAAATATGATCATTTGTCATAGGTAGAGCCTTTGCTGCCAGCAAGCGTTCATAGCCTCGACAGGGTTACCTATTTACCCAACAATGATCCTATATCCTACTTGGAGAAATATACAATTTTAAAAGAGAAATCCATGTCCACACTTATTGCTTTTATTTTCTTTTATTTCTTAAAGAAAAATGCCTTGGTTTGGTAGCCAAATTATGACAGTGCCACTCACTTGATTTATAACTTTGCTAAACAAGTTGGCTCATGATGAGACCCCTTGTCTTTTGATTGCAACAATCTTGAGTCATTGCCCTATTTTGGTATGCAGTTTTGGCAAAGTCAGCAAGCTATAACATCTATGATCATGATAAGTCGGCTCGTGATGAGACCTCTTATTCTTTAAGTTTAAAGTGTATCATTGGATTATTCCTTGAAGCTCGTAATTCTCTAGGTGGGAAGGAAGTCATTGGTTCCTTAAGAATAGCTCTGGACGATAATTATGGAGTTTTTGGAAAGAGATTTTCTATAGAGAATCCTTGTTTTTTGTTATTGATGCTTGTCATTCACTGATATAAAACAAATTCCCACTAAAGGTTGCTTTTTATCAAAATTGACAAAGTTGAAACAAGTATCATTTCCAAGCTTATAACCTTTGACTGTAGCTTTCAAGAGTAATGACCAATTTTCCAAATCAATTATATTTATACAAGCGAAAAGCAAAATTTAAAAGAAATCTTAGCCTTTTTCATGAATTCCAAATGTAACCATTTACAACTGGTTTTATTATCTAAATCAAAGAAAGAAAGAAAAAACTAATCTACAAAAATAAGAAAATAATTCCATGGAAAGTATTTTTTAATGATCTGCCCGTTAACAGGTAAATATTCTCTTTTCCTTGCTAAATCCTGCAACATAAAAGTGGATGGACCTATGATTTCCGAAATTTGGAATGGGCCAAGCCACATTCGTTAGAACTTCGTATGTTTTCATTTTTCTTCGTGACCCTTATCCGATTTTAAAACTAAATCTCCAATTTGAAAGTCCTTTCTAGATACCATGTTTGAATCAAAAGAAGCTTTCACTAATGCTTGATGATGAGCATGAGTTATTTTAGCTTTTTCTTGTTGCTCTTCTAGCTTAATAATTTGCAGTTGTCTTAGCTGTAAGGATGAAGTTGGTGTTTCATCAATAAATTGAACTAAGGCCAAAGAGGGAATTGCTAGATGAGTTGGGAGAACCACTTCTTTCCCATAAACCAAATTAAAGGGAGAAGTGCCAATGGAGGCTTTCTGCGTTATTTGATCTGCCCATAAAGCATACGTCAAAGCTTTGTGCCAATTCTTATGATTTTGGTCAATGGTTCGCTTAATGATTCTGATCAAATTTTTATTTGTTGATTCAGCTAACCCATTCCCCTGTGGGTAATAATTGGCAGAGTATTTAAGTTTAAAACCTCTTTTGAGTGCAAATTCAGTCATAGCATTGCCAGAAAAGTATGATGCATTATCAAACATTAAAGTAGAGGGTAAAACAAACTTGGTAATTGTGAACTGAACTATGAAATCGATGATGTGTTCAGCATTAGCTATCTTGAGAGGAACGGCTTCTACCCATTTAGTAAAATAATCTGTAGTTGTAATGATATACCTATGTTGTTTAGAAGAGTGAGGAACAATCTCACCTATTATATCCAGTCCCCATTGATCAAAGGGTTGATCGATATTGACTGGTTGCAAAGGCAACGACGGTTTCTTTTGTCTTCCAGTAGTAGTTTGACACACTTGACATTTCCTTACATAGCTATGCGCATCTTTAAATAGTGTAGGCCAATAGTACCCTACGCACAAGATCTTATGTGTTGTAGCATCTCCAGCATAATCTCCACCTGTCGGTCCATCATGGAGTTCCTGCAACACTTTTTTAGCTTCAGATTTCTCAAGACATCTAAGTAGAACAGAATCATAATTCATCCTAAAAAGTACATAGTTTACAAGTTGATATTGCTTATCCTTCAGTCATAGAGTTGTTTTCTTTGTATAATCTAGGTTTGAAAGGGCATATCCGTTCTTAAGATAAAATATGATATCAGCATATAATGATTCAATATTGTTTAGGATTACCTCGTACATTTGTACTTCTGAAGATGGTATTTCGGAAATAAGTGATGCTCCGGCCAAGATGTTGCAAAAGCCTTGTCCTTTTACAGTATTCGTCGGTCTAATTTCAGCATCGTACTCTTGTAAGGCAGTAACCCAAATTGTTCTTTTCTCACCTACATCTTTCTGTACTAAGAGATTTCTTACCGCTAGGAACAGTACTATGATCTTTGTATGGGTTTTAAGTAGAAAGGGTCTAAAGTGCTTGATCGCTTTGAAAACAGCATATGCTTGTTTCTCAAAGTCAGAGTAATTTAATTCGGCTCCTTGTAGATTTGAACTGAAAAAGGAAATTGGGGCTTTCGCCTTATCTTGATTTTCTTGAGTGAGTATCGCAGCATATGATCTATCAGAGGAAAATATGTACAAAATGAAAGGATCGGAAAAATTTGGAGTTGCTAAAGATGGGGCATTTACAATCACTTGCTTAATCAGATTGAATGCTTCATATTCCTCTTGGCCCCATTTGAAGATTGAATTCTTTTTAATCATTGCTTGTAAGGGAGATACAATCTTTGAGAAGTCTAGAACAAATCTCTTAACAAAGTTAATTTGGCCAAGGAAGGATTGCATGGATTTCTTGTTGTGAGGCAAGGGTATTTCAAAAATCTCCTTAATTCTATCGGGATCAATATGGATTCCAGATTTTGACACTATAAATCCAAGAAGTTTTCCTTCACTTAATGCAAAAAAGGACTTTTTTGTATTAAGTGAAATCCCATACCTTTGGAAACGTTGGAAGATTTTCTTTAAGTCTTTGATATGATTACCACGTTTCTTAGAGTATACAATTATATCATCCAAGTAGATTACTACTGATTTGTTTACTAATCCCTTAAATGCGATGTCCATGGCCCTTTGAAATGTGGTGCCAACATTGATCAGACCAAAAGGCATCTTTTGATATGCGTAAGTACCCCATTTGGTTATGAACGTAGTTTTTAGTTGATCGTTGGCATGGACTAAAACTTGGTTGTAGCCGGAGAAACCATCCAGAAAGGACATTAATTTTGATCCTACGATCACTTGCAGAATTTTCTCCATAGGAGGCAAGGGAAAATTATCCTTTTGGTAGGCTTTGTTCAGGTTTCGAAAGTCAATGCAAATTCTAATGTCTTCATTTTTCTTTCTGACGGGAACTAAATTAGAAACCCATCTAGAATGTCGAACAGGAAAAATAATTTTTTCTTTCAATAATTTGTTAAGCGTCTGGCTTTCCAAATTAGGATGGATCTTCCTTAGCTTTTGTTGGATGGGTCTTTCATTGGTTATCATTGGGATAGTATGCTGGATGATAGAAGTATCATAAGTCTTTAGATCATCGTAGTTCCAGGCAAAGACACCTTTGTATTGTTTCAAGAGACGAATATAAGTTAATCTTTCTTCTTTGGTTAGGCCAAGACGTAAGTTGATATTCTGCGACTTGGTATCAGTTCCTAGATTTACTAATTCATAGTTCAGAGTTGAACTCTGAAGTTTTAAATTAGTAGATCTCTTGAATCGGTCTTTCAAATCGTATAGGTCTTCCAACTTAAGTACTGACTTTGGTATAACATTATTAGTGCTTTCATGTTGCAACTGTTCGTCATGTTGGTCCTCGTCAATTATCTGATTAGTGTAATATCCCTCTGATGTGAGGAAGCTTACAATATTAGGATCGTCGTTGAAAATTCTCCAGTTTGTAACATTGTCAGGAATTGAGGGTCTAAATATTAATTCGATTGAAAATCTGTCTAGGCTATAGTCTTCTGAGGGAATGAGCTTGGAAGCTACGTTTTCCAAGAGGTCAGCACTAGTGTTTTGGATTTTGGGAATTGATGATATATTGAATGCTATAAAATGTTCAGTCAAATCTTGCACTAAAGATTGATAATGCTTTAAATGACCTAATAGGCAATGCATAGTATTTTGTACCTATATAATTGCAATTTCAGAATCTCTGAAGACTTGTAGATACTTGATGTTTAATCTGATTCCCTTGTATAATCCTTGGACTAAGGCCTCGTACTCTGCAGTGTTATTGGTGCAATCGAATTCGAGTCTACAAGTTAGCATAGTTTTGTTTCCCTCTGGACTAACTAACATGCATCCTGCTCCTGCTCCATTGTTAGACTTTGAACCGTGAAAAAATAACTTCCAAAATAAAGATTTATTTACAGGACTATCTATAAAATTAACACATTTATAACTATCTGTTTGGCAAAAGTTTTCTACTTGAGATAAAACAAAATGTTCTAAGTAAGGTGAAGTATGAGTATTAAAATTTCCTAAGAAAGAATTAATAGAATAGTTGCCAATTATATTGTTGCTGTATGCTACAGGTTCATTCTCTCCTTGCAATTCTGTTACAATGTATTTTTGATGTCTTTCTCGCTCAAAGTTTATCTGATTTGGTTGACCATTGTAAGGGAGCCACATATGTGACCAATCGGTAGCAAAGTATCCATGAAGCTTTTCAGATCAATCCCTACTAAGAATTAAGCCATAAAATTCTGGAATGTCTGCAACTAGAATATCAATAACTTGACATACCTTTGGATTTGATGACAACCTTATGGTAACTTGATTAAGTTCACCGATTACTTCAACCTGCGACCGGTCCAGTTGAACTATACATACTGCATACTTTTGCGGCTGAACATTCAACTTTGCACATATTGATTTAGGCAGGATATTAGATGAAGCTCCTAAATCTACTAAACAATTATGCAAATTTTTGTTGAAAATTTCATATGTAAGAAGAAATGGGGGAGTATGAGATGTGGACCTTCCTCCAATTAAAGCGATATCATTTGGATCAACTTTATTAGTCACATTAGTTGGAGGTCTTCCCATCTCATGGGACTTGTGAGATTACAGTGGTGGGTAAAGGCGCAACAGGTATCGCGTGTAATTCTTTCAAAAGGAGTTTTTTTTGATGTTTTAATTTGCTCAATTCATGAAAGGTAATGTTAGCCCTAGTCTTCTTCATGTCTTCTATGATATTATACTCCATTTCATCAGAAACTATCAATTTTTTAGATGGAGTTGGTGAATCGGATTGGACTGGGCTTGTTTGAGTCGCTTTGGGTGATGTTTTCTTACCTGCGACTTTATCTTTAGATATCAAGCTTGCACTCTTCTGTTTAGGAGTTGGTTGTGGAGGATCGAGTTGATTTCTACTTCTGATACTAACTGGTGATGCCTCTTGATCCTCTTCACCAGGGAGAACGAAGTCCCACATTCCCTGCACTTCTACAACTTCTTCTTCATCAGTGGGCTCTTCATTGGAAACTTCCTCTTCTTCTTCTTCTGATTTTGTATTTGTAATAACATTGGGAAGCTTTGAATCAGTTGAAGGATTTCTTCTATAAGGCTTGCAAGGCTTTTTAGAAGAAGTCTCTGCTACTTGTTTCTTTCTTATCAACCATCTCGTTAGACATGGTTTTCAAAACTTTCTGCAATCCTTCTAAATCGAATGGGTCCTTTGGTTGTTTTTTCTTGGGATCTTCTTTAAAAGTGACCTTCTTTGATTTTCGTTCATCAACAATGTTTTTCTTCTCTAGGGCTATGATACGTTTTTCTACCGCTATTGCTTCTTTCAAATTATCAGCCAAAGTGGTTTTGGCAGCTCTATCGACAAAGATCGCTATGTTTGATGGTAGAGCTGATATGTACCATTCACTTCGAACTTCTTCGCTAGGCTTGGAAGTGGCAGGAATTTTATTCAAAAGTTTGTTGAAATGTGAGTTAAAATCTTTGATAGGTTCTCTTATTTTGGTCTTAAGGTTCGATAGGTCATTGATCAATGTCACAGTAGACCTATCATCACCAAACTTAGTTAAGAATTGTTCTTAGAAAATATCCCAAATAGTGATAGATCGAGATGGTAATGAAAAATACCAGGAGCCCACTGCTCCTTGTAAAGTATAAGGAAAGAGTCGGACAACAACATCTTCATTAGTAACTCCATTGAGATTTATAGATAACATGAATTTGTTGATATGTTCTTCTGTTAGCATTCCTGCTTCAAGATTAAACTTAGGCATCCATTTTTCAGGATGGGCCGGTAATTGACTCAAGGGTGCAGGCATTAAAACTGTCCCTGGGTTATTCCATGGATTTTGGGCCATCATTGAACTACTAATAGAAGAAAGAACAGAGGATGTTCCTTGCGATTGAGAAGATGGAGATATTATAGTTCCAAGAGATTGTGAAGGAGATGTTGAAGTTCCAGTAGTGTGTTGGACAATAATTTGAAGTGGAGGAGTGGATGGTTCACTTCGCAGTGGAGAGGTTGAGATGGATGATGATGATGAAAGAGTCTCACTATCAGACCCTTTAGGTGATTTCCTTGCTCTTTTCCTTTTAGGTAGAGGTAATTCAGTTGGTTCGATACCAAACTTTTCACTTTGCAATTTGGTAAGAGGATGAGAAGGGTTATAATGCGAAGTCACACTACCTTGAGATATTTTAGATTTCTGGGGCGATATAGAAAATCGTTGAAGTTTATGGATCAAAGATTCAACTTCAGGAGGTTCAATAGTCGATTTCTCTGAAATGTTCAGGTTTGTGGCATTGGCTATTGTTTTATCGACTTCTCACTCAAGATTTATAGATTTTAAGTGCGATGGAGAAGTCGGGGGAGATGTTGAGGGCGATCTACTTTCATAATGGTATTTTGATTTAGGTTTACTAGCCATTCATAGTTCGTGCCCTCTTTCTAGTGCCAAATATGTTGAAGCCCCAAAAATTGGGTCTACAACAAGGGGGATACCCACCCGGTCTGGACCTTGGTAAGTAGCTCCTTTTCTATTTGGGATGGTGGGTCCGACTGGGGATATGGCACCAGTTTCCCAATTTATGTGTGTGTGTGTGGAGAATTGATATTTCTTTCCTAATAATTCCTAAGTAAAATGCTTTTATTCTAAGTCTAATCTAATAACATGCAATTTATATTCTAATAAAAAGAAATATCTAATTCTAAAACTAACCCGGGATTTAATCTTTCGGTTATGAGATCTAAAATAGTTTCTAACAGCAATTGGTAATAGAGATCATTCAATCACTATAAGAAAAGAATTCAATAAAGATGAATTGTTTCGTATAAAAAGTTAGCCAAACAGTTGTGAAAAACATATCGCATAATAAGTCATTCATATATTAAGCACAAATAAAATAGCCATCACTGTACAAAAGTGCCAAATGATAACTCAAGCATTCAGGCATTCATATATAAATAACTAAACATGAATATCACTTAAACACATAGGCAGAAATCGTTAAGAGATAAAAGTACCATTGATAACAAGTTCTACTCATGAGCTTCAGCAATAATGATCTATCTCTTCTTATTTCGATATCTACTAAGAGTACAAAAGTGCAATTTCAGTAGCAGATACTAAACACAAATATCAATAAACCTTATTCCATTCATTCATCAAAACCTCCTCTGAGGGTGCAGAAGTGCATGTTCTGAGGAAATGTTTTTGACAAATTTCAGGACCCTTGTTTAAATGCATGAGAAGGGTTGAAATATTACTAGCTAAATCCTAAAAATAGTTTATTACAAAAATATAGGAGGAGGGTTTAAATGACCGTCCTCATCTAAGGAAAAAATAAAACTAAAACTAAACTAAAACTGAATCTGAAAATTACTATCTATGTATTTGTTCTCTATGGTTGCAAGCATTCAGCATCGGCTTGAGGAGAGTTAGTTGGCCGACCTCCGACTTTAGTTGTCCTGCAAAAACAGAACCGGCAAGCGCTGGCACTATCTTCTCGGTAGAGTCAGTGAGGCATTTGAGAGTCATGCATTGACTATGGGGCTTAACCAAGTACTACCAGTAAGAATCCCAATTCAACTTTTTTAACCTCTTGATGGAATCTATTCTACCTTCAACCATTTTGCTCTAGCTGGCCTACAGATGTTGTTCATTTGGGATGAATTTACACAACATTTAATTATATTGCTGATAAATACCACTATTTTAAGGACTCGAGTTTTGATTTTAGCCTTTAGAACTTTTTCCTGCAATTTTTTTGACTTTCAGGCGACTGAGCGAAGGGGATTTCCTTCTCAAGGGGTTTTTCCTGGTGCTTAGCGCTAATCGCTCATCGAAAACTGCCTCCGTTTCTTGATCCAGGCTTCCCTGGTGCCAGTTTTCGCCTCTTGCACGTTTTGTTAGATGACTTCAGAAATCTGAATTTCTCCTTCTTTTCCCATTATACTTTTAACATTGCTATGTATACCTTTATGTTTTCCACTCCTACAATTTACGAAATCAGGAAAGAGTAATGATATGAATAAGGTGACGGGAAAGCTTTAAATTTTGAAATCATATAAAATATATCACCCTACGTGAACTGACTTCTTGATCATATCGAAACCTTATGTAATTAATGATCATCAACTAACTTATTAAATTAACATTAATGTGCATGACCTCACATCGGATTACGATTTTTTTTTTTGGAACGATGTGCCCTACATATCTGCGATAATGCGATTTTGCGATTTGCTTCGCAATATTGCAGATTGGAATATCGCTAATCCATTATGCTTTGACAATCATTCATTACCATGTGTTTCTGCGAAATGCGATTTGTGAGACTCGTTATTGTATATCGCCGGCTTTGAAGTATTTCACCTTAAGTGATATTTGAAGTGTATGAAAACTGTGATGTGATGAGTTCCTTTGGTGTGCGATCTCGCATCGTGATTTCACATTTGTAGGAGTTTGCTTATAAGATTTCGTTATTTCCTTTTTGCGATGTGATGCTTTTATCATTAAGAGAAATATTTTATTCGAACTCATCATAAAACTTAGGTCTTTTTTGGATTTTGCAGGTATTCTCCTAAGTTTACGATAGTGAGATTTATTCAAAAAGAAAATACAAGTTCTAATTTATCATTATTTTCTAGATGAAGGGTCCCCACTTATTTAGTATTGATGTCAAAACTAAAATAAGAAGGGGGGTTGTTGTTGACCACAACAGCTTCCTACAAGGATTCAACCTTGTATGAGAGATTTAATCCTCTAGGGCTCCAATGCTCTCTACTTTCTTCAATCTTTCAACATAGTTTCACTGGTGCTTCAAGTAATCCAAAATCTTTTTCAACACAACTTGAAATATATCTTCAAAAATACTTCAACAATGCTTCAAAATATGTCTCCAATACTCCTCCAAACAATTCCTCACATAATGCACCAAGATATACGTTAGTAAGTGCCTCTAGATCTTCTACAAATGGCCCCCAAGACACTTGACAGTCTGGTTCAATTCAAGGTCAAATCTAGCATGCCTTCAATATTCATAGAAAGTGTAACCAAGGCTCTTGATGTATGTGGTTTTCTACAATATTCTTCAAAGTCCACAAGAGAAGCTCCAACAATTCCAAATAAGCTCTAACTAGTCTTTAATGTTGTTCCAACAGATCATCAAAAGTTATCCATAGAGGCTAGCTGCAAGAGGTGCCAAAATATTCTTTCAAATTCAAAGAGATCCAAGGCTGTCAATGATGATTTATTGCTAAGAAAGAACCCAATATTTGTTTCAAAGGAAGTCGAAAGTCTATTCCTAAATAAGCCTAATGTTTGTTCTTAAAAAGGTTGAAGCCAATTACAATAGGCTGAGATATACTCTTATAGGTGACCGGGTATTTTACTCCTACAATAGACTGAAGTATTCTCTTATAATAGGTTGAAGTATGTAGTTCTAAAACAAAGGCATATTCTTGCTAAATAATCCTCAAGAAAGCACCATGAGAAAAATCCAAAATGTTGGTCAAAGGAGGGAGCCGAGGTCTACTCCTATAGTGGCACCAAAATTATGTAATAGATCAAATTTTAGAAATGGGTCAAAGGTATACAACTAAATACAAACTATTCTCCAAATTCTCATGAAAAATCATAGAGATTTTTGTTCCAAAGTATTCACGAAAAATCACAAAGATCATTGTTCCAAAGTGTCACAAAAAATCACAGAGAATAATACTCCAAAGTCCCATGAAAAACTAGAGGAGTATCACCTCCAAACTCATACTTGTGTCTCCTTAGGTTCACAAGGCATAAACCTCTTGATCTCCCTTAGGTCCAAGTTCATTGTATATCCTTGACCAAGTTCAATGATTAAAATGGCAAAGGAATTGTTTTAATTTATACTCGTTTGAGCGTGTTCTGAATAAACACACCTTAGATAGACGCTAAGTTGAGCTAGAGAGGTCCAACACACATATGTATAAAAGTAAATATTAATTTAGGTAGCATTCATATGGAAACCATAGTAATGGCACATTGGGAATCAGGGTCTCGTAAAATGTTTGACTTGTTATTTTTGCTAGAGTTTAATAAACATGATAAAGCTAACATTTTGTGATGTATGGGAACCTTTTGTACCATATGAATTTTTCATTGAGAATTTTATTCAAGAAACATTAGAAAACTAAATGTAAAAGAATCTACGCCTAAATTACCAAATGCTCCAATCAATAATGTGTCCCATTTTATTTGATGAATAAATTGCTTCAAGACCTTTTTAATGACTCGAGAGGCATGTCCCCTGTTGTTCATTATTCTTATTATCAAAATGTTCAAGGTTCTTATTTCCAAAATGTTTGCATGGTCTGATATGTTTAGCGACCAAATCACAAGCCACTCTTCATAGAACGTCTTGGAGCTCCAAAAAAATCTCGAGTGATGGAAACCACAACATTGGCTCTCCTTGTAACCATTTGGTTCACAAGATCTCCAATCCTTGTCAAATAATAATATCATCTTTGTCACATCCAATATTTAGATATTTGAAATCAATGAAATATTGTCCAAGAACCACCCCATGAAACATTTCAAAATGGTAGCATATAGTCCTTCCTCCCTACATCAAGACATCTTCCATAACATACCCACTTTTATCTATTTCTAATTCAAAGGACTAATGCAAGCATGATAGTGCAAGAACTAGTGCTTAACTAATTTTCCTCCTCAAGACCTCACCTTCTACCTAGGTCTTCTCCTGTATTGGGTTTCCCATAATAAATCTAGTGTTCATTTGTGTGGATGGTGTTTTTATGTGACTATTCCTTCTATTACTTATTTCAATTATATGATAAATTCAAACAAAACTAATAATTAATTAATGTATAGCTTAAGAAAATAGATTTGTATAATATAAGATTTCAAAATATTATAATATTTCTTGTGATGAACTATTTCAATGGAATATCCCATGAAAATTTACAAATCATATTGGTATTAAAGAATTCTTTGTTTGGAGTATTTGTGGGAAATTGTAGAATCCATGATATAGCTTAAGAAAAAAGTCACAAAATCCTAGCCATGGTAAATGAATCTATTCACAACCCTTGAGATCTAGAAGAGATATTCATGAGGATAAAGGAGTAATTCATTGATATCCATCGTAATATGGCCCATCTCATGGAAAATCTAGCAAGAAATCTTGAGCCACTTGACTAGGATAACGAATCTAACTGATATATCAGATGAGAGGGGAAATCAAGATATCATGAAGACCCAAAAAATAGTCGAGGAAAGAGCACAATAATAGAATCCAACTTCCAATACCATTTCCCCTTCATAGTCATTATTTCAAATGGAGGTGAAAGTGGATATTAATTCATGTCAAGGTGTTATTGGTAAATTATAGTTGAATCATTGCTTGTAACATCTAGAGGTATATTTTAGTGTCCACCATATAGAACAAGATTATAATTTTTCTTTTTCTTGACTGAAATTAAATGACCATGCCTTAACATAGAGGGAAAATCATAAGATAGTTGACATCAAATGGATACATTTGCATTATTTCAAGAAAAGGAAGAGGTATAGTGTACAAGAGTAAACCATTGAATTCAGGAAGATGGTTATGATGTTAGGTATATCTCTCAACAACCCAGATCTACTCCTGAAGCATTTGAGGTGTCTACAAAATAAATTGTGAATCAAGTGAGGTTCTTAAAGCCTATGATAATTGAGGAGGCATGTGTGTAAGTATATTATCTACAAAATATAGGCCAAAAAAATGGGTATCCATGTGGTTACAAATAGAAAGATCACCAAGATGCTTCCAAGAAGGCATGATGAAGTGGAAAGGGAAAGATGAGAAGATGAAAACATTACACATCATTGCAAGGATCCCAGTAACAACTACAACCATGCAACATATATCATTATACTTAATAAAAGTTTTGGAAAGTAAATCAAGAGTTGAACCCTATAAATCACGAGGATGCAAATAAGAAGAACCTTCTAGCAATAGATTAAAGCCATAAGGTAGAGAGAAATTAGATGTGCATGAGAATATTTATCACACTTTAGTGAAAAAGGAGGTGAATCTCTATAGCCTTCATCACACAGAAGAGAAAGAGATGAAAAAAAAATTCTATATCAAGATTCTCTATCAAAAAGACCAAGTTATACATTGTATTTGATTTACTTCACTAGCCAATCTCATAAAAATTGACCTATTCAACAAGATTGGTTCGAATGCTCATGATCATAAAAGCCCATAAATATTAGTGTGGGTGAAAAGGGATGCATAAGTCAAGGTCATGAAATAATCTAAGATCAAATTTTTTGTTAGTGCAAATTTTATTGATGAAGTTCAGTTCGATGTGGTACCCCATGGCATGTGGTGTAGTGTTTGGAAGCACCTACATGTATATCAAGGATGAAATATTCATGTGGAGAGAAAACTATTACTTCCAAATAAAGGATGGAAAACCCTACATTATCAATACACACAAAGATAAATCTTCTTGTGGCTAGAAAACTAGTACCTCCCAATCAAGGATGGGAATTCCTACATCATCAATACACAAAAAGGTAAATCAAAGATATCACTTGTAAGTACCAATCCAACTAAAATAATGATTAGTTGTATTAAGAAATATGTGTTAATTTACTTAAGTTAGGATCAACCATGTGATGAATCAATAAGGGAAAATGAAGCCTTGTAAGGATGTAATAAAGAGAAAAAGTAGTAGCTGGAGGAGTTGCTACAACAATATAGGTGGGTGTTTTAGGAGCCTAATGGGATATCACCTAAGAGGAAAGTGAATAAGAAGATGCAATTATTTCCTAACTCCCCATTATCGAATATTGTGTTGTATGGATAGTTTGGTTTGGAAACATATGAAGGAAGGAAGCATTTGAAACTACTACAGTAGGGAGTGGTTCATCAAATCACCTCATATTATGGCTGATCTGCCATCATTTTTTCGAAGAAATATGGGACTTAGAAGTTGTGTATAAACAATGGAGAATTGAATGGGATTAGGTACCTTGTTCCCCAGATTGATGATTTATTAGACCAATTGTAGCATGTCAAGTAATTCAACAAGTTACATTTGGAATCAAAATATGATTAAGTACTTGTCAAAGAATAAGACACTTGGAATACCACCTTTAATACAAGGCAAGGTTTGAATCAACTGTTGGTCATGCCATTTAGTCTATGTAATGCACCAATTTCATTTATGAGATAGATCAATGATGTATTACACCCATATCTAGATTAATTTCTTATAGTATATTTGGTAATATATATGTCTATAGATATACATGGGATGAGCACATCTCACATCTCGTATAGGTGTTAGAGAGTCTAAATAAGGCCTAGATTCTACAAAGCCTTAAGAAATGTGAGTTTTCTTGGTAGTAGTGTTTGGTATATTTGAGGTATGCAATATATAGAGGAGATCTCAAGATAGATCCCACAAAAATGAGACCATCACAAAATGGTTAGTTTTTACTAATGTCATAAAAGTTAGGAGCTTTGTTGGGGTATCATAGAACATGAATAAGTTCATATAATCATTTTAAATGGTAGCTATACCACTCCACACCATAACAACTAGTAATAAAAATTTCCAATGGTGAAAGAATCAACAAAAGGATTTTTATGAGATAAAATAGAAGATTAATGTAACAATAATTCTTTCATTACTTAGCTTATGGAAGTATTTCAAATTGGAGATAGATGCAAGTGGGTATACCATAGGAGTAGTCATGGTGTATGGAGGTAATCATGCTTACTATAATTCAAAAATGTTTTATATTGGTGTCTTAAACTGTCTTAATTATGTTAAAGAACTCTATGCCTTGGTTCAAGATACCAATAAGTGTAATCACTATCTAATTGTCAAGCAAGCCATCATTGAAACATATCATGAGCCATTGCAATATTTGCAAGCCCAAAGTATGCTTCAACATACTAGACATTACAATTGGATGGAGTTCATATAGAAATTTCATCTAGCCACCAAACATCAAAAGGACACGACTACTAAGTTGCGAGACATGCCAACAAAGGAATTAATAGCCAATATTACAACTTTGGGAACTCTCATGCACATGGAGCAACTTACCCATGATAGATACAAAGAGGCATGCATAGAAGATGAGGACATCAAGGAGGTGTTCTAGTATCTACAAAGAAAAAATCTTGTAGAATAATATGGCATGAACTATGACTATGATCTTCATAATGAATTATTTTATAGGTTGGAAAAGCTTTGAGTCACTAAGGGTGAAATGTTACAACAAATCAAAGAGGCTCAACGCTCCAAGGTTATACGACATTTTGGTTTTGGGAATACAATTGCTAAATTACAAAGGTATGATTACTAGATCAAAATACAAGAAGATGTAGCACAATCTATTAAATGATGCATACTTCGTTGTAATAGAAATGAAAGTAATATAAATTAGAATCTATACCATCCCTTACCTATACCCACATGGCCTTCGGAAAATATTTCCATGAATTTTGTGGTTATTCTCCAATAACACGTGAGGGACATGGCTTTTTATTCCGGGTTGTTAATAGTTTTAAAAAAACATGCATTTTGATGTCTTATAGAAAGTTCATCAAAGCACAAGAATTATTGAACATGTTCTTTGAATAGGTGTCAGTGAACTTTGAAATACCAAGGTGCATCATCTCACATAGGGATACAAAATTTCTTGGTACATTTTGGAATACACTTTGAGAGAATATAGACACTGAGTTGAAGAGGTATACAACAGTCCATCCATGAAGAGATGAGCTAAAATAGGTATTCAATAGGACTTCAGTGCATATTTGGAGGGTTTACAATCAAAATCATGTGAATACTTGGGATAAAAAACTTATTTATATTCAACAACCTTATAATAGAGTAGTTCACAATTCTAATGGTAAGTTCCCTTTCGAAACATATTTTGTGTATTTTCCCTCTTAATATTTTGATGTTGTATATGTACAATGAGGAGGAGTGAGGGAAGAAATCAATGAATAAGCATTCATAGAAGAGAAGATTTTTCAAATGTAACACCATCACAATTCCCCTGTATTGTATTATACATATTTCCATTATGCTACTAAGTTGGGTGTTGATCAAATTGTTGTCCTTAATTTCAATGAAGTAGGAATTGATGTCAAGCAAAATCAAGGGGGATATTTTTGGACATTATTGAACAAGATGTCAGTTCATTGATGTCAAGGGCTTCAAGTTCAGAGGGAGATGTTGATATAGTCATTGATGTGTTTTTTCGTTTGCAAAGTGTTATAGTGGTTGCGAATTTTTGGATGTATGATCTAGCTACCTATATTTGAGGGAATTTTGTCTATAGTAGATTATCTCAAGCTCTCTTGAAATATGTATAGTTGGTTAGTACTTCCAATGGCATATGGCACTTGGAAAGACTCCAAAGAGATCGTGATTATCTCAGTTCAAATTTTGGGAGGGTTGCAAGGTGTTGGTTCCACTTAGATGGTAGAAGGTGTGGTTAATTGATTTTGTGGGATGCAAAGTTTCCCGACATTTGATAGCTATGCGGTTGAAATGTCTCCACGATTGACGAAATTTGTGGTTCAAAAATTGCACAAGACAGTAAATTTATTATTAAGAGACACACGATATGCCACAAAAGGTTTAATTCAAGCACTCACTAAGTCTTGGCAAATCTAACAAAAGGAAATAGATGGGAAATTATAATTTTTATTTGACAAATGTCACACCAAATAGATCTAGTTTGGAGAAACTTTATGGATTCTCGATGATGGTGAGATGACATGGTTGAAAAAATCCACTAAACGAGAATTGTTTCGTTACTTCACAAACAATTCCATGTGCTACAGTTGTAGCTCGTTTCACTTTGCTCTATGTATTCAAAAGAAAAATGTATATATATATATATATATATATATATATATATATATATATATATATATATATATATATATATATATATATATATATATATATATCTATATATATATATATATATATATATATATATATATATATATATATATATATATATATATATCTATATATATATATATATATATATATATATATATATATATATATATATATATATCTATATATATATATATATATATATATATATATAATATCAAAGGCAAAAGTTTTGATTTTGAATTTTACTTAATTTATAATGGTGGATTAAGTGGAGATTATCAAATTTTAATGCAGACTTAAGGTTAAGAAAATTATAGTGGGTCCCCATTCATCGAAGATGAAAACATTTAAATGTCGTTTAAATTTTTGGGTGTGATGGATAATACAAGAGGGGTCCATCGGATGGAGCAAACCTAGCGGAACTACATCCCTGATGGTTATCTCTCCGAGTGCCTCTGCAACGACTTTTCTTTCTTATGTTCCTAGTGCTACTGTCAACAATGTGCTGACTCATAGTGATAGTGATGGAAAAAGAGGAAAGTGGATAACAAAGATCCAATAATATGATATGGGCATCAAACCAACTAAGATAGTAAAGTTGGACAAGGATTAACAATTTTTTTAACAAAAGCTAATTATCAAGCTATGGGAATCAATTTTCTAGCTGAAGTTGTTGAATCCAAAACTAAAGAAGAATAAGGTAAGAATAAAGAACCTGATAACAAAATTCAATACAAGTATCTTTGTTCTCTGTGGTATAAATATATTTTCCATTATCTGTGTTTCCTTAACTATGCTCCTTTAAATAGAAAAAAATATAAAGCTCTCATAGTCAAATCTCAAAACTATGTAATAGTAGATGGAAAGTTGTATTGGAGAGATCCAGTTGGTATTTTACTACTCTGTTTGACAAAAGGAGAGACTATAGAAGTTGTAAATGAATATCATGGATGTCTCTATGGTGGTCATTACAGTTGGAAGGTCACAACACATAAGATATTGAAGGTTGGTTTCTTTTGGCCCTCTTTGTTTTTTGATGTTTATAGACTTGTGAGAAGTTGTGAAAAGTACCAAATGTTTGCTGAAAAGAAGAGATTAGCATCATTACCATTCATTCCTATGTTTGTGGAAGAATCATTTAGACAATGGGGTCTGGATTTTATAGGGGAGATAAATCCACCTTCTAGTGGACAACATAAATGGATTTTGATAGGCACAAATTATTTTACTAAATGGGTGAATTTTTTTCCAACTAGGAGGGCTAATGATTCAATGGTAATTAAATTTTTGGAAGAAAATATTTCAGCAGGTTTGGATGTCCAAAAAGGTTAGTAGTAGATAATGCTGAGGTGTTCCAGTCTGCAAAGCTGATTGACTTTTGTCATAAATATAATGTGACATTCTCTCATTCTACCACCTATCACCCCCAAGGGAATAGGTTGGAAGAATATTCTAATAAATATACGATGAGATACTTTAGAAAAATATTGCAAAGAATCTGAAAACCTAGGATTCAAAGGTGAAGCTTTCCTTATGGGCAAGCAGGGTTACTACTAGGAGGTCAACAAGAAAATCCCCTTTTGAGTTAGTATATGGAGCAACTACTTTATTTCCCATCCAATTAGAAAAACCTGTTGTGGCACTTATCCAAGATGCTCAGTAAGAGCCAAATGCACTTATAAGGAGGATGAGTGAATTAGTGGAATTAAATGAAAGCAAAGAGAAAGTAATGGAGAATTTTATCTTTTACCAAGAAAATATGAAGTTAATATTTGACAAAAAGGCTAAAGATATTCTTTTTCAACCTGGAGATTTGGTTCTTCGATGGGATGTAAGGAGAGAAGATAAAGGAAAACATGGAAAGTTTGATCCTTTATGGTTTGGTCCTTTTAAAATAGCATAAGTCAGAACCAATAACACTTTCATTCTGGAAAATTTGGATGGTGAACTATTGCAACTGCTAGTCAATGGGTAGTATTTGAAACACTACTTTCAACACTGACTTCATTTTATCTCATCATTGTATATATCGGTTTGATCACTATGAATATTCAATGAGATCTTCATTGTAATGTTTCAAGCTATAATTTTGACTCCATTCCCAAGGTGAAGGCACTAATCTGCAATTCTTAGTGTTTTGTTTCAAAACACTATCCCCAAGTGGAGCCAGATGTTATGTCTCGTTTTATTTTTCTCTATGTATTCAAAAGAAAAATGCATATATATATCTATATATATATATATATTTGTGTGTGTGTGTAATAAAAAATAAAAATAAAAGAAAATTAAAGTGAAAAGTTTTGATTTTGAATTTTAATTAATTTATAATGGTGGATTAAGTGACGCTAATCAAATTTTAATGTAGACTTAAGGCTAAGAAAATTATGGTGGGTCCCAATTCACCAAAGTCAGGAACCGCTTAAATTCCATTTACATTTCTGGGTGCGATGAAGAATACAAGTGGGGTACATTGGATGGATCAAACCTGACAACACTACATACCCGACGGTTAGCTCTATGAGTGCTTCTGTAATGAATTTTCCAGATCTCAGCTAACTGCAAATCGAAGGTCTAAAATTGTTATAGGGACTCGATCGAATTTCCTCCATACAAGAGTCTGCCCCTGTAATACATCTACAAGTGAGCGCATGCGCCATTTATCCATTCTTTCACTGCTTCGTCATCATCCTGTCACTGTACCCCTTCACCACCTCATCAACCATGACATCCGTCACCTCATCCATCTTGTCACCATGTCATCAATTCAAACACCCCATGTTCACATTTAATTTCATTTTCCCTCCCGTTGTTCCATTATCTCTATAAATCTCGTTGCTCCTACTGATTCCATTTGTCATTATTCCTTGCTCCTGCTTCCATGGATTAAAGTTTTACAAATTATAGCTCTAGTTAGTATCATTCATTGCTAACAAGGTATTTGTGTGATATATTTTACAACCAATATTATCAAAATGTCCAAGAAAGGCATGTTATTCTTCTCATATTCCATTAATGAACACCAAAAGGGATGTATTTGACCTAATTTTCTCCATTGACTTCATAAAAATTCACCATCTTGTCCTTCTCAACCAATCCAAGTCTCCAGTATATGCTTCTACTGTTAGGTCAGATGTTTTAGCTGCAATGATTCCTCAAACCTATGTGTTCCCAGAATTCATATATTGGCTAGTCTCTACCCGCTATCCTCAAAAGTGTTTTGTCATGAAAAAATTAGGTGAAAATATTTTCCAAGTGTCTTCCATTTTGATTCAACAAGAATTATGTTTTCCTTCCTCGAATTCTTATACTCCTTTCTCAGAAGAAACCCTGTTCTCTTCCTTCCAAGACTTATCTGGGTCAAATTATGCTCAATTGACTTTCTTTTTAATGCCTGCTAGAAAACATTTTCCTTTGGAACCTACTCATTTTCCTTTGGATACTTTTTGTGACGAGGTTAGACCTATTCTTCAAAAAAATCCAAGATTTTAGGAAGAGAAGATACAACTATTATTGGCAGAGCTATCCTGGGAATGTTCAGTTTGATGATGAATCCTGAAATAATTTTTGACATACCTGCTTTCTGGGAAAATATGGTCAATTCTCAATTAATAGATCTTTCCCTCACTGGATGTTTCAAATTTCCTTCTTTAATTACTTATCTCTTCTTATATACTCATGTTGAAAGATTTATGCACCTAGGATTGAATATCATGGATCCTCACAAGAACAAACAATCAATGGTGTTTTGGACTGATGTGGTAAGAAGTAATGAAAATAATGAGGGCTTGATGTATTTCACCACTTCCTTTTTATCAATTTCTTACTCAATCATAAACAACTCTCCTTCACCTTGCATATTACCAAAGGCCCAGTCTTTTCTTCAGCTCAGTAAAGATGTGAGAGTAGGTGATTTGTTTTTATTTGAAGATTATGCATAAATTATATTATATGGAGCAGAAGTTGCCCCCTACAGGCTCCCCATATTTGTGCCTATGAGATTGTTTTCATTAGAATTTATCAGGCAGAGTTTGAATGTTGATCAAGTACATTTTGTTCCAGCAAAGAAGGGGCATCTATTTAAATTTCCAAGGATATTGGGACCTTTTATTGTGAATGATATTAGAGCTATAGGAGAAGTGCAGAAAGTGCATAAGTCTAGAGGATAGAAGCGTTGTTCCAAGTTGTTATAGGGAGATGAAACAAAAATTTAGGTTCTTAGGAAGAAATTGAAGATGCCTTCTATAGAACATCCTATGGCTTCAAAAATAGTACAGCTGGAAAAAGAAAATGAAGCATTGACTAATGGAATCTTGCAAAGAAATGATGATATTGCTAAGATGAAGGAAATGAATTCTATTTTGCAACAAAAAATTGATTCTCATGTTTGTACTATCTTAGTACATGCATATTTTGAAGGGCAAGATGAAAAATTAACTAGAGTTATGAATGAGCTGCAAATTTTTGAAAATGAAATGAAAAAGTTTCAAAGAGATTATGAGAGTGTCTTGAAAATTATAAAAGCCAATGAAATGGAATTGGCCATGTCCAAGGAAAATACTGAGAAGTACAAGAATGATTTTCAGATTGCTTCTCAAGAAATTAAGGAGCTAACGGAGAAAATGAAGGGAAATATGTCCCTTATTCAAGCAAGAGAAATTTTGTGGAATGATATCATTGATACTAAAAGGAAAATTTGGGAATCCTTATCTATAGTTGAAGAAGAGAAAATCATTATTAGAGGCCTGGAAAACTTAATTACTACTAACAAGAAAAAGTTATAGTAGTGAGTTCAGTTAAGGGAATTAGGATTTGAAGACATAACTGAGGATGTCTTAGAGATTAATAAAATTATTGTGAAAAACTTGTGCAAGAAGACAACAGAGACAAAATTAACAAGGTTAAAGAAGTTGTAATGAAGTTCAATACTGATTTTGACAAGAGGAATAAAGAATATTTTCCTTCATGTTGGGACCAACAGGTAAATTTATTACCCTATGAGACCTATGAGAATTTAGTAGTGGAGGATAAGAGAAAAAATAGTTCTACTCATGAGAAAAAAAATTGCTTAAGGGAGAAACGACTGTGAACTATTTTCACAGAGATTTCCAGCTATTATAGTTAATGAGAACCCTTTTTGTTGACAAACCATCATACAGTAGAATTAGAAACTTCAGAATGGAACATACTAGGTTTGTCAAGAGTCCAAGTTCAAATACAACTATTTGGAAAAAATAAAGGGAATGGATGTCACCAATAGAAGCAAGTGTAGAAGTTGGACCTTCAACTGCACCAGGGTCCCAGATTACTCAGTGAACCAATGCCCCCTGTCATGTAACAATATTTTTTTAATATTTATGAAATGATGTATTTATGTTTTCTTCTTTCAAGAATGTAATGTTCGAAAGAACAATTAATTCCAAAGTATTTTAGGAAGTTAGAAGTTTTGGTAGTTGAAAGTTTCATAAATGTCCCTTTTTAAAATTTTGTATAAAAATCAATTTAGAAGGAGGAGGGTTACGAGTTTTGGACCTTAGAAGAAGAAGCTACTTGTATTCTCAATCTGCATGTGGATTTGAATAAATATTTCAAAGTGATTCCATACATTTGTTGAGTATGATATGTGTTTCTTGTTATCTTTCATCTTATGTTTTTCTTATATAGAAGAGAGTAATGAAGTTGATGACCTTTAGTTTTATAGTTCTACATAATCTGATTCCTGCGAATTAAAGTTAAAAGAACCTTAATTATGAACTCCTCTTTTCTATATTTCATTCCATGTTAACTACATACTTCTTCTAAAGTTGGAAACAAAAGATTCTGCAGAAATAAGCCTATTGTTAAATAGTTTCCATTATCCTTTCTTACTATGCTACCATTAAAATTGTATTCAGCATCAGAAGGCCACTTTGAAAGATTGTTTTTCCTATTCATGAGTTGCTTGCATGGTCGATTGTTACATGAATTGAAATAGTATATATTGGTAGTAATTGTTAAAATTATACATAATACTGATTCACCCACCTAAGTACTATCTTGGTTTCCAACATTTGGTATTAGAGTAGGTTCTTTCAAGAACAATTTAACCACTAGAAGGTACATCTAAAGGGATCATGGATAACTAGGATTGACTTACACTATATGCTGTACCATTTTGAATGCATTAGGTTATGTAATCTGGAAGGTAAGAATGGAAACCTACTTAATGGATCTTGACTTAAATGTATAGTTGTTTGTAGACTATGGATTGAAGATTGAATATAATTTAGAAGCAAAGAAGTTTATCTTAAAAGGACTATCAAACTCAGACTCTGTTAGAGTGATACATTATGAGATACAATGAAATATATGTATGAAGGAGAAAATAAAAAGGCACAAGTGAAGATTAAATATCTTGATTTCTTAGGTACTAAATCAGATTGTGAAGAGGATTCCCTTATAACGAATCCGCAAGCTGTGATCATCATTCAGAAAATAAAGCTATAAGTGAAGAAGATTCTAAGGAGATGTAATTTATAGGTAAGATAATGTTCTAATGTAATTTTAGAAGAATAGGTCATTTATATTCTAGATGTTCATATGCAATTTCAAAAGAAATAGATAGATATACATCTAGCAGTAATGCAAAAGGACCTACACTCATAGAAATAGAAGATCAAGATATTTTTCAATAAATTGTTGCCAATTACAAAGAGATATTAGATGCAAAAGTAGTAAAAGATGAAATTCAAATAGATCTTAGTTGTGAATATGTTAGTTCCAATGATGAGATAGAAGAATATCTTAATGAGAAGATCAATTTTAGAACAAAAGGAAAAAATGCAAGAATATGAAGATAAGAAATTTCAGAATGATAAATTAAGAAAAAATATTGTTATAATAAGAATTGAGTTAGAAGGAGCAAGAAGAGTTGAAGAAGTAATGGGAATCCAGCGAAAAGAAAAAGGAGGCCATTGTGAAAGATTAGAAGTTGAGGTTGTTTGTTTGAGAAATGATCAAGAAAAGTTTAAAGACTAACTATCCTTATATCAAAAGCTTAAAAAGAGTACCAAGATTTTAGGTGTTATTCTTAGCAGTCAAATATCTCCTCTCATCAATAATAGACTTGGATATAAAGATGAATCAAGTGCCAAGAAAGTAGAAGTTGAAGAATCAATCAACCATGTTGAAATAGTCAAGTGTTGGATAGCGACGATCATCAAGGAAATCAACAATAACAAATGCAAGTGGATAACAACCTTAAGGAGAAGCATCAAAAAATAAATATAAAAAAGAGATACATACATTAGCAACAACAAAGAAACATAACTAGAAATTGGAAACAAAAGAGGAAAACTTACAATAATTTAAAAAATCAAGAAGGTCAAACAAGAAATCATCAAACTTTCGATCTCCCTCAAATAAAAATGCATCAACAATTCAAAAGTATCACTTCCCAAAGGAAAAGTACTCCTAGGTGTCAAAGTTTCCTTCAATGGCTATTGTTTTTCTTGAAATAATTATGGACACATCGCAACTAATTATAAAGCATGAAGATCATATATCACAAGAAAATTAAGTAGTAGAATAGCAAGATCTTTCAAATAAGTAGAAAAGGAAAGGAAATTCCATAAAATAGATGATATTCTCTTAGGTATCCAAGTTTCTTTCATGGCTATAATTTTCATGTAATGTCTTTGGCCACAAGGAAATAGATTGCATATATTATGCAAGGAATGAGAATGAAATGGATATAAGGCATAAATCATATATAAACAAAAGTACTAAAATACATGATTCTTTTACCCCCTTCTTTGGTCACGTCAGATGTCACATATGTAATAACATTGGAAAAATGGAAAAATATTGTAGGAGTAAGTCATTTAGTTCCTTAAAAAAAATTGATCAAAAGAAATAACTTACTCAAAACAGGCTGAATAAGAAAAATTTAGAAGAATATGCCCTTATCGGGATTCAACATACCAAGGTATGGAAGAAAAAGGAAGAAAATCTACTCATGGGGAGTAGATCCTTAGTTTCTCTTCATTGAAAAGAAGAGGATGGCTTAAAATGAGGCCAAATATGACATATGCAAGAAACAAGAAGAAATATATAGAGTGATGCATTCGAATTTTTAATCAATTTGAATGCGAATTTACATTCCTCAAGTTAGAACTTGATTAATCATAGAGAAAATTTGACGTAAAAAATGGGCCTCAAAACAAAAATGTACAACAAAAATAAACTTTATAAGAACTAATAGGATTCAACATGATGATGTAAATCATGGGGGATGATTCACCATTTTTGTAGTAAAAAGATAAAAAGATAAAGAATAAAAAAATAAAAAAACTACTTTTTAACTTGTATTTTCAACTTATCTCCCAACGATTTTAGTCAAATTTTGAGCAGGAGCACTCATTGAACGCATAATTTAGTTTTTCTCATCCAAGGAGTACCCATGTTGCATACTTTTGATAGACCCTACTGCACGAAAATGTGAAATACATGAAAAAACATGATTGTATTTCACATTCTCGTGTAGTAGGGTCTGGAAAAAGTTTGTAACATGGGTACTCCTTGGATGAAACATTAAATTATGCATCCAATGAGTGTTCCCACTCAAAATTTGAGTAAAATTGTAGGGAGATAAGTTGAAAGTAATATTTGAAAAAGTAGTTTTTTATTTTCTCCCGCCAAAACTTGATGAGGTAATGTAATGTTATTTTATTATTTCCATTATTATTTTATAATATTCCTTAGAAGGCCCATTTTAGACCTCAAAATTTCTCTAATGGTAAATGAGAGCTTAAGATAAGGGGGCCACATTGTAGAAAAATCATATTGATAGGGGGAGTGATGTGAATATCATCAACACATGCATGTGTATTAGTTATTGGTTGCATAAATAAACATTATAAGATGGTTAACAACTAGAAATATTCACTAAGGAGAAATAAACACTAGGTCATAAAAGATGAACATGATAGAAGTTGGAAGAATCAAGCATAGTCTTAAGGGGAGTACACAACAACATTTCAAGTCACGTGAATAAGATGAGGTTTAGCAGAATAGTGGAGTGATAAAACACCCAAGAGTAAAGACATGTTTGTAGAAACATATCTCAAGCAAAAACATAGAAGGAAGACATCAGGTAATGTTAACGTAAATGATTGGTGTTATCAAAATGAAGGAGAAGACTTTGGAGAATGTGTCTTTGGCTCATTTGTACAATTGTAGTATAATTAAGTTTATGAAGAAAATAGAAGCATGGATTAGTACAACAGTTCACTTATTTGATATCAAAGTATAAGCCTTATATTAGTAGAAGAGGAAATATTTTCAATGTTTAGTAGTTGTCTATCTCAAGAATGTAAAGTATTTAGGGAGAGAAATTTTATTAATTTTCATGTTGTTTTGTTATCAATGGATATTTATTGCATTAGTAATAGAAACCTCCCATATGTTGAGACACCCTTTTAAAAGGATCATGATTAAATAATATTAGTGAGTAATTAGCTTCCAAACCCATGCATTAGAGGAGAAACCATGGAGAATGAAACTTCCAAGGGAAGAAGAGCGCAATCATTGGAGTTAATGGAGAAAATAACCTTGAAGAAATGGAGGTGATGGTAAATAGGCATAGGGGGAGTGTGATTAGTCACACCACCAATAATAGTAGCAACAATAGAGGCACTTGTAGTTTGATTATTGGTATAAAGATTAATTTGATGATAGTGAGTGATCAACCATAGGCTTCTGAAAAGAAAATGGGGAGAATGAGTTTACTGTAGCAATGGAGAAGTGAGCACACCTTAAAGCCCAAGTTAGAATCATCAACAACTAATTATACTTCCTTAAAGGTAAAATGTGAGTAAGAGAGTATTGAAGCCCTTTTCCATTGATGTCAACTGTGGATAATGAGTAAACATTGGCATGAAAACATTATAGAATGAGAAAATATTGGCGTGAAAAAATAATAATAGGGAAGAGTAAGAAACTAGTAATGGAATTCCAAGAATAATGTTGCCATCAATGACCAACAATGTTTGGTAGTGTTGCCATCAATGTCAAAGGGGCAGATTGTTGAGAAAAGTGTTGTTATTGATGTCAAAGGAGTAATCATTGATTTCAAGAAATGTGATGTTCATGGGGAGCTTGTTGGAGATTGTTGATCAAGAAGTTAGTTGGTTGATGTCAAGGACTAAAAGTTTAGAGGGAGTACGTTGATATAGTCACTAATTTCTTTTTTGGTGTTTGCAAAGTATTGTACTGGTTGCAGATTACTAGATGTAAGATATAATGGTTTGTCTTTGAGGGAATTTTTTCTATAATAGATTATCTCAAGTTCTCTTGAAAAAGTATAGTTAGATATTCCTCTTACAGACCTTTCCAATAGTATATGGCACTTGGAAAAGATCCTAAAGGATTAGACATTATCTTAGTTCAAAATGTGGCATGGTTTCAAGGTGTTGGTTTCACTTGGGTCATAGAAAGTATGGAAAAAAAAATCATGGCACGAGAATTTTCTCAACATTTGATAGCTCAATGGTTGAATGAACTCCAAAAGTGACGGAATCTATAGTTGATAGATTCCGCGAGATGGGTGTTTCCTATTAAGAGACATACATCATGTCACAAAAGGTTTAGGTCAAGTGCTCACTAAGTCTTGGCACACCTAACATAAGGCACTAGATGGGAATGTCTGCTATCATTTTATAGTTGTTAGGTTGTGGAGGTTGAGATTAGAGAATAAATGATGGAATTCTTGATGAGGGAATAATGGCACGATTAATAAAATCCACTAAACAAGAATTATTTCGTTACTTGAGAGACAATTCCATGTCCCACCATGGAAGTTTTGGATGAGAGTCTTGATGTGATGGTGTTGTGGTGTGGTTGAAAAAAGTAGTATACAAAAACTATTCCTTCATGTAGACAAATAATTCCATGATGTGTCATAGATGTCTAGACTGAAGAATGTTACGAAGACCTAATTGGTGGATTGCACAGTGTAGGATGGAAGGCTCTAGATAGAAAATTCCTCTAGCATAGGAAGTATGGTGAAGGATATGAATTCAAAACCTTAGGTAGTTTTCAAGCAATGAAGAAAATCACTGAAAAGCACCAAACCCTAGCTCTCCTCCACACTAAAGACATGTGATAGAAAACTGGTAGTGACATAGTAGAGAGATGACATGGTGCAATGACAAAGAGACATTAGAAGATAGGTGGAAATGACATGGCAAGTATGATGATGTGACACCTCAATAGCATGACACGTGACAGGTGATTTTGAACCTTTTAGGTGGCCCAGTGGGCTGAACCTGAGTGATACATGGAAACACATAGACACTGTCATGTGGTAATGATGATGTCAACATAGGACATAAAATATCCTTCATATTGGCACCAGGGGGTTGGTTTCTAAACACTTTTCAGTGTTAATGATTTTTTGCTCTAAGCGCTTTAGGTGTTATGATGTGGTTCTAGCCTTTGGGAATATAAATTAGTGAGCTAGTTGATGGGGCTACAAAATTAATTAAAAAGAAACACCTAGATACCATATTATACAAAAGAAGGAATTAAGTTCCTTCCATGTTTAAGCCATTGGTTTTGGCTCAGGAATACATGAAGGTTAAAGTGCCAATGGTTGATATGCCCTGCTTGATTTGACTGTTACAACAATGTCTCTAGTTATAAGTCATATGTGTAGAGGGGTTAAGGCTGAGTAACTCTGATATTGAAATTTGGCATTCTAAGCCCCAAAATTGAGTTAAGTGACAGTTAACCAAATGCTTTGTATTTTTTTTGCAAACATAGTCTAGTCGATCTTGTCAAAAGTTATTTTACTAGGGATAAAAACTATAGCTGATTTCCCATTGTATTTGAGACACAAAAGCTATAAAATTCATAACAATTAATAAGAAATTGGTTGGTGATCCCATTGGAATTTTGAGGCTGGGACAAAGTGCCATATGAGTAATGAAAAGTAAAGATAGATTTGTAAAAGATTAAAGTATAGGTTATGAAAGAAGAAATGTGTTGTTCTCATGAAGAGCCGAGGGATCCGAGTTAGTGAATGTGTCAATACCCAAAGAGGTTGAGTGTGTTTGAAGAATGCATTAAGAAGGCCAATAGTTTTGGAGACCAAATAGTGATATGGTTGACAATGTGAAATTTGAGTAGATAATAACTAAAGGAAAAATGTGTACCACATATCTAAAGTTTTTTTAAGAATCTAATGAGAGATGAGATTGCCTAAAGGGTGTTGATGAAGGTTAAGTTGGGAAGAGGAGCCCAAAACAAACATGAATGTAGATCCAAGTTATTGTAGATTGGTAAATGAAGAAAATATGAGTGTTGTGATCATATCTATAATTGTTGAGAAGAGTTTCTAAAGAAGATATGAAAAATTAGATTTGATCTAAGTGAGAGAGAGAGTTGTAGAGAAGAGAATGAGTTAATTTTGGTTGTATTGTGAGATATCCGGCTGAGTGAGAGTCGAAGAAGTGAGAGAAACATTTACAATTATGAAGATTCAAGTGAAAGTGTACCATATGGATTTGAGTCTAAAAATTTGATGAAAAAGTGATATGCTAGGTACTGCAGGTTGGTTCCTGCACATCAGGGAGCCCATACTTCCTTCAGGTAGGTGCTTGAAATAAAAAAAATTAGGGAGTTGGTGCCTCCTACAAGTGGGTGCTTGTAAATTAGAAATTTTGAGCTTCCTGTTGGTTGGTGTAAAAAAAAATAGGGGTTGGTGCTCCTATAAGTGGGTGCCTACAAAATGGGGAAAACGAGATCGAAGTCTCTGACTAATTGGTGTGACTGAACTAATGTAATCAATGATTGAAGAAAAGGAAGAGAAGAATATTTGTTGTTTTTTTCCTTTATGGGTTTCCATGTACATCCGATGTCTCAATGTGTTACATGTGTGTATGTTATTTATAATTCCACTATGTGATTCATGAGTTTCTTTCATGGTTGATTTTTAAATGAATTAAAATATTAAATATTTGTAATAACTATTAAAATTGGCGAAAATACTCATTCAAACTCCCTCTCTTAGTGTATTCCAGTTTCCAACATTGGGTTTTTGTTGGGCTTACATTCCCAGGGTAATACAATATTTGGGGCCTACCTACCTATGTATGTTATTTGAGGCCTAATTTTGTATCAGATTAATGCCAATGATCTTAAGATTATATTGCCAATCATTTCATGTCTAGTATACATACGACTAATATAGACCTAGTCAAAGATGATTAATGGGGGAATATAACTCCATAAGAGGAAAGGTAAGTGGGGAATCAACTCCAAGATTAAATGTTCACACTGAGATATCTGAAAATTGATTTAGGCACATAAATCCTATGTGAGGAATACATAATATAAGTTAAAGTCTCCATGTGGTGGGGATTTAAGTTCTACAATTGAAACTTGAATGGTTGAACACATGCACACATAAAGTTGTCCTTCTCTTGATCTAATCATCGAACCTTGTCCCATTCAACTTGTGCTATTTGTGGATGAAACTCTTTGTCTAAGGAAGAAAGTTGTACATTAGAGAATTTATTGCTAGTGTTGCAGTATCAAGCCATAATATTGAATGTAAGGGTCTGAGCTAGCCAATCCCTATGACCTAATAATCGTATGTGGCAATCCTTGATATAATGCCATGACCAAGGTTCCCTTCTCACTTACGGTAAGTTCGGAGCTTAGAAGGGGATTGGTGGGTAGAACCACATAAAATAATACTACATGAGTTCCTGAGAGACTTCAAAAGGTAGTTGGAACTCTCAGAGCCATATTTTTTGAGACTTCCTAAAAATTGGGCACTTGAAGTCTAAGAGGAACAGGGAAAATTTTAAGTATGGAAATTTATCTTAAAGTTTAGAAACCTTGGAAAATCCCACTAGTCTATAATCTAATATAGTCTCTATATAATTTTTTAGTGATTTTTAGGGTAAAATAACTTCATACTAAAAAAATTGGGAGAACTATTTTTAGAAAAAGATGGAAATTAGTGAATCTTTTTTTCTAGAAAAGGTATAGAAAATTAGCCCACTTGTGAATATTAGCCCCTAAAATTTTCCCTGAAGAAGAATAGTGGCATATATTGATCAATTGTAGAGGTAGTGAAAGAGTGCACATTGGCACAACCTAATGGGGTACAAAGATAGTGAAAGGGTGTACATTGACACAAATTGACGTACTGTAGAGGCAATGAAAGGGTTCACTATCTTTGGTGTGCAAGGTGGGTGATATAGGATTAAGGTTTGGGAGGTTGCTAAAGTTAGCACTTGGCCTACTACTTACATAATACTAACTACATGTTGTAGTTGGATCTAGGGGAGCCTTTATCATTGTGGAGTTATGGCCTTGAGAAAAGGGTGGCACACTATTGAGTCCTAGAGTAGTGTGCTGCATGGCTATGAGGAACATATGAGGTATTCAACAAGTTGCTTATAATTAAGGAAGAAATAATCTCACCAATTATGTGATAAAGTCATGTATGTTGCTTATATTTTTTTGTAATTTTGTGTACAGCTATTACGTATGTCTCAGATAAATTACTTGCATTTTAATGTTTAATATTCACATCATTTATAAAAATTTTATGTTGAATTTTGAATACATTTTTATGTGAATATGTTGTCATAGAAATTTGTGGTTATGTTTGTTGGTGATACTAATTTAAGTAGGCTAAATCATATATAATAAGGATAATGGTCTGAGGTAATCATGAGAGTATTGAAATCTTAGTTAGCATGTGTGTATGGCTTTCAAAGGATGAGAATGTTAAGGATTTCATTGGGAATGGTGGTGTCATTGAGAAATATTGACATTTCACTTAAGGAAGAAAGGAATTTGGGGAATTCCTGAACGGAGGTCTTTTGAGGGCTAGGGTAAATAAATTTTCTAGGCCAAACATGGAGCTTAAAGTAGATCTATGTGTGAGACCCAAAAGTCCTAGTTTGCATAGAACTACTATGTGAGTAATCATATTTAATTGAAATAATAGCTATTGACATGGTTAGGAAATGGGAATACCTAAGGAGTAATCTATAGAGCTTACCTTCTTATAAAGTACATGAGGACTTGTAGGTTTCCTATAATTATTCTTCAAGGGATACATGAAGAAGCCATGAAGATAAGGCCTCTTAAGGATAGGCTATATTGATATTATTAGATGATATTATAAAGGATTGGAACTTTCTGTTCACCTAATGAACCTTGGGTGAAAGGATTTACTCAGGGAGGGTGAAAAAGTGGCCTATGACATTTCTTTCCTCTAAGAAAACTACTTCAGATGGATTAAATCTCAAGAGTCTTGAATTCCCCTCAAGATTGGTGGTTTTGCATCCATAGAGGAGTATGAGATGGAGAAGGCTTATTCCTATTGGAGTATAGGATAGACAAATGAAGAAAACCTAAAAACTAAGGCAAAACTTTGCATATCTTGGGAAATTGAAGGATTGAGTTTGGAATTTGGGATTTGGATTTTTAGCCTCAATCCTTGGTCAAATGGTCTAGTATGTTCCATGAACAAGATATTAGGAACAAATGGGGGGTTGGAGTGGGGAATTTCATTAACTAGATAGGCTCTAATTATCGTATGTGGCTCTCAATTCTACTAGTGGAAAGTGGTATAATAAACAAGATCATCAATTGATAAAGATCATAAATAAAATGGACCTTGTATAGGTACAAGGATAATTACTTGGTTCACTTGGTAGCTCAATATCCAAGTGGCCCTGTTAATGGGAATGGAGATCTAGTAATTTAACTTTTCCTAAAAAAGAATAATTAAGGAATTTTCTCCTATTTTGGATGTTGTGAGTGTTTAGACTAGCCCTAGGTCATGCAAACCAATGGATATGAGACCATGAACTTATATGGAAGAGGTGTTAAGAGGCAAAGGTCAGTATATCTAATTTTTCAAGGAACACTTACATATTTATCAAATTTCATAGCATTCACCAATAATGAAACTTTCCATACCACCAGATAGAATCCATTTGTCCATTGGTACCATATTCTAGTAGTCTACCACATCTTTTGATATTTTCCATTGGTTGACATAACCTATATTTGGAAGTCCAAAATTCTATGAATCCAAAACTTTTGGAAGATACATTTTTCTGAAAAGCTGAGATGTAGATACCATTGGAGAAAATGGAGTGGCTTGTGATGTGGCTCATGACGTGGTTGCAACATGTCACTTGTGACATGGTAGTTGGCATGGAATTAATGGAACAACATACTGGCATGGGAAGATGATAGGGCTAGATGACATGGAAGGTTGACATGGAAAGATTGTTAATATGGATCTAAAACGACAACTAATTCAATGCATGATATGAAATTGAAAAGGTTTCTATTGACCCAAGTGGAAGTATAAAAATATGGAACTTTTTGTTCACAATCATTTTGGGGAAAAAATGGATGTTCATAAAATATAGATTAATATCATTAGTTGACCATACCATTTGGATCTAGAAACCTCCCTCTTCATTAGATAGATTTCAAATGGTGGGGAATACATAATATGTTAATTCCCATTCTCATAATGTTTTCCCATCCTCTAATATAATTCACTACTTCATATTCCATTCATCTGGAACTTTTATAAATTATTCTTTTGTGAAAAATCCTAGCTCTAGATGTGACATGGTATCTAACATGTTCTACGTGTGACATTGGCTAAATACGATGATGACATGTCGGCGTGTGACCACCAAAGGTTGGCCATGTGACTTGGTGACATTGCATAGCATAATTTTAACACATGTTTGGAACACCATGTTCCATCCATGTGTCAGCCATAAGGATGTGGATGGGACATGTATTATAATATATTTATACGGCCATAACTTTGAGCCTAAAACTCAAAGTGAAGTAAAATTTATATCTTTCAAAAGATATCAATGAGTATAAGATGACGATGACCTAAAAAAGTGGTCTTAGATAGTTATAGAAGGGAAAACGTTTGCTACCCCACCTCTATAAAATCACCTTGGGGCTTAGGTATCTTATAGAATGGTATAAGAGCCTAGGTTACAATGATGGACCTGCTTAGGCCTACAAACATAATGCCTTTGGTGGCCTGAGTTCATGATGATGGATTTTTAAAATTATATAATACACACACACACACACACATATATACATATATACATAACTCTATCTAATATTATTCTTACTATTATTTCACATAATTCTATTTTGTAGATTTCAAACTACATATATAGGTAGACATGGATGATATTCCAAGATATTACATCCCTAATATGAGGAAGGTTACAGGGTCAAGTCCTAAGAATATCAAAACAAAGTCAAATGTTCATCCATAGAGCATAGCATAGAGGCATGGATTGTTTGAGACTATGAGAACTTTAAGGATGTAGGTACTGAGCTATAGGGATGACAGTAAAATATTGATGAGAGCCCAATATTAGTTACAACACTTTAGCACTCGTATTATATAATGTCTAAATTACTTGGATTAGTAGATAGATTAAAAAAATGTGTCTAAGAAAGCAATAAAAATCATGGTGTCTAAAATAAGGGAGAATATTAATCACCCAAGGAAATATATGATGACTTCTAGAGATCAGTCACCCTCTCCAAGGAAACCAATGAAGAAACAAATCACATCATTTGATACAGGTAGTAGTGTAGACCTACCACTATCTAGACCTTAAAAAAGGAAGCATAAGAATGATGAATTAAAAGGGGAACTTGAGAAAAAGTGGCCTACTATATTCAATGCAGAACACAAGAAAGGCGAGGAGGTAGAGGCTTGGTTGTTGCAAATAAACAAGCATTCTCGATTTTATAACTACTCCTCCAATTTGAAATCCATAAAAAATATATATCACTTGGAGGGTAAATCATCCATGTAACGGATAACCTCAAATAAATTAAGAATCTAAATGAAAAACATATAACTTGGGACCAAATTGAGAAGTAATTTTAAAGGAAGTACCTCTCTAAGCACTATTCTGATTAGAAAATGCAAGATTACCTTTAAATCAAGCTTGGGGATATGATGATGGAGTAATATAAGAGAAATTTATTGGAGTAGCTAAAGTATGTTGACTTTATTAAAGATGAAAAAGTTGAAATACAATGGTTCTTGAGTGGAATTCCTCCATAATATAATGATAAGATCAATTTTGATGATCCTATGACCCTAGAAGAAATTGTAAGTGTAACACCCCTACTTGAACACTATATTGTAATTAACATGCACATGCAAAACTTAGGTTGGTGAGATGGAACATATCAACTAGGCTAGTGAGATGAGGATTTATTTTGGGGGTTGGTGTTCCCATGTGTATGTTGTTCATATGTTTTGGGGTTAGTATGCCTGTGTGTGTATGTATTTTATATGTTTTGAGGCTATAAATCTTGGTATTGTAAATATGTTAACTTATGCATGTTAATAAACACATTACAACTATAGACATAGTCAGACGAAAAGATTATGGGGAGCTAAAACTACATGGGCATATAAAAAAATGGGATTGTATGATTTATAATTCTTGAAAGAACACATGCATATAACTAAAGTCCAGTAAGTTACTTTATGGAGTGTCAAGTGTTAGAGAAAAATACATGCACATAAAAGAAAATATGATGGTACTATGAGGTAGTTAGTTAGAGTTGGATACCCAGGATGACAACAAGAACTCATAGAGTCCCAATGTTGAGAACATCCATGTCTGACTGAGTTGGACACCCTACATGTGATGGAAAAACCCAAGGGACTACAAGTGCAAAGAAGGGTGTGCATCACTTTGGTGCATGATGATGGGAGTTGTGAGATTCGAGGTTGGACGCTACTACTGTTTTAAAAGAGGTTTCAGAGGGTATTTGGAGACCCTAAGAGGGAAGAATTAACTCCTATAGTGAAAAAAATTTAAGAACATTCATGTCCAGCTGAGTGAGAGACCATGAAGGTGGTTGTCAACCCAAGGGATTGCAAGTATAGAGAAGAGTATGATATACTTGGGTGTAGGTTGACGGCCGATGTGAGATTGTAGGCTGGAGGTTACTCTGGTTTGGTATCTTGGGTAGTTTATTGTACTATAAATGTACCTATATTTTGGTGAGCTATTACCCCATGGAGTTGAAGCCCTAGCTTAGGTGTGTCTCAGTGGTGAGAGAAAATGAACAATGTGTTGATGGATGGGAGGAATGTCAAAGGTCTGTAGCTAGTTGACTATTTATCAGATAATTGCTTCTATCAAAATTTGATTAATTATGCTACAATTACTTATGTATGTTTTATGTGTTATATATAAATTTTAATTATTGTGCATGAAATTTAAATTGTTGTGTATAAAATTTAATTAACTGAGAAATATATACTTGTATATGAGCATTTGTATTATGAATTTGGAAATGCATAACACATGTGGGAAATGCAATAAAAAGAGGAGATACCTAGGTGAGAGGGTACAAAAATAACATGCACAAAAATATGCCTCGACCAGTGACTGGAGGCATTGCTAGAGTTAACAAAAAATTGAAAAACCATTAATAACCCATTTTACAGAGGGTCACTAGGCATGAATATACTTAGCGAATTGATGATATGACTAGGATATGGGCTAGGTATGTTACTGGTAGAGCCAACAAGGGGCCATGGACATTGTCATAACGAAAGATAAACAACTCTATGAGTAGAGTAAAAGTAAACCAACATTCCAAAAGGCTTGGGAAGAAAAAATAAAGGCTAGTGGGAGCAAAAGAAAAAGAGATATAAGATCTCATTCTCTAGGAATAGTTCATAGATAAATAAACCTAGGCATACCACACATATTGAACATATGAAATCAAAATAATTTGAAAAGGAACCAAGGTATCCACCCTCTAAATTTTGGGGTTGTGAATGGAATCACTTGTTCAAATATTTTCCCCACAAGGATTCCATAAATAGGGCTATGCACAATATTCAAGGAGCTAAAATAGTAGAAGACGTGGGTGGAACGATGCCCATAATATATGCACCATTGGGTGATGGAAAAGATAACCATATCAAGTAAAATTAATAACCATGCCATAGCTATTTTGATTGATTTTGGAGATATCCATAGTTACATTGATCCAAATGTATTGAAAGGTTTAGTTTAAAAAGGGTTGAGCATGGAAAGGCTTTGTTAGTGTAACTAGTGGTGAGAGAAAAGTAAAATATTTATGAATTAGTAAAAGAATGTCTTATGAAACTAAATATTATGAATACTAAATAATATCTAAATATCATTCTATTGGGTTCATATGGCCACCTCATAGGTATGAATTAGTTGGACCAACATCGTGGTATCCTAGACTATTATAAGAAGGCAATTGCATGCCATCATGAGTATTAGTACAAGAAAGTACAGGGAATTTGAAGACCTATTTCTATGAGAGAAATATCTATGCTCCAAATGAAGAGAAATTTTAGAAAGGATATCAAATTTATAACACCCACATGGAAGAAGAGTCCACAAATAAGATTCCTAAACCTTAAGGGGAAATAGTGCTAAAGGAATACAAACAATTTTTGGAGATATACTAGGATTTTCACCTAAGAGGGATATTAACTATGCAATTGATATAGTTCCTAGAACTACCCTTCTCCAAAATAACTTATAGAGTGAACACAACAAAAATTTAAGAATTATCGATTCATCTCAAGCAGATTTTAAAGAAGGGTGCATACTCCCAAGTGTGTGATATTAGGGTTCCCGTGTGTTGTTTGTTAAAAGGAAAGATGGTACATTATGGTTGTGCATAAAGTTCACACAGTTAAACTAATTTGTAAATTTTTTTGGATGTTCCCTTAGACGATTTGTCACAACATATCTGATAAATTATAGTTAAAATTATGAAATCTACACTATGAGGGCTTATTTCTCTTTAGATTTATGGATATACAAATTGCTTTTTACTATGCATGCATGAAAATTATAATTGCACAAAAAATAGAGAACAAAAAGAATAAAAACTCACAAACCATGATTTGACACATGATATAACTTAGGAAACCCTTTTGGGAGAAAATAGGGTTGGAAGGTGAGGCTGCTTTACTCTCTTTCTCTAAATAGAAAATGGATGTGAGTACCAAGAAGTAAGACTTGTGGCATATGGGCTACTAAAATTCAAAAATCCCCTTTGTGTTATTTCTCCCTATCCTTCTAGACTACTTTATTTGTCTATGGAATAATCTCCACTTGAAAAGAATGGAACCCCTTTTCCTTCTAATGGCCCGATTATAACACAACTTGATAGCCTACTAGTGGTTAGGTTTGATTCCTTCAAGTCATGAATAGAGTTGCAAAATTGGATCTTCTAAATTATTATTCATCATGATCACATGGCTAACCCATTTTCCATGAGTAATGGGGCTAATATGGTATCCTCTTGAATTATGGTAGAAAAAATAGGAAGGTCAAATTCTGAGTGGCATAAATTTTACAAATGGATTCCGATTAAGGAATTTTTTTTGCCACTAGAAAGTTATGTGTGTGCATAATTGGGAAACAATGAATTGTGCTAAAGTGGAAATGTGTTACCCCCCAAAAAATATGTCATATGCCTAAAAATTCTCCCAAAAGGTTTTAGACCCCAATTTTCCAAACTCAATCTTGTTGGTAAAAATAATATTATGAGCTAATTCATCCACCTTTTCCACTCTGAAAGCATCGATATGGATGAAAGAAATATAATGATCCAATTTGGATCAAACCTCCTATTTTGGGAGAATTTTGGTCCCCAAAAAGTTCTACTAGATGAGGTGAGGAAACGTTTCCTCCACCTTCTCTTGAGTGTGCCATTTAGCTTTATTTGGAAGATGTCCTTTCAACCCAATTTTTGAAAGGTCATGCTACCCTTGTCTCACATTTCTATACCTCTTCTAAAAAACTATATATTCTTCCAACTTTTCCTAAGCATCTAGTGTCAAATCCTCTACAAAAGGTAGGATATGTTCCTCTTCTTGATCTAACATGGAAGGCTTGTATATCTTCAGATTCTCTACATTCACAACTGCGCAAATACACATGTATGGGGGTATACTAATTATAAGAATTATCTAACACCTTTTCTATTATCTCAAAGGGACCATACCACATAGCCTTTATTTTCCTAACGAGCCCATATAAACTCTCTTTCTTCAACTGAAACCATACTCTGCCTCCCACCTTGAATGGCTTCTCTATTCTGTACTGATCATGCATGACCTTATATTATTCCTCTTATTTTTGCAGCGCATCATGTACTTTTATATGGATATGCTTAATCTTTTAAACAATTTTTTCATCACTCATGGCATCCCCTGTAATATGCCCCCTTACTCCTCCTTACTGCCCACATGCATTATCCAATGGTGAAGGTGGAAAATATATAACACGAGTTTCAAATGGGGACTTATTGGTAGAAGTATAGATTGCTTTTTTATAAGAGTGTGCATATATACTAGATTTTCATCACATGTCTTTGTATGATTCTAATTGTAACCCCTCATAAGCTGCACCAAATTCTTGTTGACTACTTCTTTCTACCCATGTGTCTATGGATGGAATTTTGTAGACCTCTTCAACTTCATGTCCATCTTCTCTCATAATGTAGTCTAAAATGTGCTAAAAAATCTCATGTCCCTATATGAAATAAATCTCCTTGGTATTCTAAAGTGCACCCACACCTGTAAAATGATGAAGTTCACTGCTTCTTTTCCACTAATGGTCTTTTTACAAAGCATCAGAACGCACATCTTATTGAACCTAACAACTACCACAAATAGGTAGTCATCTCCCTTCTTGGTTGTTGATAAACCTCCCTCAAATTCGATGGAAATGATTTCCTAGGGACGAGTGGGTACAAGTGAGGGATGGTATACACCATGATATTTTCTATTACTAGGCTTATTGGTACAACAAAGCATGCATCCTCTTATGAACCTAGCTACTTGTTCTTGCATCTTGTGCCAATTTACATACCTGTGCAAGTTAGTCGCTTTCTTCCCTACACCTAATTTCCTTGCAACCTTAGAGGTGTGAGCCTCTCTAATCAACTACAATCACTAACCTTTAGGAACACGTAACTTATCCATACTCTAGAGTCTCCCCATACTAGAGATGGTATTCAACAATGTTGTTGCCATCATGAATATGACCCTACCTCTATGTTATCATCCTTCAAATATGCTTCTTTATATGTATCATGGGTGAATAGATCATGTGCATCATATTTCCTAATGATGTGATCTTTTATGAGGTGGCCTTGAAAGAATGTATGAAACCTTGTTTGTGCCAAACGTCCTATACTTGATCACTAAATGAAACTGTTGTACAAACCCCATACACTTGTAATGCTTGGTCTACTGTAGCTTAACGTTGTTTGGTAGGTACTGTAGTGGTTGGCAACTTATTTGGATTATTGTCTCCTTTCCCATCAAATAATGTTTCCACTTCTTCAAAGCTTCCACCAGTGCATAGAGCTCATTCTCGTAGGTACGGTAGTTAAGAAGTGCCCCATGAAATACTTCAGAATGGTAGCCTACAAGCCTTCCTCCTTTCATCAAAACAATTCCCATAGCATACCCACTCGCATTTGTCTCCACTTTGAAAGGTTGTTACAAGTTTGGCAATGAAATAATTGGTGCTTGACTAATCTTATTCTTTAATTCCTCAAAGGCCCTCTGCTGACCCTTTCCCTGCTAGAAACTCTTGCCACTTGTTTTTATGGCATGGAGTGGTGTTGCTACCATTGAAATGATGATATGAATTTCCCCAGGTACAGAGTCACCCCAAAAAAATCCTATCCTAAAAACATTAGTAGGTCGACCATTTCATGATGACCTCCATCTTGAGAAGATCTATCTTTAGCGCTCCTCTACATATCGCATACCCCAGCTACACCAAAGGCTACAGTGAAAAATCACACTTCTTGATTTTTTCTAGTATTTGGTGCGTCCTTAATGCTTCTAGCACCTGTCTCAAAAGTGAGATGTGCTCCTCCCATGTAGGATTATCTACCAATATAAATTCCAAATAAATAATAACAGATGAATCTATATAAGGGCGCAATATATCATTCATTAACCTCATAAACGTAGCTAGTGCATCTCATAGGCCATATGGCATAACTACCCACTCATACAAACCTTTCCTTGTTTTGAAGGTCGTATTTTAGGCACATTATTCTCTAACTCGAACCTAGTGATATCCAAACTTTAAGTCCAACTTGGTGAAGTATTTTGCTTATTGCAATTGATCAACAAATCGTCAATCATGGGAAGGGGTACCTATTCTTGAGTGCGTTTTATTCAGTGCCCTATAATCAATAAAAATCTTCTAAGTACCATTTTTTTAGCACTATGATGATGGGTGACACACATGGTGATGTACTCAGGAAAATGAAACCTTGTTCTAGTAGCTATTACAATTGTTTCTTCACCTCACTCTCTTCTATAATAAACTAGTACCTATACAACCCAATATTTTGCATTATAGAATCTAACCATTAGAGAAATTTTGAGGTTTAAAATGGGCCTCCTAAGGAATACTATAAAATAATAGTGGAAATAATAAAATAAAATTAGATTTCATCATCAAATTTTAGAGGGAAAAAAGAAAAAACTACTTTGTAATCACGTATTTTTGACTTATCTCCCTACAATTTTACTCAAATTTCAAGTGGGAGCGTTCACTAGATGAAAAATTGAATTCATCAGGCAAGGAGTTCTGTTGTGGTAAAAATACAACACCCCCCATTATTGATGCGTCCGCTTCGAATAATGGGGACCCTTTCTATAAAAATTTTGGCTAAGCACCTCTTTGATTTTGATTTTAATTGATTGCCCTACGCTTTCGTTAATTTTTAGTTTTCTTTGGATTCTTGTTTTGATTGCTTTGTTAGAATCGATTTTTTTTATAAGCTTCACATTGACGCTTGTTTCACCTCATTTGGTCAACTGGTTTGAAAATGGCACTCCTTTGAAATCTCATCATTTATCTAGCCTGGGTTAAAAATGCATAAAATGTACAATATCGCATTTAGTTTAAATATTAACTCGTAGAGGGTTTTACTAACATTTTTCATTATGCAGCCAAATAATTAAGCATCGGGACTTAAGAAATTCACTCCAATTTTCTAATCAAATCTTAATCTCGAAAAACCAAACATTCAAGTGGCTGTAGTTTATTTTTATTATTTTTCATTTATTTTCTAAGTGGCTGTAGTTTTATTTTTAGCTATAGTTTAAAAACTTATGTTCATAAAAACAAAACAAAAAAATGAAAATTTAAGTTTAAAATTAAATTTTAAATTAATTAAATTAATTAATATATAATATAATTAATTTAATTAAATTAAAATTTAATATATGAAAAATATAAAAAAATAAAAATAAAAATATCGCATCGGGAGTTTCTTATATGCCAAATTTTAAAAGACCCCGATCAGCACATTCGCCACCCCCGATGCGAAATGCTGATAAAGCATGAGGCACGGGGCATTAACATAAAAGCGTGTTTTAAGTATCGGGTCGGAGGTTATTCGCACCAAATTTTAAAAGACCCCAATCAGCACATTCGCCACCCCCCGATGCGAAATGCCGATAAAGCATGAGGCACGGGGCATTAACATAAAAGCATGTTTTAAGTTTATATTAGTTTGGATTTCCAAAACACTCATACGTATGAGTGCAATAAATGATAAATAGTGGTGTAGGGTAGTATAAATCTTTAACATTAGTTTAAATAATATGTAATATTATATTATATTAATTAAATTAATAATATGTAATATTATATTATATTAATTAAATTAATATATAATATTTAATTAATTTGATTGATTTAGATTAATATTAATTAGTTTTTTTAATTAGATTAAATTCGGTTATAAATAGTTAATTAAATATTAGTTAGTTAAATAAATAAATAGTTTACTAATAATTGGTTTAGTTTATAATTAGAAATTAATTAGGGACTAATTTACGATTAGTTTTTTATTACAATTTTTTAGCCCAGCAACAGAATTTCCAGATTTATATCAGATTTGACCCATCAACTTTGGAAGCTCATAAATTGAGTTCTACTTGGCCAAATGAGGCCCAGGACCGCTCATTGGAAAGAGAAAATCAAGGAGAACATTTTGAAGGAGGTTTCACCAACAGATTTGATCATTTATTGGGCCAAAAATCAGGCAGAAGATCAGGCTCCGAATTTTGAAAACAAAATCAATTTTCTGAGTTATTGTTTTCAATTTCATTTGTCCAAAGCCTCTTCTAATTGCAGATCCATTGGCCAATGATATCCTTTGCCAATCAAATCATTCCAAGCATCAATACAGAGCTTATATTTTATTTTCAATTATTTATTTAAATAGAATTTGATTGGGTTTGATTTAATTGCCAGAAATGATATTTTGATTGCATTTTAATTTATTTTGATTTCTTTTGCAGGAAAACAGTGGAAAAGATATGGAGAAAAGGATTTCAAGCAATGAGAATGCTCCAGCAATTGAAGATCAGAATTAGGAGCAATTAAAATTATATTTGGCAGATTTCTCTTCAACAAACTCTCCTCTCCAAAATTCTTTCACAAATATTATAAATAACAGATTGCAGAATGGAATAGGGGCTGCTCTCCTCTGCAATGCTAGACTTCTAAAAGCACTACTGTAATAGGAATTTAGAGTTGTAGGAGAGAGGAGAGAAAATCTCAGATCTGGGGATTATTGAGGATTTTTCCTTTGTATCTTGGATTATGTATGAGGGACAGAGTTTGCACTATTGTGGCTCTAGTTTTAAAGGCAGAAGTTCAAGCAATGTAAAAGACTGTTGGAGACCAAGATCAGAGAAATGGATGCAATAAATTTGTATTTTTAATACTACTGTTTTAAATATCAGTTTCATTTTTATGGTAACAGGAATGTGTCATTTTATTCATGTTTGTGCATTATTGTCAATATGGGTAATTTGTCTCAATCTTTTTATTATGTATCTCTGTTTTTTATGGATTAATTTCTCATTTTTGAGTAACTATTTACTCTCAAATTTGTCTTATGAAACCAATTTATTGAATGATAATGTGTTGTGAACTATTTCCACATATCATTATTCAATTATTGGATTTATTGATTTGATAATCAATATCATTTTGTGAACTACTTCCTGAATATTGTTGGTTTATTATTTCAGTTTTAAGGTCTCAATAGAATGTGTTTTGGTAACCATAATATCAGTTAATTGAACTACTTCATTAACAAGATATTCATTATAAACAAGACATATTTAAATCCCAATATTTTGATTATCTTGCTCTTAGTTGGGTTAGATCTATATCTGCCTAATTAAGATAGGATTTAGATTAGTTTCTTTTGCTTGCATCATAGAATAAGCTTGCATTTAGAGTAAATTCTACATTCTTATAAGTCCTCTCCTCAAAGAGGCAAAACTTTAGTTGTGGCTTGGCTGAACCCAAATCAGCTTAAGGGTCATTCTTTTGCCTGATCAGCAAGAAGAAGTGATTTGATGTCCCTGTCTATTGGTAGTTAAGGATACATTATAAACCAATAGCAATAGGGAGAAGGTAACTGGACCTAGATGAACAGTCGGAGCCACCACACCAAACGGAAAAGGAGCTGCTTTTAAGGTCCGGACCGGGTGGTTATCCCCCAATGTTGTTGCAGCGATTTTCGAGGCATCAACATTTTTGGCGCTAGAAGGAGGGCCTGAGATTTTTGTCTATTGGAGTCTTTTCAATTTTAATATTTTATTTATTGTGATGGCTCCTCTTAAACTTCCAATTTGGAGTTGTATCCATGGACGTGCATCTTCCAATACTCTACCCGAAGTGGTAAGACTCTTGTCTCAGGCAAAGTTTAATGGTAAGAGAAATTTTTCTGCTTTTAACCATGTCTTTCAATTTATTCAAAATGTTTCAAAATATGATTTTCAAAGAATTAATGAAGACATCTTATGCAGAATCTTTACTCTCACATTTGCGGCAAAAGCCAGAAGCTGGTGTAAAACTCTTCCAGTTGCCTCAATCCATAGCTGGGATCAATTTGTTACAATTTTCATTTGTAAATTTGACGGCTACAATTATGAACAGGTATGTGAAGAAATTGAATATCTACGAAGGTTTAAAAATGAGTCTGTTAATGATTTTCATATTCGATTTCACTTGAATTGTTTAAGATTTAAGGACGAAGATAAACCCACGGAAGACGAATCATTAGATTGGTTTGAACATATTTGTTCTCTCCCACCCATTCCCAATCCATATGAAATTAATTCAAGCTTTGTTCCACCCCCTTCCAATATAAATGAGAATCCCAATTTGGGTGTGCAAATAAATGGTGATGAAGTGGCACAAAGCTTGGAAAATATTTCCATTCAAATGCAAGAAGACAACAACAACAATTTTGGAGAAAAAGCCGCCTTGAAATCTAAAAGCTACTCTAAAGTAAATTCGGAAAATCAAATCGCAAATCAGCAAGTACAACCAGCAATCAAAATGCAAACTGCTGTACAAATTTCTGAATTTCTCCATGATGAGCAAATGCTAAAATCAGAGAAGCAAAGCAGCGTTCTTCAAGAAAGCATACGCATGCAAAGGAATGATCTGCAATCTAAAATTCACAATGAGCATAATGCACAAGAGTTCTCAAACAGAGACAGTTTTAAATGCATTGTTTCAGGTTCATATTTTTCCCTTTATCCTGATATTTTTAATGATGGTAATTTTTCCCCTCTTGGTATTAATGATATTTCAGAAAATACAGAGGCTGATCTAAATGAATTACCATTAAATTTCTATCAAGATAAAGAAACAATAATTGATCATTCTTTTGCCACTAATGAACATGAGATTTTTGTTCCTCCTTGTTTAGATATATTGGATGAGATTGAAGGAAATTGTAGAGAATATTGTGAAGTCATTTATGATAATTACTCTGACGTTGAGGATGTTGATTTCTATTCCTCTCAAGAGAATCCTCATGAGAAAATTCAAATAATATCTGAAAATGAGGAACGCTTCAATTTAGGAATTATCCCAACTAATCCTCATTTTAGAGTAGCTAATTATCTTCATGATTTCATTATTCTTGAAAACAGTCCAATTTATGATTCATATCATGATCAAACTCTCATTCCTACACATAATCATAATTCGTTTTCTAATTCACAAGTTGGAATTCAAAATTTTTCAAATTCCATAATTCTGGCCAATCCTTGTGAAAATGAAATTGTTTCAAAACAATCCCGAATGTGCTGTAACATTAGTTGTAAAAATAGTGATTTCATTTTAGTTTTTCTTTCACAGCTATTTTGTTTAAACTTAGATTTATTTTCTGATTTTATTTTGCAAAATTTTCACACTCTTCGCTGGCATATTGAACACCTTATTATCAAACACTCAATTGATGCATTGCCCAATTGGGAAATTCAAGTTTCATATTATAATCATCAGCATCGAAAGATATTAATATTCCAATTTATATCAATGCTAATGTTTCATCAAAAACTTCTATCTTTTCAAAGGCAATGTCAACAAGAGAATGTATTTTTGCAATCTGGCCAGCAATTCAATTCAATTAATAAATTGCCATTTTATTTGAAAGGCTTCCATCCATTTTTCATTGACTCGTTTGAAAATTGTTTGGAAATTTTTCCTTCAAGTAAAATTGACAATGATTTAACATTTGTACATAACACTAACAATTTTTTTCAGGCCTTTGAATTTAAAAGCTCATCTTCACAATCTGGCCTGTTATCTCTTCCTTTGAATATTTCCCAATTTTTAATAAAAATCCATCCAGATTTCTATGATCCAATTGGTATTCAATTGGAAACGAAATTTCAAGAGAATGAGATTTTAATCAACTTGCTAACAATAACTGTACATTCTGATTTCATATCTATTTTCCTTAGTTTAGTCAAATTTGTATTTTTATTACTAACATTTGAACTGTACATAAACACGGGAATGAAAATGAGAGAATGGTTACACTGGAAATATGACTATACCTAGTCATTTTCATGTATATAGTTAGAATAGGAGTAGAATTAATTTAGTTAGTTTGTTTTATGTAGTTAATTTATTTTCAACAGTTCTGTAGATTAAAAAAATAAAACAAAGCAATCAGCCTTCTCATACATGTCCAGTGGAAACATTTTTCCTTATCAGAAAATTTTAATTCTTGCTTTCCTTTTTGAAATTTCTTATAGCGATTTCTTTACTCTGCCTATTTTGAATAATGTCTTGATCAAAGTCAATTAAAATTGCACTTGGCATCGATTGCCTCAAAGCCACTTTTCTTCATTTCGGGATTTCCTTATAAGATTTTCTTTTGAAATTTATATGGTAAGGATTTGAGGATATAAAAGCTTCATGATCCCATTATCCCATGAGATGTCTGATTGACTATGATAAGCCTAATTCTAATTCAATCATTATTAGTCAGTCTAACCTGTCACGGTAATCATATGAAGTTCATATTATCTTCCTCGGAATTTGCCAAAAGCTGATCTTAAGGATGCCCATTTTGCCGAGTGCACACATTTAAATCTGTTTTGATATTTTTCTACAATTAGTGGCTTAATCTCATTTTAACCTTTAGTTTATTATCTGATGCTGTAAAACGCATCATGTTTATTTACTAAAGGCATTATTGAACAGTCACTATAACAATACAGATTTTTCTCAAGATTAATTCGGAATGAGCAGAGGTAATAAATTATTGTTTCACTTCGAAAGGGAAGCATAGTTTCATATTTATTTCTGGTAAATTTTATATTCCATGAACATGAATGATTGATTTCATTTAGGCTGATTGCACACTTAGATTTAGAATAAATAATGAGATGATTTTAATCAAAGGAAGAATTTGAAGATTTATCAGGTAAAATTTGCAGACAAATTCCTTTCAGGTACGCATTTACAAGTTTATTCTCATCCATTATTAGTTCATATTTTCCTTAGTTTATTTTTGATTTGTGTTTTGTTTTATTCGCAGGTTTTCATTTGTTTTCAAAAAACTTGAAGTAAGCAGTAAATCCATTTCAAATTTGCAATAGGTTCAGGGAAATTTTATTTGTGATGCATTAGAATTCAAGCATTTTTGTAGCTTTGCTTTCATTCATCAGAAAACCCAATTGAAATTTCAAGAAATATCATACGACCATTCGCATCATAAGATTTCATCGGAAGTAGTTCTTAGCATTTCTTTGCTCATCAAAGACCTTCGATGTATTATCTTACTCATATGCCATATTGCATTTCGCATATCGGAGCTTTCCAAGTGAAGTATACTTCCATGAACATGAATCGCCGATCTCCGATAATCGACTTTACCGATATTGCGATAAACACATAATTCCGGACCCGATATGAAATTCAAAATCAAATTCATAAAATATCGCGTCCGTTCAATCGCAATAATGGTAAGAACATAACTTTAAAAGGACCGATGTTTCGGATCCGATATGTTATCAAATTTTCATCATAAAATTATCGGGTCCACTCTTCATCACATATCGGCATATTGAAAATTGTTATATCGTGTGCTTAAGATTGCCGATCGCGATCGCCGATTAGCCACGTCATTCATAGCATATCGGCATCGCAAGAATCATATCGTGTTACATCGGGTACCAAAAGTTTGTCAATCGCCGATATCGCAATCGTCTCATCGCATTTTTATTTATGCTCATATCATATCTCTGAATGTGCGATGTGCGATGTGGGAAGCGCAGTGTCAATATTCCCCAATCCCCGATATAATATTTCTTTAATGATGCGATCGCTTCATTTCATTACACATGTTCTTATCGGCAGTTTTCCATTGCAATCTCCGATGCAATAACTTCCAATGCATGCCTTGGAGCCATTAACATTTAATCAATATATGGCACAGCAATAAAGGTGAAGTTCTGCAAATTAAAATTCAAGCATGGTGAAGAGACATTTGATACGAATCATCCGATACAGCGATGTGTTATTTTAAAAAGCGAACTTGGGTAGCCACTATGGTAAGAAAGCAGTTAATAACCAATTTGCAGCATATCCAAATTATTTCAATTTCTCATACATTTTAGTTTAAATATATAATTCCATAATTAAAAATGGAATTCAAGACCTCTCTATTTTCATATTTAAATTTTATTATCGTAGATTTGGTCTTGATTCCGAACTATTTATAAAATCATGGAATTTATATGAAACTTGTGATATTTTGAGAAACAGTCATTGCTGCAAATTCTCATTTTCATTTCCGATGCATTTCTTTTAATTTCAATTCCCTTGAGCACTAAGCATTCCATTTTTACTGCTTGCTTTAGTTTAAATAAAATAAATAATGATTTTGGGGTTATATGATTTTGGTTAGCTTGACTTCTTTATGTTTTTAATATTAATTAAAATAAGAAGTCAGCCACTTTGGAAAAACTGATACCTTTCAGGTAACATCAAAAGCAATGATCCAATGGTAAGATTCATGTACCCACTTTCATTAATTTCCATTTCATCACTCTAGTTTCATTTTTGTTTTTAAATTATGCTGATATAAAACTCTGTTTTGCAGCTCTTCATTCAAAATTTTTCAATCTTCTGCCGAATCAGATTTTCAAGGTCTTATACTCTTCTTTTGGCTTAATTTCAAGAAGTAGCAATAGTCTTCATCTAAATAGCTACACCAGGGTATTTCTGAACCTTTAGTTTGTTTCTTTGAGCATTCCTGTTATTAAAAAAATGATCAAGACGATGCTTTGAAACAAGAAGAATAATATCAGACAAAAATTTTTCATTGTGGCTGAATTTTACGATCACTGTTATCTAAAAGCCTAAAGCATTCACAACTCTGCAAGGTATGTTTTTCTAACTCTCAACATAAGAAGGAATGATTACATGCTTATTTTCCTTTTCTTCATATTGTTGAGGCATTGAACATTCTTGTTTGAGTTTATCTTGCGAAACATAGATTTTCCTTTTCATTCTTAGAGATTTCTTTGTTCTTATTTTTATTTTTGTTTGCTGATTTCTTTTTTCACTTTAGCATAAGAATTCTTTTCTTTTTGTTTTCAGTTTTGATTTTGGTGACTTTGCTGTGATTTATATGAAAGGCCTTCTTGTTACCTAACTATGGTCAGCATTCATGGAGAAAAAATTGTTAATAGTTACCTATTAGCTTTTTCTTAAATCTCTAAAAGAGTTTTATTTTCTTATTATAAAGGTAAACATATTTAAGGAAGAGATTACCAATCAAGAGAAGTTGGCAAAGTATCATAAAATCTGAAAAATTTCTTTTTCGTCAAATTGTAATCATTTTGAGATTTCAAAATTTTATTAAGATCTTTCAGAGTTCTATTATCAGTCAAGAAAAGTTATTTTTAACCAAGTAAAGACACTTTACAGCAAAGCACCTTTAACTCTGAAATTGTCATTCTTAACTCTTAAGGAGTCAATGATTCTCCCTGTCTCAGAGAGTCTTATTTTTCTAGAGAATAATCCAGAAATATATTTAAACTTAAAAGATAAGAGGTCTCATCGTGAGCCTGCTTACCATGATCATAGGGGAAAATAGGCTGACATTACCAACATTGCTAAACAAACCAGGGTAATGGCTTATGATTGCAAACAATTATAAGACAAGGGGTCTCATCACGAGCCAGCTTGTTCAGTCCAATTTTAACCAGTGAATGGCATTGTCAACTATCTGGCTACCATACTAGGACAATGGCTTTTAAGATTTAAAAAAAAAATAAAAAAAAATAAAAAGTAATACATATATAAATGGATTTATCTCTAGATCAATAATTCTTAAACAGATGGGATTTTGAATCATTTATGATTAAAAGGTAACCCTGTCGAAACTATAGACGTTTGCTGGCAACAGTGGCTCTACCTGTGACAAACAAGTATATTTTGAAAGCTAAGCTGTAAAGTGACCCCTGCTTTATCCCTTCAGCTAATTAATGACTGATATAGAGTTTCGAAATATTTTAATTTATGAGGAATTTTAAGAAAAATTACAGTTAGATGATTTTGGTTTTTATTCAGACTAATGAACTAAGTCAAGCATTTCAAGCATAATCTTCTCTTCTTTAATTATTTTTGCTTTAATTTTAGGAAAATCTCATTCATAACAGAGATAACTGGTTCTTCTCCCGTGTGTCGCCAATTGTTGTGGTAAAAATACAACACCCCCCATTATTGATGCGTCCGCTTCGAATAATGGGGACCCTTTCTATAAAAATTTTGGCTAAGCACCTTTTTGATTTTTATTTTAATTGATTGCCCTACGCTTTCGTTAATTTTTAGTTTTCTTTGGATTCTTGTTTTGATTGCTTTGTTAGAATCGATTTTTTTTATAAGCTTCACATTGACGCTTGTTTCACCTCATTTGGTCAACTGGTTTGAAAATGGCACTCCTTTGAAATCTCATCATTTATCTAGCCTGGGTTAAAAATGCATAAAATGTACAATATCGCATTTAGTTTAAATATTAACTCGTAGAGGGTTTTACTAACATTTTTCATTATGCAGCCAAATAATTAAGCATCGGGACTTAAGAAATTCACTCCAATTTTCTAATCAAATCTTAATCTCGAAAAACCAAACATTCAAGTGGCTGTAGTTTATTTTTATTATTTTTCATTTATTTTCTAAGTGACTGTAGTTTTATTTTTAGCTATAGTTTAAAAACTTATGTTCATAAAAACAAAACAAAAAAATGAAAATTTAAGTTTAAAATTAAATTTAAAATTAATTAAATTAATTAATATATAATATAATTAATTTAATTAAATTAAAATTTAATATATGAAAAATATAAAAAAATAAAAATAAAAATATCGCATCGGGAGTTTCTTATATGCCAAATTTTAAAAGACCCCAATCAGCACATTCGCCACCCCCCGATGCGAAATGCCGATAAAGCATGAGGCACGGGGCATTAACATAAAAGCATGTTTTAAGTATCGGGTCGGAGGTTATTCGCACCAAATTTTAAAAGACCCCGATCAGCACATTCGCCACCCCCCGATGCGAAATGCCGATAAAGCATGAGGCACGGGGCATTAACATAAAAGCATGTTTTAAGTTTATATTAGTTTGGATTTCCAAAACACTCATACGTATGAGTGCAATAAATGATAAATAGTGGTGTAGGGTAGTATAAATCTTTAACATTAGTTTAAATAATATGTAATATTATATTATATTAATTAAATTAATAATATGTAATATTATATTATATTAATTAAATTAATATATAATATTTAATTAATTTGATTGATTTAGATTAATATTAATTAGTTTTTTTAATTAGATTAAATTCGGTTATAAATAGTTAATTAAATATTAGTTAGTTAAATAAATAAATAGTTTACTAATAATTGGTTTAGTTTATAATTAGAAATTAATTAGGGACTAATTTAGGATTAGTTTTTTATTACAATTTTTTAGCCCAGCAACAGAATTTCCAGATTTATATCAGATTTGACCCATCAACTTTGGAAACTCATAAATTGAGTTCTACTTGGCCAAATGAGGCCCAGGACGGCTCATTGGAAAGAGAAAATCAAGGAGAACATTTTGAAGGAGGTTTCACCAACAGATTTGATCATTTATTGGGCCAAAAATCAGGCAGAAGATCAGGCTCCGAATTTTGAAAACAAAATCAATTTTCTGAGTTATTGTTTTCAATTTCATTTGTCCAAAGCCTCTTCTAATTGCAGATCCATTGGCCAATGATATCCTTTGCCAATCAAATCATTCCAAGCATCAATACAGAGCTTATATTTTATTTTCAATTATTTATTTAAATAGAATTTGATTGGGTTTGATTTAATTGTCAGAAATGATATTTTGATTGCATTTTAATTTATTTTGATTTCTTTTGCAGGAAAACAATGGAAAAGATATGGAGAAAAGAATTTCAAGCAATGAGAATGCTCTAGCAATTGAAGATCAGAATTAGGAGCAATTAAAATTATATTTGGCAGATTTCTCTTCAACAAACTCTCCTCTCCAAAATTCTTTCACAAATATTATAAATAACAGATTGCAGAATGGAATAGGGGCTGCTCTCCTCTGCAATGCTAGACTTCTAAAAGCACTACTGTAATAGGAATTTAGAGTTGTAGGAAAGAGGAGAGAAAATCTCAGATCTGGGGATTATTGAGGATTTTTCCTTTGTATCTTGGATTATGTATGAGGGACAGAGTTTGCACTATTGTGGCTCTAGTTTTAAAGGCAGAAGTTCAAGCAATGTAAAGGACTGTTGGAGACCAAGATCAGAGAAATGGATGCAATAAATTGGTATTTTTAATACTACTGTTTTAAATATTAGTTTCATTTTTATGGTAACAGGAATGTGTCATTTTATTCATGTTTCTGCATTATTGTCAATATGGGTAATTTGTCTCAATCTTTTTATTATGTATCTCTGTTTTTTATGGATTAATTTCTCATTTTTGAGTAACTATTTACTCTCAAATCTGTCTTATGAAACCAATTTATTGAATGATAATGTGTTGTGAACTATTTCCACATATCATTATTCAATTATTGGATTTATTGATTTGATAATCAATATCATTTTGTGAACTACTTTCTGAATGTTGTTGGTTTATTATTTCAGTTTTAAGGTCTCAATAGAATGTGTTTTGGTAACCATAATATCAGTTAATTGAACTACTTCATTAACAAGATATTCATTATAAACAAGACATATTTAAATCCCAATATTTTGATTATCTTGCTCTTAGTTGGGTTAGATCTATATCTGGCTAATTAAGATAGGATTTAGATTAGTTTCTTTTGCTTGCATCATAGAATAAGCTTGCATTTAGAGTAAATTCTACATTCTTATAAGTCCTCTCCTCAAAGAGGCAAAACTTTAGTTGTGGCTTGGCTGAACCCAAATCAGCTTAAGGGTCATTCTTTTGCCTGATCAGCAAGAAGAAGTGATCTGATGTCCCTGTCTATTGGTAGTTAAGGATACATTATAAACCAATAGCAATAGGGAGAAGGTAACTGGACCTAGATGAACAGTCGGACCCACCACACCAAACGGAAAAGGAGCTGCTTTTAAGGTCCGGACCGGGTGGTTATCCCCCAATGTTGTTGCAGCGATTTTCGAGGCATCAACAAGTTCTCACGTTGCATACTTTCGATGGACCCTAATACACGAAAAATGAGAAATACATGAAAAAAACGTGATTGAAATAACATTTTTCATGTAGCATGGTCCATTGAAAGTATGTAACATGTGTACTATTTGGATGACGAATTACAATTTGCATCCAACGAGTGCTCCTGCTCGAAATTTGAGTAAAACCATTAGGATATAAGTTGAAAATACGAGTTGAAAAAGTAGTCTTTTTTTTTTAATCTTTGACTTTTTTACTCGAAAAATGGTGAATCATCCCTCATTTGACATCATCATCTTTAACCCTATTGGTTCTTATAAATATGATTTCGGGTGTACTTTTTTGTTTTGAGGCCCATTTTAGACCTCAAAATACCTCTAATGAATAGATGGATCTTGTGCTCGACTTCCCTCTTCGATGGTAACCCTTTAGGCTCTCAGAACACATCCATGTATGCCTATAACAAATCTTCCAATTTTTTATTCTATATCTTAATACACCCCTTTATGGATTAGTTTTCTCTCACTGATTCTTTCTTCAAAACAACAAAACAAACTTTGGTAGAAATGATAAGTTTCTTGGCATGGTTGGCACTCACTAAAAAAAATTTGACTTTCCTTTTGTGCACATTGATTGTGAACAACTTTTCATCCTTGAAAAACTAGTATTGTTTGGTTCTTCACATGAAGGTTTCTTATCACATGTACTTGTAAAAAATTCCAAACATCACTCCACATACTTGAAGGGGAACCACATCTAATTCTACTTCATCAATAAATTCAACACTGATAACAAATCTGATTTTGCACGACCTTTTTTACCTTTAACTTTGCATCCTTATTTACCCATCCTAATGGGTATGGGCTTGGATGATCACAAAATTCCAATCTTAATTTTTTGACTAGCTTTGTTGTAATGAGATTCACCTGTGATCTTGATTCAAGAAAAGCATCAATTTTGGTCTCCTTGACTTGTATATTTGAGGAAGATTTTGGTCATTTCTCTCTCTTCCTATTGCTAAAGGCTACACAGATTCACCTCCTTTTACACTAATGTGAAGACTATATTCCCACTCACATGCAAGATACTTTCAACCTGGTTGCTTAAATCAATGGCCATGGGATTCTTCTGCTTATTATGGTTCTTTTTTTCTTCAAGTTAATCTCTGGATGTAACTTCCAACAATTCTCCTCTATATGATCATCAATGCTACAGTGGTTGTTGGAATCCTTACAGTAATGAATTTTGGCTATCGTCTTTTTATCCTGCCCCCCTTTCCACCTATTCTTCCCCTCAGAAATGTCTTGGTTCGCCTTCTACTTCAATCCACTTGATTTCCCTTTCTTCTAGCCTATGTTCTCTAGGTATTATGCCTATACATAAGCCTCTTCGACTGATCTAGGCTTGAACAACATCATTTGCCTCCATAGATGGCTGCATGTAACCCCTAGATATATGAAGAGTATATATGTATTCTTAGGGGAAATACCCAACATTGTGGCCATGTTTCTGACTATGTGGGGTATTCCTATAAACCTTTCCCCTACTTTTGCCTAAAATGGTGCCACTAGATTGACTGGTCCTCTACATAGACAATAGGGTAATTTATTACTATAAGGGTTTTAAAGTCCTCTAACTTATTCATTACAGGATCTACCTTTAATATTAAGGTCTTTATGCGTCTTTCCCACAAGGTCAAATCATGGCCCTTTAATTTTAGCTGCATAAATGGAATCTTATGTTCTTCCTCTATATGATCAACACTAGAATAAACTTCTAATTGTTGCAAGAAATGATCTAGATTCAAAGTATTGATCTCATCTTGGTACCACTTGATATCAATCTTACTTCCATTTTGAACAGGAATTATAAATGTTCATGACAATCGAACTGGGTTGATCCTTTTTGGTTTCTTTCTTCGACTCAATCTATGTTTCTTCCCAATCTACTAATATACCCTTTGATCAGGCCTATATGTTATAGCCTTCATCTTCTCTGAATATCATGATCTTATTAGTCAAGGTCGCAAAGGGGAAATTCATGTTATGATTGCTATCTTTTTCATAATAATCATAATTTCTAAGGATGGGTTACAATTATAGTAGATTTTATTTTTGTACGCTTCCATAAATAAATTAATTATATTTATGTAGTATTTTTTATTGGTGTTTCCCAACTGGGGGGTAAGAGACACTACAAAGTGGTATAAGAGCCAGTTAAAACATCAATCTTGAATGGAGCCAAAATTAGAGTAGGCTAAGGAAAATTTGTTCAGGTTTGCAGGTTGTCCACCATGTGTTTTGAGGAAAGTGTCAAAGGTGGAATTAATAGAAAATTGTATAATATTGTATGTAGATGTTGCAAAAAGATACATGGCAAGGTTTCAAAGGAATTACAAGATGTTATTTGATGGATTTTAAGCTTGAATGGATCAAATTTGAGTAAAAATTAAACATTTACAGGGTTTTTTTACCAATTGTTTGATAAAAATCCAATGATAAAGATGGTTAAAAATCATCTCAGAATTGAATGGCGATGCCGAAGAATTCTCGGGATGTTTGGAATTAAGTCAATTATGAAATTAATTTAATGAAATTGATTAATATAACGTCACAGAGCTAAAATTAATGTAAAGTGAATCACCCTAATGAAAATGGATTTTTATTTTTATTGCATATCGATTTTTAATTTGCATGTGTAATTCTCACACACACATTGACCCCCTTATGCAAAAAAATTCTATGTTATAGGTTGGTGAATAGGGGCTGAATTTTTTATTATGTACAAGGGGTTTTTTATATATATGGGGTTTTATATATGGTGTTCATACCTATACATTGTGTATGACTTAAACAAGTTTATATGTATGTATGTATAGTCCTCACTAGTCACCAAAAGGATAGTTTTAAATTGACATTTGAATGAGTTTTTTCTTATAGATTTTTGTACGTCGAAGGCGAGTGCAATGCATTCATATTATATTTTTTTCATTAACTGTATTATGGGGGATAGCGCCAAGGCAGAACACTTTCCAACCTCGCTAGCATATGAAAACATCTACATCACCATGTTTGAGGAGGGGGGGTATGTACAATGACTTGAAATGTTAATTATTATACACACACAATTATTTATGTACGCAAGACCCGTGAAAAGAGTCAAATGTGAATTGTTTTATGTATGGTGCATGATACATGTTGTAACTTTTTCTGACACCTTTAAAAGTTACAAATTTGTTTGAAATCAGCTAATTTGTTTTCTAGCTAAATTTCGGGCATATGCAAATTTCCATGGTAAAAGTATTTTTATACAAGTTACTGAGTAATTTATTAATAATTTTAATTTTAAATAAGCTTAATTTTATAAAAATATGATCATATATTTTTATAAAATTATTTATTTATAATTAAAATTTATTAAAAAGTATCGAGCCCAACTTAATCTACAGGCTGGCCTAAGTTTATTTAAAAAATAAAGGGTCCACCATACACCAAGTCTACCAAGAAATCAAGCTAGCACTCAATACAACATGCGAAGTCAAAAGAGGATCCCACATAGAACACAAAAAATAAAGTTCAAACATTGTTTAATGGAGAGAATTGGCGGGTGAAAATCTACGGTCACAGTTGAATTGCGTACCCCGAGGTCATCCGACATTTAACGCTAGGGGGGACACAAAATTAGTGGTTCGGAGAAAAAACCTTTGTTGATGTGGAAATTCCAAAATGATTGCAGGGGCCCTCTCATCAAAATTGTATTCCGCCTAGACCACTTCCGACAATCCACTCATGGTCTATAATGACAACATAGGGGCCAAGTTTAAAGGTGGCAACAAGTTCTTTATGTGGACATGTCTCCGAAGCAAGATAATCTCATCTTCCTCATGAGAACGACAAAAAAAATCATATTTTGGACTTTTGACAATTGTTCGAAAGGAAATTTCAATTAAAAGCTGTGCATAAAGGATTCGCTTGAATCCCTTTCCAAAGTTTGTAAAAAAATAGCTTGAATTCCAGAATGTGGATTCATATATTGAAATGAAGCTAATGGATATTCACCCGTTACTATTTCTGATCCTTGTTCTTTTCGAGATCCCTTAGACAATATGGAAATGGCATCGAAGGAATGTTCTACTTCATCTGTCATTAGAGATGACGTTGTATTTTGCATAAATGAGGAGAAGGTAGTTTGCATTTGTGAAAACATTGCCACTCTTTCAAGTCCTTTCACACTATGCTCTTTGGATGTTTCACTGAGTCAAAGAGAACAAAAATAGGTTTCTCCCATAACAAAATCTCTGTTCAAGGCATGGCGGTCATGGATGAGTTTAGCAAAACAAGTCATTTTGAAACATTTTCACCAGAGGTTGTGGTGGAGTTGTTAACATCAACCAACAAGTTTTGCTATGAAAAGATGAAATCTGCCTATTACAAATGTTCAACTTCCCTGGTTCGAAATGTGAATGATGCAGTGATTTTTATTGAGTATGGTCTCGAGGAAAATGCATAATTGTTGGTCGTTTCCTTCCTATAGGTTTTTCTCAAGGACCTTCCAAGGTATTTATATCATCCATAGGTCGCAAGCTTATTATGTAAATTGGAAAGCAGAAAAAGACTAGCAATGATTGGGCATTCATCGTTTTCATTGTACTCCTTTTAAATAGCCATGGAGGATGACATCAAGTCAACATCATAGTGCATCTTTAGAGATATTGAGAAAATGTGCCACTTCTCATAGGTAGAAAGCAATTGTATTGCATCAAGTAGGTTGTGTGACACTAGAATGGCAGCAGGTAGGACAAGCTACTACATAAACATGTCTAAATTTACTTTGTCTAGATATGATATTCTATTTTACAAGCCATGTCCAACAAAAGGAGGAATCGTTTAAGAAAGAAATTGATGATGTTGGTTTTGAATCGACCTTGATAAAAGATGATGTTGATGAGAAATCTGCAATAGTTACTATTGGCATCAAGGGTTTGTACACATAAATATTTACAAAGGATATATATATATATATATGAAACTTCTGTATTTTCCTTCTTATTAATACACGAAAAAGGCATTGTAGAAAATAGAGGAAAGGCAGAGGATGTTCAAACCATGTTGTGATGTTCAAAGATTTCAAGTCATTATTGTAAAAGTCAAAGGAAGTTGTTCTCATTCATCATTTGAGATATCAAGATCTGCGAAACCTCTTCAAAGTGAAATTAGATTCCTAAGATATGCAACGTTACTTTCGTAGATACTGTTGTTCAGTCAACGTGCGAGATTACTGTGCGTCTCATTTAAAATTTCACAGTGCTTTTTAAATAGTGAATTTTGGGCTCATTTTTTGGGCAAACAGAGGTGGATTTCCAAATTCTAAAATGCAGGTTTTGTTCAGAATGACATCAATTAGATCTAAAGTGATGATTTTCGTCAAATAATTAATGGTTTGAGATATTTCGCGGGTTCTTTGAAAGGATATTTGTTCAGATTTCTTAAATGACCAGACTGGAAAACATCCAAAAAAGCAACGGTTTTGGAGGCAGCCCCAAGCATACACAATATTACTATTTGTCCATGATGTGATCAATTCTTGTGATTGGCCACAACAAACACCTTCACTCTTGAAGGAAAATAGAATGCAATACTGTCATGATAAATTATGCAATTGATGTCTTCAACATGCAACTAGCTCAGTAAGTTTTGTTGAGGTGTTCAAAGAGAAGGTTAAAACACTACACAAGCTCTACAGTTTGCAAAGATTTGCAATACATGAAATTGGGAATATTACATGTGCTCCACCTAAGTTGCCTGTATTCTCAATAGGATGAAAACTAAATAATGTTTCTTAAGTGATGTTGGAGATCAGATGCACAACAAACAATAAAATATATACACAGCAATTAAAAACATGCACAGGGACACAACTTTTAACGTGGTTCACCCAACCAATCTGGGCTACGTCCACACAACTAAGGCATCGACAAATTCTCATTAATTAAACAGGAGATTACATAAATCAAAACTCTCACACACCTCTCCCAACTATCCGTATGACTACCTATTTTATAGCAAGGAGAATCTAACTGCATCTCACATCAAATTTAGGATGCATTAATTTTCTCCCAACAACATGGAGCTAATCCAGCAACAGATTTTCTATTGTTGTCACACACTGGGATTTTTGCCTATTTCGTCTAAAACAGAAAAATCTCAACAATCTCCACCTTGACAACAATTAACCTGATGCCCTGTTTTTTTATTATTTTTTTTATCTTTTCTGCAAGCCAAGAGAAGCCAAACACCAACGTAGCTTCTCTAACAAAACTGGTTTCGTGAACATGTCTGCACAGTTTTCCTTTGTATGCACCTTCTCAAGAGAAACTCCTCTTTCAGTGATAACCTGTCTTACAAAATGGTACTTAATTGGAATATGCTTTGATTTACTATGATAGGCCGGATTCTTAGCCAAATGTATTGCACTTTGACTGTCACAAAGTAACCTGATGTTGTCCTGTGACCTACCAAACTCACCAAGCAAACCTTTCAACCAAACCGCCTCTTTGCAAGCATGCGAAGCAGCAATGTATTCTGCTTCAGTAGTGGATAAAGCAACAATGTTTTGTAGCTTTGACATCCAGCTAATAGCTCCACCTGCAAGAGTAAAGACATACCCTGAAGTTGACCTTCTCTTATCCAAATCACCTGCAAAATCAGAATCAACATATCCGCAAACAGATTCACTACTCTTATTGTAAGTTATACAATAACTACTTGTGCCTCTTAAATACCGAAGCACCCATTTCACTGCTGACCAGTGTTCTTTACCCGGATTTGCCATGTACCTGCTGACAACCCCAACTGCATGTGAAATATCTGGTCGAGTACAAACCATCGCATACATTAAACACCCTACTACATTGGCATATGGAATTCGAGACATATTATCCTTTTCTTCATCTGTATTAGGACATAAACTCGAAGAAAGCTTAAAATGAGAAGCTAAAGGGACTGAAACAGGCTTCACATTATTCATACCAAACCTCAAAAGTATTTTCTCAATATACTTTTTTTGTGATAGCCACAGCTTACCATTGCCCCTGTCTCTGAAATTCTCCATGCCCAAAATATGTCTTGCTGCTCCTAGATCTTTCATATCAAACGTCCTTGCCATCTGAGTCTTCAACCTGTTGATTTCTTCAATGCTTTTGCTTGCTAAAAGCATATCATCAACATACAACACTAAGATAATGAACACGCCATTATTTAACTGCTTAAAGTAAACACAATGATCATATTCACTTCTAACATATTTCTGACTCAACATGAAAGAATCAAACTTCTTATACCACTGCCGAGGCAACTACTTCAGGCCATATAATGACTTCTTGAACCTGCAGACAAATTTCTCATTGCGATGCTGAACAAACCCTTCCGGTTGTTCCATATATATTTCCTCATCTAAATCACCATGTAAAAATGCAGTCTTAACATCTAACTGCTGCAACTCTAAATCAAGCAAAGCCACTAATGCTAACACAATTCTAATTGAAACAATTTTAACCACTGGTGAAAAAATCTCATGAAAGTCAATACCGGCTTTCTGAGAAAACCCTTTTGCAACCAGCCGTGCTTTGTACCTGTCTTCCATATCATTCACACCCCGTTTCATCTTGAAAACCCATTTACACCCCAAGTTTTCCTTCCTTTCGGAAGCTCAACCAAATCCCATGTACCATTCTTACTTAAGGCCATCATTTTGTCCTTCATGGCTGCTTTCCACTTGTCACTATTTGAACCTTCTACAGCTTCCTGATAACACAAAGGTTCATCATCATTAGCGGTCAAAGCAACTGAAGTAACATGATCATCATACCTTCTCGGAGGGCATTTGATCCTTGTAGACCTCCTTAAGAATGTTTCTGGTGCTTCCACAATTGGCTGTCTATCATTTGTAGGATCTTCTTCATGATCGCCATCTGAGACCTGTTCATGACCTCCATCTGAACCCTGTTCATAATCTGATTCTGAAACCTGTTCATGACTAGAATCTGAACTATGGTCGTTATGACTATCATTAGAAATGCTTTCAAACTGAATGTGCTGGAAATCAAATACATCATCCTGTTTCAATCTACTATCCACATCTAACTGTACAAGAGAGGATTCATTAAACTTTACATCTATGTTGATGATGATTTTGCGGGTAGTAGGATCCCACAATCTATATCCCTTTGTTCCATCACCATACCCAACAAAGATATACCTTTTAGACTTTGGATCTAATTTAGTTCGCTGATGTTTAGGCACTAGAGCATATGCTTCACAACCAAACACTCTGAGTTTAGAATAGTCACAAGCGTGTCCTTTCCATACCTCTTGCGGAACCTTGCAGCCTATCACCGTTTATGGAGATCGATTTATCACATAACAAGCTGTTGCCACTGCTTCCGTCCACAACTCCTTTTGCAACCCGGCGTTACTCAGCATACACCTTGCTCTCTCTAGAAGAGTCCTGTTCATGCGTTCAACAACTCCATTCTGCTGAGGAGTATAAACCGTGGTCTTATGTCTCTCGATCCCTGCATCCTTGCAATAGCTGTTAAACTCCTTGGAGGAAAACTCACCACCATTGTCAGTTCTTAAACATTTTATAGTTCTACCAGTGTTGTTTTCTACCAATGCTCTAAACTGCTTGAAAACTGTAAAAACATCAGACTTCCTTTTCAACATGTAGACCCACACTTTTCTAGAAAAGTCATCAATAAACGATACAAAATATGACGAGCCACCATATGACGCTGTAGGGGCTGGACCCCAAACATCTGAATGGATATAATCAAGTATTCCTTTACTAGTATGTTTTCTTGTTTTAAACTTTTTCTTACTTTGCTTACCAAACAAACAATGTTGACAGAAATCTAACTTTCCAGATCTTAGATTAGGAAGTAACTTGCGGTCAGCCAAAATTTTCAACCCTCGTTCGCTCATATGGCCCAACCTTTGATGCCATAGGCGAATGGAACTACTGTCCTATTCAGACACCGACACATGATCTAACCCAGTTCTACCTTCTAATTGAAAAAGATTTCCTACCTTCTTAGCCTTCATTACTAGTAAGATACCTTTATAGATTTTCATAACTCCACCTTGAATTACAGTTTTATATCCATTCGTATCCAGTGCTCCTAATGAAATTAGATTTTTTCTTAGATCTGGTACATGTCTCACATCAGTTAACAATTTGGTTGTGCCATCAAACATTTGCAGTTGTATACTTCCTATTCCAACAATACTGCAAGTGACATCATTACCCATGTACACGACTCCATCATCAACTGATCTATATGTCTTAAACCAATCTTTATGAATACACATGTGGTTAGATGCCCCTGAATCTAATAACCAATGTTGATCATGTTTTGAAACATTAACAGACAATACCTCATCACTCATACCTGAACCAGATACTGAACCTGTATCTGTGGTGTTGGCTTCCTTCTTTTCTGTCGAAGAGCCTTCTTTAGCAGCCTGCTTTCGCTTCCAGCAATCCTTTTTAAGATGTCTAGCCTTGCCACAATGCCAACACTTCACCTTTTTCTTCTTTCCTTTGGACTTTGAACGAGAGTCGCTATGCTTTCCCCCAGAGTGTCTCTCTCTTGAGCGACCTCTGGCCATCATTACCTCTGACGTAGAGGTGTCTACATTCGACCTCTTCCTCGTCTCCTCAAACAACAAGGCTCCAACAACATCGTCAAACTCAAGAATGTCTGTTGTACTAAAGCTTATGGAAGTAACAAAGTGATCCCAGGATTCGGGCAATGAACACAATAGAGTTATTGCCTTATCCTCTGAATCAAATTTCACATCTAGACTGTCTAATTGCACCAGTAAGGTATTAAAAACATTCAGGTGATCAGTAATCGAGGTACCTTCTTTCATCCGCAAACCGTAAAGCTGCCGTTTCAGGAGAATCCGATTTGTCAAGGATTTCGTCATATACAGCTTCTCCAACTTCGTCCACAAACTAGCTGCAGTCTTCTCTGACACGATGTTAAATAAAACATCATCAGCCAAACACAACTGAATTCCGCTCAAGGCTCTGCCATCCAATTCATTCCACTCATCATCTGTCACGGGGGAAGGCAGTTTGGACCTGCCCAACAACGCCTTTGCCACGCCCTGCTGTACCAGCAAATCATGCATCTTTACCTTCCAGATCTCGAAATTATTTTTGCCATTAAATTTCTCGATTTCGAACCGGGCACTTTGAGTTTTCACCATCTCGTCTAAAACAAAGAATCTCCAATTTCAATTTAAGGAAAAACAAAATTGAATGTCAATAAATGCCTATGCCTCAGATTATCTTCGCCTTTAAAACAAAAAACAACAACCCCCGGTGCTTTTGCTGTCTAAACCGCAGATTTCAAATTTAAAAACAATTGGCGCTTTCTGATGAGCACCTGAACCGCGCCTTTGAAAAATCGCTTAAAGTAACGACAAATTGGCGCGACAATCCCACTCATATGCGCGCCAATCGGCTCATTAGCGCATTGGCGCACTTAATTAAATAATATTCGTGCTAATTCAATTGGCTGGCGCACTTAATTGATTTGTTGGCGCGACTGTTATTAATGAAACTCGCGCCAATCCGCAGCCCACCATATAAACATATAAAACACAGCGCATCTATCCGCAGTTTAAAAAAAAAAAAAAAAACATATAACTACGCCGTTAGTTTTAAAACAAAACTATATATATATCCATGCTGTTGGTAATAGCTCCACGCCGTTTTCAAAATATATCCACGCTGTTTTTAAAATATATCCACGCCGTTTTCAATACACATCCACGCTGTTTATAATACATACCCACGCTGTTTTAATATAATTTAATCGCCATGCAGGTGTTAAAACAAACCCACACCGTTTTTAAATATATATACACGATTTAAAGACCAACGCACCACTATGGTGATACATACACACCAGCACTCCACAGCGCACCAGGTAGCACGTCATACATAGCTCATTCAGTGCTCCACGTATTAGATTACTTACACGCACGCAGCGCCTCCAGGCAGCACCTCCAGGCAGCAAATAAACGACCTCAGCTCCACCTCCAGTATGCAAGTCCAATCTTGCCTCCAACATGCTCTGATACCAATTGTTGGAGATCAGATGCACAACAAACAATAAAATATATACACAGCAATTAAAAACATGCACAGGGACACAGCTTTTAACGTGGTTCACCCAACCAATCTGGGCTACGTCCACACAACTAAGGCATCGACAAATTCTCATTAATTAAACAGGAGATTACATAAATCAAAACTCTCACACACCTCTCCCAGCTATCCGTATGACTACCTATTTTATAGCAAGGAGAATCTAACTGCATCTCACATCAAATTTAGGATGCATTAATTTTCTCCCAACAACCTGGAGCTAATCCAGCAACAGATTTTCTATTGTTGTCACACACTGGGATTTTTGCCTATTTCGTCTAAAATAGAAAAATCTCAACAAAGTGAGATGATCTACGGAGTTAATATTATTGGATGAAGGAGACTTGAGTTTTCTATTCAGGCCCAAGGATCCTGAGCTGGGGATGAAATCAAAGAGATGAAATTAAAATTTCTCAACAACAACAACCACTAATGATTTATTGTCCAGATTTATGAAAATAAGGATGGAGATGGAAAGGCCTAATCGAATTTATTTCGAGCAAGCTTGAATTTCATACTTGTTTACATGGATATTTCATCTATGGCCATGAGCTAGTTTTTCTTTTATTTTTTTTTTATTTTGGCTGATAATCCAGAATTCTCGGGTTGAAGACAAATTTATTGGGGAACTTTCTGAAACATTCACCAAAATCTTAGTTACTGTGTGTTAAAGAGAATATGAAGAGGATACACGTGCCATGATTTTTTATTTTATTTTGGCTGATAATCCAGAATTCTTGGGTTGAAGACAAATTTATTGGGGAACTTTCTGAAACATTCACCAAAATCTTAGCTACTGTGTGTTAAAGAGAATATGAAGAGGATACACGTGCCATGATCCTCCTGTGCAGAACACTTCAAAAAATATAAAGGCAAGGTATACAAATGATTAAAATGCCAAAAGGTAGATTTTAAAATTTTGAAGTAAGAAAGCACGTTCTAGACAACTCAGATGTGAGTCCAATCATGATAATTTCCATTGAGAGTAAAGTCAAAGGAACAATGTATGTGACAATTATCTAACACAAATAACAAAGTTTTGAGGCATAAAATCAGTATTTGGTGGTTGTTAGCAAATTCTAAGGATTATCTTCAGATTTTGAAGCCTAAGAACCTAGCAATAAAGGGATCACATTAGATTTAAAAGCAACATTTTGGGCATCTAAATCAGCAATCAAAGACATACAACAGACAAATGATAGTTCCCATATTTCGAGGCAAGAATCAATGCATAGTTAAACTGATTTCAGAATCAAAACTCTAGCAGTTCCAATCTTCTTGCAAACTATTTGAGATTATCATTATTTTCGATTATTATTTGATTTTATTTCCAAAAAAATTGTAACATATAGGTTAAGTTTAGTTTTATTTTATTATTTTTATTGATTTTGTATCCTAAGGACTAGCAATAGCTAGCAGATTGTAATTTTCTATATATTGCTTCATTTGTAATAAGAGAGGGTTGGATTTTGATGCCATAACTCTACCATTTTTGGTAAATACTTTTATTACTGAAATTTAATTAAATTATTCTATCTCTAGTTCATGACAGAGTTTGTTTTTCCTCTGTATGCTTTTCCAATTATTTCATACTTTATTTATGCATATGTTCAGAGTAACATAGGAGCTAGGGCAAGGCTAGGTTAGAGAATCAACCACCCTGACAACCTACCATGAATTTATTATCATTAGAGATATTATCTTATTGAAATGTATGTTTGAAATAAGCTCCTTTGCATCTTTAATTGTTGCCTTATGTCATCCCTTGAATGTATATTTTTTTGGTTGTAGAAGTATTCTACATGCATCTACTAAATATGATTGATTAAGTATTCAGTATGGATACATAATAATCTAATTTCTCTTTCACTCCTCCATCAAAAACTCTTTAATTCATGTCATTTTATTAAAGCTGGATTTTGGCTCTTTGATCAAGTTTCAGCAAGAGAGGGATTTAATTCTGAGCAGATATTGGATATTCATGAGAAACCACCTATAACAAATAATATATGTGGTCATTGTGCTTCAAAGCCTACTATTTAGTGATAGTGAGCAATGTTAAAAAATGCCTCTTAACACTTGAGGGAGCCCCCTCTAGTTTAAGGGCTAGTTTGAACCTAAAGACTGGTCAAGTTGTTTTCTCGGTGTAGTTTTGCAACTAAGAAATTCCTTCGAGAAATAGTACAACAATACCTATATAAGGTTATATATGTGTTTTATAAATTTCATACATATGATTCCCCCCTCTTGCCCAATGTAAAAAAATTTGTTTTGAGCCTGTGTCATTTGGATTCGATCGAGGTTCAACCTTATTATAGGAGTGTCTATTTTTTTAAATGAATTTTATGTGTGGTTTGGGCGCATTTGTACATTACATCTATTTAATAATTCTTAACTGTAACTCCTCTTCGAAAGTGTTATCCCTTCGCTGAATTCAAGTGTGTGCTCTCATATCAAAATGATATCAGAACACGATGAAGGTTGCCTTATGTGGAGTGCCTTATGTAAGGAATTTAAAAAAATAATCATGTATGTGATATATATAACATATTATAAGATTGAATCGGTCAAATGTTTGTTGCATTAAATTATGCATATGGAAGGAGTTTATACGTTGTTGTGTACATATTGTCACTTATATGTTATTAAAATATATAACCATGTGACCCCGTTCGTCGAAGGAATGAATAAGTTACATACCAAGGTGGTGGGAATTTTTTCTAAATAATAAATATTCATTTATATATCAGATTATTAAGTTTTGGGGTGAAAATATGCCATAACAACGAATGTTTCTATAACCAAATTACCCCCGCAATGGAAGCATATAATGAAATCGTCATCGGTGGTATGTAGCACAAAGGGTTGAATCACTAGGGGTTGTAATATGAAGCAGTAAACAAGGCTATTTGTAGTGAGGGTTGAGGGCATTGGAGCAATTATATATTTTATAATATATTTTTATATAATACCATGGGTTTTCAATTAACAATGTGTGGGGTAATATACTCTAATTTCGATATATTATTTGGTTTATATATATATATATATATATATATATATATATATATATATATATACATGCACACAGACACACACATATGATAAATGTTTAATAATATTTTATAAAGGTTTCAATTGGGTGGACTAATTACGTCAAAGGCATTTTCTATTGTGAGGTTTATCCTCATGACACTATTCAGATTCATCGTCCCTGACAGAATCTTGAACAAGTGTACCACACTCCCCTCTATTTAATGCCTCCACCCTCTGTTTAATGCCATAGGCGTTCCTTTGCACAATAATGTGCAAATACTAGTATATATATTTTTTCTCTACCTGGTCGAGTAACACCGTGGGTGAGTAGATGATGTGGTGGACACCGAGCTTATGCCAACCATGAGCCACAGAGGTAGGGAAGACATAGACTGATATCCCAGGCCAGAGCACAGTTGGCCATGAAAGGACACATATGTGTATATTTAGATATATGTTACATGCATAGTTTCCCTAAAATGTATGTATTATATGTTGGTTAAAAATAGTTTAACTGTATTTTGTTTTGGTTTGTGCACCCTATTATATATAAATTTAAAAACCTGGATATATTCCCATATGTGTTTATTTAAATTTTGTTGGACACATGTGTTTACATTACCATAATAATGATTTTAAGTGTGGGCTATAAAATTGACATATTTACATGGCAACATTACACTATGGATGTATTTATTTGAATATAGTTCGATTACTCCAGGCCAACAAGCGTGGGTTTGCATATATATATATATATATATATATATATATATATATATATATATATATATATATATATATATATATATATATATATATATATATGTGTGTGTGTGTGTGTGTGTGTGTGTGTGTGTGTTCTTATTAGTTGCATGTTCTTTGACATCGAAGTGATGCAATGTCCATGCAATAGTGAATAAGGAAATCTAATCTAGGTTTTTGTGTTGTTGATGATGCAAATTTCAAGAAAATCGCCTGATCCAGGTGGATATTGGTGGCCACTCACCTATTCCACCTGGACCACTGGTTGGTTTCAACAAGTTCCTTGATGATAACACAATTTACTGTTTTTAGTAGTTTTTCAAGTTTTGAACTTCTGAAGCTGTTTTGATCCCCTAAACAATATTTTTTTGAGGTCTGCAACAGGCCCATGGCTTGCCGCAAATATTGTAGTACTCAGAGATATATTTATAACAAGGGATCGTATGCACCACATGAATATCATATGACCATGTTACGACCCGGAGAAGTTGGTTGTCCAACTAACCCCAATGGGGCCCACAAACTCTTGGTGTTCCATCTGCTAAGATTAGGGTTTTAGTTGTTTAGGGCTTTCCCTTTGTTTTTCAATAATAAAAATTCCCTTGAGCCTCATTGTCACATAGTTCAAAGGTGTGTAGCTACCACATCTCTTCTCGGAGATAAGATACCATCACCTGAGGTAGTTTATTTCCATTCTCCTTGTAATGGCTTTTCATTATTTTATTATTAATGAATTGAAGTTTTTTTTTTTTCTACATCTCTATGTTTTTGTTCGTATATGTATTTCATTTTTTTCCTTGATAAATCTGTATCACCGCCTTATGAAGGAGATGTCCTAATGGGATTGTATTCTTCTTTCCCGTGAAGGCTTTGGCAAGATGGCTTGCTTGAGGATTTTTTGATGAGAGAAGGGGATACTTGAGCCTTGAAGGGAAATTTCAATTAGAGAAGATGATCTAATGTGTGTGAATATAAAGTGAGTGGTTCAAGGGCTTGAAGGGTACCTAAAGGCCTTATAAAAGTAAAAGTGAGGAGGCTGTTATGGCTTGGTACCTTGGACAGTGAAGGGTATTGAATATATACATAGTAATGGGTGAGAAAATACCCATCATATCAACTCTCAGAAATAAGTGTTTAGTTATCCTCTCTTGTATTATGAATATATGTGTTTTAATTAGGAAATAAAATTCTTAGGGATATAATAATTGTTGTATAGTCATGATCTTAACATGCCTATCTATTTACTAAATATTGTAGGTATGTGCTGACCTTGGAGCGTCTCAAGGAATTGAATGATTCAGTGGATAATTCAGTTAATAAATTATTTAATCTTAGATACTGATAAGTTAGGGAGTCCTCGAGCTTGGAATATTGAACTGGTTGAGAAGTCGATGAGCCATGGGGTTTGTATCTATAATTGGTTGAGGTGAAATTATTTAGTTAAACACACCAAAGAATACATCGTAGTTTTAGAGCTTGATGCTCTGGTTTTGTGAGCCAGGGTGGCTTTGATTAATAATTAGCCAGAGAGTCCTAGGTTGGAATTTAGAATTGGATATGGTGTAGTTATTTAGTTAATTGTACCAGTGGATGCATCCTATTTATGTGAGCCCTTAAGTGGCTCTAGGAGTATGATGGATTTGAGAGCTTGATTGATTTTGTTTATGGCTTGAATAACCATGGATTCAACATTCCACCAATTCTACAAGATAGGTATCGGTTTTCTTACATACTTTATTCTTGTATATCTTGGATATATGTGTATGAATTGGAATTTGGATGTTCTATTCTTTGGTATTTAAGCTATATATATATATATATATATATATATATATATATATATATATATATATATATATATATATATATATATATATATATATATATATATATATATATATATATAAGAAATGAATATAGTTGTGAAATAACATTGGAAAGCAGCACAATAGTTGAAAAATAGGTACATAACCCTGATAAAATTGACAATTTGATAACAAGAATTATCCACAATTATGGCATTCAACGGGGCTTCCATGGATTAAATGTAGGTACCTTATGCATGGATTGTGTATAGGTTTATAAATGCACATATATGATAAAAACCTAATAGGTATGTGATAGGTTACAATGGACTATAAAAGGTTATATTTAGTACATAACAAGTTGTCACTGAGATGATGACAAATTATGAAGAGTACTATATAGGTTTTTTTGCAGGGATGTATGTGATGTAACCAAATGCACTTATAAATATCCTACAAGTGAATTGCATGTTATTTGATAGGATTACCATACAAATATGATAGGCATAATACAGTCATGACAAGATGTGATAGCAAGTACCACTTAGATGTCATAGGATTTCATAGGACGTGACAACGTTGTAACTAGGAGTAACAAGAAACTACTTATAGATTGGTCATAGGTGCATGATAGGTTCTAAACATGGTTGCAATAGGTGTATTGGGTGCAGGTAAGTAATAGTTAGTGCTAGATGGTCATAGGTAGGTGACATAGGTGTAGAAGGTTATACATGGACATGACAGGTTTTATCATAGGACAATAACATGTATGTCATAGATGATGACTGGTCTTAACAGGTCATAGGACCATGCTAGGTACATGGAAAACACTAATGACAAGTTATGGCTAGGTTTCATCATAAGTCATAGCATGTTTGGTACAACTTTGGTAACTACTAGGATAAAGTTCAATGAGAAGTCCAAGATATGATTAATGAAAGCAATGAAGGAAATAAGCAGTTTAGTAGGGATTTGGTGAGGAAAATTCTTAAATGGGAGCATAAACACCAAGATTTAAATCAAAGATAAGATTAAAATGATTTTAATATATTGAAGATAATTTGGAAATCAAGTTATAGGAAAACATCTACAAAAGTTATGTTAGTTGAGTAGGTAAATTGTTATTTGAATGCGGGGATTTTACACAACCAGTAAGTAAGATTGTAGGGTCATCATATGCATGGGTACATATAGAAATTGTATACATAGATTATGTGCAGTGTTAATGTATGGGAATAGTGCTTTGTAGCTAAGGCATAGGGATATTATGGTATGAAAATATTGCTTACTTGTTATATTACAGGAAAAATTATGAATTCATGATTATTTAGATAAGCATTTCATGCTTGTGGTTGTATTGTTAATTTGCTGAAAGTAAGAATATTTACGTATATATGAATCAAAATTGATTGGTGATGATGTTATTTCTCTTTTGATTTCATCTAGGTGTAAGGATGGTGGTGCGTGAAGTGCACACCCGTTAGCGTATGGAACCGAATGTGTGGAGGATTCTCTAGGATGGAGACATGTACAAGGACATGGACTTGAAACTACAAAGTGTGAGCTCAAGTCATTTTGCGTTAGAAGAATTAGATTATGGGTATGAAATGTGCTCATGACAGTGCATAAAATAAAAGGGGGAGGAATGTAATACCCACACCATTCATGATGTAATAAAATATATGTTGATATTTAGGTTGCTGAGATGAAATGATATTATAAGGGTTGTGTTCCCATGTAGCCATAATAAATAGGTCATGGGGCCAACATGATCAAATTTATATGCCTTTAATGGTTGTGAGGCCTTAGAGCCTAAATTTGTAATTAAATTGTAATCAAACATTATTAATGATAGAATAAGGCTGGCTGCTGAGCCCACTCCATGGAAATGGTATGGGGGGCATGATAAAGGAAACAATTGGGCTTTCAGTTAATGGTGCACTTTGGGGCTCACATGGCTTTAGTGGGTGCTGCATGGCTAGTTGGGGTCGTGCATTTAACAAGGAAGTGTAGGTTGCTATTATTATTATTCATTATTCATTTCATCATTCATTTAGCTAGTTATGATGGGATTGGGAGAAAAGTTATGATGTGAGCCCGTATGATAACACTAGGATCTTGGAGATCTGACTATTTTTTGGCCCCGTTTATGGCTTGGTGGCCATGGTGCTCTATTTGGGAACTCAGTTAAGAGATAATCGGTGAGTCTTGTCAGACTTTAGCCCAATTGAGGGGTTTTTCCTTGGTTTTGCTATTCAACACTTGGACATTGGGTGGAAACAAGGTTCATGGAGTTGTAGACAAAGACTATCATGGCCCGCTGTAAGTCACATGGAAGGTAGACACGACTAAGGGTTTCAAGCTATGCTAGCTAGGTGTCGGTCAAGGGGACATGATCTTGTGGCTAGAGACGTAGGGTGCTAGGGTTTGTTCCATGGCCTAGGTTTCTTTTGTTTGTATTACAAATGTTTCTAGAAGTTGTTGCACTAGCTCGGGGGTGGACAGTGGTTAAGATTATGAGCAAAATTTTCTATGCTTCGGAGGAACGTGGAGAGCCATAGCTAATTAGTTCTTTATTTATGACATAGATAAGTGTTCCCTATTCCATACCATTATTTTATGTGTATTTTTGCATGATTATGTGTTTATAATAATAAACCCTAAAATGGGTACTCATCGTAATTATGTGAGCCATGTATGTATGCATTATTTGCACTGTGATTAAGTAATTTTTAAATAATGAAAATATATACAACATTCAGTATTGATTTTTTGTAATAATCATAATCTCTAGGCATGGGTTATAATTATGGAAAATTTGAGTTTTATATGCTTCCACATATAAATTAATGATATTTATGCAGTATTGTTGAGTGGTGTTGTCTGACTGGGGGGTGAAGAACACTACAAGTATGAATTTGTGATGGTTCCTTTTAATTATCAAATGCAGTAGTTGTTTTCATTTGATTGATGAATGGGACCTTTCAAGATTTCTTAGTTAATTTTTCTATAGTATTTTTAGATGACATTATTATATAATTTAAATTAAAGGAATAACATGATAAACAATTGAATATGGTTCTATAGGTGTTTAGAGAGAAACATTTCAATGCCAAATTAATTATGTGTTCCTTCTATCAATAATAGATATTTTTTCCAATTCATATCATCTTAGAGAAGGGAACAAAAATGAACCTAAAAAATATTAAGGATACTGGCTAGTGGCCAACACCCAGAAATGTAACTGAGGTTAGATATTTTATGGGATTAGTAGGCAATCATGTAAGGTTCATCAAATGGTTCTCAAATATAGCACACACAGTCACCTCCTTAAAAAATAAGGGAGTAAAATTTGAATAGAATTGCGATCTCCAAAGGACCTTTCAACACTTGGAGCTACATTTGACAAGTACACCAATTCTAGACATAGTTGATGTAGACAAGAAATTGGTTGTGTGCACAAATGGACACAAGGAAATATTAGGAGTGGTACTCATACAGAAAGGCCTTGTGATATGATTTGAGTCCATAAAAGTAAATTATTAGGAGAAAAAATATGATAGTCATTGTTGGAAATAATACTGAGAGGGGGTGAATCAGTATTATCAGATCAATTATTTTATTTTGCAAACAGATTTATATACACTACTTCAGTGAAGTGAACTAGCGTGTACACGTGAATGTACTTAAAGAAACCAACATATATGCAGATAACATGTGATTTAGACAGTTTATCATGTGTTGAGCTTAAACCAGTATATTAGAGATTTATTAGACAGTGCAGTAAAAGCATAATAAAACATCACACATAAGCAACACACATGAACACCAAGATTTAAGGTGGAAACCCAATGTGGGTGAAAACCACTTGCTGATGTCATCTTTGTCTTCTTTTAATAATAAGAAAATATGTTTACAACATTGTACTGGTGCAGACTCATACCAGTACGTAGGCTTCTACCTGTAGAAGGTTACAACCTTCTTTCGTTCACCAGCTTCTACAGGAAGGGAGCTACAACCCCCTAGCTCTTGTACTAGTTGATATGTTTACTAGTATGTCGGCACCGACATACAGAAGGCTACGACCTTATTTCTTCCTCCAGGGACCACATTTCATAAATTTTCAGATTGGATGCTCCTGGTACACAACAATACGCATGAAGGCCTTGTTTCATCCAATTTTCATATTGGGCCCATCAACAACATTGAAGCTTAAAATCAATCATCATTGCAATACAACCATCAATTACATCTACATCAACCAATCACTGAAACTCAATCATCACTCTCTGAATCAACCAAACTCAATCAATCATTGACAACCTTTGAACCTCTGACACAACTGAATCAACCATCAACTTCAACAAATCCACTGGAACAGATAGATCACTGTAACCAGTACACAGATCTGAACCCAGAATACGACGTCATCATTCAAAACTAGTTGTAACCTCAAAAACATGCATCAGAGTGTATACACAACTTGGAACAGCCGAACCAACATGTATACACAACTTCATCAAAGCAAACTAGCATATAGATCTACAAATACTTACTTATAACTTCATTGCACTTCCCGACTTTAGACATACCTAGATCATCAAATATAAAGGATAAAACATGTGTTAGCATTCAGATCTAGCCCATCAGATCACATAATGATTATTCATTATGATCCTGATCCATCATTAGATCTCATCCATCATCATTGAAGCAAATCAATCAATCAATCTGAACACTATCACTAGAATGCAGTCACCAGAACATAAAGCAAAACCTAGAACTCTGCATCAACAACCAGAACCAACTGTAACTTCAAACATCATAGTTCATAAGGTATACACTACTTCGATGTGTCTAACTAGCGTGTATACGCACTTTTACCAAAGAGAAACAACATACATATCTGCAAATGCTAACTTAACACTTCACAGGCATTCCAGACTTTAGTCATACCGAGATCATATCATTTATAGAATAAAACATGTTTCAATATTCATATCTAGACTGTCCATGATCAAACCACATAATAATAATACATTTAAGGCTATATGATCCCGATTCGTCAACCATCATCAACCACAAGGGTGCATCCTTAGATCAGATCAAGGAATGCATTAGAAGCTCATAACCTACATATATGATCTAACACTTCAGAAGATATTCAATACTTGCATACCTGGCCTAATGATCTTCTCCTCCTTATATACTCTTAGGCCTTTCTCAATACCTTGGACCAAAACTACTTAGGATCAATACCTTGGACCAAATACCTTGGATCACATACCTTGGATCAAAATACCTTGGACCAAATACCTCAGACCAAAAACTTGGTTTTCCAACATGTATGTGCTTTTCCTCCTGTGAAAGTGTGTGTATACGTTATATGCTACTTTAGTTCCGTTAAACTGTGTGTATACCCGGCTTGGACAAAGTGAACCAACGTATACCTCTCTTTGTTCATTCTTTGGAGTGTAATCTGTAATCCTTTGCTATTGAACTATTGTATTATGAACTTTCATCTGAGTGAGTTGCCATCAAGGACAACACTTGTATCATAATTCCAACAATCTCCCCCTTTCGACTTGATGGCAACAACAACACCAAGACACTCTCCCCCTTTGACATCAAGGGCAAAGGGTGAACCAAGATATTCTCTCCCCTATGTTGTTCATGCTCCCCCTGAGTACATGTTGAATTGTCTGATTGAGCTCCCCTTTGTACATGTTGAGATGCACTGAAAACGTCCATGCTCCCCCTGATCACAAGCAGAGTCTGCAAAAGTATTCTCCAAAAGAGTAACATGACTCTATAACTCAACTATGTGAGTATGACCTTCCTATCACCAATGACTCATACATACATTCATCTCCCAACCAAGTGGGGATATACCAAATTTGACTCATATACCCAACCAAGTGGGGATATACCAATTTTTTTACATGACAGAAATATAATTACATCATCCATATTATGCAAAGTGGGGATACAAATTACATCATTTGTCCAATAGGACTCATTCAAATGTATGAGAAGATATATCACATCCTAGACTTTTACATGACTTAAGCAACAAAAGATATAAATATCTGAAGCCATAGCTGGACTCAGTGACCATAATCCCAACAATGCAGAATGCGAGTGAAGGTTAATGCTCCCTCTGAACCTGTGCTACCTGTGCATTGTTAACAAAACAATGTTCAAGGCATCTTTGTCAGTTAGATAAAAATTAATGAACAAAGCATATCAATAGGCTGTGATCATCAACATCAGACAGAGCACCCATATTAGAGCCTGCCCCACTTGTTTTTCTTGTTTGAAAAACATATATTCTCCTTGTCCAACAGAAACCCGCGTGTGTACGCGACTCAACTTCATGAAACACATCTATAATAACCTTTCTCTGGAAAAATTAGATTTAACAACAGGATGATGCAGCAACTACTCCCATCTTTTGTCTAAGATATTCAAATGTTTCTCTGGGGAGTGGTTTAGTGAATATATCAACAACCTGTTCTTTGGAGGGAACATACTCCAATTTGACTCTTTTTTCAAGCACTTGTTCACATAGAAAATGGTATTTGATGGGTATGTGCTTGGTCTTGGAGTGCATGACTGGATTCTTTGAAATAATGATGGCACTTGTATTATCACATAGAATGGAGATGGGTGTAGTATATGTGATCTGAATGTATTGCAAGGTTTGCATCATCCAAAGTAGTTGTGTGCAGCAAGATACAACAGCTGAATATTCTGCTTCAGCTGTAGATAAAGAAATTGAACTTTATTTCTTGCTAAACCAAGACACTAACCTGGAACCCATATAGAATGCACCACCACTAGTGCTTTTTTTGTTGTCAACACTTCCTACCTAATCTGCATCTGTATATGCATGAAGAGTAAGATTTTCATCTCTAGGATACCATAAACCAAAGTCTTGAGTTCCTTGAATATATTTGAAAATTCTTTTGACTGCTTGAAGGTGTGATTCCTTTGGATTTTTTTATGCTCTTAACCTGCAAAATGATACCCAAATACAGAATATGCGAAGAAAAGATACCCAGAACACAAAATAGCAATGATTTTATTATTCAGAGAGTAATGTTCACTTGCCTCTTCGAGGGGGCAACCTCCAGTAGAGCAGAGCTCGACTACAAAATAAGACACGATGCTCCTCGCAGGGAGTCCCTATCCTTTATATATGACTCATACATGCAATACCACGGGCCAATACCGTGGGTTTTATTAATACCATCTATCTAATACTACGACCCATTTGCAACTAACTGTGGTTCCGTCATTAATTGCGGATTAACCACTTACAATTATTAATATGGGCTTTATTGACTCTTGACTATGACGTGATCCCATTACATAAATAAGGGGGTTAGGGTGGGACCCTAACAAATTTTCTTGGAACATTCCAATTATTCCTACTGCATGCATGATGTCAGGTCAGGTACCTGTTAGATAAAGCAAACTGCCAATCATGGATCTGTAAGTTGGTTGATGTAATGTTGTTGAATCATCATTTGAGCTGAGATTGCATCCTGCTACCATTGGGGTACATACATGTTTAGAATCTTCCATTCTATACCTTTTCAAGAATTTTTTGAGATATTTGGTTTGTAAAAGAAAAATACCATCTTTATTTTGTTGAACTTGTAGACCAAGTGTTGTGGGGAAAAATGCCTATGCAGGACGATCCTATCCACCTAAGGCGTGATAGTGCGTTAGCAACAAACGAATGCAGCTACTTCGGTTTCTTCCTTTGTGAAATATGAAAGAGAGGAGATTGGTAGACTTACCATTATCTTTCGGTTGTCCCTCGATCTAGATCCTCTCCTCTTTGTGTGTCCTCAGCTACTTGCCTCCTTGCTTTTGCTCCCACGAGATCACAAGAGAATAGCTACCTGTGACAAGAGAACAGCTACATGCAACAAGAGAAGGACACAATACAAAGGCAAATATACATATTCATAAATGATTCAGGATTAGAAATAAATCAAATACACTAATGCAAATCATACAATAAACACTAGCATATAGGAAAGAACCAAGAAGCTTTATTGATTGATAAACAAGGTTCAGGAAGAGATACAACCCATAGGGTTCCAACCCAGCATCTCCTTCCCAGCAGAATGGAATTCCTTCTTCAGCCCCTTTCAAAGCATAAACACCCAATGATCCAACCACAAACCAACAGCAATTCTTTGCAATACAATCCAGCCTCCTTAGACCTCATGAGAGAGCTCTATTTATAGGAGTTTTGGAGAAAGGATGAGTCAGCTTGAGGCTGGCATGAAGCTGACTAGTGTCCTCTCCCACTTCAGTTCTTGAGTCCACTTGGAGGTTCTTGCTTCCACTTGGAGATTTGGAACCTCTTACTCATCACCAGTCGAATTCACTGATCCAAGTGTCATTTTGGAAGCTTCCTGGGCATTGACACCTTGAGAAATGAGTCTGCCACTTGTCCAAGTACGCTCAGCGCAGGTAGCCTTCTTTGCAGTTGACATTCAGCGCAGGTAGACAGTGGAGCAGTTGACATGATCCAGAATTGCCTTGTTTTTGAGTGTTTTCAGGTGGAGAACTTTTGTAAACTGCTGTGGTTTGCTGGCGTTGTTCCTCTAGGGGTAGGAACAACATGTTTAGGGACTTTGGATCCCTTAATTATTGACATTTCATGCTGATGAGCCCCAAAAATGTACAATTATTTGGGCTCATTCAACTTCCTAATTTGGCTTAGTCCACCATTCTCATTTGTTCATTGCATGTTTTTGATTATTTTTATGTTAATAGAGTGAATTTGGTTAGTCATTATGCCAACAAGTCTAATGGGTGCTTTGTGTAGCCTTTTTGGTCAACTTGGAGACAAAATTGAAGGCCTTAATGAGCACTTGGCAGCCAAATTCGTGGGAGAACAAGCTAGAGGATTTGTAGGAAGGTGTCCCCCTCATTTATGGGCCCTTACCTCGAATTCTCCACCATCAGCTCGGAGTTCAAAGGCCACCAAATCAATGAGCACAAGGGCAGCCAAGCAAGTCAAGTTGGACTGCTGTTAACTCCAAGTCTTGGGCAGCCAAGTCCCTAACTTTTAGGAGGACTGTTGGGTCCTCAAATTGTATAAATAAGAAGGCTTGGGGCCTCATTTGGGTTAGCTAGTTGGTAGTCATTTTTGGTAGCTAGTAGTTAGTCATTTCGTAGCAGCTAGTTAGTCAATTTGGTTTTCGCTCTTTGTAAGCCAGTTTTGGCATGACATTAGACTTTTGATTATGAATAAAAGCAAGCAGTTTTGGATCAGATTTTGAGTTTTTAAAGGAGCCTAAAGCTCTCGGGGTTGGGCCCAACCTGAGAGCTCAGGCCTCCTTCCTTTGTATCAATATTGTTCCTTTAGCATTTCGTTTCCATTTTCCTTTACATGCATTCGAGTATAGTTGCTGATTTGGATTTCCTGTAGAAGTCAAACAGATTGGTTTTATCAGTTAGAATTGCTGTAGTTGTTTGGAAGTAGGCTGAGGCATTACTTAGATCCATTCATGCACTTTTATATTTAGCATTACTTCTTCATTCCACTGCCATGCATGCGTTTCCTTCACAATTTATATTGCTGTTCATTGATTTTATGTCACAGGTAGCTCAGGTTGAAGCATTCTCGTTTTGGTGACACTCATAAACAATTTGTTTCATCTACACTGCTCCATACCACTCCCTTACCTTCCTCCTCTTGTCAACCACACCTAAAGCCACTCAGCCACCCTCTGTTCAGCTCATTCAACTCCCAGCTCTTCTATTACTCACATAGCCCCATCTACTTAACCTTTCATAGATACCATCCTTCCATTCACCAACCCACTCCATGCACTCTTTCCCCATCTGACTTCTCTGTCTCTGAGCCATCACCAGTCCCATCTCCACCTCACCTATCCTCCGTCACTTCACCATCACTCAAAACCCTCACGGCCAAACATCCTGTAGAAATTCCTTAGTTTCCTGTAGAAACCCCTGCAGACTTCCTGTAGAAGCCCATAAACATGGTTCCTTGACGGCCAAGCTTTGTGAGACTCTCTGGAAGGGTGTTAGGGACCCCTTAGATCCTCTATGAACCTTCCCAACCTTTCCCAAGCATTTCTCCTCCTTGATCCGCCTCTGCACAGCCAAACCCTAATAAGAACAAAGTCACAATCAATCCAACCATTAAAGCAAAAACATAAAAACAACATCCTTCTCCATGAAAGTAGTTTGAGTTCATGCATTTCACATAACTAGAGGTAATGGCATCATTCTTAGACATCTGCACTCTCACTATTGCATCATAGAAGTTAAACTAGTCAGATTAGGGTTTCCTAGGGTTCCCATGCTTTGGTTTGCTTTCAGTTCATTTTTGCCAAATAAATTAGTTTTCTTTGAGCTAGCTTTCGTCCATCATTTAGCAAGCTTCTTCTGAGAGCCTATAGAAGTTGGCTTGAGCCCTAGCGGACTTGTGCCAGCTGACCAAGTGACAGCTACGACAAGAGCTAGTACTTGTGCATACAGCACCGCCGCTTCCAAGTTTGTACGAACTACCGGGTTGATAAAATTAAGAGACAGGAAGCCCCAGGAGTTGTGGCATTATTGCTACAATACTGGAGCTCACCATCTTTTTGGCGCCGTTGCCGGGGATGCGGCAGAGTATTGGTGATTGTTGCTATTCTTCTATTTTCTACTACAACCTTCTTCTAAGTAGTTTATTTCATTTCCATTATGCAATTTCATTTATGCAAAAGTAGATTAGCCTTTCTTGCTTTCCTAGATTAGTATTTCCTGCTTTCATAGATTAGCATTTCCTGCTTTCCTAGAATAGCCTTTCAATTCCGCATTTCAATTCTGCAAGCGTAAGATTAGTGTTTCAATTTCGCAAGCGTAGCCTAGCATTTCATTCTTGCAATTTGATTTGAGCAAAATAGATTAGTCCTTTCCTGCTTTCATTTCAATTTCGCAAGATAGTTAGTTGCAGTTCAATCTATTTCATGCCTTGTAGGAGTAGAGATAAGTTAGAAAAATGATTGCACAACACCCCCACTGCTTCACACAGCCAACGTTCTTCTTCGATGGCTGTGATGAAAGAACCCCTGGGTGGACATCAAGACATATCTGAAGAACCTATAGGGGAGAAGAAGAAGAAAACATTCCTCTGAAGCAAATGGCTACAAGCAGAAATGTTGAGAGCAACATCTTGTCCAAGGATGAATTTGAAAATCAGATCAAAGATTTCAAGAGAGATATGAGGCAGTTTCTTGCCATGCAACTGGATACCTTGCGGATCCAAAAGAAGCAAGAAGAAGCCAAGAGGGCTTTGGTCATTTTTTGTCCTAGGTGCCTTAAAAAGCATCCTAGGAACGAATGTCCAATGCACTCCCTAGAAGTGTGTTTTGTATGTGAAGAATACCATCCTACAGATCAGTGCCCTTCCCTGCCCAGAATCAAAGTTGCATATCAAAGAGCCAAGGGAGCCATTGAATCACTCTATTATATGAACCAAAGGAGGCCACATGGACCTAGATCTTACCAGCAGGAGATGCAAGGGATACCCGAGACCTATTATGACCCTTATCAAGCCACTTTCATGCCTTCTTGGGATCCCCCTGCTCATCCTTCCTGGTCTACACCTCCTCCTTGGTCATATTCTCCTTGTTCCTTCACAGATCCATATTATGCCCAACCAGTTGCTCATTCATTTCACTCTTATGCTCAGCCACAGCCTCAGTGGAATGCACCTTATCAGGAGTGGAGGCCCTGGTACAACTCTCATCCCGCTCATTTTCCTCCACCACCTGCTCATCCACAACCATCGCCTCCTCCTCCACCAAGGCAACCCCAAATGCCTACCCAACCACAATTCCATCCATCTCCATCTCAATTTCACACCTCCACTCAGCTACCCGTACCATTTCCAAAGCCATACAATGGAGCAGCTCAACCCCATTGCAAAGCTGAGGCACAACATATGCAAACAACTCCTCTTGAGCTCAATGATCTTCACCATAGATCAGGAAGAGTGTTGCAAAAGAGGGAATCTATTGACAACATTGAAGGACCAAAAGCAAAAGAAGATTCCAAAGAGGAGATCAAAGAACCATGGGCTGCACTTAATGAAGAGAAGACATCAGAATCAGAGATAAAGAAAGATCCCTCATGGTTACCATCAAATCTTCCATGTACTCAAGAAAAAGATCAACAAAAAGAAGAAGATCAGAAGGTCATGATAGAAGGTGACATGAAGAATGATCCAGATCAGCAAAAGAACCAAGGATATCAAAGCTATATTGAGATATGGTTTCAGAAGGTCACTCAGTTGCAGCAGTACTCTCTTCCTCAGCTATGTTTTGTACTTTCAAAGTCAGATCATTTTGTCTCTGAAACTTGGATAGTTGTCAAAGCATGCATTCCGAGCCTTTACATCATCTTGTCTCTAATCTCGATGTGCACATGGCTCCATTGGAAGTATTCTTATACTTGAAAGGAATTTTGTTTTTCAAGTAGGGTAGGGTAGAAAAAAAAAAGAAAAAGAAAAAAAAAAATGAAAAATGAAAATAAGAGAAAAATAAAAATCTAAGGTGAAAACCCCCTCGGAGGCGCCTTAGATTGGCTCATTGATTGAAAACCTCCATGAGGCGGTCAATGGGTTGGAAAGAAAAGAAAATAAAAGAGAAAAAGATCTTTGGGTGAAAACCTCCTTTGGAGGCGCCCAAGGCAGGCAATTAGGGTGAAAACCTCCATGAGGCGCCCTAGTTGTTTTTCAAAAAAAAAGAGAAAGAGAAAAAGGAAAAATAAAGCTAATCTCCATTGAATAAGTTCATGTTGCAGCAATGACATTGCAGGTTAAAGGAGGACGTTTCATGATAGGAGGAGCGCTCAAATCAAAGACAAAGGAGTTTTTGTGCCTTCTACAGGAAGTTTCGTATCTTCTACAGGAAGCTTACAAAAAAGCCAAATTGATCTCCGAGGAGGACCTGAAGGCTTGGAATATGTCCATGAGGCCTACCCACATCCATGTTTCCATTCCCCACCCCTTTTCCATCATTTTTTCATGTCATTATGCTTCTTTCCTCAAAACTGTGTCTTCTACAGGAAAGCTCTGAATTTCTACAGGAAACATCCTGTAGAACCTTTGGACGAGCCAAATCCAATTTCAAAAGTGAATCTGATGGTGGGAGCCTATTGGTTAGGCCTGCAAGCACTTGTGTGTCCATCCCTTGCCTTCATCCATCATTTTTTTCACCTCCTTGTGCTTCTCATTGTGCCTCTACAGGATCTTCCTGTAGAAATTGTGGGAAACTAGGCATGCATTTCAAAAAGTGGTTTGGCGAGCATGGTAGCTTCCTCAAGTGTTCAGAAGCCCTCATGCCATCTTCCAACTCCTCCTCCATCATCTCCATACCTGCATCACAGCCAAAATTCATTTTTTCATCCCATGCAAGCACATGCAAAAAGCCTTGAGGCAAAAATCCATAGAACCAAATTTGTTTTTGCCATAACTTGAAAACCATGCATCCTTTTGACAAACCGTTTTATGGGGGATTGTACAAGGTCGATGAAAACATGCCTGAGCAGTTTCATGCAATTCCGATGCACGGTTTCCAAGAAATCAGCCTCCATCACCATCAGCCATTTTTGCATTTTCTCCATAACCATGCATCCGTTTCAAAACATGTTTCATGGGGAGATGCACATGGGTGATAGTAGCCTACCCAAGCAGTTTCAGCCAATTCCGGTGCACGGTTTCCGAGAAATCAAGCTCTGAAATCTTCAGCCATTTTCCAATTTTCTCGAAATCCGTGCATCCATTGATCACGAATTTACTATGGGAGATGCATCATGATGGTAGGAACATGCCCACCGAGTTTCAGCTCAATCTGGGTTGCCGTTTGGGAGAAATGGCAAAAAGAAGTTCTGGTCCTGTGAAAATTCAATGGCAACAGTTTCAGGATGCAGGTTTGAACGTGGAAATGAACTTTTGTTGCATGCATCTGGCCAGAGGACACCTGCACAAGGAAACCAGCCATGAACCAGCAACCAAGCCATCGTGCAACCATAAAATCAAATTCATGCAGCAACGACAGCCCACAACAGCTCACGACAGCCATTCGACTTCGAGGTACGTGACTGATCTCATTCTTCTATTGCATAGATTTAATTTGAAGACTGCATGAATTGATGGGATGGTGGAATTAAGCCACGAATTTAGGAAGGTTCACTTGATGTCCAGTTCTCTAGCGCTCAAGGAAAAATCACGTAGCCCACGTGTATGGTCGTTCATGGAAAATTTGAAAAACACAGTTAGTGGTATATTTGTTGAACTTCAGTGCACAGGGCATCAATTAATTAACAAATAGAAGGGTTCATGATAGCACAGCAGTTCATATGCGCCAGCACACGTTTTGCCACCTCACCACAAGTCACGCAGTAATTCAAGGGACGCTCGGCTGAAACTCTCACCACTCTTTGTTCAACTGCGGTCAACTGAAGCGCATGTCCACCATCCAGATCAGTTAAACAATGGTGCTCTACCGATTTCTGCCTTTCATTCTCAAGATCTCTTCAGTTCCTTAAACAATTCCCGCCTGTCGCACTGTTGATCGAATTTCCTTCAAGTCAAGAGGACTGAGTTGAATTTCTCCAATGCCATTCGCTCAGATCCATTTCAGATTTCTTATGCATTAAGAGGAGGCTGATTTCATATATACCTGTCATCGTTTGTAGCTGAATTTCATGCTCAGAAAAAGGATCAAGCTTCACTCATATAGAAGCCTGAAATTTCCTTTCAGAAATCAAATATGTCCTTCAGCACTTAAACCCAAGACCGAAGATTGTTCCCTTGGGTAATTTTAAGAGGTTTAAATGTCCACATTCCACAGAGGCCGGATTGATCTCTGCACTCTCATTCACTCAGCCTAAACTTCCAGGGTTCATCTCAGTTTTTGTGCATCAAAGAACATACTGATTACATGTATTGGTGGTTGTCTTTCTGATTAGAAAAAGGGTTGTTCTGTTCTGCATCTTAGACTTATTTATGTGCCAAGGACATGCTGGTTATTTGGAATGATGGCAAATTATTATTTAAATGATGGTGACACCCGTGGTGACACCCGTTTCTACAGGAAGACAGAAAAAGCCACTACAGGACTTTCCTGTAGAAGCCAGCGAACAGTTTCTACAGGAAAGTTTGAAAAAAGGGCAGCAAAAGGAGAAATCGGTCGAGATTTTAGCTAAGGAGGTAGCACCTATGTTGGCCACCCCAAGCACATCCATCCCCTCTATGAACACTCATTTCTTTCAAGGTTCGGGCACAATTTAGTCACGGTTCAACCTTCTACAGGAAGCTACAGGACTTTCCTGTAGAAGCCTTTTGGCAGGCCAGAATCAATTTTGGAGAGGGATTTGAAGCTTGAAGTCTGTTGAGGAGGCATGCAACCACTCTTTTCTTCTATCCTCCACTGGTTTCATCTCCTTTCACCACCATTTCCGCCATCAGATTGAATATACTTGCACAATCATACCCAAGCTGAGAATTCTTTAGGAAAAGGAGCAAGTAGTGGGAAGAAGCAAGGAAGCATGGTTTCATGACAGAGAAGAGGACATCACTTCAGAAGCTTGGCATGACAAGGAGGCCATCAGGGCCATCAAAGACAAGGAGAGAGATTGGTTGCTCAGAGGATGAGCAACACTTTCAGTAGGGGGGTGATGATGAGCCCCAAAAATGTACAATTATTTGGGCTCATTCAACTTCCTAATTTGGCTTAGTCCACCATTCTCATTTGTTAATTGCATGTTTTTGATTATTTTTATGTTAATAGAGTGAATTTGGTTAGTCATTATGCCAACAAGTATAATGGGTGCTTTGTGTAGCCTTTTTGGTCAACTTGGAGACAAAATTGAAGGCCTTAATGAGCACTTGGCAGCCAAATTCGTGGGAGAACAAGCTAGAGGATTTGTAGGAAGGTGTCCCCCTCATTTATGGGCCCTTACCTCGAATTCTCCACCATCAGCTCGGAGTTCAAAGGCCACCAAATCAATGAGCACAAGGGCAGCCAAGCAAGTCAAGTTGGACTGCTGTTAACTCCAAGCCTTGGGCAGCCAAGTCCCTAACTTTTAGGAGGACTGTTGGGTCCTCAAATTGTATAAATAAGAAGGCTTGGGGCCTCATTTGGGTTAGCTAGTTGGTAGTCATTTTTGGTAGCTAGTAGTTAGTCATTTCGTAGCAGCTAGTTAGTCAATTTGGTTTTCGCTCTTTGTAAGCCAGTTTTGGCATGACATTAGACTTTTGATTATGAATAAAAGCAAGCAGTTTTGGATCAGATTTTGAGTTTTTAAAGGAGCCTAAAGCTCTCGGGGTTGGGCCCAACCTGAGAGCTCAGGCCTCCTTCCTTTGTATCAATATTGTTCCTTTAGCATTTTGTTTCCATTTTCCTTTACATGCATTCGAGTATAGTTGCTGATTTGGATTTCCTGTAGAAGTCAAACAGATTGGTTTTATCAGTTAGAATTGCTGTAGTTGTTTGGAAGTAGGCTAAGGCATTACTTAGATCCATTCATGCACTTTTATATTTAGCATTACTTCTTCATTCCACTGCCATGCATGCGTTTCCTTTACAATTTATATTGTTGTTCATTGATTTTATGTCACAGGTAGCTCAGGTTGAAGCATTCTCGTTTTGGTGACACTCATAAACAATTTGTTTCATCTACACTGCTCCATAACACTCCCTTTCCTTCCTCCTCTTGTCAACCACACCTAAAGCCACTCAGCCACCCTCTGTTCAGCTCATTCAACTCCCAGCTCTTCTATTACTCACATAGCCCCATCTACTTAACCTTTCATAGATACCATCCTTCCATTCACCAACCCACTCCATGCACTCTTTCCCCATCTGACTTCTCTGTCTCTGAGCCATCACCAGTCCCATCTCCACCTCACCTATCCTCCGTCACTTCACCATCACTCAAAACCCTCACGGCCAAACATCCTGTAGAAATTCCTTAGTTTCCTGTAGAAGCCCATAAACATGGTTCCTTGACGGCCAAGCTTTGTGAGACTCTCTGGAAGGGTGTTAGGGACCCCTTAGATCCTCTATGAACCTTCCCAACCTTTCCCAAGCATTTCTCCTCCTTGATCCGCCTCTGCACAGCCAAACCCTAATAAGAACAAAGTCACAATCAATCCAACCATTAAAGCAAAAACATAAAAACAACATCCTTCTCTATGAAAGTAGTTTGAGTTCATGCATTTCACATAACTAGAGGTAATGGCATCATTCTTAGACATCTGCACTCTCACTATTGCATCATAGAAGTTAAACTAGTCAGATTAGGGTTTCCTAGGGTTCCCATGCTTTGGTTTGCTTTCAGTTCATTTTTGCCAAATAAATTAGTTTTCTTTGAGCTAGCTTTCGTCCATCATTTAGCAAGCTTCTTCTGAGAGCCTATAGAAGTTGGCTTGAGCCCTAGTGGACTTGTGCCAGCTAACCAAGTGACAGCTGCGACAAGAGCTAGTACTTGTGAATACAGCACCGCCGCTTCCAAGTTTGTACGAACTACCGGGCTGATAAAATTAAGAGACAGGAAGCCCCAGGAGTTGTGGCATTATTGCTACAATACTGGAGCTCACCACATGCTCAGTGATGCAAGGCACAAAAATTTCTATAATAGTTGCCCCCTAAAGTATGAGGCCGTTTATCGGGTGAAATGCTTTATCCAGGGGAGTCCGAAGTTCATCCATTTGCTGGGAGGAGACTTGTAATAAGATACAATACAATACATTATGATTCATTCTGCTTTCATGATCTAGCTGAGGCGGGCATTCCCATGCTCAGCTTTATAAATACATTTTGGTACATAGAACAGACGATCGTCTGATGGTAGACTGATAATTCTGGCGAAACTATCATCCCTTGAGTAGGATGATCATCTGCTGCAATGATGTACATGTCAAATGTTTTTATTTTCCTGAATATATTATTGCAGCCCGGATGGATGAAACTAGATCCGGGGTCTTCAAACTCATTCGATCTTCACTCTAAGTACAAGTCGATCCATGTGAGAATTGCGCTGAAGTCGAACATGGAAGGACATCGCTTGATTACCGGTCAATGATGTAAACCGTTAACAAGCGCGAGAGGAATCACCGATAATGATAATGACCCTCAAGGTACTGCAGTACAATTCACGTGGTGTGAATAAAGGACTTGGCGTCGAACACCACACAAAATCTTCTGGTCGAAGGTCATTGATGTATACCTGTCGCCAGAAGTGAGAAACTTGCCATTGAGGCATGCAAGCTTCAAAGTACTGAAGGGGTTGTTCCTAGATCAACTTCTTGGATAATGAGCTGATGTCGACAAGAAGCGATCTGTCAAAGGAGGGCCTTAATGAATCCCACATCAGTGACACGGAACGGAGCTAATGATTTTAGTGGAGGTGAAAACAATCTGTGACATATGATTCAGGGTGGCGGTCATGAATGGATGAAGGATAATGTATGGCAGTGGATGGGACTTGGTTGACTCTTTCTGAATGACTTCTCTTGAACATATGGCGACACTGATGCGATGGATTGGTAGCATTACCCCAAGTATGGATGGTGTGGCAAAGACCATGGTGATTTGATCGGTGAATGAAACAACCCAACCCGATGTGGTACGGAGGAAAAGTGTCATGTTCAAGAGCGACCTGCTACCATCAAAGACTTCTCGATTTTTCCCAATTTTTCCCCAGTCATTGCTGACCAGTACCTCTTTATTTTTGTCAAGCTTGAGGAGGATAACATATGCTTGTTCTATAACCTGCCCTTCGGGCAAGCCCATCGCTATGTTTTAACGAGCCTAGCGATAGGGAAACTCGTTCTCGTCTAAATACAATTTTGTCGCTATTTAGTAATTTTAACGAGTCTAACGACAAGGAAAACTCGGCCCTTTTCATTTTTAGAGAGTCTGAAAAGGTACATAAAGTTAACTCCAAAATTCCTTTTTCGTCATCTAATCCCTTAAGTCCGAAAAAGTATAAAACAATACAGAAGGGATGAGTTTTCGGTACTTTTAATGAGCCGAACAAAACAAGCGCTCGATCTTTTTGTGATATAATCCCTCAAGTCCAAAAAGATTAAAATCTAGAGGAGGGATAGCTCTTCCGGTCGTTTAACGAGCTGGGAGGCCAAAACTCGGCAATATTCTCATATTTTACGAGTCAGTTGAAAAGAGCTTAAAGAAGACTCGTCTTTCGAGGAACGATTGATGAACAGGGATAGCAGCTGATTCCAGGTACAGGTTGGAATTTTCCAATCACGGCAGTGTCACAAGGATGGCTAGGTGAAATCACTCTTCGCAGCTGTTCCTCAAAATGGGTAAACAATCATATGGAGGTAAACGATCGGCCAAATGAACGGTGGAGGTGACGGTGCACAAAACACGACCAAGGTCTTTTTACGGTTGATCAGGTTACATACTCAATAGTTATTTACCGGTATGGGTTCATTTTTTAACGAGCTTGAATGTGCCAAAACACTGCTCAATCTTATGTTTATTTTTTAACGAGCATGAACTATGTGCTAAAACTGCTCGGATCTTGCGTTTATTTTTTAACGAGCATGAACTTTATGCCAAAATTGCTCGTTTATATGGTCAAATTTTGATTTTTTACCATTACTAGCTCTTCTCTTTTCAAGGATAGTACTGCATTTTCAATTGCTGCGTCAAACTTAGTTAGAAATACATAATCATGAGATAAAAACCCTAATATTTCGCTTTGAACTACGTAAAAAGCCATTAAAAAGTGTTTTTACCTCTCATTTTACCATTTCATTTGCATTTGGTTTGTTGGAGCTTTGGAGGTGCCTCTTCCCCCTTGATTTTCACCAGCTAATTTCGGGAGATTCTGTGGACGATTCTCGGTGCCGTCTGGACCAGGTAGGAGCTAAACCCTAGCTCTTTCTTTTCATGGTTTCCTTTTTCATTTCTGTGCCTGTTTTCTAGCCTTTCTGAGCCTCAGGGGTTTTGCCAGGGCGCCCTCTGATCAGCGCAGGTTCTCCATTCGAAACCTGCGTTGAATGTCAAGCTGCCTTGAGGCAGCCTGACCTTCAACGCAGGTAGGACACTGCCTGCCTGCGTTGGGCTCAAAAAACTGAGTTTTCAGCACATTTTTTTGATGAAATTTCGCCAGTTTCTCATCAAATTCAGGATCTTACTCATTCTCTTGTTTGTTTTGCAGGAACCTTTGAGAAAATGTCCCTTACATGGCGAGAATGAGAACATGAAGAAGAAGATATGATTGCTCTCCATGACCCAGTCACGGTGAACGCGCTGCGGAACTGTGGCCTGCTGAAGTTTTTCCGTATCTCTAGCATGAGAGCACAGATTACTTTGCTGTAGTACATGCTTGATGCTTGGGATCCCATCAACCAAGTATTCCAGATTAGGGGAAAAACCATCCCCTTGACCATAGTAGACATTTACTTCTTGACTGGGTTGTCAAGGCGGGGTGCCCCCATTTCTTTCTCAGGTTCGATCTGGGGGAATGACTCCGTGAGAGACTATGTTCGCCAGTACTGCAGGGAAGGTTCCCAGCCGAGCAGAGATGGCAAGGTTGTTATCCGTGAGATCACCGATAGGTCTCTCAGGTCCATTCTGTATACTATTGGTAGGATGGCTGGTAGCGCATCTCTACATGTTGCCAACAGGTCTTATGTGCAGCACGCCTTGGAGTGTCTCCAACCGAAAGTATTCAACTGGTGTGATGCAGTACTTGTTCAGATGAAAAGTCAATTGACCAAGGTAAAGGACGGGAAGCTGAAGAACTTTGGATTTGGTTCTATTCTGACTGCCTTCGCCTTGGAGAAAATCCCACTGATGCAGCCTCAGTATATCGTACTTGACTTGCCTTCTCCGACCGAGCCACGCATGCAGAGGTGGGTCGATCACATGTCTAGGCATGCTGGTCAACCTCAGATTACTTTCACTGATGCCTTCTTCAGGTGGTTCGAGCGCCAGGAGATGGTCTTTTCCGAGTATCCATATGTGGGTATGGATTTCCGAGGTGATCCGGATTTGGTGTTACCGGATGGCGAACAGTGGGGCGCTATTGGTAAAATCTTTGACCATATCACTGTTTACTGTTTTTATTCATAATGTTGTTGTGCTTTATTCTATCAAGACTCTTAATCAAACTCTTGGGTGCATGCAGATGTTGGTCCTGTCCGTCCAGCAGTTCGTCCGAGACCGCCAGTTGCTGCCCCGGCAGTGGAGCCTGCTGGGAGAGTTATTCTTCGCGACCTTGACGACACTGAGACCCTTACAGCTGTGCAGGAGCAGGTTGAGAGCCTTACTCTCGGTATTCCGGATGTACGGATCGATGAGTTACCTTTACAGTTGCAGCGGCATACTACTGGTGTGCCTAGACGATGGACTCGTCTCTTGCGCATGATTGCACAGGCCGTGACGTGCTATCATGAGCACCACTAGGCTAGGGTGCCCCCTAGCACTTTTGAGCTTTTGGGTCATATGACCAATTTTTGTCTTGGTTACAGAACATTATGTATAAACGATAAACAACTTTTATATATATTTTGATTTTCGAGGTTTATTCTGGTTGATTTACATGATCCACTTGCATAACGCTGATGCATTTCTTTTTATAAATGTCGCAAATGTCTATCTAATACATAGTTTGCTAATGAATCGGTTAATGTGTTTAAGTTCCTGGAAATATGCTGGTATTGAATTGAATCAAACTGTCTTTCCAAAATCTTAACCCTTAGAAACATTCGATAAATAGCTGGATTGCGGACCGAATATATACCATTGAGTTGTAGTATCACAAGTTGTGAGTCTAGCCTGACGATTAGTCGGCATATACCATGGGTGATGGTATCAGAGAGGAGTTCTATCAACGCGCTATACTCAGCGATGTTATTCGTTGATTGCCCAATACACACACCTCTGAAACTCACTAACTCGCCGCTTGGATCAAAAATGGCCCAGGCTGCGGAGGATAGATTCCGTGAACTACGACTCGCTCCGTCGGCATATCCCACATATGTCTCAGAAACGTTCGACATCTGCAACAAATGAAAAAGGTGGATTACTCGACCGAAACAAACACTTTAGCGAAAACAAAATACAACAAAAGCACTCAGGTTACTTTTTAGGCATAGTAACGCTTGAGGTACAACCCGTTGCGGGGTTGCGCCAGTGGGATTCCGTCATAATCCATTAACTCGTAGGCTCCTTTTGCTAACACTCGTTTAACAATATAGGGACCCATCCATAAAGAATTAAATTTTCCTGCTCCCAATTTGTCGGATTCTTGGTCGTAAAGCAAGACCAAGTCACCTTCAGAGAAGACACGGGGTTTGACATTTTTGTCGAACTGCGCCTTGACTCGTTTCTTATGGGCTTCTTTAGCCAGAGCGGCGTCACGACGGGTTTCATCCAACTGGATTAATTCCAAGAAATGGGCCTCTTCTTCTGAAGTTCCGGGGAGGAGGTCAATTGCGAGTTTAAGAGACGAAATTTCACACTGGATTGGTAAGACTGCCTCCAGGCCATACACTAGTTGGAACGGTGTGAACCCAGTGGCATTTTTTACCGACGTTCGGTAAGCCCACAAGGCTGAGTACAGGATTTGGTGCCATCTTCTTTTGTGAACCCCGATCATCCTTTGCAACATACGCTTCAGGACCTTGTTGATTGCTTCAACTTGTCCGTTGGCTTGCGGATAATACGGGGTAGAGCTGTCGTGAGATAGCCCTAGCTTGGCAGCTAATTCAACCATCATGTGATTGCGAAAATGCGATCCATGATCTGTAACTATAGCCTGTGGTACGCCGAACCTGGCGACTACATGATTGAAAAAGAAAAGGGCAGCTGTTTCACCAGTGTTATCCAATGTAGGCATCGCCTCGGCCCATTTGGTAAAATAGTCAACGGCGACTATAATATACCCATGCCCCCCGGTCGAGGTGGGGTTACATTGCATGAAATCGATGCCCCATTTGGCGAAAGGCCCAACAGCAACTATTGGCTGTAAAGGTGTGGGTGGTCTTCTGGTTTTGCTATCAAACATCTGACATGCATGGCAACTTCTGACTGCGATTATGAAATCTTTGAACATGGTTGGCCAGAAGTATCCTGCTCGTAAGATTTTTTGTGCTGTTGCATATCCAGATTGAGGCCCCCCACACGCGCCTGAATGACACTCATTCAGGGCTTTCTCGGCCTCCTCATGGGTAAGGCACCTCCTCAGAACCGTATCGATACCACGTCGGTAAAGCGTATCACCGACGATCATGTAGTCTTTAGCTTGGTATCGTATACGTTTTTGTTCAGAGTGAGAGGTGTTAGGCCTGAACTTTTGGGTTTGGAGATAAACTATGATATCTCCATACCACTCATCGCTTGTAGATATCAGAAACAAATTTTCATCCACGATTGACTCTTCCGATGTTTCATCGTTGGACGACGATGGGAGATCGCACAATAATTCCGCGAAAACTAGGGCTTTCTTTGTTGGGTCCCTATAATACTAGTGATTACCCCATTACTATTGTAGTTATACCCCTTATTTATATTGATGTACCCATGTAGTGCCCATATTGTTACTATTGTGCCACATAGAAGCCCACTATTGTTATTGTTGTGCCTTACAATATTATTGTTATGTAGGCTTGATTGTATTGGGACCCTTAGACTCCTATATATAGAAAGGAGGTTTTTCATTTGTATCATCCAAGAATTGTTCATTTATGTAATGTAAAGGAGGTTGCCCCCTCGAAGAGGCTGAATTCTAAGGCGTGGATCTCTCTTTTCTATCTTTTGTGAGCTGGTTTCATAACATTTGGTATCAGAGCTTTGGATTCTAGGGTTTCGCTGCTCCAAACAGGTCATCGTGGCATTTTCGCTATAAATTTTTTTCTGTGACGTTTCAGAAGTCGCAAAAAAAACCCATTTGAGAAGAAATCGCGCTGAACCTTGGGTCCAAATTTCAGAGCTTTTCGCACGATATTTTCGGAGATATGATCTGAGGAAGTTGGTCTTTTTGCAGACTCCTGAATTACATTCAAAACAGGTGACCTGGGGAAAATCGTCATAACTTTCTCTCTGAGGATCGGATTGAAATTTCGTAAGAAGGTACAGAAAGAGGACGGACTGTAGTTTCTTGTGGGTTTTTTTCAGAGCCAAAGGTCGAAACAGTGACTCGTGGCACGTCGTACAAGTTCGCTCTACTGAACCAGTCTAAAAGCAAGTCACTGTGGGAGATTTCACATAACTCTTCCTTGGAGAATCCAATTTGGCTCAGACTTGTGGCATTGGAAAGAGGACGCAGAAGGCTACTACAGGTAGAAATTTCAGAATTGGATGATCCGAAATTACAGAGATACATCAGATTCAATATCAGGCTTCTATAAAGTGAAAAAAGGTGTGTAGTTTTTTTTTTTAATTTTTGTGTAAGCTTGGTTTAACGGAATTCAAAGGGCATAGTAAAGCATTATTATCGGTAACTGATGCCCCGAGGAAAGAAAATGCAAACACCTAGTAAGGAACCTGAAAGCTCTAGCATGACTCATGAAGAAGAGGAAGAAATGCTACATGATATATCAAAATTACAAGAACAAGTGCAACAAATGTCACGCTCACAAAAGCTAACAGAAGCTAAGATAAGTGGCGTGGAATCTAAGGTAAATGGCGTGGAATCTAAGATAAAGGGCATGGAAGCTAAGATGGAGGATTCGATGGCAAATTTGAAGATAGATTTGAATACAAACATGGAAGAATTGAAGAAGTTGCTACAAGAAAGGGTCACTAATGGTGAAAAGGTAGTAAAGGAAACTCATGATGAGAACAAAAGAAATGTTAATCATGATTCCATAGACTCTAATGTTGGATCGAAGACTCACCATGTTCCAAAAATCGATATGAGGAAGTTTGATGGCAAGGATCCCGCCACATGGATATTACAGATGGAGCAATTCTTCGATCTCAATAATGTGCAAAACACACAAAAGGTACGTATGGCAACTTTATATTTGGAACCAAATCAGTTTGTATGGTATCAATGGCTTTGTTCTCGTAAACAATTTATCACTTGGGCAATTTTTACGGAAGAATTGATAGCACATTATGAGGATACAAAAAGCAACACTTTTTTTAGCCAATTGATAAGTCTCAAACAAAAGGGTTCAATAATGGAGCACATTGAGGAGTTCCAAAAATTGAACATAAGGGTAAAAGATATTCCAGAGGAGCATAGGATTGATGTGTTCATAGGGTCTTTAAAGGATAATATCCAACATGATGTGCGCCTTTGGGAACCTGATTCATTAGAGAAGGCATTCAGGTTAGCAAGAAAAATGGAAAGCAAAATTATGGCAACTAGGAAGCATACCATTCACAACTATAAAGACGGAAGTGTTGTTGCCCATAGTCTTCCACAACCTACAAGGTTGACACCACAACAATTGGAAGAAAAAAGAGCAAAAGGGCTTTGTTACAATTGTGATAGCAAATACACAAAAGGTCATAAGTGTGCTGAGAAGAAATTATTCTACATAGATTGTGAAGAGGAAGAAGAAAAGGAGCAAGAAAGGTCAAAAGAAGAGGATATATTCCAGGAACAAAGCCTAGATGAAGAACAAATAAATCCGACCATATCTTGTAATGCATTGGCGGGAATTACCACTCCTCAAACCATCAAGATAGAAGGACAAATCAAGAAGAAAAAGGTAATAGTGTTGATTGATTCAGGAAGCACCCACAATTTTATTCATTGTAGGGTAGCAAAAGAATTGAATTGCTTCCTATATCCAGCACCAGAGTGTCAAGTGATGATTGCAAATGGAGGAACAATAAATTGTTCTGGAAAGTGCCATAATATCAAGCTATCCATGGGAGAATATGTATTGACTAGCCCAATGCTTTCCATTCCAATGGGAGGTGCTGATGTTGTACTAGGAGTCCAATGGCTACAATCCTTGGGTACAATAGCTTTTAATTTTCAAGAACTTTTCATGAAATTTTCTGTGGAAGGAAAGGAAGTTGAATTAAGGGGTATTGCAGGGAAACCAGGAAAGATAATCAGCTCTAATGGTATGACAAAGCTTCTAAAAAAGGAGCAAAGAGGTGTAATTGCACAATTATGTTCGCTAGATGTTTCCACATTGGAATCATCTATTTCTCCAGATCTCCAAAAAGTCCTGGACAATCATTCCAAGGTATTTGAGACTCCCAAAGGTCTCCCACCTATGCGTGATCATGATCATGCTATTCATCTGATTCCAGGAAGTGTTCCTCCAAACATCAGGCCGTACAGATATCCCTATGTCCAAAAAAGTGAAATTGAACGTATGGTTGCAGAAATGCTAGAGGCTGGTATAATTCAACCGAGTCAAAGTTCTTTCTCAGCTCCAGTAGTATTGGTGCACAAGAAGGATGGATCATGGCGCATGTGTCCAGATTATAGGGAGCTCAACAAGCTCACTATTAAAGATAAGTTCCCCATTCCTGTCATTGATGAATTACTGGATGAATTGCATGGATCAATTTACTTCACCAAGTTGGATCTTCGTTCGGGATATCATCAAATCAGAATGAAGATTGAAGACATTCCGAAAACAGCATTTAGAACTCATGAGGGTCATTATGAATTTTTGGTCATGCCTTTTGGCCTTACCAATGCACCTTCAACATTTCAAGGTTTGATGAATTCAATTTTCAAACCATTCCTTAGAAAATTTGTGTTAGTATTTTTTGATGATATACTAATCTACAGCAAGTCTTGGAAGGATCATGTTGATCATGTTGAACATGTTGACAGGGTGCTACAACTATTGGAGGAGAAACAATTATATGCAAAAAGATCCAAATGTTTCTTTGGAGTCCAGGAGGTGGAATATTTGGGTCATATTGTATCTCATGAAGGAGTTAAGGTAGACCCTAGCAAAATTAAAGCCATTAAGGAATGGAAAATCCCCACATCCATAAAGCATCTGCGAGGATTTCTTGGGTTGACAGGGTATTATCGCAAGTTTGTTAAGAATTATGGGAGAATAGCAGCACCTCTAACAACATTATTGAAGAAAGATTCATTTTCATGGACTCGGAAGCAACAAAGGCCTTTGAACATCTTAAAGAGGCAATGTGCCAAGCACCGGTCTTAGCTACACCGGACTTCACAAAAACCTTTATTGTGGAATGTGATGCTTCAGGAAATGGAATTGGTGCTGTTCTAATGCAAGATGAAAGACCCATTGCTTTTGAAAGTCGTCCAATCAAGGGAAAGTTTTTAAGAAAAGCTATTTATGAGAAGGAAATGTTGGCAATACTCCATGCACTTAAGAAATGGCGACCCTACCTAATGGGAAGACACTTCAAGGTAAAAACGGATCATGATAGCCTTAAATACTTTTTAGAACAAAGATTATCCTCTGAAGAGCAACAAAAGTGGGTCACAAAGATGTTGGGTTATGACTTTGAAATCATCTACAAAAAAGGGAAGCAAAATGTGGTGGCAGATGCACTCTCAAGAAAGGATGAGGATGTGGAAGCATTGTTGTGTGCCATTTCTATTATCCAACCAGATTGGATAAACGAAGCAAGGGAGGAATGGAAGAATGACGAAGAAGTGTGGGCACTTATTCGAAAGCTACAACAAGATTCCAGTACTTCTGATACATTTAGCTGGAAAAATGATTCGTTATGGTACAAAGATCGCTTATACCTCTGTAAGAATTCCCAGCTAAAACAAAAGATTCTTATGGAATTGCACACTTCTCCCTTAGGAGGGCACTCAGGATTTTTAAAAACTTACCACAGGGTTAAGAAGGAATTTTTTTGGGATGGCCTTAAATCAGATATTCAAAAGTTTGTGGCGGAATGTTTGGTTTGCCAGCAAAATAAAGTTGAAACAATTAAGACACCGGGTCTATTACAACCTTTATCCATTCCAAGCCAACGTTGGGAGGAGGTTTCAATGGATTTTATCACAGGTTTACCCAAGTCTGAGGGAAAGAGTGTCATCATGGTGGTAGTTGACAGACTTACCAAGTATGCACACTTTTGTGCATTATCACATCCATTTAAAGCCAGTACAGTTTCTACTGCATTTATGGAAACAGTTCAAAAGCTACATGGAAACCCAAAGATTATTGTAAGTGACAGAGATCCCATTTTCACTGGAAATTTTTGGACAGAATTATTTTCTTGTCTTGGTACTCAGTTAGCTCATAGCTCATCTTATCATCCTCAATCTGATGGGCAAACTGAGATAGTAAACAAATGTTTGGAAGGATATCTTCGTTGCTTTGTATCTGATAAACAGACACAATGGGTCAAATGGTTGCCTCTGGCTGAATGGTGGTATAACACTTCCTTCCATACAGCAACAAAAATGACCCCATTTATGGCACTTTATGGGTATCAACCACCATCCATCACATCATATTTAAGAGAAAATTCTAAGGTTCAGGCAGTGGAACATCACATCGAACATCAACAACAAGTCCTCCAACTCTTAAAGGATAACCTCGTGTTGGCACAGAATAGAATGAAACAACAGGCAGATCAACATCGCAGTGAAAGAAGTTTTGATGTAGGTGATTGGGTATTCCTACGGCTACAACCATATAAGCAAATGTCCCTCAAGCAAGCTAAGAAGGATAATAAATTATCACCAAAGTATTATGGTCCGTACAAGGTGTTGCAAAAGATTGGTACTATGGCATACAAATTGGAGCTTCCTGCAGCTTCTCGATTGCACCCAGTTTTCCATGTTTCATGTTTAAAGAAGGTTATAGGCGACAAGCTCCCAGTTCAAACAATATTGCCAGAACTTGACGAGGAAGGAAAAATTATATTGGAACCGGAAGCAGTTATAGAAACAAGAACTCGACAGCTACGAAATCGATCAATTTCAGAGTATCTTATCAAGTGGAAGAACTTATCCGCTGAAGATTCCACATGGGAGGATGAGAATTTTATGCAGAAGTATCCAGAACTACTCAAGCGTTGAGGACAACACTTTTTTGAAGGAGAGGGGCATGTTGGGTCCCTATAATACTAGTGATTACCCCATTACTATTGTAGTTATACCCCTTATTTATATTGATGTACCCATGTAGTGCCCATATTGTTACTATTGTGCCACATAGAATCCCACTATTGTTATTTTTGTGCCCTACAATATTATTGTTATGTAGGCTTTGATTGTATTGGGACCACTTAGACTCCTATATATAGAAAGGAGGTATTTTCATTTGTATCATCCAAGAATTGTTCATTTATGTAATGTAAAGGAGGTTGCCCCCTCGAAGAGGCTGAATTCTAAGGCGTGGATCTCTCTTTTCTATCTTTTGTGAGCTGGTTTCATAACATTCTTTGATTTGGATTTTACAAATTCCAGATCAAACTCTTGAAGGATCGCTATCCATTTTGAATATTTGCCCCCCAGCAACTGTCGCGACAGTATGTACGTCATGGGGTTGCAATCTGATAAAATGGTAGTTTTCCGAAAGAGGACATAATGTCGAAATCTTTGAATCGCTTGAACAGCTGCAAGCGCTAGTTTTTCAACATAGGAATATTTGCTCTCTGTATCATTTAAGTTTTTACTTAAATAATAAATAGGATGTTCCATTCCATCGACTTCTTGTACTAAAACCATCGCAATGGTCGTATCCGCTGTAGCCAGATACAGGATAAAATCTCTTTGATAGTTCGGGGCATACATTAATGATGCTCTTACTAGAGAATCTTTCAGAGCATCAAAGGAAGCTTGCACGACCTGATCCCAGACGAAAGGTACATCCTTTTTCAAAAGATGAGTGTAACCTTTAGCAAGTTCTGCGTAATTTGGAATGAACCTCCTCAGAAAGTTTGCTTTCCCTTGGAGTTTCTGAATCTGAAGCACATTTGAAGGTGGAGGCAAATTAATGATTGCCTGAACCTTGCAAGGGTCGAGACGAATCCCATCCTTAGAGACTACAAAGCCAAGTAAACGACCAGAATCGACGCAAAACACACATTTGTGCGGATTGAGTCTTATCTTATAGTGTCGGCAACGTAGAAATATCGCTCTTAAATGCTGCGGATGATCAGTCCGCTTTCGCGAATGAGCCGGAAGGTCGTCGAGATATGGTTGAATGATGTTCTTGATGTCGTGGAAGGCATAATTCATTGCCCTCTGAAACGTCGCCCCTGCGTTCTTTAAACCAAAGGGTAATTTTCGATAAGCGAATGTGCCCCACGGACAAATAAATGCAGTCTTTGACTGGTCCTGTGGGCGGATATTTATCTGATTATACCCGGAAAATCCATCCATAAAGGAAAAGATTTCACATCCGGCGCATTCATCAATTATCTGGTCGATGAAGGGTGTAGGATAGTTGTCCTTTGGACAAGCTTGGTTTACATCCCTATAGTCGACACACACTCTTATTGTCCCTTGTTTCTTCATAACAGGGACAATATTCGATACCCAATCGGTTAGAGGAACCGGGTAGATGAAACCAGCATGGAGAAGTTTCTCAACTTCTACCTTAATGGCAGCGGCTTTCTTAGGGTGCACCTGTCGAAGCCGTTGTCTTACTGGTTCGACATCAGGATACATTTTAATTTCATGTTCAACAATACTCGAGTCAATGCCTAGCATTTCATCATATGACCAAGCAAAGACATCTCTAAACTCGCAAAAAAGAACGTTATATATTTCCAGTTCTGAAGGGGAACAACTTTTGCCGACATAAATATTCTCTACAATATCTGGCTTAGTTGAGATATTTATGGCTATAGTCTCTTCAATATTGGATAAGTTTCGCTCTGAATCCACCGTATTTACAGTATTTGATAGGAATTCAAAAACTGAAGGGTGGTAAAGGTCATGTTGAGTATCTTCTTCACACTCTGGAAGAAGGGAACGATGGTGGTGATCATTCCATGGTGCCCCCTCAATCAACATTGATTGTAAGATTCCTTCGTCAGTCCCATGCACTTTCGACCAAGGATCTAATGGGGTACCATATTCTCTAGACCTATCTACCCAAACGCTTGACGAGCGTTGACTTGGGTTCGCCTCCCATGCGCGAAACATTGATTGCTACAATATTTCTATAGGGCTTGGGGGCAAAACCATTGCATGATCCATGACGACTCTGTCTTCTGCGACCTTCAAGGAAGATATCATGTTGCATGTTGCTACAAACGGTATATTTCCTATGTGGATAGGAGGTGGCAGCACGAAAGCTCCCATCATTGTGGGGTCTTTCAATAGGCCTACTCCGATATCTTGAATTGAATGGTCGCTCCCATGGATCATGGGAATGCTTCCTGTAACTTGTGAACCATTAGGGAGGAAGTTATGTTGGTCGACGACCGTAATCCCTCCTTCAAACGGGAATGCGATCTTCCTAAAATAAGTCGACACTACAGCTGCCATGGCATATATCCATGGTCTTCCCAGTAGGATGTTATAGTAAAGATTGCCATCGATGACTTCAACATCAATTTCCATTGTTTTTCCCCCTAGTTCAACCTTCAAGTTATTTAGGATGCCGTACGGGGTGTACGTCCTTCCGTCGAAAGCTTTTAGTGTCGTCGAAGATCGCGACAAGGTTGGAGATCCGAGAGTTTTCCAGCAACTCATTGACATGATACATGTCGATGCCCCCTCATCAATAATTGTTCGGTGAACAGTTTTGTTGAGGGCTTTCACTTGAATAAGGAAAGCTAGTTGAGCTGGAAACTGAGGATCATATCCTTTGTGATCAAAGGATACAAGATTGGAATCCTTAGGATCCACTCCACCAATAGCTGATAACAACGCCTGCCTTTGGGATGGGCAATTTTGTAGTACCTCAAGAGTCGACATAGTGGATGGCGATTGGGCCAAATCTTCCACTATGTTATAATGCTGCGCCGCCCTGGCGCGAGGATTAAATGTCGACTTGTGTACTACTCCCTTTGGCGGTTTTATTGTTAACTCATGCGTGATGGGGGGTACAACTTCTGCCGAAGTTGTTGTCGAACCACTAGGTTGATCTTTACCTTTGTCATTCGACACCTGTGGATTCCCGTAATCTTTACTCCTTGTTGAAATCAAAGCATCATTTTGTTGCTTAGAGATCGATAACATTAGCACTTGCGACGGGGAAGCATTTCCAGTATCAACCATATTTTGACCTGGATTTGGAAATGGATCAGTCAACACAGCTGAGGTGTGTGAACTTTTGAAGAACTTTTTGAGTTCAGCTTTATATGGACAATTCTTTGTCCCATGATCATCCTCATCGCATATTTGACAAGGAAATTTCCTATTTCCAGGAGGGTTTGAAGAAGTTTTTTGAGGGGATGACTCACCCTGTTTCTTCTTCTTCCCTTTGTTTTGCTTCTTCTTGCTTCCTGGTTGATTGGAATTTTTGCCTTTATCCGCTGATATGGCATTTATTTCCGAAGCAAGAATTTCTTGATTTGCATTTTGATTCGAAGTCTTACGGGCTTTCTTATTCGAATCCCTTGTCGACTTTGCGTTTGCAGTGCCAATCACACCGTCGCCGGCATGAGAGTCACTATTTGATCCAGGAGGAGGAGGAATTGAAAATTCTGGTCTGGGGGCGTCAGGTATCTTGTCATAGAGCGTGCCAGACTGAGTATATACTAAGTCTAAATACTGGGCACGAGCAATAACCTGCTCCTCTGTTACGACCCCTCCCTTGGCCACATCTTCTGTTATAGCAGGAAGAAGCGACTTTATAAACCACTCAGCTAATAGCTGATCTGGAACATAAGTCTTTACCATTCTGCGACGACGACGCCACTCATGTATATGATTGGATATATGTGTGGCTGTCGTCTGCTTGAAATTGGTTAAGATTTCTGTTCCAGTTTCATACCTTATCGGTAACTTAAAATGGGTTAAGAAAGTCGTGGCTAGGGAACTGAAATTGTCGAAAGAGGCTCTAGGTAACTCAATATACCATTTAGCCGCTGGACCTGTCAATGTCCTCTGAAAAAGGCGAAGCCTTATCGAATCATCATTCAAGGTGTTCGACGAACACCACAGATGAAAAGTCATCACATGATTCGACGGGTCTTCGCCAGGATTTCCATTGAATTTAGGAATGTCCGATGGAAGCTTGTGAGGAATCGCTGGCCACCAATGGGCATAAGCAATTGGATCCTTCATCAATCGATGTAAATCTGGTAATTCTAAAGTTGCCACGAATGGTAACTGTTGATTCAGGTTTGGCGAGGCGTACCCAGGATACGATGGAATCGCCTGAGCAGTAGGCCTTTGCATACCAGCATAATGCAATTGATGTTGGTATGACTGATACGGCTGGTGGACTTGACCACTGTAAAGCGGTTGATTTAACCTGTTTTGAATATACGGTTGTCCATTATTCGCAAAGATCTGTTGCTCAGATCCTTGGTACACCTGCTACAATTGTGGTTGTTGGTATTGCACCATCCACGGCTGTGAAGCCATGTTCTACTGTGCTATACTAACCGACGGACCAAGATGTGGGGTAATTGTACCCGTTTGGACCTGTGTCGTCCCGGCAGTTGGCGATTGTGGTTGTGTCACAGGGTCAAGGGGCTGTTGCATTACAACCTGAGGTTGACACACAACAGGCATCGTTTGAACTTGCGACACTGTTACAATAGCTGGCGTCGTCGGGATGCTGGACATAGGTACACATTGTTGCATAGAATACACAACTCTTGGCTGTTGGGGTAACATAGGTACCCAACCACTTGTCGTAACTCCTGAATACGGTTGAGAAATGTCGTATGGGTATCCTCCTGGAGGGGGTAATGAAAGGGCATATTGCCCCCCATACGGTAGCAATCCGGAACTCAAGGGTATGGTTGGCCCTTGGGTACTGGATGGCCCAAACTGACCTCCATAGGGATCAATTTGTCTAGTTTCAACATGAGAATTACCGGATATTATTCCGGAAGAACAAATTGGAACAGACCACACTGTCGAAATAGTCCCTGGGTGGACTCCTTCTAGCTGTTGAGAGCTAGTTGGGACAGATGGTACTCCGGCAAACATCGTCGGAATGGCGGCAGGGAGTTCTGACATCGCTGTGTCGTTCGACACAGTCCTAGAGGTCGACGGTTGCTCAGACATTTTAAGTCTATCCAATAAACTGCCTAGCGATTCTACAGGAACTTCCACTAGTGATGGACAAACTTCTGATGTAGAAGGAAAAAGAGTGACACCTACTCCAAAATGAGTTGGAGTACTTGCTTGCGGGTCCTCTACGATTTCCTCTATTACAATCAAACCAGGTGGAAGAGGAAGACCGTCAGGTCCGTAAAAGATTTCTGGTGCCGAAGAAGGGGTCGTTTCGACAGCGACAGTTGTTTGAGGAACAATACTCTCTGGACCGGTTACAGATGTAACTGGTTCAGTAACGTAAGTACTTGTTCTCAGACCAGGATCAATACTACTGTCCCTCTATGGCTGTTGAACTTCTTCAATAGAGGCAGGGTTTCCAGAAATACTTGGAGTAACCGGGATCTCAGATGGTGTTGGAACAGTTGTTCTAACTTTGATGGGAGATTTTGATCTGGTTAAGCGAGTTCGCTTTGTCCGTACTACTTTCGATTCTGGAGACAAAGACAGTTGACTCGCAAGCCTCCACGAACGACAGGGTTTCAATTGACTTTCTTCCACGGTTGCGGATTACTCGATCAACTAAAATACGAAAGGGGAATTATGTTTCCGAATTGAATGAATTTTATTAGATGCTTTTAGACACAACTTGCTTTTTCAGTTTTAAAGAGTCGAGAAAAAGCTAAAGATGACTCTAGTCTCCTTTGATGTTTTAACGAGCCCGAAGTGACAAATGCTCGGTTGGACTTTTTCTGTTATAGAGTCTGAAAAAGGCCAAAAGAAACTGCTCTGGAGATCTAGGCAGAGGGTGTGCCAAACCTTTCGCAAAACCACAGAATACGTTTTACGGTACGGGTGGTCGATCTTTGTGAATGCTGTGTTCACTGCATTGCGATCAGTAGGGCGGCCGACACGGCTTCCTAAGGATAAAGGATATATGCCTATAGGGGTCTCTCAATATATACGCGACGGTACGTGGGAGCACAAGTCCGTATTAGTGCTATCGTCCCTCAGGAGGAATCACCCACCTTCGTAGAGATCGACAGTCACTACGTTTAACGACGCCGGAACACGTCTCTACCTAGACCTCTACGATGAGCGTTATGTTTCAAAGCGTTGTTAGGTTCATTCAATATATTTTAAGTTGATCTTTTTAAAGTTTGTCTTTCAGGATCACCACGAGATGTATTGGTACAAATTCCTAAATGCAGACTAAGATGATAAGCAAGCTTTATAATCTTTCAACTTTGAAAATCCTAGCTACTAAGGGAAAAGAGAGCGACTATCTTTTCTCAAAGAGCAATCAGCACACTCTATTGCACTCTTCCTAAATCCAACATGCAAACTTATCAAGATGCAAATGCACAATGCAGGTGTTTGTTTTCACTTTCTTAGTATAAATGCCTACAAAGAAAGCTTTTTGCACAACTTCGAATTTGCTTTTAAATGACTGAAAATAAACAAGTTTACTTTTTCCCAAATCAGCAAGGGTAGAAGAGATTACAATCACTTTGCGATTTTTCGAAAGAAATACTTGTTTCGACACTTAAAAATGACAAATTCAAACCAATAAGCAAAAGCAAATGATAAATCAAACTGCAAACAGCCAATGAACTCTCTTCTAAGATCACAATCAATCACTCAATCAGATCTGAATCAAGGCTACAGGATGACTATTTCGCTCATGCAAAGGAAAACTGTAAATGACGCTACAAACACATAAAAACACTTACATTCTTTTTGTACAAAAATGAGGCGGAATACAAGCAAAGAAAAGGGGTTTCAGATGTGGTACCTATGCTGGTTAAAGGCAGCAAAAACAGAGATCAAAACAGGCAAAAGACAGCAAGGAACCCCAGCTGCACAAGGCCACACTGGTTCAGCGCAGGTACAACACTGTCAGTTTGACATTCAGCGCAGGTATCCTTCACGGGACCTGCATTGAAATGCAGACTGCCTTCACAGTGCCTGCGCTGAAAGGAGAAACTCTCGTTTCTCTTGGTTTCCGGGTCATAAAATGCTCAAAAATCAACTGTTTCAGGCAAAATCAGAAACACAAGCAAGGTATAAACAAAGGGATGCTTTGAAAGGGTACTAAAGACTATCACAAAGGATCATCAAGTCATTTATGAGTCCATTGTTAAGATCATAGACAAAAACCCAGTGAAGGATCAAAGCAGCAACATTCTACTTTGCAAAGCAGTTCGATTGTTGCCGTTGAGTCTATGAAGTAAACAATGATGCAAGCTCAAACAAAATGACTAAAACAAAGTTCTTCCCCAGCGGAGTCGCCAATTTGTTGTGGGGAAAAATGCCTATGCAGGACGATCCTATCCACCTAAGGCGTGATAGTGCCTTAGCAACAAACGAATGCAACTACTTCGGTTTCTTCCTTTATGAAATATGAAAGAGAGGAGATTGGTAGACTTACCGTTATCTTTCGGTTGTCCCTCGATCTAGATCCTCTCCTCTTTGTGTGTCCACAGCTACTTGCCTCCTTGCTTTTGCTCCCACGAGATCACAAGAGAACAGCTACCTGTGACAAGAGAACAGCTACATGCAACAAGAGAAGGACACAATACAAAGGCAAATATACATATTCATAAATGATTTAGGATTAGAAATAAATCAAATACACTAATGCAAATCATACAATAAACACTAGCATATAGGAAAGAACCAAGAAGCTTTATTGATTGATAAACAAGGTTCAGGAAGAGATACAACCCATAGGGTTCCAACCCAGCATCTCCTTCCCAGCAGAATGGAATTCCTTCTTCAGCCCCTTTCAAAGCATAAACACCCAATGATCCAACCACAAACCAACAGCAATTCTTTGCAATACAATCCAGCCTCCTTAGACCTCATGAGAGAGCTCTATATATAGGAGTTTTGGAGAAAGGATGAGTCAGCTTGAGGCTGGCATGAAGCTGACTAGTGTCCTCTCCCACTTCAGTTCTTGAGTCCACTTGGAGGTTCTTGCTTCCACTTGGAGATTTGGAACCTCTTACTCATCACCAGTCGAATTCCCTGATCCAAGTGTCATTTTGGAAGCTTCCTGGGCATTGACACCTTGAGAAATGAGTCTGCCACTTGTCCAAGTACGCTCAGCGCAGGTAGCCTTCTTTGCAGTTGACATTCAGCGCAGGTAGACAGTGGAGCACTTGACATTCAGCGCAGATGCTCAGTGGAGCAGTTGACATGATCCAGAATTGCCTTGTTTTTGAGTGTTTTCAGGTGGAGAACTTTTGTAAACTGCTGTGGTTTGCTGGCCTTGTTCCTCTAGGGGTAGGAACAACATGTTTAGGGACTTTGGATCCCTTAATTATTGACATTTCATGCTCAGTGATGCAAGGCACAAAAATGTCTATAACACCAAGAAAATAGGTAATTTCACCAAGCAAGGACATTTCAAATTCTTGTTGCATTACTGAAGAAAAATTCCGACTCATGGATTCTTCATTGCTACCAAAAATGATATCATCAACATAAACAATAATAATTAGCAATTTATCAGTTTCAATCTTTGTATATAGATTGCTATCTGCTGAACCTTTTGTAAAACCTTATTGGTGTAGATATTTATGAAGGCGGTAATACCAGGCCCTTGGAGCCTATTTCAGACCATAGAGGGCCTTTTTGAGTTTGCATACAAGATTTGAATCATTTCCAAGAATGAATCCTTTTAGCTGTTCAATATAAACTTCTTCTTCTTAATCTCCATTTAGGAAGGCTAATTTTACATCCATTTGGCATACTTTGAATTTCTGAAAGCTAGAAAGAGCAAGAAAAACCCTTATGGCTTCAAGTCTAGCAACAGGTGCAAAAGTTTCTTCAAAATCTATACCTTCTTGTTGAGCATACCCTTTACAAACAAGTCTAGCCTTGTTTCTAATGACTTCTCCATTTTCAATCATCTTATTTTTGAATACCCATTTAGTTCCTATAATAATTTTATCATGAGGTCTAGGAACTAATTCCCAAGTATCATTTTTTTCAATTTTCTCAAGTTCTTCATCCATAGCCTTGACCCAAAATTCATCTTTGCATGCTTCTTTTACATTTTGAGGTTTTGTGGAGGATAACAATGCTAGATAGCTTGAGGTCCCTGTAATAGTTCTTCTTGTTTGTACAACTGCCTCTTTTTCCCCTAAACTTTGAGTTTCTGGATGATTTTTCTGAACATACGTCGACGGAGTCTTTTCTTATACCATTATCTCTTCTTCTGGTGCTTCATTGGTTTCTTCTTCAATATGATTTTTATTTGATGTGGGAAAATAATCCCCATTTTCTTCATTGTCATAATCTTCTGTTGATTTTATCTATTTTGGATTTTTGCATGCTTCATCAACTACAACATCAATGCTTTCAAAAAAAATTCCAAGTCTTTTATTATAACATTTATATCCTTTACTTCTGGAAGAATAACCAAGAAGAATACCTTCATCTGCTCTAGGTTCAAACTTACCAAGTTTTTCATCAGTCCTTTTGATAGAACATTTGCTTCCAAAAACTTTAAAGTATTTTACAGTAGGAGTCTTACCGTACCAAAGTTCATGTGGATTTTAAGTGTTGTTTACCCGAACATTTTCTTGGTTGAGAATAGTTACGGCAGTGAATGCAGCTCAACCCCAGAAGGTTGCAGGAGTTCTAGGTTCATCTAGCATAGCTCGAGCCATTTTTTGAATTGTTCTATTCATTCTTTCAACCACACCATTTTGTTGAGGAGTCCTTGCGGTGGAGAATTGCCTTTTTATTCCATGTTGTTCACAAAAGTCAAATAATTAATCTAAGGTAAATTCCCCTCCTCGATCAGGTTTGAGGCATTTGATTTTTTGATCTGATTCATTTTCAACAAAAGCTTTGAAGGCTTGGAACTTTTCAAAAGCTTCATATTTATGCTTGAGAAGACCTATCCAACACATTTTGGAAAAATCATTATTGAACAAAATAAAGTATTCTTCTCCACGAGGTGACCTTTTCCTTGATGGTCCACATAAATCAGTATGGACAAGTTCAAGAGGGTTACTAGCTGACCCTTCCTTTTCCATGAAGTGAACTCTGGTTTTCTTGCCGATTTGACATGGTTTTCATATTGTGTTTTCTAGGATGCTGATATCTGGAAGATCATGAAAAACCTTGAATCTGCGTGATTTTCTTATTGGAGAAAAGCTTATATGTCCCAATCTTCTATGCCACGATCAGTTTTCATCATTTTTGCTTCGATAGCACTGTTGTTGTCCTCCTTTGAGTATGTATAAGTTGCTTGGAGTTCTTGTACCTTTGATCACGATCTCTCCTATATCAATCTCACGAACAACACATTCGTTTGATCAAAACACCACTTCATTTCCTTGATCACACATTTGACTGACACTCAACAGATTATGCTTTAAACCATCTACATACATAACATTTCTAGCTTTAACCTTTTCTTTCAAGAAAACAGAGCCTTTATCTTTTATGACAAGAGGAGTGTCATTTCCAAACGAGACATTCTTTTCCTTTTCTAAGGTGTCATATGAGTGAAGTTTTTCTTTGTCACCTGTCATGTATTTTGAGCATCCACTGTCGATGTACCACTAATTTGCTTGTCCTTCTGCATACAAGGCTATACCACATCTTTCTGTTTGAGATTATTTCCTTCTCCATATCTTGGGATTTAATTGAGTTTTCTCCTTTTGAGATGTTTGCCAAAATTTTCTCTTGCATTTAGATTCTTTATTACCAAAGTTGTTACAGATTGAGCATTCTATTTCATTTTCAAGAATAGGAAAGATATTATAGGATTTTTTCTTGATCCCTGTTACATTCCTTTGATTTCGTGCTTCTCTAGTCATGATGGTTTTGTAAGCAACACATTGAGCAGATTTGTGTCCAAAATTATGACATGAAAAACATTGCCCACTAAATAAGTTCCTGTGACTATCGAATCTATTGACCTAGTGATTGTAGTTTCTATTGACATTCATCTTTGGAGCAAATTGAGTATGATTTACCTGAGGTTGGTTGTGGCTTCTATTCATCCTTGGAGTAAATTGAGTCTGATTTACCTGGTGATCTACTTTATGCCTTTGTTGACGATTTTCATATTGTTCACTGGTCTTTGCTACATCAAGATAGCTTTTGGTGGAGTTTGATGGCTTCTGTGATTGAGATGCTTCTTCAGTATATCCAAGACCTGTATTTATTAGAGGAGAACACTGAACTTTGATAATTTCACTTAAAGTTTCTGATCCTTTAGCAAATCTAAGATTAAGAGATTTCATTTTCTCAATATCCTTTCTTAGACCCACAATTTCACACTCTAGTTTTTCATTGTGTTTTTCTTTTTCAACAAGTTGGTATGTTAAGGTATCTATAATCATATTCCTTTCTTCTAAATAGATTTTGAGTTTGGATATTCTTCATGAAGGTCTTCCTCTTCTAAAGCATCCCAAAAATTATCATCGTCATAAGCCATGAGAAGTCTTTAATCTTGTCCAGTTTCATCTTCATCACTATTAGATAAACCATCACTATCTTCATGAGTATAGTAACTCCTTTTATTCACAACTTTTTTTCTACTCCCTTTTTCATATTCCTTTCCTTCTTCAATTTTATCTTTATGAGGACATCTAGCAGCATAATGACCAACTCTACCACAAGAAAAGCATTTGAAGGGTAACTTACCTCTAAACCTTCCAGAACCCCATTGAAGCTTTTTGACAAAGTTTACCTCATCTTCTTCTTCTGAAATATGTCATGATTCATTGTGTTCTTCCTTTCCTTTTGTTGAAGCTTTGAATGTGACTTCTCTCATATCTGATGGTCCTCCTTTTCTCATCTCAAAGGCAGTTAAGATTCCATGAAGCTGCATCATAGTGATATTCTGCAGATCCTGTTTTTCTTCTATGGCAGACACTTTGGATTCAAATTTAGCAGACAAGGATCTCAAAACTTTCTCAACTAAGGTAACTTCCTTAATTTCTTCACCCAGATTCTTCATACAATTAACAAACTCATCTATACATAGGAAGTAACTAGCTATGCTTTCATCACGATGCATCTTAAGAGTTTCATACTGAATTCTAAGAGTTTGAAGCTTAGCACGTTTTACCTGAGAGCCTCCTTCACAGCACAGAACAATTTTGTCCCATATTTCTTTGGCTAATTTGAGTTGCATGACTTTGACAAACTCTGATTGTGATAGACTTCCCAATAAAGTATTGACAACTTTGGCATTGGTTTCATATTGATTTTTACCTGCCGCATCTGTAGGAATTGTTGTTGGAAATGTATATCCTCCTTCCACAATTTCCCAGACATCCATTCCAAGTGATTGTAGATATCCTGTGGTTCTTATTTTCCAATAGACAAAGTTACTCCCATCAAAGATTGGCAGTCTGATGGATCCCATGCTTTCTTGATTAGTCATGTTGATGGATCTCCCTTCAAGTGATCAAGCTTCTTCTGAAGGACCTGCTCTGATACCAAATGTGGAAATAATACTAAGAGGGGGGTGAATCAGTATTATCAGATCAATTATTTTATTTCCAAAATAGATTTATATACGCTACTTCAATGAAGTGAACTAGCGTGTACATGCGACTATGCTTAAAGAAACCAGCGTATATGCAGAGAACTTGTGATTTAGATAGTTTAAACCAGTATATCAGAGATTTATTAGGCAGTGCAATAAAAGCAGAATTAACCATCACACATAAGTGACACACATGAACACCAAGATTTAAGGTGGAAACCCAATGTGGGTGAAAACCACCTGCTGCTATCATCTCTATCTTCTTTTAATAATAATAAAATCTTTTTACAACATTGTACTGGTGCAAAATCATACCAGTATGCAGGATTCTACCTATAGAAGGCTACAACCTTCTCTTATTCTCCAGCTTCGACTGGAAGGGAGATACAACCCCCTAGCTCTTGTACTAGCCGATATGTTTACTAGTATGTAGGAGCCGACCTATAGATGGCTATGACCTTCTTTCTTCCTCCAGCGACCACGTTTCATAAATTTTCAGACTCGATGCTCCTGGTACACAACAATGCACATGAAAGCCTTGTTTCATCCAATTTTCATATTGGGCCCATCAACAATGTTGAAGCTTAAAATAAATCAACATTGCAATACAACCATCAACTACATTTGCATCAACCAATCATTGAAACTCAATCATCACTCTCTGAATCAACCAAACTCAATCAATCACTGACAACCTCCAAACCTCTGACACAACTGAATCAACCATCAACTTCAACAAATACATTGGAACAGATAGATCATTGTAACTAGTACACAAATCTGAACCCAGAATACTGCATCATCATTCAGAACCAGCTGTAACCTCAAAAACATGCATCAAAGTGTATACGCAACTTGGAACAGCCGAACCAACATGTATACGCAACTTCATCAAAGCGAACCAGTGTATAGATCTGCAAATACTTATAACTTCACTGCACTTGCCGACTTCAGACATACCCAGATCATCAAATATAAAGGATAAAACATGTGTTAGCAATCAGATCTAGCCCATCAGATCACATAATGACTAGTCATTATGATCTTGATCCATCATTAGATCTCATCCATCATCACTAAAGAAAATCACAATCAATCAATCTGAACACTGTCACCAGAATGCAATCACCAGAACATAAAGCAAAACCCAGAACTCTGCATCAACAACCAGAACCAACTGTAACTTCAAACATCATAGTTCATAAGGTATATGCTACTTTGATGTGTCGAACCAATGTGTATACGTGCTTTTACCAAAGAGAAAAAACGTACATATCTACAAATGTTAACTTAAAACTTCACAGACATTCCAGACTTTAGTCATATGCAGATCGTATCATTTACAGAATAAAACATGTGTTAGTATTCAGATCTAGACTGTCCATGATCACAACACATAATGATAGTACATTTAAGGCTTTATGATCCCGATCCATCAACCATCATCAACCACAAGGGTGCATCCTTAGATCAGATCAAGGAACACATCAGAATCTCATAACCTGCATATATGATCTAACACTTCAGAAGATATTCAATACTTGCACACCTAGCCTAATGATCTTCTCCTCCTTATATACTCTTAGGCCTTTCTCAATACCTTGGGCCAAAACTACTTAGGATCAATACCTTAGACCAAATACCTCGGATCAAATACCTTGGACCAATACCTTGGATCAAAATACCTTGGACCAAATACCTTGGACGAAAAACTTGTTTTTCCAACATGTACGTGCTTTTCCTCCTGTGAAAGTGCATGTATACGTCATACGCTACTTTTGTTTTGTTAAACTGCATGTAGAAGCGCCTTGGACAAAGTGAACCAGCATATACCTCTTTCTTCATTCTTTGGAGTTTGATCTTTAATCCTTTGTTGTTGACCTGCTGTATTGTGAACTTTCATCTGAGTGAGTTGCCATCAAGGACAACACCTATATCATAATGCCAACAACCATGATATAGAATTCACAATAATATTTCATGTTTTCAAAATGTGGAGACATTCCCTCGTGGGTAGGTGACTCAAGTTCCAAATAGATTATAGCGAAATAAGGACTTTGTTTGAACTGAGTGGTGATAGTTTCTAGCTAAAATATGACTTTGACATCAAGTATATAAAGGAAAAGAGAACATGGGGGTAGTGCACTTAGCAAGAGAATTCATGATACACATGCTACAACCACTAGTACATGTAAGCCTAATTTGAAAATCATAATTCCAGAGGATGGAAATAAGGATTAGTAACATATGGACATTAGAGAAGGCTTAAAGAAAATATTTTTCAACCTCAGTATAGATATTTTCAAGTTGGGTTAGGATGGTCTTATCTTGTTTAGAAATATAGTTTCATTGGAGTTGAAAAAATTTATATTAATGGAGATGCACAATGCACCCTATTTTGGGAATCTAGGGTACCAAAAGAATTTATTAGCTTGCAAAATGAAATATGATTGGCCAAGTATGAAAAAAGACGTGATTGTTTATATAGATAGATATCTATAGTTCCAACAAATCAATGTTGATCATACGCACCTAGCCAACTACTTTAACTTATATCCATCCCTAAATGGAAGAGGGAAACTGTATCTATAGACATCATTACCAAATTTCCTAGAACAACTAGCCAACATGATTTTGTTATAGTGGTCATATACAAACTCACTAAAGCTTCTCATTTATTATAGTGAAGTCAGCTCAATAATAGCCAACATTTAAAAGATATTTTTGAGGGGCATTACCAAAATTACTGGGGTAGCTAAAGTAATAATTTCTTATAAGAATAAAAAATTCACTTCCAATTTTTGGAACAGGTTGTTCAAAGGGTTTGAAACTAGCTTGAACTTTAGTACAATCTACCACCAAAAATTTGATGGAAAATCCAAAATATTCAACCGGGTGATCAAGGATATGCTCATAATATATGTGATGGAAAAGCCATCAAAATTGTAGGAGTACATGCATTTGGTAGAATTTTTCTATTAAAATAGGTATCAAGCATCCTCAATATGATATTGTTTGAGTCTTTTTGTGGTTGAAAATGCAACACACCTATAAGTTTGGATAACCTAGTAGATAGAGATATTGTTAGGCCAAAATTTCTCAAGGAAATGGAGGAGTGAGAGATAAAAATTAAACAATACTTAAAAAATAATCAAGGTAAGAAGAAAGGTTATGCTAAAATGGGTTGGATAAAAAGGGAGCTCAAACTGGGAGAACATGTATTCTTAAAAGTAAAATCCAAAAGGAAATTTTTAAGATTAGGAAAATGTTCAAAGCTATGAATTCATTTTTGTGGGCCTTTCAAGGTCCCAGAAAGCATCACCTCAATTGCATGATGACATGTATTTTCAAAATCCATGATTTTTTATTATGTTTTTCATGTTTCTTTAATTGAAAAGTATGTTCCTTATGCCAACAATGTGATTTATTGGAATATGATTTAAGTGGATACCAAAGCAAATTTTAAGATATAACCAATATTCATCTTAGATAGGAAGGTGAAGGAACTATGGAATAAGACCATCGAGATAGTAAATTTTCGATGGAGACATTTTATCCCTAAGGGTGCTATGTGGGATCTAGAAGAAGCCATATGTTTGAGGCATACTCACATTTATTTTGACTGCAAACATGTACTTAATGCACTTAGGACATTTCCTTAATTAGGAGGAGGGAAATATAACACCCTTAAAATACCCTTGTATTATATTATACATATTGCGATTAGGATAGTGAGATGAGTTTCATTGGTTTTGTGTGTCTATGTGAATATGTTTTTTTGGGAATGTGTACATATGTATGTGCTATGAGAATAGATTTCCTATGCAATTAAGGGTAATGAGCCTAAGGGTATATTGCAAATAATTTCATGGATAATAAAAATACAATTATTGTAGACCTAGTTAGACACAAATAATGGAGTATAGAATGCTATAAGAGGAAAAGTAAGGTAGGGAATGGAACCAATGACATTCCAAAAGTGTTCACAATGACATTCCAAAAGTGACTTAGGCACATAAAACCTAGTTTAAAAAAACACATGATAAATTAAATTCTTCAAGTGGTGGGAAGGGGTTTTTCTATTTGCCACTTGGAGGGTTTCACATATGCATACAAAAATTTATGCTTCCCTTGGTCCAATCAATGAACCCTATCTCATTTGTCTCATACTATATACAGTTGAAGTTGCTTGTATGAGGAAGAAAGGTGTACCTCATAGGGTTCATGACTAGTGTTGTGGGATTAAGCTGCAATCTTGAACTATGATTACGAGCCAGCCAATCCATATTACATGAAATACATTGATATAATCACGTGGACAAGGTTCCTTACTCATCTGGGGTAATTATATATCATAGAAGGTAAATTGGTGGTTAGAATTTCCTAATATAGGGTCATAGGAGTGCTTGGGATAATTCCCAAGGAAACTAGAACTCCTAAAGCCATAATGTTTTGAGACATCATGTCCATTTCACATTTGAATCCTAAGAGGAGTAGTGGCATAGCCTCATGGACTACAAGTAGTGAAAGGGTACACACTAGCACAAATTTATGGATTGAAAAGGAAGTGAAAGGGTGCACTATCTGCATGTGCAAGGTCGGGTATGTGCAATTGTGGTTAGGGAGGCTATCAAAGTCATTACTTGGCCCAAAATAAGCAAAACTTGTCTAGTGTTAACTACATGTTATAGTGGATCTAGGTAAGCCTCTAACTTTGTGGAGTTATGGCCTTAGCTCAGAGGTGACCCATTACTAAGTGTCCTAGAGTAGTGTGGTTTATGGATGGGAGGAATATCTAAGGTCTATAACTACTTGGTGATAATTAAATAAGAAATTTTCTCTACACCTTTTTTGTATGTCTTTTGTGTATTAATTTCATTCTCTGTGTGTGTGTGTGTGTGTGTGTGTGTGTGTGTGTAGTATTCTATTGAATGTCGAATAAATTTAGACATGCATATGCTATCAGAAAAACCTATGGTTATGATTGCTAGTGAGACTAATCTGAGTAGGCTAAATGATATGTATCTATTGAGAAATGGAAACAATAAATTCTAGTTTAATTTTTCCTTGCATTAAACTGTGAATGAAATTCGAATTATATTCTCATAGCAACTTAAAATAGCTAAATTAAGTTTATTAAACTTACTTAATAGGGAAATTTGAGTTGGAAGTATTTTTGTTGTCATGTGTATGTTCTCCCTACTTTGTAGGAGTCCAGTGTGAGTTAATTATGAGTTGTAAAATAGAAGACTCACTTTCATGAGTCAGTTTAGTTAAATTAGTTCTCAAACCGATTAAGAGAACTAATTGTGAGTTAACAGTGAGTGGTGACACTAATGAACTCCATTAGTTCTACTCTAGTTAACTAAATATTTACTCATCAGAAACTCATGCATGTCGATTCTGAGAACTACCCAGTTGAGACTAGAGTGCAGGGAAAATGTACTATTTGTTTTATAATTTTTTTAGTTTCACTGATATTGCAGGCTATCAGGAACTGATCCTTGAGGGATTGCACTATTTTTCTAGGCTTTATTTCCATTTAAACAAGCTATCCTTCATACGAATTACACATTGTAATAGAGACTTGGAGAGCTTGTGAAGAGGCTAAGTTTTTGCCTTGATCTTTCTTATGAGTTGGAGATTGAATTTGATGAGTGCTGGGATGGTTCTAGAGAGAACAAGCATTGAAATTTCATCTTGATTTTCTAGATTAATACAAAAAATATAGTGGGGTTTTGATTCGTGGCTTTCCCCAGATATTTATTGTGTTATGTGCCTTTGATTCTCTTCCTCTATTTATTATTTTTTTCTCAATGTTTATGGTGTTTCGCTGGGAAGAGTAGTAGTAGATTTTTGTCTCTTGCTTTAGCAAATTTCATTAGCTTGTGAATCTACAAGATTTTCTTCATGGTATTGGAGTAAGATTTTTTTTTGGCCAAGAGTTTGCATAGAATATCTGAGAATTTGTATGAAAATATTTCAAAAAAAATTGCAAATCTGGATTCCTTGGGAAAGATACCCAAATTCAAAAAAAATTTGGTTGAATTGGAGTTCGGATGAGGGAGATATCGTTGATTAAAAATTAGTTCTTTAGAGGAAATTTCGAAGTTCTGAGTTTCTGGGTTACAAGTGAAATTCAAATTTGAAATACATACTTCAGGATCGGCATATGACATTCCATGGGTTGAGGCTTGAGTATGCCTTAGAAGGCAGCTCAAATTTCATAGCCTAGAGGGACAAGATGGAGGTTGTGCTAGAGGACAATGACTTGAAGGAATTTGTTGAACAAGCAATTCCTAAGAGAGTAGCTACTGATGCACAGAACTTGGTCAAGTAGTGGAAGAAGTGTGTGGTGAAGGAAAGGAAGATAATCCTTGAGGGAGTTCAAAATCATATTGTCTTGAGTCTCCATGTAAAGGAAACCCCGCATTCTATGTGGAAAACATTAACGGACTTGTATCATAATAGCAGTTATCAAAGGAAGTTGGCACTTAAGGATAAACTTTGTAAAATCAAGATGGAGAAAGGCAAGACGATTCCAAAGTACTTGACCAAGTTCACTCAATGTTAGGATGAACCTTGACGTGTTGGAATCATGGTTTCCGAGGAAGATATGGTGAACCTTTCTCTTCTTAGACTCCAAAAGAGTTGGCATAGTTATTAGGACTCTGCCAATGGTCAGGAGAAGTTGCCAGATTGGGAACGACTATGGTCAGATTTGATTCAATATGAGGTTAGGAGGAACACTAAGGATGGCTATTCATAAAATATTGATGATGAAGAGAATTGTGGCTTAGAGATTAATGTGAGGAAGGGGAAAGGTAAAATTTCCCATTCCAAATCAGATTCTTATCATGGAGGTAAGAAGAAGGACATGATGAAAGTTAAATGCTTTCATTGCCACAAGATGGGTCACTTTGCTACAAATTTTCCTTTGAAGAAGTCCAAGCAGAAGTCCTCGGGAGGAGCGGTGGGTGAGGCTTTGGCCTCCCAATTCTAATTGGACTTTTCCCTCATTACATGCATGGTGTCTTCAATGATGGGAAATGTTTGGTACTTAGACAATGGAGATTATTTCCACATGACTGGAAACAAAGAGTTATTCAATGAACTGGAGGAGAAATATCTCAAGATGCATATTGAGATGGGTGATGACGGTAAGTATAATGTTACCGGTGTGGGTAGTATTACTTTTCAGAGGGAGCATGCAGCTCCACTCACCTTGAAGAATGTTACGCATGTACCTGGACTGATGAACAACTTGGTATCAGTTTCCATGCTTGAGGATAGAGGCTATGATGTGATATTTTTGAAAGGAAGGGCATTCCTTCGATACGTAGACATAGCCATGGGTCAAGTAAAGAAGATAGGGATTCGAGTTCAGAATATCTATAAGATAGAGGTAGAGGATTGTGCTGCTTTGAGTTCAAAAGCAGAAAAGATATTGAGCCGAGACGTCAGCGAGTTGTGGCATGGACGATTGGGCCACTAGAATCATGGGGCTTTGAATATATTGCAACAAATGTCTACCGGTCTTCCCAAAGGTATGCTCAAGCAAGTTGATACATGCAAGGGTTGTACTTTGGGAAAATACACCAAGTCTTCCTTTGGAGACCAAGAGAGTCTAGCAGAGTCTATTTTGGAGAGAGTCCATTAAGATGTGTGTGGACCATTCTCGATAGCATCCAAGACGAAAAACATGTATTATGTTATATTTTTTTATGATTATTCTCTTAAATGCTGAATATTTTTTATGCAAAAAAAGGATCAAACTTTCACAAAGTTTTGTGAGTTCAAAGAATTGGTAGAGAAAGAGTCTAGAAAGAAGGTTAAAGCTCTACAGAGTCATAATGGTGGTGAGTATGTCTCCAATGAGTTGAAGAACTTCTGTGCAATGGAAGGGATTAAACAAGAGTTGACGGCACCCCATAACCCTCAATAGAATGGGGTTTCCAAGTGGAAGAACAAGAGCATAGTAGGGGAAACAAGGGCGATGTTACATGATTAGGGCCTACCACTACAGTTGTGGGTTTCAGCATGAAACACAACTGTTTATGTTCAAAATCGTAGCCCACATCGAATACTTGAGATGAAGACAGCAGAGGAGGCTTATTCTTGTAAGAGGTCAGATGTTGGTCACTTTAGGGTTTTTGGGTCATTGGTTTATTTCCATGTGACCAAAGATGCACGAAAGAAGCTTGATACAACAACATAGTTGGGGATATTTGTGGGGTACACTGATACACCCCACAATTATCGAGTGTACATGTTGACCAGTCAAATGACAATGGTTTGCAGGGATATTAGGTTCGATGAGGAGAAGACCATGCGATTATCCCTTGACAGGGAGCTTGAACTACATGTGGACGAGGAGACTTTAGCTCCTAAGGTTGAGGGGCCTCATATTAATGTGGAGAAGCCACAAGAAGAGTTTCAGAGAGTGGAGACATCCACTCAGGAAAAGTCTTCCAGAGAGGGAAGAGAGCGCACTAGAGAGGCTAACAGATTGTTGGATGATGCATGGGAGAATGTCAGAGCACCCTCTTCTTAGCACAGACAGAGTAGGTCACGAGAGAGGTACACTGGATACATGGAACTTACGGGTACATGTGTTTTGACAGAGCTATCTTCCTTTCAGTAAGAAGTGCAGCAACCGGTTTGGGTTGACGCAATGGTGGAGTAGGATATCTCCATAGTTTGAAACAATGTTTGGGATGTGGTCCCGACACCAGAGGACGAGTCAGTTGTGAGCTCCCGTTAGCTTTACAAGATAAAACAAGATACATATGGTAGTGTGGAGAAGCATAAGGCCAGATTTGTGGCCTGTGGCTTTTCACAAGTAGAGGGGATTGGCTATGATGAGACCTTTTCTCCTATTGCAAGGTACTCGTCAATCAGATCTATTTTGGCACTATCAACATAGATGGGTTGGAAGATCCATCAAATGGATGTGAAGAATACCTTCCTCAATGGCATGATTGATGAAGAGGTTTACATAGAGCAGCCCGAAGGTTTTGAAACATTGGACCATGAGTCATATGTGAGCCGACTGAAGAGAGAGTTGTGTGGGAAAAATCAAGCACCTTGGGCTTGGTACACAAGGATAGATAGCTACTTCACTGAGTTGGGCTTCACGAAGAGTTAACCGGATGCGAACTTGTACCACATTGTGGTGAAAGGTAAGTTGTTGATCATTGTACTTTATGTTGATGATCTCATACTAACAGGTGATGAGAAGCTCATAAGGAGGACCTTGCAAGAGAGTTTGAGATGAAGGACATGGGGCTCATGCATTACTTTCTTGGCATGGAGGTATGGCATGGAGATGGGGAGTTGTTTGTATCTCAGGGAAATTATGCCAACGAGATACTCAGGAGATTCCTCATGGAGAGAAGTAAACCCATGGAAACTCTTCTATTTGGTAACTAGAGGAAGGAGGATGATACTTCAGGGGAAGTAGTGGAAGCTACTATTTACAGGTAGCTTGTGGGTTCACTCATGTACTTGGTGAACACATGACAGGATATGTGCTATGCAGCTAACCAACTTAGTCAAGCGATGGTTAGGCCTACAAAGATGTATTACAAGGCGACAAAGCATGTATTGAGATACCTCAGAGGCACTACTTAGTTTGGGTTATGGTACAAACAGACAGAGGGAGTGAAGCTTCAAGGATTCACCGATGCAGATTAGGTAGGGAGTCCATCTGAGAGGAAGAGCACATCAGGAGGTATCTTTAATTTTGGGTCAGCAACAATTTCTTGGAACATCAGGAAACAAATATCAGTTGCACTCAGTTCAGAAAAGGAAGAGTACATGGCTGCAAGTCAGGTAGCATGTGAGGCTATCTAGATGAGCAAGATCCCAGTTGGTTTGTTTGGTCAGCAGATGGATCCGACAGTGATTTATTGTGATAATCAGAGTTGTATCAAACTCTTTGAAAATCTAGTCTTTCATGATCGGTCCAAGCATATTGGTATCCGTTATCATCATCTCATAGATTGTGTATTAAGGCAGATCATGTTGTTAGATTACATTCTCACGTTGGAGCTAGATGCTAACAACTTGACAAAGGCATTGTCATGATGTAAATTTGAGTTTCAAAGAGACAGGATCAAGGTAGTCGTTAATCCCTTTCTTGTTGAGAAATGGCAACAATAAATTCCAGTTTAATTTGTCCTTGAATTAAGATGTGAATTAAATTCAAATTCTATTCTCATAGAAACTTAAAATAGTTAAATTAAGTTTATTAAACTTACTTAACTTAGGAAATTCGAGTTGAAAGTTTTTCTGTCGTCACGCGTATGTTCTCCCTACATTGTAGGAGTCCAATGTGAGTTAATTGTGAGTTGTAAAATAGAAGACTCGATTTCATGACCCAGTTCAGTTAAATTAGTTCTCAAACTGATTGAGAGAACTAATAGTCAGTTAACAGTGAGTGGTGGCACTAATTAACTCCATGAGTGCTACTCTAGTTAACTAAATATTTACTCATCAAAAACTCATGGATGTGGATTCTGAGTGTTGGGATGTGTTATATTCTTTCTAGGACTAGCCTCCCTAGTTAACCGGGGGGGGGTAGAGGGTGTTGTTGGGAAAAGTATCCAATACGGAATGACCCTATCCCACTCTAAGGGTGATAGTACCTCAGCAACAATCGAAGCAAAGCTATCTAAGATTTCTTCTTTATGAAAGTAAAATAGGGGAGAAAGAGATCCACTAACCGATGTCTTTCGCCAATGGTTGATCCAATCTTCTCTCCTTGCTGCTTGCTCCCAGCTCCTTGCTTTTTCACTGCCCAGCTACACCAAGATCCTGCAAAATGGCAAGAGAGGGAAACTACAAGAAGCATACATTCATAATTGATTCATGGATTAGAATAAATCAAATACACAAGTATGACAATACATCATTGAGACACATGCATATAGAAGAACCTCAAATGCTTTATTAATGGAAGAAGTAAAGTTCAGGAAGTGATACAACCATAAGAGGCCCAATCCAGCATCACCTTCCCAGCAGAAAGAAATCTCCTCTTCACCTCCTTCAAAGCAAATCACCCAATAGCTCTAAACTCAAACCAACAGCACTTCCTTACATTCACAAGATTCCAGCCTCCCTAGACCTCATGAGAGAGATCTATATATAGGATTTTTGGAGAAAGGATGAGTCAGCTTGAGAGCTGACTAGTGTCCTCTCCCACTTCAGTTATTCTTCAGTTCTTGAGTCCACTTGGAGGTTCTTGCTTCCACTTGGACATCTAGACCCTCTTACTCATCACCAGGCGAATTCCTTGATCCAAGTGTCATTTTGGAAGCTTCCTGGGTGCTGACACCTTGAGGAATGACTGTGCCACTTGTCCAAGTACACTCAGCGCAGGTGGCCTTCTTTGCAGTTGACATTCAGCGCAGGTACAGAGTGGAGCACTTGACATTCAGTGCAGATGCTCAGTGGAGCAGTTGACATGATCCAGAATTTGCTTGTTTCTGAGTGTTTTCAGGTGGAGAACTGTTATTCAGTGTTGTGGTTTGCTGACCTTGTTCCTCTAGGGGTAGGAACAACATGTTTAGGGACTTTGGATCCTTAGATTATGGACATTTCATGCTTCATGCTGTAAGGCACAAAAATGTCTATAACAGTTGCCCCCTAAAGTATGAGGTCGTTTATCGGGTGAAATGCTTTATCAGGAGGATCCGAAGTTCATTCAATCGCTGAGAGATGACCTGTAATAAGATACAATACAATACATTATTTTTCATTCTGCTTTCATGATCTAGCTGAGGCGGGCATTCCCATGCTCAACTTTATAAATTCATTTTGGTACATAGAACAGACGATCGTCTGATGGTAGACTGATAATTCTCTGCTGAAATTATCATCCTTTGAGTAGGATGATCATCTGCTGCAATGATGTACATGTCAAATGTCTTTATATTTCCTGAATATATATCGCAGCCCAGATGGATGAAACTAGATCCGGGGTCTTCAAACTCGTTCGATCTTCACTCTAGGTACAAGTCGATCCATGTGAGAATTGCGCTGATGTCGAACATGGAAAGACATCGCTTGATTACCGGTCAATGATGTAAACCGTTAACAAGCGCGAGAGGAATCACCGATAATGATAATGACCCTCAAGGTACTGCAGTACAATTCACGTGGTGTGAATAAAGGACTTGGCGTCGAACACCACGTAAAATCTTTCGGTCGAAGGTCATTGATGTATACCTGTCGCCGGAAGTGAGAAACTTGCCATTGAGGCATGCAAGCTTCAAAGTACTGGGGGTTTTGTTCCTAGATCAACTCCTTGGATAATGAGCTGAAGTCGACAAGAAGCGATCCGTCAAAGGAGGGCCTTAATGAATCCCACATCAGTGACATGAAACGGAGCTAATGATTTTAGTGGAGGTGAGAACAATCTGTGACATATGATTCAGGGAGGCGGTCATGGATGGATGAAGGATAATGTATGGCAGTGGATGGGACAAGGTTGACTCTTTCTGAACAACATCTCTTGAACATATAACGACACTGATGCGATGGATCGGTAGCATTACCCCAAATGGATGGTTTGGCGAGACCATGGTGATGAGACCGGTGAATGAAACAACCCAACCCGATGTGGTACGGAGGAAAAGTGTCATGTTCAAGAGCGACTTGCTACCATTAAAGCTTTGAGGTTCTCCCAATTTTTCCCCAGTCATTTCTGACCAGTACCTCTTTATTTTTGTCAAGCTTGAGGAGGATAACATATGCTTGTTCTATAACCTGCCCTTCGGGCAAGCCCATCGCTATGTTTTAACGAGCCTAGCGATAGGGAAACTTGTTCTCGTCTAAAGACAAGTTTGTCGCTATTTAATCATTTTAACGAGTCTAACGACAAGGAAAACTCGGTCCTTTTCAGTTTTAGAGAGTCTGAAAAGGTACAGAAAGTTAACTCCAAAATTCCTTTTTCGTCATCTAATCCCTTAAGTCCGAAAAAGTGTAAAACAATACAGAAGGGATGAGTTTTCGATAACTTTAACGAGCCGAATAAAACAAGCGCTCGACCTTTTTGTGCAATAATCCCTCAGGTCCAAAAAGATTAAAATCTAGAGGAGGGATAGCTCTTCTGGTCACTTTAACGAGCTGGAAGGCCAAAACTCGGCAAACTTTTCATATTTTACGAGTCAGGTGAAAAGAGATCAAAGAAGACTCGTCTTTTGAGGAACGAGTGATGAACAGGGTTAGCAGCTGATTCCAGGTACATGTTGGAATTTTCCAATCACGGCAGTGTCACAAGGATGGCTAGGTGAAATCACTCTTCGCAGCTGTTCCTCAAAATGGGTAAACAATCATATGGAGGTAAACGATCGGCCAAATGAACGGTGGAGGTGAAGGTGCACAAAACACGACCAAGGTCTTTTTACGGTTGATCAGGTTACATACTCAATAGTTATTTACCGGTATGGGTTCATTTTTTAACGAGCTTGAATGCGCCAAAACACTGCTCAATCTTATGTTTATTTTTTAACGAGCATGAACTATGTGCTAAAACTTCTCGGATCTTGCGTTTATTTTTTAACGAGCATGAACTTTATGCTAAAACTGCTCGATATACCAGTCATAAGATAAGAAAGTCTCCTGTGAGATAGCTATTTTTTATGGAGCTTTATCTCACGAAGCTATGCTCCTCATCCTTTCTTTATGCAAGTTCAGAAACGGCTAATCCCAAAAATAGATAAATAACCGCTCGTAGCTTGCACTCCAAAAGGTTTGCATGCCCCCAGGTATAAAATACAATTTCAAGGTTGCCCCTCCTCTCCCCCATCTCTGCTTTTCTTTGGGTGTTCACAGCTACTTGTCGTCTTGCTAGTCTAATGTTAACGATACTTGTATTCTCATTATTTTTAACGGGTCTTACGCAATACTTGTCTTCTCGTCAGCCCAACTTTTAACAGATCTTTTGCAAGATCGCAAGAGAACAACTACTTGCGACAAGAGAACAGCTACTTGCGACAAGAGAAGAACACTACTCAAAGACAAAACATTTTTGTTATTGAGGGAGGCTTACCTCTTTCTAGTTACCCAAAGATTGTCTCATTAATCTTTCAAACAAAACACTTCCTCGGCAATGCCTACCGAAATAGACAAGGGTGAATGACTGTTGTCAAACACGTAACTTTGACAAAAGAATCCTATTCCAGAACAACCCCTCTTCCATCCACGGACGGGGTACGGACTAGTCATATTCTCTCGCAGAAATTCTACCTTATACCTAGGGTTTTTTCTGCCCGAAGCAGACCAGGATGCATGCCCCCTGGGTTCCAGTCCCATCTTTCCGAATCACTCGCACTCATCGGGAAGGAGGACTGGGGGTGGAGACATTTCTTGATTGAATAGACCATTCAGGGTTGGTATGTGACTATTTGCGATGCGTGATCCCGGAAATGAAAGTTGGTCTACGAGCTTGACCACCCTTCCTTCGTGTGGAAAACACATTACTCTAAAGAGTGAGGAGACTATTGCTCCCATGCAATATATATAGTCTCGTCCAAGGAGTAGGTTATAATCCAAGGGTCCTTGAACGACCATCACGTTCATTTGAACGGCCTTCCCTTTCAATGTAATGGGCACATTGGGGAGGATCCCTAATGGTCGACTGGTTCCTTTATCGAAACCTGAGAGATTTCTTATCTCAGGCAAAAGCGCCGGGGAACCCAGTGCTTTCCAAGCAATAGAGGAAAGGATACTCACAGATTCCCCTTCATCAATGATAGTGCCAGCCATTACCATTCTGTATATTTGGACTATGATTCTGAATGGTATATTGGCTGGCAACCGGGGTCTGCCTAGTTGATTCCAATCAAAGGATACAACCAGGTTGCTTGGTGGTGGGACCGAATATACGGCCGGATATGACCCTGACGATGTTCCTTCCTGCAATAAAGGAATGGGCGCATTGCCCTGATGCTCATCAGAGTCTGTGTTGATGAAAAGAATCTAGATGGTGTCATCCTTATTCTCTTCAGTGAGGGTGTCATTTGAAGATGAGTCTTCAGTGACGGTGTCATTTGAAGATGAAACTTCTGAAGGGAGAACCGGGTCAACTGCCGTTTCGACCTTTGGACTTTCGTCCGGTCTGGATTTAGTAGGTTCATTTTCAGTGACTGACGCTTCAGCCGACCACTTGAGCGGGCCAGCTGTATTCTCAACCAATGAAGGACTTGGCACGAGTTTTTTGTATCCAGGAGGAAGTCTTAACGGTGAAACCGGACGATCTTCCAAAACTCTCTTCGCTTCGTCTAAGAAGGGACAACGGTGGATGGCGTGATCGCCTTCACACAATCTGCAGGGGGATCTTACTCCCCCTCTTTGTCTTGAACCTTCACTTTCGCTGGTTGACGGTAAGCATTCAACATGGCTATCAGAGGTTGATGCTCCCGAATTGTGCAAACGAGGGGACCAGTCCCTTAGTATCCGGGGAATACAGGGACAATCTCTATGGAAGTGGTCTCCTCTACATATGACACATGGCGATTTAGGCCCGGTCTGTGCTGTGTGTGGATTTTTGTCAGATGTCTTTTGCTTGCCCCCAGTCGCCTTAGGCTCCTTCTTCTTCTTCTCCTTCTTCTCCATGGGAGCTTGGCTTTTGCCGGCTCTACCTTGCGAAGACGAGGGATTGGAGGAAGAGTTATAGGAAGTAGAAGGCTGGTGGGCAGCTCTAGACTGATCTAACTGTTGACTCGACTGTTCAGGAACCATGGTGTTCTGAACTACATTGGTTGAGAATAGCCAGATTGGCAAGCCAATTGTCAATCCTGGAAGCGACAATGTGGCCATGTGGGGCGCACCAACTTCTCCCCAAGAGGAGAAAGGACTAGGATTTCCATCATGGGGAATTCCTTGGTTGGGGCGTTCCATGTTCTCAACCTACAGATCAACGCAGGAATAGGAGGTGATTATGTTCCGTTTAAAATAAATTTTATAACGACGCTTTAGACACAACTTGCTTTTTCACTTTTTAAGAGTCGAGAAAAAGCTAAATATGACTCTAGTCTCCTTCGATGTTTTAACAAGCCCGAAGTGACAAATGCTCGGATGGACTTTTTCAGTTATAGAGTTTGAAAAAGGCCAAAAGAAACTGCTCTGGAGATCTAGGCAGAGGGTGTGCCAAACCTTTCGCAAAACCACAGAATACGTTTTATGGTACGGGTGGTCGATCTTCGTGAATGTTGTGTTCACTGCATTGCGATCAGTAGGGCGGCCGACACGGCTTCCTATGGATAAAGGCTTTGTTCCTATAGGGGTCTCCCAATATATACGTGACGGTACGTGGGAGCACAAGTCCGTATTGATACTTATCGCTTCACCGTGGAGGAATCACCCAACCACTCAACGCTAAGATATCACGTTTAACGACGTCGGAACACGTCTCTAGCTTAGACCTCTATGTGTTTGCGTTATGTTTCAAAGCGTTGTTATGTAAATTCAATTCATTTTAAGTTGATCTTGTTTAGCAGTTTGCCTTTATGGATCACCATGAGATGTATAATACAACTTCCTAAATGCAGTCTAAGATGATAAGCAAGCTTTTCAGTCTTTCAACTTTGAAAATCTTAACTACTGAGGGAAAAGAAAGACATCATCTTTTCACACAGATCATAGAGCACACACTAATGCACTTTTCCCTAAATCAACATACAAGCTGTCAAAATGCACATGCACAATGCATGTATTTCTTTTCTCTTTCTTAATGTTGATGTACTACAAAAAGAAAGCTGTTGTATAACTTTGAATTCAATTTCAAGTGAAAGCAAACAAGCTTTGTCCAAAATCAAAAGACACCTTAAGATTTACTTGTTTCAACACTAGAAATACATAAATTCAAACCATATGACGAAAGCAAAAGCTCAATCAGCTATGAACAGCAAACAAACTAACTCTTAAGATCAATACGACACTTATCACAGGTCTAGATCTAAGAGGCCACAGCAAGACTAATTCACTTTCGTTATGGGAAACTGCAAATGATGTAAGAAATACACAAAGAACAAATACAGTTTCTTTATACAACCGAGGCGGAATAGTGGCAAGGAAAGTTGGTTTCAGATAGGTACATTGACTGATAACAGGCTGCAAAAACAAGGATGAAAACAGGGCAATAAACAGCAGGGAACCCCAGTAGCACAAGGCAAAACTGGTTCAGCGCAGGTAGTACACTGTCAGTTTGACATTCAGCGCAGGTAGCCCCTTCGGGACCTGCGATAAAATGCAGACTGCCTTCACAGTGCCTGCAATGAAGAGAGAAACTCTCGTTTCTCTTGGTTTCCGAGTCACAGATTGCTCAAAAATTCACAGTTTTTGGCCAAATCAAAAGTTATCAATCAAGTACACACTAAGGGGTAATTAGGAGGATGAAAAGCTATCACTAAGAGCTGTTCAAAGTCCTTGTGGATCAGCTCTTGAAATCATAAACATGCCCAGAAACTGAGCTAGAGTAGCTGTCCTCTACTTTGCATTTGAAAGATCCAAATGCAGTTCGATTCGGTACTCCCTGTGTTTAGGAAATGAATAGCAAAAACACAAACAACCAACAAGATACGGTCCCCAGCGGAGTCGCCAATTTGTTGTTGGGAAAAGTATCCAATACAGAATGACCCTATCCCACTCTAAGGGTGATAGTACCTCAGCAACAATCGAAGCAAAGCTATCTAAGATTTCTTCTTTATGAAAGTAAAATAGGGGAGAAAGAGATCCACTAACCGATGTCTTTCGCCAATGGTTGATCCAATCTTCTCTCCTTGCTGCTTGCTCCCAGCTCCTTGCTTTTTCACTGGCCCAGCTACACCAAGATCCTGCAAAATGGCAAGAGAGGGAAACTACAAGAAGCATACATTCATAATTGATTCAGGGATTAGAATAAATCAAATACACAAGTATGACAATACATCATTGAGACACATGCATATAGAAGAACCTCAAATGCTTTATTAATGGAAGAAGTAAAGTTCAGGAAGTGATACAACCATAAGAGGCCCAATCCAGCATCACCTTCCCAGCAGAAAGAAATCTCCTCTTCACCTCCTTCAAAGCAAATCACCCAATAGCTCTAAACTCAAACCAATAGCACTTCCTTACATTCACAAGATTCCAGCCTCCCTAGACCTCATGAGAGAGATCTATATATAGGATTTTTGGAGAAAGGATGAGTCAGCTTGAGAGCTGACTAGTGTCCTCTCCCACTTCAGTTATTCTTCAGTTCTTGAGTCCACTTGGAGGTTCTTGCTTCCACTTGGAGATCTAGACCCTCTTACTCATCACCAGGCGAATTCCTTGATCCAAGTGTCATTTTGGAAGCTTCCTGGGCGCTGACACCTTGAGGAATGACTGTGCCACTTGTCCAAGTACGCTCAGCGCAGGTGGCCTTCTTTGCAGTTGACATTCAGCGCAGGTACAGAGTGGAGCACTTGACATTCAGCGCAGATGCTCAGTGGAGTAGTTGACATGATCTAGAATTTGCTTGTTTCTGAGTGTTTTCAGGTGGAGAACTGTTATTCAGTGCTGTGGTTTGCTGACCTTGTTCCTCTAGGGGTAGGAACAACATGTTTAGGGACTTTGGATCCTTAGATTATGGACATTTCATGCTTCATACTGTAAGGCACAAAAATGTCTATAACAGAGGGGGGGCGGAGCCCCCCTTTCGTTGCACTGATTACACAGTGGGGGGGTCACAGGGGGTTTGATGGGGGCGGTTAGCACCCCTTTATGGGGTCCAGACCAGTGCCCCAGGGAAAAAAATTTTGGACTCTATATTAGGTGGGGTGAAAATATCTATGTTTTGTGCATGGTTTTTGCACATGGTTTTGGGCACGATGGTTTTCGGTCCATGGTATTGGATGCTTCAACATGTATATATTTGTATTGTAACATTGAAAAGAAAATAATGAAAAATCAAGCTCGTAGTCCCAGTTTTGGGATCTAGGGGAAAATATTTGTGTATATGTGTTTTATGTGTTATGCTCTCTCATTATTTATTTTCTATGTTTTAGAATTCGTATGCAGGTAATTTATGTATGGGGTTAAAACCTACATTTAGTATCGGAGTTGTTTTGGCTTCAAGGGGACACTTTTGTTGCTGAGGGGTTTTGCTCGGGCCTGTGGTAGACCCTGTTCAATGGGATATCTGCAGGGTCTATTCTATGGTGAAAGAAGATGGCGAGTAGTGGAAAGACAGAGATTGAGAAATTTAATGGTTAGAGTTTTGAGTTATGGAAACTCAAGATGGTGGATCTGTTGGTAGATAAAGATCAGTGGATCGTGGTAGATCTGGATACTAAACCAACGAGAGTGTCTGATGAAGAATGGAAGAAGTTGGATCAGAAGGCAAAGAGCACAATACGATTGTGTGTCTCAGATTCAGTATTGTTGAATGTATCAGGGGAAGCTACGACTAAGGATTTGTGGGACAAGTTAGGGACTTTGTACCAATCTAAGTCTCTGGTGAATAAACTGTTCCTGTAGAAAAAGCTGTATAACCTGATGATGAAATATGGAGACTCGGTGACAAAGCATCCGAATGCATTCAATACTGTGGTAAGTCAGTTATTATCTATTGATGTTAAAATTTCAAATGAAGATAAGTGCATCAGTTTGTTGTGTTCTCTACCAAATTCATGGGATAGTCTATTTATTGCAATAGGTAGCAATGCAACTACCTTGCAGTTTGATGAAATAGTCTCATCCTTACTAACGGAGGAGATGAGACGGAAAAATATGGAGAGCTAAAATGGTGATGCCTTATCTATATGAGGAAGGTCCCAGAATAGAAACAAAAATAAGTCATTGAGTGGGAGATCTAAATCTAGAGGGAGATCTAAATCTCTAGGAAAAACTATAAAGGTGTGCTAGAAATGCGGAAAGGAAGGGCACTTCAAAAGGGATTGTAAATGTAAAGCTCCTGACAAAGGAAAGGGATTTGATGATGCTCCTTCTACAAAGGTGAAAACCACCTCGTATGAAGGAGGGGATGTGTACCTGGCTTATTCAAGCACACATGTAGATCACGAGGCATGGTTGATTGACTCAAGTGCATCCTTTCACTTCACTCCCCATAGAGAGTGGTTCTACGAGTATGAGAAATATGGTGGTGGTGATGTCTTCTTGGGGGATGACAAGAAGGCTAAAATCGTTGTCATGGAAAAGTTAAGTTGAATTTGCAAGGTGGAAGGATTAGAACAATTCTGGGTGTTTTGCATATTCCTAAATTGGCCATAAATCTGATTTCTTTAAGCAAGCTGGATGATGCAGGTGTAAAAACAGTGTTCGAGAAGGATACCTACAAGATGGTTCAGGGAGCACTAGTATTGATGCAGGGAGTTCAGATTGGAACTCTATACAAGCTGCAAGGTAACACTGTTATTGATGGGTGCAACAGTTTTGTGGTTCCTGAAAGTGGAGTAGAAAATCTAGTGGTCTCTGGAGAAAAGACCATGCTATGGCATCAAAGGCTTGCACATATTGGAGAGAAGGGCCTTCGAATACTTCATGGTAAAGGTATAGTAGAAGGTATGACTAATAGCTCTTTGGATTTTGATTTCTGTGAAAATTGTGTATATGGGAAGCAGAATCGGGTGAGTTTCCCCTCTGGTGGTAAGAGGGCGAAACGAATATTAGAGCTTGTGCACAATGATGTGTTTGGACCTATGAAGGTTCCATCATTGGGTAAGTCTATGTACTATGTATCATTTATAGATGAATTCTCATGGAATACATGGATATATTTCCTTAAGAAGAAATCTAAAGTCTTTGGCAGGTTTAAAGAATGTAAGGCTTTGGTGGAAAACCAGACAGAGAAGAAGATAAAGGTGCTAAGGATATATAATGGTGGAGAGTTTTGCAAGATGGAACTTGAATAATTCTGTAAGAAGTGTGGTATAGCACGGCAGAAGACTACTCCATACACACCTTAGCATAATGGAGTTGTAGAAAGAATGAACAAGACCTTGATGGAAAGGGCAAGAAGTATGCTCAGTGGTGCCGGGTTAGCATAGGAATTGTGGGTAGAGGCGGTGGAGACTGCATGTTACCTGGTCAATAGATCACCTTCATCAGCGTTGGAGGATAAGACTCCACAAGAGGAATGGATTGGTAATAAATTATCTCTTTCACATCTGAGGATATTTGGATGTGATGCATGTGTACATGTTCCAAAGGAGAAAAGAACAAAGTTGGATAGTAAATCTAAAAAGTGCATCTTTATTCGGTGTAAGGATGGTTTAAAGGTTTATAAACTTTGGAACCCAGTAACAAGGAAGGTTGTGTACAGCTGAGATGTAGTGTTCAGAGAGGGGGAAGATGTTATTAAACATGAATTCCAACAAAAGGAACCTAAGAAGATAGAGCTTGATCTAAAGGAGGAAGAATCAGAATCTACAGCAGAAGAGGAATCAGAAGATGAAGAGCCACAAACTCTGATTGTGAGAAGATCAGTTTGAAAAAGCGGGCAGCCAGAAAGGTATAGTCCATCTTCTTTCTGTTCAAATCTTACTTTATCTATTATTGAAGATGATCCCAGAACTGTGAAGGAAGAAGTAGATTCAGAGGATGGAAAACTCTGGAAAGAGGCCATGGTTGAAGAAATGGCATCTTTACCCAAAAATGAGGCTTTGGATCTAGTGGAGTTTTCGACTGGAAAGAAACCCATTGGCAAAAAATGGGTGTTCAAGAAGAAGACAAATGAAGAAGGAAAGGTGGAGAAATACAAAGCTTGGTTGGTAGAAAAAGGTTATTCCCAGGTGCCAGGAATTGATTTTAGTGATATTTTTTCTCCTGTTGGCAAGATAGCTTCTATTAGATTAATTTTATCTAGGGAAGGGGACAACTTGCAGATTCAAACTAGCTATTCTATTTCGTATGAAGACAGTGAACGAATCCAAGTAATGAGTGATATAAGTATTCCATTGTAGAACAGATGGATGTGAATAGGGATCTGGAAGAAGAGATCTACATGAAGCAACCTGAAGGCTTTGCAGTGAAGTGTAAGAAAGAACTGGTATGCAAGTTAAAGTAGACTTTGTATGGGTTAAAACAGTCACCAAGGATGTGGTATTAGAAATTTGATACATTTATATGAGGACTTGGCTTCACTAGAAGAAAACTAGATCATTGTGTGTATTTTAAATTAATTGGTGACCGTGTTATTTATCTGGTCTTGTATGTGGATGATATGTTGTTGGTTGCAAATGACAAAGAAATTATCCAGGATTTGAAGACCCAGTTGTCCTCCAAATTCGACATGAAAGATCTTCGAGCTGCAAACTATATTTGGCTATGGAAATTAAAAGAGATCGGGCAAAGAGGAAGCTCGCATTAAACTAGAGGAAGTATGTCGAGACAATACTGCAGAGGTTTAATATGAAAGATAGTAAACCGCTGAAGGTTCCTATTCATGCAGGTGTAAACTTATCTGCTAAATAGTGTCCCAAGACACAAGAAGAGGAAGAGGACATGTCTCGTTTCCCATATGAAAGTGCAGTCGGTAGCCTAATGTATGCGATGGTGTGTACTAGACCACACATTTCACGTGCAGTGGGAGTATTGAGCAGGCTTATGTAAAAAGCAGGGAAGGAGCATTGGACAACAGTGAAGTGGGTTTTCATGTATTTTCATGGCACTAGTGATTATGGTTTGTTCTACCAATAAAGACCAAGATTGGACAGAGTATTGGATATCCATGGATTTGTTAATGCACACTAGGATGGAGATCTGGATCAGAGAAGATCTACAAGTGGGTATGTGTTTAACCTATTTGAAGGTGCAGTCAATTGGATGAGTAAGAAACAATCTGTAGTGGCACTATCAACTAGAGAGGCAGAATACATGGTAGTCACTCATGCAAGCAAGGAAGCAGTTTGGTTGCTGAGATTGCATTCAAGTATGGTTTTATTATAGGGAGCTATAAGGATAGACTATGACAACCAAAGTGAAACTTTCTTGGCAAATAACCCTACTTACTATTCAAAGACAAAGCACATTGTTTTTCAGTATCACTTTGTGAGGGATATGATAGAAGACAAAAAGGTGTTGCTAGTAAAGGTGGACACTTTGAAGAATACTGCAGATGCATTGACAAAATCTGTGAGCTCTGAGAAGTTCTCTTGGCATAGAGAAACAATGGGCATTGTAGGGTTGGATAAATGACTAAGCTCTCCTGTGGAAAGAAAACAAGAAGTGGTAGAATGTTGGGTTGTGTTATATCTTTCAATGACTAGCCTCCCTAGTTAACCAGAGGGTTAGAGGGGGGTCAGAGCCCTCCCTTCGTTGCGCTGATTGTGCAGTAGGGGGATCATAGGGGGTTTGAGGGGGGCGGTTAGCCCCCCTCTACGAGGTCCGGGGCAGCACCCTGGGGAATTTCTTTTGGACCCTATATTAGGTGGGGCGAACCTACCTATGGTTTTGTGCATGGTTTTCGCACATGGTTTTGGGCGCGATGGTTTTCGGTCCATGGTATTGGATGCTTCGAGATGTATATATATATGTATTGTAGCATTGAAAATAAAATAATGAAAAATCAAGCTGGTAGTCCCAATTTTGGGATCCAAGGGAAAATCTCTCTGTATATGTGTTTTATATGTTATGCTCTCGCATTGTTTGAGACTAGAGTGTAGGGACAATGTACTATTTGTTTTAGATTTTTTTGAGTTGCACTGATATTGCATGCAATCAGGAACTGATCCTTTAGGGATTGCGCTATTTTTAGAGGCTTTATTTCCCTTTAAATAAAAGCTACCCTTCATAGGAATTTGATGTCAGCCTAAACTGACAATACCCACATTATGCGGAAATATACATGTCATATACATGTCCCAGGAATTCTAAAATTCCATACTTATGGAAACCTTTACAATTCAAGGTTTAACTCTTAATTAAGCTCTTATGCGGAAATATTTCATTTGGCTCTCCAAAGTCTAAACTTTAATAACTCTTTAGCGGAACCTTATACGACCCTTCATAACCTTTAGTTAATTCTTATTCCTTATAGTTTAACCCTTCGGTAATCACCCGCGCATATTAACCATACCCTTCTTTAGTTTTTGGTTAAACTCGACTTAAACCATATTACGTATATTCCGCTTTATTTCTATTATAATTTCATATAATAGAAATTACACATAGACCATGCTTAACCCTTACCTTTCTGCCATTCCATGACCTTGGCACATATATTGATGCTCAACCTTTCGCTTCAAATCTGCACCGTTGATTTTTTCCTTCAGATTAATGGCTATTGCGTGATCTCAAAATTCAACCCATTCATCCACCGGAACTCAAAGAAGTTAAACTTCTTTGAATAACTCATCGGGTCCGCCCGACGTGTTAACTTATGCGCACATTAGAGCGCGATTACCATTTGGTCAATCAACCATTGAACGGTCATGATTATCGGAACTCAACAATGTTTTAAGCCCGTTATATAAAACCTCATCGCATTCGAATTCCAAATTAACCATCGTGCACTTTAGAAAGTGATATGCATCAATCAATCACCCAACGGACAATCCTGATGGCCTGAATTCAACGATAGTTTAATTCCGTTGCATAAAACCTTATCACGTCCGATTTGGGAATACCACTTACAACTTCGAGGGCGCGCGAGAAACAACTTCCCACTTACGAAAATCGCTATGTCCTTTTGCTAACACGTGGCTTAACTTCCGTTGCTCAACTTCTTAACTTTATTCTACGCCACTTAATCCAAGCTGTCTATCTCCATCACTCTCATTCGTTGATCTTTCTGATCCAATGACTACACTTTGCTGCTATGCACTTCTATTCTTTACTATGTAATAGTCCATTTGTTTAGGTTTCGGCTTGTGTATTTGATTTCACCTTCCGGTCTCCAATTATCCTGATCCGATCTTCAGCTTCATTCTTTATTCCTTTGCTCTTTTATGCTTCCATTGCATAACTACTTACGTTTTAAGAACTTTACAGTATACCTTCACTATAGCATTAAAGGTTTATTCCAACATTGTCTGCATGTAAACCCGATACACTCTTCCCTACACTTGATCTCTAGTACTGCACACCTGCAACCCTATGTTATGCAAAATTACTTCTAATTCATAGACAATCTATAATTCCATCAATCAACACACATCACACACTCAGGAGTCGAAATCTTTGTGTATATATAAACAAATAATTACATCATGAGTCTTTATCTCTCTCTGGCCTGATTTTCTTATTAGTGGCCTTTTCCCTTTCCTACTTGTAGGCTTACAAGCAAACCTATCTAACTCTCGAACTAATTCCTAGCTAGCTAACCCTTTTCTATGCCTTTTAGGCTTACATTTATACAAAAGGATTCTATAATCAATTCCTGGTTTAGATCCATAACCTTCTCAACAAAATCCTAAAATCTCTTCTTTATCTCTAAGGATCCTCTCTAATCCACAAAATCATCAACTAATTCTTAATCTAAGCTTTACAATTAATTCTCAAATCTCTAAACCTCTGTGAACTCTCAACTGTCCTAATCCTCTCATGTTCTCCAAAATTCGGGAACATTTACAAATATGCCTCACAATACTTAATTAAATCCTATTCTTAATATCTCTCACTAAAATTACTCAAAAACTTAATAATTACATTAGTTTGATACATAGGAATCCAACTTCCCTGAAAATGAAATACCCCCTATGTCTACTAAAATACAATGATATTGTTGCATTGAATGCTCCTGCATCAAACTCACATGGTTGAAAACATTCATGACCTCCTGATCATGTGTTCCCATATGTTGATAGAAAACCTCCAGTCTCCCAAACTTTGTTTTGTAGTCTGTCTTTGGTTGCTGCTGTTTTTTGTTGTTGTTCTCTAGGTTTCCATACTTTATGCTGGATTGCCCCACTAGCTATGCTCTCACAGCCTGCTGTTGTCTTTTTCTTATGACCGATTTTCTTTCTTGTTGTTGTCTTCTCCTTTTGAGACAATTTTCTAGTCAATTCCGTCATCATTCAATTTCTATGTCTAACTCATTTCTTTGTTGGACGTTTTCCTCTTCCTCTCTTACATATCCTTTGCAATCTTCATCAGGTTCTTTCTTCCCTACTGGTGCTTTCAGCCATTTCTCCAGTAGCTCCAATTATTTCTCCCATTCACTGATCCTTTGATGAGATTTTAGTCCTTCTTTATTGACTACCTCAATAGCTTCCCTGGTTTTCTCCATTGTGCCTATTATCATGATGGAATGATGATCCTTTACTATGTTTTCAACTAACATAGTCTCTTCTTCAAGTTTTCCTTTAATCTTTTGTTGGTTACCTTCACTTTGGTGTTGTTGGATTCTTACTACCACCCTTTCATCCTTACCCTCTTGTTGCTTCTGAACTTCCATCTAATCTCCAAATAACCTCTGTTTAGTTTCTTCGATCCTAGCATCACACTCATTCATTCTACTCAGTGTTCCTGCAAACAAACTATTGGTTTGTGAATTAAAACACTCTTCTGTCTCCATGTCTTTTAGAGACTCTTTGCTACTGTCAAGTAATATTGTAACCATTTCCTTTCTATTTCCATTTCCTCCTAACAACTTCTCCGACAATTCAATTTCCTATTTACATTTAGCAAGTGTTTTATCACAATGCTCTTCATTTCCAGCTTCATCCTTTACATGGTCACTATTGCTCAATGATTCAATCGGATTATATTCCATAGACAATTCTGTCTCATTCATCTTCACAGAAATAAGTTCGCGTTCCCTCCTTACGTTTTCAAGAGTCAATACTTCATCATCTCCATGTTGTGTAATAGTATTTAAGAATTGTTCTCCTTCAACACTTATAATCCCTGTATTCACACAACAATTGTCAGTTTGAAAAATGCAAGGCTCAACAGCCTTAACTAATGTTTCACATGTCAACTCTTCAGGTTGAACTTCATCTCCTTCTTCCACAAGGAATTGTCCTTGTTTTGTAATAGCTCCAAATATCAATTCATTAATAATTTCTTTCTGCTGCAACAATTAAATATTTTCCTCATTCAAGAGGCATTCTCCATCATACTCTGATCTAGAATACTTATCTTTTGAGAAGTACTCTTCATCCTCTATCAGCACATAAGTATGCTAATCCATGTTTTCCTCTAAACTCTGGTTACTTTTATCAATTTTTGTGATAGCTTCATAAGATTGCCAATCCTTTGTAAAACCTGCAAACACACCAAAACTATTTGATTCAAAAATACAAGGTTTTATAGCCTCTTCTGCTACCTTTGTCCTCATTTCCTCAGGCTTATTTGAACTATCACAATAGTTCATGAGATATTTAACTGATCTCCATTCTTCATCTTCACCCAGAACTTCCCCCTGTTTTGCTTCACAAATAGAAACTTCCATTTCCAACTCAGCTTCTCTGAGTTTTTCCACCAACCACTTCACTTGCCTCTACTATAGCCTTCTGTGTAATTTATGCTACTTCACTGCCTTTTTCCTCAAGACCCAACCTTGTATTTAGCTTTTCTTCAGTAGCATCCTTAATGTATCGAGTTGTCCTTTTAACTCTGCAATCTCCTTGTCACGCTCCTCTTGACTCATTCTCTTGCCATTTGCCTTGGAATCATCTTTCCTCACTTTTCTTCTGTTGTGGTCTTCCTTAGAACCTTTATTATGACTATCAGTAGTCATTTTATCCTCTATCTTCATGAGCTCCTCACTCACTTACTATGAGCTGCACTAAAGCCTATGCAATAACAAGTCCTCCTTGCTTCCACTTACCTCACCAATCTTTCCTCTGTACTTGGACTTTTGGCAAGCACTTGGTTCTCTATCTCTGGAACCTCTTTGAGCACTTCTCTCTACTCCTTCTAGGATTCAACTCATCTGCACCTTTTAAGAACACAACTGTCCTCTTTATCCAACCTCTATTAGAATTCTTCAAGGTTTTTCCACATTCTCCTTTAGTTCAGAAACTCTTACCTAGCTTCCTTCATCCCTTAGAAATTCTACCCACATCCTCCGTGGAATTGCCTTGATGATCTTTCTGTGAGCTGCAACAATACCTCTGTAGTAACAAGTCTCCTTCTTTCTACCACTAAGCTTTTCTCCTCTAATCTTAGTCTTTTGGCATCTCTTTGGTTCTTTCCTTTGGAACCAATTGAGCACTCCTTGCTCTAGGTTGCTGCAATCTTATCACTTGCTATCTTCAGGACCTCTTCACGATCTTATTCTATGATTCACTTGCAGTTTGATTGGATTGTTCTTTGTTTCCTCTACATTTTCAATTCTGCTGCACTTTATCTCTGTGTGTCTACTGTTTGTCAGATTTAAAATCTGATCTCCTCTTGCCTGCTTTCATCACCATTCACCTGTATATACACCTTCAAAACATAACTCTTAGAACAAAGTTCTCTCAAAGAATTCTTACACACAAAATTTCCTTATTTTGCTTTGATACCAAATGATGTCATCCTAAACTGACAATACCCACATTATGCGGAAATATACATGTTATATACATGTCCCAGGAATTCTAAAATTCCATACATAGGGAAACCTTTACAATTCAAGGTTTAACTCTTAATTAAACTCTTATTCGGAAATATTTCATTTGGATCTCCAAAGTCTAAACTTTAATAACTCTTTAGAGGAACCTTATACGACCCTTCATAACCTTTAGTTAATTCTTATTCCTTATAGTTTAACCCTTCTATAATCACCCGCACATATCAACCATACCCTTCTTTAGTCTTTGGTTAAAATCAACTTAAACCATAATACGTATATTCCGTTTTATTTCTATTATAATTCCATATAATAGAAATTACACATAAACCACACTTAACCCTTACCTTTCCGCCATTCCACAACCTTTCACTTCAAATCTGCACCATTCATTTCTTCCTTCAAATCAACAGCTATCGCATGATCTCCAAATTTAATCCTTTCACCTGTCGGAACTCAAAGAAGTTAAACTTCTTTGAATACCTTATTGGGTCCGCTCGACGTGTTAACCTATGTGCACATTTGAGCATGATTAACTTCTGATCAATCAACCATTGAACGATCACATTTATCGAAACTCAACGAGGTTTTAAGCCCATTGTATAAAACCACATTGTGTTCGAATTGCAAATTAACCATGACGCACTTTTGGAGGCGATATGCGTCCGATCAATCACCCAATGGGCGATCCTAATGGCCAGAATTCAACAAGGGTTTAATTTTGTTGCATAAAACCTTATCGCATCCGATTTTGGAATACGACTTACAACTTCAAGGGAGCGTGAGAAAAGGCTTCCCGCTTAGGAAAGTTGCTTCGTCCTTCTACTAACACGTGGCTTAAACTCCACCGCTCAACTTCTTAACTTTATTCTACGCGACTTAATCCTGGCCATCTATCTCCATCACTCTCGTTCATTGATCTATCTGATCCAACGACTGTGCTTTGCTGCTACACTCTTCTGTTCTTTACTGTGTAATAGTCCATTTGTTCGGGTTTCTGCCTGTGTATTTGATTTCTCCTTCTGGTCTTCAATTATTCTGATCTGATCTTCAACTTCGTTCTTTATTCCTTTGCTCTTTTACGCTTCCACTACATAACTCCTTAGGTTTTAAGAACCTTACAGTATACCTTCACTGTAACAATAAAGGTTTCTTCCAACACTGTCTGCGTGTAAACCCGATACACTCTTCCCTGCACTTGATCTCTGGTTCTACACACCTGTAACCCCATGTTATGCAAAATTGCTTCTAATTCACACACAATCTATAACTCCATCAATCAACACACCTCACACACTTAGGAATCAAAATATCTTTGTATATATAAACAAATAATTACATCATGAGTCTTTGTCTCTCTCTGTCCTGATTTTCTTATCAGTGGCATTTTCACTTTCCTGCTTGTAGGATTACAACCAAACCTATCTAACTCTCGAACTAATTCCTAGGTAGCTAACCCTTTTCTATGCCTTTTAGGCTTACATTTATACAAAAGGATTCTATAAGTAATTCCTGGCTTAGATCCATAACCTTCTCAACAAAATCTTAAAATATATTCTTTATCTCTAAGGATCCTCTCTAATCCACAAAATCATCAGCTAATTCTCAATCTAAGCTTTACAATTAATTCCCAAATCTCTCAATCTCTATGAACTCTCAATTGTCCTAATTCTCTCATATTCTCCAACATTCGGGAACATTTACAAATATGCCTCACAATACTTGATTAAATCCTATTCATAATATCTCTCATTGAAATTAATAAAAACTTTAATAATTACATTAATTTGATACATAGGAATCCAACTTCCTTGAAAACACAAGACCCCCTATGTCTACTAAAATACAATGATATTGCTGAGCTGAATGCTCCTGGATCAGACTCTCAAGGTTGAAAACATTGCTGATCTCCTGATCATGTGTTCCCATATGTTGATAGAAAACCTCCAGGGTCCCAAACATTGTTCTATAGTCTGTCTTTGGTTGCTGATGTTGTTTGTTGTTGTTCTCCAGGTTTCTGTACTTTATGCTGCATTGCCCCACTAGCTATGCTCTCATAGTCTGCTACTATCTTTTTGTTGTTGTTGCTTTCCTTTCTTGCTGTTGTCTTCTCCTTTTGAGACACTTTTCTCATCAATTCCATCATCAATTCAATTTCTATGTCAAACTCATTTCTTTGCTGGACTTTTTCCTCTTCCTCTCTTACATATCCTTTGCAATCTTCATCAAGTTCTTTCTTCCCTACCGGTGCTTTCTACCATTTCTCCAGTAGATCCAATTCTTTCTCCCTTTCACTGATCCTTTGATGAGAGTTTAGTCCTTCTTTATTGATTGCCTCAACAACTTCTGTGTTTATCTCCACTTTGCCTATCATCATGATGGAATGAAGATCCTTTACTATGTTTTCAGCTAACATAGTATCTTCTTCAAGTTTTCATTTAATCTTCTGTTGGTTACCTTCACTTTGGAATTGTTGGATCCTTACTACCACCCTTTCATCCTTACCCTCTTGTTTCTTCTAAACTTCCATCTAATCTCAAAATAACCTCTGTTTAGTTTCTTCGATCCTGGCATCACACTCATTCATTCTACTCAGTGTTCCTGCAAACAAACTATTGGTTTGTGAATTAAAACACTCTTCTGTCTCCATGTCTTTTAGAGACTCTTTGCTACTGTCAAGTAATATTGTAACCATTTCCTTTCTATTTCCATTTCCTCCTAACAACTTCTCCAACAATTCAATTTCCTATTTACATTTAGCAAGTGTTTTATCACAATGCTCTTCATTTCCAGCTTCATCCTTTACATGGTCACTATTGCTTAATGATTCAATCAGATTGTCTTCCATAGACAATTATGTCTCACTCATCTTCACAGAAATAAGTTCCTGATCCCTCCTTATGTTTTCAAGAGTCAATACTTCATCATCTCCATGTTGTGTACTAATATTTAAGAACTGTCCTCCTTCAACACTTATAATCCCTATATTCACACAACAATTATTAGTTTGAAACATCTAAAGCTCAACAACCTCAACTAATGTTTCACATGTCAACTCTTCAGGCTGAACTTCATCTCCTTCTTCCACAAGGAATTGTCCTTGTTTTATAACAGCTCCAAATATCAATTCATCAATGATTTCTTTCTGCTGCAACAATTCAATATTTTCCTCATTCAAGAGGCATTCTACATCATACTCTGCTTTAGAATGCTGATCTACTGAGAAGTACTCTTCATCCTCTGTCAGCACATCAGTATGCTGATCCAAGTTCTCCTCTGAACTCTGGTCACTTTTATCAATTTTTATGACAGCTTCATAAGGTTGCCAATTCTTTTTTAAACCTGCAAACACACCAAAACTATTAGATTCAAAAATAAAAGGTTTTATAGCCTCTTCTGCTACCTTTGTCCACATTTCCTTAGGCTGCTTTGAATTATCACAATAGTTCATGAGATCTTTAACTGATCTCCATTCTTCATCTTCACCTAGAACTTCCCCATGTTCTGCTTCACAAATAGAAACTTCCATTTCCAACTCAGCTTCTCTGAGTTTTTCCACCATCCACTTCACTTGCCCCTGATGTATCCTTCTCTTTAATTTATGCCACTTCACTACCTTTTTCCTCAAGACCCAATCTTGTCTTTGGCTTTCCTTCAGTAGCATCCTTAATGCATCGAGTTGTTCTTTTAACTCTCCAATCTCCTTGTCACGATCCTCTTGACTCATTCTCTTAACATTTGCCTTGGCATCCTCTTTCTTCAATTTTCTTCTACTGTGGTCTTCCTCAGAACCTTTACTATGACTATCCGTAGTCATTTTCTCCTCTATCTTCATGAGCTCTGCACTCATCTACTATGAGTTGCACTAAAGCCTCTACAAAAACAAGTCCTCCCTGTTGCCACTTACCTCACCAAGCTTTCCTCTATACTTGGTCTTTTTCCAAGCACTTGGTTCTCTATCTCTGAAACCTCTTTGAGCACTTCTTTCTGCTCCTTCTAGGCTTCAACTCATCTATACCTTTTAAGAACACAACTTTCCTCTTTATCCAACCTCTGTTATAATTATTCAAGGTTTTATCACATTTTTCTTTCACTCAAAACTCTTACTAGCTTCCTTCATCCCTTAGTAATTCTACCCTCATCCTCTGTGGAATTGCCTTGATGATATTTCTGTGAGCTACAACAATACCTCTACAGTAACAAGTCTCCTTCTTGCTACGTATGCATCCTAAGGTTTTCTCCTCTGATCTCAGTCTTTTGGCATCTCTCTAGTTCTTTCCTTTGGAACCATTTGAGCACTCCTTGCTCTAGGTTGCTGCAATATTCTCACCTGCTATCTTCAAGACCTCTGCATGATCTTGTTCTACCATTCACCTGCACTTTGAATGGATTTTTCTTTGTTTCCTTTGCATCTTCAATTCTACTGCACTTTATCTCTGTGAATCTACTATTTGTCACATTTAAAATCTGATCTCCTCTTGCTTGCTTTCATCACCATTCACCTGTATATACACCTTCAGAACATAACTCTTAGAATAGAGTTCACTCAAAGAATTCTTACACACAGAATTTCTTTATTTTTCTATTCTTTATTATGTAATAGTTCATTTGTTCAGGTTTCTTCTTGTGTATTTGATTTCGCCTTCCGGTCTTGAATTATTCTGATCTAATCTGCAGCTTCATTCTTTATTCCTTTGTTCTTTTACGCTTCTGCTGCGTAACTCCGTAGATTTTAAGAAGCTTACAATATACCTTCACTGTAACATTAAAGGTTTCTTCCAACACTGTCTACATGTAAACCCGATACACTCTTCCTTGCACTTGATCTCTAGTTCTGCACACCTCCAACCCTATGTTATGCAAAATTGCTTCTAATTCACACTCAATTTATAATTCCATCAATCAACACACATCACACACTCAGGAATCGAAATCTCTGTGTATATATAAACAAATAATTACATCATGAGTCTCTGTCTCTCTCTAGCCTGATTTTCTTATCAGTGGCCTTTTCCCTTTCCTGCCAGTAGGCTTACAATCAAACCTATCTAAATGTCGAACTAATTCCTAGCTAACTAACCCTCCTCTATGTCTTTTAGGCTTACATTTATAGAAAATGATTCTATAAAAAATTCCTAGTTTAGATTCATAACATTCTTAACAAAATCCTAAAATCTCTTCTCTATCTCTAAGGATCCTCTCTAATCCACAAAATCATCAACTAATTCTTAATCTAAGCTATACAATTAATTCCCAAATCTCTCAATCTGTATGAACTCTCAATTGTCCTAATTCTCTCATGTTCTCCAACATTCGGGAACATTTACATTTATGCCTCACAATACTTAATTAAATCCTATTCTTAATATCTCTCATTAAAATTACTCAAAACCTTAATAATTACATTAATTTGATACATAGGAATCCAACTTCTCTGAAAACACAAGACCACCTATGTCTATTAAAATACAATGATATTGTTGAGATGAATGCTCCTACATCAGAATTACACATTGAAATAGAGACTTGGAGAGCTTGTGAAGAGGCTAAGTTTTTGCCTTGAGCTTGCTTATGAGTTGGAGATTGAATTCGTTGAGTGCTAGGTTTGTTCTAAAGAGAACAGTCATTGTAATTTCATCTTGATTTTCTGGATTAATACAAAACAGATAGTGGGGTTTTGAACTATGGCTTTCCCCGGATATTTATTGTGTTATGTGCCTTTGATTCTCTTCCTCTATTGATTATTGTCTGCTCGATGTTTATGAGCTTCCGTTGTAAAGAGTAGAAGTAGACACTTGTCTCTTGCTTTAGAAAATTTCATTAGCTTGTGAATCTACAGGATTTATACAGTAACAGGGATAATGGCCTAGGGTAATCATGAGAGTACTTAAGTCCCAAAGAAAACGCTTATATGGCTTTCAAAATATGAGAATTTAAGGATCGAGTGGGAATGGTGATGTCATTGACCAATTATGAAATTTCCATTAGGGTTGGAAAGAAGTGGGGCATTCTTCAATGGAAGGCCTTGGAGGGCTAAGATTAATATATTGGTTAGGCCTATCCAAAGAGCTTAATACAGAGTTATGTGTGAGGCCTAAACTTCTTATTTTCCATAGAATTGTTATGTGAGTAAGGATATATAACTAAACTAACAACCACTCATAGGTTGAGGATATTTATTCTATAAGAAGTATTAGGTCCCATTAGGCTTAAATATCAAGAGTCTTAGATGCCCATTATACTTGGAGGTTTGGCATTCCCAAAGGACTTGGTAGAGTGGGTAAGCTTATTCTTATTGGAATTAAGGCTAAATAATTGAAGAAGTCCTGAAAACTAAGGCATAAGTCTATATATATTGCGAAAAATAGGGGAATGAGAATTTGGGAATTGGGGTTTTAATCCTTAGCCCTTTGTCACCATTTGTCACCAGGGTTGGAAAGTTCCATGACCAAGAGATTAGTTGGAAACGGGGGATGGAGTGCATAAGTTCAATAACTAGACTCGCTGTGAGTCATTAGAATTGACTCTTAATTCTCGTAGTGGTTGGTGACCCAATTAATGGACTGTTAGTTGATGGAACCTTATGGCTGTCGCATCCATCACGTACGCTGAGCGACTGGGGTGTTTCCAAGCCCTCTGATATTTTCCCGTAAGACAACAGGATAAAGACAAAATCAGGCAAGAAGCGAGTTGCACGGTGTTGGAGACAAACCAGATGAATTATGAGCTCAAATGAATCGACCAAGGACGACATGATGTGATTGCAAAGCTGTAATACTTTACGAAAAAAATTGGCATGGTGCTCAAAAGCGACGACAGACAGACTGTAAGGAGTGGAGAGCATATGTTCCTTCTATATTCTTACGCTGTCAAATCGTCCGTTGCATCAGCATTGGTATTAGAAAATCAATTGTGCAACGAATTTTTTAAGATCCTCTTCACTGTAGAGGAATTTGCGGTAGCAGCGCTTTTCTCGCTGTCTTGGGATTAGTCGTTTTAAGATGACGAATCGACTTAGGGTTCTTGTTCTTGACGATGACAGGGACCGTGCCGCACAACTAATTTGACCACATTCAATTCATCGCATCAATTTTGAATACGGACGTGCGATACATATTTTTATTTGAATAAATTTATGTAACATCAGCTTGGAATTTCACGACGGTTATTTGTTTTGCATGCTGGTCAATTAAATTTATGTAACACCAGTTTGGAATTGCACAAATTGCATAATGGTTATTTGTTTTTCATGCTTGTCAATAGATGGTATCATTTTTTTGGGTTGATTAAAAACTTTTTTAATCATAATCATTGCTTTACAAAATTCAATGTCATGCTTGCTCATCCCTATGGTTTGTTACAAAGAACACCAGAGTGGTGAGGGCTGCTGTCAGGTATACCTAGCATCAACATTTTCTAAAACTCAACTCTACTAGCATCAACATTTTCTAAAAATCAAAGTGGTGAGGGCTGCTGTAATGTAGACCTAACATCAAAATTGAAAATTTTGTTCTAGCTATTTGATAAACCACAGTTAGAGAAGTTTGACAAAATAATAACATATCTGCTACAAAATAGATTTCTGAAACCAAAACATCAACTAAGTGCTCCAAAAAGTTATCATTTGCCAGAGGACAAGGGCGTTACTGGAGCTGTGTCCTATGCACTTAAGTGTGCTGGTGGTTTAGGAGAACACTTGAGATGACCTTCAATAATTTGTTTATGGCAAATCAGATAATCAGGTAAATTTAAAATTACTTTGGGATTTGGTTGTTGAGATAAAGTTTACACGGTAAACTTAAGGTTGGTTTGAGATTTAGTCGAGAGTAAAGACAATCAAATTTCAAACTAATTCTAAATTTACCATATAAACATTATTTCCAAATATGTTTTGCTTAACTCAGAAGAAAATTTATTTATTACGAATCAAGCCCGTGAAACTTATCTGTTCACTACCATCCAGAATTTATGAATGATAACTGAAATATCTACACTTCAAATTTGAAGTTTAAATGTTTACTTACCCGTCCTTGTTGACATTTTAAAGTTTTTGTTTTCCATAAAATGCATTTAAAAAAAAACACCTCAAATTCTAGACCTCGATATAACGACATATTTTCTTAAAACGAAATGAAACCCATATTAGAAAAAGAGCTGTCTCATTTTTGAAAGGATGATTCTGAGAATATGTTGGGCGTTTTTTATATTTGTTCTCCCTGAGCATTTTCAAATTTCGATTTCTCATTCTTCTCAGCTAAGATCAATGGGGGAGCACTCTTTAAATTTCATATTCTCATTGTTATCAGGTAAGATGAATGATGAGATCTAGCTATAGGTTGATATAAGATTTATGGTTCATCATAAACAATAAAATGTGTCGGTTCAGTGAGATGGGTTTTCATGGGAATTTGAATAAGGGGCATTCTAAATTTTATTTTTTGTTGATGATAATTGATTCATTATACTTCATTAAGATTGAAGATGGTGGATCGGATCTTAAAGATGGAATACGGTGGATTGGAATTAATTTTTTTTTTTTTTTTGTAAGCTAGTGCGGTACTCTATTTTCCATTACTAAAACCATAAGAAAATTACAAAAATGGACAGGTCTCCACCCGCCCTTAAGGGAAACCGGGCTTCGTTACCATCTGAAATGTTTTAAAGCCATCCAAAAACAGTATGTCACCAGCCTATCTAGCCATGCCAAATATACATCTATCCTTACTAACAGTTTAAAGTTTGCTTTCTGAAACAGTATCATCAAAATATGTATAAACAAAACAACAGAAAATCAGCTACAAGGAGAAAAACCTCGACATCCCAGCTGCAAACATTTACTGCTTCGGTACATCCTTTGGTTCTTTCTCTACCTTGATGCCTAAACCCCCCGCTTGGAGCAGCTGCACAATGTCATCCATCTTCTTGTCTTGCATCATGAGAGTCACTTGAATGTTTTTCAGCTCCTTTTTCATAGTTGGAATCCCTTGAATCAATTCTGCCATCTCTAAAGCAACTTGTTCCATAGCCTTAGCTAAAAGACGCTTCATACCCCAGTAGACATGCAGAGACTGTTTATATAATGACATTCTACCTCGCGTATGTCCAGGGTCAGGGAGATATTGTTCCCAGTCCTCCATCTCTGGCTCTGAGTACCCCTGCAAGGCCTCTTCCTCCATCTGCGCTATCATCCTACGGATATTCGGGTTAGTATCCAACACATATGCAGCTTCTGCTTCTTGCAAACGCCTCCTCACATCCTTCTTCCCCCGCTTTCTTCCCCGTGCCTCAATGGCTGCACCTGCCTCCATTTCCGAACGCTGATTTGAGTTTCGACCTCGTCCATGCTGCGTCGCCCTTCCCCGCGGTCCTCTGCCCCGGCCGCGTTCCTCCTCTTCTTCATCATTGAAGTCTTCACTCTCCTCCTCACTGTCTCCCGTTTTTCGCATTTGGGCCTTCCCTATGCCTACTTTGCCTCTCCCGCCCCGCTGGGGTTCCTCCTCTGCAAAGAATTTCCTAATGTCGAACTCCTCTTCCGAATCCTCCGGGATATCCAGATAAACCCTCTGCATGGCATCCTGAACAGTGCTCTTGCCTTTTTCCACTGGGGTCGCCGTTTTACTCCTCGTCACCTTGCCTACCCCCCGCTCCTGGTCCTCCGCCATCTTACTATCAGTCTGCTTCTTCAATTCTGCTTCGCTTATCCTCACTCTATTCCGCTGCATTTGGAGTTACATGCATTTCTTAAACCATCGTGAGGCTGCCACCTTGCCATCGTGAACCTTCGCTGCCTGGCTCTATCATTAATGTCCATTCGAGTTACACCTCCATGATGGGAAGGTAGTAGTACTTCGCCGCCATAACTACCACGGCGCCTCGGTACCTTGGCCGAATTTCGTCTTGGTATGCTAAACCTTCCCATGGGCCGAGTGCTGCCAGCCTTCAGACCATTAATCGCATAATACCGAACGAGTGGATGGAGTAAGCTCATCTTAAGTGCTCTGTCCTTCCTCCTCCTTATTATAATCACAGGTTGTTTAATGATTCCTCTGCTGAGCGATCGTGGCATCATGACCTTGGTATAAGATATTGTTAAATCATTCCAACAAGTTCCTCTGCTGTGCGATCGTGGCATCATAACCTTGGTATAAGATTGTGTTAAATCATTCCAGCAAATACCCTTGATTAGATCTTAAAATCAGATCTTAAAATGTAAAAATATATTGGAATTAAAAAATTGAATACCCTTGATTAGATCTTAAAATGTAAAAATATATTTGGAATTTTTAAAAGTATGATGAAATTATTATAGTTAAAGGGTTATAAATAATTTGAAATTAAGATATAATTTGATTAATTGTTTTTTTTTTTTTTTTCAATCTTTACCTTCTTTATCAAATAAATGAGAATTAGTGTTTAATGTTGTAAAAAAACATTATAGCAATAATTTTCCTTATTGATTTTATTTCAATATTTATTTATACTAATTATAATGTTTAATTTTAGAAAATATTTTTTCTAATATTAATTATTATTTTTTTAATTAAGTAATTAAATCATAGTTTGATTATAGTATTGTGTCATTTTATATTTCATAATATAAAGATAATATTAAAAGTATGAGGATCTTGCAGCATTTTTCCATTATCAGTTTAATTTGTTATATTTATATTTTTTGATATTTATTTATAGCAAAATCAAAAATATGTTTTTTTTCACAAATCAAGTGATAGAAAGAACAACTTAGTGATGATAGATACAACAGCTTACTGATGAGAGATAGAAAAACTTATTATGATATTTTATGTAAAAGAATTGATAAATAATTCTCCATCTCCAGTCCTATGTGCAGATTCTATTTTGTTTTGAGCAAGTACACTTTCTACAAAGACTAAGTTGTATATAGTAACACTTTATTTTAACAAGTTCACGTTGCACACGGCATACCTGCCGAAAATAGCTTGTATATTAACTTGGATTGAAATAATAAGCGAAGTCAATTGACCAAGTTCAAAAGAAGCATAGGACACATGACTAACAAAGTATTAGTTTCCAGTTTGACCATACATTGCTAGTCTTCCGCTCGGCTGCTTCTTAGACTGGAACTTCATTAGTCCAGTCAATAAATCCAAAGATCCTGCACTTGTGGAAAGCTCAGCACCTGCACCATTTGCAGAGCAAGATGGAGGGCCAGCTAATAGCATAAAAGCAAATCACAGAAGACGCAAGACTGCAATGGTAGCTCTCCAAATCTTGTAGAACAACACGAGGTAAACAGTCAGGCTATGGAAAAGCAGAATTTGCTGGCAGAATGTTGCTCAATAGGTGATACATTATCTCATATGACTCACTTTCCCAACATAGTTGGGCATATACACAATTTGTTTACCAAAAGCATACAACAAACATTTCAACCATTTAGTTTATATGTGAACATAGGAATTGGACATGGTAGGACTTACTTGCCCATTATTGCAGAAGAACAAAGAATTATGCAAGAACTTCAAAACAAATGATAATGTAGAAGAATACCATCGATGGAGCAACGAAAGCCATATAAAATAAGTACGCATTCACTCATGCAAATAGGACTGCATTTGGAGCAAAAGAGAATCTCCAAATGAAGCAATGGGAATGGGAAACTTTATAAAATGTTATACATCAATGATGACGAATTGAAATTTTGACGTAAGAAAAACCACTCTAAATGGCAGAAGCATCTGGAAGTGGACTACTAGCACAAAATTGAATCACGGGTTTTCTTTCAGAAAGCAACAACTATTTTACTATTTTCCTAAAAGCAGAAAAGAAACCACCAATTGATTTATCCTTCCTCAACTTAAAAGATAAAGAGCAAAAAAAAACCACCCATTCATTTATCCTTCGTTCTCATGGGTTTTCTTTCAACCAGCACCAACTATTTTCTTGAAAGAAAAAAGGAAACCACCCATTGATTTATCCTTCCTCTGCTTATTCTCTCCCTCATCTCGAGCCTGCACAAACACAAATCATCATGAAGCACATTTTGTGCAAATTATCATGAAGCACATTACAGATGAGCCTGCACAAACACAAATTATCATGAAGCACCTTACAGATTAATAGTAATTCAGAATTTGTTTGACTTTGTGTCAGGTCTTCGGTCTATCTTTCTGCCAGCACCTTTCTAATAAGTCTGCAAGTCTGGGATGTGTCTTGCTGCCAGTACCTCCAACCTTCAGTTAAGGTTCGAAAAAAAATATAACATTCTATTATATATATATAAACAATTTAGAATTCTTGTAAAACATATGTGAAATAGAGGAAGAGTGAACTGGATTCACCTTTTAAGTCTTGTGAAATGGAAAAGGAAAATGCAAACCTATGAGTCTGTCACCAACAAATCTACTCAATGCTGAAAAGAAGGCTTGAACCTCCAACCTTTAATTAAGGTTCGAAAAGAAATATAGCATTCTATTGTATATAGATATAAAAAATTTAGAAATATAACATTCTATTTTATATATATATATATATATATAAACAATTTAGAAGAGACACATAAATGAACTGGATTCTTGTGAAACATATGTGAAATGGAGGAAGAGACGCATATTAAATGGAAGCGCATACACACCTGTATTTCAATAAAGTGAAATGGAGTCTTGTAAAAGACAAGTGAACCACAATTGCGTTCAGGCTGCAAGGCCTACATTCCATCTAAAAAAGGAGTTTCCCCCTTCCCGTGCCACCACATAGGTGTTGTGCACAATCGCCCTCCCCTGCTTCTGTCTTAGGAGAATCGTTTATAAGCACTTCTATCTTAGGTCCACACAGAACCATTTCAAAAAATAAACCAACTTCAAGTATGGCCACCACTGCCCCCACCACCATAACGCCTACCCTACATGCAGTCCTCGTGACCGTTCCCAGCGTGACCGTTCTCCCCTCAAACTGATAAATGACCCCATTTCCAAGCGTGACCGTTCTCCCTCACCCTACTTAACTTGAGCAAACTGATAAATGACCCCATTTCCCAGCACGAGCGTTCTCCCTGCTATGGGCATGGGTAGCGTCAAGGGGTAGCATCCATCAAAACTTCTGCATCATCCATCAAATCACAAATGGTTAATAGAAAATAAATTTTGCTATATCTCACACCTCTGGGACAACGATCTTGTGGGACAGGTTGACCAATTACTCTATGGCTCTGGCTGATAAAAGATTTTGAATTGCACCTTAGGCACCTACAAAGTCCCTGGATGTCCCAAAATTCCATGTTTACTTCTGCGATTTTCAGTCCATTGATTTCAATACATTGTTTCGGACATTGCCTCCATGCCTAGGAGGCGACATGAATCCCGGGGATGAAAAAAGAGCAGCAGCGACCGATGAGAATAAGGCTTCCGCAATTAGCTCTTACCCCACAACAGTTGTGAGGGGATCACATTACTGAAGACTTTTCCGACGGAAAACCCTCCATTTCTGCCATTCCTCCATCAGCCTGCATTGGCTTTCACAAGTAAGTGAAGCAGACTATACTACGTATATTCATTTGATTTCCTGCCGTGAAATCCAATTTTGAAGATTTAATCTCTTTAAATTTCCGGTTCCTGCTAGCGTTGAGGGAAAAAATTCTCCAGCCTGGAATGGCGGACATATCTACATATCTAGCGATGTGGTGGGCAATGCCTATCTCAACCAATTCAGACGAGACTTCGCGGATTTCTTAGGAGCGAGGGCAGAAGAAATAATTTAGACGAGACTTGGTGGATTTTGTAGGAGTGAGGGCAGAAGAAATAATTCCAGGAGGATTCATGTTCTTAGCTCTCTTAGGTCGTAGTTCTCCAGATGTAGAGGAAGAAAGCGGGTTAGGATGTTGCGCTCATCACTTGGAAGCTGCAATTCAAGACCAGGTTATGACCCTGGGCATCTCAGCTGTAGAGGAAAGCTACCATGTGAAGGGAAGTGACGACATGTGGAGGAGGCAGGTGTTGACGTTGTAGGTGGCGAGGCAGGTTTTGAGGCTACAAGACAGGCGGCAGCATAACTTTGTATATACAAAACAAATGTCACATTAAGTTCATAAATTTGTTAAACTCGATTCATTGTTGGTTACCCTAAGTTTTAAAGAAAATAATCATATAATGGATACAGAAGGGCAACCAAAAACTTTGGATATAGAAGGGGCAACAAAAAACTTTGGATAAGGAAATTTGGCTCGGAATAGAAGGAGGGAAAAACCTTCGACCTTGGATATGTTATGGATTGAAAACTTTGTTTTCGTTGGATTAAAAAAAACTTTGGATAAAATAACATTAGTCACTGTAATGTTGCCTCGAGGCCAGTGACGTCGCCAATAAGAGGTCCATCGGAAAAGTTTGGTTAAAATTTTTGTGAAATGATATAGCCACCCAAATACTTTGGTTAAATTTTAGATAAACACAAACCAATAAACTTCGCTTTTAAAAACATTGGATAAAGGCAAAACTTAAGTTCAGCGTCTGCAATTATACTCCAAAAACTTTGGATAAAGGCAAAACTTCGGTTAAAAGCAAGTTCGACGTCGGCAATAAGACCCCAAAGCTGAATGGCCAATGAAAACCATCGAAAAATATTTAAATGATTTAAAAAATTCACTTTTTGCGTAAAACTTTGGTTAAAGTATTGAATAGCGGTTGATATTTAAAAAGTCAAACGAAATTAATTCGTAGTCAAAGCGATATCGATCGCTATATACCTGCCGGCAGGTATAATAATATTTATTTTCAACTTTATTTTTATTACACTAATTATGATAGAAAAATATATCTTAATTTCATTTTCGACCTTAAATAACTATAAATTAATCCAAATTTTTAAATATTAATTATCCCAAATTTTAACACAGAAATCAATTATTGTTTAAAAAATAATATAATATACAATTCTTATTAAGTAAGATTCATTAAAATAACAAATCGAATCTATACTAACACTGCCACTCTAACCACCGAAGTCAGTGCTTGCGAAACCCTACCACTAGGCTACTCGTTAGCATCAACGACATTTGAAAATCTAGGGAAAGATCAATTATTGGTTAAAAATTAATATGTTATGTATATTGAGTAAGCTGCATTAAAATTAGCAAATATATAGCAAACCTATGCTCGTCTAACCCTACCATTAAGCCATTTATTAACTTCCATAACATTTGAACATAAGAACATTGTATTACTATAGATTTTTTTATAATATTGGATTTTTTTTATATATGTTTCCAGGTTTCTCTCCAAGCGAACAAGTGTGTATCATAATCCCGTGTCCAAAATGTTGTTGATATGATTAAACCATTATGATATATATTTATATATATATATATATTAAATTTTTGCAAGTGTTAATAAGATCAACCAAGAAATCAAATTCATCATAAACCTAAAATAATTTTGGATATAACTAGGTAATAATTTGTAACTGAAATTTTTATGAGCACACAAAGTTTTAATGAATCTTGGATTAATGCAATTTTTTTTTTAAATATAATTTATATATATCTAAGAAAAATATTATGTTTTAAAAAATTCAAAATTTAATATAAATTATAATATTGTTAATCTCAATTTTATTTTTATTTTATTGTCAACCAAATAATATTTAAAATTTATATTGGATATTTAAGTAATTTTTTTATTAAATCTAATAATTCAAAAACTCATTCAAGTTTTTTTATTACCTATCAAAGTGTAGCCTTAGCATAAAAACAAATTAAGATTAAAAGAAATTATGTTATTCATTTACACTTACTCTCACAAAAAAAAATGATCAATTATTCTGCTTTGCAATTCTATCATCCACATGATCACGAATGTTATTCATTTACACGTACTCTCACAAAAAAATGATCAATTATTCTGCTTTGCAATTCTATCATCCACATGATACTTTCGTGATGTTAAATTCTTTATTCCAAATAAAGAAAACAGAAGTGACTCTCCAAAAAGGAAAAGAAAGGTGAAAAGTCTTCTATAATTGACTACGTTTTCGTGATATTTTGATTCTTTATTTCACTGCTTTTGGCATCCTAGCCTCTGCTAACTATAATTTTGCGTATTAGCTTAGTTCTTCAACTACAATGTCTTCGACCAAATGAGGGTTTTTCTCTTAATTATTTTTGGGATTATTTAAAAAGGTGTTAATTTCTATTTTCAGGATTTCATATAACATCTCAATTTATTTTAATGAAAAAAGTTGTAATTAAATTTATGTAAAGTTATGTATGGATATTTTTTCTTTGTGCTATATTGATTGTTGTGGGTTAGATATCCCATCGTGTTTTCAACCGGGTAAATATATTTACTTTTGTAATTAATAAAATGTTGAACATATATTTTCCTATGCTTTTTTATATAAAAAAAAATGACTATTTTTTTTTAATTATTTTCTGAATTTTATGTTTTAAAATTATTTTATTTTAAAAATGTAAATAAATTATTGAAACTATACAAAATCATTGAAAACTTAAATATTTTTACAAAATACTACTAAATTTACAATTTACATATTGGGACTAATAATATTCACTAAAGTTTCTAAAACTTTAAGATAAATTTTAGTCCTTAAAATTTTCTTTGTTGTCAAGGTGTCTCTCTTACATTACTGGAACAAGAAAAAGTAGTTGAGGACTTCTTATTATGAAATACACATGGAAAATTCAAATAGGAAGAGATATTGGTAGCGGGGGACTTCTTATTAGGAAATACTCATGCAAAATTCAAATAGGAGGAGACACTGTGATGACTCACCCAATTGCTGAGGTGGACACTGCGTGGTAGCTGAACCACGTGATCTTCCCGTGTGGTAGCTGTAAGGTTTATGTGAGGTTTTAATGGGCTTTTAATGCCACCACAGTTCTCGAGGTTTCGAGCCTCGTGCTGGCTCTAAGGCAACATTGGTGACCTTCTCTCGTTCATTCGACTATCCCGCCGGTTAACTTTGCTGCTCCATCCACTGCGGGGTTCTCTTCCTGGTAATGACAATGGCGCTTGGCCCTCCTTCGTCTATTGGCTCCGTCTACAACTTTCTACTATAGGTAGACCATGAGGATGGTCTAAGTCTGTGAAGTCTTGCTTTCTGCTGTCTGTTGATTTGGTTTTTGTTTTTAGAGCTCAGTTATTTACATGTTTTAGTGGTTCCACTGTCAGGTCCTCGGCCTGACCTCTCCGCGACAAACCAGCTTCTTTCACAGGTAATTTCTCTCCTCTGGTTTCATTTTTCCTTTCTGCAATTTATCCGCTGACAACCCCGCTCCTTGTGAGCAGTTGGGGTTTTGTGGCCCTGTGGCCATGGCTCGGACTCCTCTGGTCTTGTTGGGGCTTACAATCCCGTTTTCCCCTCGGCTCTGCTGCTGGTTTGGGGTTTGATCAAACCCTCTCGTCCGCTCAGGTAACCTATGGTAATTTCTTTACTCTCCTCCTGTTATTCTCCGTTTACTGTTTGCAAAAGGTTATGCTGCCTCTAACTATCATTCACTGTTGTGCTGTGCAGGTGGCTTGTGTGCTAGTGGCGAGGGCTTGGGTTTGGTGGCTCACCGTATCTCCCATCCTTTGTCTCGACCTTCGCTTAAAACAGGTAGGACCGTTCCTTTTAGATTATGTACGTGCCTATATAAGGCTTTGTCTGTTGTAACAATGCGTGGCTATCTCTTTCATGAGCTTTGTAGGAGCATAGTAGTTTTAGGTCTTCATGACCGTGACTCTGTAGTTCATCCTTCCTTAGTTTGTCATGGCCATAGTTGCTTTACGTTTCGGCTCTATGGTCTGGTTTTATTTTTGCTTCTTCTTTGGTTATGTTTGCTGGGAGTCTTTGGTCCCTTCCTCCGTATACGATATAGGACTCGTGGAATACTGGAACTATAAGTTTGAATATGAAGTGTATGTATTGGGAATGGTATGATGTTTTTGGAATGCCAATTTTGACAGTTATCTGTGTAATAATTTAATACATGTATACATATTTATGGAAGAAAGACTCAACTATTAATTGTGAAATGGTCAGTGATTGTTCTGCAAGTACCTTGGCTATATTCTGAGAATGTCGAGTTCCTGGTGTATGCACAGTCCTTATGTTTGTCCTTCGTTCTTAGATTTTTATGCTTGCACAGTCTTCACGCTTGTTCTCCTTTCATAATTTTCACTCATGCACAATACAGAAAATAAATCATGAAATAGAATCTCTGGTTACCTGAAAATATTCATTATTTGTTCTTCTTGATTATTTTGTCAGCAAGCTTACAATCTCTGTTGTATTTCTATTTTTCCTTTTTCTAGGCAGCCCTCCTCGTGCCTTCTATGAAATGTAATTTAAATGTTTCTGGTAGCCTCATTCAGTTGAGGAACTACCTACGGTTACATTTCCTGTTGTGGTCGTTAAACTAATCTAAAATCACATTCATAATTTAAAAAAAAATAAAAAATAAAAATAAAAATTGCATTGGCTATGACAACCTTCTTGGTAAAAGATAACAGTAAAAATAAACCAAAGTAAAACTTTTGAAATGTGCCTTAGACAGCATGTCCAACTATCGCCTCGCCATTGGATGTTCCTGCATCAGGCTCCCGGGGTGAATGAAACTCATGGCTCCTGTCCATGAGCTCTTCAATCAAATATCCAGCGCGCTGAATCTGTCCGACATCCATCCAGGTATTGTCCTCTATTGGACGGTCCTTCCACTTAACCAAGTACTGCAAGTACTCCTTCCGGCGTGTCCGCCTAGCTACCTAGGTGTCCAATATTTGGTCAATCTCTAAAGGCTTGGCTGTGGGCAACTGCTTGATCCATGTCCCTGTCTCTTCGTCTCCCTGGGTGTCCCATGTGTGTCCTGTTGAATCGTCCTCTGTGTCTGCAGAAATATAGGGGTATAGGTCTGCAACATTGAAGATGGGCGAGATCCCAATACCCGGGGGTAATTGCAGTTCATAGGAATTTGCAGAGAATTTCCGTAGAATTCGGCAAGGCCCTATCTTTTTAAATTTCAGCTTGTTATACTCTCCTCTGGGGAATCTTTCCTTTCATAGGTGCGCCAGTACCAAATCTCCTACATCAAACTGCACTTCCCGTCACTTCAAATCTGCCTTTTGCTTATACCTTTGACTTAATGCATCAACCACTTTATTGGCTTGTCCACTAATGTGCTTTAACACAAATGTGAAACTTTGGAGATATTCCACACACTTCGCATGTTTGTGGTTTAACTTGTGCTGCTGCATAATATATTGCAGAGCAGAATTGTCTGAAAACAGGACAAATTCATTCCCAACAAATAGTTCCTCCAATGTTTCAGTGCTTGTACTACTACATATCATTCCTTATCATGGGACAAATATTTCTCTTTGCTCTCATTCAATTTTTCACTGAAATAGGCCACCGGTTTATCCTCTCGACTCCGCACTGCTCCAATGGCTGTCCCACTGGCATTACAACGAACTTGAAAAAGTTTGTTAAAAACCAGCAACCGTAAAATAGGTCGTTCAGTAATCTTCTTTTTCAGCAGCTGAAAACTCCTTTCAGCTGAATCAGTCCAATGAAATGGCTGATTGGCCTTCTTGACAGTTTCCACCATGGGCACGCAGATACCGCTAAAATCCCTTATAAACTTCTTGTAAAAGCTTGCTAGCCCATGAAAACTTCGTACTTCAAATAAACTCTTTGGGGATGGCCAGCTAACTATTGCTGTAACCTTTTCTGGATCCATCTTCAACTCATTATCTAAGATCACGAACCCCAAATAACTCAATTCCTTCTTGAAAAATGTATATTTCTTTAAATTTAACAGCAATTTATTTTGCTGTAATTTTTCCAAGACACACCTAACGTGTCTGAAATGTTTGTCCCTGGTCTTACTAAAAATAAAAATATCATCCAAGTACACGATAACGAACTTCCCAATGTATTCTTTCAGCATCTCGTTCATCAAGCGCATAAACATGTTGGGTGCATTACTCAATCTGAATGGCATGACCAACCACTCATACAGGCCCTCATTGGTCTTATAAGAAGTCTTCCACTCATCGCCTTCCCGAATCCATATCTGATGATAACTGCTCTTAAAATCAATCTTGGAAAAGTATGCTGCTCCACTTAAGCAGTCCATCATATCGTCCATGCGTGGTAAAGGAAACCTGTATCTAATAGTGATCTCATTGATTGCTCAGGAGTTGGTACACATTCGTTACTCTCCTCCTTTCCTGGGAGCCAAAACTGTTGGTACTGCACACGGACTTAGGCTTTCCCAAATTAGTCCCTTGTCCAAGAATTCTTGTACCTACCTTCTAATCTCCTCATTGTCTTTCAGACTCATTCGATAAGCGACTTTGTTGGGTAAGCTGGCTCCTGGTATAAAGTCGATATGGTGGCTGATACTCCATTTTGGAGGTAATTTATCTGGAAAATCGTCCACCACTATATCACTGAATTCATGCAACATATCTTGGATTTCCTCCGGTAAATCCTTAATTTCAGTATGAACTAACACTGTTGTTGGTCTTCATACGATTGCAAATTTAATTTCATCATCTCCCATCTGCTGTAGGAACTCTTTTCCCCCAACAACAAGGCTTTCGTTCCACTACTTTCTGCTGTATCTGCTTCTTTCATGGGTACCAGTGTATGTTTGACCCCATCCTTCACAAACTTATAGCAGTTTGTTTTTCCATCATGTACCACCTTTTTGTCATACTTCCAAGGCATTCCTAGCAGTATATGGCACACATCCATCGGCATAATGTCATACGTCACTTTATCCTTATATCTGCCAATATGAAATTCCACCTCACACTGCTCATCAACAAGCAGTTGGTGCCCTTTCTGTAGCCAAGACACCCGGTATGGAGTTGGGTGTTTCAATCACTTTAGGCCCAGCTTCTCCACCATCTCTGTGGCTACTAAATTATCTGTACTTCCACTATCAATGATCAATTTACAACACTTCCCTTGCGATTTACACACAGTCCGGAATAGGGCTTTCCACTATGTCAGATAAGCTGATTCTCTAGCTAGCTTCAACAAAACTTTATTTAGTACCAAGGCTTCGCCCATTTCAGGCATGTTCTCCACTTCTCGAGGTGGGGTCTCGATCTCCTTAGGCTGAGCAACATATGCTCCTCTTTGTCCTACCTGATCACTTTCAGGACATTCAAACGATCTGTGCCCCCATTTGTGGCACTTGTAACACTAGTAGGCAGCTCCTATGCCTCTGCCATTACCTCTACCTCGTTGGTAAGGCCTTCCTCCCCTAGTGTTACCCTCTTTATTTGTTGACCCTGCAGCTTTTGAACTACTGCCTTCATCATTATTGCTGGTAATCTTGCCCCTACCATAGGACTGTCCCTTTCCTCATCCGGAACCACATCCTTTCCTCGCATTCTGCCTTCTGTTAATTTTCTCCTCTGCTTTGAAAGCATTTTGATATGCTTCTTCTACATATCTGGGAGAGAGAATACTTATCTCGTCTAGTATCTCCATCTGCAACCCATTCACGAACCTTGGAGTCTTTTCTGGGTTGTCCTTGACATAACCTGCTCGCAAATTCACTCTATAAAATTCCACTGTGTACTCTTTTATAGTCATTGACCTTTGCTTCATATTTTGTACCCGTCTAAGTAGCAACCTGATAGTCTTTAGGTATAAATTTACCCTTCAATTTGGCCACCTTCTTGTCCCACTTCTTAATCGATGGTTTGTTGGATCTTTTTCGCTCTGCTTGCACACTGTCCCACCACAGTGCTGCATGCCCCTTCAACTTCGTAGCTGCAAACCTCATCCTCTTCTCATCACTGATCTCTTCACATTCGAAGTACTTATCTAACTCGCTAATCCAATCCAAAAGTAATTCAGTAGATAAGCTGCCATCATAATTTGACAGTTCAGGTTTCGGTTTGTTGTTTGCTAACAAGACAGATTTCAACAATCTTATCTCTGGTCCTTCCTCTTCGGACCCATCTGTTGTAGCTATAGTTTCTGCATCACTATCGCCGTGATCCTCTAGATCCCTATGCCTCCCAGCTTCCACTGCTACTAGCCTAGCACTTAGGACCCTGATTTCTTCACACAGTCTGTCTTCGGCTGCTCTCTGAATACCTCTTCCTCTTCCTCTTCTACCTACCTCCATAATTAAACTTTCTTCCCTAAGGAAAGAACTGCTCTAATACCAAAAATTGATGACTCACCCAACTGCTGAGGTGGATGTTGTGTGGCAGCTAAACCACATGATCTTCCCACATGGTAGCTGTAAGGTTTATGCAAGTTTTTAATGGGCTTTTAGTGCCACCACAGTTCTCGAGGTTTCGAGCCTTGTGCTAGCTCTAAGGAAACATTGGTGACCTTCTATCATTCATTTGACTATCCCACCGGTTAACTTCGCTACTCCGTCTGCTGTGGGGTTCTCTTCCTGGTAATGACAATGGCACTCAGCCCTCCTTCGTCTGCTAGCTCCGTCTGCAACTTTCTACTATAGGTAGACCATGAAGATGGTCTAAGTTTGTGAAGTCTTGCTTTTCGTTGTCTGTTGATTTGGTTTTTGTTTTTAGAGCTCAGTTATTTACATCTTTTAGTGGTTCCACTGTCAGGTCCTCGGCCCGACCTCTCCACGACAAACCAGCTTCCTTCACAAGTAATTTCTCTCCTCCGGTTTCATTTTTCCTTGCTGCAATTTATCTGCTAACAACCTCGCTCCTTGTGAACAGTTGGGGTTTTCTGGACCTGTGGCCGTGGCTCGGACTCCTCTAGTCTTGTTGGGGCTTACAATCCCATTTTCCCCTTGGCTCTGCTACTGGTTTGGGGTTTGATCAAACCCTCTCGTCCGCTCAGGTAACCTATGGTAATTTCTTTACTCTCATCCTGTTATTCTCTGTTTATGTTCTGCAAAAGGTTATGCTACCTCTAACTGTCATTCATTGTTGTGCTGTGCAGGTGGCTCGTGTGCTGGTGGCGAGGGCTTGGGTTTGGTGGCTCGCCGTATCTCCCATCCTCTGTCTCGGCCTTCGCTTAAAATGGGTAGGACCATTCCTTTTAGATTATATAGGTGCCTGTCTAAGGCTCTGTCCGTTGTAACAATGCATGGCTATCTCTTCCGTGAGCTCTGTAGGAGCATAGTAGTTTCAGGTCTTCATGACCATGACTCTATAGTTGATCTTTCCTTAGTTTGTCGTGGCCACAGTTGCTTTACATTTCGGCTCTGTGGTCTGGTTTTGTTTTTTCTTCTGCTTTGGTTATGTTTGCCGGGAGTCTTTGGTCCCTTCCTCCGTATGCGATATGGGACTCGTGGAATACTGGAACTATAATTTTGAATATGAAGTGTATGTATGGGAACAGTATGATGTTTTTGGAATGCCAATTTTGATAGTTATCTGTGTAATAATTTAATACATGTATACATATTTATGGAAGAAAGACTCAACTATTAATTGTGAAATGGTCAGTGATTGTTCTGCAAGTACCTTGGCTATATTATGAGAAAGTCGAGTTCCTGATGTATGCACTGTCCTTATGTTTGTCCTTCGCTCTTAGATTTTTATGCTTGCACAGTATTCACGCTTGTTCTCCTTTCATAATTTTCACTCATGCACAATACAGAAAATAAATCATGAAATAGAATCTCTGGTTACCTGAAAATCTTCATTATTTGTTCTTCTTGATTATTTTGTCAGCAAGCTTACAATCTCTGTTGTATTTTATTTTTCCTTTTTCTAGGAAACCCTCCTCATGACTTCTATGAAATGTAATTTAAATGTTTCTGGTAGCCTCATTTAGTTGAGGAACTACCTGCGGTTACATTGTACAGTTACATTTCCTGTTGTGGTCGTTAAACTAATCTAAAATCACATTCATAATTTAAAAATAAAAACAGAAAAAGAAAATTTGCATTGGCTGTGACAACCTTCTTGGAAAAAGATAACAATAAAAATAAACCAAAGTAAAACTTTTGAAATGTGCCTTAGACAGCATGTCCAACTATCACCTCACCATTGGATGCTCCTGCATCATACTGCGATGGAAAAAAGGGAAGATAACATAATTTTTAGAGAAAAGGAGAGCATAAAACAATGTGTCATGAACATACAAACCACACAAACCATGAAAATAAGTAGATATATCTGTGAAAAGAGCTAGAAAACCAAGAAAAACTTAAAAGAAGTTTTGTACTATCAATTGGGCCTTTCTATGTCTTATCGGGAAAGAATAGAATGAATATGGCATTTGCAAAGGTTGCTAGTGAAAATTATCTTGACTAAGTTTCTTGTAAATTGAACACAAATCCATTTTTCATACTTCACCTTCTTTGTATGATAGCCTACCTAGGAGGTCGAGTTATATAGAAAAATCCTTGAAGTTGAATTGAAATAGGTCATTCTACTTGGTTTTACTAGTCATCTTCTTTATTTTCAGATAAATTTCTATTATAACCTTATTAATAATTCCTTACATTATTCTAGTTACAAATTTTGAACCTATAATGGATGAATATATTGTGTGTTCAGAATTATTGAACATATAAGAATTGATATACTTTGTGGGAAGGAACACATATTGCAAAGATTGATTTTCTTTTCTTATATTTTTTTCCTAATCTGATATTTTATACATGAATTAACCTTTCTCAATTTTAATATTTGAGAATAATTTTTGTTCAAAGAAATTTTAATCATTTATGATAGTCATTTTGTGTAATTATGATCTTTGGAAATTTCTTCCTTGAATTAATAGAGAGTATATTTATACCATTATAACAAATCTATTATATGAAATGGAATTTTTCTAAGATATTTATCAATTATAACATTGTTTTATAACTTTGTTATAACTTTATCAATTATTTAGTTCAAATTGATATGACTTGTTATATGGGGAATTGAAATTATGAAGTTTAAAACAAGAACAAAAATAAATCAATAATATGTTACAAATTAGGTGCAATGTTTTGGTACAAAAAATGCTAAAATTTGATAATGTATAGTAGTTAAATGTTCACTATTTTCTTACTAGAATAAAATTTCCGAAAACTATGTAAAACTATTTTTCTTAAAACTATGTAAATTTCTCAAATTTCTCTTGCTCTTAATATATAGTATGATCGAAATCTCTATTGACATTAAAGTCTCATGATTTAGGGTATTTTATGCATATTGTCCATTTGTATGTGCTTTCATAACATTGGGTGCTTCACCCATCCACTTCTATTGATCATCTTCACTTCAAAAAGAGATGGAGACAATGGTAGTCCCTAGGAGCAAGGCAAAGGATTTGTTTTCAAATTATTATGTCTAGGAATATATATCTATAATACTCAATGTGATGAATACATGTACACTACTAAGAGTTTTTTAATAATACAGATTTTGCTATTTGCATTATCACAACTTCCATTACAATCCCATCAATGTTGTTATAATAAGCATTGTTGTTGGCCTGTCTTGCTATTATTGATACAAATTTTGTAATTTGTAATTCTCACGTGTGAGGTTGTAATAACCATTATTGTTGGCTTGATCTTGTTGTTAATGATACATATTTTGTAATTTGCAATTCCCACTAGTGAGGTTGTAATAGCTTTACATGTTTTGATTTCCATTGTTACTCGTCCAATATTGCTAACCTTTCTTTGCAATCTCTAAAGCATCGTATATAATTTCAAGAACATGATTGTGGCTTATTTTTGTATATTGGATGCAAAATGTTAACAAATAAATTTTCCTTCATAACTGTTGATTTCATTTTTGGACTTAATATGTCTCAAATGGACTCTCCTAAAATTCTATTGAAAAACAAAATATAATTGCACTAAACATTCTAATTTATCAATGTTAACAACTACACAATACTTTGGTTTTTTGACTTGTAACAAGAGTAGCATAAATTCTCTTGTAAGTTGTAAGAAGATCAATATAATCTCTTTTCTAATAGGAAAAAGTTTTCCAATGCCATGATGAATAGATGCTTGACTTAAAAGAAATGATCATTTTGAATGCCTGCGAAGTCAATAACTTTCGTAAATAAAATATAAAAAATATGTGGGATGGGATGGACATGAGGAGTGCTTAGAAGGTGGGTAGGAGGCTTTCCATGATATTATTTTCACGAGAAAAATTACAACCAGAAAGCACCCACAACCACAAAGGAAAATTAGCAACGGATTGGAATGGATTCCTGACATCAACAAATATAATGAATTATAATTCTTTTTATCATGGTTTTTATTTTACCTGGTGTTGTATTATCATATGCAACTAATTTTTATTTTATATGGTGTTGTCTTCCTTGCTTCTTGGATTTTTGGGTAACCTACACACGTATAAATACCCATCTAAATCTTAAGTGCAATCTCAGTTTGCAACTTCACAAGTCCTATTGTTTTTCTGTTGTGTTTTCTATCAAAGTAGAATTCTAATGGCAAAGAAAGGGAGGAAAAAAGAAATATGAATTTTATTTCAAAAATGGCTTCTTTTATGGCGGCTATGGGAATAATCGAGGGTTTTAGGATTTTCACAGATAAGAAGGCCTTGAATTTCAAGAATATAAACACCCAAGTTATTTCCTATTTATCCTAATAATTTTGGGATTGTTTCTGACATTTGTGTTGGCATTGCTACTGTTTCTCTGAAACATGTTGTTGCTTCTTTTGTTTTTTAGGTGAATATGACTCCTCATGTTCAAGAAGCAGTAAGAAAATCTAACAAAGTAGAATTAAAAGATGATTCATTGAGATGTGTGATGTTTCTATAGACTCCAATTGAAATTGAAATACAATTAAAATCCAAATTTCAGTATATAAAGGCCTCTCACTTAATTCCTTAGATTATCCAAAAGATATACATCCTAAAACACCATACTCATTGTTTCACAGAATTAAATATAACAAAATTTCAAAAAATTGTAACTTGTGTGGTCATTCTTTTAAAATAAGCTAAAAAATTAACAATAAATGTGATTTTAGAAGATCTTAGATTCAATTTCCTTAAAAAAACTTCAAATTATAACTCCCATGCAATTGAGGGATTGTTTGAAAGCATTGAAATTTACAAATACTTGTGATTTGTGTCATAAATTAGCTAAAAAGGCCATACAAATGAAATTAAGTATGCTTTGGTAAAAGAAACAAATGATACTTTCCATAGTAGGTTGAATAATAATTTTTTATGCCAACACAATGAACCTTAAGCTAGAAAGAGGAAAAATGTAAGGATTGTTGTTAAGACTCAATACGACTATCAATGTATCTTTAACAAAGAAACCAGACTTCGAGGAAAACGTCGATGAAGTCACTTCAAATTATAAGTTTTCTAGTAAAAGGGAACTCTCAATTACATTTTGTGTTGCAATTCAGATAAAATTGAAAATAGAAACCAAATAAAAATGATTTTTTTAAAAAGAAGCGGGTTTTGAGTTCAATTTTCTATAAAAGTAAAATTACGAAAACTCACAAATTGTATTATACTTCATCTAAAACTATCCAAATAAATAAAACGACAAACGAGTTTATAGGGAAAAAACAACCAGAATCGCTTTAGATAATAGCTCTTAGGCAGTCTACACACTTGTTTGGGACTATTAAAAAGAAAATTACCCACTTTACAAATTGCCATAATTTAAGAAAATTGATCATATAAATAAAATAAAATGTTTTTTAAACAATAAACAAGTATCACATTTAACTTTAACTGGAGTCACTTCAAATCATAAGGCCTACGGTAATGTGGACGCTATTTTGAATTGTTGAATGAACACAAAATCCTGTAAAATTCAGTATATAAATAAATAAAATAAATAAATGGCTCTACAAAGAAGTGATATGAAGCAGGTTGAAAATATATACTTAGTGAAAGAACATTAACAAAGAATAACTTCAAAAAAACCAGTAACAAGAGTAACAACTTGAATACACCATACTTGAATAAGGTGGTTGGCTAGTCATTATCGCTACTTCTATAGTTCATGTCTCTTCCTCCCTCCCTTTGTTAACTTCTCTATCCACCTGGAAACTGAACAACCAACAACAAGGAAGGTGTAGAAGCTTTTAACCTAACAAGTGAGGCCAGGGATAAGATATTCAAGACTCATACTACCCAACCAACACAATCATATACGCATAAGCAATCAAATAGTTAATCCAAACTAAGAAACACATGCTTAGTTGTAGAGACATGGACACCATGGTACAAAGGATGAGGATGAGGGTAAGGGAGGCAGAATTTTGAGATGACCAACGATATAATCCAGAGAATGAAATGAGGTGACACATACCCCTTATGGTGGGTCTCACATGGTGTTATGTGTTGAATGATTACTTTGTTATATTTACATACAAATAAAACGATGGTCAATTATAATTTATAAATTTTTCATGGGTTAGACATCCCTCTAACGATGGTCAATTATAATTTATAAATTTTTCATGGGTTAGACATCCGTCACCATGGAAGCAATGGAGAAGGAGAAAATTCGATGGAAATAAATTTTATTCAGTAATTTGAGTGACCTTTGAGCTTCCAACAACTCAAAAAATGAACCATTCGGTTTTTAAGAGACACACTACTATCATTTCCCCCCTATTTATGTATTATCTATTTATAAATTTTGTTTTGCCATTTCTCCATATGTCCTCATTTTTCACTATGTTTTTCAAGCTGGGCCATTGTCAGAACCATGGTACCCATCAAGAGAAGAGTTTTATTATTCATTCAGATGTTGTGTAAGCCTTTGAGGTTTGAAGAACAACACTGAGCTTAAGAAATTGATTTTCCGAGGCATAAGGTGCTTCAGATGCGTTTTGAGGGTTTAATGGAAACTTCCAAATCATAGTACATAACATGAAGTAAGAAAACCCCTTTTCTGCTGCATTTTCAACTATGGAGGAAGGATTTTAAGTTTCTAAAGCCTAGTGTTACTCCTTTGTCAAGTAATTTTAATTTTAGCTTGTGTCTGAATGTTGAAGACTTGGTGGGAAATGAGAAACATCTTGGGATTGAGAAAAATGAATTTTGTTATTTATGGGAAATAACAAAATGGGAAGGATAATGCTAATATTCTCGGCTATTTGAATTTCCAACCCATGTATTGTTTGAGCATGGTGAATTTGATTTCATGATTGCATTTGTTGCTTGGAAACTGCTTCATTTCTTACATTTATAGTTTGAATACATATGGTAAATTTGTGGAGGAAGCTAAAATTATGGTTTTATTTCATCACTACCCTCACGTGGTTCCACTCCAATGTGAAAAAGATGAACAATAATATTGGAAAAGATGGTAAACAATGGATTTAGGATCAACGGTGGTGAATTTGATAAAATTAGCTAAAACAACACAATTACTGAAACTCAATCATATATTATGCACAAATGTTGTATGTGCAAAGACACTCACACACACAGATTTACATTCAGATTACTCTATTAAATAGAGTTTCTGAGATCCAACTTATTCCCAAATTAGATAGAGAGGTTGAGAGAATTTCTCAACCATCACAAACCAACTTCTTAAATATGGAATGTACGCATTAACTCCAACATCCCCCCTTAATGATTACATTACATGAAAATAAAAAAAAATCAAGCTTATCAGTAGATGCTCCATCAAGTTGCCTCATAACCCTCGGAAAGGTGTAGTTGGCAAGTTGGATTCCCGAGTTCTCTTCCTCAACTCCCGAATCAAGGACCTCCCGAAGTCAATTACTGGACAGCATCCCAATCTGTCGCATAACCTCATTAGGAAATCACTTCCACGTCTACCACTAATGAGGGATCCTTCCCTAGATCCGCAACTGCCATACTATCTAGACAACCATCCATATTGAGCCTTACTGCTACTTGATCTTTAAGTACTGGCATCAGACACATAGTTGAACTGCTGGTTATTTTTAAAAGAGTTTAATAGGTTCACTCTCTTCATTAAATTCATCATCGGAATTCAATTGGTATTTAACTGTGGTTATATTTGTTGATTCTTTCCCTTTTAACACATCACTAGCACAACTTCTGCAATTCCACGATGTATGCCCAGTTTTCTTGCAATAGTAGCATTCAATGTCACCTTTGTTTGCATTTTTCTTTCTCATCCTTGACTTTTTCCACAAGGAATTTTCTACATGAGAGTTATCTTCGACATCCTCTGGTTTCAGTCGCTTTTCCTCCCCCAGAAGTGCTGCAATTGTCTCTTGCAATGTTTGTGTAGATATTTGACTCAAAGTGAAAACAACATTACTATAACTTGAAGGAAGACTATTTAATAATACAGCTTTAGCATCTTCATTCTCCACCTTAGTCCCAGCTTCACTTAATTGTCTTAAAAGAGACATTAATTTATTTATATGACTGGACATAGGTGTCTCCTCATTCATTTTCAGACTAAATAATTGCAGCTTTAGGGAAAATTTTGCATTTGTAGATTTTACACCAAACAATTGAGCCAAATGTTCCCATATTTGCTTTGATGTTTTAGTAAGATCTACATGATGTAATTGTGAATCAGAAAGAGCAAGTCCAATAATAGACTTAGCTTTGTCATCTCTATTTTTCCATTCAAATAACTCTTTGGCATCTGTAGGTGCTGCTTCTGAACCATTCACTATTCCCCACAAATTTTTATTCATTAATTGCAGTTGTATTTTTACTTTCCACGAGGGAAAATTCAAACCACTGAATTTGTCTAACACCATAAACTCCATGATAAAAGCTAATACATTTTCTAGTCAAGATGTTGGAGGCCAAAAACAGCACCGCTCAGGAGATCGCTGCTCAAGCAGAACAAAGAAATGCCCAGTTTCAAATGCTCAGGAGATCGCTCAGGAAATCGATGCTCAGGCTGATATTGGAATCAGAGGCAGAATAGAGAAACGCCACAGACGGAATTAAGAATTTGTTTGGTTGTGTAGCTAAGATAGGAGGAGTGCACCACAACCACGCGATTACTGTAGGTCCGCTTTTACACGTTCCTCGCAATTTCTTTGCACCCAATTGTTTCTCCTTCGATTCCTGAATGCCGTACCTTCATAGCAATTCCCATCTCATCCGATACGAGCTTGCAGTTGGTGTACTGGTCGGCATGAAGCGGAAACCTAAACAGCGGAACGCCATTGCAGAGACCTTGCAAGATCGAATTCCAGTCACAGGGTGTGAAGAACCCACCGATGGAACGATGCGATAGCAATGCCAAATGATGATGGCGGGACCAGTTAGAAGCGACGACACCCTTATCTTCGATATGATCAAGAAAACCAGCTGGCAAAATATCGGATAACGACGCATCAGAATTGACAGTCCCAGTGATAAAAATAGCTCTGATTAACATCCAGATGCACCTCCTCACAACACAGGTTCAGATCTAGCTCTGATACCATGATAAAAATAGCTAAAACAACATAATTACTGAGACTCAATCATATATTATGCACAAATGGTGTATGTGCAAAGACACTCACACACACAGATTTACATTTAGATTACTCTATTAAATAGAGTTTCTGAGATCCAACTTATTCCCAAATTAGATAGAGAGGTTGAGAGAATTTCTCAACCATCACAAACCAACTTCTTAAATATGGAATGTAAGCATTAACTCCAACAGAATTCTTTAAAAATTGGAGCAACGGTGATGGTGCGACCTTCATTCAATGGAGAGAAATTGTGGTGCGATGTTCATTCAATGGAGAGAAACACACTTCAATTGGAGCAAAGTAATTGGAGCGACATGATGGATTTGCTAAGGAGACTAAATACTACATAGGTGAGAAGGCCAAAAGGGCTTCAATTTTAGAAGGAACAAAGGTGAGTCAGTTATATTGCTAGTGATACTAGGTTAATTGATGTGCCTTCGAAATCCACCAATAAGTTCCTTGAACATGTATAACTATATTTTTGTCACTGGGTGATGCTAACTTGTAATGCCACCTCATATCCCATTCTCATTTCATTCAAACGAATTTCCCCTACAATAACAATGGTAGGATGCTATTACAAATTATCACAATCTATTACACAATATGTTGAACACTAGATTGATAATTTATATTCTGTAAATAAATAATAACAAAATCTTATATGCACACTTGAAGCCCTACCCAGTTTCAACCTTCTACGAATTATTGTTGCATATTTTTATCATTGTAACTATTTATGATAAAAGAATGAAAAATATCCTTAAATTTGTATCAATTATTGTTGCAACGATTTACAATAAAATAATTAAAACTATCCCTAAATTTGTATCAATTATTGTTGCAACAATTTACGATAAAAAAATTAAAACTATCCCTCCAACAATTGACAAATTGATAATCAATTTTTTTGTGGCTACCCACTTGAGATTAGTTTGCTAATTCCAACGTTGACAAAGAAGTAGATTCCTATAAATTCTATCAAATTGCAAACATAATTAGAATATCTCATCTCAAATCTACAAATATCTAGATCACATTTTACAAGTTCTCAACAAGAACAGGTAAGAATATCCATGTTTTATAAGAAAATTAAGTTGATAGATAAGTTTTTTTTGTTTCTTAAATTACTTGGCACTGTACCAATTATATTATTATTCTCCAAATTCCTAGTTCATTATCATGCGAGTACACAAGCTTATATTTTCATGTTCTAGTGAAAATGTAACATTATAGTAAAAGGTATAGTTTTATGTGGAAGTATAACATCTACTTAAGAAAAAATTTACTCGGAATTTAATCAGAGTTCTTTCAAGTTCGTCAAATTAACCATAAATTTTAGTATTTGTTTTGAGTGCCTATCGTTGGTTTTTCTACAAGATTGCAGCCTTAGGCCAACTTTTCTACAATAGCTTCTCCTCAACTATTGCAACACATTTTCCAAGTTTGCACCTTTCTGATGCAGGAGCATCCGACCACCCTTAATAAAAAGTCAAAGTCAAAGCTATGGAGGGGGAGACGTGGAAAATCATGTAAACAAGGAGAAAATTTCTATTAAAAACGAGCTAATTTGATGGAATTGATAAGTCTCAGGAAGACTTAATTTAATGTAATTATCTACCATGTATGTGTGTAGAGAGATTTAGGGGATTTGATTGAGCAATTGTGGGAGGAGATCGTGGATCTTAGATGATTCACGCTCACTACAACAAAACCCTATGATTAGCGTCCCTTTTTTCTTCCTTTTTTGCATCTAGAGCCCATTTTTGGTACTATTTGTGTCCATTTATCAAATATGGTGCAAAAATTGATGCAAAGTTTGCACCGAGTTTTTCACGAAGTCTTACACCAAGTTTAGCACCAGGTATTGTAATAGGTTTTGCATCAGGTTTTACACCAGGTTTTACGCCAGGTTTTATGCCAAGTTTTGTGCCATCCTTTGCACCATGTTTTGCATCAAGTTTGGCACCTAATTTTGTTTCGCCAACTTTTGTATCATTTATTGCATCCACTTTTTGCATCTACACTTGCATCAACATTTTCACCATCTCTTGCATCCTCTTTTCCATCATTTTTTAAATCATTTTTTGCATCGATTTTTACATCATTTTTTGCATCCCCTTTGCGTCAAGATTTGCATCAGGTTTTGTGTCTCATATTGCATCTACTTTTGCATCGAATTTTGTTGCATCAACTTTTGCATCATATTTTTCATCCATTGTTGCACACATGTTTACGTCCACTTTTGCATCCCTTTTTGCATCTTATTTTTCATCTTCATTTGCTTCTTTTTTTGCATCTGTCATTACATCCACTTTTGTTGTGACACTATTTGTACCATGTTTTGTACTTACTATTGTACCCAAGTTTGCTTCCAATTTTGCATCCACTTTTGCATTAAAATATTGCATCTATTTTTGCATCCACTTTTGTGTTGGGTTTTGCATCTCATTTTATATCTTCTTTTGTATCTACTTCCATTGCATCCATATTTTTCATCCAATTTTGTTTCTGCTGTTGCACCCATGTTTGCATCCACTTTTGCATCCCTTATTGCATCCAAGTTTGCATCTTTTTTTGTGTTTTTTATTACATCCACTTTCTCATCCAATTTTGTTGTGTCATATCTTGTGCCTATCATTGAAACCCACATTTTCTTCCAATTTTGCATCCTCTTTTGTGTCCAAGTTTGCATCAAATATTTTTTTATGCTTTTTGCATCCCATTTTTCTTCTTCTTTTACATCCACTTCTGGTGTGTCCAATTTTGAATCTAATTTTGTGTCCACTATTGCACCCATGTTTGGTCCATGTTTACATCCATTTTTTAATCCAATTTTTCCTCCTTTTTGCATCCAAGTTTGTGTCTTTTTTCTTTGTTCATTATTGTATCCACATTTATTTCACAACAATTCATGCTAATTTTTATGCCTACTATTACACCCATGTTTTCTTCCACTTTTTCATCTATGTTTGCATCCTATTTTGTGTCCAAGTTTGAATCAACTATTGCATCTACTTTTTCATCCACTTTTGTGTCAATTTTTCTGTCTTGTTTTGCATCTACTTATGTTGTGTCCACTCTTCACCCAGTTTTACGTCTATTGTCGCCCCCATTTTTTTTTTTTACTTTTGCATCCATTTTCCAACACTCATATTTTTTTTGCATTGATGATATTTCTTATGACATTAACAATTATGAACAACTTATGACAATGTCAATAATTATGATGATGATGATAATGAAGATGATGACGATGACATGAATTGTGATTATTATGATAATCAAAATAATGATAAAGATGATGGGGGTTATAATGACAATGATGATGGTGATGCTAATGACCTTGGACAATCTTCCCAATTTTTAAATGTTGTCATGGTCATAATCATAATCATTATCTTTAGAGTCATCATCATTTGATCATCATTATCATTATTTTCATCTTGGTCATCATCAACAACAATAATGGCATGAATGATGATTATGATGTTCATGACGAAGTTGACAACAATGATGATAGAAATTACATTAATTATGATGATGGAGATGATGAAAATTATAATGACGATGAGAATGGTAGTGATGATGATGATCATCGATCATCTCTAAAAAATAAAGTTGTCATTTCTCTTGCATATATCATGTGTCCTAACAACCCTTTTTGAGCACTCATAATATTTTTTGGGTTGATGATATTTATTACGACACCTATAATTATGAACAATTGACGACAATGTCGATAATCATGATGATGATGATGATGATGATGACGACATGAATTGTGATTATGACAATAATGCAATGATGAGATTGATGGTGGTGGTGATGATGATAATGAAAATGACGACACTCCCTCTAAACTAGGGAGATACTCATAATGAGATAAAAATCTACTCTCAAGTTGAAATATTCATATAAGAAGGGATCTTGATTGATAAGCATCAACGATGATTTACATCATCATAGCCAACATTGTCAAAATACAAAGGCCTTGACTAACAAGTTATATCTCTCCATTAGATCATAGTACAATGTTGGGAGGCAAAAATTTGGACACCACTGCCTCTTTAGGCACTTATCGCACTAGGATGTTCAATAGGCATGTCCTCACATGATCATTTCCTAATTCACTGCCATAATATTTGACACAAGGAAATGTCAATCCTCATGACTATTATTATCTTGGATTAACGTACTTGACTTATGGCGGTTAGTCCTAGTCAAAGCACAAATTCTCAAAGAATATTGGTCCCATATGTTTATCTAATCGACCATTCTCCCTACTGGTGTCTTTAGTAGGCTTACGACTGTAAGTCTCGGCCATAGTACATGACAAATGGATAATATGGTGTTAATGCTCACTCACTCTCAACCAGGGAGGAGACATCCACAAGAATAAGTGTTTCTCAAGAATACCCATCATTTTCGTAGTGAATAACATCATTAATTTGTTTTCATCACATGATGCCTTTATGATTAAGCATTCATAGATTTGTGGCAAAATATTCCCCTTTTGTCATTTGTGATGAAAGAAAATCAAAAAGTGAAAGCCAAAGTCAGTAAAGATACTCCATAATGATTTATCTAAGTCTAAACTCTAAGGTTAAAGTGAAAATTTATGTAAATATTATATCTATGAGTTGTTTAAAACTTATCAAAACCTTATTCCCTAAGTCCTATATATAAGAAAAATCAAAAGAAATAAAAATAAGGCCCAATGAATGGTAACTCATGTATTCACACCCTCTTTGGAAAACATATGAATATATACACTCCTAGTCACACTTGATCACATGTTTGTGATGGTTAAATCATGAAGTCCTCTTTTCCCCTTTCATTTTCACTTCATCATTTAAGAACCTAATTGAGGATCTAGGGAATTTTTCTTGCCTAAGGGTTTCATGTCTACTCTTGGTTTACTTATGTCACACTACATTCAATCATGTGACGGAGTGAAATACTTAAGTTTGTGGAGTTATTAGAACAGTGTATTAAGTTAGTCACCACACACACATGTATTACATGTCATTGATCCACATGTGTGGGTTGGAGACTCATTGCTTGAGAACTTTAATGGATACTACTTTAGGGCCTTGATGGTATATCTTACAAAATCTCTTTGTAAAAATTGTGATTCATCCTTTCTTTTCCTCGAGACACTTGATAATATTGAAGTCACTCCCAATAATCCACGGAGATGGGGAGTATAAATTACTTGTGCTGGAAATAGAATTGAGAAATAGAGGTTTTCCATTTGTGATATTGAAGTCATAACATTGGATACATGGTAGTAGTCCTCGATGTCAATTAACTAAAATTATATTGTCATAATGCAAAAAGAGGTAAACATATTGGTAACCTTGATGTCCTGATCATTCCAAATAATAGCCATTCCACCCAAGTATATCTAATCATCAATCACTACTACTTGGAAATTCCTCCCCCATTTTTTTATTATATGAGGTAGAACCTCACTTAATATTTTTATTTCTTATATCAACATTATTGATGGGAGATTTCCGTACCATTTTTCTTTTAGGAGTATTTGTTTTCCTTTACTATTGAGGTCGCTCATGTTCCATGAGACTATTTTCATGGTGAATTTACACAGAAAGGAAGTAAAATGTGACTAAAAAAAACATGTTCCAAGATTTAAGTTATTGGACAATGCCACTTCATGAATCATATATTTCTTTAACCTGGGACTAAATGGTGAACTTGATAGCCTTAAGGGAAATTAACCAACGAAAATCTCAAAAAGAGGTGACTTTTTACTTTATCACATACAAGTTAATATACTAAAAAAAATATCCATAAAAATTACATCAATCAATGAATCTTTAAAGAAAAATCCAAAACAAATTCGTCAAGAAATGAAGCATTACATTATAAATTACAATCTATAAACCTTTTGGGAACTTTTTCCTAAACCATGTTCAAAACCAACATATTTAATATTAATATTTAACAATAATATGGAAAATAACACATTTTCATAAATTAAATAACATGTTATCAATCCTAAGAAATGTCACTAACATAAAACTAAAAAGAAAGCAACTAATGGGAGTGACCACTCAAGGCCACCATAAGACAATTAATCTGTTAAGACAAGGATTAATGGGGAAAGAAATCTACAAAGGACAAAGGCAAACCTATTTTAATTTTATTGTTTTATTAGGTGCAAGTTGAACATCTCAAGATATAATGAAGAGAAGAATTAATTTTATTGCATTAAGAAAATCCAAGCACATTCTATAACTTAGCAAGGAAGAGATGTATAATACCCATCTCAGCGACACAACGCATGGAATTATGTTACTTTTTTATATATAATTTAAACTTATATCATAAAATCACAAATTTAGCATGAATGGATGTTTAAAATCCATTTTTTATAAAAAGAAAATATAATTTTTGTTATAAAAAAAAACCAGAAACTAAATATCTTTTTTTAGAAAATAAAAAAAAATACTAAATTGAACTTATATTAAAAAAAAAAACTAAACTTAAGCAAATAATATCTATATATATATATATATATATATATATATATATATATATATATATATATATATATATATATTCTTTTTCTTTTCTTAATATTTTTTGGAATTTTTTTAAACACTTCCATCCATTCTAAGAAGCAAAAATAATAATAGAAATAAGGACGGACCAAAAATATTCATTTCCTTCGTAAGTGTTTCCCACCATTCATTCCACTCACTCGAGTTATTTCATAAAACAGAGATAAGTGTTATTTCACACTCTTTTGGCAAAGCCTATTGAGTTTCTCTTATGATATATCTATTCCTTGATGGAGTCCTTGATATATTGATCAAGTTTTGATTCCTTGGAGATTAATTAGAGCAAAGAAAACATGAGTACTCTTAATTCCAAGTTCAATGCCTCTAATGGTGGACACATGGCAAGGGAGGGGTTGCTATCGTGGTCATAACTCCAATTTCATTGTCTTTGATTGTGGACGAGGCAAGGGAGGGTGTTGCGGTCATGGTCGTGGTCGTGGAGTTTTCTATTTTACATTATATTTAGGGAGTTCAAAGTAATTTGAATGGAATCATTGTCGTCACTAGGTATAATGGAATAAGTGTGATAATGGATAAAATGAAGTAATTATTTGTGAGCATTTGTTCTTGAACGAACATTAGGATCCAACTTATTATAGAGAAAAGTACATGCATTAAAAACAACTCAATATTTCATGTGACATTATTTTTTTGTTAAAATTTCTTCTATTTCTAATCTGAATTACAATTTTAATTTGAAATAAAGCTTTCAGTAAATATTAATTTACCAATTTTTCATGGAAATAATAAGGAACATTCACAATATAACATGAAAAACAAATGGGTCCCTACTTCATAAGGATTAAAAAATGCTTCTACTACTTAATGTGAATTACAAGTGTAATCTTAGTTAGATCTCCAATATATATTAAGCCATATTTTCATTTTATTTTTCGTATTATTAAATGTTATTATGTCCTACCTCATTTTATTATTAGCATTGTAATACAAATATGCATTTTCTATAGAATTAGTACTAACATGTAATATTGAATTTTTTTCCAGAACGTTGTAGGTAATGACCATGAAGATGATGATATAGACTATGTTTAGATTACATCATATATCAGAGATGATGATGATGAGGATGGCGATGGCATTGGTGATGGTCATGTGGATGATATTATTAGGATGGTCAGGATGATGATCATGGAAACGATCATGAGAATGAGATTGACTATGATTTTCGTGGTGCTAGCAAGCCATGCGTTGTTTTTTATATTTAGTTGGATGTCTTAATATGGTAATCATACATTTGAATTTTAGTTTTTTTGAATAATGATGATGATACTATCAGTACTATCTTGTTATCTTATGAATATGTTGAAAATTGTTTACGATTTTTTTATGAAGAATTATTGTGTATGATGAGAGTCCTATTTTTTTATGGATGTTGTGAATTTACCTTAGCATAATGATATCTATGAAATTTTTTTATTTGGTAATCTTACATTGACTTTTAGTTGATTTGATTAAATATGATGATGATATTATCATTTTTATCTTGTTATTTTATGTATATAATGAAAATTATCAACATTATTTTGATGGAGAATTATTATTTATGATGATATTACTATCTGTAGAGTTGAGGCATGTTACTATGAAAAATCTATCATAAAGATATTACTATCTTTTGATGGATGTTGTGAATTTACCTTAGAATAATGGTGTTCATGAAATATTTTGATATAGTAATCACACATTTGAATATTAGTTGATTTGATTAAAGATGACGAGGAAATTATTAGTATTATCTTGTTACTTTATATATGTGTTGAAACATGTCAATGCTTTTTTGTGGAGAATGATTATGTATGATGATATTACTATTTTTGGATGTAATGTTGTGAATTTTCCTTGGAATAATAATATCTATGATAAATGTTGATTTAGTAGTAATATATGTATATTGAAAATTGTCAATGATTTTTTGATGGAGAATTGTTATATATGAGGATACTACTATATTTTTTTACGAATGTTGTCAATTACCCTTAAATTTGTTTACAAATACTAAGTTATGAATTTGAATTGTGATATATTCTTAAATGTGTTATACATGAAAATACCTCCTTATCATCTTGGAGGAGAATACTATGTTGGTGGTTGAAATAACCCTTTCTCCTAAACTATATAAGCCTATAATACAAGTTATGTACCATGAGGACCACAGTATCCTAGTCTATAACAAGTTGTCCCCTTCATCTAACTTTTGTTACCAAAATTCTCACATTAGAGGAATTTTCAACTAAAAAAATAACCACCTAAGAAAAAATTAAGAAACTAATAAAATAATGTCATGTAGACAATTTTTTAATATATCATTTTTATTATTCTTTTACCAAAATTACCCAAATAAATGTCACATTTATCAAAATAATTGTATATGTATTTTATATTTAAATTAATATATTAGCACAAGATTTAATAAAATTTAAATTAAAAAAACAAATTCAAAATTTAAATTACTCAAATAAATGTCACTTTTATCAAAAAATAACCGCTACACGTATCTTATATTGAAATTAATTTATTAACACAAGATTTAAGAAAATTTAAATTTAAAAGGAAAATTTAAATATAAATTTAAGTTAAATTTAAATTTAAGTTACTCAAATAAATGCACTTTTATCAAAATAACCATATATTTATATTTTATATTTAAATTAATTTATCAATACAAGATTTAATAAAATTTAAATTAAGAAAGTAAATTTAAAATTTAAATTAAATTTAGGATTTAGGATTTTATATTTAAATTTATTTATTTAACAAGCTATGATTTACCCTTCATTAAAAATATTCTCGATATTCTAACTTTTATGGATTAAGATATTAATTTTATTTTTAATATTTAATATAGTTTTTGGGCACTTGGGCACCATTCACAGTTAAATTAGGTAAGTTATATTATTAAAAAAAAACCGTATGTTTTTTAAATTTTAAAGGATTTTGATTGGCTTACACATTATGACATGGAAATTCAATGTTAACATTTTAAAATGAAAATTCCTCTAATGCGAGGAAAAAAACTCAAGTTAACTAGAACTTGACACTCTTGTTCACTTTCGGAAACTCATATGGTGGAATGTGATCTCTTTATCCTCATCTTTAGATTTTCCTAAAAAATAAAAGCATACAAAAGTGGGAAAGAGCCATAAAGCATGGGGAAGCTTTTTCTTAAGCACAAAAGCATCTAAAAAGTGGAAAATGACATTTTTATACGAGGAAACATTATTCACCCAAAAGCTTTTGCCAAAATTGAACTAATGAGGAATTTGGGAAATCTTCATAGCCTTCACTTTCCTATATATTGGAGGCTTGGCCATTGAGGAAATGATGGAAATTCGTGTATTGTCACGCTATTGAGATCTATCTTGAGAGGGAGAGTTTTGGAGCTAGCAGTTGAGGGAGGTATTGTTGCAACTACATCTGATGGTTGTAACTTTCCGCCAACTCCTTTATTAATATAGACTAGTTGTTCTCCCTTCCATATGCTACTACTCATTCTTTACTTATCCTATTTAACTAATGAATGTATGGGATTTTGGTTTATAACTATTTATTCAGTAATATTTATATGTTTATGATAGTTTCAATTATCAAGATATTATGTTGTGAATTTTTCTTTGTCGTCTATCTTGTGTGTAGGACCAAGATTTGGAGCTATCTAGGAGCGCTTCCTAGCTACACTAAAAACTACAACAAGACCTGCATGCGAGGACTCACGTGAATTCATTCCTCTTTTCTTAATCTATACTCTACATCTTGATCTACTAAGAATCCTAAGCCTTAGAACAACCTTTCTCTTAATTAGTCTATCTTAGGTTTCTGAGATAAACTGAGAGGGTTTTATGTTCATCTAACAGTGCATTAAGTCCTACAGCAAAATGATATTTAGAAACTGTAATATGTTTCACGATGTAATAAAATTAATAAAATGGAAGTAAAAGTAAAACTCTAACAAGAAGCCAAAAGTGGATGTAACCATCGATGAAAAATTGGGAGTAGAATTGGATGTTAAACTAGCCATTAAAACAAGATGCAAACAATGAAACAAAAAGGGTTTTAAAGTAGAATTAAAAAAGGGTGCAAAACTAGACACAAAGAAGGGAACAAAATAGGGCATACAAAAAGATACCAAATTGGGGCACAAAAAAGGATGGAAAAATGGACACCAAAATGAGGATGCAAAAAATGGTGTAAAATTAGGATGCAAAATTGGGTACAAAAAGGATGTAAGAAAAGACACAAAACAAGAAGAAAAATGGGACTAAAAAAGGGTGAAACTAAGGATGCCAAAAATGATGCATAACTAGATGAAAATTCAAACTAAAATCTAGGTGCAAAATGAAATGCAAATGTGGACACAAAATGTGACAAAAAAAGGATGCAAAATTGGACATAAAAAATGGTGAAAAATTGGACACAAAAGTAGAAAAAATGGTAAGAAAATGGGCATAAAAATGGCTCAAATTTGGATGCAACATTGGATGCAAAATGAGGTGTAACAAATGATTCAAAACATGGTGCAAAAACAAATGCAAAAGTAGACGGAAAAATGGCTCAAAAATTAAACGTGACATTAGACACAAAATGGGATTCAAAGGTGGACGCAACACATGGTCCAACATAGGGTGAAAATTTAGATGCTCAAAAGGATGAAAAATTGGATGCAAGAAATGTTGTTAAAAATGATGTTAAATTTGATGCAACAAATGATGCAAAATAAAGTGCAAAATAGGATGCAAAAAAGGGAGACAAATGAAATGAAAAAGTGGATGAAAAAAATGGTGCAAAAATGGATGAAAATTTTGGCACTAAATCAGATTCAACATATGGTGCAAAATTACATGCAAAAAATGGTGTAAAAAAAGGCAGAAAAATTGGTGCAAAAATAGATGTAAAAATAAGTACAAAATTAGAAGAAAAAAATGGCATAAGACTAGATGAAAAAAATGGTACAAACTCGATGCAAAAAAAGGCACTAAATCATATGCAAAAGATGGTGTAAAACTCGATGCAAATTATGACACAAAAATAGAAGAAAAGAATGGCATAAAACTTGAAGAAAAAAATAATGCAAAAAAGGGCACAAAACTAGAAGCAAAACTTGTTGTAAAACCAAATGCAAATCTTGGTGCAAAATATGATGCAAAAAATGATGCAAAATTTGGTGTAAAAAAAGATGCAAAATTTGGCCAAAAAAAGGATGCTTTAAAAATTGTACAATAGAGCTAGATTTAGCGCCAGGCTGCTCATCCCAATGGAGAGAAAAATACACTAAAATCTGGTGTTAAATCTAGTGTAAATTTCTTGTTTTGTTGTAGTGGCTTTGTAATTTCTCTATAAAGAGTCTATGTGTGTGATAAGAGAGAGAGAAGGATAGGAAACATTTGTGTAAACAGAGTGTGGATTCAATGTAGTAGAGAGGAGAATTTGTGACTAAGGTTGAAATGCCTTAGACTGTAATTATACTGTGTATAATATAAATTGTGTGTTATGGAATTCATATGTCTATGTGTTTATGTGTTATTGAGTTAATTCTCGTGTTATTGATCGACCATCAATCACTGTAATGGTCAATGGCGATCCAATGTTAACAAGTTAATTGTTGTATGAGTTGAAACAGAGTACGGTAGAGTTAATGGGTGTTTGACATAAATTCCATCTTAAGTGAACAAGCGCAGAGGTAGCCGTCGGATCGTTTAGATCGACGAATATGAATGGCGGAGGAATAGACCGCGGGGGATATGAGTGTATGGATGTTTTGATTGTGGCTGAAGGCTTGCACTAAATCCTAGCCATCGATGTCAATGTCAAACTTTTAGGTCCCAGTCAACGGCGGGGGTTAGGTCTATTAGCAACCCGTGCGCTAGTTGAAGACCCGCATGCCGTAGATCTGATGACCTCGTATATCCAATGGATGTGGGTCATAACGTGATCGAATGTTAATCTCAGAACAAACCCAAAAATTTATAGATTAAGGATTTATAACCCTTATTGGCTCTGTAAGGGTGGTTAAACGTTGTGCAAGTGGTCCGTGCGATATCGTTGCTGACCGTTGGATCAAGTGTGTCTTGATCAAACGGTGAAGATTGAAGCCGATAGGACTAGGGCCTGAGCGGACTCGAGAAGTTTATGGATGCTAGTTTATTTTATTTGGGGTCCGGTCTTGTGTGTTCGAAGTGGGACCAACGTTTGTTGGCGGATTATGTGTTAAATTGTTGCTTTGTGATTAGTTAGGTTTTTGTTAAAACCCACTAACGTAAATGCTTTTGATTTGTATAGGTGGGCCATAACCCACAAGTTCATGTAAGGTGATTATAAAGATCAGGGAAATTGCCTTTAAGTGTTTTTCCTACATCAAAGTGGTATCAGATCAGGGAAAGGTTTCCTGTGAGGAGAAAGAAGATTTTGTGTGTGAAAGAAGAAGGTACAATTATGTTGAAGACTAGAGATCTTATGATCTGTGTACTGTTGATAGTGACAACAGAAGGTGAGAAAACTTGCAGATGCCTAGAGCATGGAGTGCTCATATGGTTCCACAGAAGAGAGAACCAAAGAGATGCCGAAAGATTAAGCCAGGAGAGAAGCTTGGTGAGGTATCGTGTAGCAGAGAAGACTGTTACTGCAGAGGTTTTGTTGTAGCTCACAGAAAGATCATGAAGGTAGTTCCACTGAGGAAGTGGGTAGAATTTCTATGGGACTAAGGAGAAGCATATGACCAGGAGGTCATAAATTTTTGTGCCTCGGGAGTCTGATGCAGGAGCATCTGACCACCCTTAATCAAACGTCAAAGTCAAAGCTATGGAGGGGGAGACGTGGACAATCATGTAAACTGGGAGAAAATTTTTGTTAAAAACAAGCTAATTTGATGGAATTGATAAGTCTTGAGAAGACTTAATTTAATGTAATTATCTGCCATGTATGTGTGTAGAGAGATTTAGGGGATTTGATTGAGTGATTGTGGATCTTAGATGATCCACGACTTTGTAGTTTCTCTATAAAGAGTCTGCATGTGTGAGAAGAGAGAGAGAAGTTCAGGAAACATTTGTGTAAACAGGGTGTGGATTCAATGTAGTTGAGAGGAGAATTTGTGACTAAGGATGAAATGCCTTAGACTATAATTATACTGTGTATAATTTAAATTATATGTTATGTGGAATTTGTATGCTTGTGTGTTTATGTGCTATATTTGAGTTAATTACCGTGTTATTGATCGACCATCGATCATTGTAAGGATCGATGGTGATTCGATGTTAACAAGTTAACTGTTGTATGAGTTGAAACAGAGTATGGTAGAGTTAATGGGTGTTTGACGTAAATTCCATCTTAAGTGAACAAGCGCAGATGGAGCCGTCAAATCATTTAGATCGACGGATATGAATGGCGGAGGAATAGGCCATGAGGGATAGGAGTGTATGGATGTTTTGATCATGGTTGAAGGCCGGCACTAAATCCTAGCCATCGATCTCAATGTCAAACTTTTAGGTCCCAGTCAACGGTGGGGTTAGGCCTGTTAACAACCTGTGTGCTAGTTGAAGACCCGCAGGCCGTAGATCTAATGACCTCGTATATCCAATGGATATCGGGTCATAAAGTGATCGGATATTAATCTCAGAATGGACCCAAATTTTTATAGATTAAGGATTTATAATCCTTATCGGCTCCGTAAGGGCAGTTAAACGTGGTGCAAGTGGTCCGTGTGATATCGCTACTGTCGTTTGGATCAAGTGTGTCTTGATTGAACGATGGAGATTAAAGCTGATAGGACTTGGGCTTGAGTGGACCCGAGAAGTTTATGGATGCAAGCTTATTTTATTTTGGGTCCGATCTTATGCGTTCGGAGTGGGACCAGCGTTTGTTGGCAGATTATGTGTTAAAGCGCTGCTTGGTGATTAGTCGGGTTTTTGTTAAAACCCACCAATGTAAACGCTTCCGATTTGTATAGGTGGGCCATAACCCACAGGTTCACGTAAGGTGATTATGAAGGTCAGGGAAATTGCCTTTAGTCGTTTTTCTTGCGTCACTTTCATCCTTGAGTTTGAATACTAATATCTGTCTCTATCAAAAAAATTAATTTCTCCCTATGAATAAATTATTTTTGCATGAAGAGGAATTGTTGCATGAAGACGAAGAGGAAGAGGAAGAGGTAGGAGGAAAATGAATTGTTTCTACAAGAAGAGAAAGAGAGAGGTGTAATATATGGAAAACTAATTTCAAACTAAGACATGTGGACGATATCTGGCATCAATAATTAATGGGAAATTCAACAAGTGCCAATTTTGCATGAAATTTATTAAACTATTAAACTTTAGATAAGAGTATGAATATGCATGTATTATTTAAAATAATGATTATGGTGTAAAATTTCTATAGAAAAATCTACATTGAATATCCAAAGTAACTTCGTTTAGATACTCTTTTTTTTCTCTAATTTAAAATTTTCTAAAAACATGTGAAGTTTGCAATAAGAGGCTGAATTGGAAACTTTGGTTAAAATTTTAATGAAGCTAAAATACCACTAAAAATTTTCGTTAAGTTTGTCTAAGGACGAAAAATCTTTGGTCAAAGAACAATTAATTGTTGGTCCATGCTTTGACGATCACTAGATTCCCTGCAATGCCAAAAGCAAGGACTAATAAGATTAGGACAATTGTAAAATTGTGATGCATTTCATTACGTTAATATATGTATTTTATCAAACATTATTCTACTTGTTTTGAATATCTTAAGGGTTTATAAAGCATTAAATATTGATGTTTTAATTATGGCTCAAAGTTGTGCACCATTGTTTTTTTAATAGACTAATGATACATACTTAATTCTATGTCAATGCTTGAAATTTGCAAATATAATATTTATTTACCACAATGTAAACATTTTATAAATTAATTTTTCTGAGTGCTTAAAATTTAAGGAAATCATTTTGAATTGATATAATTATATATATTAACCATTAATATTGAAAATTAATTTGAAATATTGTGATTTTAGATTATTCAATTTTCTTTATATATTAAAAATAATGATTCATTAGTTCGTTAAATACTTAATATTTGAATGGGATTGTGACGGGGACTACTGGGTCGATTTGCTGAGGACTGCTGCCATGGCCGCCCCTGCAACCCTTCACCACGAACAACAAGAAGCTGGGAAAGACATCCCAGGCAGCGTGGAATCGAAACACGGAACTCTGGATTATGCCCGAACCTTCATGCGCCCTCAACGACGGCATATCTCGGCCACAGCGGAAGGGGGGTTCTGAATCAGAGAATTAACAAAGACAATGCAGCGCTCATGCCCACTGCAACAGGGATCTGGACGAGCCACTCTCAGAAATGCGCAGGAAAGCCGGATGCTCAGAACAATGCCACGGGAGGAAAAAGGAAGGGGGTCCTGGGCGCTGTGGGTATTGGATCTGCAGGATTTCCCATCGGATCAAACGCTGAAATCAATGGAGGCTGGCCGCACGAAGCGGATCTGCTCCCTCCAGCCGTGAATAGATACAAACACCCCAGATCTGGCCTGGATCTACCCGATCCGGACAACAATCAAAGGAAACGCCAAGATCCAAGAACTCTGGAACTCTGGTTTGCGAAAGGCCATCGGGACTGGGACGCGCTAAACTTCAGCTACCCGGTCCACTGCGCTTACAACAAGCATTGTTCGGTAGTGGTGATGGGTCTCGCACAGGCACTCTTCACCGATCTGGTTCCCCAGATCTCAGAAGGGGCTATATGGCACGAGGATAGCCTGAATACAAAACAGAGGAGAACAGCTCCCACGGTCTCTGTGGCGGCAACTTTACCAGATCCTCGCTTCCAAATCATTGTAAAGCCCCCCTCTGGGAAATCAACCCTAATCTGGGTTCAAGCTTCAGACAGTGTCTCAAATCTGAAGAAAAACATTGCCAATCACATTGGCTTCCCGGAAGGATATCAACATCTGCTCTCTGAGGGAAGATCATTACAAGATCACAGAGCAATTGACGACTACAACATCAAGCCAGGATCTAATATTATACTCAACATGAGGCTGCGTGGAGGTGTAGCAGCCAGCGGCCCACGAAAACAAACAGAAGGGGGCAGTGGATCCAAAGCAAAACACAACCCAGAACCACACCAGCAGCACAGAAGCGAAGGAACATCTTACAAGCATATTCTACAAGGGGGAAAATCTTCTTCTGCAGCTCCACAACAGGCCGGAACAGAACCCAACCCATATATCGTGGAGCAACTGAACTATACACCTGAACTAACAATAGATACAACAGAAGTAGAGGAGGTACGTAACATTTACGAAAAACAAGCCCTCATCTGTCGCTTCAACGGTTTCTGGCCAAAACCCATGGACCTTTTTCACTGGATTTTCACAAAATGGTCTCTTAATTGTGACGTCATGCTCTGCTCCAAAGGCTTCTTTATAGTCAAACTCCCTTCAGAAGAGGTCAGGGCCCTAGTAATTCAGGAGGGACCGTGGTTCTGGGGATCTTCAGGACTCTTCATTACACCTTGGACCCCAGAGTTTGATGCAAACTCCTTCATCGTTTCCAGGATGCCAGTATGGGTACGACTACATAACCTCCCTGCACATTTTTGGGACCAAAAGACTCTCGCATGCATCAGAAACTCCTTTGGCAGATATATTAAAATGGATACTCAGCGAGTGGAAGATGGAATCTATGCTTTCGCACGTATCTGTGTGTAATTTGATCTCAGCAAAGGATTATCGGACCACATAGTACTGAAGCATAAATATTGTAGCTGGATGCAAACAATAGATTAGGAAAATCTAGCATTCCGATGCAGAATATGTCGGCAGACAGGGCACCTACAAAATTCCTGCCTAGACTCCAAAAAAGACAGCCAAATAAGGAGGAAATCCGGGGAAAAAAAAAGGGTGGACATTCCCCCCATCAGACCCTGAGGAAGAGGAAGCACGTGAGGAGGAATTTCCCATCCCAAATGAGAACAGCCAAGCAGAACCGTAGAAACAATCTCCATAAGTGCCCATGGAATTGCAACCGGAAAAGGCTTTCGACACAATGGAACTCAGTGGAACCAAAAGGCAGCATAAATCGGACACCTCAGACTCTGACAAGGAAAATCCTTGACCCGGTGAGGAAAACCCACTTCAACTCGTTCCCATGCATCCAGCCCAAGGCAAGTGGTGCAAGGTAGACAAGAAAAAGGGGAGGAAAACTTGATCTTCCCCCTATCTGGCATCTCAGTGCTCCAGGCATGGTTTATTTTATCAGTTTTTTTTTTTATGTACTTGACACTTGTGTCAACCATTTTTTGTCAGGCTACATAGCCTTGTCTTTACAATGCTTTGGCATATACAAAATGTAATTTTCAAAATTAATGGAAATTACGACTTTTTCCAAGGGAAAAAAAAAATACTTAATATTTGAATATAAAATTAAACAAAAAAATATCTAAAAATATGATAAAAATTTTCCACACTTCATTAACGTAAAATCATTAACTTAGGGTAACACAATACAATATATATCTTTAATGGAAGGAATCTACTTTCATTAATTTATCTATTTCAGCAAACAATCTCCTAATGAGTTAATCTCAATTGTGATATTCTTTCACACAACATAGGCAATTTTCCATCTATATATATAATCATGAAGATAATTGGATTCATATGAAATTCTTATTTACCTAGTGGACTTTCCTTAATGAAGCCTCATTGCATCTATTGAATAATAACTATCATAGTGAGCCTAGTCCATTTTACATTGAATTACTTCCATTATTCTTATTTTACTATTGTTTTGGTTGAATATCTCTCGAGATATCTCATACTACTTCCATAGGAAAACTATTTACTGAATATGCTTAAGAAAATACCATTGTTGAATATTGCTTCCTTATGCCATTTTCTAATTAATCTATGACTTAAGCACAATTAGAAATTAATAAAATATAAGTCCAACTAAACATATATAATTAACGCATATTTTCTACTTAGTACTCTTGATTACCAACTAGTGCAGATCGATCTTAACCACAGATCTAGCAAGAGTCGAGGAGATCAAATCTTTTGAAGTGAAAACTTCTTTTAGAGTGCAAATATTGAATAAAATGTTTGCACCTAGACAAATTTGATCATATATATATATATATATATATATATATATATATATAGATATATCGAGAGAGCACTTGTAATTTTTCATTATTTATGTTGCATTTTTTTATGTATAAAATTGATCAAAATTTACTTGCGCATAAAATACTGAGACTTTTAAAATGTTTTTAGCTATAAAAATATATATTTTTCAATTGCTTTATATAATGCAAATTTAGTTCCTTTTAAACTTTTAACTACTTTATTTCTCTATGTTGTTTCATATGGACGAAAAATACTTTATTTCTGGTTGAAAGTGAGAGTGAAATATTTTTACCACTTATCTTTAGTATGTACACTGAGAGTGACAATTTTGATATTTTATTATATTTTTAATTAAAAAAACCATACACATATATTCATTTTGTTTTTAATTATGTCTGAAGTAAATATTTTATTGATATTTGAGAAAGAGTAAAATATTTTTACCACTTCTCCTCACTAAAATTATTAATGTTTTTAAATGTAAATAACTTTTTTTTTTTTGTTTAAAAAGATCACTTGTCAACTCCAAATTAAACACGGATATACTTACATATCTTTGATATTGATTGTAAAATAAACCTCTCAATAAAACTTGTTTTGACATACATGTCTACTCATATTCAATAACAATAATAATTCAAGGAATAAATATTAAAATACGCCAAACACGTTTTCAAAAATATGCTACATTCAAAAGAGGGACATGGAATTTGCCACTCAAGGCTCTTCGTTTATTATGGGTTTTAGTCTATTCAAGAAAAACTATGGTTATAGCGGCTTATTGTATATAATATTTAAATAGAAATAAGTTTTTACATCATAAGGTGCTTTTCACTATGTAGGTTATATTTGGCTATTAGTTTTGTTACATCACCCTTAGAGTATTACATGTTATTCATATTTTCTAGTATATAAGTTGACTAGCCTACTGTTTGGGAAAGATTTCTATGCGGTATTAGGATATAATGCTAGTTTTAATGTTCATTCTTCCTTAGAGTATTTATTTACAATGAAAATGGGATTGATGTATAATGAGTGGTTTATTCACTTTACTTGCATGTTGTATAATGAGTGATTTATTCACTTTATTTGCATGTTGTAGATATAAGGTAGGTTTAGAAGCATCATAAATAATCTCCTCCTAATGTCTCTTATCTTTAGGAATGGGCTTGGATGAATCTCAGTAGGATATTATTTATATATCACATGAATTTCAGTAGGATATTATCTATATATCACATGAATTTCTTAGATGTTATTCTTTTATTCATAGTAGGTGGCATAAGGAAAGTACAAATCCATCATTTATAGTAGGTGGTATTAGGAAAGTAGAGTTCTATTTTTAGATTTTTTTTCTCATTAAAAAGCTCAATTTATTTAAGGGCAAAGTTTAACAAGTTTCTCTTTTTGAGCGGATAACCACTCTTAATAAGAAATACTTTTTTTCCAAAAAGTAAATCCATTTCTTAAAAACTTCTAGAGCTATTAACATTTTTTTTCTTCTTCAATCCCATGAGGGTAGGCGAGTTGGTAATCACAATGCGGTGCAGTTCGTTAGAAAGGCAGGCTTCGTACTGAAGGTCGCGAGTTCAAATCCCCCGGACTAGCCCAGAGTTGTGGAGAGGGGTGGGCGTAGTTCCCAGGGGTTATAGTGGTAGCAGTCAGAATCGACCCCATGTTACGTGAGTTGTGAGGCTACTCCAGTTGTCGGTTCCTCTGTAAAAAAAAAAAAAAAAAAAACAACAACAACAACAACAACAACATTATTTTTCTTCTTCCATATACTGATTACCTAGCTTAATGCAATGAACTAGGCTTCAACATACCAGATTATGCACTTTTTATAATAAATTTTAATATGTCCAATCTTGGTCATGTATGGGCCTATAACTTATAGCTATGTGTCTCAATGTCAATATGAAATTGTGAAACAAGCTACTTATATATGTGGTGTTTTTTATCAATAAATTGAAAGGCATATATAAGAAATAATAGATTTTACCTAGGTTTACTATGGTAAAGATAGATTGCAACCATAATAGACAAACAAAAAACAAAAATAACACTCAAATATTGTACCTTTACTACTGGAAGTCTAGTTTAGTAGATTTATGATTACAAATAAATCACAAGAAATCTCATTACATTGCTTCTACATCTTTATATAGTACTTCTTTGTCCTAGGAACAACTAAGAGAAGGAACTTTCTAGAGAGTGGATACTTCTAGTAAGTCTTTTTAAACTTATTGCCTTCACACTAATACGTAGGATTTATCTACTAGAGAGTGTCTTCTCACATAAAAATACAAAAGAATAGGTTCCTACATATGGGGTTATGGAGGTTAAGACCCTAACATCTGTGTCCCTCCACTGCTCACTCAAAATGATATTGATAATAAATGGATGAATACCCATGGCACATGAAAATTTGGAAGCTATTTAATGAATAATGTGATGAGTGTATATTACTTTCTAGCTAATCTTTCACTTAATTATAAAATCATATAAAATCCTAGCGAATCCTTCACTAAATTATAAAAATCATAAATCCTTCGCAAATATTCTGATAAAGTGTAAAACCATACATAAAATAGGAAAATATTTTCATTAAATTATAATATACTCATTGTCTATGTTTGGAAAAAGAAACATAATTTGACACTTCACTAGACAATGCTAGAAACATTGGGGGTTGCATTTGTCAAGGTATTTACTATATACTCTTACAAATCCCCATCCGTTTCGATCATATTTCACCATAGATTATATACATGGGTTGATTTAAGTCTCTTCTTCTCTCAAGCTCATGAGAGATTGATGTTTTCTATCCCATTTCTATTACATATTTTTTGGTATTGATTCATTTACAATGAGAGGACTCTTTAAGTGCATCATAGGCTATTCCAAAATAAAAGGGTCATGATTCTATCCATAAATACATTTAAAAGTGTGCGAATGTCAATAGGTCACATCTACGGAAAAAATTCCTCCTTAATCATGTATTTATACCCAAAAATGACCCCTTTCAAAGTAATATAACCAACAAAAAAATATATCATATATTAACAAGAAGTTATGCCCAAAAATTCTACATACATATAATTCCATATACATGCATGAGTATTTGCATTTTATGAAGATCCACACAAAATGTTATTACAACATAAGAAAAGCACATTGTAGCAGAAGATAAATTTTGTGTTACAACATTGGACAATCTCTTTGAAAAACATTTGATACAACCTCCACCATTGTATTATAGGTTTTGGATAATATTTTAATGAACTTTTACTATAACTAAAAAATAATTGGTAGGAAGAGGTTTTATGCTTACCTACAAATTTTTACTATAACTAAAAAGGAATTGGTAGGAAGAGGTTTTATGCTTACCTACTAATACACATTGGTGTGCTTTGAAATAACATTTATTGGTGTATACATGAAATTAAAAGGATTGGTATGCTCGTAATTATTACACACTGCAACCACCTATTTTTCTTACTAACATAACAATGCTAGTATAATTTGTTAGCACCAAGTCATTTTTATTTTATTTCATGATAGATTAGTGCTCATATAATTTCTATGCACTAATCACTACATATTTTCTTATATAAAATTTATGGTGGTCATACACCTAAATACTAGATTCGGGGGTTGTTGATAGTTGGAAAAACAATGTCTACTAACAAAGGTAAAATCACATGATGACAAGTATCACTCAGACTTGTTCTCATTTGACACAGTGATTTCCACTACTATGTCGGCTTGGTTGCCACTAAATAGATTTCTCCTTAAAAGAATACTTTTTTATTAAAGTTCTTCTGAGTATTAAATGTAATCCTATTTAATTGTGCAAATGTAATTCTATATATAATGTTAAACAAATTGATGAAGAGATGATTACAAACATATAATTTATTAATAGGAAATACAAAAAAATTCATTATTCTCTACCATAAACCACACTAACATATTCAAATAGGCTGAATGAGAAGGAATTACTAATAAAATGATATTATAATATATCCCCACAACCAAATTCATTATTAGATTATCATATTTTATAAAGAAAGCTCAATAATGAATAGAACTTTGATAAACTAATGGATAGTAGTGAACAATTGGACATTAATGACCATGGCCTAAAAATGGTGAGAAATGAAAGTTCAATATCAAATTCAAGCCAAACCCATATCTTTGAATCTAAAATTCACTTGATAAAAATAATAATAAAAAAAAAGTTATAGATTTTCCAATCATCAAGTCTTCAATCATTTTTTAAATAAAAATGTATAGTCATTGTCGTTAAAATTATAGTCAAATTTATAGAAATATATACTCTTGTTTACAAATTTTCTAACCTATCCCATATAAAAATAATGGTATTTTATATTTAATCTCCCTTCTATTTGACTGCAACAAATTTTATTCTCTTACTCATGCTCATGTATCCTATCCTAAAAATCAAAGATATAATATATTTTCAACTAATTGTGTAGTTACACATTTGCCCACTTTTCTAGATTTTCATTTCTTCCTTTATTCATTCTTCACCTACATAAATCAAATTTGACATAATTATAGATATACATATATTGAGAAAGATATTTCTTTAATATTATTATTGGAAGAAAAAGATTCTTTGAAATAAAAAGAAGAAATCAATATTGAGGCAAATTTGACATAATTATAGATATACATATATTGAGAAAGATATTTCTTTAATATTATTATTGGAAGAAAAAGATTCTTTGAAATAAAAAGAAGAAATCAATATTGAGGATTTTTAATAAAAATATGTGTAGACTCATTCTTTCTTTTTAGGATTAGCATTTTTATTTTTTTTAAATAGTTTTTTTTGTAATTCCAGTAAGAGTAAAGAAATTCTTTAACAAATCACTTAATCAGTGTCTATTCAAAACTCTGTAGAAATTTTCCTAAAATAATTAAAAAAATAATTAAACTAATAAACATATTAGTATTAGTAAGCTAATTATGAAATTTAAACTAATTAAAATACAAGCTATGTATTACAAAAAATAATTATTAATAAACACATAGGCTTGGAATATTTACAGCTTAGATCTCCTTGGATATAGATATATTAACGACTAATTATCAAAATAATAATTCAAAACAAACTACTAAATAGTTTATATTAATAATGATTTTATATAAACTAAATGTACCAATTTCTCGTTATGCATTATTAGAATAGTTAATAATGCAATTCTAAATCTCTTATGAGCATGTGATTTATTTTCATTGTAATTTTTTCATTTAACTAGTAAATTCATATCTTATTTTTATTGACATTTAATATACCACAATTATGGCCATTTTTATTTCAATTTCTTTTTAGATGTTTTCACTATTTATGTGGGAAAAAATATTTTTTCCATGTATCTTTCTAGCTAGTTAATTCTGGCTCAATTTAACCTTATAAAACTCAAGATATCACCCTTAAAATTGCAAAAACCGTTCGTGGGTTAATTCTAATAATTAATTAATCTACAAGTATAATTCATTATCTCACATAGATTGTGGGAATGCATGATGAAATGTTTATATGGTTTACGACTCCAATATTAGTTTGTTTGTGAAACCATTAGAAGCATGTGTTGATGTGCGCATAAATCAAATAAATAAATAAAATGACGATGTCCGAAAATATCGATATCTCACATAAAATTGGAGCTATCGGGTCTCATTAATTGAGATTGCCATTGGGATTTCATCAACTCGCAAACAAATTCTAGAAAAATCCAAAATATGGAAATGAAAATTGCAAGGACGTCCTAAAATATCGATACCTAAAAATCAAATTCTCATTAATCGATGTTTTGTCATTAAGGCTATCGGGTCTCATCACCTGACATAAAAAAAACTGACTAGTCAGTCGGGCTATCAGGCTTTGTCAACCGTTGTTGCTCGATAAAAATGAAATAAACTGAGATAAAGCTAAAATTAAGGGACAAAATGATAGAAAGTGAGATAAAGCTAAAATTAAAATAGTGATAGAAATGAATACAATTCACATTATCTACCCTGTCTACACATTCAATATAATTATTTTCCCATAGGGTCATAAGGGACATGTTATCTACTTTGTCACTAGATCACCACAATAATAATAAAAAAATTAAGAGTCATAACTTTGTGTACAAGATTTAGAATAATAATAAAAAGTTATATCCTTGAAAATAACTCAATGAGAAAAATATAATTATTTTTCCATAGGGTCATAAGGGACATGTTATTGCTTTGTCACTGGATCATTACAATAATAAAAAAAATTAAGGGTCATAACTTTGTGTATAAGATTTAGAATAATAAAAAAATATATATATCATTGAAAATAATTTAATGAGCAAAAGATGATAGTGATTTAAAAATTGAAAACTTAAACATAATTTTTTTAGTACATTAAAATTAAATTAGACAGCAATATCAAAATATAATTCCACATACTAAAGGTAATGAATGAGTTCATAGCAAATTCATAAGAATAAGAATTAAAATAAATTTATATTAGTAGACCTTTTTTTAGTCTACATTTGATCAATATATTATTTTTTATCCATATTTATGCTTTGAGAGTGGAAAAATGGGTAAATTAACTCATAACACCATTTTTATCAGCGAGTTTTAGTTTGGCAAATTGGGGTCTAAAACTTTTTGGAGGTAGTTTGAGGCATCAAATGGAAATTCTGGGGGTAAAAGTTTGCTGCTTAAGCATAGCACCCCCTAACACTATACTACACATAGATATCATTCCAATAACATAATAATTGCCTCAATAATATTGCGTATGAAAAAGTTGACCTTCTTGTTTTGACAACCATGATTTAAGAGGAAGCCATGTCATGTCCCATTATTCATGGAAAGGTGGAGAGCCATGCAGTTTTGATGAAAAAGACTCTAGAAGTGTCTTTTGTGTAATTCTAGTTAAGAGTTGAAGACATCAAACTTAACCACTAGTAGGCTATCTAGGTATGTTATAACTAGGCCACCAGGAGGAAAAGGGGTTCAATTATATTGAGTGCATTTTGTTCCATGGATGAACAAGTAGTTGAGAGTGGATAGAGAGAGAGAAAATAAAGAGGGTTTTTAGACTATAGTAAGTCATGGGCCAAAAGTGTTAGTCCTTTTTACTTGCATCTATTTTTATTTAGAGAAAGAGAGAGTGGAGTAGACTCACCTTCTAGTTGGGTTTTCTCTTGAAAATGTTTTGAGGTCATATTTTGTGTTATTGTGGTTTGTGAGTGGTTGTTTAGTTTCTTCTTTATTTTCTACATAATTATAATTTGCATGGATATGTAATAAATAATAATTCACAAATCCAAAAATCTAAGAAGAATTTAAACATCATATTGTATATTCTAGATTGTATAATATAGTTTAGTAGATTTGTTGTGATGAACTATGTAGTGGAAGATACATAGCATTTTATGGATCATATTGGTATTAGAGTATGTTTCTTTCTGTAACCTACGGGGAGTTGCAAGGGATACTTATTGTTGTAGGGGTTACAGATTGGTTAAGCCAAAAGTCATAAAACCCAAGCTATGACTAATGAATCTATGACTAACCCTTAAGATTATGTAGAGGAGAAGTTTTCATGGTTGGAAGAACAAGTCACAAATATAAACCATAATGTGAGTGTCCTCATGAAATCCCTAACTAATAAACTCGATTTTTTAAAGAAGTTGGGGGTTCTGACGTAGAGGTAAAATAGAAGGGGAGATAAAGAGACAAGAAAGAACTAGAGATGGAGTCTAAGAAAGAGCATTAAAAGGATCAACCAATTTACTCATAGTCTCTCTTTAAGATGAAAATGAAGGTTTCCATTAAGGTATATCAAAGTGAGATTTATGCTTTGAAGTTAACTCACTAGTTGAAGCAATCATAAGTTTATTTTAATGTTCATCATATAGGGGAAGAATATAAAATTTTGTTTTCTCCTCTGAAATTGGAGGGATATATTCTAACCTTGTGGCAAAAACACATATAAACCATGAGGTTGGAAGGATTTCCTCCGTTGGCTAAGTGGGGGGGATTTCAAACTTTAATGAATTCATAATTTTACCCTATAAAGTATGTACAGGACTAGTGGATCTAGTGGCTTTAATTCTAGTAGAGATATGGGCAAAGTGTATAGAGTACACCAAAAAAATTAAGAAGATGGCCATAATGTTGGGTATTTCCCCAAAGAACCTAGACATACTCATTAAGTATCTATGGGGTCTTCATAGCCATTTTTGAAATAAAGTGATGTTCAAACCTAGAACAATGGGTGAGGATTGCGTATATGTGTAATACCTAGAGAATATAGCGTAGAAGAAAGAGAAATCATGTGGGTCAAAGAAAAAAGGGCACTAAGAAGCTTCCAATGAGGAGAAGAAGAAGTGTATAGGGGGAAAATAAGTAGTTACAATAGCCAGAACAAATCAGTGAAAAGATCCAAACCACTAAAAACACTACAACATTAATGGTGATATAGAGGATAAGTGATGGAGGTTAAATGTAAAGCTCATCTTAAGGAACAAAATGAAAGATGCAAAGAAGAAAATTTTCATTGCCACTAATTTCGGCAACTATTTGGAAAGAAAGTAAAACATATAAATGAGAAGGATGTATGTACATTAGTTTATAAGGGGGTGAATCTGAGTAGCCTTCAACAACAGGAATAAAAGGAAATTACCAGATACTTCCATATAAAGATACAATTCAAGAAGGGAATAATTAATCCTCTATTGGAATCACAATAACAATAGAATCCCATAGAAATACATGTGTTCAAGAAATTTGGACTAAATACTCATGACTATCCTGGTGCATACCTATTGGGATGGGTCAATAAGGAGGTAGAGAAAATGGTAACCAAACAATGTAGAATAAAATTTGCTATTAGTGTTGAGATTATTGATGAAGTAGAATTGGATCTAGTTTGTAACATACCCCAACTACCGATGTCTTACCCCTACCTCTCTTGAGGCCTAATTTCCATGCTAGATAACCCAAGGCAACAAATGTTCTAAAATTTTTCCCTTTTCTGGGAATTACGAGCATACTGTAAAGCATATCTAAATGAACACACAAGTGAACAACAAAGTTATAGACACAATCTAGCATAATTAATCTAATTAATATGTACTTACATTTCATAGGCATAAGGATGGATATATATATATATATATATATATATATATATATATATATATATATATATATATATATATATATAGATAGATATAAGATATATATATATATATATATATATATATATATATATATATATAGATATATATATATGATCAAATCATAAAATACAATGAATTATTTTTTAAATGGTGCAACTAGTTGTAAATTTCGATGTTCCAACCAATCATAGACCGACTATTCTTTTTTTTCAACAACCGGTGGCACCCAAGTTGGGGATTTGAATCTAGGGCATCAACAATAACTTGACCAAAAACTCGGTAATTATCCAATACCAACAACTACCATCAAGGGTGCTAAGCCTGGAACCCTTCAACCAATAATCCCGTGGCTTAAAAGAGTTCCACTACCCTCATAGGACTTCCAAGATTCAGATTGGCAAGGTACCGAGCCTGATACCCTCTAACTAGTAGTCTCATGTATTCCAATATTTCCACTTCCATCACAAGACTTCCAAACATCCATTTCCACCATAGACTACATGCTTCCATTGTTTCCCTTCTAGAATCTTTCACTCGAGTCATCCCGTACTCTGCCACAACATAGGAATCAATATTGCTCATACCTTTTATAGATATAGCGCCTCATTTTCAGGTGTATTAATGGTCCAACTTTAATTGTCAACTAGATATTTGTACACTTTGAGATGCATCACAAGAAATGTTTGAAGAGACTCTAGTTTTCTGCAATTTAAATCCCTACTTCTAATCTATTTTCAAATACCTTTTGAAGTTCCTGCACTTACATGTCAACTCCAGTTCCAAACCCTATAAACACTTGGAAATTTATTAACAAAAAATCTAAATTACCAAGCAACCTTCAAACTGGTAAATGACTCATGAACTCGGTATGCAAATCAATCAAAAGGACTATTTTACCAATCTTAAAATACCTAAAACAAATAAACTCAAATAATTGAAAGGATTTCAATATCAAACATAACTTTCTATCTCAAAATAAACCTCTATTAAAGTTCCTATACTGAATCCTCTTTCCTTTCAATTCTATGTGCAAACAAAAGAATCAAAATCACCCCACTCTATGTGTAAACAAGAAACTAAAAGTGTGACTCAAATTTTCCTTTAATTCTATCAATGCAATTAGGTATGTAAACGATAAAAACAACCGTTGTGTGCATAAACCAAAACCAATCTCATTCTAAACTATTGTTCTCTTGAACCTCAAAATACACTTCAACAAGTGATCTATTCAAACCAAACTTAACAAACTGGAATATACAATGACCATACTCATGGAAAAGAAATAGTGACAACAAAATATCCCCTGTCAAACCAATGAACAACTATTCTTGTTCCTACACTCAACATGTAACAATAATCACAAGTGCATGATCTCACAAATACAGATCACTTTTCAAATATCAAGTGCTTAGAATCTTCTATAGTGACAAAGGATAAACACATTAAGAAATTCAATAACCAAATCAAAATTAATGATCATACCCTGTTGTTGTATCAATCAATGATGAACAAAATAATACTCCATCTTACAACTGTATTAAGTAACAATCTCGATATACTTTGTAGTTTTTAAATAACTAAGGTTTGTAGCAGGCTTCAGATTGGTTAAGTATAAATCAAACATTTAGTACAGATAGAAATTGTCATGTTACTCCATGATTTGGAAATCCTTGTTATATAGTTTATAAACCCTAATTTCAATCCAAGCAAAAATAATTCTCAGCCTCACAGGGTAATATATTTATATGGTAATAAAGGGTCTGTAGGGTTGGGTGAAACTTCCTCCCTATTTTCAACAAATATATCTAAGTTACAACTCTAGGTCACACAACCTTACAAGGTCAAGTACACATGCTCTGTCTTATATCAATCCACTACAAACCAAAGAATATCATCAAGTTGCACTAAGCTCAACAACACTCCTAGGTCTTGTTCTAGGTTCTTTAGTAACTAGGGTTTGACCAATATTATCAAGATTTAGGTAGTTATAAGTTAGAGTCTTAACACTAGTAAAATCTAATAGGGTATCAACTCGTTTAAATACCCTGAGAGTCTTGTTATACTCCTCACAACCCTAAGTTATAACAATGCAGTCTCAAAGGTTCTTCGACTAAATGTAGTGATAAGGGATCTCAAAATTAAAACTATTTCTTCACTCTCAAGCCAATGATGGTTAAAGAGTTACAAATCTCAATTTCACTCAAAGGTACCTCAATAACACATTTAAGTGTACCAGATCTATAATGAAGTCAAAACCACAAGGTAACCAATATCATAATGAAATAAGCCAAATCATATCTACATCGACAATAAAGTATCATTACAACAAAGTAGTCAATTTGATCACGCAGTTAAAGGAATGAAATATTTGAAAAGAATCTCACATTTTTAGCCGAAATCCTTGAAGTTCTGAATACTAAATCAATCACAATTCAAAGTTCCATGCATATATATAAAGAAAGCGAAGTGTAAAAGAAGCCTCCACAATTCTTTCAAACCAACATAGAAATCTTTCTATTAACACATCACTATTGTGATGAAACACGCACCAACTCATAGATTTGCAAACCACATGCAAAAGATAAACAAATAGAGGGATGTCAAGCTGGCTTTGTGGGCCATACCAATCTAGCTCTAACCCTCATTTGAAAGCTTAAGTTACAAATCCGAGATAAACATTAAACATATAAGAAGTAGAAAGAGGAACTTGACATTAACATCCTTTATATTTGAGAAAGATATTGTTTTTGTTGATTGAAAAAAAGCTTTGCACTCTAATGACATATCATATGTTTGCAACTTTTATATTCAATTTACTTAAAAAGATTCTAGGACGAACATGACGAGGGTTGAGATGAATATAAAATTTGCGTGGATTTTAATACAGATTTCCCACTTTTTGTTTGGAATTTTGAGATGCAGTTTACTTAGTAGGACTCAAGGAGGAAAGTAGGCAAGAGTAAATAGTTTGTGCATTTTGACAACGATCTTCTATTTTTTCCTTCATTATGTTTGATGTTTGATGTCTTGAAATTTTTTTTCTATTTCAATTTTTTTGTGAGTAATATAAAACATGTTACAGTGGAAACTGATAGCTTACATATTCTGGGTTGTGTGGGAGAGAGAGCCCGACACAAGGCCTAACCGAAATCCCTGAAATGGCCATAGATTTGTCTTTTTTACAATGCAACCATGAAAAAAATGGATTTTGAGTGGAGAGGTGGAAACCGAGAGGAACCCTCTTTATAGTATTCTCAAAACTGACAGTATAGAAAGCGAGATAAGAGAAGAAAACCATATCCAGGCCGATAAGGCAAGAGTCATTTTTCTCTGTGACAGACAGTCCTCCACGGAGGAAGAAAAACGAAAAGGAGTTGACGAAGTCACTCCTGGTTGATGGTTACCAGATCCTCATCCAGATGAATGGGAGTCTCATGAGAGCTTGCCTCCTCTTGTGTGGTGGTGTTTTGTCAACTTGTGGAGGCCCCAACAACCTCTTTCTTGATGCTTGGGGATCCTTCAACAGTCAAATGGACCTTCGTCATCGAATTCTTCTTGATAACTGTGTATTGCCATGCATCCTAAGTAATGAATCTACAGTAGTGGATGGGTTCGACATACATCAAAAAATTCTTAGTCGGTTGGTCAAACTTTGTTTCCGGTGCCTCCTGCTCCTGCATTTCTAACCCCATGATGGTTTTCATTTTCCACCATGTTTCGATAGTTCGCGTGTAGAGGTTTCCACGTGCTTGGGTGAAGGCAGGGTTCAGAATCTAGGCAAAGTCGTCGACCTCCTCAGTAGTGACCTCTCTACGGAGATCATTTTCTTGGGCTTCTAATTCGGCAATGTGCTACTGAATGTTGGACACCTAATCCTAAATGGGTTAGTGTGGAAGTTGAATAGACTAAGCAGTCCAAGAGACCTTGGGATGTGGAACCCAACGGTCACATATTGTACTATAAATGTATATCTCTTGTTAATAAAAATCGTACTCTCCTGATTATCTTTCATATTGTTCTTGCTACCCATGTGTGTTTAACATGGTATCAGAGCGGGCAATTGCTGGTCCTGCTCCAATTTGAGCCACTTGTTTTGTGGTCTCTATATATATGTCAGTTCTGCGTTACCTAAACTCTGACTCTGCGTTATTCCCGTCAGATCGAAAATAACCTGCCTCTGCCAGCACTGCACATCTGTCCATACCGTCAATTTATTATAGCACTGTCATTTCCTGTTTTAGCACTGAGGCCTGATGGTGCCACTGCAGAGATTCACCACCATCGATGAAGGTCCAGCTCTTGTTGAATGTGTTATGTTCAAAGTTTGAATGCGTTATGGTTCGAAGTTGAATGGTATGCGTATGTTTTTTTGAATATTAACGATGTTGAATGAATGCGTTATGTTCGAAGTTGAATGCGTATTAACGCTGTCCATAACAGTTGAATGCGTTTGAATATTAACGTTGTTGAATGGTAGTTGAATGAGTTTGAAACGCTCTGGTATTGAATGTGTTATTGAATGGTAGTTGAATGCATTTGAGTATTAACGCTGTGGGTTTACTCACTGAAAAAACCATGGATTCCATGGCTCTCTTAATCTGGAATCGAGTTTTCTTGTTCAAGAATTCGTTACAATCGTGATCTCATCATCCTTGTATGGCACTACGCCCTTTCGTTGCGCCAAGAGCGCTTCAAGCGTCTGCGACAAACTCTGTTTCAGTGCCCGTCCAAATCTGTATATGCGTTGTACTATACAACACTCTGTTGGTGGTGCATTCATCCATGTCTGTTAAACAAAGACTGAGTTGTGTGGTGAGCATGGACTCTGGCATGTGCGTTGAAGTTGTTTTATGGTGTTAAAAGCCATGTTGGTGAATTAATATATGATCTCTCTATTGTTCCTTCATCATATCGACCACCATACCACTGCATACCTCTTATCCCCGTTGAATCCCACATCACCGCACACTGTTACCATACATTGAATGGTACATTGTAACATATCATGTGACAATAGACTAGATGTAAAGCTCCAGTCATACACAAACCCCCATACATTGAATCTCGTAGTCAATACCTCCCCTCTCATTATAATACCTCCCACCACTTCGGTCCATTGCAATATAATACCACCATACCACTCACCCTTGCCGTTCGACTACCACTGTTGTGCATCCACACCTTTTGACGTTGCCATACCACTGGTTTTCATATATTATTGTGTGTTTAACATATTTCCACCACTATATAACGCCTACAAATGTGTCGTGGAATAATGAAGGAGGAGAAAATGAGAGATGCACAAGTATTGGGAATATATCGAAGGAAACTCCCTATGGTTTTTTTCAGTTCTCTCACAACAACGGCGCCTCTGATAAAAGACACAGTGTAATATGCACGTGGGGAAACTCTTAGCGTGGAAGCCGAGGAAAGCAGTTTGTATATGACTGTGCTAATTTGGTCTCAACCTATTTAGATCACCCATAAAATCAGACTAGAGTAAGTGGCTCCCATATGGCATACGTTCAAGAAATAGTGTGCATATAATTGTGGCCTCTAATCATGGATCTATTCTTAAGCGGAAGAGTTGTTTTAAATTTTATTATTCATTGTTGTTAACATATTGGATAGATTTGTACGGAAAGTGTTTAGTTCCATGACAACCAATAGTGGAGAAGATGCAGAGTTCAAAAGAGCATTGAAACAACGTTGTTCCATTTGATGAGTTCATTGATGCACTAAGAGCTGAACAAGAAACAATCAAGAGAAAATGGGCGTTGATGAGTAATAACCTCAATAACTTCGCCATATTTTGAAGGAGTCAAAAACACTATTGGGCAGAAGTCTGGTTGGGAAATCCTTCACTGTGCATTCAAATCCTACTTTAATTTATGGCGATGTGTTAATTGATTTCCATGTAAAATGCACTAAAATAATTCGGTTGTGCGTTCTCTTTTGGAGGTTGAGCGTTGGAGTCACTAATCATAATATATGTGCATCTATTGAATATTGTGCATACACATTTGATGCAATGAAATTATATGTAATATGGAATATAGTTAGTGCAACTTTATGAGTTGTGATGGGTATGCGTTGATATTAAATGCCCATGACATGGTGTTATAATTAATGAAGTTATGATAGCCATCATTTCTGAAGGAGTACTTGAAGGATCCAAGCAAGTTTGCAGTTGCTGCTGCCCCAATTATGGCATTATCCATTATAGTTTCTGTCTACATATATATGCATTGATTCCCTGATTCATTTGCTGCACATCTATACAAGATATTGCTGTGTACTGTGAGTGGATATTACTTTTCTGCATTAAGTAATAATTGTGATCAGTTTTGAAGATGTAAATCTGACATTGAAGAAAAATGGCCAGAATCAGTGAAGTATTAGAGTTCATGAAAACTCTTATACAATCTACTGTTGATGACACATTACAAATCAGCAAAGGATCTCTCTCAGAAATTCAGACATGTCTACAAAATGCACAGGAAAAGATTGATTTTTTGCAGCTTGAATCACAGCTATAGCAAGAAGAGCTACATCAATATAAACATCATTCTGAACCTGTTTTTGTTCAGAACATTGAGACAACCACCCATTAGTAGCAAGTCAATAATTTTATAGTTCATTCAAATAAAGTAGCAATTGTACATGCAGATGCAGAAACTCAATCTGCACTTCCCAAGCCCATCATCAGACCTTGGGAACAGCTTGTCTACAACAAGCACAGAACTTGGCTTGGATATGACAAGGACTTGTCCTTTCATATTCCAAACTACTCAAAGCCCATTCAGTTTCAGAGTGCTGGATTTATTCATGACAGTTCACCTGCTCCTCATGACAGTTCACCTCCAGCTGTTCCAGATTCTACTCCTCTTCCACTGGAACAACAACAACAACAGATTGTGAAATGCCAACACTGTGACCGAGTTGGCCATTTGAAAGACCACTATTTTGATCTTCATCCATGTAAGAACTGTCATAAAACCAATCATTCTTCACATAGATGCTTCAGAAACAAACGTCCTGCAAGAACAAAGATTCATCTTGGATGGATCGCTTCTTGGAAATGGGCATCAACAGCCAAGAAGATATTCCAAACACATGTTAGAACTTGTTCCAGAGTATTGAACAATCTTGCAGTTGATTTTTCTCCATCATCTCACCTTGTATCTGACAGGGGGGGAAATGATGGTAATCTACAAGCTTCAAAGCCACATCAAGCGAGGCTGAGCCACAACCTGCCACACCAGTTTCAGAGTTGTAGCCAGAAACAAAGATGCCCGTGAACATGCCTTCAGCTGGCAATCTGGGACACTTCCTCTAGCAGAAGACTTCAGCTTCTTGCCAGTTTTGGAAGAATTCCAGGAACAAAATTTGGGACACTTCCTCTAGCAGAAGACTCCAGCTTCTTGCCAGTTTTGGAAGAGTTCTAGGAATTGCATTAAGCATTCCAGATTTGTTGGTTATCCTTAAACCATCACAGATTGAGACTTCCCATTTTAGGTTGAAGTTCTCCCTTTTATCCGGGGTGAGACATCCCTTTATTGGTTGAAGGTTTTCCTCTTCAAAATAATAGGAGCACTTCCTCTAGCAGAAGACTTCAGTTTCTTGCCAGTTTTGGAAGAGTTCCGGGAACTGCACTAAGCGTTCCAGTGTTGGTGGTCATCCTTAAACCACCACCCTTTATACCAACATTTCAGAGAGCACATTCAGCCTAGTGCTGCCATGCATTTTTTGCACATTTTGGATTACATCTCTCTTCTTGGACTCATACATAACCTTTCAGATTAAGGGGGGAAATGTTGGACATCTAATCCTAAATGGGTTAGTGTGGAAGTTGAATAGACTAAGTAGTCCAAGAGACCTTGGGATGTGGAACCCAACGGTCACATATTGTACTATAAATGTATATATCTTGTTAATAAAAATCGTACTCTCCTGCTTATCTTTCATATTGTTCTTGCTGCCTATGTGTGTTTAACAAGTTTTAGGATTTACCGTTTCCGTGTAGCATAGAGTTGCGCGCCTTATAGAGGTCTACGTGCGAGTGGTGGGGGACGAACCCACGGAATGCCAGCAAGAGGCTGCACGACTGCGTGCACCTCCATGACTCGAAACAAGGGTGGAACAATTCCTCGGGGCCATGAGAGAAGAAATAGGGTTAGGGAGCGAGGGGAACCAAAGTGCGAAGGACCAATGGAGAGGGATAAAGGCAGAGAGAAGAATGAGGGCGACAAGGGGAAAGGGAAAATATATAGAATCTGGGTGATGGAGGGAGGTCAGGAGTAGGAAGAAAGGGTGGGAAGGGGAAGCATGTGAAGTTTTGATGCACGCTGGTGGACGAATGTCTGAACAGAGAGGATGTGACTAGGAGGTAGCAGTCACATAAGGGAGAGGGGAGGTGGCATCGCGGGCACTAGAATCAGGCAAGCCAAGGATGAGTCTGCGTGTCTACGTCATCCACCTGTCCTTCCTACGGAACAGAGAATTGACCTTGGAATGATGAAGGGTATGCGAACATTTATTGTTTGGTAGAGTGGTTATCTTCATCATTGTTTGATGTGCATTGCTGACAGAGTTCACGTTCATCCAATACCTGCCATGCTTGGGTCTTCATGCGTAGGGTACCAGCCGTACCCTCATTCACCAGTATGTCCTTGAGTTTATTTCCCTTCCTTCTGATTGCCTGAATGTGGAGGTCTGCCATGCTGTCAATTCTTTGCTTAATCCACTGTATTATTTAGTTTAGGTGCCAATTTTCTGAAACTTTGTCCACATTGATGCCCTGCTGAAGTTTCTTTCCAATCTGAATGGCCAATGTGGAATGTCCTTCTATAATCAAAGGACTGAACTTTAGGTTGTGCACTGTGGTGATTCCATTTTCCAGGGCATGAAGTTTTGTGGCATTGGTTGTGGTTGAATCTATATTGCCCTCATATATCCAAATTATCTCTCCTTTATATTTTTTGAAGACTTCTCCAAAACTGGTTGAGTCCAGAATCCCCTTAGTTGTGCTATTGTAGTTAAGCTTGAAAGTCCCCTTCTCTAGCGGCCTCCAGGTGTTTTTTTTTTTTCAAGCCTTGAGAGGGGGGTGACTTCATGGACCTTGATCTGAAGGAGATCTAGCATTGAGAGAATTCTCTCTTCAAAGATGGTGGGAGGGGATTTGACAGTCTGAGTGGGTAGAGAGGTCTTGTTTCCCGGATCGCACTTCTGATATTCAAGATTATAATTTTCTCCTAGGTGGAGATGCCCTAAAATATTCTTGCATTTCGCTCCTTACACATAGCCCAAAAGATCAGACCAGGAATGAAATTCCATGTGCGGTTAACCAGAGGGTGTGAGGAGAACACAGATCTCCAATTTGCGATGGTTCTTTGAATAGAGGAGGGGTCCTGATCAGAGCTATTAAAGACCAGTGAAATCCAATCGCATAAATTGGACGTGAATGGGAATACGCTTAACAGATGATTGGGGGTTTCATCCTCTTGCTCGCAGAGAGGGCATCTTGATGAGCCAATAAAGCCTTTTATTCTTAGTTTTTCCCACGTTAAAATGTTTTAATACATGACTAACCATAGAAAGATAGATATTTTCGGCGAGGGCTTGCTGTCCGACATTGAGTTCCACTTCAGTTCTGGTTGAAGTTGATCTTTCTTGGATATGTATCTATAGGCTTCTTTTAAGTTGAAATGTCCTGCTGAGTTTTGCCCCCATCTGGGTTGATCCTCCGCAGAGTCAAGGAGGATTTTTCTTTTTTGTAGTTCTGATGAGAGTTCCGACCAGGCTTGGGGATTCATATGGGGAGTCCAATCCTCTTGTTCCATCCAAATTCTCCATCTATCCTTTTCGTCAATCGTTTTCCAGTACTGGCTGATTTTGATCTTCCCTCTGTTTCGAATATCCACCTTGATTTGGTGATAATGATCTTGATCAAGTTCTAGCCTTTGTTTCCAGGCATCCTCATAGAAAAGAGCCTTCTTTCCGTTGCTTATTTCCCAGAAATTATGATTTTGAATTATCTCCCTATTCTCCCATGCTTGGTTCCAGATGACTGAACCTTTAGTATTTCCATTTAGCCTAATGATTTTGTCTTGCGAGAGGGAGGGGATCTACTTTTATTTCCATAGGATTCCCCAAGGGAAGTTGGGGTTTGCAATCAATCTCCATAAGTTTTTGTCTCCCATGGCCTTTCCTAGGAGGTCTATGTCTCTAAGACCAAGCCCACCACCTTTTTTTGGCTTGCAATTTTTTCTCATGCCACTAGAGCCCATTTGTGTTTTACCTCTGCACCTCTCCATAAGAAGCTCCTCTAAAGGTTTCTGATTTTGTTTGAAATCACTTTTGGGGCTACCAGAGCTAAGTACACGTAGGGCAGGATGGCCTGTAAAACAAATTTGACCAGGATAAGACAGCCTGCCAGATTGAGAGATCTAAAGGTCTAGTTGGAAATTATTTTCTCCATCTTATTAATCAGGTCCTCCCAAGTGGCCCAGGAGAGAGGCCTCTCTATAAGGGGAACACTAAGGTAAGTAGAGCAGAGGGTACTAATGGGAATGGCCAGGAGTCTGGTGATGTTACTGCAAATGGGCAGCGAAGTGTTAAAGAAGAACAACTTGGATTTCACAAGTTTGATGGAGGTTCCAGATGCAACAGAGAAGTCTAACATAATGGACATGAAAGAGGAGGCTTCTTTGATAGATGGGAGGCCCATGAGAAGGGTATCATCCAAAAATTTCTGGTGTGTTGATGGGGGAGTAGAGACATGGGACTGGAGAGTAGAGAGCTTATTATCTTGCAAGGCAGCGAAGATAGAGTAGCTTATCCTTTCAGCCATTATAAGAAAGAGGAAGGGTAAGATTGGATCACCTTGCCTGATACCCCTCAAAGGATTAAAGGGTTGTGAAGGGGATCCATTCACTAGGATCGAGAAAAAATCTCCCAACACCATAGTCATGATCCACTTGATTATGTCTTTATGGAGCCCAATGCTGCCACGACTTGTCTCATATAGTTCCAACTAATTTTGTCAAAGGCTTTTGAAATATCTAGCTGAATCATCATACAAGGTTTTTTTTTGGATTTAAGGGAGTGGATAAGCTCATGAGAGAGGATGATACTATCCATGATTTTCTTTCCTTCCACATAGCCAGACTGTTGATGGGTGATGAGGAGAGGGAGGATGACTTTAATTCGATTGGAGATAACTTTGGAGATTATTTTGTAGATGACATTTCAGAGGGCGAAGGGCTTACATTTGTCCAGGGAATCAATAGAAATACCCTTGGGAATCAGAGTTAGGAAGGTGGAGTTAAGGGCTTTAAGGACAGACTTCTGAATTCGACATTCTTCCACAAGAGCATGCACTTCCAAATTGATGATATGCCAAAAAGATTTGTAGAAATCGATGGTGAAACTGTTCGGACCTAGTGCTTTGCCATTGGGAATTCCCATGAAAACATCTTCCACTTCCTAGAGGGAGACTTTCATTAGGAGCATTATGTTATGATCCTTCGTGAGGGTTTTTGGGATGTGCTTGGTGATTTTTTTGATGTCCTGATCTTGGTCATTCCTTGGCTCTTTGAGAAGAGAGTCAAAGCAGTGATTGAGCTCTGTTTCCAACTCCTCCTGAGAGTGAATGAGGTGACCATCTTGGTTCTTCAAGGCCAAAATTATGTTGTTTCTCCTATGTTGTATCATTATTTTATGGAAAAAAGTTGTGTTCCTTTCCCCACATTTCAGCCAATTTATTTTGGATTTTTGTTGCCATAACTTTTCTCCCTGGATGGCTCTTACCTCCCAACTTTGTTGAAGTCTTTGTTCCTCTTGTTTACTGTTCTCCATTAGCCTTTCTTCAATTATGTTTTGTTGGAGAAGTTCCAATTAATGCTCCAAGTTTTTTTTTATCTGTGATGATGTTGCGAAAAGTTTCTCTGTTCCATTTTTTGATTTCCTCTTTGATATGTTTTAACTTTTGTTGGAACGTGTACATTTTGTTTCCAATTCTGATGGGAGTGTATGTCCACCATTGTTTCATTTTTCCCATGAAGTCTTGGTGATCCAACCAGAAGGCCTTGAATCTGAAAGGCTTATTTTTCGGACCATTGGAAATTTGAATCTTGAGAGAGATTGGCCAGTGATTAGAGCCTGCTTGTGGTAGGATTCTCACCTCCATTTCCCAGGAGGTAAGATAAGTTGCCTCAGATAAAAGGAAGCAGTCTAAATGGGAGGCAATTTGACGGTCTCCTCCTCTTTTGTTATTCCAAGTGAAAATTCCATTGCTGGTGGGAATGTCGATGAGGTTGAGGTTTTCAATGGTTGTGAGGAAAGCCTCACAGTCCTTATCAAGTTTCCGGATACCTCCTTTCTTCTCAAACAAGTTAGTTATCATATTAAAATCACCTGCTATGATTTTGAGATGATGGTGAAGAGGGTCAAGGAGATTGGAGATGTTTTGGAGCATTTTGATACGGTCAGTCACCTTGTGCGGGGCATAAATATTAGTTATGCAAATGCGTTCATTGGTGTATATGATTCCTAGGATCATTGTTATGGAATGATGAGTGGCTAGAGAAGATACGAGGTCAGATTTGGAGTTTTTCCAAAAGGTCATTATGCCCCCCGACATACCTGTAGCCATGTTGGCCAAGGAGTTGTATGGCTTGAAGCAAGAGTTGAGAAGGAGAGGGGTGAGTTGATTCAATTTTAGTTCCTTGAATTAGCAAGATGGCAAGATGATTCGACAGGATTCTATTTCTTAAGATACGTTTCTTCCCAGGACTATTCAGTCCCCTAATATTCCAAGAGAGGAAATTCATTAACATGGAGATGGGTATAGAGCAAGAGCCTTTACCTTTCCTTCATTGATTAATTTGGTGCCTAGTTCTTGGAGGAGTTGACTGGTGGTCTTTCGACCTCGCTTTCGGCTTGAGCCTTTGAGGTTGAGTCCTTCTACTGGAATATTTGCTAATATTCCCTTTGAAACTGTGCTTTCTTGTGCTGGATGGTGAGCTTTGAGTTTTAGTTCTTCCTGGAGGAGATAAGCTCCTTCGATTTTTTGTAATTGTTGTTCTGATATGCCATTTATTCCTTTTTGTTTCCATTCGTCTGCAATTTTTGTAAGGTCTAGCCCCTCTAGATCTTCCTCTATGACGTTTTCCTCTAGTGTTTCCTCTGTTTCTATTTACTCCATTTTTGTATCCTATTGCGTATTCTCCTTTCCGCTGTTGGTTTAAAATGTATCTGTTTCATTGTATTTGTTGTCTACTGGGATCATTTCCTCCTCTCCTGCTTCATCTCCTATCAGTTTGTTAGGATCCATTTGCTCCTGGGTGATGTTCAATACATGAAACTTGTTCTGACCTGCTTCTTTAAATTGGTTCTTCTTGGGGATAACCTTTTTCCTGTTGTTCTTATTCCTAGAGATGAATTTAGTAAATCCTTCACTATATTTTCATTTACTTGCTTGCTCTTGTGATTAAGGGGTTTTATTCATTGGACAGTGTCAGAAAAGATGCCCATGCTCATGACACTTTATGCATCAAAAGGGAATAGGTTCATAGTCTACACTTTGCAGCCAGACTTCGTCCTTGAAGATTAATTTTGTTGCTTCTTGCAGGGCAAGAGCGACATCTATATATACGCAAATTCAGGCATAAGAAACATAGTGACCTGTACTAGTGCCTTCAAACATTTTGATGTACTCCCCGAGCTGGTCTCCTATACCTTTTAAGATTGAAGGAGCCTCATAATCAGTTGGTAAGGAGTAGAGGCATACCCAGACTGGAACCCTCGTAAAATCCTTTTTTTCTGGTGTGAAGTTTTCCCTCCAAAATCTCATGTATAAACTGGCTGAATTATAGAAATAGGGTCTTCCTTCAAATATCCTGTCTCTATCTTATAGGAGGTCAAAGATGACTGTAAAGAATCCTTTGGAGCCGAACTGAACTCTGATATCCCTTTTGGGTGTCGATTTTCTTTGAATCCACCAATTAAGGGCTCTTTTAGTTGGCCAGATTCCCATGAACTTGCATATTACTACGTGTTCTTGCATGTATTATCTGTATATAGCTACCCCAGAATCCTGGATTTCCAGTTTTGGGATTTTCTTGACTTTGGGGTTGCAGTTATTCTTAGTTTTTTTTCCCTGATCTCGCGACTGCTCCTGAGTTTTTGAAGGATTTACGTTAGTGGGGAAGGGTGTGTCTGCGGCTATACCCTTTTCTGCCTGAGTATCCTTGGTTATCCTTTTCATTGTATCTTCATTCCTCTGAGGCAACTCTTTTTGCTGTGGATGTGTTGTTTCTTCTTTGTCAGAGTTTCCTCCTCGTGGCGTGCAAAAGGCGGAGCTAGAGGCAAACTTGGTGAAGAAGGAAGCTTGGTCTGGCAGCTCACCAGAGACCATATCCTTGAAGGAGCAGGCACCAAGCCGTTGTTGTGGATCCGCCATGGCAGTTAGGGCACCAAAGGCCTGAACTAGAGGCAAGAGGGGAGGTCGTGGAGAGTGCTCAAACCCTAACCCGGAATGATCAAATTCAATATTCAGTTTTTCTATTTCATTTATTTTTGAAAGCCTTGTGCACTTTAACTCAACAAAAAAATAATTCCCTTATTTTTTTTCAAAATTTTTGATTTACATATAGTTTTTCCATTTTATTTATCTTTTTTAATTTTTCAATCGAAGAAACCATGCCTAGAGCAGCTCTTAAGAGTACATAATTCTCCCAGGGATTGGACCTCCCAAAAATTGGACCACTAAACCTGTGAAAAACAAATTGCCCACTTAAAAATTAAACCACAACTATTAAACTAATATTTAATATTTAAAATTTCATTTATCTCTTGAAACGCACGAAGACAAATATTTAATATTGTTATAACATATAGGCTCTCCACTGGTAACACATAAAGCAGTTAATACAAGAAAACTATAATATAAACATCGTCATGTCTTATGTTGATTATGTGTCGTGTAAATGCCATATCCCCGTTGCTGTTCTCAAAATTATTTCCATGCATAGATTTTATTCAAACCCACATTCGAAATGTTACATTCCAATATTTACAACTTTCATATTATCTGGGGCAATTGTTGGTTATCAAAAATTAGATTCTAATATTGACAACTTCCATTTTCACTGGGGCAATTGTTGGTTATCCAAACATAATTGAATATAGTCAAATTATTTGTTGTGCACGTTCCCCGTCGAGAAGCAAAACCGCAGATCGGTTCATCATCTTAAGGCGACTCATCGCAACGCACTACACTATAGAGAGAATATCTGCTGTCCGCTTCTTACGTTCTTTCTGTCGTCGTTTTTCAAAACAATGCCATTTTTTTCATAGTTATTACTGTTTTGGCGTCATGCCATGTCCTCTCTGGACGATACTTTTGAAGTCATAATGTATAGCTGGTCTCCCATACTAACATACTACTACTTTTCCTGTCTTCGTCTTTTCTGTTTGCGCTGAGAACCTTATTCTAAGCCCAGTATGAGGGTGAATAGGGTGAGTGTGATTTTTTTGTATTTAAAAAAAATATTTTAAATAAAAAATAGAAAAAGGAATATTAATTTTTTAATTTAGAGGTTTATTCTGTAGTCAAGTATGATGTGTATTTTTGGTTGTTAATTATTAAAATTGAAATTTTGCTCATGTTTGTAAAAATAAAATTTTAAAAATCTATAAAAAATGAAATTAAATAACTATACAAAACATTTAAATAATGTTTTCATAAAAAAAATTTACATATGAAGAAATTGGATCTTTCTCAGCTCGTGTTTGATCAATATTTAAGATGGATCTATGTTGGTAATATAATTAATTTTCAGTTCTTAAGTTATAAACAAGTGCTACATAGTAGCGAGTCTATGCTACATAGTTTAAATATAGCTAAATTAAATAAAAATAGTTGCACACACTAATAATAAATAATTAGTTGTTCAAAAATAGTAATTAAATTAAATCTTGTTTGAAGATAGTCCATTAGAAAAATATGCAAGTCAATATGTCTCAACAAATATAAGCATAGTAAACAAATATGCAAGGGACAAATGTTAGATGACTATCCAAAAGAAAAATATGTTAGTTGTGAAGGATTAATAAAATGTCTACATTCACCTTGGAATGGTGATATCCAAGTCAATAATTAAATTTATAATAGACATTGCTATCTATGTTAACATGGATTGGATTGCTATCTATGTTTACTTAGCTTATTTTTTATATTATTCATCTTAATATTTTTAAATTATTTGTGTATGTATTTATTTTATGTTTTAAAATATATCTAATGCATCAATTTTAAATCTAAAATAAAAATATAATTATTTATATTTAAAAAGTTAATTTAAAAAAAAATTAAATAAAATTGTAATAGTTACCATCAGTAATATGTTTATATCTAATTTAATAATATAATTTTTATAGATTTAAATTATTTATATATAAATCAATTTATTTATATGTGAATAACATTTTTGTGTTTACATTGATAACAATTTATTTTTTAAAACACAATCTATGTTATGAATTGAGAAAATGTACATCACTATCATTGTAAGGTTAGTAAATGAATGCAATGAGCAATAAGATGTTCAAATTTAATAGCCAATCAAAGTGTAAATAAATAACTTCAATTATTTTTAAAAAATGGTAAATTTCAATGTTCAATTTAGAATTTTTGCAATTTTTTTGTCAAATGTTTGTATTTTTTCTATCAAACCCAAACAAATATGGATTTAAGTAAAAAGACAATGCATTATTTACTATATGCCAATATCTATTTTAAATAATATAATTTTATATTAATTTACACAAATAAAAATTTATATAAATAAAAGTAACATTAATTATAATATATTTGACTTTGAATCCTTAAATTATAAATATCTATTTTAAATAATATATATATTTTCAATTCAAAAATCATATATATATATATATATATATATATATATATATATATATATTTTCAATAATTTTTTTTTATATATATACATATATATTTATTTGAAATCCTTCTGCACATGGCTTTGGACTTTAATGTTGCATAATTTAAGCAACAAGTATTATAAATAACCTATTGGACGAAACTAAATGACCAACTATATTCGAATTGAGACCAAATCAACTACGACAATAATTTTATAATTATCGCACTGTTGGACTGTCACTCTTCACCAATGATTTATATTTTGTACTACACAGTCAAACCAAAGTCATCTGTCAGAATAAATGGCCAACTATATTGGACATGAGTCCCAGTCAATTACAACGACAATATTTTATCATTATCGCACCGCAAGATTGTAATTTTTCATCGATATTTTATATTTTGTACAATATACACCCATAACCGAACTCATTTTTCCGAATGTAGTTGACATTTTATTAAAAAATAATACAATTTTGGTATTATCGGTTATAACTTATAATCTATTGATAGTTTGAAAAGGATCAAATACTTTGAATGGTAAAGTTTTTTATAAAATAAAACAGAGTTAAGTTTTATAATTCCATTCCATTCCATTAATTTAATATTCCTAAATTATGGGATAAAATTGTTATTAATATGTTTAAATAAATATTATATTTATAATAGTTTTAGCATTTAAAAATATAAAAGTTAAGAAGGGTACAAATAAATCTTTTCTCCCGATATAATTTTTTTTACTTAAATTTATATAATATCAAACTAACCTATTTTTATTGTATTTTTATATTTATCTCTTAGATGTATATTAGTTTTAGATGTATTATAAGAGTTATATTTATATAATAGATTTTTTTTATTGTTAAAATGAATGTTTTCTTTTTTATATATTTTAATATAAAATATAATTTTTTAATAAATTAAGATGGATTTATGTGGTTTATAATTATATTTAATTTATTAAAATTTATAATATAAAATTAATTTTTTTCGGTTTGCTATGTGGTGTGAGTCTTGAGATGATTGCATGTTTAATCTTTAGTTTCCAAAGAGGTACTTAAGTTATCAAAATTATTGACAAATGGCACAAGCCTAAACCACACTAACATATAACATAGTAGGATTTTGTCCATTAAATTTCTAACACTAACCTTCACATAACTGAGTGCCTTAATAATACACACCATCACTATCTATTTCATACCCAATAAACCATAACACAATTGATTATTATCAAAATATTATATTTAAATATAATATATGTGTCTATATAATTATTATCTCTATAACATAAAAATGTATTTTTTCCACATTTACATTTATAAAATAAATAATTTATATTAAATGTTAATAAATAATCTATTCTATCTATATAGTGTAGTTTTATATTTGTATTTAACTCATATATAATATTGATAGTAATGTTATTATTTAATATAAACCTTTTAGATTTTTAAATTAACAAATAATTATCTAATCTTGAATTTCACCAAAGACTTTTATTGAATATAGTGCATTGTATTATAAGTTTTTTTAATTATTTAATTGAAATTTATATGACTGATCATATGTTAAATAGAGATTATGATATTTATTTTAAATAATAGGCTATTAAATACTCATATATTTTTTTTTATTTAAAATTATAAATTATTAAAATAAAGTTGATATAAAATATTATATGTTAAAATAGAAGTTTTGATATTTAGATTTTTATTTTATCGTTATAAGAAGACGGAGAACATTTTTTAAATATTTTAAGATGTTAAAATTTTGATTTTTTTGTTATTTAAATTTAAATTAAATAATTATTATTATTATTATTTAACTTCTTAAAATGTTTAAGTTATCTTTTTCTTTCTGAAAAAGCTAAAATAACTGTAAGTTTATGGCATATTTCGTTATCTGATCTCTATATCTTTAGATATGTTTGAATTACTTGTTTTAAGTATCTTTAAAAAAATATTTATATATGTTTAAATATCGGTGTTATTTATATTTATATATATATATATATATATATATATATATATATATATATATAAAAGTATTCTTTAAACTCCTTTTAAGGTTTTTTATTTTATAGACATAATATATGATTTTTTAAGTTTAAAAAAATTATTAATTTGATTTTCTCTATTCATTCGAAATCATTCAAAAGATGTAAAAATTTAATTAATTATTTTAAAAAATTTAAATTTAACATATTTTTATACAATTTAATTAATTATTTTAAAAAATTTAAATTTAACATATTTTTTTGTATAAATAAATTTAATTGCCGCTAATTAAAAAAAAATCATAATATTTTTTTTATTTTTATTTTTATTTTAAGAAATTACATTTCATTGATTGAAATAAATAGATATTGTTATTAAATTTTAATTTGATATATTATTATTAATAATATATAATTTAAATACAATAAAATCTATATATATATATATAAATAACTATTTTATAATTAATAAATTAGTTACTTAAATCTTTCAATAAACCATTATGTATCATTATTACTTTTTAAACTATTAGTATCCTTTTTTTTCTTTTAAAATCATTATGCACTTAAATTTACTTTATTAATCTTGAGATTAATAAAAATAAAATATTGATCATTCAAATATCGATAAAGAATAAATATTAAAATAATACATTTTTATAACTATATTGCTTTCAAAAAAGATAATTTTTATTTATTTATTATGTCCAACTTCTCACTCATTGAGGGGATCTCACAAGATTCGAACCCAAGACTTTATATTCAATAAGATTTCATTTCCATGACCATTTCCAATTGAGTTACCCAAGAAGACTCAAATTTATAATGTCAAGCTTTATATATATATATAAAATTAAAATATTTATTTTTCAAACATTTGATTAGATTGTTAAAGGACTTTACTAATACCTATCAGGTTTAATTCCCCCTTAATTTGGTTCCCCCTCAATTTTGTTTTATTCTCATGTGACTTGTTACTGTATGTGGAAAAAAAATTAAACAAGTTGAATATTGAGGTGAATATTGGAAACTCTTGTAATTGGATCCTAGGTATTCCCCGTAACAATTCAATTACCATGAAAAAAAATATTTGATTGGACCATAACTTGAAAGTATTATTGTAACCATAATACTCTATAACGTCATGTGGATTACTACCTCACAGCATAATTTTTTTGATATAGCTGCAATATGCATGCCATGATTTTTAGATATTTGTGTAGTGATTTTATATTGTTAATCTTTGTAGGAAACAACCCAAAATTAAAATCCTTGAATACAATATTCCTATTTAGCTAGAAAACATATTTACCATCAATTACTTTCCACCATTATTTAAATAATTTTATGCATAAAAAATGGATTGGAATAAGATGTAAATAAATAAACTTACAAGGAGTTAAACCTACATTATTTATGTTCCCTTTAATTAAAAAGAGTAGAAATTGTAAATGTGTAGACTTAGTAATGGTTACTACCCACCAAATTTTATGCAAGTTCTTAATTTATCTACTTAGATATCAATTTATTAATCCCTACCAAGGCAAGTTTTACCCAATCAATTTTCCTATTGACCACTTTTGTTTTAGTATTGAGGAGAAAATATAATGTTTAGCTTTGAAAAATAATTATTTATTTCAATATTTTTTTTAAACACATACCTATTTCTCATTTTGAGTCCTGCAATATCGATTCCCCCCTACAAATTTCTAGCAATTACAATTCAATCTCATTTGGCCAACACATCTTTAGACACGACCATTTGATATGCTATTTTTTAAGATCATAATTCCTAATTTGAATAGAAGGGGCTAAAATACAATGCAACATTTATTTTATTATAAATTTCATTTTTCGTAAAAATAAAAATATTTTATCTACATTTAAAATTATACTACGTAAATTTGATCCAGATTTATGCAGGAACAAAACGAAATACAAATTTAAACAGAAACATAGCGCTGCAAGGAAAACTGAACTTCAACTAATTAATAAAAGATACTGAAAGTTGCTTACATTTAGAATGGAAATAAACTAGCTTAGGTGATGGTAGCTTATCTCTGAGAAGAAATGTCATAGCTACATCCCTGCTTAATCATGTTATAATGAGGCTTGAAGAACTTTTTATTATTGAGAAATAAGGGAAATCCCTAACCATCTAAAAACATAACCCTAGGAGATGAAGGGCCAAAAGTTTGTGGGCCTTGTTGGGGTTAGTTAGTACACCAACTTCTCAGTGCCGTAAATTTAGAATACAATCTCCATTTGACACATACAATGCCTTGTTAGAACGATTTGTCTAAGGATAAAAAAATTTGATTGCAAACCCCTATTGCAAGCCATGAATTTACTCGTATTCCAAAACATCATTATTTAGGGCCTCAAAGTAGCTTCGGAAGTTCAAGACCTGAAAAACTATCAAAAATAGCAAAATGTGCTATAATTAAGGAAACTAAAAGAAACAACGTTGGAGATCTAAGTGAAATAGGAGGTTGGCCACCAATATCCACCTATATAATTTCTCCCCCTTAGGAAGAAATGGTACCCATTGTGTTGAGTGCCTGCATGAGATGGGGAAACTTCTGCTGAACTTGGTACCTGATGAACCACTTGCCCTGCTGCATGATCTGGCCAACTTTGACAACTCAATATAATTGGATCCTCTATTTGTGAGTCCTCTTGATCTATTTGTCCATGATATGATCAACTGTGGCCTATTCAATGCAGTCTGGGTTGAGCTCTATTGATGTCAACTACTCAACAAAGTCTAATGTGTCTAGTAATAGTGGGAAGCACGGTCGAAGGTGGTCCACATTAAATATGGGGTGGAAGCCAAGGAATGGGGGGATACTAAGCTCAAAATAATTATCGCCCATAAGCTTAGTGATGGTTTAAGGCACGTATCAGAGTGGTCAAAGATTCTGATTCGCTCTGATAAGGTATTCTTTTTGAAGATGTAACTAAACCTTGTCGCCCACCTGAATCTTATGTGGCACCTGATGTTGATCATGTTGTTGTTTGTAGTTGGCATTAACTTTATCCAATATGTTGTAAACCTACGAGTGGATGTGTTGAATGCACTCAACAAACTTGGTGGCTTTATCAGATTCAGACTGAACATGGGATATTCTTTCAGTGTAGTTGCAAAAGGAAGTATAACATCAAGAGGACATAATGGTTGAAATCGTAGGCCCGTTTGAAAGGGGCTATGGCTAGTCAAGCTATGGAGAGATCTGTCATAATTGTGTGGCACATAGGGAAGACTCTCATCTCATGTCTGCAAATTCTTAGGGTTGTACATGTGTAGTATGTGCACAATTATCTTGTTGACAACCTCTGTCGAGCCATCAATCTGGGGGTGGAATGTAATCGAATTCATAAGCTTGGTGTTCAAAAATGAATTAAGGGTCAACCAAAATGTGCTTAGGAACCTATTATTCTGATTATATACAATGGTTTGTGAGATCCCAAAATGTACCCACACTCATTCAAAGAAGAGTTTGGCAGTGGCTTCTGATGTGATACTCTTCTTGCATGAAACCAATATGGCCACCTTAGAAAATCTATCGATGACCATAAATACACAATCATTTCCATGTTTGGTAAAAGGGAGACCATACATATAGTCCATGGAGATGGATTCCCAGGGTCGGTTAGGAGTAGGAAAAGGAGTATATAGGTATTGCTTCTTAATGGTTGTCTTGGAAATGGCATAAGAAGCACAATATTTGATTTGTTTTCTAACATCCTATCAGAGATTTGGCCATTAAAAATATTGTTGCAGTACTGCCACTATCTTCTCTACACCAAAGTGTCTTGCGACCTGACTATAGTGTGCCTCCAAAATCATCTTAGCACGCTCACTTGAAGGAACACAATGGTGTCCTAGGTGAAATACTAGTGCGTCTTAGAGGTGGAAGTTTGGAACTCTCTGGCCCTTTATCAACGTCAGGTATGTGATGAAATTTTTTTTATCATTTTTGTAAAGTTGCAGAAATCCATAAGTACCATGCCCACAAGATGCGAGGACAATTGTGAGTTCCACAACTAATGGTCGACTGAGGAAATTTACAACATTATTGATGTTTCCCTTCTTGAAATTGATGTTCAAATGTAACTATTATAAGTATGTGGACCATTTCTAATGGGATCATTCTGCAGTTTCCCTTGTGTCTATATAAATTAGAGAGGTCATTGATTTATATGGATTATTGTATCCTTCCCCATAATATAATGTTTCCACCATGGGAAATCCTACACAATTGAATACTTCTCTTTATCATAAGTGGGGTATTTTTGAATTGTATTGAAGAGTGTATCACTATGATAGGCCATCAGAATTCCTTGTTGGGTGAGAACTACACCAATAGCATATTCAAAGGCATATGTATCAATTTAAAATGGTTGTTGCAAATATGGAAATGTGAGCACTAGTGCAGAGAAAAGGCGGTGCTTCAGCTAAATGAATACCTTATGTTAGGATTGATACCATAAATTTTTTTCTTTCGCTCTTCCTTTGGTAACTTGACTCGAAGGCCAAGTGATATGAGAGAATCCCATCATGAACCTTTGATAGAAATTGGCAAGACCTAGAAAGTTGCGGAGTTCTATAAAAGTGGCCAGGGCTGGCCAATCCTGAATAACTTGGAAATTATCCGGATCCACATGCACGCCATGCTCATCAAATATGTAACCCAAATATTATACCTGATTCATGCCAAAGGTGCATTTCTCTAAGTTGGTGCATAGTTTATGTTGTCGCAAGGTTTTAAGGACCCATCAAATATGTTGTAAGTGTTCTTACAGACTCTTGTTGAAGATGAAAATGTCATCTAGACACATAGTTACCAAGAATGAGTTGGTGAAGGGTTAGAATATTTCATCCATCAGTCTCATAAAATTTGTTGTGGAAATTTTCAATTCAAAATGCATGACCACCCACTCAAGAAATCCCTCCATAGATTTGAAGGTAGTCCTCCATACATTTGTGGGTCTTATTAGAACCTGGATATAGCCATAATTCAAATCAATCTTGCTGAAATACTTGGCTCCCTTGAGCTGGCCAGGAAGGACATAAATTCGTGGGATTGGATACTTGTTCTTGATAGTGATTTTATTTAGTTCCTAATATTCAATGCAGATTCTCCAGGCCCCATCCTTATTCTATATGAGCACAATTGGGCCCCATAAGATGAGAAACTTGGTCATATGTGCTTAATCTATAGCAATTCCTGGATATGCCGCTTGATTTATTCGTTTTCCAATAGAGAGTATTAGTATATTGGAGCATTAGGTAGGGGTGCTTCGAGAATCAAATTGATCAAATGCTTGACATGACAGTGCATAGGTACCCCTGTGGGTGAGGAGAAGATGTCCTTGTATTCTTCCATGACCATATCCACATGTTTCTGCTGCATGATGGAACCATTCCTAGAGGCCATGCATGTGGCCACGACCTTCCCCTTTCTTTGAGAGTGAATAAGAATGAAAAAAAAAATTCCCACTCTGGGAGATGATCTTGCTACACTTATTAACAGATATTAAGGAAATGGTAGTAGGTGAGGCTACCTGTGGTATCATGTATATATTAATGCCCAAAGTGATAATAATAGTACGAGGCCTAGACTCATACACAACATGATGCTTCTAGAAGTATGATTGGCCTAATAATACATCACAAACTTCAAGAGGAAAAACATCATTCAATACCTGATATGTGGAGGGATTTATGTTGTAGGGCAGGCAAGACAACTGACTCGTGTAGATATTTTGCCTTTGGTGGAGCCATCTGATGGTGTACAATTGTGGATGTCGTATTGTCACTAAGCCCAACTATTTCATGACCTCAATTGAGATGAGGTGCTTTTGGCTCCTGTTGTCAACAATGATCTACAGTGGAGAACCCTTCACCCACATTTGTGAGTGAAAGATACATTCCCCCTCCTCTGGGTCTTCGGGTTCATATTATGGACCTTGGGTGATGGAAAATGTTTGCATTTGGCTTTTCCTAGATAATATTCTTCACCTTTTCGGTCCCTTTTTTGGGTTCTGATTCAGAGTCAGAACATGCATCTGACTTCGAAATGTTCAGCTCGGCCACTTGGGATTGTTTGACATGTCACTCATTTTTGTTATGAGTGTGTATCTTGTGGAACTCACACCACTTTCTTGTGTCCTTATTTGTCTTTGTGGTGTGGTTCTTTTCTTGTGGCTTCAATGGGTTTTCCTAGGTCACCCCACCTTGGCTCTATCCTTTTTTTTTAGTTTGGGAGCACCTTTTCCTTGCTTCAAATTTGTAGATTTGAAGTCTCACTTCTTTTGTTTAAATTTTCGCTTGATCTTGACAACATATCAGTACGAAACACCAATAAATGAAATATCCATGAACTTCATCTCGTCCTAGATGTATTTTTGTAGAAAGTCTCGATACTTGAGTACTAGATGCTGCTCAGAATTCTTGATACCAAACTTTGTGTGAAGGATATGAAATATATTTGTGAACTTTGGCACTTCTTGGTCCCTTTCCTGCCAAAGTGTGGTCCATTTTATGTACTTATCTCCATATCTCCCAGAAGGGTAATATTGTTCATTAATGACATCTTGGAAGGAATTCCAAATGGGTGTGACTAAAAATATTGAGGTTTCCCACTAGTCCTTGACATGGGGCATGGCCTTGAGGAATGCAAAAGTAATTTTTTTCATATTGGAAAAATTATGGATAAAAAAATATCTCTGCAGCAAATTTAACCATCTATATATGAAATTTACATCTATATAGCCTTCAAATATAGGAATTTGAAAGTTAACTTGTACCATGAAGTGGGTGGCACCTATGAGGTGGTTGCTGGATGAGGATGCTTCACCTACTGTCACCCGCCAAAGGATCTAGAAAAATTATCCATCATCTCATTCCTTTGTTTCTCGAGGGATTCTTTAAGCAACATTTTTAAAGGATCTCCTGCTCCATCATATTTATTTTCTTCCGCCATGGGATGCCATTGGGGTCAATGAGGCCAGTATTGCAAAGGTTCAACTAGTTTATACCCTGAACTCGTTGGGGAATGCACAAAAAAGTAGAGAGCACTCTAATACCACTAATCCAAATTTGTGTAGGGTGAAATGAAATATAAATTTAAATAGAAACACAACTACAAGGAAAAATGAACTTCAATTCATTAATAACAAATGTTGAAAATTGTTTACATGGAGAATGGAAATAAGGGTAGCTCGGTTAATGGTAGCTAATTTCTGAGAAGAGATGTGATGACTATATGCCCTGTGAACTCTATGATAATGAGGTTCAAAGGCCTTTTTATTATTTATAAACAAGAGAAAACCCTAAACATCTAAAAACCTAACCCTAGGAGATGAAGCACCAAAAGTTTGTGGGCCTCGTTGGGGTTAGTTGGTACACCAACTTCCGAGGGTTGTAACTTTAGCATACAATATTTATTTGAAAGATAGGATACATCATTAATAAGATCTATTTGAGGACTAAAAATTTCAACTACAAACCTCTACTACAAGCTACAATTTTTCCCATTTTGAAAAAAAATGGTAGTTAGGGCCTCAAAACGGCTCCAAAAGTTCAGAACCTAAAAAAATGCCAAAAATAATAAATTTTGCTACAATTAAGGAAACTGAAAGAAATAATGTTGGGGATCCAAGTCATTCAAATAGAATAAATTATTACACTATAAACATTGACCCTCATAATATTGCTTGTCATCCATATTTGTTGGTGTACATGTTAAATACCCTACCATGGGATATACTTTCCACCTAATCTCATGATGTGTAGTGTTGGTTTTAGTGTCAAATATTTCTTCACACATATTTTTCAAATGTGAAATAGATCGAAAGATTATTTTCTTTCTTTATATGTTGACAAGGCAGATTAGAAGCCATAGTAGATTATTTAGATTGTAATCCATCAATGTATTATTTCTTCCTTCCTAGTCTTAGTTTGAGGAATGGTTTAGGAGATCAAGTGCATTGAGATGTCATCTTTTTATAACATGAATTTTCCAAATACTAGGCGCTGAATAAAACTAGGTTACATACGGAAAAAAATGCTCTTCTCCTTATCCTTTCTCTTTCCTAAAAAAATATTTTGAAGTTATTAGATTTTTTTGATTTGTTGATATATTAATTGCTTAGTTTGGTACAACAAAATTATATTCAACATACTATATTGGGAATTTTCGAATATAAATCTTAGGATATCCATTTGTAGCTATACAAATATTTGGACTTATAACTATGTGTTAGAATCGAGGAATGTTTTTTTTCTTTCTTTATTTGGTGTTTTTTTGCCAAAAAGTTGATTTTGTTAAATGAGGTTATATTTTTAATGGATTTATAGTATTATTTTGCTAAAGCAAGAGTCGATCCGTCTATTTCAATAAATCGAAAAATAAATTACATAGAGTACAACAGTCCTCAAGGAACTGTGGGCTAAAGAGAAATCAAATCACTAACAACCACGGACCCACAAACAATACAACAAAACACTCCAAAAGTAGAGTGAAGTCGAGACTGTTCAATCACGCTCCAGAGATTAGACAGACGAATCTCAGAATGGGTCGAGAACAAGCAACCATGATAAAAAATTGGCCTCGGATCCGAGTAGGGGAAAGAAGCCATTCTAAAAGGATTTCGGGTCCAAAAGGGGGGATAACTCTCGAGCATAAATTTTGCCCGAAATCCACCAATTCCCACCATGAGGCGCAACAAGCACAGAGGATAACACTCACCCTGACCTACCAACTTATCCTTGATCGTCGAGTCACCTTGCCAGATCCAACGGCGGAGGAAGATATCGCACGACCCAAAAACACGGAGAATAACTACGCAATGAACTCCCTGGACCCACCAACATGCACGATTGATCTTGACCGTAGAATCATCTTGCTTGATCCAACGACTGTGATACTTATCGCACGGGCCAAAAGCACCTAGATTTAACTCGTGATGAGGGCAGTATTTATTTCCGTACCTAGGCCACGTGTTGTTATGTGAGTGGAATCGCTCCCAACTCTGAAAAACCACAAACCGCTTGAAGGGCTTGCGATGAACCCGAAACCACTCCCCGAGCGGTATTGCCACCGCAGAAAGAAAAATCGGGTTGTTGAGTCTGCTGATAAATCCAGGATTCTGACCCCTCGCACCAGCCCATCTCCTCGCGCGAAAGCACCAAAGGAAGATGAAAAGTCCTCCGTCCCGCTGTCTGCCTGAGTAACAGCGTCTACCTAACCACATCCTCCAGAGACTTTTGAGATTGTTCTTACCAGGGTTGAGGAGGCCAACAGTGACTTGCTTCCCAAAAAGGACCTCCCTACAAAAATGACACTTCATAAGAAAAACCCAAATCAAATAGACACTGGCTCTATGTCTCTATTGCGAAACACCTTTCTGTCCTCGTCCGCCTGATCTTGACATCGCACCCTTAACCCATTCTGAGGCAGCTCTTGCCAGCTCAGCTCGACCCTGCTCATGGTGCAGAGCACCCCTTGATTTGCCAGGATGTCCGCCAATTTATTTTCCGTTCTTAGCACATGTGTGAAACTCACTGTACTTAAGCCTCGAAGGTGAAGTTGAATCCGCTAAAATACCTACAACAACCTCCAATGTTTTGAGACTTTTTCCGGATCCATACCATAACTGATTCTCTTAACTGAATTAATGATTAACTCAGAGTCAACTTCAACTATAATATTTTGGAGATTATTCTACTTCAGGAATTCTAAACAATGCTCAAGAGCCATTAATTCCACCAAATTATTAGTGGCTCTTCCCAATTGGCAGTGAAAAATAAAAAGGATGCATCCATTATCATCTCTTAACATCCCTCCAAAGCCGGCTACACCCGGGTTGCCTTTTGAGGCCCCATCAATGTTGTATTTCAAAAAACCCTGAGGTGGGGGATGCCAGTAATCCTGCTTAGTGTTCATTTTCATGACCTTCCTATCCAAGCCCTGTGGAATGAGCTCCCACATACCCAACTAAAGAAGTATCTGCATTTCAGCTTCTGAAGGTGGATTCTTTGGGGAAGTTCTCACAATAGTACCTACTGTCTCTTTAAGTTGTCTTAAGATCTGCTCAAAGATTTGTTGGGAGGATCTTTTTTCATTTTTGAATACTCTGTTGTTCCTTTCTTTCCAGACATTCCATATTATGAAGCTTGGCGTTAAAGCCCAGGCTGAGCAGAGAAACTCATAATCAGAGAAGTTTCGTCTCCAGTTATTCAGGGTGTTGATAATGCTTCCTTTGTCCCTGTCTGTCTGTTGGAAAATAGTGGCAAATGTGTCCCACAAACTGGAAGTGAAGTTGCAATTATTGAGAAGGTGCTCTATGGTTTCCTCCTGGGCCTCACAGAGCTGGCATCTGGAAGGACCCATAACACCCCTCTTTCGAATATTATCCCAAGTCAGAATTTTCTTATGTTGAACCAGCCACATGAAGAGTTTAATCTTCATCCATCCTTGATGCCTCCATAGGTTCTTCCAAGCCTTGTCCGGTACATTGGAGTCCAGCTCAAGGAGTATGCATTTAGCCTCCTTAAGATTGAAGGTACCTTCATTATTGTTACCCCATCTAAGTTGATCATGCCCACCTGTCACTAGAATTTTTCTTTGGTCCAACACTTTCATAAGTGCCTCCACTTTTGCTTTTAAGGGGCTATCATCCCTATAATCTAACTTCTTCCAGATTCTCCATTTTCCTTCACTATTGTTTTGTACCCAAAAATATTTTACCCTAATTAAACCTTTGGCATCAGTTTCTTTCTTGAGATCTAGAAAGTCCTCTCTTAGTAGTGTAGGTTCTTGTTGCCATTTATCCTCCCAAAACAAAGCAAGATCTCCCTCTTTGATTTCCCAAAAGCTATTTTTTTGTACTAAGCCTCTATTCTCCCAGGCCTTATTCCAAGTATGTGAGCCTTTAATGATGCCAGTCATCTGTATGTGATCATTATCTTGCCAAGTACTAGCATATTTTGCTTTCCAGATACTAGCCCATTGAGCCTTTGGATCTTTTACCCAGCGCCACCATAATTTTGCCCCTAGAACTTTTCTTAGCACTTCCAGATCATCCAATCCAAGACCCCCCTGGTTTTTAGGTTTGCAGATCTTATCCCAGGCTACCAAGGCCCATTTCTTTCTCTGCTCCCCCTTGCCCCAAAGAAAGTCTCTTTGAATGTTTCTAAATTGTTGCAACACTCCTTTAGGAGCTGGAAGGGCAGATAGCATGAAGACGGGGATAGATTGTAGAACAGATTTTGTAAGCACTAACCGACCAACCAAGTTTAAAGACCTAATAGTCCATTTCCTGATTTTATCATGCATCTTATTGATCACCGGCTCCCAAATGCTCTTGTGAAACGGTTTATCAGTTAGAGGAACTCCCAAGTACTTGGAAGGAAGGACATCCCTTTGAAAGCCCATAATTCTGGAGATATTTCTTTGAATATCAATATTGGTATTAAAGAAAAAAATCTTAGATTTGGAGAGATTAACTTCCATACCTGTAGCCACAGCAAAGTCACACAGGATACATTTATAAGCTAGTGCCTCTTTGACTGTGAGGATTCCCTGTAGCATGGTATCATCAACAAATTGTTGATGAGTTAAAGCCTGACTAGCCTCAGAAAGCTGAAGACCCTTGATATTTCCAATTTCTTTCGCATGCTTGATTGACTGACCAAGTCCTTCCATCATGAGGATAAAGAGAAAGGGAGAGAGCGGATCTCCCTGCCTGAGGCCTCTGGAGGGAGTAAAGGTCTTGGAAGGAGAACCATTAACCAGAATTGAGAAGCTGGAAGAAGTAACCAAGGCCATGACCCATCTGACCCAGTTATGATCAAACCCAAAGGCTATAAGTACCTTCCTGATATAGGTCCAATTCAGCTTATCGTAAGCTTTGGCTAGGTCCAATTGCATAATCATGTCTACCTTCCTATTTCTTACCAAAGAGTGTACCACCTCATGCACTTGAATGATGTTATTGAGAATTTGTCTACCCTCCACATAACTAGATTGCTCCACAGAAACTAGAGTAGGAAGAAGAGGTTTAAGTCTATTGGCCACAACCTTGGATATTATTTTTTACACCACATTGCACAAAGCTATGGGTCTAAATTTGTTCGGGGTCAGAGCATTATCCTATTTTGGGATTAAGGAGATGAAGGAAGTATCTAGAACCTTCAAAATGGTTCTATCCATCCTGGAATCCTCCACCACCTTCAGAATGTCTTGTTTAACAACGTTCCAGCAAGCTTTAAAGAAATCCACATTGAAACCATTAGGGCCTACTGCTTTACCATTCTGCATTTCTTTGATGGCTTCACCAACCTCCTCTTCAGTCACTGGCCTATTAAGATTGAAATTATCCTCTCTTGTAACAATCCTAGGTATATGCCTTGTTAAGTCCCTGATGAAGTGATCTCTGTCTGAGATTGTTTCCTTTGCTATATCTCGAAAGTGCTGAACTAGCACCGTTTCTATATCTTCATGGGTATTAAGAAGATGACCTTCCTCGTTCTTGATCGAAGAGATCCTATTATGAGATCTATTTGCCAAGGTGGATCTATGGAAAAATCTAGTATTTCGCTCCCCTTCTTTGAGCCATTGAACTCTAGATTTTTGTCTCCAAAATATTTCCTCTTGTTTACATCGATTCTCCCAGTCTACATAGATTCACTTCAAAAATATTGCCAAATTCATTTTTGTTCCAGTCTTTAAGCCTGAGCTTGATGTGCTTTAGTCTTTTGTGTAGCAGAAACATGCTTGTACCCTACAGATGTAGATCCTCTGTCCACCATTTTGCAATATTGCTATTGAAATCTGGGTGGGTGAGCCAGATATTCTCAAATCTAAAAGGTTTGTTCTTGGGGGTACCGATGCCCTACACCTCGAGTTGTACCGGCCAATGGTCTGAGCCTCCAAAGGGGAGAACTCTCGCTACCATGTCCTTGTTGGTGAGCATAAGGTCCTCTGAGATTATGAATCTGTCTAACTTGGAGGTGACTTGAGACTCTCCTCCTCTTTTATTGTTCCAAGTAAATAGGCCATTACTCATGTCAGTGTCAACTAGTTTCATATTATCTATAAAAGTTTGAAATGTTGTAGAGTCTTTGCCTAAGGTTCCGGTTCCCCATTTTTTCTCTGAAAGTGATTTCATCATGTTGAAGTCTCCTCCCATGATCCATGGTACTCTTGCATATCTATCTCTCAAATCCTCAAGAGAATATAAAAACCTGAGTTTATCATCTATTCTCTGAGGGCCATAAACATTTGTGACCAGATAAGTATCCCTATCTCCCATAGGCTAGATAACCACTGATAAATAATTCCTAGATGCCTCAGCATCTATTATTCCAATCTTTTGGGGGTTCCAAAGAGTGAGTATACCCCCTGCTGTATTGTCTGCTTTAACTTCTAGAAATTCATACCTTTTGAGCCAGTTGTTGTGAACTTCTTTGATTCTTTGAATGGAACATTTAGTTTCCTGGATAAAGATCATATCCGGAGCTTCTTGTTTCATTCTGTGACTAAGTATTCTTTGTTTTCTCTTACTCCCTAGACCTCTGATATTCCAAGATGTGAACTTCATTATTAGATTTGTAAAAGAGTAGCTGGTTAGGTCTTTCATCTTACTTGAATCTATCATTAGCTTTCCACATTCCATCAATAACTCATTCTGCTTTTTTCTGCCTCTTTTCTTCCATGGGTTTCTAGGAGCTAATCCTGGTGTGGTTTTCATAGGTTTCACACCTTCGTTGCCCTGCCTTTCTTTGTTTCTTTGACTCTCCAGCCCTTTTGCTTGAGTTTTCCATAGGAACAACTGTTGTACTCTGTTGAACTCTTCTTGTGGTAATGAGTCTACCCCTCCCATGGTCCCCTATTTCAAGAACCCTTCCAGATCTAAGTGTTCTCTATCAAGAATCTTTTGTAGTTCATGATCCTCCATTTCCATCTCACTCTGGGTCATTTCTTGGTCCATCTCCAGTTCTCCATCGCTCAGCATGGTTTCTTTCTGTTTAGTAATATCCTGTGTTTGTTCACTATCTTCCTCTTTCTCTTTCTCCTCAGGGTTACCTTCCATTACCTGATCTACTTTTATTATCTCCTCCTCTTCTTCAAGTACTTGGAACCTATTCTGACTGACCTGTTGCCCTTCTGTTTGATGTTGCTTTGTTCCCCTTTTGCCCCCTTTTCCTCTATATCCCACTTTGTGGAAGCTTTCATTATCTTTCATTGTGGTAGCTTTATTTTTATTCTCTATTTTACTGAGAGGACAGTCTCTAAAAATATGTCCATGTTCATGGCACTTGCAACATCTGAAAGGTATATGCTCATAATCTACTGTTTGCACCCATTCTTCATCAAAGACTTCCAAGATGACCTCATCCGGTAGAGCTCCAGAGAGATCCATCTCCACACATATTCTTGCAAAGGAAGTGTATTTACCCCTTCTGGTGGCCTCAGAAGCTTTGACAAAATGCCCTAGTTTATTTCCTATGGCAGATAACGATTCTGTTTGCCAGTAATCAAGAGGTAGGGAATAGAGTCTTACCTAGACTGGGACCGAGGTGAAAGTCTCTCGCTTCGGGGAAAAAATCATCATCCACGGCCGCATATAGAGGCCTACTGCTGCAAAGAAGTAGGGCCCTCCTTCAAACACTCTCTCTTTGTCCTCAATATTTGTAAAGACCACAGTAAAGAAACCCTTTGACCCCAGATGTAGGTCTATGCTTCCTTTTGGTTTCCAGTGGTATTTGATCCACGTTTGTAGAGCCTTTTCAGTGGGCCATAATCCCATGAATTTACAAATGATAGCATAGGTCTGCATGTGATCCCTGTGCGCCTGCAAAGTAGGATCATTTAAAACTACTCTGGGAGTGACGTCAGCCTTGGGTTTACATGGCCCCTTATGCGCCTTGTTTTCTACTCCTTGTTTCTTGTCTTCTTCTTCACTTTCTTTGGTTCTATTGTCCTCCCTTGATTTGGTAAAATCTTGTTCCTCTTCCATGCTTCTTTTTCCTTCCCCTGAAGGACCTCTGACAGATTCTAATGGTTTCTTACCTCGGCTGGCCACGACCTGCCTGTAGGAGGGAGTCGAGCTCCTCCCTTTGTGCCCCTCCATGGAGAACAACACCTGCAGCAATATGAAGCCCTAGCTTTGTGCCTCGTTCTCAAGCTCAAAAGCACCCTCTCTCCTCAAGTCTTATGCTTTTAATGGATTTATAGTATTAATTAGACTAGTTATATGTAAATTAAAACACATTGAAAATATTATTAAAATTAGGAATTGAATGTTCATATAGTATATATCTATATCTGTAATTAGTAGAACTACTACATTGAGAGGTTGCGATAATAAAGAGTGATCCTTTTTTTTATTACAATGATAAAGGACCAAGACATAAGAGGAAGATAATGGGTGTGTAATTATGAGTTTCCATGTGTCATAGAATTTAAAGATTAGGTGGTCATCATTGACTATTCATTAAGGGAAATACTTGTTACATTGGACGAACCCTTAAGGATATAGTATCTTACAAGTTTCAAAAATACCATAGTTCACTATTTGGCTCTTACATTGGAATTTGTAGATAGCACCATTAAAAATAAAAGTCACAACAATATTTTCAAGAAGGAATTTTAATGATAAATAGAAATACTTAAATTGCTATATCTTGTTCTTTTTATTTCATTGTTGTAAATTTTACATTATTGGGTGGCCAAGAGAGTTGGAATCTTTTTATTAATATGAAGTTGATCCTAAAAGCACATATCATTCCATTAATATTAATTCTTTGTACTTAATTTATTAGATATCAAGTCTATTGTAAGAGAAACGACCACATCCTCTTGAGGTGGTTTTTGTTTTAAATTTAGATTTTTTTATATTTTCATGTGTCATGAGGGTAGGGATAGTCTCGCAGAGGGAAAACGTATTGGGAAGTGAATTATCTAAGTAGTTGGAATAGCCTTTCTCTTAGTTTTTTAATTACAATAACTTTCTTGATGGGTCTAATAATTTGACACCTCTACTAAAAAGGGTTTTACAGACCACAAACTTTTGAGTAGGGTGATGATGAGAGTTAGCATGGAGGTGCTAGCCAGTGTGGGTTTTATAGTGATAGACTTGGAAGGAAAGGGAACCATTGAAGTGATGGGAAACTAAGACATAGAGAAAGGGAAGCAAGGATTTCTTTTCCAATTCCATAGTGAATTGGATGTGAGGAGACAAGTTGTTGAGGTGTAGGAGAAAATCTTGTAGGGATGGTAGCCTGTGTGGCCAATCATACAAAATCTATTAGGATTAAGAAAAATGAAAAATTATTTATTAATTTATTTATTAAAAATATCGGTTAATAAAAAATAAAAGTAATAAATACATTTTATAATAAGATAAATAAAATTTTAAAAGCCGACCTCATCTCCTTGAAATCAGATTATCTTAATACTATTTATCCCATCACTAAGCTCTTCTTCTATCATCATTGTCTTGATGATGGATCCCTGTTGGGATTCGAAACATTGACAAATACAATTATTACTGAGGATACTCCGAGACTCAACTTAAAAGAAATAAACCACAGATGCCTAGAATCCAAAAATATCAACAATATTACATATATATTTTATATATATACTTACTAAAAAATATTAGAGTACAAAAGAGGTGAAAATATAAACTTAAAATATTATAAGAGAAAAGAGGTGAAACCACAAACTTAAATTATTAATAATATTAGAAGGATTATAATTTTCATTATTATTAAAATAATTAAAGTTATAACAAAATTGTTATAATTATTATAGTTTTAGTTATTTTTATTACCGAGTGATATTATAATAAAAAGGTTATAAAAATTATTACTTAAAATACTATAATACAAATGATGCGAAAACAAATATTTAAAGTATTAATAATATTAAAATAATTATATATATTTTTAAAATAATTAAAGTTGTAACAAAATAATAATTAATAATGAAGAAGACTAGTAATAAGGCTAAGAAAGTAGGAGGGGAGGGAAATAAAAAATGACAAAGGAAAGGAAATCAAGAAGGAAGGAGGGAGAAAATTGAAAAGGAAAACATAGGAATAAAGAGAGTGGATTCAAGAATGACTTATCTTCCAACCATCATCTCTATTTAGGGACTTAGTCTTTTTTTCAAACTGAATGACCTCCCTAAACTTATAGAGATCGAAATGATTAATCTTAATAGTGACCCAAGAATTATCAATACTAATGTGGTATTTTTCCTTCTCAGCATGCTCATCCAAAGCTCAGGAGATAGTCCTATAGTATTTTATGTCAGTCGCATGTTCTTGAATCCTTTGATTAATGGAACACCTAGTTTCTCCAATATAGGGAATCCCATAGGAACATGGGATCAAATACACACCTTTCATGTTTTTAGGATCCGTCGGGTTTTTGGCTGATCGTAGGGAGCCACGAATTGTGTTCAAGGGTTTGAAGGTGGAAGCAACATCATGTTTCCTAAAAACTCAAGCAATATTATTGTTTGTCCCTTGTATAAAGGGAATCTGAACACTCAAATCCAATTCTCTAGATTCTTTCTTAATATTCACACCTCTACTCAACTTTCAAAAACTTTTGATACTTTGGGATATGTTATAACCATTCTTCTCAAAGACATTAAGAAGATGGGTTTTCTCACCCTCCATGTGACTCTCATCAAGAACGTGCAAAGTGAAAGTTGCTAGAGTTTTTTAAACACCCAACTTATGGGATGGATAGTGATGGGAGTCAGCATGAAGATATTTTTTAGTGTGTTTTCTTACGGAAAAATTGGTGAGACAAATAACCATCAAATTTCTTAGAGACGAGAACATTAAGGAAGGGAAGGTTACCATCAACCTCACACTCCATGCTAAATTTTATGGATCTTGATTGATAGTTAAGATGCTGAAGAAACAAATCTAACTTTTCCCTACCATGAGGCCATAAGATGAAGGTACCATCAACAACCCATTTCCACATCTTTGGCTAAAACTAAGCAGAGGCTAAAGCCCTAGATTTAAAATCTTCCATGAATAGGTTAGCTACCATAGGGGAGAGCAGAGAAACCATGGCAACACTGCATGTATGTTCATATAATTCACTTTCAAAGCTAAAAAAATTAAAGGTCAAACATACTTCAACAATCTTGGCAATATCAAGATGAATGATGTGATTTATCACCTCAACAAACTCTTTGATTAAGAAATTGATATAAAAAACATCAAAACTTACCACAATATCATTAAAATCAAATTTAATATGTACTTTCTGATTAAAAAATTGATATAAAAAACATCAAAACTTACCACAATATCATTAAAATCAAATTTAATATATACTTTCTCCGGAAAATATTTTTTTAAAAATCACGAATTACATAAACTTACGTTCTAAAATATTAAATTTAATGTTTATTATTATTTATCAAATAATTTAATTTTTTTTATTATTAATATTTATAGTGAAAACCTTTGATATATTTCTTTGTTTATATGACTTTATTATCAACATTTTTAATCTTTATTATGGTTTAACTTATCACTATTTCTATTATCATTAATTTAATATTTATTATTATTATTTTATTCATTATCACTCTTTAATGGTTAATGTTTAATATTTTATATATATATGTCAAAGCCTTTAATTAATTATTTCAATTAAACTTTGCTTAAAAGAAATATTTTATTCTTCTTCGATGCTCTCATTCATGTATTTATCCTTAAATTGTAGTCAATAGTCTTTGTTATTAATTCCGCAACCCTCTTTTCTGATTCATTCGTGCTTATTGTTATCCCTGATGATGGGTGGCAATACGATTCGAAAGTTTGTACACTATAAAAATATGCAGAGAGTATTTATTTAGAACATATATAATTTAAATTTGTAATTTTTATTGGATTTCATGGAAAAAAACATATATCCAAAAAAAAACCAAACTGTAAATCACGTCAAATATTTTAATATATAATTATTTTTTTAAACTAGTATATAGATAATTGACATTAAAATATTTTACAGAGAAATTTTATCAACACATTAAAATTATTTTTTGTTAATAACATATTTGTAAGTATACGTCAATATTAATTCATATTAAAATATTTTATTGATGATGATGATGATTAATATTCACTAAGACCAAGGCGGTTTATCAGATAATACACAATGAATATTTTATTATATATAACATTAAACTATTTTCTCTTTAACCATTATTTTGCTATATATAAATATATATATATATATGAAGTTGATATCTATATAAATTAGTTAACATAGATATTCAAATAGTTTATTTAAATCCATGTCCAAATATTTTTGAAAAGTATAAAGTTTAAACATCTTATTCACATATTTTTTAAATTATACTTGAGATTATATTGTCATATGGACAATTAAGTAAACATGCATAACATATTCATTTTTGTTTTTTATTATAGCTAACATTGCTTTTTTATTTAGAGTATTTTATTTTTATTTTAAGGAGGACACGTCTCAACTCCATGTTTACTATAGACTAAATTACACATGGCTTTTATATTACGCGATGATGATGATGATAATAATAATAATAATAATAATAATAATAAAATACATCCATCTCAGCAATCCAAAATTAATGCAAATCTAAACCAATATAACTAATTTTAAAATTTTAATAATATAAAATATATTATAATTTAAATATTTTTAATAAATCTCTACTTCTACTAACCATTAAATTTATATAATTAAACTAATTAATATCCTCTTAACCTTTATATTCTCTCTTCTCTAATAACAAAACGCAATGCAATCAATAATACACAATACAATCATTGCAATAGAAATATAATACATACAAATGCAATCAATAATACACAATACATTCATTGCAATAGAAATATAATACATACATCTACGTGTATTGCTCGTTTATAACTGTAAATGCGATGCCTTTGCTCCTGTTCTGAAAATATAATACGTACATTTACTACCATGCATAGTATATTTACTATTTATTATATTGCTTTTATGTAAATGCAAATGCAGTGCTTTGTTGTTGTTCAAAATTATACCGTGCATGGTTTCAAATCCACATTACACATACAGATTCCATTTCAAACGCATTCCCGTTCTATGAACCTTAGACAAAATAGATGACATGAATTGAACGCAATCACATAATTTGTTTGGCGAAGAACCTTATTCGTTTAGTCATTTGAAGGCGACTCATCGAAAAGCAATCACGACATAGATCCGACCCCAATTCGCTTTAAAGTGAAACGAATCTTAAACGTTTGTGTGCCACGGCCAACCATATTTCTCTCAATGCCCATGCTGATGCAATGCATGATTTCGCCATTTAAAAAAAAATTATAGGAGTTGTTTAGCATTGATTTTTTGAATGTTGATTGTTAAGAATTTTTTTATGTAAAATTTTGATTTATGTTATTTAAATTATTTTTTTATTATATATAAATTTGGCACTCTGAAAAATCCCTCAAACACTTAGATTATATAAAAACTACCCATCAAACTTATATAAACTCTTACCAAATTTTACATAAATTAAACTAAAACAAAACACCAAAAAATTCTAAAAATCTCACTAAAAACAACGGAAATATATATTATCTAAAACTCCTCACGTTTGTTTGTCGTAGCGTTTCAGAACAATGCCATTTGTTTTTTTAAGGTCTTACAGTTTTCCAACCACGTGTCCTGCTTGGTAAATTTACTTCAGCTTATATTTCATATAGTTTTGTCCCTCAAAGCGTTTCTACATCGACTGCGGTGATGGAAACCATGTTGACTTTTAAACGAATGGTCACGATCTATTCTCGAGAGAATGTGCTTCGTATGAACATCTATCTACAGTTGCAATTTTAGAAGTGCGAAGTGTTACGTGACGTGTTAGCTCATGGTGTGGTTTCCCGTCTAACGTTGCGGGATCAACCAGAGGCACCGTCTTACCTGTGCCTGTTTCTAAAGAAAAAATCTCTCCACATCTATAGCCAATTCTTTCATTTCTAAACAATTTCATATCCACAACCAATTAGCTTATTTGAACTTGTCGCCGATTCCTTGTTTTTCTCACCAGACATTACAAATTGGCACATCATTTCTTTGTACTTAAAGTATACATTATAAACGCATGTTGTAATATTATCAGCCTGACCATCGCACATATCAATATAATAATTTTATGATGCTTTAATGGTGGAAACAATGATATATTAATTTTCATTTAATAATATAATTTATAATTATAATATTAATAATATTAGTAATTAATAAGGTTACCAATGCATTTTATAAAATTAGAATTGATATTCAAGGTGTAAAGATAAAATAAATTTTAGATTAAATGAAAATAAGGAAGATCTTGGAGAAATTATAACAAACGCTTATATACTTTGGATTTCTAATATTAATCCTTTGGGTTTAATATTATTTCCTTGGGTTTGTAATCCCTTGGGGTTTTACTATTAATCCCTTAGGTTTATTATTCCCTTCAGTTTATAATATCAATCCCTTGTGTTTATTGATCTAAGGGTTCATATTCCTAGGGTATAATATTATGCATAGGGTTTATAATATTAATCCTAGAGTAATTTAAATCCCTTGAGTTTATAATCATGACCAACCATGGTCAACCATGGTCGAATATCATATTGTGATAAATATTGTCTCAATACGAAAATAAAACATGGTCAACCATTGTCAACCATGGTCAATCATGGTACAATGTCACATTGTGAAATTGATTGTTTCAATATGAAAATCAACGATGGTCAATCAAAGTCGATCACGATCAACAATGTGAAACATGGTCAACCATGGTCAATCATGGTGAACCATGGCAAACAATGGTCAACCATGTTTATTTTAGGGTTTAAAATATTTATCTTAGGGTTTATGTACCTTGGGTTTATAGTATTCAAACTTTGGGCTTAATATTATTCCCTTGAGTTTATAATCCCTTGGGATTTTAGTATTGATCCCTCGCGTTTATTAGTCTCTTGGGTTTATTAATCTAAGGGTTCATATTCCTAGGGTACAATATCATTCACATGGTTTTTAATATTAATCCTAGGGTTTAATATAAATCCCTTGGGTTTAAAATCATGGTCAACCATGGTCCAACATCACATTGTGAAAAAGATTTTCTCAATATGAAAATCAACCATGTTCAATCATTGTCAACCATGGTCGAATGTCACATTGTGACAAACATTGTCTCAATATGAAAATCAACCATGGTCAACCATGATCAAATATCGCATTGTGACAAAGATTCTCTCAATATGAAAATCAATCATGCTCAATTGTGGTGAATCATGGTCGATATGAAAAATAACCATCTTCAATCATGGTCAACTAGGGTCCAACGTCACATTGTGACAATGATTGTCTCAATATGAAAATCAACCATGGTCAAATGTCCCATTGTGACAAAAAATGTCTCAATATGAAAATCAATCATGGTCAATATGAAAAATAACCATGGTCAATCATGGTCAACCATGGTCTAACATCACATTGTGACAAAGATTTTCTAAATATGAAAACCAACTATGGTCAACCTTCGTTAACTATGGTCAACCATTATCAACCATGGTCAACCATGGTGCAATGATCGTCAATCATGGTCAACCATGTTCAATCACAGTAAACCATGGTACAATGATCGTCAATAACCATTGTCAACCATGGTCCACTATGTTCAATCATGGTAAACCGTGATCAAATATCTTATTGTTACAAAGATTGTCTCAATACAAAAATCAATCATGGTCAACCATGGTCCAATGTCAAATTGTGACAAAGATTGTCTGAATATGAAAAACAACCATGGTAAACCATGTACAATCATGGTCAGCCATGGTGAAATGTTGCATTGTGAGACAAATTGCCTCCATATGAAAATCAATCATGGTCAACCATGGTGAATCATGGTCAATATGAGAAACAACCATGGTCTAGTGTCACATTGTGACAAATATTGTCTGAATATGAAAATCAACTATGGTCAACCATCATTAACTGTGGTCAATTATTGTCAACCATGGTAAACCATAGTGCAATGTTGCATTGTGATAAAGATTGTCTCAATATGAAAATCAACCATGGTCAATCATGGCTAATAATTATCAATAACCATGGTCACATTGTCACAAAGATTGTCTCATGGTCCAACATCACATTGCGATAACCATGGTCAACCATAGTCCAACGTCGCATTGTGACAAAGGTTGTCTCAATATGAAAAATCAGCCTTGGTTAATCATCCAAATTGGATCCTAAAACACTCTCTAAGTTTTCATAACTCTGTAAAATTCATGCAAATTTTCAAAGTCTTACAAAGGTCAAGATTATCATAAATATCCTCGAACAGTTGTAATTTGTGAGCCGCGCCGAGCAACGAGGACCCTCGGTCAAGCGCGCAGACTGTTGGCCCATGGTAACATGCGCTGCCATGAAACAACAAAACGAGAAGTCTTTTTGAGAAACGAGGGAGGTTTTTGATATGCGATTAGCGACAAGTTGCTAATCGCATATCACCGGGCAAACCCCTTAGAGAAGGAAAAGCCCAAAGCGACTCGGACCCAAAAAATCATAAAATCGTATGGATATCGCGATGATTTCATCAGAGGCGGGTCCCACACACAAACTGTCAGGATATCGGAAGGGCTTCAAGTGGTAAGCGGTTTCAATCGAGTCCCGCCTGATGCCACACACTAGGTTCCACGCGTCCAGTGGAAGAGAGAGAAAATCGCTCACATTGGACGGGTAAACATCATGTTACTTACTTGCCCGATATGGATGGACACCGCAGGATCTGGAGGCTTTAGATCGACGGCGGAAATGCAATCCAATGGATGACCGGATTCAACGGGTTAAACAAGCCGAATTGTATAAGGTTTGAAGTCCAGCATGGACGATGAGTTGGCAGAGGATCATGTTCGCAGGCATTTTGGGAGTTAAATGGAAAGAACAATAGTTCAAACATTTCCAAGATAACTGACACTCAGTTCGTTACGAAACAGGTGGCCACCTCCCTGTGAGGCGTTACACAGTGATGATGACGCAGAACAGAGGAATTCGAATGGACAGAGGCAGGGAAACCAGAAAGCCGGGAAGCGATAACAAACAGTCAGGAAGCAGATTGGCTTTAAAGCCACAAACTGATAGAAACAAAGCAAGCAACGAGAAAGCGAAGTTAAGAAAGCTAAGAGCAGAGAACAGAGAAAGTAAGCCGAGCTGACTTGAAGGCAGCATCAAGCAAGACAGAGCCAGAGAGAGTCAGAGAGTCTGTGTACTCCAGAGAAGGCTTGAGAGGTTCAAGCGAACTCCTCTGTATATGCCTGTCATGTATGAGTCTCAGATTGGGCTCATACTACTGTGACCAATAGAGGTCGAGTTTTAGTAAGGAGAGTCTATGTACTCCAGAGACTTGGGGGATCCAAGTCCAGTCCTACTGATTTATATTTGTTGAGTGAGACTCAAATTGAGCTCACTATTGTAAAAACTCTGCTTTGAAAACATAATAGAGAGGCCACCACTGAAGGCTGGATCGAGAGACATAGCCCAGGAGTATTGGGTGAACTCCTTATTAAACTTGTTTTGTTTACATGTTTTCCTGTTATGTTTTCTCTAACTGCTTCAGTTTCTATGTATTTCGCAATCTTATCGATTCGTTGCATAAAGTAACATAGGCACATCCATGCACATGAGTCTGTGATACCTTTAATTCTTTGTCCTGGATAAATTCCAAATCAAGTGGTATCAGAGATCTACGTTACTAAGATTAGACAAGCTTGTGTTGGATTTTTTTGATGACTGCTAACTAGATCAAAGCTTAAATTAGGAGAAGGAGAGTTGGTTGAAGCTAACCCAGAAATTGGACGAGTCTATCCTAAGAGGAAAATGTTAGAAGAAAGTCCTTTGGAATTAGACTCCCAGTTCATGGACAGTTTCTTGACCATGAAAGCCATGGTAGAAGAAATGTATAGAAAATTTAAGAAGGGTAGAGGTGAAGATTCATCAAACTCCAAATAAGATAAAGGAGTAGAAGAATCTCTCCTCCATGACCACTCTAAAGGCAAAGGGAAAGAAGAAAAGCTTCCCACACCTCCTAGTAGCATTAAAAATAAAAGGAAGACATCTTTGATTAAATTAGATGTTAAATTTGATCTGCCGATATATGATGGAGAGTTGAATGCAGAGAAGCTAGATAATTGGATTAGACAGATTGATGTATGTTGCAGAGTGTAGAGCATCGACTCGGACAAAAGTAAGATTCACCTGGCTAGCCTACACCTTGGAGGCACTGCCTTGGTATGGTGGGAAGGCAGGACACAAGCTGACATGAAGAAGCATGGTAAAATTCTTTCTATCTGGAGTGAATTTCTTTCTGCAATTAAAAAACAATTCTGTCCACTAGCCTATATGCAACAAGCCATGATGAGTTGGTAAACTCTTCGCCAATTAAAAGGGCAGAGTGTACAAGGCTACACCCAAGAATTTAGGAAAAGAGCTTTGATTCTAGGAATTTCTTTAGGCTCACCTGAAACTCTACTGAAGTATATAGGTGGTCTACACAGCTGCTTAAAGCACACCATTCTCATGTTTAATCCCACTAGCATAGATGAGGTATCTGTTCAGGCTACACATCTAGAGGCTAGATGGAAGAATGTGAACCTAGAAGTTGGGGGATCATCAAAACCCACTGCAAGCAAAAACAAGGAAAAGAGAAAACATAAATGGAAGGAGAGGAAGACAAATACTGCACAAAAGACCAAATCTTCATGCACTCACTGTAAGAAGGATAGGCATGATGATGAACACTGTTGGATTCTGCATCCGAAGTTGAAACCCAAGAAGTTCGATGGCAAAAAGAAGAAGATTACTGCAGCTATTTAAAAAGATTTGGGGTCAGACTCAGGAGATGAAACAACGATCGCAGCCATAGGTATAAAAGGTAAAAATTTTGAAGCATCTACTAGTAATTCTGCACAATCTACTAATAATGAAGAAAATGAGAGGAAAAGACATGAGATTTTTCATATTCGAGTTGTTTCCAAGGATCAAAAAATTGATACTTTGTTTGATAGTGGCTCACAAGTAAATTTAATTTCTGAAGCAATTGTAAAAAAGTTTGGATTACTAACCACGCCTCACAAAAAGCCATATCCATTAGGTTGGTTGTGTGATAAATCACAGCTACAAGTGACTAGACAATGCAAACTTAGGTTTTCTTTTGGGTCAACATTTGTAGATGAGGTTGAGTTAGATATTGTTCCCTTGGATATATGTGGAATTGTTTTAGGAAGTTCTTACTTGTATGATAGGAAATCTATTTTCTATAGAGCTGAAAACAAGTATCAACTCGTTAAAGATGGAATTGAATATATTGTGAGAGCCCATAAACTCAAGAATAATTATACTCTCATAAACTCAGGGAAGATGAAAAGAATTGTAAATTCATGCAAACAATTTTTACTGATGGTTGCAAAGGAAAAGAAACTTGATAAAACCAATGTATTTGAGGGTTGTAATGCTAAACAGCAAGCTGATTTAGAAAAAGTTGTTTCAGAATATGATATACTATTTCAAAAACCTAAAGGTCTGCCACCCAGAAAGGAAATAGTACATGATATTAATTTGCAGTAGGATGCTCCATTTCCTAGCATCAGAATGTATAGGTTGTTTTCTTTAGAGAATGCAGAAATCAAGAAGCAGGTACAGGAGCTGCTCGAGAAAGGGCTCATAAGACCTACCACATCACCATGTGGGACTCCAATTGTCTTGGTGAGAAAGAAAGATGGCTCATGGAGAATGTGCGTTGATTACCGAGCACTGAATAAGATAACAATAAAAAATCATTATCCCCTTCCTCGCATAGATGATCTACTAGATCGGTTGAAAGAAGCTGTTTATTTTCCAAGTTGGACTTGCATAGTGGCTATCATTAGGTTAGAGTTGCAGAGCAAGATGCATGGAAGACTGCTTCCAAAACAAAGCAGGGATTGTATGAGTGGTTGGTTATGCCTTTTAGCTTAACTAATGCTCCTGCTACTTTCATGAGAATAATGAATGATGTACTCAGACCTTTATTGATGATTTTATCATTGTATATTTAGATGATATTCTTATATTTAGTAAAACATGGGAAGAACATTTGAAGCATGTCAACTAGACTCTAGATGTTTTGAAAAGAGAGAATCACTATGTTAAGCTCTCAAAATGTGAATTTAGCAAAACATCTTTGAATTACTTGGGTCATATTGTAGGGGGTGGTGAATTGAAGATAGATCCCTCTAAGGTTGTAGTCATTGTAAACTGGCCTAAGCCCAAATTTGCTACAAAAGTTAGAAGCTTCTTAGGAGTAGCACAATATTGGAGAAAGTTTATTGCTAACTTTTCCTTGATTGCAACTCCCTTACATGCTTTAATAGGATTGAACAAGGTGGTTTGGTGGGGAGGCAAACAGCAGAAAGCCTTCAACACCTTGAAAGAAAATATTAGTATGACACCAGTACTAGCACTGCCCGATCTTCAAAGAGAATTTGCGATTGAGATAGATACCAGTGACTATGCCATGGGAGCAGTGTTGATGCAGCACGGTAAGCCTATATGTTATCATTTTGAGACATTTAATTCTGCAGTAGTAAATTATCCCACATATGATAAAGAATTGTATGCATTAGTACAGAGTGTGAAAAAGTGGAAACATTACCTAATGGGCAAAGAGATAGTAATACATACTGATCATCAACCACTTCAATATTTGCACTCACAAACTAAGTTGCAGCAATCAAGACACTATAGGTGGATGGGTTTTCTACAACAGTTTCATCTTGTCATCAGATATAAAAAGGGCATACACAACAAAGTTGCAGATATGTTGTCCAGACCAATCATAAATGCATCTACTATACTTAAGCATAATTCAATATTGAATGAAAGCTACATTGAACAGTATGCTCAAGATATAGATTTTAAAGATGTATATGCAACTTTAAGTCATGGAAAACAAGTAGAAGAATTGGATTATCATGTTAAGGACCAACTCTTGTATCATTTTGGAAAGTTATGCATTCCACAAACTGAAAGAGTAAAGATAATTCGAGAAGCACACACTTCTCTAATATTAGGTCACTTTGGTATAAGTAAAACAGTTGCACAACTGCAAAGATTTTATTATTGGCCAAAAATGAATGAGACAGTTTCTAGATATGTAAGAGGGTGTACCATGTGTGCTAAAAGCAAGCCCAGCAATAGAAAACTAGGCTTGTACACTCCACTACCAGTTCCTTCTCATCCTTGGGAAAGTGTTTCCATGGACTTTGTTGGGGGACTGCCTAAATCTAGAAAAGGTCATGACTATTTATATGGATAGGTTCAACAAAATGTGTATTTTAATACCTTGTAACAAACACATTACAGTTGAACAAACTGTAAAGTTGTTCTTTTAGCATGTATGGGTTCATTTTGGATTACCCAATTCCATTGTATCTGACCGAGATACCCGATTTGTTGGGAAATTTTGGTCAAGTTTGTGGGAATTGATGGACACCAGACTGAAGAAGAGCACAACTTTTCATCCGCAAATAGATGGCCAAACAGAAGTGGTCAACAGGACAGTGATCTAGTTGCTCAATGACTATTGCAACAAGCATCCCAAGCTTTGGGATGAACATTTATGTTATGTGCAGCATGCTTATAAGCGAGCTAAGCATTATTCTACACAAAGATCTCCTTTTGAGACCTGTTTTGGTTTCACACCAAGGTCTGCCTTGTATTTTGTCTTTGGTAAAGACATAGTGGTTGATGGACACAGTGATGTGGACAAGGCAACCAAGTTCATTAAACAAATCCTAGAGATTCACTAGGCAGTACAGGAATAGATGGAAAGGAGCCAAGCCAAGTACAAGATAAGGCATGATAAGCATCAGATGGAGCATAGTTTCCAAGTTGGTGATCAAGTCTGATTGTATATCAGCAAAGACATAATGCAAGGTGAAGGTAAGAATCTGAAGCCAATAAGGTACGGACCTTTCAAGATACTTGATAAAATTGGTGAGAATGCTTTTTTCCTTGATTTACCAGCTTACATGCACATCTACTCAGTTGTTAATGCAGACAGCTTGAGACTATTTGAACATTCATTGATTGAAGATCCTGAAGAGAAGAGTCAATTTCCTTCTATTGATGATCTGTTACTTGAATATCTCAATGAGTTGCAAGAAGATACACTTCTAGACAGGAATGTGAGAACTATGTGTAGGGGGAATGTTGAGTACCTTAGGATTGGACTCAAATGTCCAAAACCAAGCAGTGCAAAATGGATAGAGATTGAGCAAGTGAGGAATCTATACCCTCACTTGATTGATGCTTTAAAAAAACCAACTTTTGGTGGTCCAAAATCTTTTTAACTGGGAAGGTCGTGATCTGAATTGGATCCTAAAACACCCCCTAAGTTTTCATAACTCTGTAAAATTCATGCCAAAGTTTCAAAGTATTACAAAGGTCTACCTTATCAGAAATATGCTCGAACAGTTGTAATTTGTGAGCAGCACTAAGCAACGAGGACCCTTGGTCAAGCGCACATCCCGCTGGCCCATGGTAACACGCGCTGCCACGAAACAGCAAAACAGGAAGTCGCTAATCGCATATCGCCAGGCAAACCTGTCAGAGAAGGAAAAGCCCTAAGTGACCTGGACCTGAAAACTCATTAAACCGTACGGATATCGCACCGATTCCATCAGAGGCAGGTCCCTCACAAAAACCGGTAAGATATCGGAAGGGCTCCGATTGGTAAGCAGTTTCAACCGAGTCCCGCTCAATGCCACACATTAGGTGCCATGCATCCGACAGAAGAGAGAGAAAACCGCTCACATCGGACAAGTAAACGTCATGCTACTTACCCGCCTGATATGGACGAAGACTGTAGGATCTGGAGGCTCTAGATTAACGGCGGAAACGTGATCCGATGGATGACTAGATTCAACGGGGTAAACAGGCCAAATTGTATGAGGTTTGAAGTCTGGCATGGACGATGAGTTGGCAGAGGATCTTGTTCGCAAGCATTCTGGGAGTTAAAAGGAAATAACGACAGTTCAAACATTTCCAAGAGAACTGACACTCAGTTTGTTACGAAACAGGTGGCCACCTCCCTGTGAGGCATTACACAGTGATGATGATGCAAAACAGAGGAATTTGAATGGACAGAGGCAGAGAAACCAAAAAGCCGGGAAGTGGAAATGAACAGTCAAGAAGCAGATTGGCTTTAAAGCCATGAACTGACAGAAACAAAGCAAGCAGTGAGAAAAGCGAGTTAAGAAAGCTAAGAGCAAAGAATAGAGAAAGTAAGCTGAGCTAACCTGAAGGCAACATCGAGCCAGACAGAGCCAGAGAGAGTCAGAGAGTTTGTGTACTCCACAGAAGGCTTGAGAGGTTCAAGCGAACTCCTCTGTATATGCCTGTCATGCATGAGTCTCAGATTGGGCTCATACGACTGTGACCAATAGAGGTTGAGTTTTAGTAAGGAAAGTCTGTGCACTCCAGAGACTTGGGGGATTCAAGTCCAGTCCTACTGATTTATGTCTGTTGAGTGAGACTCAAATTGAGCTCACTATTGTAAAAACTCTGCTTTGAAAACATAATAGATAGGCCACCACTGAACGCTGGACCGAGAGGCATAGCCCAGGAGTATTGGGTGAACTCCTTATTAAACTTGTTGTTTTACATGTTTTCCTGTTATGCTTTCTCTAACTGCTTCAGTGTCTATGTATTTCGCAATCTTATCGATCCGTTGCATAAAGTAACATAGGCACATCCATGCACATGAGTCTGTAATACCTTTAATTATTTGTCGTGGATAAATTCTAGATCAGTTAACCATGTTAAAGAATTGTCCAACATCTCATTGTGACAAAGGTTGCCTCAATATGAAGAATAAAAAATGGTCCACCATAGTCCAACTTTGCATTGTGACAAAGATTATGTTAATATGAAAATCAATGCTAATCAACCATGGTGAACCATGTTTATTTTAGGGTTTATAATATTTGTATTAGGGTTTATATACCTTGGGTTTATAATATTAATTCCTTAGGTTTGATATTATTCCCTTGGGTTTATAATACCTTGGGGTTTTGGAATTAATCCGTTGGGTTTACAATATCGATCCCTTGGGTTTATTAATCTAAGGGTTCATATTCCTAGGGTATAATATTACTCGTAACTTTTATAATATTAATCATGCTCAAGCATAGTCAACCATGTTCCAATGTCACATTGTGACAAGGATTGTCTCAATATGAAAATTAACTCTGGTCAACCATGTTCCATAGTCACATTGTAACAAAGAATGTCTCAATATGAAAATAAACCATGCTTAACCATGGTAAATCATGGTCAACCATGATCAATAACCATGGTCACATTGTGACAAATATTTTCTCTTCGTCCAATGTCACATTTTGATGGCCATGGTCATCCATGGTCAATCGTGGTTCAACGTGGCATTGTGACAAAGATTGTCTAGATAGGAAAATCATCCATGGTCAACCATTGTCCAACGTCGCATTGTGACAAAGCTTGTCTCAGTATGAAAGTAAAACATGGTCAACCATAGTCTAACTTCCAATTGTGACAAAGATTGTGTCAATATGAAAATAAACCATGGTCAACCATTGTGAAGCATGTTTATTCTAGGGTTTATATACCTTGGGTTTATAATATTTATCCCTTGGGTTTAATATTATTTCCTTGGGTTTTTAGTATTATTCCTTTGGGTTTATTATTACCCTCAGTTTATAATTTTTTCTTAGGGTTTATATACCTTGAGTTTATAATATTAATCCCTTGGGTTTATAATACCTTGGAGTTTTAGAATTAATTTGTCGGGTTTATAATATCAATCCCTTTAGTTTATCAATCTAAAGATTCATATTCCTAGAGTATAATATTATTCATAAGGTTTATAATCTTAATCATATGGTTTAATATAAATCCCTTGGGTTTATAATCATGGTCAACCATGTGCAACCATGGTCCAACGTCACTTTGTGACAAATATTGTCTAAATATGAAAATCATATGTGGTCAACCATGGTCAAATGTCGCATTGTGACAATGTTTGTCTCAATATGAAAATAAACCACACTAAAACATGGTCAACCATGTTTATTTTAGGGCTTATAGTATTTATGTTAGGGTTTATATACCTAAGGCTTATGATATTAATCCCTTGAGTTTATCCCTTGGGTTTATAATCCATTGGGGTTTTATTATTAATCCATTGGGTTTATAATATTAATCCATTTTGTTGATTAATTTAAGGGTTCATTTTCCTAGGATGTAATATTATTCATAGGTTTATAATATAAATCCTTGGGTTTAATATAAATCCCTTGGGTTTATAATCATGGTAAACCATAGTCCAATGTCACATTGTTACAAATATTTTCTCAATATAAAATTCAACCATGGTCCAACGTCGCAATGTGACAAAGATTGTCTAGATGTGAAATTCAATTGATCTAAACCATGATCAACCATGGTGCAACGCCACTTTGAGACAAATATTGTCTCAATATCAAAATGAACCATGGTCAACCACAATCAACCATGTTTATTTTATGGTTTGTAATATTTATCTTAGGTTTTATATGCCTTTCCTTTAGGGTTCAACAATGGTAAACCATGGTCAACCATGTTTATTTTAGGGTTTATAATATTTATCCCAAGGTTTTTATATCTTGGGTTTATAATATGTATCCCTTTGGTTTAATATTATTCCCTTAGGTTTATAACCCCTTGGGTTTTTAGTATTAATCCCTTGGCTTTATATTATCAACCATGTACAACAATGGTCCAATGTCACATTGTGACAAAGATTATGTCAATATGAAAATCAACTATAATCAACCATGGTGAGCCATGGTCAAATGTCACATTGTGATCAACACTGTCTCAATAGGAGGTTCAACCATGGTAGAACATTGTCAACCATGTTTATTTTAGGGTTTATAGTATTTATGTTAGTGTTTATATAACTAGGGTTCATAATATTAATCCCTTAGGTTTATAATCCCTTGGGCTTTTAGTATTGATCCCTTTAGTTTATTATCCCCTTGGGTTTATAATATTAATCTATTAGGTTTACTAATCTAAGGGTTCATTTTCGTAGGGTCTAATATTATTCATTGGGTTTATAATATAAATCCTTGGGTTTAATATAATCCTTTAGATTTATAATTATGGTCAACCATTGTCTACCATGGTCCAATGTCGCAATGTGGCAAATGTTGTCTCAATATAAAAATCAATCATGCTCAACCATGGTCCAACATTGCTTTGTGACAAAGATTCTCTCAATATGAAAATGAACCATAGTTAACCATATTTATTGAACCGTAATTAACCATAATAAACCATGTTTATAAATAGCAATTTAAATATATTGTTTTTGTATGAGCTAAAGTTAAAGATACTACACATGTTGAGAAAGTTGATGTGCCCAAAAATGTCTTTCAATGCTAATGTTGATGCAACGCACGATTTCACAACCTTTAAAAATAGAGAGAGAATATATGTTCTCCACTCCTTACATTCGGTCTCTCGTAGCTTTCCAGAACAATGAAATATGCTCTCATAAAGTATTACTGTTTTCGAACCACATGTCTGCCTTGGTCGGTTCATTTGAGCTCATAATTCATATGGTTTTGTCTATAATACAATGCAACTCCTATATTTCCTGTGTCTGTCGTTCTCACGTTCTCTCTAAAAAAATATTGGCGACAAACTCCCCAGTCGGGCAGTGACATGATGGATGAGACGGCCATATATAAGACAAACTGGAGTGAGTGGTTGCACTAATGAAGAGATATGCATGGATGGATCGAATATAGCAAGTTGTAGTAGAAGCAGAATCAACATGGATGACGAAATAACATGGATGTGGTGACCCTTGATTACCAAAAGATTGACTAGTTCTATCTTGGCTGGTATACCATGAAAAATAAACTATTCACATTACGGCGGTATCTTTATATTGTAAGACACACTAGTTGGAAACTAAAATCAATTATATTGAATATTAATTTTAATGAATGATGTGTAATGTGTAGATATAAATATAAAATTAGTTTTTAGGATTTTTTGAATCTAATAATTAGTTACCATAATATAAACTAATTCAATATTTAACCTTTAAAATTATCTATTTAACGTATATGAATTGCTCATTTCAAGAATATTTGAGAACATGAAAACCAGAAAATACCAAATAATTGACCTTTCTCTTTGACGGTCAAATTCTAAAAATATTCTAAAGTCTACCGTCACCATATATTCAGGATTCTAAAACAGTCTTCAAAATTTGAATATACTTCCGCTGTTTGATATTTTGGTCATTTGTGCAAAAGTGCAAATTGGAAGCAAACATAAATATTTGCATGTTTAGATTGGCTGCGTTTGTGCATAGTCAATGGCTAGCCTAATTCAAGTGTACAATGACAAATAAGAACGTAGCTTGTTCTATTGTCAAATTAGAGTTTTACTCTAAGTTTTAAATACATTGATTTCCTTAAATAAATCTGGAAATCCCTTTTCAAAATATTCGAACATTATTATTGCAACTATGTAATGGACATTCGTTAATAAATTTACAAAAACCAATGGCTAACTGTATCGGAAGCCAAATTATTTAAAACAATATTTCAATAATGAACTCTTCATCGATATTTTATATTTTGCACGGGATCAAGTGAAAACGAAACTGATTTACTTTAGGTTAACCCTAGAGTTATTAAATGTCATAAAAGAATCAAATTGTGTGAGTTGTAATTTTTTTTGTGTGAGTTGTAATTTTTTTTATTATGTGTGCATTTAGGTTGATTATAATCTCACTGAAGTGAAACATAAAATCCAAAATTGATATACTAAAAATATAATTTTGATTATATATCTATAGTTAACTCTGTAGAGGTTCAAACTTTCTATTAAATGGTGATCACTCTAGGTGTATGATAGGCTCAGAGTTGAGATGGAACTATTCTTACTCTTAATATGCCACCTATGAACTCAATGTTAATATTTGAAGGAATCATACATCTTCATCATAATGTTTAACGCCATTCAAATTTTTTACTAGTGAGCATATCCCTAGGGGTGCAAAGCTTTTCTCAAATTTTGATCACTCCTTGTGCATGATAGGAATAGAATTAAAATGCATCCACACTTTTTTAATATGAAACGTGTCAACTTTACACATCTCTCTCATAGTGAGCAACACATCATTTAAATCTTTATATATATATATATATATATATATATATATATATATATATATATATATATATATATATGATGTTGATATTGAAATATGACACACGGGTACCTACATATCTTTACACAACCACTATGTGAATGTGTTCTCTACTAATTGAGAAAACAAATAAAATACTAACACATACCAAGAAAATTCCATAGGAGAGAGGATAAGGGACAGTAAGAAATATTCATTTCTTATTCGCATATACAACAACTTGTTCTTACAATTAGTGTATAGTGTTATTCCACTATATGCCTCAACATACAATCTACTTCACAGTAGACTCAACATCTATTCTCTTCTCCTATATTCGATCCTCCTTTCCAACTTCATGAGCTCTTACTTTTCTCATCTCTCGAGCTCTTCTTTTTTCCACCTGTCACAATCTTCCCTTTCTCTTGTCTATTGCATGCCCCTAAAAATGGTTGGAAGGATAAACCATCATAGTGGCTTGGGTTCCTTAATAATTTCCCATTCAAACCATCATTCATTCAAATTTTAAACAATCCTGGTGGTTTGACTCCCTAACCAATCATCAATTTCTCATCTGGTTCCCTAGCTTGTCATTTATTCTTTGTTCAGATCCCCAATTGATTATTACTTCTTCACACAAGTAGTCCAATATTTCATCATCAACCCTTTGAGACAATGGATTTTTCACAATTCATATCAATAATATTAAGCACAGTTGCAACAAAAAAATAACATCGACTTTGTAGCAACATAACAACATGGTCATGTTGCAATGAACATGTCACAACAATGTAATAGAAGGGTGGTGTTGCAAAAATGGTGTTAGATAAATTGTGTTTCTTCAACGTAACAACAATGTGGTGTTGCAACACTAATGTCACATCAATGGTGTCACATAATGTGGTGTTTCAACAATAATGTCACATCAATTATGTCACAACACTGTAACAATAGAGCAGTGTTACAACAATGATGTCATAAAATTTAATAGGAAGACAATGTTGCTACAATGGCGTTGTAGCATTGAAACATCAGTATGGTGTCACAAATATTATTATTTCATATCCTAATATACTAACTTAAAGTAGTTGATGTGGATTTCTTTTTGCCAAGGATTCTCTTACATAATACACATCTCGTGTGGGGGAAAATGTAACCATTCCAAAGAAGGAAGGTCCTCGTAAACATTTGAACTCTTCTTCAGAAACCCATGACGCACTCCTCAAAACCTTTGTCCTCCACTTAACAAAATGCTCATAGTAATCATTATTTTGGATTTTCCTACTTACCTTCTTCGTGAGGAGTTGTTATAATTATTCATATCGCTTGATGAGAAATTATTTCTTCCACTCATTTAGGGTACCTCATTCATCATCCCTTTCTCCTTATTGAAACTCATACAATTCAACAACATTAAAGTTCGAGGAAATGTCAAACTCCTCTGAAAACTCTAGCTTATAAGCATTATTAGAAATATTCTTTAGGACTCGACATGATCTAATTTTATTGTACTTGAATTTACTATTTGTACTTATTGTGAATATTCCTTTCCATAAATGTGGAAACACCAACTCTCTTTCCTCAATTTTTTTTTTTTTTTTCACATATTTAAAAGTTACTTATATTTGCCATTACTTTGATGTAGTTATTTTTTAATTTTCTCATGCATTTCCTACATGTCCTCTACAAATTCATTTCCATTAGCAGTCCTTTCATATATTATATTTGAAAACTAAACCAAATCTACAAATTCTCTTGTTGACCTTTCATACATAACCTAAAATGAACTCTTTCCAATATATTCATTGAATTTGAATCACTATAAGTGAATTCAACCTATGCTAAAAGCAAAATCCCATTTTCCTAGTTGCTTTCCACTCAAACACCTTGAAAAATCCCAAAGACTCCTCTTAACTACCCTAGTATGTCCATCCATTTGTGGATGGTGTGTAGAATTTTAAAACAACTTTGAACCCATTATATTCCAATACACCCTACAAATTATCCAAAGAATCTAGTATCTCTATTAGAAACCATACTCCTTGTTTTTTCATGAATATTACAATTTTAAGGAAGTTCAAAACATACACTTTAGTAGCATTATTGGTTTTCTTGCACAATATGAATTGTGTTTTCTTTCAAAAAATGTCTACCACAACCATCATGACATTTCTATGTTCTAGGAAATTCCAAAATGAGGTCTATACTTACATCTTCTTAACTCCTATTTGGTACTAGAAGTGGATTATAAAACCCTTTGTTCTAACTCCTTCATTTCACTAAATGAAAAATCTTACAAGACTCAACAATATTCTTATCATCCTTGTCGATGTTATCCCTAAAGTACTTTCCTTCACCAATGTTTGTCGGGAAATTTAATTGCTTAAATTGGGAACATAAAATTATCAATTCATGAGTTCATAATCCTATGAGATGTTCACATTTTATGTGTAGTATAATAACATCTAGATGACTTATACCAACTTCAAAAGGAAATTAGCTTAAAAATTAATTTCCAGGAATCAAGATTAAACATTTAGGTTAATTTCATTTAGTTCACTCAACAATTCAAATAACTCTTATATCTCCCTTAAGAATTTAAAATAAATAAGTTTACAATCATAAATAAAAGTCTAGGTCTTTATGGTCATAGCTTTAGTTCTTCTAGCTTTGTAATTTTCTCAAGATTCCTTGGGGTTATGCCATTCAAATTTCTATTAGCACACAACACTTGGCTAATAACGCAGATGAAAAATTAAGGAGCACAATAAAATGAGCAATAAAGTATAAAATTATAGGCTTAAAAAGGAAGTGGTAAATTAATGACAAGGCAGATCAATCACATCTGTGAAGTATAGAAATGACAGGGGTGAATCTATAATGAAAAAAATAAATGAGTTAAATAACAATATAGTGCGTTCCCAAGTTAAGGTCCCATCTAGTTGAGAGTTCAATGTAGAGAAAACTATAGTGCTCAATATACAATAAGAGTGTCATTTAAGCATCAATAATATTTATATTCATTATAGTTCATAAAAATACAACAATGTAGTGGTATTGGCTAGTCGATAAGAAAATATCACCAACTCTCTTTCATGATTACATGGTTTTCTTTGATATAACTAATAATCTCCTTATATCCCTTGTTGCATATTCTTCTACTTCCTTCCTTCACTCCTATATGCACATAACTATCATATCATAAAATTAAATGTTTTACAACAAGATGGTACTAATCCCTTAACACGTGGATCTCAAAATCATCACATTTCCATTTTTAATTAGATCAAGGCAATGGTGGTTGTGACCTACTAGTGTGATGACACAATTATAAGGGTGATCCCATTCATGGATGATCAATGGGAAATTTATATCCAACTATATGAAGCATACAATCAAAGAAATCATGTTTAAATTCTTTTCATAAAGAGTGTTAACAGAAAATTAAACCATAAGGCCAAGGGATAGTTGATGAGAGTGGAGGAAACTTTATTGACATGAAATCAAAAAACACCATTATAAATTAAACTTGTATGTTGGATTTTTTCTTTATTGGTCTCAACCAAGCAAATCAATAAATAATTCTAAAAATGGCCACTATAGTAAATTCAAAAAATTATTAGTAAGTCCCCCCTTGGAAAACTTGTTCATAAGGGGATTCTTTTTATAACGTTCCCATGTCATTGTCAAATATTATATTCTACACAAAACCCATGTCTCAAAATTTCTTAATTCAACCTTGTCAATTCACAAACAATGTGGAAAAATGGTCTCCAAAAATGGGCCACTATAGGAATTCTAGTAGCACTTTCACTACTTGAATTTTGGGAACTACAATGAAGAATACTAAAAATTTGCAAGTAGTTAGGTAATAAAGATATATTCTAAATAATTACCAAAACATGGGAAATTAATGAAAGTGAATAATTAAATTTCCTACAAAGATCACATGACATGAAATCCCTATAATGTGGGTAAATATGGTAATATGAATAATGTATGATGAATCAAGTGAAAGTAGTTATTGAAAACATTTCAAAATCTAGGATCAACATCTCCCCCATACCCAATTCATTTCATTTCCTCATGCAACAAGGTTGCGAAATGCCAAAAGTTAAGGACTGCAGTGAAGGGAGCGAATGGATGAAATAAATTGAGTAGGGTATGAAATACGAAAGGAAATAGCACATGAAGGGTTGAATGGAAGAGCTTCAAGAGTTTAATGATACAAATCCCCATGTTAGACGAATACGTACAAGTATAAATTTCCTTACCTAATTATCTCTTCCTTTACCCTCGCTCCACTATTGTTTATCTTTTATGTGTATGTTCACTAGCGAGTATGTTGGCTACTGCTTACTAAATGAGGAGGTTGTTCCTAGAACATCTATAATTTTACCACTAAGAGTGTTAAGAATAATTTCTATACCAATATTTGAATTGTGATAAGAAATTTGATAATTTATACCAGTACCAATGACTTCTAAATATATCTCGTTATTATCGTTGAACTAGGATAGTATACTATGTCAAGTGAAGCTAATTATCTGACTAGAGTGGTTCAACCATGAAAATTTACTACCACTTGTCTTCATGGAATGGTTTGACTGCAACCTTGATTAATGATCCATGCCTTACCTAAGGACTATAAGTTTGGTTTGAATAAGGGATCATGAACACACCATCCTTACCAAATCCTATATCCCTAAATTTATCTTCAAGAGCTACAACTATCTTGAAACAATGAGGAACTACCATATTTCATTATCGAATTTCCTATAGGTGAAAATAGCTACTAGATTTCCATTAGATGATGGGCACTACAAGATGAGAGATTATCCTTTTTAGAAGCTGTTGAAGATGTGGGAAGGATAATTTGATGGCTTTCTATTGTTGATAAAAAAAATTAACCTTTTATCTTCTAAAAAGTGATCATGGTAAGAGTTTTTGACAACAAAATTCTTTACAAGAAATACACCACATCTCAACTCAAATGATGTTTTTTCTTGATCAAACCTAAATACTTCATTGATCATTATGGACTATAGTTTTCACTTCTACCATGGAATTATTTCTTGAAATATTTAACAGTGCTTCGATATGATACTATGAGATTGTGTAATCAATTATAGGAAATAAAAAATGCTTATGGTAAGGAAAGGTGCTATAATAGAGATGATATCCCCTTATTATTTCTGATATATGAAAAGGCTTGAAATTTTTTTCATATATCATTAATCCATATAAACTTTGATATTTTCCATACCAATCTCCAACCTTGATCTCATATAGTGTGTCAAAGTTGATTGAATAAGGTTTTCTAGATGGAGGGACTTAGGGAATCCCTCTAATATGGGCATAAAACAAATGATTTTTGAAGAGCCATAATTGAATCAATGACATGATGTAAAATATTATTGTGAGCTTCGTGACACGAAGACCTAGTTTTCAACCAAATCTTGTCTCCAACTATGCTAGCACATTAGTTTTCATAGTTATAATTATTTTCTCTTTACTCTTTTATTAATTTATTTATTCCCTTTACACTATGCTACACTACTTGGAAAAGAAAATATTTTCTGAAGTGTAGGAGTATTTCCAACATAATCTATGTGCATATCAAATGATAGATGTACTCATATTCAAGTTTGAAATATGTTCTTTGGTAAATACTATAATAATATAAACTAGCCATTTTGATTGATGTAGTGACAACAATTATTGAATAATAGAAAAGTGTTATGGGCTAAGGATAGTCTAGAACCACAATTCAATGTAGTTATTATTCCCTTGACTCTCTTAATTATTAACATTGGCTTGCATGTCCTCCTTTTTCATACCCTCAATAGAGAAATTTTGAGGTCTAAAATGGGCCTCAAAATAAAAATATATAAACAAAATAAAATTTATAAGAGCCAATAGGATTCAAGATGATGATTTCAACTCTATATTGAATACTTCCCATGGATCTTTGGTCTCATTTGCATATTGGCAAGGATGATTGAAGAAATAATATAAATATGATTCTTGATGTTGCTTATGGAACATTTTTTCTTTTAGTACTCCTTGAGATATAATTATGCTTTTTATTACTATTAGTAGTTTCTCCTCATAAGATGCAAATATGTTCCATTAATTGTATTTGGGGTTTGAGAGATTTCGTGAAGTATCATCCTTCTTATTTTAAAAAGTAAGAAGAATTATTAAATTCTTCTTTCTAGTTGAAAATCCCTTTCTTTTACATGTATTACTATATTGGGGGTGGGGGTGGTCTTACGTTAAAAAAAATACTTATCTACCATATGGTTACAGAAAATGTAAAAAAAGCACAACACACTTTGATGTACCTAGACTCCTCATGGACTGTCCCACACCTCATTTTCCATGAGACAAAAATAAATTAAGACTATCAAAAGTCAAATCCCTCTAGCATATCCTTAGAAATTGCACCAAAAACAGTATAAATTTAATTTCTTAAATTAAGAACATAAAATTATCCATCCAAGGGTTTGCAAACTTGTGAGATGGTATGTGTAGGATCAAATCATATAGACAACCTCTATAAAATTCAAAAAAGAATTAATTGAATAGATCATTTCCCAGAATCACGATTAAACGTTGACGATAATCTCATTTAGTTCACCAAAAAATTCCAACAACTCTTATAGCTCTATTAATAATTTAAACTAAAGTAATCTGCAATCATAAATCAAAATATAAAAGCCCTTTACGGTCATAGATTTAGGTCATAGGACTTTGCATTTTTCTCAATATTCATTGGGTTTATTCCATTCATATTGTTGGTAGCTCACCACACTTGGATGATAACACAGAAGACCAATTAATTAGGTTAATGAAATGGGTAGTGAAGCATAAAATCGTAGAGTTAAAAGGAAATAGTAAATTAATCTACGGCAGGGAAGAGAAATCAAACATGTGAAGTGAAGAAGTGGCAAGGTTAAATCTATAATGCAAAAATAAATGAATTAAATAAAAATACAATGCATTCCTAAGTCAGGAGGGCCATTTGGTTGGGAACGTACTTGTAGAGTAAACTATATATATTGATTCACAATTAGAATGTCATTTAAGCAAAAACAATATTTATATTCATGGGAGTTCAACAAAATATAATAATGTTGTGGTAATGGCCCATCAACAAGAAATATCAAAAAATTGTTTCAATATTACATACTTTTCTCCCACATAACTAATTTTTTCCTTCCACCCCTTATTCATATATTTCTATCCTATGTGCGCATACTTGCATATCATCAAAATAAAGGTGATACAACAAGATGGGACAAATCCCTTAACACACGGATCTTATAACCATCACATTTCTATTTTTACTTGAATCAAGAGTGTGGTGATTGTGACCTTATGGAGTGCGACAAATATATAATGGCGATATGCTTAATGGATGAGTAATGGGAGATGTGTATCCAATGAATAATACAACCAAGGAAATCATGTCAGAACTATTTTCATGGAGAGTGTATATTGAAACTTTGACCATAAGCCCACGAGACATTTGATGAGATTTGAGGTAGTTTTATTGACACGAAATAAAAATTCTATTCTAAATAAAACTCATATGTTATATTTTTCCTTTACTATGTGCAACCAATCAAAATAATAAACAATTGTGAAAATGACCACTATAATAATAAACAATTGTGAAAATGGCCACTATGTTATATTTTCCCTTTACTATGTGCAACCAATCAAAATAATAAACCATTGTGAAAATTTTGCAAATTAACATAAATTTTCCTATTGGAAAATGTGTCGTTATAGGTACTATTTTTCAAACATACCTCCATCGTACTTAAATTATTATATTATGCACAAAACCCATTTCTTAGAATTCATTATTTCAGTGTCATTGTTTTGTAAAATGATGTGGAAAGTGGCCTCTAAAAACATACCATTACAAGAATTATGGTAGTGCTTTCATTACTAGATTTATGGAAACTTCAATGATGAAAACAAACAATAGTTGGGTAATCAATATGTATTTTAAACAATCACCAAAACATGTAGAATTAATGATAATTAATAATTAAATGCCTTATGAATATCAGATGACCTGAAGACCTTATAAACTAGGTAACCAGCTTTTCCAATTCTTCTCCAACAACTTTGCTAACGTTTTTTACCTCCATCAATTGCAGATCAAACTTGTTGAGTGAGAGTGCTCCAAATGAGTTGAATTGATTCCTTTATATAATGTTTGTGTGAGGTCGAACTCCCTTGATGAGGCCAACTTGTCCTTCTTGAGGTCGACATGGTGGAGGAGACCTAAAATACTTATTTTACACTAAAATGATTCTCTTTCTTGATAGAATAAGCCCAAGTAGGGTCTTTTACATTATTACATTGACAAGCACACTTGACATAAACCCTAGAAGCCTACAATGGAGGCTTTGACCTAAGAACCATTGACCTACGCATGAAATCCATGCTTTAATAAGTCAAAATCTTGAATAATAAAATTCATTTTTCTTTCTTTTGACCAATACATTACATCATGACTAAAATACAATTATGAAGACCGACACTAGTTACATTCTTCAATAGTGAAGGATGTTATTAAGAAGGAATTCCTACTAAGGGAAAAATAGCTTGATAAGATTGAGTTTCAATTAAAGGATGATGAATTAGACTCTACAAAATAACAAGAATCAGAATAAGAAGAACCACATACTTCATTTTTTAGGAGATCGATTTCCGAAAGAAGGTTTCCATAAATGTATAGTACACTTGATTTCCATTCAATTTTTTCTTTATGCATTACTGACGATGATTCTAGAAATGTTAGAGAGGAAAAAGATTCTAAGGATGGAAAACCATGGAAAATGGCCATGGATAAGGAAATGGCGGCCTTGGAAAAGAATTGGGCTTAGGATCTAGTGGAGTTGTCAATTGGAAGAAAATGCATTCGTAGCAAATCAGTGCTTGACAAGAAGTTGAATGCAAAAAATAAAAGTGCAGAAATAAAAATATTTATTGGTAGTAAAAGGTTATCCTAGGTGCAGGAAATTGAGTTCTGTGATATTTTTTCTCGTGTTGCAAAGTTAGCTTCTATTAGGTTTATTTAATCTATTGTTGCTACTTTAAATTTTAATATTTCGAATTAGAATAGATGGATGTGAATACAACATTCCTACATGAAGGTATAAAAGAGGAGATCCACACGAAGCATCTAGAAGGATTTGCATAGTAGTGTAAAAAAAGATGGTATGTAAGATGAAAAGAATTGTATATGGGTTGAAGTAATCACCAAGGATGTGCTATCAAAAATTTTATGCATATATACAAGGACTTGGTTTCACAAGGAACAAAGCATATCATTGTGTGTATTTTAAATTAATTAGTAATTATATTATTGTTTGGCCTTGTATGTACATGATATGTTGCTGATTGGAAATGATAGAGAAATCATCCAGGATGTGAAAAATCTATTTTCCTCTGAATTTGACATGGAGGATCTTGGTGTTGAAAGTTTCATTTTGGGAATGGAAATAAAAAGAGATCATGCAAAGAGGAAACTATGATTAAACGAGAGGAAATATGTTAAGATAATCTTGCAAATGTTTGATATGTGGGAAAGTGAACTGGTTAAGGTCCCTATTCCTATAGGTGTAAATTTATCTATAGATTAATGCCCCGAGACATAAGAAGAGGAAGAGGAAATGTCCAATGGCTTCTATTATAGTGTGCTTGGAAGTTTTATGTACACAATGGTATGTAAAATAACTAGACATTGCACATGTAGTGGGAGTATTGATCAGGTATATGTCATAACTAAGGAAGGATCATTAGATAATAGTAAAGAGGGTTTTCAGATATCTGCATAGCACTACTAATTATGAGTTTTTCTATAAAGGAATACAAGGTTTGGGTAGAGTGTTCGACATACATGGATGTTATGATGTAGACTAGTATAGGGATATATATCACAGAAAATGTACAAGAGAGTATGTCTTTAGCCTTTTTGGAGGAGAAAACAATTGGATGAGCATGACACAATCTGTAGTGGCACTTTTAATTATAGAAGCTAAATACATGGAAGCTACTCATGAAAGAAAGGAAGAAGTTTGGTTACAAAGATTGTGTCCATGGATGGGGTTGTTACAACAAGCTATAGGGATAGCTTGTGACAACCAACATGTAATTTTCTTGGCAAAGAACCCTGCGTATTGTTCGAAGGCAAAGCATATTGATGTTCAATATCAATTTCTGAGGGATATGATTGAAGATAAGAATTTTTCGTTGGGAAAGGATAACAGATTGAAGAATGCTATAGATGCATTAACAAAATTTGTTAGCACTAAGAGGTTGTGTTGGGGTAGAGAAACTATGGGCAGAATTTCCATGGATTATTGATTGTATACTCCAATGGCCCCCTGTCTACAAAGAAAATTTGGCATATGCTATATTATTTACATGAATTTATGCACCATGTAGATAGGGGGTCATAGGTTATTTTTGTGTATAGTTTAATGTATATTTTCGGTGTTTTCGACATAAGGATTTTGATTTTAGAGGTTTTAAGGAACATGGTAGTTTTTCCCATGGTTTTATAGATTCGGTTGGAGGAAGTATGGTTGTATTTTAATATAGGGTTAATGGATTGGGATTTTATGAATGCTACAACATATACATATTCTATTTCTAAAGTTGTAAAGATAATATCTTGAGAAAAATTGTTTGTTTTCTTCATTTTGGGTTTCCATGATAAAATCTCTATGTTAATGTGTGTGTTTTCCATTGATTTTTTTTTGTTTGATTGAGAATTGATTTGCAGGCATTATCTGTGTATGGTGAAACCTACATAGCTAAGGATTTTTGGTGGGAACAAAAAAAGGTTCATTTCTATTTAACCATGATGCTGAAACAAATCCACGAAGGTGGGAAGAGGAGCTCTATACCATTGGACATTCAACATTTGTTGAAGGCATTTGAGGAGGTTATTGTAAATGATTTACTAGAAGTATTACTTCCCATGACAAGTATATTACATCATATTGACTTTATTGCAATTCAAATCCAACCTAATAAAGCTCCTTATCCAATGAATCGAGAAAAAAGTGAAGAAGTGAATAGAAAAGTAGAAGAGTTGTTTGAGAAGGTGCTAATATGAGAGATTTTAAGTCCTTGTGTTGTGCCCAAAATGTTGGAACCTAAGAAAGGAGGTGAATGGAAAATGTGTATGTACTCATATGCTATTAATACGATCAATATCAAGTATATATTGCCCTTACCTAGGATTGATTACCTCATTGATTTTTTAAGCTGGGCCAAGGACATTTAAAAGAGTTAGTTGAAGAGTCGATATCATTAGGTTTGGATAAGTGAAGGTGATGAATAGAATAAATCATTCAAAACTAAGAATGTATTACTTGAATGGTTGGTCATGTGATTTGGGTTAACAAATGCTCCTAAAATAGTCATGATACTTATGAATGAAGTCTTGAAAACATTTTTGGTGAATATTGTTGTTGTATACATGGAAGACATTCTAATTCCCAGTAAAACCAAGAAAGAACACATGGAGCATGTATAAATTTGTTATAATGATTGAGGGAAGTGAAATTGCTAATAAATTTGAAAAGGTGCATGTTTATGAAGGAGAATTTGATGTACATGGGATTTGCAATTTCCAAGGAAGGCTTGAGAATGGATCTTGAAAAGGTAAATGCCATCTTGGATTGGGAAAAATCTAAGAGTACTTTTGATGTGAGAAGTTCTCATGGTTGAGAAAGTTTGTATAAGAAATTTATTTGAAACTTTAATGAGATTTTCTCCCCACTAATAGAATGTATGAAGAAAGTAAATTTCCAATGGACAACATGCACCATCAAATCATTTGAGAACTTGAAGAGGAATGTAACAGAAAAGTCAATTTTTGTCACTTCCATATTTCAATAAGGTATTTCAAGTGGAATTGGATGTGAATAGTTTAACAATTGGAGTAGTTTTAAGTCAAGGGGGAGGACTAATTGCATTCTTTAGCTAGAAGATAAAATATTCTAGAATAAGTACTCTTCTTATGATCAAATCTCTTTGCTATTATACAAGCTGTGAAGAAACGATTATGTTACTTGCTAGAAAATGAGATTTTCCTGGTATGCCAATAATCTAGGTAAGATAATCAGAAGAATTCCAAATGAATAGAACATCTGCAAAGCCAATTATTATTTTAAAAGACATGTACACAAAATCGTTTTAGATGCATTAAGTCATAGGATAATGATGTTGCAGACCTTGTTAATTGAAGTCATGAGCTTGGAATGTATGAAGGAATAGTATGAAGTCAATGCAGGTTTTACAAAATCCTAGAAGCCATGCAAGAAACCTTGGGGTATTCATAGAACTCCATATTTTTATTTCCACCTCCAAAAAAGATTCTTCTTTAAGAACTATGGTTTTTCCATTCCCTGAATATTATTGCACCTAAATATTATTAAAGAATTTCACAATGGAAGTTTGGGTGGACATTTTGGTGTTCATAAGACCATGAAATTGTTGAGACTTGGCTTTCACATCTTTTCAATAAATAAATACTTTAACTTAATTCTTTTTTCATCTACACTCATTTCTTATACATACTACCGCTTTTAGGAAATCTATCTCTCACACATGCAAATTTTCTAGATTGTAGTTGTGATGAAATTTTGAAGTTGTTGGGGTCGAAATTCTAGGTTATAGCTTGGCCGAAATTTTGAAGTTGTTAAGGGTCAAAAATTTGGGTTGTTGTTGCACTGTAGCTATTGGACAAGAAGCGACTACTGAGGTTTGTCTCGTCATACTAGAAGGTTGACATGGTGGATGAGGAAGGCCTTTGGGGTCTAAGGTCTTGGTCTATCTCAATTTGATACACTAGTAGAAGCGTTTGATTGGATTTTCCCCTATAGAGCGGTTTTAGCCCTGATAGAGTGTGCACACATGGTGTAATTGATCTTTTTGTTTTGTTTTGATCATTTCTTGATGAAACTGAGATAAAAGAAGAACATAAGAAAGTTAATAAAAACACAAAGATATCACAAGTAGTTATCAACATAAGAAAATATTTTTGCCTTCCTAATTTTCTAACATGGTCTTAGAGCTAAGGTGAAGAAGAAGGAGAAAGGCAAACTGAAGATCTATTGAAAAGAGATATAAGAAAATAATTTAAAGAAATATCACAAGAACGAGAAGATAGAAATATGAAAAACTCAATGAAGTCAGAGAAAAATCTAGAAGGATCCTCTTATTATAGGGTAGGGATGAAGAGAATCTTATTCTCACAAGAAATAAAATGTTTAATTTTGTTCAAGGAAATGTCGAGGAAATAACAAATGAAGAAGGAAAAGAAAAATACAAGGAAATTGATATCGTAAGGATCACAAAATTTTGAGTAGGGTGATTATAAGGGTTGGCATGGAGGTACTAGTCAGTGTCGGTTTTATTGCAACAGACTTGGAATGAAAGGGCACCATCGAAGTGATGGGAAACTAAGACATATATAAAGGGAAGGGAGGATTTATCCTCCAATTCTATAGTGAATTGGATGTGAGGATACACATTGTTAAGGTGTAGGAGAAAAGCTTGTAGGCCTAGTAGTCCATGTGGCCACACTATGAATGTGTGTTCGACAAACCAGTACCAAGATTTAGGTTTCAAGTGCCAAGGATTAAGGGCTCTTGATTTGAAACACTCCATAAAGTTATTTTCAATAACTAGATAAAGGGAAGATCCCATTGTTGTTCATTCTATCTGCTCATAGCAAATACATTTGTAGGAGAATAAGGTAGAGGAAAGATAGATTTTAATAAGGTCAAGGGTTTCAAGTTCGAAAAGCTTAGATATTAATTCCAAAGCTTTAAGAACAAGGATTATAGTGAAGAGGGACACGACATCAAATCTTACCAAGAGGTCATTAGGTTCAAGGTGTAAGGTTTTAGTTTCCTGGATCAAATTGGAGAAATATTTAATGTAAGAATCAAAGGTTCCTACAAAGGGTTGATGCTTGTTAGCTAAGAAGTGAGAGAGAGCATGAGTGGGGGCTCCAATAGCACTCACTATAGGTCTTAAGGGAATATCCTTTTTTTTTAATCCTTGATTTCTCATAGATTTTACAGGTCACATGATGTTTAGGGATAAATTATTTTTGAATGTGAGGATAAATGGAAGAGGTTTTGATGGCTTAGGTCACTATATTAGTGATAACATTAATAGGATTTTTAGGAAGTGGTTTGTAAGCAGAGGATGCAAAGATTTTGAGGAGTTTTGCTTCATAATAAAAAAAATCATTATAATTGAAGTGTTCCCTTTGTGATATCAGGGTTATTGTTAAGTTCTTAGATAACAAGGAATTCTTCTTTAGACAGGTTGGGCTGAAGGGTTTTTCTTTGTTTAAAATTCTCACACATTTCTCATGGAAATGGTCATAGATGAATGACTTACTTAATCAAGTTGTATCCCAATAAATGATATCTAATCATCATATTCATGCAATAGTAAATCTTTAGTGATAGACTCAATGGAGCATAAAATATCCTCAACAACAATTTTATGAGGGAAAATAACATAATTAAATCCTTCCAGTCCATATGGTCTTGGATAGATGGTGACTGAGTGCTTTGTTAAGGTACTCCATGATGTGAAGTCGCCGGTTCAATTCCCACCCTCATCAGAGTGATATATTAGACATACTAAAGATGTAGTCCTGCCAAGCTTACAAACAAAAAAATCCTTTCTCCAAGAGTTTAAAAACGAAGGGGTTAAGATTAATTGAGGATAAATTTACAATGATGGAAGAAAGAATAGATACTAAAGGGAAGGATAGCGGTTTCAAGTTCAAATGAGAGGAGGGGTTGGAATTAGGGGAAGGAGTAGGGGGCACAATTATAGATTAGGGAACTTTGATTTATGAAACTCAGTGTTGGGGGAATCCATGATGAGGGACTCAATAGAGTCATATGATATATGCATTGTACCCTATTTTGGAGTAGGCTCATGGTTCGATGAGGACACAACCATGTTGTCAAGAGGAAGGGGAAAAAATGCTGAGAAGGTATCAGATTATTGGGATGAGATAAGTTGAGGGGAGTTTTATGTTTAGGGCTTAAGTGGAGGAATGTGGCCAAAGAAGAGCACAAAGGGCCAGAGGTTAACAAAGTAATATCGAAGGGAACTATGTTTTTCAGAATGAATGACGCAAAATGACAAGTATTGATATTCCAATGAGGACACGAAGGTTGTGAGGAAGAATGGCAGGGGTTGAAAGGAGGGTGCAACAAAAAACACAATGAGCGCACCATGGGAGGGTGCTATCTAGCAATAACCAAGGTAACTTTCTAGTGCATCGGTGATAGGAGGGCATTGGGACAATTGCTTGAATTGACAATGGCTCATTCAAAGCGATTAATGGACTTGTTAGATGAGTCTGACTAGTCGTCAACCTGGATAGTTGAATACAAGGATGACAAATAACTATCTAAAGATTCTAGAGGATGCACATAACAAAAATATATAGAAGAGGTTCGTCAAAGACATAAGAATTCGATGGAGAATTTATTAGACCGTGTAAAATTGTAAAAGAGTTCTATATTTAATCTATATATTATTACTATTTAATTTATAAACATTAATTTTAATCTTTTATTTAACTATAATTATTTTATACTTTATTATGTTTATCGTTATTATTTCGTTCTAATTTATTATCATTATTTTATTAAAGTTTTAAAATATCGAGTTTAATAAAACATACTCTCCATAGAAATCATATATCATTTTTAATGTTTATGTGTTTCGAACCACTTACTCTACTTCATCATTAGGGCATAGATGAATAACTTGAATTGAAGAACTAATAAATAGTAGATATGCAACGACTAAATCCCAACAATCAATTTTTTTAAATGATATTTAACATGAAAGTTAGGCAAAAAAAAAAAAAGTATAAAAATGAAAAATCCATAAAGAGAAATAATATTAAAAAAGAAAAAAATGGAAATTAAAAAAAAAAAAAAATCCCCTAAAATTAAAATAAAGGGAAAATAATTATAAGACAATGAATAATAAATAAAATAAAGAGGAATACTAATAATAATAATAAAATTCTTGACAAAAAGGGAAATGACAAAATGACAAAATGAAAGGAAACCAAGAAGGAAAGGAGGAAGACAATTGAAAAGGAAAACTTAAGAATAAAGAGAGGGGATCCGACAATGACTTATCCTCCAACCATCATCCCTATATAGCGACTTAGACCTTTTTCAAACTCAATGGTCTCCCTAAAATTACAGAGATGGAAGTGATTAATCTTAGCAATGACTTAGGAATAATCAATACTAATGTGGTGTTTTATCTTCTCAACATGCTCATCCAAAGCTGAGGAGCGAGTCCTACAAAGTTTTGTGTTAATTACATGTTCTGGAATCCTTTAATTAATGGAACACTCAGTTTTGCCAATATAGGGAATCCCATAGGAACATGGGATAAAATACACACCTTTCTATTTTTTAGGATCCACTGGGTCTTTAAGTGATTGTAGGGAGCTACGAATCGTGTTCAAGGGTTTGAAGGTGGAAGTAATATCATGTTTGCTAAGAACCCAATCAATCTTATCGGTAGTCCCTTGTATAAAGGAACACTGAACACTAGAAGCCAATTCTCTAGGTTCTTTCTTAATCTTCGGATATTTTCTCACCTTTCAAAAAGCTTTGATACCTTGGGATCTTTTATAGCTATTCTTCTCAAAGAAATTAAGAACATGGGTTTTCTCATCCTTGAGGTGACTCTCATAAAAAACCCGCAAAGCACAAGTAGATAGAGTGTTTACAACATTCAATTTATGGGATGGATAATGATGGGATTCAATATGAAGATATTGTTTAGTGTGTGTTTTCTTACAAAGAACTCGGTGAGAGAAAGAACTATCAAATTTATTAGAGACAAGAAAATTAAGGAAGGGAAGGCTACCATCAACATCATACTCCTTGCTAAATTTTATGGATTTTGATTGAATTTTAAGATGCTGAAGAAACATATATAGATTATCCCTACCATGAGTCCATAAGATGAAGGTATCATCAAAAAATTGTTTGCATATCTTTGGCTAAAACTGAGCAGAGGCTAAAGCCCTAGATTCATAATATTCCATGAATAGGTTTGCTATGACAAGGCAAAGCGGAGAACCGATGGCAACGCCGCATGTCTCTTCATATAATTCACTTTCAAAGCTAAAAAATGTAGAGGTCAAACACACTTCAACAATCTTGGTGGTATCAGGATGAGTGATGCGATTGATCACCTCAACAACCTTTTTGATAAGGATATTAGTGTAAAGAGAAACAATATCAAAACTTACCATAATATCATTAAGATCAAATTTAATATATGTTTCTCCAAAAAATATTTTTTTAAATCATAAATCACATAAACCTACCTTCTAAAATTATATTGTTGTTCAAAAATATGCCGTGCATGATTTCAAATCCACATCACACATGTATATTCCATTTCAAACGCATTCCCTTTGTATGAATCTTAGACAAAACTGGTGACATGAATTGAACGCAATTACATAATTTGTGCGGCATGTTCGATGTCATTGTCCAGGAGAAGAACCTTATTCGTTTCGTTATCTGAAGGCGACTCATCGAAAAGCAACCATGACACAGATCCAACCCCAATTTGCTTACGTCTTTTCTGTTTCTAAAGAAAAGATCTCTCCACATCTATAGCCAATTCTTTCATTTCTAAACAATCTCATATCCACAACGAATTAACTTATTTGAACAACTTGTGGCCGATTCCTTGTTTTTTTCACCAGACATTGCAAATTGGCACATCATTTCTTCGTACTTATAGTATACATTATAAACTCATGTTGTAATATTTTATGGTACTTTAATGGGCGAAACAATGATATATTATTCTTTTTATTAATATTAAATATTAATAATTATAATATTAATTACATTAGTAATTAGATATCATTTTTGGGATTCAACTGCGTTAAGTAAGTCATTCAAACGTATGACAATTTCCATGAGAGGTAGTCGTAACTGATTAATTTCTCATGATTTTTGAATAGTTCACTTAGCACTAATAAAGGTACAAATGTATTTATAAAATTAAAATTGGCATTTAAAAAATTTGGTTTAACAATAAAAGTATTAATCCATTATTAGAATAAATCTAAAATATTATAAATGTGTTATCTAACATTTAAAATGTTAAATATTATAAATGTGATGCCAAACATTATAATCCTACCATCTTATAATATGGTACGTAATGTGGTTGTACTTATCTAGATATAAAATTTAGATTAAGTTAAAATAGAATTTATAGGATTACGTTTAGTAGTAATGGGCACTTCCTTCGTTTTTTTATTTGATTTTATTTGATTTTGTAATTTAAGATTTATTTTTTTGTTTTTCCCAAGTTTGATTGCGTTTAAGTACTTGTACTTTCTTTGTTTTCTTTTGATTTTATTTGATTTTAGTTTTAAACTTGATGGCGTTTAAGTAGGAAATCACATGAGAGCTCTTCAAAACTTCAAACATTGTTTTTAAATGTGTATTTTCATGGGGAATTTATAAAATGGTTTATAAATTTTGAGATTGATTCAATTAGGTCTTGGATGGTTTTTGTGATGTTTTTTTGGGAAGTTGTGATGAAAGGAAATATCATCATTAATCTCACCTAGGAAAAAAAGAGGGAAATATAAAATTATTATAAGGTGTAAAACCAATTTTGAAAGTTTATGTATGATATTTGCAAAGATATTTACCTTTTTGAAGTTCCTCCCAAATTATATTACATGCCACCCCATAATCCTAATGTTGTTGTTTGATCTTAGAGAAAGGATAGCATTGACTTTAGAATAGAGTTTTTCTAATGTTAGGTAAGTAGAAAATAATTTATGGGTTTTGGGGAAGCTATCAAATAAAAAAATATATGAGATGATATTCCAAAAAATCAAAAAGAGGAAGATCTCGGAGAAACTATAACAAACCATTATATACCTTAGGTATTTAATATTAATCCCTTGGGTTTAATATTTTTCCCTTGGGTTTATAATCCCTTGGGGTTTTACGATTAATTCCTTGGATTTATTATTCCCTTCAGATTATAATATCAATCCCTTAGATTTATTGATCTAAGGGTTCATATTCCTAGGGTATAATATTATTCATAAGGTTTATAATATTAATCCTAGAGCAATCTAAATCCCTTGGGTTTATAATCATGACCAACCATGGTCAACCATGGTCCAATGCCAAATTTTGAAAAATATGGTCTCAATATGAAAATCAGCGATGGTAAATAATTGTTAGCCATGGTTAACCATGGTCAATCATGGTCAATTTGACATTGATTGCCTCAGCATGAAAATCAACCATGGACCAACATCGCATTGTGACAAAGATTATCTCAATATGAAAATCAATGATGGTCAACCATGGTCAATCACGGTCAATCACGATCAACAATGGTGAAACATGGTCGACCATTGTTAATTATGGTTAATCATGGTGAACCATGTTCAACCATGTTTATTTTAGGGTTTATAATATTTATATTAGGATTTATGTACCTTGGGTTTATAGTACTTAACCCATGGGTTTAATATTATTAGCTTGGGTTTATAATCACTTAGGATTTTAGTATTAATCCCTTGTGTTTATTAGTCCCTTGGGTTTATAATATCGAACTCTTGGGTTTATTAATATAAGAGTTCATATTCTTAGGGTATAATATTATTCATAGGGTTTCTAATATTAATCCTAGGGTTTAATATAAATCCCTTGGGTTTAAAATCATGGTAAACCATGGTCCAACGTCACATTGTGAAAAATATTTTCTCGATATGAAATTCGACCATGTTCAATCATCGTCAACCATAGTTGAATGTTACATTGTGACAAAGATTGTCACAATATGAAAATAAACCATGGTCAAATATCGTATTGTGACATATTATCTCAATATGAAAATAAACCATGGTAAATCATGGTCAACCATGTTTGTTTTAGGGTTTATTGTATTTATGTTAGGGTTTATATACCTAGGGTAATTAATATTAATCCATTGGGTTTATCGCTTGGGTTTAATGTTACTCCCTTGGGTTTATAACCCCTTGGGGTTTTAGTATTAATCACTTGGGTTTATTATTCTTTTGGGTTTATAATTAATCCATTGTGTTTATTAATCTAAGGGTTCATTTTCCTAAGGCGTAATATTATTCATAGGGTTTATAATATAAATTATTGAGTTTATAATAATGGTCAACCATGGTCTAATGTCATATTGTGACAAATACTTTCTCAATATGAAAATCAACCATGGTGCAACATCACAATGTGACAAATATATTTTAGATATGAAAATCAATCATGCTCAACCATTATCAACCATGGTCCAATGTCAATTTGTGACAAATATTGTCTCAATATCAAAATGAACCATGACCAACCATAGTCAACCATGTTTATTTTAAGGTTTATAATATTTATCCTAGAGATTATATACCTTGCCTTTAGGGTTCAACAATGGTAAACTGTGGTCAACCATGTTTATTTTAGGGTTTATAATATATATCACCTTTGTTTAATATTATTCCCTTAGGTTTATAACTTCTTGGGTTTTTAGTATTAATCCCTTGGGTTTATGTTATCAATCATGCACAACTATGGTCCAATGTCACAATGTGACAAAGATTGTCTCAATATTAAAATCAACCATGGTAAAATATGGTCAACCATGTTTATTTTAGAGTTTGTATGTATTTATTTTAGTGTTTATATATGTAGTGTTTATACTATTAATCCCTTGGATCTATCGATTGGGTTTATAATCCCTTGGCCTTTTAGTATTAATCCTTGGGTTTATAATATTAATCTGTTAGGTTTATTAATCTATGGATTCATTTTCCTAGGGTGTAATATTATTCATAGGGTTCATAATATAAATCCTTCGGTTTAATATAAATCTCTTGGGTTTATAATCATGGTCAACCATTGCTTACCATGGTCCAATGTCACATTGTTACAAATATTTTCTGGATATGAAAATCAGTCATTGTCTAACGTCGCAATGTGCCAAAGGTTGTCTTGATGTCAAAATTAACCATGATCAACCATGGCCCAATGTCGCTTTGTGAGAAAGATTCTCTCAATATGAAAATGAACCATCCTCAACCACGTTCAACCATTTTATTTTAGGGTTTATAATATTTATCTTAGAGTTTATATACCTTGCATTTAGGGTTCAACGATGGTAAACAATGTTTATTTTAGGGTTTATAATATTTATATTAGCATTTTTATACATTGAGAATATAATATCTATCCCTTTGGTTTAATATTATTCCCTTGGGTTTATAATCCCTTGGGTTTTTAATATTAATCCTTTAGGTTTATAATATTAATCCGTTGGGCTTATTAATCTAAGGGTTCATATTTCTAGGGTATAATATTATTCATAGGGTTTACAATATTATCTTTGGGTTTAATATAAATTCATTGGGTTTCTAATCATTATCAACCATGGTCCAACATCACATTGTGACAAAGATTTTCTTAATATGAAAATAAACCATGATGCAATGCCACATCATTACAAATATTATCTCCATATGAAATTCAATCATGGTCAACTATGGTCTAAAGTCACATTGTGATAAAGATTGTCTCAATATGAAAATTAACCATGGTCAACCATGATTGTTTTAGGGTTTATAATATTTATCTTAGTGTCTATATACATTGAGTTTATAATATTGATCCCTTGGGTTCAATATTATTTCCTGGGGTTTATAATCCATTGGGTTTTTAATATAACCTCCTTTGGTTTATTATTTTTTTGGGTTTATAATATCAATCCCTTAGATTTATTAATCTAAAAGTTCATATTTGTAGAGTATAATGTTATTTATAGTGTTTATAATATTAGCCATTGAATTAAATATAAATCCTTTGAATTTAATTAGTTAATATAAACTAAAAAACAATATTTTTATTTTTAATTAGTAAAAACAATAATCATAATTATTTAGTAATAACAATAATTATTTTAAAATGATTATAATAATAAATAATAATATTAAAAATTAATAATAATAATTAATTAATAATTATCCATTAATAGTGTTATTACTTTTAATTAATAATTAGTAATAAAAATAAAAAAATAATTAATAATAGTAATATTACTAATTAATAATACTAATCATAATTATATTTATTTAAGTATATCACTCATATTTACTGCTGGTTTATAATACCATAATAGTGTAGTATTATATTTATATTACCATACAACTCTTATGTTTCGTGTCTTAATCTTTCCCTAGTTTTCTTTTTTTTTTTTTAATATTAGCCACATAATCTACATACTACCTGTGACATGGAGGATGAGATGGCACCACCATATATATTTAAACAGATGTTTGAAGACAAACAAGAATGAGATTGCAGTAGTGAAGATATATGCTCGGATCGATTGGGAGATAGCGAACTGTATTAAAAGCAGAACTGACATGAACGAAATCACATGGCATGGTAGTAACCTATGATTACCAAAAATTTGAGTAGTCTTTTATGTTTGAATAGTCGCGTCATTTCTAAAACCTTCTTCAAGTTCTGGGTATGCTTCTGCTGGTACACATAGGTTTGAATTATACAACAATATAGGTTCAAGTTGCAGTTGCACCTTGATATTGTTAGGCCAAATTATTTTGACTTTCAATATTTGATATCTTGGCCATTTGTGCAAAATTACAAATTGAAAGTAAACGAGTGCAGGTTTAGATTTAGCTGGGCCTGCGTTTGTTCATGGTCAATGCATAGCCTAATTCAAATATACCATGACTAAAATGAACGTAGCTTGTTCTATGCTGCAACTAGAGTTTCAATACCGGCTTTTAAATACATTGATTTCCTTAAATAAATCTGTAAAGCCTTGTTCCTTTAATAAATTTTCGAACTTTAATGTTGCAGAATTTAAGCGATAATTATAATGGATCAACTATGAAATTGGGTGGGCATTCATATTATAATTGACAAAAACCAATGGCTAAATGTACGGGACTCATGATTCTAAATTAAGTAGAACAACCTTTTTATAATTAGTTCTTCATCTAGATTTTATATTTTCTACCGTACCAAGTGACCTATCACAACAAGACTCTAATATGAAGCCTTCTCAACAAAAACTAATATAAAATTGTAGTATTATTAGTACTGCTGTATGTTAATTATTAATCTATTAACTGTCGGCAAGGATTTGGATGAATATAATTAGCTCGAGTATTTTAACAAATATTTCCGTTATTTTTTTTTCCGTGAGATGTTTGATGTTTTCAAATAAATTTTAAGATTAATTTACTTAAAAAACAATTAAAATAAATATGTATTTATATATATAGATATATTTTCTAATAAAAGTATAACTACTGTAAATCTATAAATTAATATATACTGAAATCTATAAATTAATATATATATATATAAATACAGTTAAGGTAATTATATAAATGGTTAATTTTTTTTTATAAAGATCATGATAAAGATTTTTTTTTTTAATTTACTAAATTATATTTTATTATTATTATTAATTTAAAAAATATTTAATATATAAGTTAAACAAATTCAACTCTATTTTATGATAGAGATTTTTGCGTTTTAATAAGATTTCATATAACACACATTCATATAATAATATAAAAACTGAGAGAATCATGTTCAAGGGTTTGAAGGTGGAAGTAAGATCATGTTTCCTAAGAACCCAATCAATCTTATCGGTAGTCCCCTGCATGAGTAAATGCCATCCATGGTTTGTGTTTCTCAACCAAGTAAAATGCATTAACCTTTATACTTAATGAAGCCCATACTCATTCATTATCCAATATGCAATTAAACCGAAACAATAACAATTGCACACAAGTATAAAGGGAGGGGCAACTCCCGAACAAGTCTGCCCGATAACAATATATTATGATAATCTTCAATATTACATCAACAAGTGTGCTTGGCAAAATCCAAGCCAACACTTAGCAATATTTACAACAAGGCATAAGACAGCCTTCTACATACACATTTGTGCACCTTTGCCCAAGAGCGGGTACCCACACGGGTCACCAAGACGCTCATACAATCCTACACAAATACCGTGTACAGAACCTCCTCAACCGTGATAAACCTTCACATAACCCAATCCACAACATGCGAGATCCTCTTAACCTTTATGCGCATGAGGAATGCGCATCTCCTTAAGACCTTCGCACTTTTCCTTGTCCTTATGCGAAGACACTCCAAGCGAAGTTCGATGGAGAAATGAAGCTCCATCCTCCATAATATATACGCTCTCCTCCATGTGTTTTAAGGGGGGTGCACCACTCATGGCCGACCCCACCATTTCACATATAAGCCCATGTATATATATTATTTTATTTTATTTTAATTAACCACACATATTTATATATGTGTACAAGCCTCCATAATATATGTTTCTGCGTTCATTTGGAGAGGGGTGTCCAGCCTTAAGGCCGCCCCCCATATCCTCCGCTCAACGCCATAACCACATATTAACACGTCGGCTTCATTCATATGTAAGTCCTCAACGCGTGGGTATAACCTTCTTTCACCCTTCGCATTATTTCACACTTAGTTTATTTTTGTGTCACATTGTGCCAACCTTTCGTCGCATCATAACCGCTGTCCGCCCGCCATGCAGAACCGCGCCCGCCCGCGCTCGCCGGGGTGCCCGCCCGCCCGTCGTGCAGAACCGCGCCCGCCTGGGTCGTCCACCGCCCGTCGTACAGAACCGTGCCCGCCAGCTCGTTGCCCCGCCGCTGTCGAACCGTGCCCGCGCTCCACACAATCGTGCCGCCCATCGCACATGTCTGTCGCTCGGGTCGCCCGCCCATCGGGCGCAGGTCGCCCACGGGTCGCCCGCCCATCGTGCACGGGTCGCCCACGGGTCGCCCGTTCGTCCACCGCACCGGCTCGTCGGGTGGCCGCACCCGCATACCAACTCGTTGTCCTGTCCACAGCTCGTCGGGTGACCGCACCCGAACCTCAGCTCGTCGTGCCCGTCGCACATCAACTCGTCGGGCCGCCCGCCCATCGTGCAAGGGCGCCCGCCCGGGTCGTGCCCACTGCCCAACCGCCGTGTGAAGAGATGTTCGCCCACTGCGCGCCTGCCCAGGTCTCGAGGGCCTTACATCCTCCTCCACCCGAAATCGTTGTCGTCCTCGACAACACACCATCCCGGTAGCTCTCCACCAAGACTGACATCGACCATGATGTAGACCCCTCCATATAAGGCAAACATCACTGCAACATATATAAGGTCCCGTCTCCATCAAGTCATCTCCATGTGCAAACTGCCCATGCATATCAACAAGTGCTACACATCCCAGTCATGTGTCAACACTCATCTCCACGATCCCATGCTCAGGTCCATGGAACTCCATCCACCTCATCTGCAACATGCTGTCCATGATGTTTGGTGTCAATGTGCTACAAGTAATCAGCCACATTTATCCCAACATCATCATGTGTGAAAAGTAGTTGAGTCTCGGCTCAACCCATGCCCAAGTGCAACTACCAAGGCATCATCATCATCGTCGTAACCCCATCACCTCAAAGTGTCTCATCGATCCTCCACATCAAGTCACTCTTCCAAGCCATGCCCATACATGTACTTTGGAAGTATGCATCCCATACTGCATCAAAGTCTCCTGACCTCAGCTCCTCAATGCATCAGATCTCTAAGTCCACCATGTATGAAGTCCCCAAAAGTCACAACAATCTCATGTCATCATGAGCTCCATAAGTCATCTCCAACCAACACTCTAGCAAGCATACAAGTCTCGGCCAAAAGGTCCCTGCAAGATGCCTCAACTTTCCATGTAGTAGGAACGCTCCATAGTCTGCTCACAACTCCATCCAAGTAATCAACTGTCAATGTGCCCCATTCAGGTTCATGAAGCCCTCTTCATCATCTGCAATGTGCCATCCTCAAGTCTCCAACCTGATGTCCATGACTTTGTTGCCCATGTAGTCCAACCAAGTACATCACAACATCGGTCATCCTCATCCAAGCTGCAATCTTCGGTTTAGTGAACTCGGTCACCCAACCATATCATCATCATCATGAGTCCCTTCCATCATAGCTCCTCCACCAAGGTGTCCATCAAGACTATCTCTTGGTCTCGGCCATGAGAAGTCCACCCAATCATCATCATCACGAGTCCCTTCCATCATAGCTCCTCCACCAAAGTGTCCACCAAGACTATCTCTGGGTCTCGGCCATGAGAAGTCCACCCAAGGGTGTGCCCTTCAATCTGTCCATGAGTCATGCCAGGCACTTAGCCATGTGGCTAAAGCATGACCCAATCATCCACAACGATCATCAAGTTCCACCCTTGTCACGGGCCTCTGCACCTTCAACCATAAGGTCACAAGTAGCCCCAACAAGTCCTGCAATATTTGACAATCCTTGCTTCTCCATACAAGGTTCCATCATAGTCATCCATGGTAAGATCCTCCATAGCATAGGCAAACTGGCTTTGCCTTTCACTACACACAGTCCATCTACCAAATGCCCAAATGAAACACAAGTACAAATACTTACTTCATCATCATGAGGTTCCTCCTCATTCATCCATGTTGACAAACTGCACGATCCAGGTTCAACTTGATCAGCCTCAAGTTCATCCTTCACCGTAGTCAAGCCTACAACATCTTCATCACAGAAGGGGACAACAATAGCCTTGTTGCCCTTCAAGAATTCTCGTCCAAGTATCATATCGAATTCATTCATCTCCATCGTTATGAAGTCCAACTGACCTCTCCATTCTTCTATTTGCACAGGTACATCGTGTACCAAACTTGCCACCTTAGCTCTAGAGTCCACTGCCTTGACCTCCATAGTAGATGTCAGCCCAGCCTCTTTTGCTAACCGTGTAGTCATAAAGTTATGTGTAACTTTCGTGTCCACCAGAGCTTGAATGGCTTTACCATAAACCATCAAGTCTATGTAACCCAAACTGTTCTCCATAACCTTTGTCACGAGCAACCCTGCTCAAACCGAATCTTGAAAATGCTTCAACACCTAAAACTTATTCAAGTCTTCACGAGCAACCCTGCTCACCAGCTCTAGACCGAGCTCTGATACCACCTGTCACGCCCCCAGGCCTATGGTAGTCTTCCAACCGTGTTCGGCGAGGTGTGGCACCACCGTACACTTTCTTTTTAACAATACTCGTGCACATGGACTATGCCTTTCCACATTAACATACTTAGTTTGTGTTTCTCAACCAAGTAAAATGCATTAACCTTTATACTTAATGAAGCCCATACTCATTCATTATCCAATATGCAATTAAACCGAAACAATAACAATTGCACACAAGTATAAAGGGAGGGGCAACTCCCGAACAAGTCTGCCCGATAACAATATTTTATGATAATCTTCAATATTACATCAACAAGTGTGCTTGGAAAAATCCAAGCCAACACTTAGCAATATTTACAACAAGGCATAAGACAGCCTTCTACATACACATTTGTGCACCTTTGCCCAAGAGCGGGTACCCACATGGGTCACCAAGACGCTCATACAATCCTACACAAATACCGTGTACAGAACCTCCTCAACCGTGATAACCCTTCACATAAGCCAATCCAAAACATGCGAGATCCTCTTAACCTTTATGCGCATGAGGAATGCGCATCTCCTTAAGACCTTCACACTTTTCCTTGTCCTTATGCGAAGAAACTCCAAGCGAAGTTCGATGGAGAAATGAAGCTCCATCCTCCATAATATATACGCTCTCCTCATGTGCTTTAAGAGGGGTGCACCACTCATGGCCGACCCCACCATTTCACATATAAGCCCATGTATATATATTATTTTATTATATTTTGTTTTAATTAACCACACATATTTATATATGTGTACAAGCCTCCATAATATATGTTTCTACGTTCATTTAGAGAGGGGTGTCCAGCCTTAAGGCCGCCCCCCATATCCTCTGCACAACGCCATAACCACATATTTACACGTCGGCTGCATTCATATGTAAGTCCTCAACGCGTGGGTATAACCTTATTTCACCCTTCGCATTATTTCACACTTAGTTTATTTTTGTGTCGCATTGTGCCAACCTTTCGTCGCACCGCAACCGCTGTTTCGTCGCATCATAACCGTTGTCTGCCCGCCGTGCAGAACCGCGCCCGCCCGCACTCGCCGGGGCGCCCGCCCGCCCGTCGTGCAGAACCGCGCCCGCCCGGGTCGTCCACCGCCCGTCGTGCAGAACCATGCCCACCAGCTCGTCGCCCCGCCGCTGTCGAACCGTGCCTGCGCTCCACACAACCGTGCCGTCCATCGCACATGTTTGTCGCTCGGGTCGCCCTCCCATCGGGCGTGGGTCGCCCACGGGTCGCCCGCCCATCGTGCACGGGTCGCCCACGGGTCGCCCGTTCGTCCACCGCACCGGCTCGTCAGGTGGCCGCACCCGCATACCAACTCGTTGTCCTGTCCACAGCTTGTCGGGTGACCGCACCCAAACCTTAGCGCGTCGTGCCCGTCGCACATCAACTCGTCGGGCCGCCCGCCCGGGTCGTGCCTACTGCCCAACCGTCGTGTGAAGAGATGTTCGCCCACCGCGCGCCTGCCCAGGTCTCGAGGGCCTTACCTGTAAGGCCCTCGAGACCTGGGCAGGCGCGCGGTGGGCGAACATCTCTTCACACGGTGGTTGGACGTGGGCACGACCCGGGCGGGCGCCCTTGCACGATGGGCGGGCGGCCCGACGAGTTGATGTGCGACGGGCACGACGAGCCGAGGCGCAGGTGCGGTCACCCGGCGAGCCGACGAGCCGGCGGATAGGCACGGCGAACCGAGGTGCGGTCACCCGAGCTGGCAAACAGGCACGGCGAGTTGAGGTTCGGGTGCGGTCACCCGACGAGCTGCGGACAGGGCGGCGAGTTGGTATGCGGGTGCGGCCACCCGACGAGCCGGTGCGGTGGATAAACGGGCGACCCGTGGGCGACCCGCGCACGATGGGCGGGCGACCCGTGGGCGACCCGCGCCCGATGGGCGGACGACCCGAGCGACAGACATGTGCGATGGCAGCACGGTTGTGTGGAGCGCGGGCACGGTTCGACAATAGGCGGGCGCGACTTAACAAAGGCGGACGCGGTTCAACAGCAGCGGGCGCGCAGGTGCGAAGGAAGGGCGACCTGGGCGGGCGCCCCTTCACACAGCCCGGCAGCAATGCGATGGACGGCGAGCGACCTGGCAGCAAGGCGACGAACGACGAGCGACCCGGCAGCAGCATGCGATGAACAGCGGACGACCCGGCAGCAATGCGACGAAGGGACGAGCTGGAGTGCGACGTTACAAGGGCGCATATAACACTTAAGGAAAATATGCGATGGAGTATGGAAGCTTTATAATGGGCGTAGGGAGGCTTTGCACTTGGGCAAAGGCCGACCTACTAAACACTAAAGCAGGGGCTCCTAAACATGTTTTATGGGGTCGGCCTAAGGGCTTGACACCCCTTCACCAAATGGATAGCCAGCGTATATATAGATGGCGCAGAGGCTTCATTTGGCCATCAAGCAATTCGCTCTACATCTCTTCTACGACTTGGGAGCAGGGGTAAAGGAGTGCGCAGTTTTGGACTGCGCATAGCTCATGCGCTGAGGTAAAAGGTGCGCAGTTTTACCGGAACCTGACGGGGGTTGTACGAAGGTCGATTCTAAGGCAGTTTGGTGCAGAACCGAGTTGGAGGAGTTCTGGTGGCTCGGGTGAGCACGCTCCTACCAAGTGAGGTTGGCATATGGTTGTAAAGGCTGTCTTGCCGTGATTGTAATATTTTCTAAGTGTTGGCCTTGGACTTTGCCAGGCACACTTGTATGATGTATTATTGAAGACTTTCATAATATATTATTATCGGGCAGACTTGTTCGGGAGTTGCCCCTCCCTTTATACTTGTGTGCAATTGTGTTTATCTTGGTTAATTGCATAATGGTTAATGAATGAGTATGGGCTTCATTAAGTATAAAGGTTAATGCTTTTACTTGGTTGAGAAAAACAAACTAAGTATGTTTATGAGAAAGGCGTAGTCCATGTGCATGAGTATTGTTAAAAAGAAAGTGTACGGTGGTGCCGCACCTCGCCGGACACGGTTGGAAGACTACCGTAGGCCTGGGGGCGTGACAGGTGGTATCAGAGCAGGGTTGCTCGTAAAGGTTCTTGCAGGTGAAGGAAACCGTTTCACACGAAGTGAAACAAGGGTTGGTTCTATTGCAGGAAGCTGTTGAATGGTTGAAACTAGGTCGCAGAAGGGCAAGAAGTTGTTAGGAATGGCAACTAATTCTCAGGCTGGGTCTAGTCACACAATGAAGGACACAGTGAAGGATACTACTCTTGGGTTCATGGAAAAAGTGATTGAAAGAATGGAGACTTTGGAGACTTCTTGGAACCAGGATGTGGACTCACTTGCTAAGGAGCGAGAAGCCATCTTGAAGGTCAGGGAAGAACTTGAAGAGCTCCGAACACAGCATGATGAGCTCAAGACACAGTATGAGTACACTGATCTTATGTGTACACAAATTGAAGGAAGAGTCAAGGAGGTTGAAGAATCAAGGGATCAGGGTCTTGCAGAGATCGTAAACCTGAAGGGAACTCTTGACAAAATGAACAAAACTCTAGATGAAGCCAAAGATGAGATTGCGGTATTGAAGAGGGCCGTGAGACACAACTCAGGTGGAGGAGTGCCCCATGTGAAGGTCAAAGAACCGGAATCTTATGATGGTACAAGGAGTGCAAAGACTCTTGGCAACTTTCTATGGGACATGGAACAGTACTTGGAACGATTGAGTCTACCCGATGGTGAGACACAAGTCAAGGTGGCTGCTCAGTTCTTAACAAAGGATGCTAAGATGTGGTGGCGAAGGAGGGTGGATCAGATTATCAATGGTAATGTTGATGACATCACTTCGTGGGATGATATGAAGAAGGCCTTATAGACCCATTTCAGTCTCAGGATGAAACATGGGAAGCAAGGACGAAGATTAAGTTCATCAAACAAACCGGAAGCCTACAAGCATATCAGCGAGAGTTTTCAAGTGCAGCTCTGGAACTTCCCGACATGGCGGAAAGGGACAAGGTGTTCAACTTTATTATTGGGTTGAAGCCTTAGGCACACAATGAGGTGAAGAGGCAGAAGATTAGAACACTTAAGGAAGCTTTTGCTGCAGTTGACAGATTGGTGGATCACGATGATGAGACTTCTAATGAGAAAAAGAAGTCCGACAAGCCGAAAGAAAAGAAGAAGGATGATGCTTCGAAATCGGATGATAGTCCAAAAGCGAAGAAGCCTTTGAAGTGTTAGATATGTGCAGGACCACACGTGGTGAAGAATTGTCCCTCTAAACCAAAGGTGGTCGCCGCTGCACAATCTGATGATGAACGTGATGATAATGCTTCGGTAGGGATGATGCAGATACTTGGTGCCTCTGCTACTACGGAAGTGACTTCTAGAAGAGATCCAGAAAGAAACAGGTTGGAGTATGTTCAGATGAAGGTTGGAGGTGTTGATGTACTCACTATGGTGGATAGTGGGGCTTCACACAACTTCATGAGTGAAGATACTGCGAGAAGGATTGGGCTGAAATTTGTACCAGTGAAGGCACAAATGAAGACGGTGAATTCTCCTCCTATGGACATTCTTGGTATAGCTGAGAAGGTGGACACTACTCTTGGTGAATGGACCGGGAAGGTGGACTTCACTATAGTAAGGATTGATGACTATGAGGCTGTATTGGGGATGGAGTTCATGAAACAATACGAGGCTATGGTCGTACCACATTTGAGGAAACTCTTCATTTATGATGGAAGGGAAGATGTACCCATTGGTGTTCCAACCATTGGTGTGACAAAGCCTGATCGTAAATTAGGAGGTATGCAAATGGAAGATAAGGAGAAGGTAAACAAGCGGTTGTCCACTGTTGAGGCAAAGCTTGTGGAACAATCATTGGTCATTAGATCACTTTCAGATAGCATCTTGGACTTATCAAGAAGGCTAGAGTTGGTGGAGGACGATGACGATGATGCTGATGAGGTATATGTGAGGCCGAATATCCAGAAGGAAGATCGGGAGGCATATCTACAAAGGATGGAGGTTGAGGATCCTGACAGATGGATTGAGCTGATTAGTGAGAGAGAGCCTCCTGGCTCTTCTCCCTCCACATCTTCTTAGATGACATAGAAGATGGGGCTCATTGTTGGCTGCTCAAGGCAGTGAGCCCTTAACATGTTTGAGAAGGTATGATGATCATGACATGCTGCAGAAAGATGGGGTTTCCATGGACTTGAGCATGGGATCGTGGAGATGAGTGTTGACACATGACCGGGATGTGTAGCACTTGTTGATATGCATGGGCAGTTTGCACATGGAGATGACTTGATGGAGACGGGACCTTATATATGTTGCAGTGATGTTTGCCTTATATGGAGGGGTCTACATCATGGTCGATGTCAGTCTTGGTAGAGAGCTACTAGGATGGTGTGTTGTCGAGGACGACAACGATTTCGGGTGGAGGAGGATGTAAGGCCCTCGAGACCTGGGCAGGCGCGCGGTGGGCGAACATCTCTTCACACGGCGGTTGGACGTGGGCACGACCTGGGCGGGCGCCCTTGCACGATGGGCGGGCGGCCCGACGAGTTGATGTGCGACGGGCACGACGAGCCGAGGTGCAGGTGCGGTCACCCGGCGAGCCGACGAGTCGGCAGATAGGCACGGCGAACCGAGGTGCGGTCACCCAAGCTGGCAAACAAGCACGGCGAGTTGAGGTTCGGGTGCGGTCACCCGACGAGCTGCGGACAGGGCGGCGAGTTGGTATGCGGGTGCGGCCACCCGACGAGCCGGTGCGGTGGATAAACGGGCGACCCGTGGGCGACCCGCACACGATGGGCGGGCGACCCGTGGGCGACCCGCACCCGATGGGCGGACGACCCGAGCGACAGACATGTGCGGTGGGCACGACCCGGGTAGGCATGCACGGCGAGCGGGCGCCCTTGCACGATGGGCGGGCGCCCCGTGCACGACGAGCGGGCATGGTCACCCGGCGAGCGGGCACGGTCACCCGACGAGCGGGTGCGGTCACCCGGCGAGCTGACATACGTGGGCGGGCGCAGTTCTGCACGACGGGTGGTGGACGACCCGGGCAGGTGCGGTTCTGCACGACGGGCGGTGGACGACCCGGGCGGGCGCGGTTCTGCACGACAGGCGGTGGACGACCCGGGCGGGCGCGGTTCTGCACGACGGGCGGTGGACGACCCGGGCGGGCACGGTTCTGCACGGTGGGCGGGCGGGCGCCCCGGCGAGCGCGGGCGGGCGCGGTTCGCTGTGCGGACAACGGTTATGATGCGACGAAACAGCGGTTGCGGTGCGACGGAAGGTTGGCACAATGCGACACAAAAATAAACTAAGTGTGAAATAATGCGAAGGGTGAAAGAAGGTTATATCCACGCGTTGAGGACTTACATATGAACGAAGCCGACATGTTAATATGTGGTTATGGGCGTTGAGCGAAGGATGTGGGGGTCAGCCTTAAGGCTGGACACCCCTCTCCAAATGAACGCAGAGACATATATTATGGAGGCTTGTACGCATATATAAATATGTGTGGTTAATTAAACTAAAATAAAATATAATATATATATATACGTGGGCTTATATGTGTAATGGTGGGGTCGGCCATGAGTGGTGCACCTCCCCCTTAAAACACATGAGAAGAGCGTATATATTGATGGAGGATGGAGCTTCATTTCTCCATCGAACTTCGCTTGGAGTGTCTTCGCATAAGGACAAGGAAAAGTGCGAAGGTCTTAAGGAGATGCGCATTCCTCATGTGCATAAAGGTTAAGAGGATCTCGCATGTTTTGGATTGGTTTATGTGAAGGGTTATCACGGTTGGGGAGGTTCTATACACGGTATTTGTGTAGGATTGTATGAGCGTCTTGGTGACCTGTGTGGGTACCCGCTCTTGGGCAAAGGTGCACAAATGTGTATGTAGAAGGCTGTCTTATGCCTTGTTGTAAATATTTCTAAGTGTTGGCCTTGGATTTTGCCAGGCACACTTGTATGATGTATTATTGAAGATTATCATAATATATTGTTATCGGGCAGACTTGTTCGGGAGTTGCCCCTCCCTTTATACTTGTGTGCAATTGTTATTGTTCTCGGTTTAATTGCATATTGGATAATGAATGAGTATGGGCTTCATTAAGTATAAAGGTTAATGCATTTTACTTGGTTGAGAAAAACAAACTAAGTATGTTAATGTGGAAAGGCGTAGTCCATGTGCACGAGTATTGTTAAAAAGAAAGTGTACGGTGGTGCCGCACCTCGCCGGACACGGTTGGAAGACTACCGTAGGCCTGGGGGCGTGACAGGTGGTATCAGAGCAAGGTTGCTCGTAAAGATTTGAAGTTGATGACAGGTATTGAGACTTGAACAAGGTTCAGGTGTTGAAGCATTTGAAGGTAGTTTCAAGACTCGGTTTGAGCAGGGTTGCTCGTGACAAAGGTTATGGAGAACAGTTTGGGTTACATAGACTTGATGGTTTATGGTAAAACCATTCAAGCTCTGGTAGACACGAAAGTTACACATAACTTTATGACTACACGGTTAGCAAAAGAGGCTGGGCTGACATCTACTATGGAGGTCAAGGCAGTGGACTCTAGAGCTAAGGTGGCAGGTTTGGTACACGATGTACCTGTACAGATAGAAGAATGGAGAGGTTAGTTGGACTTCATAGCAATGGAGATGAATGACTTCGATATGATACTTGGACGAGATTTCTTGAAGGGCAACAAGGTTATTGTTGTCCCCTTCTATGATGAAGATGTCGCAGGCATGACTACGATGGAGGATGGACTTGAAGCTGTTCAAGTGGAACCAGGATCGTGCAGTTTGTCAACATGGATGGATGAGGTCACTCACATGGAGGAGCCTCATGATAATGAAGTAAGTATTGGTACTTGTGTTTCATTTGGGCATTTGGTAGATGGACCTTGTGTAGTGAAAGGCAAAGCCAGTTTGCCTATGCTATGGAGGACCTTGCCAGGGATGACTATGATGGAACCTTGTATGAAGAAGCAAGGATTGTCAACTATTGCAGGACTTGTTGGGGCTAGTTGTGACCTCATGGTAGAAGGTGCAATGGCCCGTGGCAAGGGTGGAACTTAATGATCATTGTGGATGATTGGGTCATGCTTTAGCCACATGGCTAAGTGCCCGACATGACTCATGGACAGATTGAAGGGCACACCCTTGGGTGGACTTCTCATGGCCGAGACCAAGAGATAGTCTTGGTGGACACTTTGGTGGAGGAGCTATGATGGAAGGGACTTGTGATGATGATGATATGGTTGGGTGACCGAGTTCACTAAACCGAAGATTGCAGCTTGGATGAGGATGACCGATGTTGTGATGTACTTGGTTGGACTACATGGGCAGCTAAGTCATGGACATCAGATTGGAAACTTGAGGATGGCACATTGCAGATGATGAAGAGGGATTCATGGACCTAAATGGGGCACATCGACAGTTGATTACTTGGATGGAGTTGTGAGCAACTATGGAGCATTCCTACTACATGGAGAGCTGAGGCATCTTGCAGGGACCTTTTGGCCGAGACTTGTATGCTTGCTAGAGTGTTGGTTGGGGATGGTTTATGGAGCTCATGATGACATGAGATTGTTGTGACTTTTGGGGACATCATACATGGTGGACTTAGAGATCTGATGCGTTGAGGAGCTGAGGTCAAGAGACTTTGATGCAGTATGGGATGCATACTTCCAAAGTACATGTATGGGCATGGCTTGGAAGAGTGACTTGATGTGGAGGATCGATGAGACACTTTGAGGTGATGGGGTTACGACGATGATGATGATGCCTTGGTGGCAACACTTGGGCATGGGTTGAGCCGAGACTCAACTACTTTTCACACATGATGATGTTGGGATAAATGTGGCTGATTACTTGTAGCACATTGACACCAAACATCATGAACAGCATGTGGCAGATGAGATGGATGGAGTTTCCATGGACCTGAGCATGGATTATGGATGGATTCTTGATTGAGTTCAGGATGTGACAAGATGCTTGAGGAACAACTGATGGTAGCATGAGGACGTGCATTCTCATGGTTTGGACGTGACGGTTGGATTAGCTACCCAACTAGTTCAAACATGGGGGGATATCAGTGTACAGAGATATGTTGGCATTGCGTTCACATGAGGACGACACATGATGACTAATCATCATGGATTGAGATGACTTCCTATTGATGATAATCTTGGTGGAGAGCTACCGAGATGGTATGTTGTCGAGGATGACAACGATTTCAGGTGGAGGAGGATGTAAGGCCCTCGTGACTCGGGCAGGCACGCGACGGGCGGGCGCCCCTTCACACGACGGGCGAGCACCTCTTTACACGACGGACGAGCGGTGGGCACGACCCGGGTAGGCATGCACGGCGAGCGGGCGCCCTTGCACGATGGGTGGGCGCCCCGTGCACGACGAGCGGGCATGGTCACCCGGCGAGCGAGCGTGGGCGCGATCACCCGACGAGCGGGTGCGGTCACCCGGCGAGCTGACATACCCGGGCGGGCGCGGTTTTGCACGACGGGCGGTGGACGACCCGGGCGAGCACGGTTCTGCACGACGGGCAGTGGACGACCCGGGCGGGCGCGGTTCTGCACGACGGGCGGTGGACGACCCGGGCGGGCACGGTTCTGCACGACGGGCGGGCGGGCGCCCCGGCGAGCGCGGGCGGGCGCGGTTCTGCACGGCGGGCGGACAACGGTTATGATGCGACGAAACAGCGGTTGCGGTGCGACGAAAGGTTGGCACAATGCGACACAAAAATAAACTAAGTGTGAAATAATGCGAAGGGTGAAAGAAGGTTATACCCACGCGTTGAGGACTTACATATGAGCGAAGCCGACGTGTTAATATGTGGTTATGGGCGTTGAGCGAAGGATATGGGGGTCGGCCTTAAGGCTGGACACCCCTCTCCAAATGAACGCAGAAACATATATTATGGAGGCTTGTACGCATATATAAATATGTGTGGTTAATTAAAATAAAATAAAATATAATATATATATACGTGGGCTTATATGTGTAATGGTGGGGTCGGCCATGAGTGGTGCACCCCCCTTAAAACACATGAGAAGAGCGTATATATTGATGGAGGATGGAGCTTCATTTCTCCATCGAACTTCGCTTGGAGTGTCTTCGCATAAGGACAAGGAAAAGTGCGAAGGTCTTAAGGAGATGCGCATTCCTCATGCGCATAAAGGTTAAGAGGATCTCGCATGTTTTGGATTGGTTTATGTGAAGGGTTATCACGGTTGAGGAGGTTCTATACACGGTATTTGTGTAGGATTGTATGAGCGTCTTGGTGACCTGTGTGGGTACCCGCTCTTGGGCAAAGGTGCACAAATGTGTATGTAGAAGGCTGTCTTATGCCTTGTTGTAAATATTTCTAAGTGTTGGCCTTGGATTTTGCCAGGCACACTTGTATGATGTATTATTGAAGATTATCATAATATATTGTTATCGGGAAGACTTGTTCGGGAGTTTCCCCTCCCTTTATACTTGTGTGCAATTGTTATTGTTCTCGGTTTAATTGCATATTGGATAATGAATGAGTATGGGCTTCATTAAGTATAAAGGTTAATGCATTTTACTTGGTTGAGAAAAACAAACTAAGTATGTTAATGTGGAAAGGCGTAGTCCATGTGCACGAGTATTGTTAAAAAGAAAGTGTACGGTGGTGCCGCACCTCGCCGGACACGGTTGGAAGACTACCGTAGGCCCGGGGGCGTGACACAGCATTTCAGAACAATGCAATATGTTCTCATAAAGTATTACTGTTTTCCAACCACACGTCTGCCTTGGTCAGTTCATTTGAGCTCATAATTCATATGGTTTTGTCTATAATACAATGCAACTCCTATATTATGTCTGTCTTTTCTCCCGTTGTCTCTCTAAAAAATAAGTTGGCGACAAATTCCCCAGTCGGCCAGTGACATGATGGTGACATGATGGATGTGACAGCCATATATAATCAATCAGATTTGAGAAGACAAACTGGAGTGAGTGATTGCGCTAATGGATTGAATATAGCAAACTGTAGTAGAAGCAGAATCAACATAGATGTGGTAACCCTTGATTACCAAAAGATTGACTAGTTTTATCTTGGATTATATACCATGGAAAATAAATTATTCACATCATTTTTAAAACGGGTATCTTTATATTGTAAGACATATAAATTAGAAACCAAAATCAATTATATTAAATATTGATTTCAATGAATAACGTACAATGTGTGTATATATAAATACATATAGAAATGTGTGAATTAGTTCTTTAGTTTTTAATAATTACTCACCATAATATAAATTAATCTAATTTTTAGCTTCCAAAATTAACTGGCTCACATATATCAATTGCTCATTTCAAAAAAATCTGAAAATCTGAAAACCACAAAATATCAATAATTAACCTCTCTCTTGACGGTCAAATTCTAAAAATATTCAAAAGTCGACCATATATTCAGGATTCTAAAACAGTGTTCAAAATTTTAATATACTTCTGCTGTTTCAAATAAGTGTGAGTTATACAACTGTCTAGGTTCACATTCGAGAAGCGCCTTAAATTCGCTAAGCTCAACTATTTTTAGTTTCAATATTTGATATCTTGGTCATTTGTGAAAAATTGCAAATAGGAAGTAAACATAAATATATGCATGTTTAGATTGGTTGCGTTTGTGCATAGTCAATGGCTAGCCTAATTCAAATGTACAACGACAAATAATAGCGTAGCTTGTTCCATTGTGGAATTAGAGTTTTACTCTAAGGTTTAAATACATTGATTTCCATGGAAATCCCCTTTCAAAATCTTCGAACATTAACATTGAAAAATTAAAGCGATAATTACGGTGAATAAACTATGTAATCAACAGGACATTTGTTAATAAATTTACAAAAACCAATGGCAAAGTGTATCAGATTCATGAAGCTAAATTAATTAGCACAATTTTTCGGAGTTGTCTATAATGCGACTTTTTGGAGATTCCGGTGACAGAATCCAGCGGAAGAAATTGAGGTCAAATCTTGATTTGTTGCAGTTAAAATGGTTTTTTCACTGCATATTTGGATTCAGCACCCTGGAAAACCCCTAGAACGCTTTGATTGTGCAGAAACTAGCTATCAAACTTGCGATTCCAATAAATTGCTTCCGGATTTTGACCGGGAAAACCCACCGGAAAACATCCAAAAAGTCGCATTATAAACAACTGCCAATTTTTCTATAGAAATAACATTAAAGAATTTTTATCAACTTTGAACATTCCTTAATTTAATATAAATGCCAGAAACCATAATTCATAAACATTTCTATTATCAACTCTTCATCTATATTTTATATTTTGCACTGAATCAAGTGAAAACGAAATTGACTTACTTTATGTTAACCCTAAAGTTATTAAATGTTGGAAAAGAATCAAATTGTGTGAGTTATAAATTTTTTTATCATTTACGTGAATTTAGGTTGATTATAATCTCACACTTAGTATAATAAAACATAAAATCCAAAACTTATAGACTAAAAATATAATTTTGATTATATATAGAGAGATAGAGTATAAGTTTTGGATTTTATGTTTTTATATATCTAAATATAATATTTTTCATATTTTTCATTGCATACGATAAAAAGGAAAGTGAAAGTGGTTTATTTTAGGTTAATTTTAAAGTTAATAAATGTGGGCAAAAAATCAAATTGTGGGGTGTAACTTTTTTATTATTTATATGTATTTAGGTTGATTATAATTTTATTTAACACAATGAAACCTAAAATCTAATACTCATACAATAATAATATATTTTGATGAGAGAGAAACTATACATTAATAATATAATTTTGATGTTTAATTAATTTTTCATATTAGGCTGGTGGTGCTTGCTTGAGGTTATACAAGGATTTCATAAGTTTGCATATTTTGTGTTCTTGGCCCTTCACAACAAATTGTACTGCCTGGGACATAAAAATATTCTCTTTCAGATCTCCATTCAAAGAAACCATTTTTACATCCATTTAACGGTCTTTCCAACCATTTTGAGCTGCCAAGACAAAGAGTGTCCAGATGGTGGCCCATTTTGTTGTGGGGAAAAATTATCCTCATAATTGACCCCTGCTTTCTGTGCAAAACCCTTTGCCACAACCCTGGCTTTGTGTTTGTCAAGTGAGCCATCATCTTTATACTTGTTCTTGTAGACCCACTTGTAGGAAATTGGTTTGGTTCCCAATGGAGGATCTTCCAAGTATCATTCCTTATCAAGGCATCATACTCCTTTTTCATCATTTCTTTCCATTCATCACGAGAACAAGATTCTTTGAAGGAAATTGATTCAAAATATGTAGACAAATTCAGTTCACAATCATAAGACACATTCATATCAATAGGTGAATCACAATCGTCTACATCACCTCCATTTTGTCTGGTTGAATTTGTTGTTCATGTCTTTCCAACCTCATCATGATGAACACTTTCAAGTGTCTTTCTAAGCCACTTTGGATGACCTTTCTAAGATGGACCAGGCTGGTCAGTTGATGGAGTTGGGGCTAAGTCAATATTTAGTCTCCCAATTTTGTGAATAACAACACTCAAATTGTCGTTAGTGGCTAGTGCTTCATGTGGGGGAGAGAGTTCTTCAGAAGAAGAATCCACAGATTGAGCCAATGTAGGAATCCCCCCTTCAAGATGTCGAATCTGATTATCAAATTCTTGAAACAACTTTGCATGTCTGAATCTATCGATGTGATCAAGTTGTCACTCAACAACATTATTAGATTTGGAAGATTCAATAAATATCACATCTCTAGATACAACAAAATTGTTATTAACTTCATCATAGGGACAATATGCTTTGGAGGTATTTGAATACCCTAAGAAGATACACTTACGACTCCTTGCACCAAGTTTGTTTCTTTGTTCCTTTGGTATTAAGGCATAACAAGTGGAACCAAAGACCTTGAGATGCTTTACCGAAGGAATGTGGCTATACCAAATTTCATAAGGATTCTTGTTTCTAATAGCATTATATGGACATATATTCTTTACATACGCAACACATAGAATTGCATCAATGCAAAAACTCAATTTTACATTCTTGAAAAACATCACAGAACATACCATATTTAACATTGTCCTATTCATTCTTTCAGCTACTTCGTTTGGTTGGGGCTTTTAAGGCACAATTGTTTGATGTTTGATCTCATGCTGGTGAAGATAATTTTCAAATTCATTTGAAGTGTATCATTTTCCATTATCAGTGCGAATAGAGCCAATATGATATTTTGCATCATTTTCAATCCATGTATGAAAGTTATTTAATGTTTGAAAAGCATCAATTTTGTCCTTCAATAAATAAAACCAACACATTCTGGTGCAGTCACCAGTAAATGCCATCCTATATTTATTTTCGTTTGTGGAAGGAACAAGCATTGGGCCACATAAGTCTGAATGAATGAGTTCAAGTTTTCTATGCACTCTAGAATGTGAATCATGAAAATGCTGTTTGCTATCCTCTCCTAGAATACAAGCATCACATTGCTTGAGTTTCCTAGGAATTGTAGGAAAACCATTAACACCACTTTTCTTCAACATAAAAAGGTTGTCATAGTTCAATTGTACAAATCTAGCATTCCATAAAAGACTTGATGGAAATATACCTTCATCATAATGAGAACTGTATGAGAAGTTTTGTTCACGAGCAAAGGTACCTTGCAACTTCAAAAGTCTTTCATCTTCTATCTCTGTCACAACAAGTGAGCGATCTAATTCTTTTCTGACCTCAACCTTGCCATCAAACATATGAATGGAGTGTCCTTGATGGCAGATGTGGACCTAGGACAACAAATTTCTCCTCAACTCGAGGAGGTATAAAACAGCATGTAGAAGAAATTGTGGAAGACCACGCAATTTGAGCCTCCTTGTGTCAGGCCTTGATGGCTTGAGTTTTGGTTTGTCTGCAAAGTATACTGCTCCATCAAAGCTTTTAGTAAATTATTCAAAAAAATATCTTCTAAAATTCATGTGGCAAATTTCCCCTGAATCAAGCAACTAATCATTTTTCCAAGAAGCAAGTGAAGCATTAAACAAGTCTTTAGTTACTCAAATATTACAATGTGCCACAACATAGTGAGTGGATTCAGGTGCTTTACCTTTCCTTTTGTCATGAGTTTTACCTTTGGCTTCATTTCTTTCCTGCTCAATTCTATCCCAAGGAATTTACATGTGGATACATTATGTCCATCTCTATTGCAACGTATGTAATGAAGATCAAAATTTTCTCCTTTGAAATGTCTACCCCCGTGTCTATAAAATTTCTTCTTCCTCTTCCTCTTCGGCCACCTCTTCCTCTAGAATAATATTGAGCATGATTCTTCTCTCTATGTGCAAGACACACAACTTGTTCAAAAGACTAAGGAGCTGTCTTCTTCCCAAAAGCATTCTCTCTCTCAGAAAACGTCTTCTCAAAGGAGTGAAAGGTAATTTCCTTGAGGTTTCCACTTGCTTGCAATGACTCAAGATAAATTGAGTAAGTGGGATATAGTGCCTTGACATGAGCTGTAAGAGGAATGTTTATTCTAACACTAGTGGTTTTGATATCATGCATAATAGATATTACTTTTGATGCTAAAGCAAGAGAATCATAATTTTTCAATTGAAGACTAAACAATTTAATCAACAATTGCACAACTTCAAGTTCAGAGTGTGAGTCATAAAGTTCCTTCAAATTTTGCAAGGCTTTAAAAGAATTTGAAAATGGTGAAATATGGTGACTCACCTCTTGATTTATAGATGCTGAAATGAAGGCATAGGCCTTGTTGTTCTTGTTTTCCAAAATGGTGATCTCCTTATCTAAGGTGGCATTTGTAGGTTCATCATCTCCTTCTCCTACACAAACTCCTTCCCAAAACTCATTGAAAATGAGAGTATGGTTTTATCTTCCACGACCATTCAGGATAGTTCTCTTGCTTAGAGAGAAATACTCCAACAATAGATATCAATGAATACATTTAAATGTATACTACAAAACAATAATCGTACTTGTGGTGGAAAATACAAATGTAGGTTTGGTGGAAAAAATGCACTTCTGATGTAAAAAAAATGCACTCTAATACATGGGACAAATGTATTGCTTTGGGGAGTTTTTATAAGGGGGAGGTTGATGTGGGAAGGGTATTATATAGGAGAACTGGCGGGCATAATGTAAATTGTGTATGGGGGAGGGGTAGCAAGAAATGGTAACAAAAATGTAAATTGTGTATTGAGGAGGGGATGCAGGTAGTGACAACGAAAATGTAAATTGTGTCTGGAGGAGGACCTGTAGACATCGACAATGACAATGTAACATAAATAAAAAATTCGGGATTACATGGACTATGTAGTCGACTGTGCATGAGAGGAGCCACAATGGGTATACCACAGTGGTAACAACGTGGGGATGGGTATACCATAGTGGTAACAAGGTTTGGATATGTGGAGCATGCAACGTATGTGGACTGATAGCAAATTCAACTAGCCATACCACTCTCGTCATGCAGTGGGGAGAGGGCTGAGAACAGAGGCCAGGAGAAAGTATGGTTCAATATCGATTATGGAGAGTGGAGCGCTGTATGGAGGGGCATTCAAAATCAACTGTGGTAATAACACATTACATGCCTCAATATTGATTTGTCACAATATAGATCACATCTCAATGCACAAGGCTCATAACACACATGAATCAGAGTGTAATATGCATTCAACACTAACGTAGGATAGAGAATATGGTAGACTGCAGAAATGGGGAAGAATGCATAAATGGGAGAAGGGAGTTATAGGGGTAGGAAAGATAAAGATGGATTTGATTATGATACCATGATAGGCTAGTAGGTAACTCCACAATGAAAATTGTGTTTTTGCATTAAGATTTCTCGTGGGTATATATATGGAGAGAGAGACTCTTGGGGTTCACCTCCTAGTGTCTCTTCTTATTTAAGACTATTATCCTTATTTTCTATTTACATTAATTTACATATATTCACCCAATCCCAATGATTATGTGTCAACATATGAGGAGAAAACCCTACTATCAAGAGGAAGGGGAAAAAATTGTTGAGAAGGAATCAAATTATTGGGATGAGATAAGTTGATAGAGGTTTTATGTTTAGGGATTAAGTGGAGTTAATAAGAAGAAGAAGAGAACAAAGGGCTAGGTGTTAAGGGATTAGTATCAAAGGGAAGTAGGGTTTGTAGATCGAGTGACGCACAATGACAAGGATTGATATTCCATAGAGGACGTTAAGGTTGTGACGAAGAATGGCAAGGGTTGAAAGGAGGGTGTGATGAAGAACAATGAGGTCACCGTGGGAGGGTGTTGGCTAGAAGAAACAAAGGCAACTTTCTAATGTGTTGGTTACAGGAGGGCATTGGGACAATTGCTAGAATTGATAGTGGGTTAGTTAGAGCGATTAATGGACTTGTTAGATAAGACTAACTAGTCATCAACCTAGATAGTTTAAGAAAGGGATGCCAGAGAACTATCTAAATACTCTAGAGGATGCATAGAAAGAAAATCTATAGAAGAGGTTCCACAAAGACGTAAGAATTCGATGGAGCATTTTTGAGACAGCGTAAAAGTGTAAAAGAGTTCTATATTTAATCTATATATTATTACTATTTAATTTATCATTAATTTTAATCTTTTATTCAACTATAATTATTTTATTCTTTTTTATCTTTATCATTATTATTTCATTCTAATTTATTATCATTATCTTATGAAAATTTTAAAATATTAAATTTAATAAAAAATACTTTCTAGAGAAATTACATATCAATTTTAATGTTGATTTGTTTCGAAACACTTAGTGTGGTTCATTATCAGGACATAGATGGATAGCTTGACCTAGAAAACTAATAAATAATAGATATGCAACGAATAAATCCCAACAATCATTTTTATAAATGATATTTAACATGAATGTTAGACAAAAGTAATAAAGTGAAAATTAGAAAATAAAATAAAAATGAAAAAACAATAAAATAGAGAAATAATATTCAAAAAAAAAATCCTCTAAAATTAAAACTAAGAGAAAATGATTATAATCCAATGAATAATAAATAAAATAAAGAGAAATTATATTAATAATAATAATAATAATAATAATAATAATAATTAAGGTCAACAACAAAAAAATGAATATATATATATATATGAGGTGAAAAAGAAAATTAAATTATTAATAATATTAGAATGATTATAATTTTTATTATTATTAAAATAATTAAACTTATAACAAAATTAATATAATTATTATAATTATAATTTTTTTTATTACCAAATGATATTATAATAAAAAAGTTATAAAGATTATCTCAATATGAAAATGAACCATGGTTAACTATAGTCAACCATGTTTATTTTAGGGTTTATAATATTTATCTCACAGTTTATATAGCTTGTGTTTAGGGTTCGACGACGGTAAACCATGGTCAACCATGTTTATTTTAGGGTTTATAATATTTAGCTTAGGGTTTTTATACCTTGAGATTATAATATGTATCCCTTTGGTTTAATATTATTCTCTTGGGTTTATAATCCCTTGGGTTTTTAGTATTAATCCCTTAGGTTTATAATATTAATTCTTTGGGTTTATTAATCTAAGGGTTCATATTCCTAGGGTATAATATTATACATAAGGTTTATAATATTAGTCTTTGGGTTTATAATCATGGTCAACCATGGTCCAACATCACATTGTTACAAATATTGTCTCTCTATGAAATTCAACCATTGTCCAAAGTCGCATTGTGACAAAGATGGTCTCACTATGAAAATTAACCATAGTCAACCATGACTATTTTAGGGTTTATAATATTTATCTTAGTGTTTGTATACCTTGACTTTATAGTATTGATCCCTTGGGTTTAATATTATTTCCTTGGGTTCATAATCACTTGGGTTTTTAGTAATAATCCCTTGGGTTTATTATTTCCTTAGGTTTATAATATCAATCCCTTGGGTTATTAATATAAGGGTTCATATTCGTAGGGTATAATGTTATTCATAGGGTTTATAATATTAGTCCCCGGATTAAATATAAATCTTTTGAGTTTAATTAATTAATATAAAATATTAAAAAATAATATTTATATTATTATTTCATAAAAACAATAATCATAATTATTTAGTAATAACAATAATTATTTTAAAATAATTATAAGAATAATTAATTAACAATAATTAATATAACTAAATAAAAAAAATAATATTATTAAGAATTAATTATAATAATTATTATTAATTAATAACATTATTAATTTTACATTATAAGAAAATATTTTGGAAATAATCACATCAATGAATAATTGTCGATACGTTCTGAACCAGTGAGTGTTGTTCATTGTGAGGACGAGATGAAGACTCAGATCATGACAACAAGTTAAATAGATGGACAAATCCTTCCAACGACTAAAAGGAAACGACTATAAAAACAACTACTTTTGACTGGGTCAAGAAGAAGGGGAGAAATTAATTTCAACATGATTTAAATAATAAAGTCAAATGTATATCAATAGATATTAATATATATATATATATATATATATATATATATATATATATATATATATATATATATTTCATAAATATGAAAATATTTTGGGCTAGAGAAATAATATTTAATAGTAAGTTAAATAATATAAATATGTATAAAATCGAAATCCTAGTTTTTTTTTCCAAAGGAATAATCATAATCTTTCATTATGAGGAAAAATTACATGTAGTAGATGCCTATTGGCATATGCAGTATATGAAGATCATATAGACCTTTGTACAATAATAGCTGTAACAAAAATATGGCCTTGCCATTTCCAGTATCAAAATGAAGAACTTTGTCTCTTAAACAACAAAAAATATAAATATATACATGTTGTTTGAGGCTATGCATTTACTCAAAAAATAAACTAAAAAACTTAGGGCCTTTCCACCCTATAGTATTCCTGGTCTATATATGGCCTGTGATGATACTGATAGATCTCTAAATCCTGTTGTTCAACAATTATCCACAAGCCTCGGGGAAGTAGTGAGCCCTCCTTGGAAATCTTGTCAGCATCTTCATTGTGTTCCCTATATATATGTTGACAAGAGACCATATTAAAACCTACTTTGAGATTGTATACTTCGTCCAAAATATTTTGAAGAGATATAGCATGACAATGATTTTTTGTATTGAACCAATTGATGATGATTTGTGAGTCTCCAAAATCTGTATGGAAGTGCAGTTATGTGCAAGTGCAAAGTGGAGAAAATGTCTGAGAGTGATAAGCTTAGCATGGTTAATTTTTCCTTCTCCAAGTCCTAATTGGACTTTGTAGTAATGTTGATCCAAGAGGTATAAATAGAAACCCCCTCCACTGCCATAGGGTTGAGTAGCCCCGTCAAAGAAAGCCCACAGCTGTGATTTATCAATGCGTCCAAGTCCTGAAATTTTGCGAGTGTGTGTCAATTCCTCTTCAGGGATATCATGGAAGACTGCCACTGCCTTGGCAATGAGCAGAGGCCAACAGACGGATTCATTCTTAAAGATAAGGTGATTTTGAGCGAGCCATAAGGTCCAACATATAATTAGGGGTAAACATTGTGCTTTTTGTCTCTGGTGAACTGTAATCCATTTATTCCAAGCTTGAAGAATTGAAGAACCCTGCCATGCATTGCTCATTGAGAGTTGTTGTGTAACAGCTTGCCAGAATTGAGTGGCAGATGGACAGAGCAAGAATAGGTGCTCGTTTGTTTCAGATGATTATTTGCATAGAATACACCAACTCGGCCCATATATGGATCTGTGCGTAAGAGCTTCTCCTTTGGGAGTTTTGTTACTTAAAACACACCACATAAAGAGACGGGCTCGTGGAGGAGCTTTCAATCTCCATATCTGCTGCTACCATTCAATAGTATGCATAGGCTTATGGGTCTGAAGAAGATGGTTATAACCCAGTTTGGGAATGTATTTCCCATGGTCAGCTGGTGTCCATACTAATACATCAGGGTCCTGATTGAGGGTTATATGTGCTTTGGACAAAGCCCCAAGATATAATTCCCATGTGTGATGCCAATGCATAGGAATATTTAGCTCTTAAGCTGATCGCCAATGCTAATTAAATATGGAGCTATGCTCATGATTGGCAATCTGAGCGATCGTCATGATATTCCTGTGATTGAGATGTTGTAATAGGTCCAGGGGAAGGAGATATTTGTTAACCCCACCTATCCAAGGATCGATACCTAAGCGCACAGATGAACCATTGTTGATGTGCCATGCCAATCTAGCTCTAATGAAAGGCATTGTTTGTAATATTGTTTTCCATACAATGGATATTCCCCCACATGGCCAGTCTTGTGAATGGACCTAGTCCAGAGTCTGCTGTGGCCAAATGTATTTATGGTATGTCACAGTTGTCTAGAGGTTTTTTTTTGTAGTGAGAAGAGACTAGCTCATCTTGGCTGCAAGAGCTTGGGAAAAATTAGGCAAATCTTTTAACCCCCACCCCCCCGTTTCTTTGGTAGGGCAATGTTCTTCCAGCTTACCAAAGAAAATGTTTTACCTTCCTTATGGCCATTCATCGAAATCCTAGTTTAATAATGAATTAAAATTTAAATAATTTAAACCATATATAAGAGTGAATAAAGTCACATCCTAGAATCCCAAACTAACTATGGACTTGACTAAGAATTAGGAGAAATGAATCTCCTTGGGTAAAGAAAAAAGGTGTGTGTATATATATATATATATATATATAGAGAGAGAGAGAGAGAGAGAGATGCGCTAGTTATAATAATCAAGAAGAGGGAAATTAATCCTTATAACAAAGATTAAGAAAATCCACTAAAATATAAATACCTAAGTAAAAGGGAGAATATAAAGTAAATTAAGGTCCAAATATGATATATAAAAATATGAAAGGAAGGACAAAGAGTAATGAATAAACCTAGGGGGTAGAGAAAACAAAGGAAACCAAAATCAAGGAAAAAGGGAAAAACCTAGAAACCGACAAAACCACTAGACCAAGAAGGAGAAAAACTAAGAGGAAAGGGTAGGAATACAAAAACTACTAATTTTTCACCCATCATCCTTTTTTAGATTACTCAATCTCATCTCAATTTCAATGGCTTTCATAAACTCACGGTGATGAAAATGAGAAATTTTCGCAATAACCTTAGCCTCCTCAATGTAGATATGATGCTTTGTCATCTTAGCATGTTCAACCAAGGCTGAAGAGCGGACCCTCCCATGCTTGATGTCAATGGTGTGTTCCTTAATCCTCTGATTTATGGACCGGCTAGTTTCACCTATGTATGAGGTTCCACAAGAACATGGAATAACAAAAACACCTTTCATATCCATTGGGTTCACTGGGTCTTTAACATATTTTAAGGAACTTCTAATGGCATTGAGGGGTCTAAAGGTTGAGGGAACATTATTCTTCCTTAGGAGTCTCACAATCTTTTCTGTGGTCCCTTGGATGAAAGGAAGATGAACCCCTGGATTACAATCACTGGGGTCTTTCTTAACTTTAGGACCCTTTCTAGCCTTGAGGAAATCCTTAAGACCTTGTTGCCTACTATATCCATTATTAACAAAGGCATTAAGGAGATGGGCTATCTCTTTTGAAAAGTGGTCTTTGTCGGAAATCCTTAGTGCATGAGTAGCTAACATGTTGAGAACACCTAGATTTTGAGTAGGGAAATGATGGGATTTGACACGAAGATACTACTCGGTATGAGTTTTCTTTTGGAACACCTCATGGGAGAATGAGCCATCGTCCCTCCTTGATATGAGGACATCAAGGAAAGGTAGGCAACCATTCACTTCTTGCTCCATCATAAACTTTATGGAGTTAGATTGATTGTTGAGATGCTAGAAAAAGAGATCTAATCTTCTGGACCATGGGGCCATATGGCACAGGTGTCGTTCACAAATATCTTCCAAAGCTTAGGCTTAAATCGAGCTGAGGCTAAGGCTTTGGATTCAAAGTCTTCCATAAAAAAATTAGCAACAATAGGGGACAGGGGGAGCCCATGGCCACACCACAGTTTTGTTCATAAAATTCACCTTCAAAACAAAAAAAAGTAGAAGGAAAATCTTGACTAATTTAGTAGTATCGAGATCGATGAGGCGATAAATAACCTCAGTAGCCTCCTTGATGGAGATGTTAGTGTAAAGGGAAACTACATCGAAACTCACAAGATTGTCTCCGGGATCAAATTTCAGGTTCCTTGACTCATGAACAAATGATGAAGAGACTTTCACAAAGGACTCCGTAAGGCCAACAAGAGGCTTAAGCTTCATGGCTAAATATTTATATATAATATAAAAAAGGGAAAATAATATTAATATCTATTGATATATATTTAACATTATTATTTATATCATGTTGAAATTAATTCCTCCCCTTCTTCTTGACCAAGTCAAAAGTAGCTGTTTTTAAAGGATCTGTCCATCTATACCCGTTGTCGTGATCTTATTCTTCATTTTCTTTTGACGATGAACCATACTTGTTAATTCAAAATGAGTCTACAATTATTCATTGATGTGATTATTTCCGAAATATTTTTTTATAAATAATAAACAGATCACAGAAGCCTAAACTCCATAATTATTAATTTTAATTAACAATAAAAATTAATAATATTAATTAATAATAATAACATTAATTACTAATATTAATTATAATACTAACCATATCAATATATTATAATACTAACCATATTTACTAATATGATTTTGCTATTTTATAATAGCATATAACTTCTATATTTTATATCTTTTTCCCTATTCAGTATTTTTGGAAAATATTGGCCACAAAATCCCCATTAGACCTGTAACATAGAGGATGAGATGGGACAGCCATATATATTCAAAAAGTTTTGAGAAGACAATCAAGAGTAAGATTGCAGTGGTGAAGAGATGTGATCGGATGGATTGGAATATAGCCAACTGTAGTAGAAGCAGAATTGACATGAACGAAATCAGATGGCATGGAGGTAACCTATGATTACCAAAAAAATTGAGTAGTCTTATCTTTGAATATTCGCGTCACTTCTAAAACCGTCTTCAAGTTTTGGGTATGCTTCTGCTAGTTCACATAGGTTTGAATTATACAACAATATAGGTTGAGGTTGGAGATGCACCTTGATATTGTTAGGCCGAATTATTTTGAGTTTCAGTATTTGATATCTTGGCCATGTGTGCAAAATTGCAAATTGAATTTAGCTGTGCCTGCGTTTGTTTATGGTCAATGAATAGCCTAATTTAAATATACAATGACTAAAAAGAACACAGCTTGTTCTATGCTGCAACCAGTGTTTCAATACCGGCTTTTAAATACACTGATTTCCTTAAATAAATCTGTAAAGCCTTGTTCTTTTAATAAATTTTCGAACTTTAATGTTGCAGAATTTAAGCGATAATTATAATGGATCAACTATGAAATTGGCTGGACATTCATATTATAATTAACAAAATCCAGTGGCTAAATGTATGGACTCATGATTCTAAATTAAGTACAACCACCTTTTTATAATTAGCTCTTCATATATATTTTATATTTTCTATAGTACCAAGTGAGCTATCACAACAAGACTCTACTTCATATCTATATCAAGCCTTCTCAACAAAAACTAATATACAATTTTAGTATTATTAGTAAAGTTGTATGTCAATTATTAATCTATTAACTGTTGGCAAGGGTTTGGATGAATATAATTAGCTCGAGTATCGAGTATTTTAACAAATATTTCCGTTATCTTTTTTCTGTGAGATGTTTGATTTTTTCAAATAAATTTTAAGATTAATTTATTTTAAAAACAATTAAAATAAATATGTATTATTATTTTAATATATATATTTTCTAATAAAACTATAACTAACGGTACTATATAATTATGATGATGATGGTGGTTAACGTCCACTGAGACCAAACTTTGGTTTATCGTACCTAGAGAAACAAATTATTTAGTTTGATTTAAGGTTTTATTTCTATGCTCAAAAAGCTTGGAGAGAAGCCTCCCAAGTTCACTGTAATTTTGACATTGTAAAAGGCTAGGAAGGTCAGTATTGTGACAAAGATTATGAAACTGAGATCTAATGTGGTTGTACGTGGGGCACTCTAAGAGGAAGTGGTTTTCATCCTCAATGTTCCTATTATCACAAAGATGGCAGATTCTTTCCATCCATGGTGTTTTAGGAACTGTCCAACGACCTGTTTCACTATGGGGCTCATGAGAGTTCGTTCTAAACTTTGCTAAATTAATTTTCTTCTTTGAGCTAGCTAAAACAGAGAGATACTTTTGATCTTCTAGGGTGGGGTTGATGATCTTCTTATAATAACTCATTTTTTTTTAGCCGCTAAATCTTTCTCACACCACATTTTTTCTTTGAACTTAGAAATAACAATATTTTTAATGTTATTAATGTTTTGCAATGCATCGTTCTCGTTGATCTCCCAATGGTTCATCCAGGCCCTCATGTCTTTATACCACCCCCGTTTGAGCCTTAGATGGTTTTGGCTGGAATTTAAAGCTAGCTTGGGAAGTCTATGATCTCCTATGTTATTGAGCTTGTTCTTGTACAATAGAAGCCTAGTCATAGCTAGGCTTTCGATAGGGGAAAGACTTACTTCTATAAGGAGAATAGGGTAGGGTGTATTGCTTTTAATTTTCAGGTTATATGTTATAAAGCGCTTCTGGATTTGCTCAATCTTTCTCCACGATTCTCTAGAGATGCTGCAACCCCAAACCTCACATCCATATAAGATAACAGGAGTGACTAAAGTTTCAAAGAGGAACTTCTTTTTATCCCACATTACGAGGTTTTCCGTTTTACAATTATTTTCAAGACCAAAGTAAGCTTTCCACCCCCCATTAATCCTTTTCTCAATGCTATAGTTCCAGTTGAGTTTGTGATGAATATCAATTCCAAGGTACTTGTAAGAATATACTTATTGTCATATATAAAATTAGCGTAGGTGTCCTTCTTGGATTTGATAATCATAACTTTTGTTTTGTCAGTGTTAACAGTCATACCCATGGTAGAGCAGAAATCCTTAAGAAGTCTAAGCTGCTTATCAAGATCAGATGGACACCTTGCGAGGAGAACAATATCGTCAGCATAGAGAAGAAGGATGACGACTAGCCCAGCTAAGAGCATGCCAGCACATCCTGCTTCCTCTAAATAATTCGAACTTATCAATGTAAATGCTAAATAGGGTAGGGGAGAGGGGGCAATCTTGTTTAACTCCAATATTACACTTAATATCTTTCGACCACCCCTCATTGCTTTTTAGCTTGGCAATTACATTCTCGTATAATCTAACAGTGGCAGCCGTCAACTCGAAAGGAACCTTTAGCTCTTTTAATCTATTCCAAAGGTTGTTTCTAGGAACCATATCAAAAGCATTTCTAAAGTCCACAAAGCAACAAAAGAGATTGGATTTATCATTGCGACATTCCTCCACAATGATTCTAAGCGTAACGAGGTGGTCTGTTGTTGAGTGATGCCTTCTAAAACCTGCTTGGCCTTTAGCCCGCTTATCTTCACTTTCAAGCCATATGCTCAACTTCTTTTCCAAAATACTACCATATAACTTAGCTAAGAGAGGGATGACCATAATTGTCCGATAATTAGAGGGGTTATTTGTGTCCCCATTTTTAAAAATAGGGATAATGAGGCTCTCAGTCCATAACTTAGGGAACCCTTGCTTGACAGCTAGATTGAAAAGCTTGTGGATGTGGGGGATGAGGACAGGGCTTCCAATTTTTAATATTTCTGCCTGGTAACCTTCAATGTCCTTAGCTTTCCCATTAGCCAGGCGCTTAACCCCAAAATCAATGTCTTCTAGAGAGAAGACTTCTTTCGTTGTGGGCAGGGTTTCAAAGTTATTCATGATATTTGGAGATTCATAGAGCTTTTTAAGATAGGAATTCCAATCGTGTAAAGCAATTTTATTATTATCTTTAGATTTCCTAGTCAGGATCTGCCTCCAAAATTTCTTAGGAGCTACCTTAGAGAGGTGTAGGAGATTCTCTTGTCTTTTACGAATGTACTGCCTCTTTTTTCTTTATATAAAACTAATGTAATTATATAAATTAAATGGTTAAAACAACTTTTATAAAAATCATGACCAACATTATTTTTTTAAAATTTACTAAATTATTATTATTAATAATTTAAAAAAGAATTAATATATAAGTTAAATTAATTCTATTCTATTTTATAATGGAGATTTTTACATGTTAACAAAATTTATTAGAATAAGATGATTATAGCTAACTAATTCCACATATAACTTATGTTTATATGACACACATTCATATAATTAGAAAGAAATAAATAATATAAATACTTTTAAAAATAAATCTCTCAATCTATATTACATATATATTAAATCTCTACCATTAACTTCATAATTAAATAAAAAAATTTAAAACACTATTTCAAAATAATCAATTGAATCAATATATTAAAATATATTACTTACATTATCTATATTATATTATATTATATTACTTATTTGTAGGTGGTATTAAAATTATTATATACATGGTTTCAAATTCACATCCCACACAAATAGATAGCAATTTCAACAATTTCAATATTTATTTTTTTGTATGAGCTAAAGTTAAGTAGACTACAAATTTTGAGAAAGTTATGTGCCCAAAAATGTCTTTCAATGCTAATGTTGATGCAACGCACGATTTCACAATCTTAAAATATAGAGAAAGAATATATGCTCTCCACTCCGTACATTCGGTGTGTCATAGCTTTTCAGAACAATGCAATATGTTCTCATAAAGTATTACTGTTTTCTAACCACAAGTCTGCCTTGGTCGGTTCATTTGAGCTCATAATTCATATGGTTTTGTCTATAATACAATGCAACTCCTATATTCTGTCTGACTTTTCTCCCGTTGTCTCTCTAAAAAAAGTTGGTGACAAATTCCCCAGTCGGCCAGTGACATGATGGATGGATGTGACAGCCATATATAATCAATCAGATTTGAGAAGACAAACTGGAGTGAGTGATTGCACTAATGGATTGAATATAGCAAACTGTAGTAGAAGCAGAATCAACATGGATGACGAAATAACATAGATGTGGTAACCCTTCATTACCAAAATATTGACTAGTTTTATCTTGGATTATATACCATGGAAAATAAATTATTCACTGGTATCTCTATATGGTAAGACATAAATTAGAAACCAAAATTAATTATATTAAATATTGATTTTAATGAATGATGTACAATGTATATATATGAATACATATAGAAATTGTTGAATTAGCTTTTTGGTTTTCAATAATTACTCACCATAATATAAATTAATCTAATCTTTAATTTCCAAAATTCACTAGCTAAAATCTGCATGGGTAGCTCAAGCGGCAATCTTGGGCTACCCTTCCCCCGTAGTGGGGTATGTAATGAACATGAAAATTGGAGAGTCCTACCAAAGATTACAAAAAAAAAAAATTAACCGGCTAACATATATCAATTGCTCATTTCAAAAAATATCTAAAAATCTGAAAACCACAAAATACCAATAATTAACATTTCTCTTGAGTATCAAATTCTAAAAATATTCCAAAATCAACCCTATATTCAGAATTCTAAAACAGTGTTAAAAACATTAATAGACATCATCATCATCTATTCAGATTTCTAAAACAGTGTTCAAAATTTTAGCATACTTTTGCTGTTTCAAATAAGTGTGAGTTATACAACTGTCTAGGTTCACATTCGAGATGTGCCTTAAATTTGCTACGCTCAACTACTTTTAGTTTCAATATTTGATATCTTGGTTATTTATGCAAAATTGCAAACTGGAAGTAAACATAAATATATGCATGCTTAGATTGGTTGCGTTTGTGCATAGTCAATGGCTAGCCTAATTCAAATGGCTAGTTTAATTCAAATGTACAACGACAAATACGAGCGTAGCTTGTTCCATTGTGGAATTAGAGTTTCACACTAAGGTTTAAATATATTGATTTCCTTAAATAAATCTGGAAATCCCTTTTCAAAATCTTCGAACATTAATATTGAAAAATTAAAGCGATAACTATTGTGAATCAACTATGTAATAGATCGGACATTTAATAAATTTAAAAAACCAATGGGTAAGTGTATTTCACGAAGCTAAGCTAAATTAATTAAGACCATTTTTTTTTATAAAAATCACATCAATTTTTTTTGCAATGTTGAATATTTTGGGTCACAATGAGCCATACTCATAATTCAAAAGTTGTTCTTAAAGAAATTTTATGTGATTTCCAACAAAAGTTTTGTTTTTTTAATTTAATATAGATTATAGAAACTATAATTCAGGAAAAAAATTTATAATCAATTCTTATCGATATTTTGTATTTTACACTGGATCAAGTGAAAACGAAAATGATTTACTTTATGTTAACCCTAAAGTTATTAAAGGTTGGAAAAGAATTAAATTATGTGAGTTATAAATTTTTTTATCATTTAAGTGGATTTAGGTTGATTATAATCTCATTTAATATAATGAAACATAATATCCAAAACTTATATACTAAAATAGAATTTTGATTATATATATATATATATTAAGTTTTAGATTTTAGGTTATTTATATATATATATATATAATATTTTGCATTGCATAAGTGAAAACTAAAGTGACTTATGTTAACTTTAAAGTTAATAAATGTGGGTAAAAAATTAAATTGTGTGAATTGTAACTTTCTTATTATTTACATGGATTTAGGTTGATTATAATCTCATTTAATGCAATGAAACATAAAATTTAAAACTCATACAATAATAATATATGTTTGATGAGAGATAAATTATACACTAATAATATAGTTTTGATGCTCAATTAACTTTTCATAATAGGCTGGGGATTCTTACTTGAGGCCATATAAGGATTTCATAAGCTTGCATACTTTGTGTTCTTGTCCTTTCACAACAAATCGTTTTGGTTGAGACATAAAAACATTCTCTTTCAGATCACCATTCAAGAAAGCCGTTTTTACATCCATTTGATGCAATTTCCAACCCTTGTAAGCTACCAAATGCCTAACCTAATCAAGTGAAAATTGTATGGGGTAATTTTTTTTATTAATTTGAATTTTATTATGAACCAATATAAGTGGAATCAACTCAAATGAATCTTATCAAAACGTTCTAAAAAAGTAGCAGAAATTACTACTATTTCGGTACAAGGGATTTCGAGAAATTCTAGATTTATGAACTAGTATACCAATCCAAGTAGCTCAATGATGAATATGAATTTTCAAAGTTATTCTAAGGATGCATCATTGTTTTGAATCTATAAATAATCCGAAAAACAACCCACTTCAATTATTTAAGCAATGTAACCTACAACAAAAGAAACATGAATGGTAAATGAAAAAATAAGAGATGCAAGTGAAAAAACCTTTCAAAAGAAAAAAAGAAATTTTACAAGAGGGATATGAGGCTCTTGGAATGGCCAAGGCCAAAGATACACATATTACTATGAATGAAACCAAGTTGTAGAAGCTAAAAATGACACCAAACTTCATTATTTGAATCAATCCAAGTACAACCCTACTAGAAATGAAAGTGGAGCTACTAAATAGCAAGTTTTCTCCACAAGAAGACTAATAAATTTCGATCCTAGAGGCCAATCCAAATTGCTACTTATTCAAAGTGATGAGAAAGAATTATCCTTAAAAGGAGGAAGCTTTCCCCTCCAAAATCTCTCGAATAATGGATCTAATTCTGAAGACTAGGAATCTGCATTAATGACAGTGAAAACATTCCTAAATTTTCTCAATGATTAGAGCTCCAGAATTTGTGCAATAATTGCATAATATCTTGTTCATTTATTATCAAATATTGGTCCATATTTTAATAGGGAACAAGTCCCTATATTATCTCATCCTCCAAATATTCATAATCTGCCCAATATTCTCACAATATTATACAAAAATAAATAATATTAGGAACATAATATCAAATTACGTCTATACCTTCCTAAGAACATATTAAAGCTAAAAAAAAATTAATAACTATAAAGGGAGAGATTTAATATAGCCTTTATGTGCCTAGGAAAGATTATATGGGACTTTGATTTATGTCTAATTTGGAGGCCCATCATAAGGAATAGATTCCTATCGATCCCTCTAAGGTTAATGTTATTCTCAATTTACCTCCTCCACACACGATCTACCAACTTCAAGATCTTCAGGGAAAGGATAATTTAATTTGTAAGTTCATTGCCAATTATGCTTAGATTACTCAAGGTTTCATGCATTTGTTGAAAAAGGAGTACCTTTTATATGGGATGACCAAGCTCAATGATCATTTGACACTTTCAAATAGGCTTTCTTATCCACACCATTATCACGTCCTCCTAATTTCAACAAGAATTTTCTTATGTCTAAAAGCCTCTTACTCTACCATAGTTATGGGTCTCATCCAAGGGGATTATATGTGCAACGAAAATCCTATTTACTATCTAAGCAAATGTCTTCTTAGAATCGAGCTCTATTAGTCCCATGTTGAGAAGTTGGGTTTGGTAGTTGTTATTATTTTCCAAAAACTATGACACTATATACTCTTGCAAAAGACCATTTTTATCACTCACTCCAACACCATGAAATATATATTTAGTCATTGAATCATTGAGGAAAACACTCTAAATGCATTTTTATCCTTCACGAGTTTGATTTGGAGTTTGTAGTTGCTAGGTGCAAGTAATTCCTGGCATTCACATAGTTACTTGTTGAGTTACCTTAAACTAATGAAAAAGTTGTGGAGGAGGACCCACTTCATGTTGAATAATTATTCCTCATTAGTTCCTCTAGTCCTTGGTATGGAGATGCTTTACTATATCTCCAAAATCAACATTTTTGGCCCGAGTTATCTCGCGATCAACGTCGATGTGTATGCTACCAGTCAAGGAATTATGTCATTATTGCTAATACCCCTTTCCACCATGGAATTGATGTGATTTTACGTTGATGCCTCACTCATGATGAGGTTGAACTAGTTCTAAATGATTTCCATGTTGGAGCATGTGGTGGTCATTTATCTGGGATTTTCACTGCTCAGAATATCTTTAACACTGGGTATTTTAACCCTCAATCTTCAAATATTGCATCATTGTTGTCCAAAAATGCCCGCATTTTCAATTCAATTCTTGGAATATGCATGCTCACCTTGCTTCTTTACATCATTTGGTAGTTCTTGACCATTTCTGTCACTGGGGCATTGATTTCATGCAATGTAACCCACCCTATTCCCAAGGTAATCAATAAATTATTATCATTGTTGACTATTTCACTAAGTGGGTTGAGGCTTTCCTTACTTATTCTAATGAAGGGGGGAACATCTGGCTTATTTCTCTTCAACCATGTCATTAACCATTCTAGTGTGCCAAAAATAATTTTCACTGGTCATGGTGCACATTTTCAAAACCATATGATGCAGGAATTAGTTGCCAAGTTGGGTTTCCTCATGAACACTCAATCCCCTATTATCCCCAAGCTAATGGAAAAATAGATGAAATCGATTGTGTCTTGAAAAATATGTTATGCAAGATGGTAGGGAAACATAAGTCAAGTATACTATAGGTTTCACTCTTTTCCAATTGGTTTGCGAAGTGGAGGTTTTTCTTCTTATTGGCTATGAAACTCCCTCCTTAAAACTAGTTGTTGATCTACTCCCTTACACTTATGTTGAGGAAGAACATTTGTTACACCTAGTAAATCTTGATGAACAATGACTTTATTTTGTGATCACTAATGAAACTCATAAGAAACTTCTAAAGGCCCAATACGATAAGTATGTTCTACCTCGTGTCTTTTCAAAGGGTTGTTTGTTTTTTCCTATGATCAATACCGTGCAAAGTTAGGAGCACTAAAACTCAAACCCTTGTGGCATGGGCCTTATATTGTTAAACATGTCCTCAAAAAAGGGTTTTATGAGTTAGTTGATTATGAAGGAAATCCACTCAAGGAGCCCCGTAATGGGCTCCATATTAAACAATATTGTGCATAGCCTATTTCTTGGTGTCTTATACATAATGTATACAGGTGTGTGTGTGATGTTTTATTTTTTCTTTGAATGTTTGTTGATGGTTTCTGTGAGTGATTAGTGTGTTTGGTCTTTGATTGAAAAAATTTAAGGCCCTTTTCGATCTACGTAGGCTTTGAAAATGGTGCAAGATATTACACTCAAATTGTATCTTCCACCATTTGGGTTATATTCTTTCCCATTTATGAGCTTGTGGTATTAAAGGGCATTTGGCATCACCCAGTCACCACCAATATGGCAAAATATACCACTGTCATTGAGCTCTTAACTAAGGCTATTACCCTTGGTATCCACTATTTGGTTGTCCAACTTGACTCACAACTCATAGTGTCTCATCTCAATCATGTTTATTATATAAGGAATCCAATGTTACTTTATTATTATTTAAGGTTATGTATATTGGAACAACATTTTGATTACATAATCTATTCATATATTCCTAGAGGCTCTAATGTTCTTGTTGATTCAATTTATAATTATGTATTAGATTTGTATTTGTCACATTCACATTTTCAAACCATACACATGAATTAAAGACAATAATAGACAACATCATTTAGAACAAAAAACCATAGGAGCCATCATTCTATCATAGAAGAGTTTTACATCCATAATTTGGTACATAGTTAAAAATGGGAATCTAAGGCCCTGGCTATATTTCCTCATACATATTTAAACAAATAACTATAACAACACTACTATATAAATTCAATCCTAATATCGTTGATGGAAAAACAACACAAAAGGAATGATTTGGAGCAGGAGCCCTCGGCTACGAGAGGAACTCACCTTGATAGTGTACCTTTGCAGGTGTCAAGGTATATCATCCATAGGAATATGTAGTAATCCCATGTTGAAGCCCTCAATGTTGCGCATAAATTCTTACAACTCATCGGACTTCCCTTCCTCCTCCTCTGATACGGCTAGTTCGTGGACTACTTGAGCTTGTGGTACTCCTCTATGAAGTGGTGAATAACCAAAGGGGTGGGATTCTGCCATATATGAATATAATAAGTATCACAACGTTAGTCGTATTGTACCCATGTTTAAAAATAAAAAATATATATATAATATTTAAAAACCCAAAAACATTAAATAATATCCAAAAATAAAAAAAATGGATTTCTTACTAAGAGCGCTCACTACACCATGGGAGGCAAGACTAGGTTAGGGTCTCCTCAAAATTCCACTCCATCATATGTATAGTCATCCACTGCTTATAACAACTTCTTTAGTCAACGGAAGTAGGTGGAGTTGAACCAATGCCCACCATGTACCCCTTCCTGCATCACTATAAATGTTTCCCATCTACTCACTCATAGCTCCGTAGGTAGAGGGTCTAGCTCATACTCCACCATGGGACTCATGCTTAGGATCCTCTATAATAAGAAAGACATCAATATAATTCCATATCCTAACATATTCTTGTGTCTTCTTTGTGCATGAGTAAGTTGTTACTTAAGGTTTGCAAGTAAGCCCTCACACTAGTTGAATAGGGAGGCTTCCAAACATCTCACAGCTAGGTCGACTTGCACCTTTGTTGATGCATGTGGAGTAGAAGATCCACATGCTCATGTGATGGTGAGAACTCTGGTTCTTAAGGTTTGGTCCATGACTTCAATAACAGGTACTTTTCCACTTTTAATTCTTCCACTGGGACCACAATGTCGAGCCACATAGGCATCAAATTTCCCATCTAATTTGCTCCTTATCCCATTCAGTTATGATAGAGCCACACATATTGATAGCCCTATCAAGAAATAGTTGTCTTCTACCTCCAAACTCAAGAAATCTGGCCCAAACACAAAATGCTCATTAAGTAGATCCCACTAGTGAACAAATTTTTGTAGCAGGTTAGCTTGCCCTATCATGTTAGGGATTTTGAAGAAATTTAGTAGGTCACAATCTATCATAGCTTGTAATGTTAGAGCATGGGCCATTTCTTGTATTTCCTACTCAAAATGTTCCCTTTCTCTCCATTGAGTCATGATGTTCCCCAAAACAACAATTTCTTCATTAATATGATCTCTCAATCACAAGCTCAAAAGTTGTAAAATGCACAAACCCTAAATGTGCTACCAATTTTTTGCGAATAAATTTAAAATTTAAAAACATTAGCCTCCTTCACTCAGATCCAATCTAGAATAGGGTGAAGTTTACTCCTTGATGTTGATTAACACAAAGAGAATTTTTTCCCTAAACCAATGTTATCCGAGTGATGAGGCAAATTAAGGAAAATAAAATAGATTTCCAAGAAAAAAACAAGTGTTTTTACTGTCAATACCAGAATGGGAGATAAGGCTTTTTACTTCTACTTACCTGGTTTGAATAGCTCTTGGATGCTTTCTTGGATCTTCTGCACTCTCCTTTCCCTCCTTGTAGTAATCTTGGGAATTGCTTTCTCCTTCTCTCCTTTTCTTCACTTCAAAATGATCACAATGATTAAAGAGAAGGTATGGCCCTTTATTTATAAATGTTTTTGGGTATCCTATGAGAATATTCCCTTTTTAATTATTTTTAGGCCTTAGAGGATTTCTTAATGTTGATACATTACTAATAATGCTTTTTACATGAAGGTTTTCTAGCTTTTCCTTTTAAAATGATGTTTTCATGGTCCCATTACAACAATGGGCTTGAGTTATGTTTTTCTAAATAGGAACACACGGGTAGTTCATATATCACTATCACTATTGCATTATTGACTGTCAGTTTCATCATTATGCCTTAGGTATGACCTTGTCAAGTTGTGAAATTAGGCTTCCTCTTTTATGCACATCATAGCTTGGTGATAGATCCTACCTAATCATGGATAATCTAGATTATAATTATTTTTATGTGTTAGTGTCCATGCAATTTCAATATTACACTCTTTTTTAAATCCTTCCTTTTGACTTGCCATGACTTAGAATATGAGTTGAATTCTTCTCTTGCTCATCACTTTCTGGCCTTACCCTGGAAGGATTCCAAAACTTTTTAATCCCTTGTGTTTGTAATATTTTATTAGCCTACTCTTGCATCATGAGCCCTGTTTTTGCTTTGTATCTCCGTCATCATCCACTTGGCCTATCATTCGCTTTTACTTGGTGTTTTACCCCTTCTTGGAGGAACTATTGTGATGAGTGGTCTTATTTTCCTGTCTATTTTCCTTCTTTTGCTTTGAGGAATTATAACATACCAGAACTACTTTCTACCCTTATACCACTTGTTCCTCTTGGAAAGGCTTCATTTGTGCCCTTCTTATGCTCGTTAAACCTTGAAAAGCACCAAGTCCTTTTAGCCTTGTTTTCATCCTCATTAATCCATGAAAACATTGAATTTATTTCCATCTTCCTTTCATGACTCATTAAACTTATGAAAACCCCCAATTTCTTTTTCCATATTTTCATGCTCGTAAAACCTATATGAAAATGTTGAGTTCTTTTTTTATTTTCTTGCTTGTTACATAAATTTAAGGACAACGAGGGATCTCTTTTCCATTATCAAAGCTTGATAAACCATGGGAAGGGTACGAGTGTACTTTTATCTATTTTTTGGCCTTGTTAAACTTTATGAAAAAGGAAATTATTGAGCATACTTCTCTTCTCTTTTGTGCTCATTAAACCATGAAGGAGATTAGAAAGAGAAAATTGGAATAGAGCATGTATTTCTGTTAGTCATCAAAATGGTAGCATCAGTAGCATCACCCTTAAGCATAAGACCATCTATGTCATTATATTATAGTTGGGTTTTAAATTTCCTATAAGTTGTATGAGTCTATTTACTCCTATGGTTGGTTACTCTTCTAGTCACTATGGAGCATGCTTCAATGCCTCTCGTGTTGTTGCATGATATCACGTGGTGCTCATTAGTCATGCTACCAAGTTTCTTTTGTGTTGTGTAATTATGTGTTCAAGGGAAGTCTCACCCTGTTTCGACCATCTGCAATCCTCTTTAAATTTTTGTGTCATCCATCCCTATGTCTATTATACTATATCATCTCATGACTTCATCCATTCACATTATCTCTTAGACTGTTCTATTTCGTTTGATGGGGAATATACCAAGGCCCTCCTATGACAAATCTTCTGATGTCGACATCAACTCATTATCCATGAGCTTGATCTAGTAATTACTAGTACCTTGGAGCTTGTAGACCTTAGTTGCAAGCTTCCTCGCAATCAAAAATGGGTCTACATCATTTAATCCTAATAGGTTGAGTATATCGATGTTCAACATCAGCTCATCTATTCACACTTAGTAGACTATACTAGGTACCTTGGAGTCCATTTTCATCATTGGTGGGTCCCCTCATATATATTAATGGTACACCTCATTAACCGATAATCAGAGGGATGCTACCATGATAAACATCAACAAATCTATTTGCATGTTGTATATTCGTGCCATCGGGGCCATGTAGAATACCCTGGGTTAGGGACATCTTACTCTTATATGGCATCCTTTCGAGGCTGGTTGGAGTTATGTATCATTTATGTACTCTGAGGACTATAATGGAACACCTCCTATCTGTTATGTCTCCATAGTCCTACTGATGTATACTATGACATAGATCCGCATTATATTTGCTAGTGGCTATGATATTGTTAGTTTTTCACATGGATCCACCATATACTGTCCATGCCCATGTTTTAGAATTTCATGTCATATATCCACAATGTATATTTGGTAGCCATATTCATTTTGTCTTATGAATGATCATGGGTATGTCCACCTCAGGGGTATTATGAGCATAACCGAGACTCCATCATTCGAGTCCCTCTGATCCAGCTTCACAATCATGGCTCCTTCCTCCAATTTTGATCTCTCAAACTTGTTGAAATTCATGTCAGCGACCAGTTTCTCTTCTTACCTCACGTATTATGGGGAATTTTTTATTAGTCTAATTTCCTCCTTAGAATCAGTGTATATGGTTCTTAATAATGATGAGTTTTTTTTTTGTACTTGGCCCTTGTTTTTAGCTATTTTTATGCATCTTTAGTAGGAAATAGTGTTGATTAGGGTGAAGAGATGTGTCTTCACTAGGAAGCCTTGTTATCTTAGTGAAAACCCTTCATATTTATCTATTCTATCCTAGCAAAGATGGTCGAGTTTCTAGAGTTTTATCTTCCCTATAAGATGGGATTAGAGGATCATGGATTCTATTTATCTTGGGTGTATTATTAAATAAGCTTCCTAAATTCTTTTCATCCCAAGTGTCCAAGTTCATCCTCTGAGAGGAGCCTCTAAGACTGTTTATACCAATGATTCTAAAGGGTTAGGCTATTTAGTAAGGGGTGAGTTTTGAATCTTGGAGAAATTGAGAGAGATATACCTCCTTATATCTAAGATATTGTGCATAGGTGATCATCGATCTTTGATTTCACTTGGAGGAGGAGGTTATGTCGTTGGCTTGAGAAGAGGGATCTCTTATTTCAAGGTATAATTCTTTGCATTTCCACTTTTTTATTAATAGTTCTATGTTCCTTTCCTATGTCTATGGTTGATCATATTTTTTACGTGACCATGTTGTTTTTAAACTAATTAACATTCTATGGAAGGCTATCATGGGTTTGTTTAGTGGTGCATGTGTGCAAGGTCTTCCTTATTGCAAGAGGAAATGAGATATTCAAGTCAAAGAGGGGTTTTCTTTCCATCAGACTCAAGATACTACAAAACCCTATGAGGGTGACTAGTACTAATCTTTCAACCTTTCTTTTGTAGAATCTTGTATGGGTGTAAATTTCCTTTTATTGTCTAGGAAGGCATTAGGGCTAAATCCTTGGATATCCTTACATGATCACACATATCTGGGTATATTATCCTCTCATCTTCTAGGACAAAAGTAGTCTTCTAGCTCAAGTGAAATTTTCTTGTAATAATGATTAATTTTGGCATCACTCTATTTTAGTTGATTTTATATTTCTCTTAACAACTTCTCAACTTCATCAAGATGCCTTATCAATATTTTACATTTTCTTTTAAACTCCTCCAACTAAAATTCCAAAATAATGGCATAATTTTCATCTAAATCCATGATGCCATTATTCCTTTTATCCACCTTTTGGTACTTAACTATTCTTGAAGATGCACTACTCTAATCCCACTTGTTGGACCAACGATGACACCAAACAGGGGGGTAGGTGAATTAATGTTATCCTTGGTCCAAAAACAAAAGTTATTGAAGATGTTTATGGAAATAGTGAGGCAAGTGGACAAAGACAAAGCAAACTTTTGGATCCAAGAGAAAGAGAAATTGCAATAGATGCACCTGCAATTGAAAAATGTTAGAAAACAAGATGGAAGGTATAACTAGTAGAAGTAGTTAGAATACTCAAAATAGGGAGGCCATGTCATTTTTTCCTTGGGAGTCTGATGAATGAGAATTTCTTCAAGTCAAGAAGATATAGGAGGCCTTTCCACATTTACAAAAGAGAGTGGGTTCCCTTCATTTGATTTAAGTCACAATTATGTAATCAAAACCTAGGAATTTTATTTTCTAGTATAAATAAAGACTTACTTAGGAAAAGATGAGTTATTCCCTCATTGACATGTAATGCTCTATTTGGAGAATTTTGTTATGGATTTAGAGGTTTTAGGCTTTGATTTTTGATATTTTCCTTATATGGAAGATTAGATCCACCTTTAGTGCATCTCAACAAACCCTTCCTTATTTTACATAATCAATGTTTGTAAAATAGAAGATATAGAGAAGAGAATAGGAAATAACTAGGAGAGGCTAAGGGACCAAGAGAAGACTAAGAGGAAGAGAGGAAAGGGCCAATTATTATGTAATTAGGAAAAACATGTACATATTCTCTGTGAATATTTATCATGTATATACCCTTGATTTGTGTATGATAATTGTTTTTCAATTGAGAAATTATTTATTATGTAAATACCCTCGATTTGTGTATGATAATTGTGTTTCAATTGAGAAATTAACCCTTTTGAATATTAAATCTGTAAATATTGTAATTTATAAGTTGGTGTGAATTCAAGACTATGTGTGTAGACAATAGAGTCCTCATACAAAACCTGATGTGCAGGGCAAAACATGTATGGGTAAGTAAGTCAAACAAAGGATTTGATTAATTGATTCATCTTTATGAAGAGCTAAGAAATAGCCTTAGTAGTTGTGAGATCAACCTTGCGGCGAAATATTTTGTTATTGATGACATAATGTTGCAATGTATGGTTAAACCTTTATCAAAGCTAATAACAATATAATGTGCAAACATAGTGAAAATGGCAATATAGAATTTCCTGACACTTGTAGCAAAATTGACGTAAGGGTCAATGTTTTGACTGACATGGTTCCATCCAAAGCTTATCATTTTTGCAACAAATTTCTTTGCATTTGATAGCCTGATTATTCAGGCTAAACAATAACGCAAATTCCAGAATCAAGTTGGATACTGAATTAGAGAGTGCACAATTTTCAAGGAGGTATGGTTCGAGGAACGTATTTATCATTTAGATTCAATAGTCATCTAGCTTCAACCAAGTGTTCAAATATCCACCTGAATAAAATAAGTAGTCGTGCCCAAACATATATGTATCATCTAGATCTCAAGTACATCTGATCCATAATCAGATCTAGCCTTACGATAAATCTGGTCAATTTGAAGTAAAGGTAAAGTAGGAGGTTATGTCATTGGCTTGAGAAGAGGGATCTCTTGTTTCAAGGCATAAATTCTGTGTATTTCCACTTTTTTTATTAATAGTTCTATGTTCCTTTCTTATGTCTATAATTGATCATATTTTTTATGTTACCATGTTGTTTTTAAACTAATTAACCTTATATGGAAGGTTATCCTAGGTTTTTTTAGTGGTGCATGTGTGTAGAGTCTTTCTTATTGCAAGAGGAAATGAGATATTCAAGTCAAAGAGGGGTTTTCTTTCCATCAGACTCAATATACCACACAACCCTGCGAGAGTGACTAGTACCAATCCTTCAACCTTTCTTTTGTAGAATCTTGTATGAGCGTAAAATTCCTTTTATTGTGTAGGAAGGAATGAGGGCTACATCCTTGGATATCCTTACATGATCACACGTATCTGGGTAGATTATCCTCTCATCTTCTAGGACAAAAGTAGTCTTCTAGCTCAAGTGAAATTTTCTTATAATAATGAGTAATTTTGGCATCACTCTATTTTAGTTGCTTTTATATTTCTCTTAACAACTTCTCAACTTCATCAAGATGCCTTATCAATATTTGACATTTTCTTTTAAACTCCTCCAACTCAAATTCCAAGATAATGGCATAGTTTTCATCTAAATCCATGATGCCAATATTCCTTTTATCCACCTTTTGGTACTTAACTATTTTTGAAGGCGCACTACTCTAATCCCACTTGTTGGACCAATGATAACACCACGAAGGGAGGCAGGTGAATTAATGTTATCCTTGGTCCAATTTTTTTTTTTATCGAAGATGTTTATGGCAATAGTGAGTCAAATGGACAAAGACAAAGAAATCTTTTGGATCCAAGAGAAAGAGAAATTGCAATAGATGCACCTGCAATTGAAAAATGTTAGAAAACAAGATGGAAGCTATAACTAATGGAAGCAGTTAGAATACTCATAACAAGGAGGCCATGTCAATTTTTACTTGGAAGTCTGATGAATCAGAATTTCTTCAAGTCAGCAAGATATAGGAGGCCTTTCCACATTTACAAAAGAGAGTGGGTTCCCTTCATTTGATTTAAGTCAAAATTATGTAATCAAAACCTAGGAATTTTATTTTCTAGTATAAATAAAGACTTACTTAGGAAATGATGAGTTATTCCCTCATTGACATGTAATGCACTATTTGGAGAAATTCGTTGCGGATTTAGAGGTTTTAGGCTTTGATTTTTGATATTTTCCTTATATGGAAGATTAGATACACCTTTAGTGCATCTCAACAAACCCTTCCTTATTTTACATAATCAATGTTTGTAAAATAGAAGATATAGAGAAGAGAATAGGAAATAACTAAGAGAGGCTAAGGGACCAAGACATGACTAAGAGGAAGAGAGGAAAGGGCCAATTATTATGTGATTAGGAAAAACATGTACATATTCTTTGTGAATATTTACTCTGTAAATAGCATCGATTTGTGTATGATAATTGTGTTTCAATTGAGAAATTAACCCTTGTGAATATTAAATATGTAAATATTGTAGTTTATAAGTTGGTGTGAATTCAAGATCGTGTGTATAGACAATAGAGTCCTCATACAAAACCTGATGTGTAGGACAAAACATGTATGGGTAAGTAAGTCAAACACTAGATTTGATTAGATGATTCATCTTTATGAAGAGCTGAGAATTAGCCTGAGTAGTTGTGAGATCAACATGTAGCGAAATCTTCTATTATTGATGACATAATGTTGCAATGTAGGGTTAAACCTTTATCGAAGCTAACAACAATATAACGAGAAGACATAGTGAAAACCACAATATAGAGTTCCCTATCACTTGTAGCAAAATTGGCATAAGGGTCAAGGTTTTAACTAACATGTTTTCATCTAAAGCCTTTCATTTTTGCAGCAAATTTCTTTTTATTTGGTAGCCTGATTATTCAAGCTAAACAATAACACAAATTCTAGAATCAAGTCGAATACTGAATTAGAGAGTGTACAAGTTTCAAAGAGGTATGGTTTGAGGAAAATATGTATCATTCAGATTCAGTAGTTATCTAGCTTCAACCAATCATTCAAATATCCACCTGAATAAAACAAGTAGTCGTACCCAAACATATCTGTATCATCTAGATCTCAAATACATCTGATCCATAATCAGATCTAGCCTTACGATAAATGTAGTCAATTTGAAGTAGAGGTAAAGTAGGAGGTTTTGTCGTTGGCTTGAGAAGAGGGATCTCTTGTTTCAAGGTATAAATTCTTTGTATTTCCACTTTTTTATTAATAGTTCTATGTTCCTTTCCTATGTCTATGATTGATCACATTTTTTACGTGACCATGTTGTTTATAAACTAATTAACCTTCTATGGAAGGCTATCATGGGTTTTTTTAGTGGTGCATGTGTGCAGGGTTTTTCTTATTTCTAGAGGAAATGAGATATTCAAGTCAAAGAGAGCGTTTCTTTCCATCAGACTCAAGATACTACACAAACCTGCGAGGGTGACTGGTAGTAATCCTACAACCTTTCTTTTGTAGAATCTTGTATGAGAGTAAAATTCCTTTTATTGTGTAGGAAGGAATTAAGGCTACATCCTTGGATATCCTTACATGATCACACATATCTGGGTAGATTATCCTCTCATCTTCTAGGACAAAAGTAGTCTTCTATCTCAAGTGAAATTTTCTTGTAATAATGAGTAATTTTGGTACCACTTTATTTTAGTTGCTTTTATATTTCTCTTAACAACTTCTCAACTTCATCAAAATGCCTGATCAATATTTGACATTTTCTTTTAAACTGCTCCAACTCAAATTCCAAGATAATGACATAATTTTCGTCTAAATCCATGATGCCAATATTCCTTTTATCCACCTTTTGGTACTTAACTATTCTTGAATATGCGCTACTCTAATCCCACTTGTTGGACCAACGATGACACCAAGAAGGGGGGCAGATGAATTAATGTTATCCATGGTCCCAAAAACAAAAGTTATTGAAGATGTTTATGGCAATAGTGAGGCAAGTGGACAAAGACAAAGCAAACATTTTGATCCAAGAGAGAGAAATTGCAATGGATGCACTTGCAATTGAAAAATGTTAAAAAACAAGATGGAAAGTATAACTAGTAGAAGAAGTTAGAATACTCATAACAAGGAGTCCATGTCATTTTTTCCTTGGGAGTCTGATGATTGAGAATTTCTTCAAGTCAAGAAGATATAGGAGGCCTTTCCACATTTACAAAAGAGAGTGGGTTCCCTTCATTTGATTTAAGTCAAAATTATGTAATCAAAACCTAGGAATTTTATTTTCTAATATAAATAGAGTCTTGCTTAGGAAATGATGAGTTATTCCCTCATTGACATGTAATGCACTATTTGGAGAAATTTGTTGCGAATTTAGAGGTTTTAGGCTTTGATTTTTGATATTTTCCTTATATGGAAGATTAGATGCACCTATAGTGCATCTCAAAAAACCCTTCCGTATTTTACATAATCAATGTTTGTAAAATAAAAGATATAGAGAAGAGAATAGGAAATAACTAAGAGAGGCTAAGGGACCAACAGAAGACTAAGAAGAGAGGAAAGCGCCAATTATTATGTAACTAGGAAAAACATGTACATATTCTCTATGAATATTTATTATGTAAATACCCTCGATTTGTGTATGATAATTGTGTTTCAATTGAGAAATTAACCCTTGTGAATATTAAATCTGTAAATATTGTAATTTATAAGTTGGTGTGAATTCAAGACTATGTGTGTAGACAATACATTCCTCATACAAAACTTGATGTGCAGGACAAAAGATGTATGGGTAAGTAAGTCAAACACTTGATCTGATTAATTGATTCATCCTTATGAAGAGCTGATAAATAGCCTTAGTAGTTGTGAGATCAACCTTGCAGCAAAATCTTTTGTTATTGATGACATAATGTTGCAATCTAGGGTTAATCATTTATCAAAGCTAAGAACAATATAACGAGAAGACATAATGAAAACAACAATATAGAGTTTCCTGTCACTTGTAGCAAAATTGACATAAGGGTCAAGGTTTTAACTGACATGGTTCCATCCAAAGCTTATCATTTTTGTATCAAATTTCTTTGTATTTGGTAGCATGATTATTCAGGCTAAACAATAACACAAATTCTAGTATCAACTCAGATACTAAATTAGAGAGTGCATAAGTTTCAAGGAGGTATGGTTTGAGGAACATATGTATCATTCAGATTCAATAGTCATCTAGCTTCAACCAAGTGTTCAAATATCCACCTGAATAAAATAAGTAGTCCTACCCAAACATATCTGTATCATCTAGATCTCAAATACATCTGATCCATAATTAGATCTAGCTTTACGATCAAATCTAGTCAATTTGAAGTAGAGGTAAAGTAGGAGGTTATGTGGTTGGCTTGAGAAGAGGGATCTCTTGTTTCAAGGTATAAATTATTTGTATTTATACCTTTTTATTAATAGTTATAAGTTCCTTCCTATGTCTATGATTGATCATATTTTTTACATGACCATGTTGTTTTTAAACTAATTAACCTTCTATGAAGGATATCATGGGTTTGTTTAGTGGTGCATGTGTGTAGGCTCTTTCTTATTGCCAGAGGAAATGATATATTGAAGTCAAAGAGGGGTTTTCTTACCATCAAACTCAAGATATTACACAACCTTTCGAGGGTGACTAGTACTAATCCTTCAACCTTTCTTTTGTAGAATCTTGTATGAGCGTAAAATTCCTTTTATTGTGTAGGAATGAATTGAGGCTACATCCTTCGATATCCTTACATGATCACACATATTTGGGTAGATTATCCTCTCATCTTTTAGGAAAAAAGTAGTCTTCTAGCTCAAGTGAAATTTTCTTGTAATAATGAGTAATTTTGGCATCACTCTATTCTAGTTGCTTTTATATTTCTCTTAACAACTTCTCAACTTCATCAAGATGCCTTATCAATATTTGACATTTTCTTTTAAACTCCTCCAACTCAATTCCAAGATAATGGCATAATTTTCATCTAAGCCCATGATGCCAATATTCCTTTTATCCACCTTTTGGTACTTAACTATTCTTGAAGATGCGCTACCCTAATCCCACTTGTTGGACCAACGATGACACCAAATAGGGGGACAAGTGAATTAATGTTATCCTTGGTCCAAAAACAAAAGTTATTGAAGATGTTTATGGAAATAGTGAGGCAAGTGGACAAAGACAAAGCAAACTTTTGGATCCAAGAGAAAGAGAAATTGCAATAGATGCACCTGCAATTGAAAAATGTTAGAAAACAAGATGGAAGGTATAACTAGTAGAAGTAGTTAGAATACTCAAAACAGGGAGGCCATGTCATTTTTTCCTTGGGAGTCTGATGAATGAGAATTTCTTCAAGTCAACAAGATATAGGAGGCCTTTCCACATTTACAAAAGAGAGTGGGTTCCCTTCATTTGATTTAAGTCACAATTATGTAATCAAAACCTAGGAATTTTATTTTCTAGTATAAATAAAGAATTACTTAGGAAAAGATGACTTATTCCCTCATTGACATGTAATGCTCTATTTGGAGAATTTTGCTATGGATTTAGAGGTTTTAGGCTTTGATTTTTGATATTTTCCTTATATGGAAGATTAGATCCACCTTTAGTGCATCTCAACAAACCCTTCCTTATTTTACATAATCAATGTTTGTAAAATAGAAAATATAGAGAAGAGAATAGGAAATAACTAAGAGAGGTTAAGGGACCAAGAGAAGACTAAGAGGAAGAGAGGAAAGGGCCAATTATTATGTAATTAGGAAAATAATGTACATATTCTTTGTGAATATTTATTATGTAAATACCCTCGATTTGTGTATGATAATTGTGTTTCAATTGAGAAATTTACACTTGTGAATATTAAATCTGTAAATATTGCAATTTATAAGTTGGTGTGAATTCAAGATTGTGTGTGTAGATAATCGAGTCCTCATACAAAACCTGATGTGTAGGACAAAACATGTATGTGTAAGTAAGTCAAACATTGGATTTGATTAATAGATTTATCTTTATGAAGAGCTGCGAAATAGCCTGAGTAGTTGTGATATCAACCTTGCAGCGAAATCTTCTGTTATTGATGACATAATGATGAAATCTAGGGTTAAACCTTTATCGAAGCTAACAACAATATAACGAGCAAACATGGTGAAAACCGCAATATAGAGTTTCCTGTCACTTGTAGAAAAAATGACGTAAGGGTCAAGGTTTTAACTGACATGGTTCCATCCAAAGCTTATCATTTTTGTAGCAAATTGCTTTGTATTTGGTAGCCCGATTATACAGGCTAAACAATAACACAAATTCCATAATCAAGTTGGATATTCAATTAGAGAGCGCACAAGTTTCAAGGAGGTATGGTTCGAGGAACATATGTATCATTCAGATTCAATAGTCATCTAGCTTCAACCAAGTGTTCAAATATCCACCTAAAAAAAATAAGTATTCGTACCCAAACATATCTGTATCATCTAGATCTCAAATACATCTGATTCATAATCAGATCTAGCCTTACGATAAATCTAGTCAATTTGAAGTAGAGGTAAAGTGGACTAAAGTGAGATCTCAAATTGATAAAGTAGAAAGTTTTTCACCCCCATTTCACTAGATATATCCTCATTTTCCACATAAAAAATTCATCTAGACTATAAAAGTTATCTGACCCATATAACATCTGATTTGTAACAGAGTGTTGTATAGGGGGATAATTATACACCCTAACTGATTGGATCAATGGAATTGTTTAGGTCACATAGTTTAAATTATTTTTATGTTGTAACAGAAAAGTAACAAAATAAAAGGGACAAAGGATTAGCGCATTTAGAGCCAAGCCCTGGGTTATGACTATCATCACATGGGTTCATAAACTAAGCCTTGGTACTAGGGCCCGTATGAAATTTGAGGCTTTACATGGGGTTGCACATTGTATAGAATTTGTTACAGAATTTTTTCTTATGGGGAATTTAAATGATCTCACAACAAGAGAGCGAAGGATAAGCTAGTTAGATAGATTCGAATGAGAGGGAGACCATGCTTTTATGGGAAAGGATTCATAGTTGGCATCAAAATCTCATTAGCATTTTTCTTTCAGTAAAATATATGAAATTTTGAAGTCCCCCATAGAAGAAGTTATGGATGATCAAGCCCAAGTTGATCAATCAATCCTAGATCAAGTGTCTCTAAAGAATATGAATTCATATATTGAGGACAAGACTTCATCCAATGATACTGACAAAACCCTTGTTACAAAAAAGAAATAAGATGTAACAAAGGATGAGTAGGAGATAAACCTTCCTATTATTCTTCCTATTTAGATGTGCTAAAAAACCATCTGCAATATTCCCCTTCTTTAACAATAAGTACAAAATATTGAAGCAAGAAAACCCCAAAATCTAGTGCCAATAACCCTTCTTTAACAATAAGTAGGAAATATTGAAGCAAAAAAACCCCAAAATCTAGTGTTAATCATTCCCTTTCCTCACTTGGGTCTAGAAGTGGATGGATATCTCTCAAATCTTAGAAAAATTTCGTTTTTTCATCATTCTATGTAAGACATTTTTAAGAATCTACTCATGCTCTCAAAAAGCAATAAGTGCAACTTTTAGAAGCTCTAATATTGGATCTCTATCCTTCCTTTTTTAGGCATCAAATGGAGTCAAAGAGTCTTCCTGCTAACGACTTTTATAATTTATAATGAGGAAATAAATACAGGTCGTCATTTGCCAATTACTTTGGAGTTATGTTTTCTCTTTCATCCCATTAAGAGAGTTGATTGTAGATTTGGGAATATCCCAAAATATGAGATAAGAAAACAAATTTTAAGAATAATTGATGTATGAGATAATCATATATACATTTAAAAATATATATATAATAAGAAAAACATAATAAAGTAACAAGAAGAAATAAGAGTATAATGAAACTTGTAGACATGGCAATCTTTTAATTAATTAAACTTAATTTAAAAGTAAATTATTTATAATTATTTTTGAAATAAAATTCAATAATTCGATCTCACTAGTAATAAAAATATTTAGTAAATATTCAATGGAGATTAAATCTCTACCATCCAAGTGATAATTATTGACAATTAAATTAAATTTTGTAAAACCTATTCCAAAATAAACACACATATATATACTTTTTATCATATCTTAAGATATAAATTTTAATCTTTTAAACATACAATTTATTATATATTATTCAAAGCTATATATGATATCAAAATAATAATATAAAATAAATAGTTGAATATTATTTTTGAAGTACAAATAATAAAATAATATTTACATTAACTAATTCAAAAATAATAATGAATTTTTTTAATGTGGGGTATGACAAAATATTCATTTTTCAATTTAAGTTTATATCAACTTTATATAAAGTAAGTCTAAGTGAAGCATCTAGAGTGGCGATTGTCATGAGGGAGGACTTTGGTTCCCGAGGTTTCTGGCGATTGTCCTGAAGGAGGACTTTGGTCCCTGAGGTTCCTAGTTGAAGGACTTCGGTCCCTGAGGTTCCTAGTTGAAGGACTTCGGTCCCTGAGGTTCCTAGTTGAAGACATTGGTCCCCGAGGTTTCTGGTTGAAGACTTCAGTCCCTGAGATTCCTGGTTGAAGTACTCCCTGGGTAAATAATACAATCATATGTAAATATTGTATTAGCCTTAAAAAAATAAAAAAAATCCATGCTATTTACTTATTAAAAAACCAAAAATTGAATAAATTTAAATAAAGTTGTTTAATTTTTAATATATTTAAATATATGAGTTTAATTTAATTTGTATAGTACATTTTATTGTGTTTTATTAAAATTTATATGGGATATTAAAATAATAACAAGAAACAAATATTTGGATATTAATTTTAAATTAAAAATAAATAATAATTGTATTAACAAAATAAAAATAATAATGAAAAAAAAAATCAATATCAATTATGAAAATATATTTAAATTTTAACTTTAATGTTATATGAACTTTATATAGAAATAAAGTAATTGAAAATAAAAAAGTTCTAGTTTCACTAAATTAAGAATAATATATAGAGATAGATATTTTATCTTAGGGACATGTTTTCTATTTTCCAATAAGAAGGGATGTATTTTTAAAAGTATAGTAATAACTAACGGGGATGTAACTTTAAAAGTGTAGTAATAACCAGAAGACATTTAATGTGTGTCATAAATAAAATATTTCAATAACTAGGTTGAGTAAAATATTTCAGTACCATTTACTTATATATCACTTAACGGAAATGAAAATAAAATAAAAAAAATATTATATAAAACATTTTATTAGTGTGTTGTTCCACGTCAAAAATATTGTAATTCTTTCCATATTTAAAATATGAAATTGATACAATATATCTATATATATATATAAAAGATTTATGAGCTACCAAAAAACCATATCTTTAAATATACAAATTTTTTTTTCAAAATTTTTCATTCTGAAAATTATTTAAACTTCATAAAATTAATTTAATCTAAACAGTTAATAAATTCAAAAATCTCTCACACACACTTTAAAATTAATAATATTTGTTTTCTATTATCATTTCATTATTAATCTTAATGAAATCTTATACCACATATAAATTTGAATAATATGTAATAAATTGTAAAATGCATATTCTAATAAGACATAATAAATGAGCATATAAAAAAACAGAAAACAATAAACATAGAAGTGCATCGATTAAGGATTTGTTTCTTTTGATATTTATAAAATAAGTGAATACTGTAACTTAGGAAATAAGTGAATCGTAATCTTTATAGTTATGTTTCACTGATTTAAAAAGGAAATAAGGAAATCACTTCTTCGTATAATTATTATTACTTTATTAATTATTTTTAAGTTAATGTATAAATTTTTATTCTAATTATTAATTAGTAATTTTCTTAAATGTGTAAAAATATATGGAAAGAATTAAACAAATTGAAGGAATTGAACATGTTTATGATGTTATTCCAAAAATGTTGTAGCAAAAGAAAAGTAACAACTTAAAAGGTGTATGAGAGGAAATGTGTTCAAGCTTGCAATAGTCTCACACTTGTGTCGAAAAACAAAGAAAAGATTACAACCTAAAAGGTGGGCAATGGAGGGAAGGAAACGTGTTTAGGCTTACAATAGTCTTACACTTGTGCACATGCACGCCTGATGGATTTTGCTCGAACCACTTCGCTAAATCATTTTTTTCCAATCATACAACTATGTCAAAATATTATATACATATTATATCCAAGCTATAACATGCAAGGTAATGAGGAGAAACATTGCCATAGGTCTTCATGGGAACTTGCCCACAAAATATGTAATTGCACAGAGGACATGACTAAAGTCAGTGTGTGTTGATAATGAGAGTAAATAAAGAGCATATTTTACTGGAGTGACCTTCAGATTCATTGATATTATGCAATCAACAACATAAAGAAGGAGGTTTGTTTTAGAATTTTAATTATCTCTTTTTAAAAATTTTAAATTAATTTGGCATCATTTCCCTAGAGCCATTAATTCCAGTTTTAAATTTAAATTTAAATTATGTCTCGTAAAGATTTGTTGGAATTGAAAATTTATGTGGTGTAGTTTACACAATCCAAGTGTCCAATTGTATCCATTTATGCATTCAAAAATACAATTTAAAAAATGAAAAGTTACACATGCTATATGCATATATAAAAGCAATATAGATCTGTTATGAAGAGGATTAAATCTCTTGAGATACATATGTTTTTAAAGTTTTTCACTCTCAAAAAGGTCACCTATGTTATCTTTACCCTTGTGTATCTTAAAAGTTTCTTTCTCAGATTTCTAAAAGTAATTAAGGTTGCCTTTGCACAGTTTGTGTAGGTCCCATGTAAGTTAACCCAACAACGTCTCAAGTTGAACACGATTTAAGTTGGGACTCTATAATAATTAGTTAAAGAAATCTCTTGTCTGAGTTATTTTAAGAATCCCCAAAGCCTGAATTTCCATACGAACTTGACCAAAAATTTAGATATTTTCTGTTATATAAAAAAATTGGTTAGGTTGTGATCTAGCTATAAATTGGTTGGAAAAAATCAAAATTAAGACCATTTAATTTTTCAATTAAACATTTTATATTATTCTACCTAAAAACTACCCTAAACATCTCAAGGAAATCTTTAAAAATATGTGATTTAATATAAATCCTATCATATTTATTAATATGCTAGCATTAAGAATAGTATAAAACATCACGCAGAAAAATAGTTTGTTTACATCAAATTTAATTTAAGGTATTTGTTTCCCACTACATCATAAGTATCATCGATTTTGAACATGAAGCTTCATAACCATATCTTAAAAATGAATATATTTAGTTTTTATTTATGATATATAAATAAATATTATACTAAACATTACAAGTATCATAATCAAACTAAGTAGAACATGTGTATTTTTTTGTGACTTCGGTAGTTGATTTTTAGTTCCAAAATAAAGATAATTCATTATATTTTAATAAAATAAAACTCTTTTCTTATAAAAAAAATTGTGATTTAAGTAATTGATCTCTCACATAAATCTACTTATTAGTCCCTGCCATCTGGCAATGGCCAGGGACTATAGTAATCGGTTATGCCCATCGTAGCATTAATTCCGCTGCTTGTTAATTCGACTAATCGCGCTATAACCAAAGTTTCTCGAGGAATACCGATTCGCTCTCCAAAGTTATTTATTACTCTTCTTATTTGGCCTCTTCCCGAGGCGGAAGAGATAAGACTATATGTTAATTTGGTTTTAGACTGTTCATTTTTTTAAAATGTTTTAGCCTACGTAACTAATGTTAACATCAAAAGCTACTTATTAGTCCCTGCCATCTGGCAATGGCCAATGTTAACATCAAAAACTACTTGTTAGTCCCTGCCATCTGGCAATGGCGAGGGACTATAGTAATCGGTTATGCCCATCGTAGCATTAATTCAGCTGCTTGTTAATTCGACTAATCGCGCTATAACCAAAGTTTCTCGAGGAATACCGATTCGCTCTCCAAAGTTATTTATTACTCTTCTTATTTGGCCTCTTCCCGAGGCGGAAGAGGTAAGACTATATGTTAATTATTTGGCCTCTTCCCGAGGCGGAAGAGGTAAGACTATATGTTAATTTGGTTTTAGACTGTTCATTTTTTAAAATTGTTTTAGCCTACGTAACTAATGTTAACATCAAAAGTTTGAGACATCATTCGTAATGTTAACATCAAAAGTTTGAGACATCATTAGTATCATTAGTTTGCGCATTTTCTTACTAACTAAGTGTGTAAGAAGATTAGTTACAAGTGTGTATGCATGTGTTACAGGTGGATGATGCAGAACTAACAAAGGCTTCAGTATAAGCCACAAAGAAATAAGCAACGGAGCCAGTATCTCCACCACCAGATTCATATCCTCTCCTCCAGGTTCAGATCCAGATCGAGAGGCACCGGTAGATCTAATTTCTTCGGTTGATTGTACAGTCGAAGAAGCAGTTGAAAGCACCAAATTCTGACCTTTGTGCGAAGTTCACCGTTTGGCTGTACTCCTCTTGTACTCCTCTGGGCTGTTGGAGGAATTACTGTTCGAGGAATTGAGGCCACCAGCGCGTCTACTGCCCGAATTGAGGCCACCAGCGCTTCTACTGCCCTGCATTATGAAAGCATACATGTTGAAAGTTAAAGCATACATGTTGAAACTTAAACAGGTAAATCCATCCGACACGCTACATAGAATTCAATTTTTAGAAAAAATCTTATTATGCAGTTCTACTGTTGTGCAAAGAGCAGAGATCAATATCAAGAATTAATTATCCTACAGGCTGAAGTAATTGATTAATTTGGTATAAACCTAAAAAATGCTACATAGAATTCAATTTTCAGAAAAATCTTATTATGCAGTCTTAATAGAATTCAATTTTCAGAAAAATCTTATTATGCAGTCTTATGTATGGTGCAGTCACGAGACTTGCAGAGCAGGAAAACTCGATTTAGTCCTTGCAGAGCAGGGAAATTCGATTGGGTTCTCGCTTACTTTTGTACTGGTCTGAAAATTTGGAGGGTTGTGGTTCAAAGAAATGGCAGAAAGCTGTAAAAGTTTTCCTATTCATAAGCAGGGGCTTTGAAGTCAAATCTTGGGAGCTGATCATTTTTTCGAGCCTGCACAGATAAAATGCAGAGACTTCCCAGGTTTGTTTGATTAATTTTTCTACCTGTTATGCTTCCGCTGTTCTTGGTTTTTGATATGAAGGAAGAAGCCTATAGAATATCAGAATCTAATATTTTCAAATACACAAAAAGGAATTACACCCAACAAAACACACTGTTACCATTTATTCTATGTCTCATAAGCTCTTAAGAAACCATTTATTCTACGCCTCATAAGTTCTTACTTTCTTGCTTTATTAAGTGTTTTGTACGCCTCATAGATTCTTACTTTCTTGCTTTATTAAATGTTTTGTAGTTTTACATTGAACAATACACTCTCTTATTCACATATTGCATTTTACTTATCTTTTCTCTTACTTGTTTGCAGATGGGCAAAAACAGGGACAAAACTGGGAAAATCAAAATACAAGTAAAATTTGCTCAGGAAATACAGAAAACAAACAAAAATTGTTCCACCCTGTGACTGGCAAGGCCGCCCTAGATGACGGTTTGGCCAGTTCATCGGTAAGCGATCAGGCCGGATGCCATGGCTATTTGAATTCTCATAACCCACCGTGCTACCCTATAATGCCATTGTTAAATGGCCTGTTAAACCCTGGCCATTGTTCTACTATTTTAGGAGGATCACTTAAGGCGGTTCCTTTCTCAGATTCTCCTCGCAGTCCACGCTCTGTTCTTCACCATGATTCCGATATTTTCCACTCTGATTTGCAGGTACAGCACAAGCCTCCCAGAGGAAGGCCAAAAGGTTCTAAAAATGTAGGAAATCCTCGAGAAATGAAAAGGCAGATGGCAGAAAGAGGTCGAAGGTTGTGCAAACAATACCTGGAAATGGCAAAGAGTCTTCGACCATTTTGGATCGACAGGTATTACCCGTTCATTATTCTCTGTCGGTACTGTTGGAACCCTTCCTCCCCTCATCATCTTCTTTACAGCAGAGGTCACGGGTTCGAGTTTGGACGCGAAGGGCTCATGACCGAAGACTAGCCATCCCAGGCCTGCACAGTTAAAGCAGAGGTCACGGGTTCGAGTTTGGACGCGAAGGGCTCATGACCGAAGACTAGCCATCCCAGGTCTGCACAGTTAATGAATTAACTTGTAAAAAAAACTCATATGTTGAACCGGGGAATGGGTTTATTATAAGTTACCTGCAACACTGAGTGTAGAGACGAAAGCGGTGGTGATGGTCCTCCTGGGGATGCGAGGCGGCCATGAAAACTTCACCCTGCCCAACTGATTCTTGAAGCTGACTGCTTCCCTCATATTTAAACGATCGCGATCATGAACTCATTTGCAGACTCTTCCCTCAAATCTCACATAATTTGTTGGCAGCTATGGCTGTGGATCAGGTCGAATAGCTCTTGCATGTGGGGAATGGGATATAGAAGATGGTAGCGGTGAGGTGGTGTGCTGCCACATGGTTGAACACGTGTAGGTTGGCGAGACACTTAACGTTCGTTTTAAATATTGGAACAAGTGGAAAAATGCATCCTTCTAATAACTTAAAGTTGAACCTTAAAACACAAAAAAAATTACACCTTTTACGTTATTTAAAATTCTATTACGTTTTACGTTTATTTGCTTTTGTGCTTGTACTAATAGATATACATTAATAAGTATTATTTAGACTCATAAACTTTGGACTTTAGTTCCATTTTTTTGTTTTTTGTTACACCATTTCTATCTTTAAAGTTTAGATGGGTTAGTCTTTAGTATTTACAAGCGTCAATTTTGTTTTAGCATGTTGAATTTTGAATATGAGATTTTCCTCTGTAGTTTTGCAGAGCTTGCATTTCCTCCTTGAACCCGAGAGTGGCTGCATATTTGTAAAATGCTAATGTAATTTTTTATACAAGACTTCCTTCTGTAGTTTCGCAGAGTTTGCATTTCCTCCTTAAACCCAATAATGACTGCATAATTGTAAAATGTTAACGTTTCCAATTAATTGAAGTAGCATTTGCAAGAAAGGAAAAAAAACAAAGGCACAGGCCTTCACTAGTTGGGCATCATTTCAAAAACCAAAGGTCTGGACTAAGAATGCTCTGCGACACAGACAGGAATAAATTAAAAATCTTCAGTGCCTTGTAAATGCCATTTAAACATGATGTAAAGGACAATGAATTTTTCACCCTTGAATGAAAGGTCACATTTAAATTTCTTAATATTGGAAATGGATAACTAGTCAAGCAAGTAGCCTAAACAACTCCATATCCAATGCGCCACTCTCACCCCGGTGCTATTGTGAAGCAGAGTCAAAACCAATCTGGCTGACCCCAAACAAGGAATGGCGACCTGGGAATACAAAACTTAAAACCATATGAACATAGTACTAAAATGGTGGCGACCTGGGAATACAAAACTTAAAACCATATGAACATAGTACTAAAATGGTATAATTGTCTTTGATATACAATTTTTTTTTACAAGATGATTCCTATTATCAGGGTCAATGTCGAATATGACCTATCCCATTTTGGGAATATTACAATGGCTTATAGTATCTATTTGGCCAAATGCAACCGGCTTGCACCTTGCTTGGTGAGATATACAGTCCATAAAAGGGTGAAACTTGTCTATGAAGGAATTTAAACATTGGTGGATAAGAAATTCCCTTGCTGTACCAATTAACCAAGATCCGTCTATTCTTCGATATACAGTTTCTGGTAGCTGTTAGCATGTTCCTATAAGTCGAACAAATAATGTAACTGAAACTTACTGAAATGAAAAAACAAATTGTCGGTTGTAAAATTCAAGCAGGTGTATTTTAGGCACCTGGACAGTATGAGATTGAATGCTGAGTACACGACCCGTGGCTTGAGGTAGAACAACGGACAGAAGCGGAGCCATTTGAACCTGCGACTAATGTCGCTCTCGATAAGCAATATCCGGCTGCCACTGAATGATCCAATAAAATCCACTAAAAATTATAACCTTCGGTACTTATTCCTATCTACTTAATGTATTGATTTTCTATTCATACTACTTGTTCTGCTTGTTCTGTTCTGCTTGTTCTTTCAACCCAGAAATGCATGCTGAAACCCAAAAGTTCTGTCAACCTAGAAATGCATGCTGAAACCCAAAAATGGAGGCTGAACCTTATGCAGGGACTTGCTGCCTCGCAGCCTTCCTTATTTATATTGTTTTCAATGTCATATTTATTTCACATTAGCTTTCCTAAATCAACGGAAAGGATTCATTGTCCAGCTAATATGCTTCGTCTCATACACGATGGAAGGATGTGATTTTTGAGAGTGCAAAGCATTACGAGTTAATTTCAATCGAAATAAACACGATCTTGAAGGTGGCGCTTTTGCTCTTGCCACTGTTAACGTGGTTGTTGGGGGAAGGGAAGCTATTTATGCGTTTCTACCATGATAGTGCTTTCCAGGACGCACGTAATGTTGGATAGTATCATGGATTCAATAAGGGAAGTTTAAAAGATGACGAGAGTGATGCTCTCCAGGACGCACGTAATGTTGGATAGTAACATGGATTCAATAAGGGAAATTTAAAAGACGACGAGAGTGGTAAGTACTGAAATTGAATTTTAACACTTTCGTTTTCAAATTGCATGTTCTAGCTAAATTGGTTTATCGGCCTCGCTCTTGTATTGCTCAGCTCGGTGTCTGTCTTGTTGCTCGGCTCCTTGTGTTTTGATGGGCTCCGAACTGTTTCCCCTGTGGTGCTTGGGTCGACTCGGTCACTCTGTGTTGCTTTGATCAGTCTCTCTCCTCAAACTAGGTAAGCGATCGAATCTAGATTGAGGAACCCGCTCATTTTTTATATTGACTATTTTTGCGATTAGAATCGGCTGTGAACTTTTAATTAGTGAAAAACATTGTACACCACTTTTAAAATAGCCCCCCTTCATGACCACTATGGTACAATATGCTTGGCTATGCAGGGATGGAATTTGATTCACAGAATCTGGGAATGGAGGACATAATAGAACGCGTGCTCGACCGTGAAATCCTGGAAATGTAATTGAAAATAAATTACTATCCCCATTGTACACAACCAAAGCTCTCTCTTAAAGAGGAGGCACAAACAGACATTGGCACACTAAAATTCCTTCAGCATAACATGATTCCCGGCCTTCAGCTCTTCAAAGACGGCAAATGGGTCAGCGCCAAATGCATTCTCTATGCTCTCATCGGCATTAATGCATTCACGCCATTAATCCAATTTCACTTTATCATTTCAATGTTTATCACATTTCATAACTAATGTTTATCTGACAATTATCAAATATTGAGCAACGAGAAATACAGGAGAATTGCTTATCTTGTGAAGAACTCCTGATCTTTATCTTGTGTTTTGTCTTCAGTAACCGAAACACACAAAAACAAAAAAAAACAAAACTAGGTTACATGCTACAACAGCGAGAGCCGCAACAATTATCAGTTCCAACAACTACGACCAGGGTTTTACAAAACCCATAAAAGGTTTCGCTTAAACCATATACCCAGAAAGAGGTAAATGAAAAGAAAAAGAAAGACTCTGCTTTATTAAAAAATGTAATCGAATGGATAGTTTCGGTTACTAAAATATTGTTTTATAGTAATTATATATAAAAAAATGGATGTTGTTATTAAGCAGGTCCTTGATAAATACTTATATTAGAGATTGTATAAAGGGTAATGTCGACTATGGAGCTCATTGGTAAATAACAGTAGATTCGTGGTATTTTTCAAGTAAAGTAGTCAGACAAGGAAGAAGAATAAGGTTAACCCTTAGGGTTTGAACAAAATTATAAAAATCCACTATAAATATAAATATAGAGATAAAAACAAATACATTAATACCGCCGCTGTGCATTTTTAAATGTCAACATTTGTTGAGTAATATAAGACAAATCATATGAAATCGGATTTTCATATTTGTATTCATTTATTCATCCTAAGGTTTATAAGTAATTATTTAAAAAAATTGACCTCATTGAAATTAAAACCAAAGAAAATGTAGATAATGTAAATATATATAGCCAATAATGAATGCCATATCAATTGTCATTTTTTTATTTTTTGAATTTTATATTACGTGTTAAAATTATTTAAACAATTTTTATATATCAAGTTTATAAGATTATATTAAAATTTGTAAAATTTATAAAATTATATTAAAAAAATAATAATATTATCTTTTATTATTAAGATTAATTATATTTTATTATTAATATTTAATTATATTTTATTAATAATATTAATATATTCAAAATATTGGCCAGGGGCTTTGAATTTACAGTGAATGGATGTACTATTAAAGCACTTTTTGCGACATGTTATCCGTTCAAATCCCCATGAATGGTTAGATGGTATTATATAGAAAATATATATATATATATATATATATATATATATATATATATAATTAATTAAAATTCAATTAATTTAATTTAATTTAATTATAAATAACATAATTTTAAAATTCTAATTCAATTATTAATAATCGTTAATAAGTATTTCAGAAATATTATATAAAATATTTTAATCAATATATTTTAATCAAAACATTAATTAATACATTAATATGTTAATAAATAATTTATTAATGCAATATTTAATGCATATTTAATTTTTATATATTTTATATTATATTAAATATTTATATATTATTTGTATTTTATTATTATTATTATATATATTTTTTATGAGATAAATATAATATAACGAAAATTTTATCATTTTTAATACATTAATATTTACCATGAAAAAATTATTATTACATAAATAAATAAACCCAATATTATAAAGTTCAATATGGAAAATTATTTATATATTATTTATCATTTTTATAATATTGTGTTCATATATTATAATATAATATTTGGTTTATGTATTATAATATTATATTATAATATTATATAATATAGGATAATTGTATTATGATCCAACATGGTCAAATCTATGATTACCTTATTTAATAATAATTAATGTGATGATATAGCTAATCACAACAATTTCTTTTTTGGTAAATATGGACAAACATGGACAACCATAGTTGGCCAGCCATATTCATTTATAGTTAAACCATCGTTAATGAGAGTGAAAACATATTTAACGATACCATTAGCAACCTTATGCTTACGATATTTTTACTATTAGCTTTTTAGTATAGAGTTTTAGTATAAGTTTTGGTATTAGAGGCTTTTTGGTATAGAGTTTTAGTATGAGTTTTGGTATTAGAGGCCTTTTAGTATAGAGTTTCAGTATTGAGTTTTGGTATTAGAGTTTTAATGTTGGGTTTTAATGTTGTGTTTTAATAATCAACCAAGTTGTGATGTAGGAATGGTACAAAAATCCATCCAACGTCACATTGTCACAAACATTATCGCAATGTGGCAATCATTGTTGTAGTATTACATTATAATGTAATGTATTCAATGTCGCATTGCGAAATTAAAAAAAGTATTCAAACACATTTATATTGTTGTTGAGTATGTTTGACTATGTTTGATTATGTTTGATATTCAATGCTCCTTATCTTCAGTCAAACATAATCTCTTTCCATGCTTATTGATTAATATTAATATTCACACATATTCAACCACATTAGTGAACATAGTCAAACAATGTCAACCTTGAGAATGATGTTGTATCAGAACTGGTTCGACAATATTCATTTTTGCGTCTTAGTTTCAAGTCTATAACAAGGTTCATCTTCAGGACAAAAGCCACCAAGAAAAGTGAGAATAATGGATAATAAATATGGGAGGGAAGAAAATGATATGTTAAGAAGCCAATGAGCCAACCCTAAAATTAATATCATAAGACAATTAATAAATTACTATAGAAAATTTAATTAATACTAAGATTTAGTAACTAATAAAGTGTGTTACTTATGTTAGTTCATATTTAACAATGGTTATAAATATTAATAAAGTTAATAATTATTATATTAGATTTTGTTATTATTATATAATTGTTATTTATGATTTCTATTAACATTAATTTAAATGAATAAAGTTAATAATTTATTATTAATATTATTAAGTGATTTTAATGATTAATTTTAATATTAACTAATATCGAGATTTATTAACTAATAAAGTGTGTTACTTTGTTAGTTCATATTTAATAATTTTTAGAATTATTAATAATGCTAATAATTATTATATTAGATTTTGTTATTATTATAGGATTGTTATTTATGATTTCTATTAATATTAATTTAAATTAATAAAGTTAGTAGCTTATTGTTAATAGTATTAAGTGATTTTAACTATTAATTTTAATATTGTGTAATCTTGAAATTAATATATGTTATTATTATTTGGTTAAATAGAATATAGATGTTATATTATTAAAATATTATTGGTATTATTAAGAAAGGTAAGATAGGAAAAGGGGAATGGTAATGTAGTGATAAGTTCTGAGGAGGTAATGAATATGAGGGGGAGGGGAGACGTCCAATATGGGTTAAGGAAGGGATGGGGATGTGCAGAGTGATTTAGCCAATTTTGTAAGTTTCAGGGTCTTGAGTGAGTAAGAGGATCCAACTCCTTCTTACTTATAGAGTTCCATCTCTATTAAGATTGTGAGGGTGCTTTACAATTTTTAGGGCTTCCCATAACTTTCCCTTATATTTATGCTTTTATTTAGCGAATATCTTAGGGTTTTCAAATAGAACATGGTGACATGTATTAGATTAGTATTATGCAAGTGTTTAAGACCGAGTTCTACCATTTTTTTTTATGTTAGCGCCATATTCTTTGAGTCTTATTCTAAATGATCTTCATGTCTCTCGAATGTAACATTCTCCACATGAACATACAACCGTATAAACCCCTTTGTGTTGGAGGTGATACATGTTGTCTTTTACTGATCTCATCCTTTGTCTAATGGTTGTTGGGGGCTTGAACACAACACTGAAGTCTTTCTTTTTGAGAACATTAGCTAGTTTATCTGTGACTCCTTGAATGTATGGTAGATAAGCCATATTGTCAAACATACTCAACCATATTTTTTCTTAACTTTGTTGAAAAGTGTGCAACAAGAAATGCTAAATTTAGAATGTGCTAAACATAGACCTGCTAAAAATAGCATGTCTAAAAATAGAAATTTGGCTAGTGAGGTCATTGGCCACATTAGGTGAGAGGTGAAACTGCTAAAAACAGAAAGTTCTAAAAAGAGCATTTATGGGTCCCTTCCTATTTATAGCAATCCCTAGTCTATCTATAGGAAGTAAAATTAATTTTGGTCTTAACAGCAGTTGGAAATATTAATTAATTAATTCAGTTGAGTTAATTAGTTAATGAAATTCGAATTTGAAGTCTTTGTGAGAATGCACATGAGTTGTCCCACTGATTGAGGAATTTATCCTTAATTTCCTCCACTGATTAAGGGAATAAGTATGAGTTCTATAATGAGAGAATCAGTTGACTTAGTTATAACTAGTTAAGTCCAGTTAGGTTATTTTAACAAGTTGTTAAAATAATAAAATATAGTTTGTTAATGCTTGCATGCATGTGACAACTATTATTTTAGATAACTGAGGATTAACTCATGGATAACTGTTGCATGTTAGTTCTGTCAGAGACCCGGTTGAGATCAGATGTGGGACAGTGTACTATCAGATGCTTGACTATTTCTAGTAAGTAGTTTTTGCATGGTTGAGGAACTAGTGTCCTCAAAGATTGCATAGTTGGATCATAGGTTGACTTGGTATGTTTGGAATTAATTGCATATGCTTTTGCTATTATTTCCTAAGCAAACTGCGCAAGGAAATAGGGATTGGACCATAGGTAAAGCCTTTATATACAGGGCTTGGTTGATTCATGAGATATATCTTCATATCTTCATGGTTCATTGAGAACTAAATAACTTGAGAGCTAATTCTTTTTGTATTATGAGGAGGATTTCCACTTGATTGATAATACATGGTTGGGGTTTTATGCTGGTGCTTTGCCCTGGATATATCTTGTGTTATGTATGATTATTTCTCTTGATCAATTATGCATGTTTCTACTTGATGTTTCTCATGAATTAGATTATGCATCTGCTTAATGTTTTGTAGAAGTAGAACAAGTATTATGCTTTAAGACATTGCATATATTGGTTTTTTCTACAGGTGAAATTTCTACATGGTATCAGAGCACAGGTGATCAAGAAAGAACAATATACTAGCAGGAGAAATTCAAATTTTATTATTCGAGATATAGATCTCAAGTTCTTAGCACATCTATTTCATCGATGGTGTTCTATGGTTTGAGACTTGAGTATGCCCTTGGTGGTAGCTCAAACTATATAGCTTGGAAGGATCGCATGGAGGCAGTTTTGGAAGATAATGGCCTTAAGGATTTCATTGATCAAGAAATTCCTAAGCCTACTAACAAGATTGAGCAGGTGGAATGGAGGGAGTGTATGGCTAGAGCTAGGAGAATTCTCTTGGAGGGAGTGCGAGATCACATTGTCTCGAGCCTCCATGGGAAGGAGAATTCGCATGCAATGTGGAAAACATTGAAAGATTTGTATGAGAATAACAGTGATCAGAGGAAGCTAGCACTGAAGGACAAACTTTGAAAGATCAAGTGTGAAACGGATGAGACGATCTCTATGTATCTGACCAAGCTCATCACATGTAGGGATGAGCTTGCAAGTGTAGGGGTCGTGACATCGGATGAGGATATGTTGAGTCTAGCACTCCTTGGCCTTCCTAAGAGATGGCATAGCTACCAGGACTCGGTGAATGGAAGGGAGAAACTGCCAGATTGGGAACGACTATGGTCAGGTTTGATGCAGGAGGAGATCAGACGGAGCACCAGAGATAGTTCTTCATCCATGCATGATGAGGAGAACTATGCCTTAGCGAGTAAGGTGAAGAAGAGGAAGGAGAAGGTTTCTCTTTCTAAATCCAGCTCTTCCAATGATGGGAAGAAAGTTGACAAATCAAAAGTATGATGCTTTCGTTGTCATGAGGTGGGCCATTATGTTGCAAATTGCCCACGGATGAAATCCAAGAAGGGATTTGGGGAAGGATCTGAAGCTGAGGCACTTGCTTCATAGTTTGAGTTGGATTTCACACTCTTCGCATGCATGGTTTCATCCATGGTGGGAAGTGGTTGGTTTCTTGACAGTGGAGCTTTTTTCCACATGGTCGGCGGCAAGGGTTTACTAAGTACTTTAGAGGAGAAAGATCTCCAGATACTCATAGTGATGGGTAATGATGAGAAGTATAGTGTCTCAAGTGTAGGCACGGTTATTTTTCAGAGGTAGCATGGATCTCGCCTTACCTTGACCGATGTCAAGTATGTACTAGGATTGAAGAGAAACTTGGTGTCAATTGTGATGCTGGAAGACAGAGGCTAAGATGTAGTCTTCAGTAAGGGAAAGGTTTTCCTTAGACACATCATCACTAGACAGGTGAAGCAGATTGGTTCACGAGTCAAGAAATTGTATGCTTTTGAGGTTGAATATGCATGCAAAGCCTTGAGCAGCAAGGCAACTGATGAAGACTTGGTGGATGAGAGGGAGGGTATATTACCTCTCAACATGCAGAGCCAGAATAAGTCTCAAATGATTGTGGAGGAGCCACGATTGGTGCAGTAGCTTCAGGAGGTTGTGGAGTAGCCACAACAGGGGAAGCTGAGTGGAGATCGAGTAGAGACATCTGCTCATGCAGAGACCTCCAGTAGGGGAAAACTTTGAGCCAGGTGGGCTAAGGGATCACATGCAGCCATACCTCTAGGTAGGAGGTGGGGCGATCTAGAGTGATCGTCCCAAGGAGGGGCAAGATCCTTGACATACCCAACCTCTTGGATAAGACCTTGCTACAGGAGCCTCGATGTGGAGTAGCAGGAACTTACTGGCTGGGCAGAGAGAGTGACAGTGCAGGGAATCTCAGGACAGTGCATAGCTAGCAGGCTGCAACAATGTGAGAGGCACAAGTGTTTTGCATAGTGCTAGGTGGCAAAGAGAGGTGTTCAATGGTGCGAGACGCATGGAGATGTTGCAGTAGCGCAGATGTCAAAGAGGGAGCACTTGTCAGCAACAGGTAGAGCTTCAGCATTAGAGTATGTTCCTAGCCCAACAGAGTGATTAGTTGGGAGTGTTTTTGTTCCAAGTGTTGTTGGAGCAAGTGGACCGGGTAGATGTGTTGCATGCAAAACATTCCAGAGTTACAGGATCGGGTTCAAGAGAAATCCTTCCTTGTTGAGAGGGAATTTTGAAAAGTGTGCAACAAGAAATGCTAAATTTAGTATGTGCTAAAAATAGACCTGCTAAAAATAGAATGTCTAAAAATAGCAGTTTGGCCAGTGAGGTCATTGGCCACATTGGGTGAGAGGTGAAACTGCTAAAAATAGAAAGTTCTAAAAATAGCATTTCTGGGTCCCTTCCTATTTATAGCAGTCCCTAGTCTATCTATAGGAAGTAAAATTAATTTTGGTCTTAACAATAGTTGGAAATATTAATTAATTAATTCAGTTGAGTTAATTAGTTAAGGAAATTCGAATTTGAAGTCCTTGTGAGCATGCACATGAGTTGTCCCACTAATTGAGGAATTTATCCTTAATTTCTTCCACTGATTGACAGAATAAGTATGAGTTCTATAATGAGAGAATCAGTTGACTTAGTTCTAACTAGTCAAGTCCAATTAGATTATTTTAACAAGTTGTTAAAATAATAAAAAATAGTTTGTTAATGCTTGCATGCATGTGACAACTATTATTTTAGATAACTGAGGATTCACTCATGGATAACTATTGCATGTTAGTTCTATCAGAGACCTAGTTGAGATCAAATGTGGGACAATGTACTATCAGATGCTTGACTATTTCTAGTAAGTAGTTTTTGCATGGTTGAGGAACTAGTGTCCTCAAAGATTGCGTAGTTGGACCATAGGTTGACTTGGTATGTTTGGAATTAATTGCATACACTTTTGCTATTATTTCCTAAGATAATTGCACAAGAAAATAGGGATTGGACCATAGGTAAAGCCTTTATATACAGGGCTTGGTTGATTCATGAGATATATCTTCATATCTTTTTGTATTGTGAAGAGGATTTCCACTTGATTGCTAATACATGGTTGGGGATTTATGTTGGTACTTTCCCCTAGATATATCTTGTGTTATGTGTGATTATTTCTCTTGATCAGTTATACATGTTTCTACTTGATGTTTCTCATGAATTCGATTATTCTTCTGCTTTATGTTTTGTAGAAGTAGAAATTATGCTTTAGGACATTGCATATATCAGTTTGTTCTATAGGTGAAATTTCTACAAACTTTATTCCATGTGGTTCAACTTTGTCAAGCATAATTAGCCATGTCAAACCGTGAGAAACTTAAGTCAACCATGGTTAGCCATCATCATATTTGGTGAACCATAGTCACCATAATCAACATTTGAAAATCATGGTCAACCCATGCTCAACATGGTCGACAATTTTGTAATAATAATAATAACAATAACACGAACCTTGTAACCATTACCATTAACAATCCTATGCTTACCATATTTTTAGTATTGACTTTTAGTATAGGGTTTTAGTATTAGGGTTTTTATATTGAGTTTTAATATTGTGGTTTTAATAATCAACAATGTTGTGATGTAGGAATGGTACAAAAATCTATCCAATGCCACACTGTGACAAACATTATCGCAATGTGAAAATCATTGTTGCAATATTACGTTACATTTCAATTTATTCAACATCGTTTTGCGACATTACAAAATTATTCAAACATTAGTATATTGTTGTTGAGTACATCTAGTTATGTTTGACTATGTTTGACATTCAACTCTCCTCATCTTGATTCAAACATAATCTCTTTCCATTATTATTCATTAATATTGATATTCAAACATAGTCAACCACATTAGTGAATATAGTCAAATGAATTCAACCTTGATTTCCATTCTTTAAATAGTTCACCATGATGATATCATAATGTGGGTTTAATATTAGGTTTTATAATATTGGGTTTAATATTATAGTTTATAATATTGTGTTTAATATTTGGGTTTATAATATTGGGTTTAATATTAGGGTTTACAATATCAATAATCTCTTAGGTTTATTAATCCCACGAGTTTATAATATTGTTAATTCCTTGGGTTTATAATATTAATAATCCCTTGGGTTTATAATATTAATCCCTAATACGTATAATAATATATTAGGGCTTATAATTGTTCTTCAGTTTGATATATTAATCTTATGGTTTATAATAGTAATCCTAGGGTTTGATTTTAATGTTAGGGTTTATAATCCCATGGTCCTACGATTTAATATTTATCCTTGGACTTATAATATTAATTCCTTGGGTTTATAATATTAATAATATGTTCAGTTTATTAATCCGTTGGATTTATAATATTAATCCCTTGGTTTTATTAATTCATTGGGATTACAAATTTATTCAATGTCTCATTGTTACATTACAATGAGAAAATGTGGCAATATTTATAATCCCTTGGGTTCATAATATTAATCTTAGGGTTTATATTCCTAGGGTTTAATATTAATCCTTAGGTTTATAATATTCATAATCTCATAGGTTTATTAAAACCTTGGGTTTATCAATGTGAAGGGTTTATAATAGAATTTCCTTTGGTTTGTATTATTAATCCCTTGGCTTTATTACTCCATTGGGTTTATAAGAGTAATTCCTGAAATGTATATTAATATGTTATGATTTATAATATTAGGGTTTATAATATTATTCCTAGGTTGGGTGTATTAATGTTAGGGTTTATAATAATAGTAATCCCAGGGTTTAATATTTAGCCAAGGGTTATGGAAATATAGATCTTCTTCTGACGAAAACTGCTCTGAGCGACGAGGGTTTGAAGCAGAAATGGCGACAAGGTCTGGCAAGGAGGAATACAGTGTATTTGCGGGGGGGCTTTCCTGGGATATATCGGACAGAGAACTTGAGAGCACCTTCAGCCGTTTTGGCAAAGTCGTGGATGCTCAGGCGTTTTGCAGAACAGCAAGCTGCCCTCCGACGGTCGAAAATGCGGCAGCTGAAACTGAGAAATCGTCGGTCGTTGTTGAAGAATCGGCCGTTTCTGAAAAGTCATCTGCAGGGGACATTAAGACTTCAAATAACAATGTTGTAAAGAAGAGGAAAAGCGGCAGGAACAGTGCTCAAAACTACAGGGATTGGGAGGATTTGAAGAATTGTTGCTTGGAGCCGGAGCTTAGCCGGACTGATCAGAATCTTGGAAGCGATTTTGGCAGTGTCACATCCTTGGTTATTGTCCAGATCTGCAGCCTTCAAATCCTCTGGGTCACAGATCTGCCTTTAATACAGATCTGCGGCCTTCGAATCATCAAGATACGATGTCAAGAGTCATGGATCTGCTCTGAATCAGGAGCACAGACTATGCATGGTAGTCAGATGATCAGATCTGCAGGTAAACCAACAAATCTGGAGCCCAGAAGATCTTGGGGTCTTAAAAAAACCCAGATCGATGGACAAGCAGCTTGCAGGAGGCAAGTTCAGACGAGATCAACTCTGAAGCAACCCTCCATCGTGAACCAGCTGGATCTACCAGAAGAACCTCATGCATTCCAGATCCAAGTTATTCTTTCCGGCAAAACGACAATGTTATGGGTTTGCGCAACAGATCTTGTGCAGGATCTTCTGCAAAAACTTGAATGCCGGCTGGGGATTCCCTCCTCCTGCCTCAGACTACTGTATAAGGGTAAGCAGCTTATGCATTCCCTTCCTCTTTCTTTTTACAGCATTCAAAAGGACTCGTCTATTGGGGTTTCTTTCCGTCTAAGAGGTGGTTCAGTTGGGCAAACCTCCTCTGCCCCATCTTTCTCTTACAAAGATGCAGCACGCAAAAACGCTGCCCAACCTCAGTTCTCTTCAAAGGCATCCCAGCTAAATGAAGCTCCAAAGCAGTTTCTGGTAGACAAATCAGAGGAAATCCCCTCCATCGACTTCTCTACTCCTAGGGTTGAAAACCGCTACCAGAGCTTTGCAGAATCCGCACTCATTTGCAGATTTAATGGCCTATGGCCTCGCACAACAGATCTTTATCAATGGGTCCATTCCTCCTGGACTAAAAAATGTAAAATCTTCTTATGTTCAAAAGGTTTTTTTCTGGTGCTTTTTGAATCAAGCGAAGATTACCAGAAAGCCTTAACGGGAGGCCCTTGGTTCTGGGGTTCAGCTGGGCTTTTTCTAACCCCCTGGTTTCCTGACTTCGACCCCTCCACAGCAGTGATTTCCAAGCTTCCCATTTGGGTCAGGCTCCTGAATCTTCCGGCTCATTTCTGGGACTTCTCTGTCTTCCTAGCTATTGGAAACACTTTGGGACGATATCTAGCTACATATACCTCAAGAAGGGAAAATGGTCTCTACACTTATGGCAGACTGTGTGCAGAAATAGATATCAGCAAAGGACTGCCGGATCAGATTAATCTCAAGTTTGGAGATTTCCATTGGACTCAACCACTGGATTACGAGAACACAGCCTTCCGCTGTCGCCATTGTCATCAAACAGGGCACCTTCAGAGCACATGTTCACAGCTCAAAGATAAAAAGAAGAATCTGAATCGTAAGCCCAAATCCAAGAGATGGAATCCTTTTGAACCACCCCATCCGCTGAACGATTTAGGCTTCTCGAGCTCGGAGGAGGAGGAATCGGAGGCAGATGAGCAGATTGATGAGGAAATTGAAGCTGATCTACAGAATGAGGAAATTCCGAAGGATGCCCCCTCGGCTCACCAGGAGGCTCCCTCAAACCAACAGATTTCTCAGAAACGTACCCATATCTCTTCGTCCTCAAACTCGGACAAGGATGATCAGCCATCAGGACAAAATAATCTACAACTTGTCATGACACAGCCAAACTCCACTGGGTGGATAAAAGTGAGCAAGAAAAAAGGCAAAAAATGTCGATTTGCAGGAAACAACCCTTCGGGGTAGCCTTTGAATCAGTACTTTCCTTTGTATTCCATTGCTTCTTTGACCAGGCCCTTGTCTATCTATTCGGAGCAAGGTTGATTTCCTATCACCTTCGGCTCCTTAGCTTCTCTGCTAAGCCTATTTTCAGGCCTGATTGTACTATATTTTACTTCACATAATAGAATTAGTCTTTACTCAGAAAAAAAAATATTTAGCCAAGGGTTTTAATATTAATCTCTTAGGCTTTTAACATAAATCCATTAGTTTTATTAATCTCTTTAGTTTATTATTATTAATAATTCGTTGATTTGATCATATTAAGTAAATATATTTAATAAGGGTTTAACTGGTATTAATTAATAATTTCTTGATTATCTCTATAGTTTAACTCTAATGAACATAGTCAAACAAAGTCAACTTTGATTGTCATTCTTTAAATAGTTGACCATGATTATATTAGAATGTTATGTTTATAATTAGGGTTTATAATATTGGATTTAATTTTAGAGTTTATAATATCGATAATCCCTTAAGTCTATAATATTATTAATCCCTTGAATTATTATTCGCTTGGGCTTATAATATTAATAATCCTTTTGGTTTATTATTCTCTTGAGTTTATAATATAAATCTGTAATATCTCTAATAATATATTAATGTTTATACTTTTTATCTTGGGTTTCATATATTAATCTTAGTGATACTATTAATCCTAGGGCTTATAATCCCATGGGCTTATAATATTAATCCCTTGGGTATATAAATCCCTTGGTTTCATAATATTAATAATCCCTTGGGTTTATAATATTAATCACTTGGGTTTATTAATCCCTTAGGTTTATAAATTTATTCAATGTCGCATTGTTACATTACAATGTAGCATTGTGGCAATGTTTATAATCCCTTGGCTTTATTAATTCTTTGGGTTTATAAATGTATTCAATGTGGCATTGTCATGTAATATAAATCATTTGGTTTTAAATATTGATCTCTTAGATTTATTAATCCCTTGGGTTTATAATATTAATCTGTGATATGTATAATAGCATGTTGTGATTTAAAATATTGGGGTTGATAATATTAAACCTCAGGTTTAAGATTTATGGAAGGGTTTTACTATTAATTCCTTCAGTTTTTAACATAAATCCACTCCGTTTAATATGATTCTTTAATTTCTCTAATATGAAAATTATGGTTTATATTGTTTGATTTAGTATTAGGGTTTATAATATTGTGTTTAATATTAGGGTTATAATATTCAGTTTAATGTTAGAGTTTATAATATTGGTTTTATAATGTTAGGGTTATTATATTTGATATAACATTAGTGATTAGTGTTGTGAAGTTTGAATGGTGCAAAAAGCTATCCAACGTTGCATTATGGTAAAGATTGTTGTAACATCACTAGCAATATGACAATCATTGTTGGAATGTTACATTACATTGCAATTTTTTCAATGTCACATTGTGATGCTACAATGGCGCTTCATATTGTGACACTTGAATGGTACAAAAATAAATGTAACTTCTCATTGTGACAAACATTGTTGCAATATAAAAATCAATATCATACTCATTGTCGCAATGTTACATTACCTTACAACTTATTCAATATTCCCTCTCAACATCACAAAATTAGGTTTTAAAAGTAGGGCTTTTAGTATTGGGTCTCGTATTGAGTTTCATATTAGGTTTATAATATTAGGTTTTATTATATTGGATTTAATATTGGGATTTTTTATGTTTATTAATTCCTATGGCTTATAATATTAATCCCTTGGGTTTTTTAATCCACCGGTTTTATAGCATTAATCTCTTGGGTCTTGAATCCCTAGGGTTTACAATTTTAATTCCTTTGGTTTATTTATGCCTTAGGTTTGTAACATTAATCCCTTGGTTTTATTAATCCCTTTGGTTTATAATATTAGTCCCTTGGATTTTTAATCTATAGGATTTATTAATCCCTTGAGTTTCTAATATTAATCCCTTAGGTTTTTAATATTTACAGTTTATAATATTAATGCCTTTGGTTTATTAATCTTTGAGTTTAAAATATTAATCCCTTGTGTTTTTAAACGCTAAAATCCCAAGGGTTTATAATATTAACCACTTGAGTTTAATTATTAGATTTATTATTATTAATTATTTGTTAATATTAAATTTTTTTTGTAAGCTTGGTAGGACACTCCGATTTTCAAGTTTTACATGTCCATTATTCACGTCACTGCAGCAGAGGGTAGCACAAGATTTGAACCCAATATCTTTGGTTCAGTTAGACTTCATTCCACGACCATCGCCGCTTGAGCTACCCCAAGCAAACATTTGTTAATATTATTATTATTATTACTAGTATTATCACTATTATAATTACTAGTATTATCTTTGTAGATTCAGTCCTAAGGTTGAGTCTTGTTCTAGACTCGAAACGTAGACAACATAGAAATGAATACTGTCGAATATCAGAGCCCAAAATCTCAAAAACCACAACACAGAAATATGCAAACTATTAGTGTTTTTTAATTTAATTTTCACTTTTATTTTTAATAATGATGAACATGAACAACATTCCTTGAAAGAAAAATTAGTTTATAAAACTTTAATGCTTATTCTAACTAATAGATGAAATGGTCTTTTTCACAACATTCTTCTCGCTAATTTTAACCAAATTCCCACAAGGATTTTTAAAAAATTTAGTTTAAATTGTTGAATCCATAGAATTTGAATGCCACGAGGGCTTTTCAAGGTCTTCAATCCATTTATGCATTCAAAAATGTATTTTAAACAACAAAAAAACATAATCTTGCTTGAAATTGTATAGCAAAATTCTAGTGAAAAAGGCCATTTCATCTGTAAGTTAGATTGAGCCATACTTTAAGAAAGATAAGAGATTGTTTGACTTTCTTTAAAACTTTATTCTCACATTAAAAATAATATTGAGAAAAATATTCCAACATCACCATAAATTCGATAGTTTAAAAGATTAGGAATGCCACCATTGTAACAAATATTTTGAGATTATAATGTAATTTGGTTTTCAATGTGTGTTAAGTTATGGTATGTTCCATGCTTAGTGAAACTTACTTCAATCTCTTCTTATAAGCCCAATGTCAATTTCACTGTTTAGCAATCACATTAACATAAAGTAAAATGTTGATAGAAAATAAAGAAATCGACAGAAGACAAGCCAAGACAAGAGACACTAGATGTGGCGACTAGCCGAGGACAAACCCCAATGTGAGGAAACCATTTGATCAATTCTTCTTTAATCTTCAATAATTCAGTAGAGAGAGAGAGATAGTACAATTTCATAGTTCTTTAATTTTATGACAGTAATAATGAAACCCTAACCAACAACTTCAAAGTTGATCAAACAACCCACAAATGACCTCAAGTCAACCTTGGTCAACTCAGCCTGCAATAGCAATGGTGGTCAACCCAAAACAGTCTAAGAGAGATGGGAAAACAATGGTCAACGCATATGTAGCCCTGCGATCAACCCTAACTAGTCAATGCTAGTCAAATCCATTATCAAGTCAGGTCAACATTTTTCTGTCTAGATCTACGGCTTACTTGATAGAAGCTCCTCACACCAGACCAAAGCAAAAATAACCTCCTCACCGGTCAACGTAGTCAAACCCAACATGCTTCTCCATGGTCAACCTCATTCAACATTGTTGAAATAGTCCTACATCCTTCTTTGTGTGTCCTCATTCTTCCCACGTGAGAGAGATACTGCTCCTTGATGTGTACCCAATTAAATAAGGAGAGAGAAGAATGTGTGATGAGATGAGATGAATGAATAATGTCACAAGGTGTCTTCTATTTATCTGAATCATTGAGGATGTTTGCCGCATATTTTGTTGTTGGGCGACGTTTACAATTTTTCAAGTAGATACAAATAAATTCATATCTCCATAAATACATGTCAGAATTGGATGATCGTTAGATCAATCCGACACCTCTCAATGAGAGGAATCCAAGAAAAATATCTACTACCATAAAAAAGATGAACCACATGGAGTTTGGCCCTAGTTTCCAATTTTAACAATGTCGAACTCTAAGAGAAATCATTTTTCATCCTAAACTCACCTAGTTTCATAAAGATTATATATTATTTCATCCCAAAATACATTGGGACCAATCTAACACCAAGTCTCACTATGAAACTAGTGAAAGTCTCTGTTTATTTTAGTAACATTCATTTTTTGTTTATTGTTGTCAAAGAAATATTTTTGATGTGATAGATTAGGGTTAAATGAATCTTTATAGTATATTAAGTTTATTTTATCCTGTAATTAATTATCTAATTCTCATCTGATTTAGATGTAATATTTTAGATATTAATTATATTCTATGTAATTACTTCTTACTTTATTCTCCAATTATTTCGCAACATTTGCATGCCATCATTGTTTGGGCCAATGGTGGTTTTGGATAGAGTCTGAAGCAATTCTAGACAATGTCTTATAATCCATGTTGTTTATACTATTATTTTACATTAAGTACCTAATCATAGCTATGCTCTCAATGGAGAATGATTTGGTTTTATCAAGAGGCTAGGATAGGATTTATTTCCCTTAATTTTGAGATTATAAGTTATAAAATTTCATTGGATAAATCTCTTTCTCCTAAATTATTCAAAAATATTGTATCCTCAAACTTCACAACCATATTAAAGAATAGGAGTTGGGAAAACACGAGGCGATTTTTATTATCCAACAAAAAAAGTTCCCTAATTTACAATTAATTTCAATTTGATATATATATATATATATATAGTCCCAATTGAGTATGTGATGAATATGAATTCCAAGATATTTATATGAAGACACCTCCTCCAAGCTCTTACTGTCATATCCAAAAGCATTGTAAGTGATTTTTTTGTATTTAATTAATATAACCATTTTTTTTCAATATTCATAATCATAATTGTATTAGAGTTCTTGGTTTCTTATTAAGGTCATAATGATGACATTCCTTAAGAAAAATAACTTGGTATAAAGATTAATGATGATGACTATACTAATGGGACTTGCACCAATATGACCAACATATTCCATATGATCTTCTTGTTTATCAATGTATTTAAACCTAAGATGGTAATGGATAGGGGAAAACCTTTCTTGACTCCTATATTACAATTAGCTTCTTACGACCAAACCTTAGTTCCTAATCTTCTAAATCACTTTCCCATACAAACTTATCACAATGGCTCTCAACTTCAAAGACAAATTTATATCTTCTAATCTATTCTATAGGTTAGCCCTCTGGTAGAAAATAGCTAATTAGTTACCAAAAAAAATGACTAAAATTTTCATATAAATAAGCAATTTTCAGTCTATGACCAATAGTAGCTAATTTACAGTATCTTATAACGCGACCAACTTTTAGTTATTTTTAGTTTAGTCGTTAATTGTTTGTCTCAATTTTATCATCTAGTAGTATATTTAGTCATAAATTTGGTCATTGATTTAGTCAATTACTGCAATTAATGACCAAAGTGTTGGTCGTATTATAAGATACTCTATATTAGCTACTAATAATCATATATATGCAAAGTTTAGTCATCCTTTGAAACCAATTAATGACCAAAGAAATATGACTAAATTTTAGTCATGTTATAAGATATTATAAATTAGCTATTAATAGTTGTATATATGCAAAATTTAGTAATCATTTGTAATCACAAATATATCATTCGCAGTATTCATTTTTTTGTAGTTTCATATTCATTATATAAACGATCAATTTAGTAGTTTCTATTCATTTCATTTCATTCATCAAATTATAAACAACTAATTTAGTCACATATTAATTTTATTTGTGTTCATGATTAATCAATATAAACTAATAATTTAGTAGTTTTAGATTAATTTTATCTATTCATAATTAATCAACATAAATTAATTAGTATGATTTTGTGACTAAATTAAAAAAATGTTGTACAATGTGCATGTTCATCTAATATGATAACGCAAAGTTACATATGTAAATTACAAGACTAAATAATATCAATTGTAAATAAAATAATTTCATCCACATAATATCACACATAAATTTTATTATATAAAATGTCAAGTATTACAATATGAGTTTCCAACTTAATATCGGTTGGACTACAATTTACACATGAAATAGTGTTTCATGATTTCAAAAACATTATCATTGTGTTTCCAAGGCATTGCAAGTGAATTCACCAACTCTGAAGACTTGACCATCAATCTCCATGTGTATGCCTTGTGCAAGATATTCTCTCTAAGTGTATCACTAGATCAATTATTTTCTCTCTCATTTTGCATCTGTCGCTTCAGTGTTATATTTCTCCTCTTTCTTTTCTGCTTCTTACCATTAATATTGAGTTCCTCTCTTGAAAATCAAAGAAGATACAATGCAATGTATAAGACATAAAAGATGATGTATACTTGAATATAAACTAAAGTAGATTATAAAATATTTATATGACATATACCTCAACATCAGCAATGTCAGTGCCATTTTCCCCCATAAAAGAAAGAAAATCGAACAAGTTTTCTTCGGTTGGGGATAGTGGCCATATGACCTGTATATACAACGAAAATAAAACATCACCATAGAAAATAACACCTTAGAAACTTAGTTATATTAAATGTTCATAGAAATCTTTTGCACAATCATGTCAACTAAGTTACATGTTAAAAAGCTCAGGTTGTAGATAACTTGTTAGAACAAATAATATGAGGTGTGGTGTTTAACCCTTGTCGTTTTATTCACAACAACATTTCATTCTCTAGTGTGTGAACTTGGTCAAGTATATAGAGAACCTATGCTCAAATAAAAACATGAAAGTAATATTTTTAAATATTTATGAAAATAATTTAATAAAAAACAAATAAAAGGATTTCAATTAATATTGTGTAATACTAAACTCATACTCAATATTTGGATTTTTTTAAATGGACATGATACCAAGTATTTTCAATTTCATAGTTAAAAGACAAAATAAAATGAAAAGACACATTCAAAATATAATAAAAAATTAAAGAGAGGATCTCATGGAATGAACATTGAAATTATAGGAAATTTGTTTTGTCCACCAGTGCCTTGTGTAGCATTCCTAAAAGAAATCTTGCCAAAATATCCATGCGGTGAAAGAATCACAACATTAAAAACCATTGGAATCCCTAATAGAAACATTTCCAAAGTCGATGGCTTAGGTTCCTGAAGGATCTCTAACAACAATTGAATCATATCCCAAATGTCATGTTATGCATTGTTTCCCCATCCTTTTTCCAATCCAATTTCTTGTAACCTACCCACACCAGAGTCAAGTAATAATCAAACAAAGGCATTGAAATATTTTTATATTTTATATCTATAACCTTTGAATCTAATTTTTTTGAGGAAGATATTATTTCATATTTAAATCCTCCCTGTCATGAGAAGGTATACATTAAGTAGGACATCATAAAAATCAACCTTAATGAGGTCCTCAAACAATTCCTACAATATCAATATTTTTCTTGTTGTGATATCTTGGGCAGAAAAAATAACAGATCTGTGAAAAAGCAAAGATCCATATATTACTTGTGTTCAAGCTCTATATATGGTGTATTTGTAGGTTGAATTTTAAGATGTTCTTCTACCTTTCATTGAACACCAATTTTTACAAGATAAATGTCACACATCATTATTTTCCATTTCTCAACACGCTACAAATGATAAATTGAAAGTCACATAAAACCAAGAGAAAACCCTTTTTCTAACCAAAACAAACAAACAAATAGTGCCTCTAATAAAACTTCACACCTTAGAAATTACTCTGCCACATGCATGGGCTAAAGCTGAGATTATTTGAACTATATTTAGGTTATATTTAATGGGATATTTGTAGGTTTACCATGATGTCAATTTTGTGTTAAAAGCAATATATAAATCCAGGTTATTATCAGTAAAATTAAAGTACAATTAAAAAAAAACGTCATTACAAGGTAGTGGAGGGAGAAACATCTTCATAATTAGGAGTCTCTAGTTTAGTTTGATTTGAATTGAGTTTGTATTTGAATATATAATTTTATCTAAAGAAGTGAAATATAAAGATGAGAATTGAAATGGCCAAGGCAATGCCAAACCTTCCTTTCCTGGTTATCCATACCTATCTCCTAGCCTTGTTAAAATAATGTACCTTAAATTATTAAAAGGGTAGAATTAATTTGCTACAAAAGAAAAATTGGCCATCATGATATTAATTATAAGATCCACAAAGAAAGTTGTCAATTGGGTTTATATTTGGTGGTTGTGAGGAATGAATTTTATCCTTCCCACCCAGTTTCAATTTCCATAAGTGATGTGATGATCTCATAACAAGAATATTTGTGTAATGACATTGAACCTTGTTGAATGGCATTCAGCAAGGTAAATATTTTGGTCACAATTATTTCTAATTCACCCAAAATATAATTAGCCAGTTGCTACATAAGTGATGTCATAGTTGTAACTTGTGAATTCTTTGCTAGCATATGGCTTGTTTCATCCTGGCCTTCATTTTCCTTACCAAAACATTCGACTTATTTCTTTCCCATATTAAATAAAAAACATAGTGACATATTCAATTCAAATAAATCGCCCATTTTTCAACTTTTTACAAGGATCACTAATGATTTTGTGATTCACTCTTGGCCTCAACTCCTCTTTTATTGGCAAACCATAACATGTAAAAAGTGAACTGCCATAACTTATTTGTCTAGCAAATCCTTCACAATCGAATTTGGAGGTATTTCTTGCACGATCATCTATTTGAAAACAATAAGAAATCATTTATTAATGGAATTGATATGATGGTATACATTCCAAACAACATACATAAATTTTTTTGTAAAAGATTAGCAAATGAATTTCAAAACAAGCAGATTGCAAAGAATCTACGTCAAAATATGGTGTTTTTAAGAATACCATACTCAGTTTATCATATTCCAACATAATTAGAAGGAGACTATCATTTTTACAACATGGTGGGATGAAAAATGTATCCATATGTGGGAAACCATCTTTATCAGAAGGGAAAGGGAAAAGTGGTCTCATGTCTGCATTCTGGGGAGATAACCATAGTTTAGTTTCCATAATCTCATTGCTCTAGATCGGCACCCATCATTCCCACTTGACCATATGAACAATGAAGGAAGAGTGTGTTTCTTCACCCTTCTTGTACCTCCAATGTGAAACAAAAAAATTAGCTTGTTGATGCATTTCTTTAGTCTATATTTATACTTCTAGTTGAATGCCATCATCCCCAAAAACAGTATGAAAAATACTGATACCTAAAGTGTTTGGAAAACAAAATGTGTTAGGAGAGTGACCCACAAAAACCCATTGGTTTGTGCCTAACATAATCTACAAATGACGTAACTTCAATAGAGTGGAATAATGTATATCCCAAATCAAGGGAAGCACAAAATATATATCCTTTGCATATTCCAATGTAGTGCTAAATTAAAATTCCTATACTTGGGGAGTGATAGCAATGAAAAATATTTTAAAAGGGGATGTTAATGAATGATGTAAGTAGAAGAATCTCTTATCCAACATATCCAATAGAATTTTCAAAAAATATAACAATATCTTATCAATAAATAGGGAAAATTATGACACCGTCACCATGCAAAACTTCCTAATATGATTGGTGATATGCCACTTAAGTTGTACATTCTCCTACAATACATCAAAAATTTCATCCAAATATTTGCAACAATTTATTTGAATTCCCTCTCCCACAAGAGATTGCAGCATCTGGTTTGCTACTTAAAATTTGTATGATGATCATCAAGAATGGGTTTGTTAAAGTAAACTTCCTCACCTATACTACCACTATACGATCTCCCTTGCAATAATTTAGCGACCTCCTCGAAGCTTAGGACTTTCATCTTAGGAACAAAAGTAAGGACAAAAAGGAATGCAATAACCGAAAATACTATAAATTTTTTGGATGTTCCCAACACATCAATGAAAGATAGGAATCTCTATGAAACAATTAGATTAAATATCTTGAAAACTATTGCAAAAATTCCTCCACGCATACTTCTATATTTTGAAGGATAAATTTTGGAATTGATTGTCCATGGAACTAGTCCCATGCCAGTTCAGAAGAAAGATATATATAAAACACAAGCCATAAACAATTATCCAACCAAAGTTAATTGTACCCACATCATTTTACCAAAAGTGAAAAATGATGGGCATAATATTGTTCAGATTTTGCCCTTTTTATTAATAAGGTCTAAGGGCATTAGTTTTTCCAGAGTCTATAGTACAGCACACAACCTTATCCTTTTTCGAACATTAAATATGGGTTGGAAAGCCCAAGAAAAAATGGGACCTTGGTAGGGAAAGCCTCGTACTCTGTTGAAGTCCTACATTAATGTTTTTCTCTGCAGTTGTTGAGATCAACTGCCTTAAGGGAAATGTTGAACAACTAGAAAAAATCCATGATGACATTATTAGAAAATGCATAGTATTGAATGTTGCAACTTATACTACAATGGTTGAAGGGTTTATAAAGGAGGACAACTGGAAGAATCAAGTGAATGGTTTAATGAAATGTAGGAAAGATATTTAACTCCGAAAAAGAGTCGCTATGTCAAGCTTATATATGTCCATTGCTAGAGTGGGAAGTCAAGGATGGCATTGAAGTTGTTTGAGGAAATGATTCACAAAGGTTTTTATCCTCCCACCATATTTGTCTATGAAAAGGTTGTTGATGGGCTTTGGGATGATGGAGAGATTAAGGAAGATCATAATGTTGCTATTCAAATACTAAAAAAGGCCTTGTACTCGAAAAGAAGTATTTATGCCACACAGATTCATGGGCACTTGCACGAAGGAAATATTCAAGAGACCTTGGTTTTAATGGATGAAACTCTCTCAAAAGGTAGTGTACGAGAATAAAAAATATGTGTATTTTTCATTACTCAACTTTGCATGCAAAGAAAAACATAAACAGCTGATAAACATTTCCATTACATGACCGATAGTGGGTTGCAGTCCACTATTTTAGACTATAACCTGTTAATTGATGGTTATTGCAAGGAAGATAGAATGCATGAAGCTTTAAAAGTGCAGGAGAAGATGGTCAGAAAGGGTATGGCTTCTAACATTGATACTTTCAAGATACTCATCAGTGGGTTCTATGTAAAAGGAGAGTTGGAGGCAGTTGAACAACTCTTGGACAATATGTTGGATAGGGGGTTGACTCCAGTTGTTTCTATTTACAATGATCTTATCCATGGCTATTGCAGGAGTGGAAAATTAGAGGTAGCATTTAGAATTAGGGATAACATGTCAGTTAAAAGAATAGAACCTGATGTGGACACTTACAATGCACTTATCTGCGAAATTTTACACTTCTGACAAAAACAGTTAATGGGAGAGGAGGGAACTCAAATCAGCTACCAGTTATAAGTTACTGATGGCACATACAAGTTAAGATATCTCCTTGACGACTCCAACTTCTAGATGTTGAGTTCTATGTTTGCAATGATGCCATTAAATATGTTCTGGAAAAGTATTTTCATGTTTTCTAGACAAAGGACATTATGAAAAAATAATCGATCTCTGGATAACATTCATGAAATATGACAGTAGCTTAGAAATCATGAGAAAATTATATTTTGTTAAAAAATGTATGGAAATGGCTACCTAAAGGTGGGCTCAATCACAAGTGTGTCTCATGAGTGGGATATTCATTAAGTGTTGTAGTACCTCAAGTAAAAATTTCAACATTTACTAGTTTTCCACTAAAATATTTCCTAAAAAACAACGAGGACAGGCCTTACTTTCAGCGTAGTCTATCTAATAGACAAAATAGACTTATCTCCTACCATTTTTTCTCCACCTCTGAAAATCTAACACTGTTGACCATTTCCATCCTAACCCTTCCACCATATACATTCCATTTGTCTTCATTTAGGTTCCACAGTCAACGTCCTTGCATTAATGCTGCGAGGTGACAAATTTCCAAGTAATCTCTTGAAATTTACATACAAAGCGGAGACTTTCCCCTCTTACTCCCCTGTTTCTTTCCTTCCTCCCCAGTCTACAACTTGGCTCATCTTTTCTCTTCTCCTTCTTCAAATCCAATGGTTTCATGGTTTCGCAGATGAAAAGGTGTAGCAACTCTGCTCCAAAATAATTTAATTCTTCTAGTATGTACCAGGACATGTTGACATGTATCAGGATAAAGTAGGAGTAGTTCACTTTGGGTAGTGTTTTGGCTATGTGTGTTGAACATGCAACTCTAAAACAAGGTAAGTAGGTCCATGCCAACTTAATACCTATATTTGGATCAGGTGGTATCATGGGGACTGCACTTGTTGACATGTATACAAAATGTGGGGCTATAGAGGATTCAATGAATGTTTTTTGAGAAAATGCTTGAAATAAATGTGGTTTCATGAAATACCATAATTGTCAGATATGCTTAGTATGGATGAGGTATAGCGATTGTCAAATTGTTTGGGTAGATGATGTAAGTGGGAATATGTCATGATTTTTTCACCTTTATAGATGTGCTCTGTGCTTGTAGCCATGTTGGTCTAATGGACAAAGTTTGTAAATATTTCAATTTGATAAGTGTAGAGTATGGTGTTATTACTAGAGTAGAGCACATTGGTTACATATTCCACCTTCTTCGCCATCTTGGGCTCTTGGATGATGTGTAAGACTTTATCAAAAAAATGTTAGTTGAAATTGATCCTCTTGTGTGGGAAGCTTTGCTAGGTGGGTGCATAATTCATGGAAATATGGAAATAGGTAGACGTGTAGAAAATGGCCTTCTAGCATTGGAACCACAGAACCATGGAACGTATGCCCTCATATCAAATATTTTTGCTGCCAGTGGCATGTGGGATGAAGGAGAAAATGTAAGACCATTGATGAAAGAAAGGGGCTTTAAAAAGTCACCACGATGTAGTTGGATTCAAGTCAGAAACCAAATTCCCATACTTGTTGTAAGAGATAACATGCATCCACAAAAAGAGATTTATCTGAAGCTGGAAAAATTGGTTGGGCAAATGAAGGGAAAAGGATACATATCAAACCGTGAATATTAAGCATGTACCCAATGGTGAATATTATGCTGGTGCAGCATGATGTGGAGGAGGAGAACAAGCAACAAATTTTCTCACAGCATTGTGAGAAGATGGTGATTTATTTTGGACTCATCAGCACAACGCCTTGAACAACTCTAAGACTCTTGAAGAATATTTGTGTTTGTGTTGAATGTCACACCACTGTCAAGTTATATCTAAGATTTCATGAGAGATATTTTTTTGAGGGATGAAAATTATCTTGACCATTTTAAGGATGGGTAGTGCTCTTGCATATATTATTGGTGATCCGAGATGAGAATGGCATTCATCTATGATTTTTTTTTATTTGGAAGAAAGAATTTCCTTCATCTGAAAATTACTGATAGTTCAAATATAGAGAGTAGATGTAAGCATGTCAGAATGCTAATTCAGCTAGTTGTTAAGTTTTCTACTAGCAAGGGTTCAATTGATTAATTTTGTGAAGGAAACGGCCCTTTGAAATATTAGTGTAATACATGAACTTATTTGAGACCCCATTGGCCTAGACAACCTTAGGATTGACCCATAGGCCCTATGAACTATTTTTCTTGCTTTACACTCAACATCCATCCTTGACCTATTCTTGTTAGGATTTTGAGGTTAGATTTACTTTATAGGACCCTCAAACTATATTTAACTTTAGGTGCCACACCCAATAGATGTAGATATATATGCCAAACACAAAACTACATGAAGAAAACAAACTATTATATAATTATTTGGAAAGAGGACTTGGCCTTTGGCCAGTTTCCTTATCTCCATAAAACAATGGAGATAATTTACCCTTCCATGATTATTTGTGGACATTAACTAGAAACTACTACCTTATCTGATATGATTTGTCTATACTTAGTAGGCTTTATTAGCACTAAGTTACATTTACTGAAGCTTGTGTGAGAAGAGTTATCTTTGATAAGTCATTTTATTTTGGCTAGATCCATGAAAAGCGGAAGATCTATTTGCATATTCAATCTCCAATTATGATATGATTTTGTACTCCATGTTATTATTTAATGTTAAGATAGTGAACTCAAATGAGTTAGCTCTCCAAATTCCTCATTTTCTTTGTGGGCTCATATTACTCTAGCTACAAAATAATCTCGATGACTCAAATTTGACACAACTATAATTATTAGGTAAAAAAGTCTTTCAACACCAATGTGCGGGCATTACAAATGTGTAAATTATAATGTAAACTATTATGATGGATAAATAAATCATGATTCTATCAAGTTTGGGAAGCAAAGAATATCATCCAATGGGATATCTATGCATATGACAGTGCAATGAAATCAGGTTCCACAAAAGTGACTCATTAATTGCTAGACCAGAAGTACAATTTCTTTCAGTTATAAGAAAATCTTAAACAATAAAGTTGATATGTGATGACTCATACTCTTACAACTTTTTATTATTTTATTTTTGAACATAAAGAGGAAACTTGGAATTATATAAAGAGATGCTAAAGAAACCAAACTTCAAACCTCCTTAGACCCAAGGAGATCTACTCTATGCACAAGGAAGAACCCAAAAACATAAACCTACACTTTTGATAGTGAGAGGAGAATACTATGTTCATTTTTCCTTGGTTTGAATTCTTATTGTCAACTAGAAATCTTATGACTATTGGGAAGCCTTAGGTACCTCACTTGCAGTTGGGTAGGTAATGGCATACATAGATTGACAAAAACATTTTTATTCCTAGATGAAGTAAATATTGGCTGGATAGAATTACATGCCCTTCAATCAATGGTTGGCCTAAAATTTATAGAGTCTTTAGGTCATTCAAACAAGGATTTTGTTCTAATATTTATTGATTGACAATAAAATGAAGCTAACTCAAAAACTTATAATATACAACAACATCGTTTAGTTGATTGTACTTGGAATCAACAATCATTACATGAAACAACATTATAGTAAAATAAATATTGTCATAATAGTGCCTTATACCTAGCAAGGTGATACCTTGTAAGTATGTAGGAAGTGCAATTGGAGGCCACAAAGACTATTTACAAATAGTTGTTTGCATACAAAGGAAGCTAACCATGAGTACATTAATTAATTTATTTCCATCTTGTTTTCTTTGCCTGCAATGGAAACCAACATATATGTCTAGAATTCAACACTGAGATCATACCAACCCAAAAATCTACTTGGAACCTACGAAGGAGAAGGTTATGGCAACTCTAGTTTATTTTATAGTCAATGAATTGAGGTGGAATAGTTAAGATAGTTGAAGATAAGATGGCTTGTAGGTCAATGTTTTCCATTCTAACCTCTAGGGATGCTTAAATAAGTTTGTTAACCCAATAAGTACTAGGATATGTAATGGTCCCTTAACAAAATTATACCATACTTCCTATGGGCTCAGCATCTGAGGCTCTTGTAAATCCTCACATGTCCATTTTTCATGGCTACATTATGCAGTGTTGCTTCTCTACCATAAATCTCTCTTTGACAGATATATCATTTGGTATGGATAAATTACACACTTTTAATAATACATCCTATCTGCAAGTTTTAATAATACAAGTGTTCTGCATATGTACAAGTGCAATTTTGATATGGAAATGGGGCCAAGCTACACAATTAGCATCTAGGAGGTCAAATCCTAACTAAGAATTGAGATAAAAACAAGGATCTTGAGTCACCAAGAAGAGTTTCAAACTAATGAAGTTGTCCTTGAAGAAGAACATAATATAAGTCTAGTACCAACCACCAATATGACCTACCAAAATTGCACTGGCATATATTGAGTAATTTTGAGTTGCAATCATTTATGAAGTGATTTAAGAATTTAATTCAAAATTCTTTTCTTTATGGTTGCAATCGCCGCAACCTCTCAAAACTCCATTTATGGAAGCAGCAACCTCCCTAACCCCTCCAAACCCCATTTCTAGGTAAATTAAATGTGGCCATGTGGAGAGGGGTATTCAACTCATCACTCCTATTCTATATAATGAACTCATTTTGTTCAAATAAAAGTAGTGTAGGGCCTCTCCAATGAATAATGGCAGCTGATTTTCCTTAGCATACCATCGACAACAACATAATTTTGAAATTTTCTCAATCATTTCCACTGTAGGAATTGTGAACTCAACATTTTATTTGAGTTGTACCCACTAGCCATCATTCAAGATCACTTACTTCACAATTTTCCTTTGATTTGTCTTTGATTCCACATATCTAGGCCAATCTCTACTAACCACTATAGACTATAAGACCTCCTACACTTCATTCTACAATGTAGAATAATAAAGTGTGTTGCATATGATAAGTACATTGGATGTCACTAACAAGTACATATGATAAGTACTTGTCCCCTGCATTGGCATTAGTCAAATACTTTCAAAGTTTCAATATTTGCAACATAATTCATTGGTACTAAAGCTAATTCCACACTACCCAATGCAAAATTCAAACTATATAAATTGGAGGAGGAAGGAAAAAAGCATAGGGTCATCGTCGATGGTGGTATCTCTAAGGAGTTTGTTTGTGAGATCTAGGAGTACAAAAAATTATATTTTTCTACCATTTTTTGTATTTACCATTGTCATTCCCATCTATCATCTTATCTAAGTAATATGTTTTGATGAAAAAAACTACATGTCCACTTGCAACATAGAAAAAAACTAAGAGTGATGGCAAAGACCAACAAAAATAAAGCATAAATCAAATAAGAAAATGTTGTTGTTATCCCCTATGGAACCTCTAAGATCAAATAACATAACTATGAAACTTCATTTTATGTTGGAAATCATTTCATATCCTGAGATATGAACAACCCTTGACGCACATTTTTTAAGGTAAAATATGATATTTTAGTGTAGAAACAACTCTCTTTGTCTTTGTTTCTCATGGAAACATTGTAAGGAATTGGAAATGAGAATGGAATTAATAGAAGCCTAAAAGTCAATATGCAGAGAGAAATTGAGAAGGATGAAGGCTTTCACTATGTGAACCAATAATCACTAAGACAAGTCCCAATAGATATAAAGGATATAAAGGGCCAGGGCCCCACAAGGTCAAGAAAAAGTGTACAATAACAAAAGGAATAAATTGAAAACACTTTGAATGGCAAATTTAACAGGTTTCAAAAAATGTACACATATATCATGGCTATCCTAAAACCCACCATGATATGATAGCTTTCTAAAGGAAGCAATAGACAGATGTGATAATTTAAGATTACAAAAAAAAATGAAAGACAACAATAAATTTGTGAAAATATGGAAAGTCAGCATGAAGCAATTGAGGTGTGATACAGTAGTATGAAAGCATCTGAAGCCCTTTCTGATGACAAACAAATATTTTTCCTATTATTCCATTCTCCAAGCAGAAAGGGTTCCAAATTTTGGAAATGCCACTCCATTAGACATAAAAAACAACATAAGTAACAATTCAAATAGTTCCAGGGGTATAGCATTTAATTTTTTGATCTTGATTCTTGTAATGACCCCATCCACCTCCACAAAACATGCAGAGTATTTAGTACAATAGGAAATCTAGTTGCGAATCCCAATTTTAATATAACACTGTATGGATGGCCTTCCAGTTCATGTATTGTATCAATTTGTTTTGTTTCTATGAAGGATTTCAGAATGGAGTCAAGAGCACATGATTCTAGATAAAATTGAATAGATTTTAGTAAGGACTAGAACCCAATATGACTACAAGCTTGTGCCAAACATACAATACAATATTACAACATGTGTCTAGGTTGAAGGATTTCCATAACTAACTGTACACTATCTAAGGGTAACATTCAAGTGTGACACGAATAATACATCTTCAAATTTCTTACCCCAAACAAGAATTAATGCTTCAACTGGATCTTATCCCAAATATGAATGTAATTTTCTTAGAAGAACCTCCAATTGGGTTTGAGATTAGCATAAAATGGGAAAAGATATTTCTAGTGTTCAAGTCAAGTTTCAAATCCATTGTATCTATGATAAAAATAATTGGGCGCTATGTGAAAGGCACTGGTAACTTAATTCTAATCTAAAGAAAAGGAACACAAATCATTGTTCCCTCTAGTACCTAGATTGTAAAGAAGACTTGAATAAGAATAATATATATCTCTGGTTAATAAACATGTTTCCTACTGAACTGATTAAGTGAAGTCTACTATATTGATTTGATTTGTAACAAGAGTGATTTTCATGATAATGATGCCAAACCTAGCCCACATAGCAGTAGTGATAGAAACTTTGGGAGGTCAACTGTAGATGGGAATCCTAAATTCTCAATTACTAACGAGGACAATGGTTTCTTGGTTATGAGTGAAGGGTTGTAAACAATGTCTAATTTACTCTAGATAACCAAAGAAATAAAGTGATCTACATGCAAAACTTGTTTTCTTGAAGTTACCTCAGTGGCTTCCAAAACATTTACAATTGATCCATAGCCAAGGAAACATAGTGTACCATGTTACAATTCAAGTGTTTGTGTGCCATAACAACCCAACCGAAGTCTTGGAGCGATAATGACCCTAGGATCCCTTGCCAAAGAGCTCCCACTCTTCATTCCTTAAACTGAAAAAAAAAATGAATGACCTTGAAGAGAAGTGGGTGCCCCATACTCAAATCATGATCCCGTACTAATGAATAAAACAAGGGAATATCTTGACAAATAGTTTCACTTGCAGGTTGTCTACTGCCAAGAAAAGTACCCAGAACAGACCTTTTCCCACTGTAGCAAGTCTCTTTACCAATTGTCATTCAATTAGGCAAGAACTACTCAAACATAGTTAACAATCACAAGTCCATGTATGTCCTCCATATATTGTTGCCTTGATCTTGGTTAATACCATGTTCATATACAACTGTAGAATTGTGGGGCATTCTTGAGCTATTGGGTGGGTGGATAGTTAAACAAAAGATCTAGAATTATATAAGAAAATACTCATTAGAGCTAGATATGATACACAACAAAAGGGCACATTAATGGATAAATAGAGCCAAACCCAACAAATCAAAATCCAGACTATAAGCAAAGATTTTATATTAATTTCCAGAATCATTATGCCTCCTTGATAACTTGATCCTTTGGATCCATGGAAATTCCTACCTCATCATTGACATCATCTTTAGTATTCCTGTCATGCTAGAGGTGCCTAATATTAAAATTCCTAGGGTTTTGATTCTTTCATGATATATTATTAGTTTCCCTTGGACACTTCTTAGTACTAGTTTCAAATCACTTTAGACAAACAATGTACAAATGCTCTTATTTCTGAACAGTTTTAGGTCTCTAATAAATATTCAAAACTCACCTCATTTAGAAGAATAACCTACTAATTCCTTGAAAGTAAAGGAATATTAGCTGGTATTTTCATACAGGTGACAACCAGCTTCAGCTGTGTTTGGGTTTTCCTCATTATTCCATCAAACCTCAGTTTGGAAAGTATAAAAGGAATGATAGCTACTATTGGGTCAAAAACTAGAGATTCTAAAGGACCTATCTTTAACCTTCATCCAAAAGAGGAGAAACAAATTCATTATTGAATTTATCGTTCGATTAGCCCTATAAATTTATAAATGAAACTCCTTTCTCAAGTGTTGATCATGAATTTTTAATACAATTCTCTTTTGTCTACCACATTCACTTAAGTGGTATTTTGTAACATTTGTTTTACAACAACATCCTTTATATATTTCAAATTTAACTCAAAGTACATGTGTGAATGCCAAAGGTGGTGCAAGCACAATTACAATGCTTGGAAGTAGCCAAATTTAATATTAGTTCACTTGGATTATATTGTTTTGCACTTATTTGGAAAGAAGATTATTCTATTATACAGTACAAAAATTATTTTAGCAGGTAGTATGAATGCCAATTTACGTTAGTTCCACGACTTGGGATGTTGTGGGGTCTTGTTACACTCGTTTCAAGCAGATTACATTAGGGATTCTTAATCTAAAATAGTCGAACAAAAATTTTGTAGCGTAGTAGGACATTTATATTCCAGTGTTAAATGTGAAGTAGACAAACAAGAATTCTGTTATTAAATACTCGTGTTCATTGTGAGTTTGAGTCTAGAAAAAAAAAAAACAAATAGAGATTAGAAGCCATGTTTACTTTCAAGATATAGTTATCCTTAATAAAAAGGTGTAAAATAAAATTTCAATAAAATATCACTCCCTGTCTTTGACAAGCAATATGTTATTATTGCTTCATAAAAAAGGAGAATTCTTCAGAATAAGCTAGTTAGTTTTGAAAAATATTTATAGCTTCAAATTCAATACTAGCTACACAAGAAAATCTACCTATCATCTCCCATGTAGCATATTCCATAAAGCCAAAGGAAATGGTTTCTCTTACCTAAGCATGCTTGAGATTACTGTGGTTATTTTTTTGAAAGGAAATCCATGATAACAATTATAGTTATTAATGCCTTGTATAAATAGGAAATGGGTATTCATTTTTCAGCCTTAGAATCTATACCCCTGCCAATGGATCTCAAAAACTTAGTGGTCTTCGTTCACCCTTACTAAATCTTATTGAAAGGGTTCTCATATTATAGCCTTCTAAGAAGCTTTGATATATCTATCTTGAAATCATGCTTTCAAGGGATTGAAGGAAACAACAACAACATTGTTCTAAATATGTTCTCTCAAAGGCATAGATGACTCTATTTTCCCTTGTGGAAAGAAAAAGTATAACTAATATTTCTCCCTATCCTGAAAAGGTTAGATGATTGTGATGCGATATTAAGGTGTGCTTGGGTTCTTATACATTTCTTTCCCATAGGAGTTTCTATTCATAATTCAAACTTCCCAACTATTATAGAAAACATTCAGTCTTGTATGTTTCTTCACAACCATGCCATAAATTTATAAATTTGGTTGATGCTGATTTCTCTAAACCAGGGAACCCTCTTTTTATGTTTTCCAGTGTCATTATTGAAATTTAGAAGACATAGAGGTGGATTTTACGCAGGCTTGGGCAACGGATAAGTTATTTTTCAAAATTCTAGGGATCCTTAGCATGAAAAATTTCTCTTGTAAACTGTGAAGTCGCATCCTTTCCAAGGATTGGTTCATGTTGGTGACTATGTGTTGTTAACTTGATGTGCATAATTTCTAGCCATTTGGTCTTCTCGTGAATAAATCAACATCTATTGAATCAAGAATATCAAAGAAATATCCTGCTCCAAAATTACTACTTTAATAGTGTTTGTTTTGGTGCAGTAATGAAACAAAATTTCCAGTACACATTTAAAGAAATTTTATATTTACCCTTTGGCTACAATGTGCTTACGATTCACTGTACAAATGTTGTGCAAAATTCATAGATTATCTAGAGCAAACTATTAAAAAATGAATCTAGAGTGAGGACAAGTGGATATCATGGGTCATGGCTACTCAGAGATGGGGGTACTACTACTTAGTATTGTAATATTCGCCTTATTTATACTGGAAATATGCAACCCTGATTTTAATTAAGGGTGTACATTCTTTTACAAAAATGAGTTTCCTACAGAGGCTTAGCCTCACTTTATGTCGTTGGATTTCTTGTCCTCTTATATAAATAGTGGAAGGACAGAGCCCTCTTATACATTGTTTTGACCATATTATATTAGAGATTGGTAGCACATTGGACATGCCTCTTTTCTTGATACTCTCCATCATCTTATTTTCCTATCCTAGGGTACTAGGTCTTGGAGCAGATCAAAGTTCTACTAGAGACAATATTTGATCCTAAAGGATGTATTCCCTTCAGAATGATGCTCATGTTGACCCTAAAGGAGATAATTGACTGAGTAGGTGTAGGGTACAAAGAGTTAAAAAGAAAAAAAAATACATTCAACAAGATTGAATGCTATAGCTAGACATCTATAGAATCGTTGTGGGAACGATAATTATGTACACACACACATACAAAATAAACCATCATTTATTCTCATAAAAAAACTATGGTACTTTTCATTCTAAACATGTTTTGGGTGAGAAGAGTATGGAAGTTTAGAATACAACTAGCTACATGAGAGAGACTTAGTCCATTTTGACACATTTTATTTTGTAAATTACATTTTTTCAAAAGCTCCACTAGCTCCAAAATCTCTTACAACCTATATTATCCCCTTAGAGTCAAAATATTCTCTCCATCCCAAATAATGACCAACTTCAACATTCAATCTCTTCTCAACAATGGGAGGAAGAATGACATCCCTATATACTTGTGGTTTCTTATTAAACAATTCCCAGCAAACTAAGGAGACCACTCTTACATTTCTTCCTCCTTTTCTTGAGTTTCTTGGTAGCAACCTCACAGAAGCAGAGCTCTGATCCAGTTCCAACCCAGATTAGTTATGGTTCATATTTGTCAGAATTATCACTTATCACATATCCACAACCTCAATTGTTGTCTCTGCTTGGTTGCAACAAATTTTTTCCTAGACAGTGCAATTATAGATGGTCCTTCTTTGTATCTAATTACTACTGTGTATGTGTTTGTTGTTTCATTATCATCACTAGGTCTCAAGACCAACAAATTTGAAATAGTTCGTAGACTTGCATGATGCTCGGTTTACTAGTGTGTTGGACCATCTTCCAATATATCAATTGATTCATGGGTTAGCATGTACACCACTACAACCTCATTGAATTCTTCATGTAGTTTGAAAACACAAGGAAAATTGAAATTCTTCAAAACCACTCATTTAGTCATCCAACTATTTCACGTATATTGAAAGTGGATTTTGTCGATGGAAACACGAGAAAGGCAGAGAAGGCTATGGAACATTTCCTAGTTTTAGGACTGCTATGAAGCATATCCTTGCAAGATGAATTATGAAGGCATAAAAATCCAATGAGTTGTCATGAACTTTGGAAAAGTTATGACCTTTTATTTCAGCTGATATGAAATATGTGAGAGTTTTTCCTTCAAGAAGTAGGCCTAAAAATCTAGCCTCCCCAACTCTTCTATTATAAGCTTTGAAACCTTAGATCTACATACTCTTATAGGAATCTTATAACAACTATTTAAATTCATCAGAGAGGGCTTATGAAAACAAAGGGCTTACGTGTGTGCGCACTTGATGAAATTATTTGTTTGTATACGTATGTGCTCACGTGATGAAAAGAAAGGGCTTATGTTTTCTTCACATGGAATGGCTAGGGTTTTACCCTAGCCACTAAGGTCTCTCTCCGAATTCTCTTCTAAGATGGATGATAAAATCGTTTATATGTGTGCTACTAACAAGTTTGATTGTGAAATGTAGGAGTACAAGCAATGATATTTTTCTACCTTATTTCGTATTTGTTATTTTCATTTCCATTAACAATCTTATCTACATAATAAATTTGGATGACATAGAACGAGAATACTATGGTTCATGGTTCTATATGTATGATCTATGGTGTATTATTGTGTGTTTCATGCATTGGATTTCTATTTTTGAAATGCTCCAAAAAAATACTTTCTTTGTCTCTACAGTGTGTGTGTGTGTGTGTGTGATAAAAATGAGGGATTCATGATTTCTTTATGGATCATGGATACGGTTTTAAGGTATATATCCACATTCTCTTCTAATATGGACAATTAGATCCTTTATATGTGTGTGTGTTACTAATGAGATTGATTGTGAGATCTAGGAGTACAAGCAATGAGATTTTTCTACCCTATTTCATACCATTCTCATCTATCATCTTATCTATGTAATGTGTTTTGATGATATCAAATCAGAAAAATATTGTTCATAGTTTTATATGCAGGATGTATAGTGTATTATAATGTGTTTGACACATTGTAATTCTAGTTTCAAAATACTACAAAAGATAATATATTTATATCTGTATGTGTGTGTATATGTATGGTGAAAATAATGGACTCATGTTTTCTTCGCATCCCCTCACCACATTCTCTTCTGACATGGATCATTGATCCTTTAGGTGTTTTCTTGTGTGTTCTTGTGTGTTACTGATGAAAATAAGGGACTCATATTTACATGGAATGACTAGGTTTTTTACCGTAGCCACTAAGGTCTCTCTCCATATTCTCTTCTCTAATTATATTGTAGGATCCTTTATATGGTGGCTTCCACACCACATGAAATCACATTTTTTTTCCCAAAGACTTCCTTCCAAGGAAAAGGCTCTTCCAACTTGATTTCACTAAACTTGCTCATGTAGATTTTTTAGGATTACTTTTCTCAAACCTAAGCATATGGCACTTTGGCTAGTCGATGCCGCCCCTTAGATGTGTGGAATTTTGTTTGTCTTTTATTCTCTTTACATATCATATATGGTGTGTGGAGATTCAATGTTATTGTCATTAAATATGATTATGGATTCACCTATCTGAAATGGCATGTTGTGGGGTCTAAATCATTTCAAGAAAAGACCATCAAACCTTCTCATGCAAGGGTTCAAGGCCTCCTATACATCTAGGGGAGGTTCTTATACTATTTGATCAAACAAGTAAGGTCTCTTTTTTTGTTGCAAAACTAATGATAATGCCGATGGTCTCTTTAGATATAAATCATGTTCAAGAAGAAAATTCATTATTCTAAAAATAAGATATTAATTTGGAGATTCATCAGCTTGGCCAAATATCTTAAACAATAGTTTTTGAAGTCTTGGAAAGCTCCTCTAACAAATGTTGTAGTTATATACCACTGGGTAAGAGAGTTTTCAACCCATAATTAATTGATAAAACATGTTTTTATAAAGGAAGGCCTTTTGTTTTGGAATAGTGTCAGTTTTTTTATAAGACCTTGGTAGTCATGCTTTGATCCACATTTAGAATCCCTGTGGATAATGCTGTCAAGATTTAGATGAGGTATAGGGATGCCATATATTTGGAAGAAATTGATTATTTGGAACTCTAGTAGAATATTTATATCCATCACTCCTAAAATGATAAAAATTTCTAATATATATCATGCAAGGATTTGTGTTGAAGATAACATGTAGATGCAGGGTCTTCATCTTAGAATGTAGAGGAAATGAATGGAATCAACAATTGGATTTCAAGCACATGGCTTTGGGATGCTGGACATTATTTGACAATGTCCATGTCACAAATTCTTGCCCAACTTCAACTAAACATCCCTCAAAGGCTCAAAAGTATCCCTAGTGCTGGCCCATGAGTTTCTAATGCCATATGTCCGGTAAGACCAAGACTGAAGATGAAACATAGGAAATTCTCGATCGAACCGACTAGAGAGGCCTCTGGATAAAAAAAAGAATAAGTAGATTAAAATATGTAGTTTGAATACTAGAAAAGGAAAGGGATTTTTATTGAATTTAGTAGTATGGAGGGAAAACCCTCACCTAGTTGTACTCTCTTAACCAAACTTCTAGGCCTACTAGAAATCAGAAGAGTTAGCTACAAGAATAAAAGCAAAGAATTAGGATCTATGACAACATATTTGTGAAAATAGTGTCAGGTGGCTAACTAACCGGGAGCTCAAAAATAGGCACAAAACTCAAATTATTAGAATCTCTATAAACTTATCTTCACATCGAAGAACTTGTCATCTTGATTCCAATGGTGTGCATGAAACTTGAATCTGACGCTGTATAAAGAAGTTAGAGTAAGTCAAATTTCAGGTTTGACTTGGATAAATGGCAAGATAAGATGATATGGCAGGGCTCTTCATCGAATGGGAAAGCGCCAAGTGGCAGGCTGCCATTACCCTCGCATTTTGAAAATTGCATTTCGTGGGTGGGTTAGTGTTAAAAATTGGCCCCAGAACAAGCTAGGATGTGATGTGATAATCACAATCGCACATCGCAACAGGGCAGGTGGAAAGGCATTAAATAAATCTCCCCAACAGTAATGATGCGACGATCAGCCCTGGAGCGGGGAAGGGTTGTGATGTGATAATCGCAATCGTAGATCACAATCATACACCATAGAAAATAGAGTCCTGCATATATAAGATTGTAATTACTCCGTCAATTGTGAATTGCGAAAAGATCCTGGATGCGATAAGTTTATGAGTGTCGGTTAATAGCACGACGGGTCCACCATATCGCAATAGCACATCGCCCTGCCACAATCACAAACAATAAGCCCGTTGATTCTTGTTGATTATGATTTGCGATGGGACAGTTAGTGCCGATAGATTATGGACCGTTACGTGTCGAAATTTTCACTCAGTTAGCGCTTTTTAGTGTGAAATTGTAGGATCATGCTAGATTTGGAGAAATTTGTGGACTAAATAGTGGGAAAACTAAGAGAGGTCATAACTTCTTCATTTTTCGACAAAATTGGATGAAAAAAGAGGCTAGTAGCCATTTTTGAAAATTCTGGACTTATTGGTGTAGGTTACAGAAGCATTTGAGCATGTAAACACACATTTGTACACTTTTTAGCATAATAGAGAGGCCCAAGTCACTGGAAGCTGGACCAAGGAGACGTAGCCCAAGAGGGGTGAACTACATTATCATGTTCCTGTTGTAATTTAGTTTTGATGTTTTTCTGTACATGTTTATGCTACTATTCAGTCTCTTATTTATGTTAAAATTCTCATAAATTAACATAAAAACTCATCATTTCACTTGCAAAAATTCATGAATCCTTAAGAACAATGAAACCATTTTGTTTCTAATTTGAGGAGGATCTTAGCACAACAATCTAATATTCTGAATCATATCATTTTGGTATCAAAGCTCTAGGTTTTCCTTGTGAAAGAAGGATTTAACTGTTTGCAAGTTTATGTCATGCTTACAAGGTTAAAACTCAAAAGAGGAGAAGGGAAGCCGATTGGAAGCCCTAAAATTGGGTCAAGGGGAAGGAGAGAAAGGTTGCCACAATATCCAACATCAGTTCAGCCTCAAGTTGCAGTTGGGACTCTAGAGATCATGTCTCATGAAGGAGAACCTAAAAACATGACAGAAGATGTGAAGACCTTCAGAAAGGCTTTCTTTGATATGACAAAGATGGTGAAGGTCCTCTATAAAGAAAGTAATACCAAGTTGCAAGGGGAAGGTTCCAAACCTCCCAAAGGAGAAGGATCTTCAAGAGGAGGTAATGTAAAACGAGGTAATGGAAATGGAGACAAACCCTCACCCTCTCCACCATATTCTTCATATTCTTCTTCACAAGCATCCTCACCCTCTTATAATGGTGAAGTTAACGCAAAGAAGCTTGATAATTGGATTCGTCAGTTGGAGGTCTATTATAGGATTAAAAAACTTCAAGAGGATGACATAAAGATTCAGTTAGATTCCTAGAGAATGGACGGTGCAACACTAGTATGGTGGGAATCAAAGACCCAAGAGGAGATTAAAAAAAATGGTAACATCTCAATTTCTTGAAATGATTTTATTGCTGCAATCAAAAGACAATTCTACCCTCTAGCTTATATGCAGAAATCCATCATGAATTGGCTTTAGACAACTTAAAGGTTAAAATGTGCAATATTACACCCAACAATTCATAAAAAGGTATTTTATGTTACGTGTAGATTTGCAATCATAGGACACATTGCTGAAGTATATAGGGGGTTTACAGAGTTACCTTAGGCATACTATCTTAATGTTTAATCCCAATAATCTAGATGATGTGTGTGTGCAAGCCACTCATCTTGAGGCAAGGGGAAAAAACACCCCAGAAGAAGGTAGTAAAAAGCCATTTAATATTAAAGGAAAGAAAAATGCTTTCAAAGGGAAGGCAAAGAAAATTGCATCTATCAAAAAATAAGGAGAGAAAATTACATGCAAACATTGTTCCAGAGAGGGTCATGATGAAGCACATTGTTGGAAGCTTCCTCCTCAAATGAGACCAAAGAAAAACAAAAACAAGGGAAAATAAAAAACAATTGCATCCACTCAACACGATTTGGGATCCGATTCGGGTGATGAAACTAAAATCACAACCATGGGGTTAAAAGGAAAAGAATCCATTGCTAGAACTAGTTCTTCAAACTCACAAAATAAAACTCCAAACGAAGAGAGGAGAACAAAAAATTTTCACATAAGGGTATATCAAAACACAACAATATTGATACGCTTTTTGATAGTGGCTCTCAAGCCCATCCTATCTCTTAAAACATTGTCAAAAGTTTAAACTTGGAAACCAATCCACATCATAAACCATATCAACTTGGATGGGTGTGTGACGATGTGAAACTACAGGTTACTAGAAGGTGTAAATTAAGATTCACTATCATTGCGAATTTCATAGATGAAGTGGAGCTTGATGTCGTGTTGTTAGATATTTGTGGCATAGTTTTGGGTAGCCCATTCCTTTATGACATAAAAGCTATCTTGCATAGACATGAAAAAAAATATCATTTATTCAAAGGTGGAGTAGAATATATTGTGTGAGCTCATAGGAAGAAAATAAATCTTTTACTTGTTACTGCAGGGCAAATGAAAATACTAGTGAATTTGAGCAAGAATTCTGTGCTTCTAATGATCGAGCCCAAGGACGATGTTGATAATGAAGCTTTTAATGGTTGTGATTCAAGTTTGAAATTTGAATTCGTTGACATAGTTAACCAATATGACAAAATGTTTTAGGAACCAAAGGGATTACCTACCAAGAGAGGAATCCAACATGAGATACAGTTGCAGTAGGATTGTCCTCTTCCTAAAATTCGCATTTACAGGATGTCTGTGATGGAAAGTGCAAAAATTTAGAAGGAAATTCAAGAGTTGTTGAATAAAGGGATCATCGAACATCTTCCTCGCCATGTGGTTCACCTATTGTCTTGGTGCCCATGAAGGATTGAACATGGAGCACGTGTGTGGAATTTCGTGCATTGAACAAAATTATGGTAAACAACCATTACCCACTGCCTAGAATAGATGATTTACCTAATCAATTGAAGATGAAAAGTATTTTACTAGGATGGACTTAAGAAGTGGCTACCATCAAATTAGAATAGCTAAAGGAGACATTTGGAAGACAACATTCAAAACAAAACAAGGTTTGTTTGAATGGCTAGTTATGTCGTTTGGCTTATGTAATGCTCCTGCTACATTCATGTGTGTGATGAATGATGTGGTGAGGTCGTTTCTTGATTATTTTATCGTATTCTACTTAGATTACATGTTAATTTTTAGTAAATCTCGTAATGAACATGTCATGCATGTAAGAAAAGTACTTGATTTCATGAAAAAAGAACAGTTGTATCTTAAGATGTCAAAGTGCGAGTTTGGAAAACTTGTTTAGTTTAATTAGGTCATATTTTTCGAGGAGGTGAGCTGAAAATAGATCCCTCCAAGGTTGATGTCATTGTGAATTGGCCAAAGCCCAAGAAAGTTACTTAGGTAAGAAGTTTTTTTGGAGCAACCCAATATTGGAGGAAATTCATTGCTAATTTTTATCTTATAGCAACTCCTTTGCATGCGCTGACAAGTGTGAAAAAGGTTTTTTAGTGGGGTGGCAAACAACCAAAGGCCTTTGATGCATTGAAGAAAAATATCAGTACAGCTCTAGTACTTTCACTTCCAAACTTGAGATAGTCATTTGAGATTTAGACTGATGCTAGTGACTACGTTAAGGGTGCAATCCTCATGCAACATGGTAAGCCTATCTATTTTCATTCTAAAAATTATAATGGTGTATTGATTAAATATCCTAGATATGACAACGAATTGTATGCATTGGTGCAAAGTGTGAAAAAATTGGAAGACTACTTGATGGGTAAGGAAACAGCCATCCACACTGATCATCAACCATTTCAATACTTGCAATCTCAATCAAAGTTGCAACAATCAAGGCACTTCTAATGGATGGGTTTTCTTCAACAATTCCACTTGGTAATTAGGTGTAAGAAATGTATCTATAATAAAGTTGTTGATATGCTTTCTATAACTATTGTTAGTGCAGCTACTTTACTCAAGCATACTTTTGTTTTACATGAAAGTTATATTGAGCAATATGCATTAGATAATGAATTTCAAGATGTTTATGCAAGCTTGAGTGAAATCAACCAAGTAGAGGAATTGGATTATCATTTGCATGATAACTTATTGTACCATCTTGGAAAGCTTTGTATTCCACACGGAGAAAGAGTTAACATCATAAGAGAGGCACATCTCTTACTGTTGTTCATTTCGGTGTAAGCAAAACGGTGGCACATCTACACATGTATTGTTATTGGCCTCGTATGCTTGAAAGTGTGTCATTTTATTAAAGGATGTTCAATATGTGCAATCAGTAAGCCTAGAAATAGGAAGTTAGGATTGTACACACCACTTCCAGTTCCTTCACGACCATGAGAGAGTGTTTCTATGGATTTGGTAGGAGGTCTTCCATTGTCAAAAAGATGTCATGATTATGTGCATGTAGTTGTGGATAGGTTCAGCAAAATGTGTATTTTGATGCCATGTAAAAAGCAAGTTACAGCTGAAAAAACTACTCAGTTATTCTTTCAGAATGTTTGGATGCATTTTGGATTACCCACATCCATTGTTAATGACCGAGATTCTAGCTTGATTGGGAATTTTTTTGCCAAGCTTGTGGGGATTCATGGACACAAAATCGAAAAAGAGTACAACTTTTCATCCACAAAAAGATGGTCAAACAGAATTGGTGACTAGAGCAGTGATACATCTTCTTCATGGGTATTGCAACAAACATCCTAAGTTGTGGGATGAATATTTTCACTATATTCAGCATGCTTACAATCGAGCCAAGAACTCTTCCACTTAAACTTTGCCATTTGAGGAATGCTTGGGATACTTGCCTAAATCACCTTTGGATTTTATTTTTGGCAAATATGTTGCTATTGATGGTCATAGTGATATAGTAAAAGAAAGAATGTTCATTGAACACATCCAATTAGTACACCAAAAGGTTCAAGAAGAGCTTAAGAAGAGCCAAAGCAAGTACAAAGCAAGGCACGACAAGCATCCTCAAGATCACAAGTTCCATGTTGGTGATGAGGTTTGGCTTCACATTAACTAAGAGAGGTACCAAGGAGAAGGTAAAAATATAAAACCAATTAGATATGGTTCATTTAGAATTTTGGAAAGGATTGGTAGCAATGCCTTAAGATTGGATTTGCCTTCATATATGCAAATTTATGATGTTGTTAATGTCGAGAATTTAAGGTTGTGTGAGCCTCCTTTGATTGAAGATCAAGGAGAGAATATTCAAATTCCATCTATTGAATAATTCTCTCCAAAATTCCTTGATGAGCTTCAGCAAGACACTATACTTGATAGAAGAATAAGGACATCAAAAAGGGGAAGTATCGATTATCTTCGACTGGGGCTCAAGGGTACAAATACTTTAAAATCAAAATGGATAGAGGTTGGAAAGGTGAGGGAACTATACTCTCACATGTTGGACAATTGAAAGTGATCCTTTTGGGGTCCAAAGCACCTCCAGTGGGGAGGAGTGATCAGGTGGTCAAAATTAGGCTCAAAACTCAAACTGTTAGAATCTCTATAAACTTAGCTTTAGATCGAATAGCTCATCATCTTGATTCCAATGGTGTGAACATCACTTGAATCCAAGCTCGTATGAAGAAGTTAGAGCAAGTGAAATTTTAGGTTTGACTTAGATAGATGGCAGGAAAAGATTGTGGCAGGGCTCTTTAGCAAATGGGGAATCACCAAGTGGTAGGCCGTCATTGGTCCCCGCATTTTGCAAATCGCATGTCGCAGGTGGGTTGGCATTCAAATCAGTCCCCGTAACAAGCCAGGGTGTGATGCGATAATCACAATCACATATCGCAACAGGGAAGGAAGAAAGGCATTAAAGAATCGGCCCCGACAGTTGCATTCGATGATCGACCCCTGAGCAGGGAAGGGTTGCGATGTGATAATTAAAATCGCAGATCGCAATCACGCATTAATTTGGAGATTCATCAGCTTGGCCAAATATCTTAAACAACATTTTTTGAAGTCTTGGAAAGCTCCTCTAACAAATGTTGTAGTTATATACCACTGGGTAAGAGAGTTTTCAACCCATAATTCATTGATAGAACATGTTTTTATAAAGGAAGGCCTTTTGTTTTGGAATAGTGTCAGTTTTTTTATAAGACCTTGGTAGTCATGCTTTGATCCACATTTAGAATCCCTGTGGATAATGCTGTCAAGATTTAGATGAGGTATAGGGATGCCATATATTTGGAAGAAATTGATTATTTGGAACTCTAGTAGAATATTTATATCCATCACTTCTAATGTATATCATGCAAGGATTTGTGTTGAAGATAACATGTAGATGCAGGGTCTTCATCTTAGAATGTAGAGGAAATGAATGGAATCAACAATTGGATTTCAAGCACATGGCTTTGGGATGTTGGACATTATTTGACAATGTCCATGCCACAAATTCTTGCCCAACCTCAACTAAACATCCCTCAAAGGCTCAAACGTATCCCTAGTGCTAGCCCATGAGTTGCTAACGCCATATGTTCGGTAAGACCAAGACTGAAGATGAAACATAGGAAATTCTCGATCGAACCGACTAGAGAGGCCTCTGGATAACAATAAAGAATAAGTAGATTAAAATATGTAGTTTGAATACTAGAAAAGGAAAGGGATTTTTATTGAATTTAGTAGTATGCAGGGAAAACCCTCACCTAGTTGTACTCACTTAACCAAACTTCTAGGCCTACTAGAAATCAGAAGAGTTAGCTATAAGAATAAAAGCAAAAATTAGGATCTACGACAACATATTTGTGAAAATAGTGTCAGGTGGCTAACTAACCTGGAGCTCAAAAATAGGCTCAAAACTCAAATTATTAGAATCTCTATAAACTTATCTTCACATCGAAGAACTTGTCATCTTGATTCCAATGGTGTGCATGAAACTTGAATCTGAGGTTGTATGAAGAAGTTAGAGCAAGTCAAAGTTCAGGTTTGACTTGGATAAATGGCAAGAAAAGATGATATGGCAAGGCTCTTCAACGAATGGGAAAGCGCCAAGTGGCAGGCTGCCATTGCCCTCGCATTTTGAAAATTGCATTTCATGGGTGGGTTAGTGTTAAAAATTGGCCCCAGAACAAGCCAGGGTGTGATGTGATAATCACAATCACACATCGCAACAGGGCAGGTGGAAAGGCATTAAATAAATCGCCCCAACAATAATGATGCGACGATCAGCCCTGGAGCGGGGAAGGGTTGTGATGTGATAATCGCAATCATAGATCACAATCATACACAATAGAAAATAGAGTCCTGCATATATAAGATTGTAATTACTCCATCCATTGTGAATTGCGAAAAGATCCTGGATGCTATAAGTTTATGAGTGTCGGTTAATAGCTCGACAGGTCCACCATATCGCAATAGCACATCGCCCCACCACAATCACAAACAATAAGCCCGCTGATTCTTGCTGATTATGATTCGCGATGGGACAGTCAGTGCCGATAGATTATGGACCGTTACGTGTTGAAATTTTCACTCAGTTAGCGCTTTTTAGAGTGAAATTGTAGGATCATGCTAGATTTGGAGAAATTTGTGGAGTGAATAGTGGGAAAACTAGGAGAGGTCATAACTTCTTCATTTTTCGACAAAATTGGATGCAAAAAGAGGCTAGTAGCCATTTATGAAAATTATGGACTTATTGGTGTAGGTTACAGAAGCATTTGAGCATTGTAAACACACATTTGTACACTCTTTATCATAATAGAGAGGCCCAAGTCACTGGAAGCTGGACCAAGGAGACGTAGCCCAAGAGGGGTGAACTCCATTATCATGTTCCTGTTGTAATTTAGTTTTGATGTTGTTCTGTACATGTTTATGCTACTGTTCAATCTCTTATTTATGTTAAAATTCTCATAAAATTAACATAAAAACTCATCATTTCACTTGCAAAAATTCATGAATCCTTAAGAAAAATGAAACCATTTTGTTTCTAATTTGAGGAGGATCTTAGCACAACAATCTAATATTCTAAATCATATCATTTTGGTATCAAAGCTCTAGGTTTTCCTTGTGAAAGAAGGATTTAACTGTTTGCAAGTTTATGTCATGCTTACAAGGTTAAAACTCAAAAGAGGAGAAGGGAAGCCAATTGGAAGCCCAAAAGTTGGGTCAAGGGGAAGGAGAGAAAGGTTGCCACAATCTCCAACATCAGTTCAGCCTCAAGTTGCAGTTGGGACTCTAGAGATCATGTCTCATCAAGGAGAACCTAAAAACATGACAGAAGATGTGAAGATCTTCATAAAGGCTTTCTTTGATATGACAAAGATGGTGAAGGTCCTCTATAAAGAAAGGAATGCCAAGTTGCAAGGGGAAAGTTCCAAACCTCCCAAAGGAGAAGGATCTTCAAGAGGAGGTAATGTAAAACGAGGTAATGGAAATGGAGACAAACCCTCACCCTCTGCACCATATTCTTCATATTCTTCCTCACAAGCATCTTCACCCTCTTCCACTAAACGACCCTTACTCATACTCATCATCATACTTCAAAAGGAACAGGTAAATCACCTTTTTTAAAACTTGATGTTAAATTTGAGCTACCCATGTATAATGGTGAATTTAATGCAAAGAAGCTTGATAATCGGATTCGTCAGTTGGAGGTCTATTATAGGATTAAAAAACTTCAAGAGGATGACATAAAGATTCAGTTAGATTCCTTGAGAATGGACAGTGCAACACTAGTATGGTGGGAATCAAAGACCCAAGAGGAGATTAAAAAAAATGGTAACATCTCAATTTCTTGAAATGATTTTATTGCTGCAATCAAAAGACAATTCTACCCTCTAGATTATATGTAGAAATCCATCATGAATTGGCAGAGCTTTAGACAACTTAAAGGTTAAAATGTGCAATATTACACCCAACAATTCAAAAAAAGGTATTTTATGTTACGTGTAGATTTGCAATCACAGGACACATTGCTGAAGTATATAGGGGGTTTACAGAGTTACCTTAGGCATACTATCTTAATGTTTAATCCCAATAATCTAGATGATGTGTGTGTGCAAGCCACTCATCTTGAGGCAAGGGGAAAAAACACCCCAGAAGAAGGTAGTAAAAAGCCATTTAATATTAAAGGAAAGAAAAATGCTTTCAAAGGGAAGGCAAAGAAAAATGCATCTATCAAAAAATAAGGAGAGAAAATTACATGCAAATATTGTTCCAGAGAGGGTCATGATGAAGCACATTGTTGGAAGCTTCCTCCTCAAATGAGACCAAAGAAAACCAACAACAAGGGAAAACAAAAAACAATTGCATCCACTCAACACGATTTAGGATCCGATTCGGGTGATGAAACTAAAATCACAGCCATGGGGTTAAAAGGAAAAGAATCCATTGCTAGAACTAGTTCTTCAAAATCACAAAATAAAACTCCAAACGAAGAGAGGAGAACAAAAAATTTTCACATAAGGGTATATCAAAACACAACAATATTGATACACTTTTTAATAGTGGCTCTCAAGCCCATCCTATCTCTTAAAACATTGTCAAAAGTTTAAACTTGGAAACCATTCCACATCATAAACCATATCAACTTGGATGGGTGTGTGACGATGTGAAACTACAAGTTACTAGAAGGTGTAAATTAAGATTCGCTATCACTGCGAATTTCATAGATGAAGTGGAGCTTGATGTCGTGTCGTTAGATATTTGTGGCATAGTTTTGGGTAGCCCGTTCCTTTATGACATAAAAGCTATCTTCCATGGACATGAAAAAAAATATCATTTATTCAAAGGTGGAGTAGAATATATTGTGTGAGCTCATAGGAAGAAAATAAATCTTTTACTTGTTACTGCAGGGCAAATGAAAATACTAGTGAATTTGAGCAAGAATTCTATGCTTGTAATGATCAAGCCCAAGGACGATGTTGATAATGAAGCTTTTAATGGTTACGATTCAAGTTTGAAATTTGAATTCATTGATGTAGTTATCCAATATGACAAAATTTTTCAGGAACCAAAGGGATTACCTACCAAGAGAGGAATCCAACATGAGATACAGTTGCAGTAGGATTGTCCTCTTCCTAACATTCGCATGTACAGGATGTCAGTGATGGAAAGTGCAAAAATTAAGAAGGAAATTCAAGAGTTATTGAATAAAGGGATCATCAGACCATCTTCCTCGCCATGTGGTTCACCTATTGTCTTGGTGCCCATGAAGGATTGAACATGGAGCATGTGTGTGGAAATTCGTGCATTGAACAAAATTATGGTAAACAACCATTACCCACTGCTTAGAATAGATGATTTACTTGATCAATTGAAGATGAAAAGTATTTTACTAGGATGGACTTAAGAAGTGGCTACCATCAAATTAGAATAGCTAAAGGAGACATTTGGAAGAAAACATTCAAAACAAAAACAAGGTTTGTTTGAATGGCTAGTTATGTCGTTTGGCTTATGTAATGCTCCTGCTACATTCATGTGTGTGATGAATGATGTGGTGAGGTCGTTTATTGATTATTTTATCGTATTCTACTTAGATGACGTGTTAATTTTTAGTAAATCTCGTAATGAACATGTCATGCATGTAAGAAAAGTACTTGATTTCATGAAAAAAGAACAGTTGTATCTTAAGATGTCAAAGTGCAAGTTTGGAAAACTTGTTTAGTTTAATTAGGTCATATTTTTCGAGGAGGTGAGTTGAAAATAGATCCCTCCAAGGTTGATGTCATTGTGAATTGGCCAAAGCCCAAGAAAGTTACTTAAGTAAGAAGTTTTTTTGGAGCAACCCAATATTGGAGGAAATTCATTGCTAATTTTTATCTTATAGCAACTCCTTTGAATGCGCTGACAAGTGTGAAAAAGGTTTTTTAGTGGGGAGGCAAAAAACCAAAGGCCTTTGATGCATTGAAGAAAAATATCAATACAACTCTAGTACTTTCACTTCCAAACTTGAGATAGTCATTTGAGATTTAGACTGATGCTAGTGACTACGTTAAGGGTGCAGTCCTCATGCAACATGGTAAGCCTATCTATTTTCATTCTAAAAATTATAATGGTGTATTGATTAAATATCCTAGATATGACAACTAATTTTATGCATTGGTGCAAAGTGTGAAAAAATGGGAAGACTACTTGATGGGTAAGGAAACAACCATCCACACTGAGCATCAACCATTTCAATACTTGCAATCTCAATCAAAGTTGCAACAATCAAGGCACTTCTGATGGATGGGTTTTCTTCAACAATTCCACTTGGTAATTAGGTGTAAGAAATGTATCTATAATAAAGCTGTTGATATGCTTTCTATAACTATTGTTAGTGCAGCTACTTTACTCAAGCATACTTTTGTTTTACATGAAAGTTATATTGAGCAATATGCATTAGATAATGAATTTCAAGATGTTTATGCAAGCTTGAGTAAAAGCAACCAAGTAGAGGAATTGGATTATCATTTGCATGATAACTTGTTGTACCATCTTGGAAAGCTTTGTATTCCACATGGAGAAAGAGTTAACATCATAAGAGAGGCACATCTCTTATTGTTGGTCATTTCGGTGTAAGCAAAATGGTGACACATCTACACATGTATTGTTATTGGCCTCGTATGCTTGAAAGCGTGTCTCATTTTATTAAAGGATGTTCAATATGTGCAATTAGTAAGCCTAGAAATAGGAAGTTAGGATTATACACACCACTTCCAGTTCCTTCACAACCGTGGGAGAGTGTTTCTATGGATTTGGTAGGAGGTCTTCCATTGTCAAAAAGATGTCATGATTATTTGCATGTAGTTGTGGATAGGTTCAGCAAAATGTGTATTTTGATGCCATGTAAAAAGCAAGTTACAACTGAAAAAACTACTCAGTTATTCTTTCAGAATGTTTGGATGCATTTTGGATTACCCACATCCATTGTTAATGACCGAGATTCTAGCTTGATTGGGAATTTTTTTGCCAAGCTTGTGGGGATTCATGGACACAAAATCGAAAAAGAGTACAACTTTTCATCCACAAAAAGATGGTCAAACAGAAGTGGTGACTAGAGCAGTGATACATCTTCTTCATGGGTATTACAACAGACATCCTAAGTTGTGTGATGAATATTTTCACTATATTCAGCATGCTTACAACCGAGCCAAGAACTCTTCCACTTAAACTTTGCCATTTGAGGAATGCTTGGGATACTTGCCTAAATCACCTTTGGATTTTATTTTTGGAAAATATGTTGCTATTGATGGTCATAGTGATATAGTAAAAGAAATAATGTTCATTGAACAAATCCAATTAGTACACCAAAAGGTTCAAGAAGAGCTTGAGAAGAGCCAAAGCAAGTACAAAGCAAGGCACGACAAGCATCCTCAAGATCACAAGTTCCAAGTTGGTGATGTGGTTTGGCTTCACATTAACAAAGAGAGGTACCAAGGAGAAGGTAAAAATATAAAACCAATTAGATATGGTTCATTCAGAATTTTGGAAAGGATTGGTAACAATGCCTTAAGATTGGATTTGCCTTCATATATGCAAATTTATGATGTTGTTAATGTCGAGAATTTAAGGTTGTGTGAGCCTCCTTTGATTGAAGATCAAGGAGAGAATATTCAAATTCCATCTATTGAAGAATTCTCTCCAAAATTCCTTGATGAGCTTCAGCAAGACACTATACTTGATAGAAGAATAAGGACATCAAAAAGGGGAAGTATCGATTATCTTCGACTGGGGCTCAAGGGTACAAATACTTTAAAATCAAAATGGATAGAGGTTGGAAAGGTGAGGGAACTATACTCTCACATGTTGGACAATTGAAAGTGATCCTTTAGGGGTCCAAAGCACCTCCAGTGGGGAGGAGTGATCAGGTGGTCAAAATTAGGCTCAAAACTCAAACTGTTAGAATCTTTATAAACTTAGCTTTAGATCGAACAGCTCATCATCTTGATTCCAATGGTGTGAACATCACTTGAATCCAATCTCGTATGAAGAAGTTAGAGCAAGTCAAATTTCAGGTTTGTCTTAGATAGATGGCAGGAAAAGATTGTGGCAGGGCTCTTTAGAAAATGGGGAATCGCCAAGTGGTAGGCTGTCATTGGTCCCCGCATTTTGCAAATTGCATGTCGCAGGTGGGTTGGAATTCAAATCAGTCCCCGTAACAAGCCAGGGTGTGATGTGATAATCACAATCACATCGCAATAGGGCAGGCAGAAAGGCATTAAAGAATCAGCCCCAACAGTTGCATGCGATGATCGACCCCTGAGCAGGGAAGGGTTGCAATGTGATAATTAAAATTGCAGATCACAATCACGCATTATAGAAAATAGAGTCCCGCATATATAAGATCATCGATATTTCGCTCATTGTGGATTGCAAAAGAATCCTGGATGTGATAAGTTTATGAGTTCTGGCTAATAGATCTGACGGGTTTGCCATCTCGCAATTGCACATCACCTTGCCACGTTCACAAACCATAATCCCATTGGTTCTTGCCGATTATGATTTGTGATGGGACAGTAGTGCCAACAAGTTATGGACTACTGCGTGGAAAATTTTCACTCAATTAGTGATTTTTGGAGTGAAATTGTAGGAACATGCCGATTTGGAGCAATTTGTGGAGTGAATAGTGGGAAAACTAGGGGAGGTCATAACTTCTTTAGTTTTCAACCAAATTGGATGCAAAAAGAGGCTAGATAACCATTTTTTAAAATTATGGACTCATTGGAGCAGGTTATAGAAGTATTTGAGGATTATAAATGCACCATTTTACACTTTTGAGCATAATAGAGAGGCCCAAGCCATTGGAAGTTGGATGAAGGAGACGTAGCTCATGAGGGGTGAACTCATTTATCATGTTCTTGTTGTAATGTGTTTTTGATGTTGTTTTGTACATGTTTATGCTACTATTAAGTCTCTTATTTATGTTAAATTCCTCATAAAGTTATCATAAAAACTTGCAAAAATTCATGACTCCTTAAGCACAGTGAAAGCATTTTCTTTCTAATCTGAGGAGGATCTTAGCACAACAATATAATATGATAAATTAGATCACTAACCTCATCTTTCCAAACTTCTGAAACAATTTAAAAATAGAGTGAAAATGAAGCCAGTTGAATAGAGGATTGACTCTGAAAATGAATGCTTGGTTCAATATCCTAGTGCAAGGTAAACAACATGTCATAAGAAAACTGACATCCAGTCGAATAATGAATTGACTCTGAAAATGAAGGCCTAGTTGAATATCCTAGCATAAGGCAATACTATTTGTGGTTGTGGGGAAGATATATACATAAATGAGGATCATAATTTTTATTTCAGTTGCAATGGAGGACATGGGATGAATAGCAACATAAAACCCTCACTTTGTGGGGTGTTCTCTACTAGAAAAATCTTAAATTTGGATGCGATAAATATTTTTATAGATTCCCAGGTAACCATTGATTGGATAAACATGAGCACTTATTTTACCCCTCCACTCATGTTCAACTGGATGCAGAGGATTCTAGAGATTAAGGAGATTTTTCAATCGATTTCCTTCAATTATTTGCATACGAAGTTTAATTCAATCATTGATGCCCTGTCTAAGGATGGATTAGCCATGGATCACGAAAATTTTAATTACTTAGTTTCTAGGAGATGCTTTATTCTCCAATGTGTTGTTTTTGCTTGCATAGACATCATCAGTCTTCCACACAACAATTTGATGGGTTTTATGATCTATGATTTTTTTACAAAATTGTAGTGTATCTTGTTATATCAGTTGGTCTTTTTGTAAATATATTTTGATCATTTGTTTTTCTGGGTTGATAGGGTATGGGTGGACTTGGTTTTATGTTTGGAGATTCATGTTAGCTTTGATACATCCGTTTTGTTTTCGGTTTCAGAGGCATATTGTGGATATATATATATATATATATATATATATATATATATATATATATATATATATATATTATATATATATATTAAGTATATTAGATTAGAAGTAAACATGTTTTTCTTCACTAATGGAACATGTTCGATTTTTCTTTCTTGAAAAAAAGAAACCAAAGGAATTAAAAACCATAAGGAAACTCTGCACTACAAAAGAAAAATGAAATTTGAGAGATTCAAAATTAATGGAATAGAAATTTACCTGAGCGCATTTGGGAGCCATTAACCAATAGAAAGGAATGGAGAGGAGCCAAGAGTGTAGGCCAACATTCCCTTGGGGTAGAGTAGAGCACTGACGACCAATGGGAAGAAATGGAAAAAATGAAAATGAACATGAGCATAGTCTCCCTGCCCAACCGAAAACCTAATTCACTTATGTCATCAGATTTCCTTTGATCGAATTTGTGTTCATGCATTAAGAGAAAAAAAATTTCAAACTGTGATTCCCAAATATTCACAAATTAAACCGCGACTATAAAATAATAGTATTTTTGTTCATGCATTAAGAGAAAACCTCATCTACCAAATAATAGTTGCGCCAGTGAAACCGACATCAATTTCTATTCATGGTGAACATCATATACCAAACAATATTTGTGTTAATGAACCCCACAACAATTTTTATTCATGGTGAACAAAAATATGAGACTTACTCATAGAGATTTTGTCTAGCAAGAATTTTCAGGCCTCTTGCTTCCTCTGCTTCTTGGCTAATGGACCATCAACAAAAATTTGAAGTGGGGAATGATAAACGAAGAGAGATAAGAGGGTTTTTGGTTAGTACTAAGATTGAAATGGGGAAGGATAGACAAATAGAGGCAAGACGATTTTTCATTAGCACCAATATTAGTGACAGGGTCCCTAAAAAATATTTGCTATGTGATTTTGGTGAAATAGGTGAACTATTAGTGACTAGCAAATGAAATAGGTCCACTATTAGTGATGTTCTTCAACGTTTTTGTTTGAAAGTTTCATGTGTGTCATTTTTATGCACATATAAGATTTTTACATTATGGTAATTCACTATAACATTTTACATGATGGGTTATCAATATAGTATTTAAAAATGAATTTTTAGGTGTTTTAGGGGTTAAGGGCTTAGAGGATAGGGGCTAAGGGTTTAAGGTTTTAAGGTGTTAAGGATTGTCGTTAAGGATTTAGGGGTGTAGAGGTTAGGGCTAACAACTAAGGGGTTAAGTGGTTAATTATTTAGGAGTTAGGGTATTTATGGGTTAGGTCATTTAAGGCTAGGGATTTTAGTGCTTAGGGGATACGGGAATTAGTGGCGAGCGGTTAAGGGCTTAAGGATTATGGGATTAGTTTCAATAACTAACATGAACACCTTGTGGATACAGAAGGTTTGTTGGAGTGACACAATTAAAAAGACCAAGTTAAATGATTGATTCCTATTATTGTAGTACTTGTTAGGTAGTCGTATTTTTTCTCCTAGACTAAATTGGTCATTCATGTTAGTTATTTTTAGTTGTATTACCTATTACATAGTTGTATATTTTATCCTGTGACTAAATTAGTCATTTATGTTAGTCATTTTTAGTTAGGTCACTTAAGATTGCTCTTTTTTGGTAGTATTTCACTTGGAAAAGCTACGGTGACTAACATTTTTAGTCACCTAGTCACTAATTTCTCATTTTCTACTAGTGGTCATATGAAAATATTTTGTAAAGTGGACGAAAAAAAAAAAGAGATTGGTTTAATTATTTCAATACTCCTATAACAATCCTATGCATAATAAGGTGATCCAAAATTGAATAATAGCATCTAAATATGACTTGGACTTTACCTCTTTTTAATGGATTTCTAGCCACATCCTAATCATCTTCTCCAAAATATTTCATACATATTGGCTAAAATGGAGTTAGTCTTAACTGTCCTATAATAAGATGAATTTTATTTATCTCCATTTTCAAAAATATGCACAATAATACTTGTAGTCCAAGGGATAGGAAATGCCTATGTATTTATTGAACTAAGAAGCTTGTGAATGTGAGGGATGTGGATAGGACATCCAATTTTTAGGATTTTAGTTTGGTAGCCTTAAATGTCCTTAGATTTGTATTTTTTGAGTCACTTAATCCCAAAATTTATGTCTTGTATAGAAAACATCATTGTATATAGAAACATTTGGGATGTTGTCCACAACATAAGGGGATCCATAAATATTCTTAAATTAAGAATTCTAATCCCTCAAGAGAATAATACTTATTTTCTTTCAATTGAAAATTTGCTTCTATAATTTTTAGGGTCTACCTTACATATGTACACAAGCTTCTTTTGATTTATGTTTAATTAACACCTCTTTTTCTTTCTAATTAGTGATTTCGATGTGTTTATCTTATCAAAATTTCAAGGTCTCATTACAAAATTCCATAATGTATTTTATAACAATTTCACTTGTTGTCATAAGAAGGGTTGGTCATTTTTTTTTACATAACACCTAGATAGAGAACTCAATATTCTTCTCATATGATAGGATATTTACTTCAGTATTCAATTCCTTGAAGAAAAGATCATCTTCTTTTTTGTCAAAAAGAAAGTGCTTTTGGTTATAAAAATTCTTTTCAATGGAGTTTTTGTGCACAACAAAGTTTAGAGTTAGGGTAAACTATCTATGGTTGAGGTTAGAACCATGGTCATTTAAAAGGTAAAAATTGATGATTCAGTTGTACATAGGTATATTATATATCATATAATCCACAACCCTCCTACACAACCTAGGGATACAAGTCATCTAATTATGCCACTTTATTTGACCATTGAAAATTCTTAGACCATGAGAATTGTAGAAGCATATTAGCTTAATTTCATACAAATGCTTGGACATCTCTTTGGAAATTATTTTCTATATGTTAGGAAAAATAAGGTCCTAATTTAGCCATAGAGGGTTCTAGTTGGAATCACTACTTTAAAATGTATCTTGATTTGTTGCAATTTTAGCAGTCAAGTCACATAGTAAGACTATGATACCTTTATTTCTGAGAATGCAAATATATTTTCCAAGATTTTATAGGAACAAACTTTATTTAAATTGGTTTCCTTGTTAAAAATAGAACTAATAGGTATGAAATATTAGTTGGGGAAGGAGTATCCACAGATAATATTATTGTTATCAATGTTTCAAAGCCGCCAACTAGGTCCATTGTTAAGAATTGAGTAGGGATGAAGAGAAAGAATAGAATAAATAGTTCAACCTAACAATAAGAACAAGTGCAATATGATAACCCTAGGGCTAACTAGAGAAGGTATGAAAATAATAATAAGGATAGGAGAGGCAAATTAAATGCATGAAAATGGTGGTAATAGATTAAGGGCAAATAAATCTTTTATCATCCTTCTCGTGCATTTAACTTATCTCTCCTATCCTTATTATTATTATCCTATGTTCTCTAGTTCGCCCTATTGCTATAATATTGTGCTTTTTCTTATTGTCAGTTCTACTATATACCTTTATTCTTTCTCTACATTCCTACTCGAGTCTTGACCATGGTTGTAGTTGGTGGCATTGAAACATAGACAACAACAATATATTGTGCTTGTTCTTATTGTGAGTGAAACTATTTACTTTTTTCTTTCTCTACTTTCATACCCATGGGCGTAGCTGGTGTCATTGAAACATTAACAACAACAATATTATATGTGGATCTTCCTTCTCCAACTAATAACTCCAACCACGGAAACCTAAATGCAATAAGCGTGATATAATAGATTGCTATATAGATCATCTTAGTAATAATTATGAAACCACCATCCATATATATTAATTGAAAAGATATTTCTACTTAAATTAAATGTGAAAAAAATATTTACCTTTTATTAAATAATTTCTTATTCCAAACCAACCACAATACAAATATTTTTATATTAAAAACTTTAAATTCTTAATACTCTCAGATTCCAATATAAATCCTTCTATTTTAAAAACCTTTATTAAAAACATTAAATTGTTGATGCTCTCAAGTTCCCATATAAATCCTACTCTATTAAAGACCTTAGATTCTTCATGCTCTTACGTTCTTATTAAAAAAGTGTTTTCTATGTAGAAAAAAACGGGTGAAGTATCCCAAATCCTAATGATTATTATCTTATTGGGTTCTATCTATTATAATAGTTTTTCAATTCCTAGTTATTATCTTTATCATTTTCTCGTAGTTTTTTTTACCTTCTAAGATACCTCCCTTAATTCAACCTGGTATGAGTTTTACTAAACATGTTATGGTATCTTACCTTAATCCAAATGTGCCTATCTTTATGTTTTTTTATCAATATAAAAAATTACGAGATGATATGTTTTTTATTATGGTTATAGTTTTTAGTTATTCCTTCACCAATGCTATTATATGAATATAAAAAATTATGATATAGTAAGCTTTTTAATTATAGTGATAGTATAACCATATGACCGTATGCATTTCCTCTTTCACAAATTTAATATCTAATTTATTTAGATCAGAAATTATTTAGTTCCCGTCTCTAACATTACAATTTTTTTTCTTTTTTTTTTTCTATTCTTGACTTTATTTTCTCATTTCTGAACATGTAAGTCAGGACTCTGACTTTAATATTCTGTTGCTTATATGTCTATGAATATTGTCTACTAATGGCATAAATTTATTATCTAACGTGGCGTTTAAATGTGTTCGAAATTTGGTATTATGTCCATTTTTTTAATAATTCCATATGTTCATACAGAATATCTAAAATTATTTGGTTGGGCTTCCCTCTAAAAGGTTTTGCCTACGTTAATGAATTGCTCATATGAAGAACCTTAAGACAACCTATGTACATCATGGTACACCGTAGGATTACTGAACTCAAAAATATTTCATCACGACATCAATCAGAGATTTGCTTTTGAATTTATTCTACGTCTGAACTCCGTCGCCCACAGTCCAGAAGCTTTGACCCCTGAAGTCCTTTGAACCTTAGCAAAAACAGCGAAGTTCAGTGTACAATTTAGGTGTTCAGAAGTTGACTGCAACCCATACGTAAGCCGGTGGAACCACTTCTTTTTTTTTTTAATTTGGGTGGCTAGGCGGGGCTGGTTTTACGGATGCACCTGACTTAGGGAGCATGTACTGACTTGCCCACGTAAAACATTAATATGAGATTTAAACATTGGTAAATGGAGATTAAACCCATATCTTAATTACACGCGAAAAATACCATTCTTAAATTTTCAGTAATTTTAATATTCTATATCTAGTCGTGTTATCATCCTAAATTGAGAAGTTAGACATATAAATATAGATGCATTTGAAAACAGGATAATTATAATGATTTCATGTAGCCATGTTAACACTTTACTAAGTATCAACGTATTTATCGATTTCATGTTGATTGTAACTTCTGAAATATTTTGAAAATAAATCTACTTGGATTTCCAAAAGATTATAATATTTATAATCAACTTCAATTTCCAAAAGATTTCAACATCTACAATGAAATTACACTCATATAATTACTAACCATAGACATATCATGGCTTTTCGAAGAGTCATTCATATGACAACATGAATTAGATGAGTGCGGTATATAGTTGCAGCTTAATAGATGTAGGATGACATAAATTTATAATACAGCTAAAAGAGTTAAGAAATACTAAAGAAGTTCTCTTAATTTCCAATCAGCAAATTTTCCTCGAACTTTGTCTTTCCATAGTGCAGTGTTACAAACCATGAAATGGGTTTAAAAATTAAACAAAATTTAAAACTTTTATGCGAACAACTTTCAAAATTTATGATGACATAAAACTAAAGAAAAAAAGAATAGAACTGGTTCAATAAATGAACTGATCATAGCAATAACATGAATTTCAACATTTTCTAACATATTTTACCATGAGAGGGTCACCACCATATAAATTAATAGAATGCTCTTATAATAGCGATATTATCAAGTCATGATTGTCCAGTACTATAAAATAAAATAATAATGTTATAGCTACAATATGATCATCAAAGATCAGCGAAGACATAATAAGTTTTGGAGTCAACATGATTTGTTGAAACGCTGTTATGGCCCCTGCCAATGCCAATAGTGTGAAAACGCATATAATCGTCCAATGCCATGACTTTTGCAGAGCATTCAAGTCATTTACTTTCACCTTAAGGTACATATGGTTTGCGAACACAAATGTCAATGGTAACAAGGTGACTGCACTTGTCAGGCTCACAAAATCCCCCAAAAACGGAAGCAATGCAGCCATGAATGTGGAAATTCCCAGGTAACTTCCTCGAGCCATTAACCTCACTACCCAATTGCGCATAGAATATGTCATAGCTACCAAATTCGTCCGTATCAGAGAAAAAAATACGGAAATTCGGGAATTCGATTCGTATATCGAATAATTCGGTCAAAATTCGCTTATATTTGGTTCATGTAGTTTATTGCAGGGATTTATTAATTTATGTCTGAGAATAGTAAGTGCAATGATCCCTCAGCACAAAATAGATAGTTGCGGAATGGCAGGTAAGAAATGGAAAGGTTGCTGGATTGAGAAAAATTCTGAGTTTTAAAATTTAGTGTGGTTTCAAAGAGATTAAAAAACTGAGTTTTAAAATTTAGTGTGGTTTCAAAGAGATTAAAAAGCTGAGAAAACAAGGAAATAAATAATTTGAGTAAAATCTTGAAAATATAATGGCAGGGTCACATGTAAGAAATGGAAAGGTCACCAGAGTGAGAAAATTTCTTAGTTTTAAGTTTCAGTGTTGTCTGACAGAGTTTAAAAAGCTGAGATAACAAGTAAAGAAATAATAGAAAACAGAATCAGGAAAGAAATAATTAATTGAAGAGTAATTTTATAATAATTAATTGATTTTTTAAATATTATAAAAATAAGTATTAATTGATTTTTTAAATATTATAAAAATAAGTTTTGAATATTTAATTTATAAATATGTATTAATTATAAAATATTTTAGATAAAATTTGAAATTAAAGAAATAGTTTTGAGTTTTGAGTTTTGAATATTTAATTTTTAAATAAATATTAATTATAAAAAGATTTTAGATCAGATTTGAAAGTAAGAGGGAATTTTGAATTTTGAAAAGAGAGATTTTGGAAATAAGACAAGTGTGGTTGTCATTTTGTTAAGTAAACAGTAATTTTAAAATTGTTTATATTGATTAAAATTATTAAAAATTATTTAAATTTCAAATGTTTAAGATATATACTTTCGAATTTTTTCCGAATTGAAAATTTCTCATCCATCGTATTCGAATTCGAATTCAAATTTGGTAATTATGGAATATGTACTTTCATTTCTCCATCCAAACTTTGTATCCAAAAATTCATAGGTGGAGCTTGCAAATATCTGCACCAATCAACTCCGTTAATAATGTGTTAAGGATTATTGTTTTCCATGGAAGTTAAAGGGGTTAAGGTTCAGAGGAGTACATGTAGTGTCACCACAGTTTGTAGAAAAGCAGCAGCATTCGCCAGGATCTTAACCCAATTGGGACCATGTAGATTGTAAAGAAGATATGACGAGGTCGATGAACCATACGCCCAATATCCCACAAAGGTAAGAGCGTAGAGTGGCACAACTCCCACAGTGAATTCTAAGTACAGGGCTTTCTGCATGTTCTTTATATAAGGAGGCCTTACTGTAGCCTGCCAGAAACAATAGTCACTTATTTTCAGAAAACTCTCTATGCTTTACAAGTATACTTCCTTTATGTTGAGATTCGAAGTTAGCGAGTGGAAATAGTTATGTCTTGGTCGAAGCCAAAATCAAGTTGGTTGAAACTACTATAGATCAGCAAAGCCTTTTTAACTATTATCAAACACAGTTTAAGTAATGAGATCCTGTACAATTTGTATTGTTTTCCCTTAAAATAGAGACGGATTTGTGACATTCATTGAAATCCAAATATCAATAAAAATAAACTAACATTTTCTTCATTAAAATGGAGACTTAATATCTAACATTCCATTCAAATTCAATCCTCATCCTTTCATAAAACATTGAAGAAGCATAGTGTAAGGTTGAAATGTAGTTAATTTGAAGAAGAAGGTTTTCACAATTCAAATATAGTTAATTTTAACAAGAAGGTTTTCACAATTCAAAGATAGTTAATTTTAACCATAAGGTCTTCACAATTAATTACCATATGGATGTGTATTTTTGGAAATAAATGGTATACATATTTTTGAAAAAACAAATATTTTGAGTGAACATTCTACCAGTTACCAGAGATACAAAATTTGGGGAGTATTCACTTTAAACTTCTAACTCGTGCCAGAAAAATCTATACCATTTACTTCCAGAAAACCACACAAAAATGTCGTTAACGTTTATCATACTGTTAACGACATTAACGATCTTAAGTTTTAAGTTTTAATCTCTGATCTTAAACATTGATAAGTTTTGGATAAGTTTTAATGCACCGCAATAAGAACTATTATTGTGTTTAGGGACAGCAAATAAAGAAAATTTACCTAATGCACCACAATAAGATACATTATTGTGTTTAGGGACAGCAAATAAAGAAAATTTACCAAAGTTCTCAATGATAGGTTCTCATTGCGATCAATTATATAATGAAGAATTGAGTTCATCTGGATGAGCGTTTGTCGGAATTTTCAGGATATGCGAAGCAAGATCAATGTTTAACGCTATACACTTCTATGTGCAACTCTATGGGCAGAGTATTGTTTGGTATTATAATTTATGAAGTTTATTTTTTTATGTTTTCTATATAATAGAAATTGAGAATAATAATTTATAACTGCTAATTTCGAACTCAGGTTCACTGATGATTACTGTTATGTAAGGAAAATCACACCATATGGAATAACCAACCCGAATGTAGGCTGATTCATCACCGTCACCATTATTCAAGGAAAATCACACCACATGGAATAACCCGTTGGTAGTCCCTAAGGGGGCAGGTTTTCACTCATGCCAGATGCTTTTGGGGTCGTCTCATCCCTAAAGAGGTAGGCTTTCAATCCTACTAGATGCCTCTTAGTCTCACTCCTTCCAGATGTCCATGGGTCTAGGGCCTTTAACCTATTTCCTTAAGTCCTAAGAAGACAAACTCTTAGCCATACTTTTTCAGTTTTAAGGCATACTCTAGACCTTTCTTTACATCATATTAAATTGTATTCTCCTTTTAATTTCTTGATTTTTTGATTAGTTATAATATTTAATTTGATAAAATAATAATTAATTATAAAAAAAATTAGAAAAATTTAATTGATCATGATTATGGAAATGAAGTGTTATGTATAAAAAATTTGAAATTCAAATTTCATATTCACTTATACTTATGAAAAAATCATCACACAAAATACAAACACAACTTAATTAATAATAATAATAATATTTCTTTTAACAAAAATCCTAAAATCTTGACCTACCGGACTTTAAATTCATGTGAATTGATGATATTGGACCATCCTCGTGTATTCAATAATTTAATTGTGATAGGTGAGTCAAGCATTAGGCGAGGCATAAAGCACCACATTCATGGAAGCATGAGCGGAGGAAATCGTAACTTAGAAAGTTAAAATAGAAAATTGGAAAACATAACGAATATAGGTAGACTGGAAAATCCACATTATACTGGATTTAGATGGTATTTGGCCATTCGCATGTATTTAATAATTTAAATGGTAATTATAAGCCTTTGTGTAACCCACTAAGTTCTTGAAAACATTACCCATTCAATACGCAATGCGTATAGCACCACATTCATGGAAGCAAGAGAGCGGAAGAAATACGAAATTATAAGGAAGAACTTCTTAATGGCAGAAATTTTGATCTTTCCATATGAAAATAACCAAAACTTATAAACCGTCCCAAAGACAATACTCCACTGGCTTTGTGAACCCTACTAGCAAAGTTTCGAAGAAAGTTAACTTTGATAATGTATATATATATATATCATTATAGATCTATTCTAAATACAGATTTAATATGAATAGAAAGGATCTAATTTTTTCAAGTAAAATTATAAGGAAGAATTTAATGGCAGAAATTTTCATCTTTCCATATGATGATAACCGAAACTTATAAACTGTCCCAAAGACAATACTCCACTGTCATTGTGAACCCTATCAGCAAACTTTTGAACAAAGTTAACTTTGATAGTTAGATCAGTATAGATTTATTCTAAATACAGATTTAATATGAATCGAGAAGATCTATTTTTTTCACGTGTAAATTTTTTTATGAGAAGATATTATTTAAATATTTTGTATAGTTATTTTTTTTATCTTTTTAGATTTAAAAAAAAATATATATATATATATATATATATATATATATTGGTGGGAAAACACATCATACCAGGCTGTAAAATAAACCTCTCTGCTCAATAACTAAAACCAATGCTCTAAACAAAACTTCAAAATTTTACTAGCAATATTCACAATAAAAATGGAATATTCACAATAAAAATGAAATAGCATTTTTCAAATGAATCATGGTTTTCCAAAACATTTTTATTCTAATAGATCTTATTTCTACTCAGGAAGCTTTCAAAGTGAAAGGGTCTATTTCTCGGAGCTTCTTTTAAGTTCAAATTTCCAGTCGCACAGGCCAATGATCGGAGAGGAGACATGGGAAAATGGCCAGTTTTATAAACGAATCTCCATAGTTTCCAAACTAGAAAATGATCAAGTTGGCTGGCGAGCTGATGTTTGGTTTCCTTTTATGTGGAATAAAAGATATCCATTAACTTTAATTTTTCAATAGTGTTATTTTTTTGGGGTTTAAAATTTGCTTAAAATTTTTTTAGGTGAAATCTTAATTTCTGTTATTTAAATTAGTTGTTTGACTGTAATATGGATTCAGCAATATGGATTCAGCGGGCTGAAAAATATTTACTAAGCTTCTACTATGCAGAGGTTATCCATCAAACTTGTCATTTCAATGAACTGGAAAAATTCACCAAAATACTTTCAAAAAATCACCACTACTCCCTCCATAGATACCAAAATACTTCAAAAAAAAATCACCACTACTCCCTCCATAGGTACAAAAAAAAATAAAGATTCTGAATCTAAAATTCAAACTGGCCTTTCTTTTTCGCTTTGATAAAATAGAAAAATAAAATATTTTTCATTCAAAAAAAATGCAAATACATATTTATTCTTGTTGTTCATCTTCATCTGCATATTAGGGTTTTATTATTAATATCAAATCCGCAGCGGCAACTACAATGTTGTGCTGGACTATAGAAATTTAAGTGAGTCGGCGAAACGGCAAGCCAAATTCGACAGCACCTGCAAGGGTACGGTCAACTATATAAATTTCATGCTTTTGGCAAAAAAATGAAGCAAAGTTTAATAAAAGACCAGCAGGACTGTTAATTTACGTCGTCGAGTAGACCCGCAGTGCAATTGTGGATAGAAAATCTCTAGCTGCGTCCTTTTAGGAAGCTCCAACATCCCAAGTGGCGTGGACGCTATTTTGGAAAATATATGGCAGGTGAGGTAACGGTCAGATATATATTTAAAGAAGACTGAAATGCGTCCATACTCCAAAGGCACCCATTTTGTATATCTCCATAGCACCTTGATGCACAGTGGGCGTTCTCCGTCATTGCAAAATTCGAAGTGCAGGATATGTAGATATCTTTGTGGATTGTACGAGAGTATTTTGGGGAATTTGATGTATAAGAGTGATATCTTTGTGGATTGTATAGCAAAATTTAAATTTTAGGACCCGCATCACTAGCTTAACCTCGATCTGAAATCCACACGGATATGGATATATCACGTTTTCGCTGCACCAGATGCTTTGGATCCAGATATGTTGTGACATGTTTTCCCACAATCCGTAGGGTCCACACTTCGTTACGCTTGGAAATTTTTTTATTAGCACTTTAATCTGGGATATGGATTGTTTCGGGTATTTCATACTTGTAGTAGTCTGGATGCGTTGAAAACCAAATATACATTTTTATTTTTTTTACGTGTGAGATAAAAGGAGCATTGTCCAGCAAATGGTTGAGGTTCCGTCTCACTGAATAACTGTGAGGATAGAGATGGAGGACCGGAGGGTTGAAGACCGGTTTGAAGAGCAGCAATTTACCACATCCAAGCCCATAAGACAAGTTGCAACATTAGCGTTTTTTTTTTGTTTTATAAGAGGTAAGGAAAAAAACATGAGGAACAATCATTTCACATGGGTAAAGATGAAACCAAAGCTTCCACTGTGCGACAAATTAGTTATATGTTTGGTAAAATGAATTGTTTTCTTGAATTATTTTTGGGTTTTGTAACTCAAACATTTTGAACCTCATCAACTTAACATGTAAATGCAATAGATTAGAATTGAACACTCTAACAATTGTTAATTAAAAGTAGAATGATTCAAGATGAAAGCACTAAGTATGATTCTAGAAAAAATTGGTTGATGTAGTAATAGATGGACAAACAAGGTAAAATATTGTGTGTTGAAATAAAGCATACTCATGGTGTATGTCACATACATTAGTAAATAAGTCTAGGATGTTTTGTAGTGGTCTGTGTAAATGTATGTACCTAGTAACTCCAAAAGTTGGAGTGTGTGTTGTAAGCCTTATAAGGCATGTGTACCCCATAAAGTTCATAGTAATCTTAAAACCACTTTGTACTTGCAGTGTCAATTTGGGGTAGGCCGAAAACCACATGTGAGAGTGAAGCGGACATGGATTCCTATAGGCATGGTTTAGGGATAGCCGAGAAAACCCTCAGCTTGGTTGAGTCGGGTCTTTGGTGAGCTTTAGTGGCTAGAGTGCCCTAGTGGCAGGTTTGTAGCCTAGAGTGGCTGGAGTGCCCAGTGGCAAGTTTGTAGCCCAGAGAGGCTAGAGTGCCTTAGTGGCAGATTTGTGGCCTAGAGCAGCTATGGTGAGCCTTCATGGCTATGTTAGAGCCTTCGTGGCTGAGTTGAGTGTTGGTGGCTAAGTTGAGCCATGGTGGCTGAGAAGCCCTTGGTGGCATGGTTGAGGGTGCTCTGATAAAACCCAGAGCATGGTTACGGGTAATCCGATAAAACCCATGATGATGACATTAGAGGGGGATTTACAAGTACAAGTACATGTATGTAGTTATAATGGTTGACAGAACCATGCATGCGAAGAACATTATACAAGACGTGAAGGACATTCTACAAGACTAGCAATTGCAGCGGTTAGCATCAATGAATTCCGGTCGATGGTTGTTCCTTTATATGGACATCAACATGTTCTCTTGTTATGTTTGACCACAACTAGACTTTGTAGATTGATATCGACACAAGTATTCATTAAGGAGGCGTGTTGGAATACGTAATTCTTACTTGTCTCAGTTGTGATTATTTCTATCTAGAGGAATCTATTCCTAACTATGTTCCTAGATTTGTGTGTGGTTGAGATATCCTCTCAACCTCAACCAATAGATTGTGTGTCCAAGATAGTTTTCTTATCTTGAAACAATATTCCTGTATATATTGTTAAGTGTGAAGCCAAAATTCATGAAGGATTCTAGATCCTTCTAGATCAGAACTTTCTAGATCTCCAGGATTCTAGATCTTTCTACACTGCCATTAGTTTCTAGATCATTCTAGATCTCCAGCTGAATCACATACAGGATTTTAGATCCTTCTTTTACTTCTATAAATTTGTAATTTCTCTGGCTAAGGAAAGCAAGCCAAGGCTCAAGCCTGTTATGTAATGTTAAGTGATTTCTATTCTCCAGTGATTATTTTATCCATTTCATTGTTTTTGATTGAGTAATATTGTTGTTTCTCGATTTGTCTGTCTCTATGAATTATTCTTTGCTTTTGCTGTCTAAGTCTCTAAGTATAAATCCGTTGTGTGTTATGTATGCTCTGGTCTAACAACTGGTATCAGAGCTAGGGTCAAATATCCACTGTGCAAGCCACTTAGTGCCATCGCCTTACTCTGGCAGCGTTCGTTAAAACGTTGGTTGTTACCCGTGGCACTGTTGAAGGATCTGTCTAGGAAATAGCTGAGGAATGTTGGAACTAAAAGACAATTGCTGCAAGAAAAACAAGGTCGTGGATCTATGTTGAAACATGTTGCTGGAGTTTGAAATGTGGAGATCCGTGGAGTTTGGAGTTTTTCTTTTACTGTAGAAAAAAGTCGTAATTTTATTCATATTGATAAAATTACATTTTGTAGATGCTTGAAGCATATGCAGATGGCTGTTCCTGTAATGACAGGCAACAAACAGAAAGGAAAACACAAAATAGCAGATGGTTGTTCCTGTAATGATAGGAAAGCAACAGAAATAACAAAATAGAAAAAAATAAGTTCCAGCAAGCCTAAACTTTTCTGCCCTTCTTCTTCTCCACCCATCGCCAACCGCCAGTGTCAGGAGTGGGTGTAATAATAGCTAGCTGATTTTCCATTGGGATCAATGGAAGTTCTTTGTCAGATTCTAAGCCCTCTGATCCATGTGTTCGTTTGATGCCACTTACTTCCATTTGTGGCTCTTGTTGCAGATCTAAAATGTGTGGCCCCAAGTGAGTAATTGGGGCGATCTCTTCCTGGGTGTATTTCTGTCTCATGTGAGTATCAAGTTCTGTCTGGTTCTCTATAGGATCCACGTTTATGTCTTCTTCTTCCAATGGGTCGGTATGCTGCCACCCTCTGGGCTTTTTTTGTTGTTTCTTGGTTCTCCTGGGGTCCTTTCGAGCAAATGGGCAGTCATATTGAAGGTGCCCTGTTTGCATGCAGCCCCTGCACCAGAACGTTGTGTTCTCGTAGTCGAGCAGTTGTATCCATTGAGAATTATTGAAGTTCAGAGTGATATGATCAGGTAGCCCCTGACTCAGGTCCACTTCTACACATATTCTGGCAAATGTAAATATTCCCCTGATAGCTCTGTCTTCATCCATTTTTAGGAATTTCCCCAGAGAGTTCCCAATGGAAATTAGTACTTTGTGATGCCAAAAATGTAGAGGGAGACCATGTAGCCTTACCCATACAGGCATTGTTGAGACTTTCATTGTATTGGCGTCGAAATCAGAAAACCAGGGGATGATGAAGAGGCCAGCACTGCCCCAGAACCAAGGCCCCTGATTGATAATGCTGTCTCGTTCTTGTTCTGTGTTAAATCTAACTATGAAGAACCCTTTAGGGCATAGGTAAATTTCACAGTTAGCTGTCCATGTTGAAAAGATCCATTGGTGCAGGGCATCTGATTTTGGCCAGAAACCATTAAATCTACAAATAACTGCATTTTTGGATAGATCTGTGTGTAGACTAGTTACCTCTGGCATAGATACTAGTAGCGTTGGTGATTCTGGCTTTTGTTCAACAATGTAGGGTCCTGGTAGCTTTGGTTGGTGGTGCTGCTTTATTTTTCATTTTTTCCTTTCCTTTCACTGCATCCCGAAAGGAACCTGTATTTTTAGAGCTGGTACCAGTGCTTCCGCCACGCAGTCAGAGATTAAGAATAATGGTTGAATCGTTGGCAATGTCGTAGTACTGGAGAGTTTGGTTGTCCTGCATACTGTATCCAGAATATATAAGGTTTTGATATTGTGCTGGGGTTCCAAGGTGACCCTGGATCTCCTTTTTTAACGCATGGATGCTCATCCCCTTACTGAGCCGCATGCAAAAGTGTTTGCCCCCAATCGATTTGATGAAAATCTGAATCAGGTCTGCGTCCATGCAGAGTAGATCAGTCTTGTGGAGACCTCGCTTTGTTGGATCTGGCAGTTCCTCTTGGTTTATATGTCCTTCGGCTGAGTAAAAGTTCTGTCCACCTCCTGTCAGTAGTTTTTCTGGTTCATTCGCAGTGGATCCAGAGTGTATTTCAGCAGATCCAAGCCATTCAATAATAATATCATGAGATCTGCTCGATTCATACCCAGCAGTGCACACTTGTCCCTTCTGGTATCCATTCGCCGTAAGGATCTCGATTATCAGATCTGGGTCATCACCCTTTGTTCCAATGGGTAGTAGCGTCGTTGTTTTATGTTCGACTCTTGTTCGCACAGTTGTTTCCGACCAGATCGTTGCTTCCCTGTCTTTAAATGCATCGAAATAAGGGTATAGATGGGTTTTTGCTTGTAGATTTGGTCGTTGGTGGGCTGCATCGTCCGTCCCATGTCCTGTTTCAATGGATTCAAGTGGCACCCAGTGAAAAAAACCCTGAGACAAGTAAGGAGAGTATGCCCATTACCTGAGTGAAGATTGATCTGCCACAGGGGACCGATTAGCCGCAAGGGATTTGTTGGTTGGCTCACTGCAGAGCCAAATCCTTGGCAGTGCGTTCGGTTCAGTTAATCCATCGACCGATTTCCAGCAGGGGCTTCCTGCTATCGCTCCCCCATTGCTGATCTATAGTGTGACGGCGACACTAAGGAGATCAGTAACCCTAGCCATCGTGTTCTCCATTCGAAATATCCCCAATTTCTCTTAGTGGAGTTTGGAGTTGAAACGTGGTGTTCGTAAGTTTTTTTTACATCAAGCTTCCACATATATGTCAAGTTTTTTCTCAAATCAACATATGTATGTGAGAAATGTGAAAAGGTTAAAACATTATATATGTTTTATATATTTATTATGAAACATATATAATTATATGTTGGAATTTTGAAAAGTATATTTTAAAAAGGAGCAGGAATTTTGAAAAGGGTATTTTAAAAGGAGGAAGGTCATTATTACTAAATTTTAAAGAGTAATAATTAAAGTTTTATTTTTAAGTGGAGTTTTTGTGTTTTGGGGTGTGAATTTGATAGAAAATGGAGACAACAGTTACAGATATGGAGAAGTTTTTGCGGGGCTAATTTTTCCCTATGGAAATCACAGATGGAGGATATACTGATTTTAAAAGATCAATATTTGCCGATTGAGGGCAGAACAAAGAAACCCTCATCGATGACAAATGAAGAGTGGAATAAGCTAGATAGAAAGGCGATTGCAACAATCCGTCAATATTTAGCAAAGAATGTTTATTTCAATGTGTCTAGAGAAAAGACGACAGAAGGATTATGGAAGAAGCTCCATGATCTATATGAGAAGAACACGGCATCAAACAAAGTGTTCTTGATGAAGAAGCTTTATAATCTCAAAATGAAGGAGGGTGCTTCAGTTGCTGAGCACTTGAATGCATTTAATATTATTACTAATCATCATGTTTATGTTAAAATAATTTTAGATGATGAAATTAGAGCTATTTTGCTAATGTGTTCTATGCTAGACAGCTGGGAAAATTTAATTGTAGCTATGAGCACTTCAACAAGTATAGGGACCCTGAAGTTTGATGATGTCAATAACATTTTAATGAATGAGGAGTTGCAACGCAGGTCAATTGCGGAAAACCAGGGAGGAGAGGCTCTAGCTCTAGCTGATCGTGGTAGGAGAATGGATCGAGGCTGGCAAGGGTGATCAAGAACGAGAGGTCGATCAAAATCAAGGAGAGGTAGAATCATTTGCTTTCATTGTGGCAAACCCGGCAAATGAAGAAAGAATGTTGATTCTGGAAGATAGGACAAAAGGATCAGAGACCGTCCAGTATAAGTCACAAGTCATCCAGCACAAATGAAGGTGAGACTACTGCTGTAGCCACAGATGGTGATGTGTTGTTTACTGTTTCAGTAGAGGATGCATGTGTATATACATATAGCAATAGCTTTGATTGGATCCTTGACTCTAGGGCATCTCACCATGTAACCCCATGCAAAGATAGTTTTGTTTCATATAATCCTGGTGATTATGGTAGAGTGCATTTGGGGAATAATCATTTTGTAGTATTGTTGGAGTGGGAGATGTCCAGATCAAGATGAAAGATGGACAAGATATATTGTTGAAACAAGTCAGGCATGTACCAGAAATGCACATGAGTTTAATCTCTATTGGATGACTTGATGATGAAGGGTATTCGACAAGCTTTGGAAAAGGAGGTTGGAAAATTAGCAAAGGTGCATTGGTCGTGGCCAAAAGACCCAAGACAGGAACATTATACACATTGAAGACACTAATAGGAAAATCAGATTTGGCTGCTGCCACAAAAGAAGGAAATTCAGCAGATCTGTGGCATAAGCATTTGGGTCACATGAGCGACAAGGGCTTAAAAATCCTTGTTGGTAAAAATTTATTGCCAGGTTTGAAATCCTACAATCTTGATCTTTGTGAGCATTATTGCTTTAGACCTAGAATGTGAACAGTTAGATGTAAAAACTTCATTCCTTCATGGTGAATTGGAGGAAGAAATTTATATGGAGCGGCCAGAAGGCTTCATAGAAAAAGACAAAGAAGGCCTTGTTTGTAGGTTGAAGAAGAGTTTTTATGGGTTGAAACAAGCACCTTGACAATGGTACAATAAATTTGATTCATTCATGTTGGAACATGGCTTTTAGAGGTTGGAGTCTATATCAAGAGGTATGATCAAGGAAAGTATATCATATTATTGTTATATGTGAATGACATGTTGATTATCGGGCATGATAAGAATAATATCAATAGGTTGAAGAAAGATTTGGGTAGCAAATTTGCAATGAGGAATTTGGGACCAGCACAACAGATATTGGGCATGCGGATTATGCGTGATAGGAAAAACAAAAAGTTGTGGCTGTCACAAGAAAAATATATCAAGAAGGTTCTTGACATGTTTAATATGAATGATGCCAACCCAGTTGGTACACCCCTTGCAGCCCACTTCAAGCTAAGTACTGAATTATGTCCTAGTGATGACAAGGAGAAAGAAGAAATGAGCAAGATTTCTTATGCTTCAGCAGTTGGCAGTTTGATGTATGCCATGGTATGCACACGACCAGACATTGCATATTCAATGGAAGTAGTGAGTAGGTTCCTTGCCAATCTAGGAAAACAACATTGGCAAGCAGTAAAATGGATTTTGAGGTATCTCAAGGGTACTAGTCATTATTTTTTATGTTTTGGTCTTGATGAGACTGCGCTTGAAGGATTTATAGATGCGGATATGGCTAGAGATATGGATACCAGAAAGTCCACTACAGGTTATTTGTATACATTTGCAAGTGCAACAGTATCTTGCGTGTCAAGGCTACAAAGAATAGTAGCCCTCTCTACAATAGAAGCAGAGTACATAGCTATAACAGACGCTTGTAAAGAGATTTTGTGGATGCAGCGATTCCTAGGAGAGATAGGAATAAAGTAGGACAAGTATGTGTTTTATTGTGATAGTCAGAGTGCCATTCACTTTGCAAAAAACCCAGCATTTCATTCAAAAACCAAGCACATTGACTTAAGGTACCATTGGATCCGGCATGTTTTGGAGGAAGAATAGTTATCCTTGGAAAATATCCATACAGATAGGAACTTTGTTGATATGCTCACTAAGATTCTACCACGAAATAAACATGAGTTATGTAGAGGCATGGTAGGACTCGGTGTGACTTGATAACTCTTATTTGGATTGAAGTGGGAGAATGTTAAGTGTGAAGCCAAAATTCATGCAGGATTCTAGACCCTTCTAGATCAGATCTTTCTAGATCTCCAAGATTCTAGTTCTTTCTACACTTCTATTAGTTTCTAGATCATTCTAGATCTCCATCTGAATCACATACAGGATTCTAGATCCTTCTTCTGTTTCTATAAATTTGTAGTTTCTCTGGTTAAGGAAAGCAAGCCAAGGCTCAAGCGTGTTATGTAATGTTAAGTGATTTCTATTATCCAATGATTGTTTTATCCATTCCGCTGCTTTTGATTGAATAATCTTGTTGTATATCCATTTGTTTGTCTCTGTGAATTATTCTCTTCTTTTGCCGTCTAAGTCTCTGAGTATAAATCCAATGTGTGTTATGTATGCTCTAGTCTAACATATATGTAATATCATATTTGATTAATTTATGTAAGATAGTTTGAACTATCAGATTTTATCAAAGGAAACAATCAAATATATATTTAGAAAAAACTAAAATGTGTCAATACACCGAAGGTACCCATGTTGTATATCTACATAGAACCTTATGTAGAGTGGGCACTATCCTTCATCGCAAAATTCTAAGTGCACGATATGTAGATATATTTGTCGATTGTATGACCAAATTTTGGGGAATTTGATGTATAAGAGTAATATCTTTGTGGATTGTATAACAAAATTTAAAGTTTAGGAAATTTGATGAAGAGGTGAGGTTAAACCATTAATTGTAATACCCTCTATCAAAATATTTTCAAAACAAATTAAATACAAATCAAGATGTATATGGATTATTTTATATTGAAATTAAGATTTTCATAAAGATATATAAATAAAGTCTATAAAAGTGGAATTGGAATTGGAATTCTATATATATATTAAGCAATTAATATATTTAAAAATATATAATAAAATTAAATAAATAGCTAAAATGATTTATTAACAAAAAGAGAGACTTGACTTGTTATATTGTGGTTGTTTTTCTTGTTGTATAAATCATTATACTAGATATGAAACCAAGATATGATAAATAACTAATCTAGATCTATATTAGTTTTGGATGTACCTATGGGTGAAAGATCAAATCTTTTTTCACTTTAAAAGAGGTTTGTATTTGAAAAGATTTGAACGCTATTAGGGCTTGGTAGATTGATAATTAAAATGGATCTAGACTAGTTTTAATAATAATAATATAATTTTAGTTTTTATTTTATGTCTCAAATATTGTTAAGTATTAAAAAAAATGTTGGAAGTTAAACTTATAAATTAATTATTATCTTAAATTTAAAAACCCTCATGGGACATTTGAATTCTCTAATTTAAACAACTTAAACTCAAGTCTCAAGTCTCTGCAGGATTTTGGTTATATTTAACCAAAAAGAGTTTGTCAAAATGGTCATTTCTTCTAGGATTTTGGTTATATTTAACCAAAAAAATTTGTCAAAAAGGTCATTTTTTCTATAAGTTACACTACACATATATTTTACAATAATTACTTTAATGGCCCAGACACATTTTTGTATAGTAATTTGACTACTATGTAAATTTTGAAAGTCAAATTTAACTATCCTATATTAATATTAGTTATTTTTTATTAATTTTAATAAATTTTAAAAATATCTTTAAATTATGACTATTTTAATTTTTATTAACTTAAATATTATATATAAATATCACTTAAGAGTATAACGTACGAAACCATTTATTTTTATTCATTGAATTTAATTGTGTTAAAATAGTTTTTAAGAAAAGTGTTATCTTTTATGGTTTGGGTATTGCACATAATTTTGTACTTTATATTTATTCTATGTATTAATTTTTCTCATATTTTTGTGAGAGTCCGTGATTTTGTACTTCATATTTTTTAATTTTGATTTGTTAAATTTTCTTTTACACGGAGTTACATCTCTCCCTAATAAATCTTATACGTATTGGTCGCAAAGTAAATAATTATCTTATTTAATAAGTGATAAGATAAAGATAATTGTTTTGTAGTCAGTTAAATAAAAAGTTATTTACTAAGTGTTTTTCTTCACTTTTTTCAAGTTAATAGAATAAAGAAAATAAGACTGGTCATTGATTTTACCTTAAATTAAGTAGAGGGAAAAATTAAGACGTCATTATCAATTTTAAGTGTTTTTTGAAATAAAATAAAATAAAAACACAAAAACAAATTTAAAGTACCTGTAATTCTAGAAGCATCCTTGTATTATATGCAAAACAAAGATGGGTTACAACCCAATTGAACCATATACTTTAGTTGACATTGATCCATGACTATCATAATCTCTTTTTGAGCTATTAAGCTCTACACATCTAATAAAACAAAATAATTCACGTAAGTAACCATTCAAATACCATTAAGGGGAGATGCAAGAGATATTTTAGTTGCTAAATCTTTCTCACACCACATTTTTCCTTTGAACTTAGAAGTAACAATAATTTTAATGTTATTAATGTTTTGCAATGCAACATTCTCGTCGATCTCCCAATGGTTTAACTAGGCCCTGATGTCTTTATACCAACCTCGTTTGAGCCTTAGGTGGTTTTGGCAAGAATTTAAGGCTAGCTTAGGAAGTCTATGGCCTCCTATGTTATTGAGTTTGTGCTTGTATAACAGAAGCCTAGTCATAGCTAGGCTCTCGATAGGGGAAAGACCAACTTCTATAAGGAGAATAGGATAGGGTGTGTTGCTTTTAATTTTGAGGCTATACGTTATAAAACGATTCTAGATTTTCTCAATCTTTCTCCAGGATTCTCTAGAGATGCTACAACCCCAAACCTCACATCCATAGAAGATAACCGGAGTGACTAAAGTTTCAAAGAGGAAATTCTTTCTGTCCCACGTTACAAGGTTTGTCGTTTTACAATTATTTTCAAGACCAAAATAAGCTTTCCATCCCCCATTAATCCTTTTCTCAATGCTATAGTTCTAGTTGAGCTTGTGATGAATATCAATTCCTAGGTACGTGTAGGAAGACACTTCCTCCAAGTTACTATTTTCATACATAAGATTAGTGTAACTGTCCTTCTTGCATTTGATAATCATAACTTTTGTTTTGTCAGTGTTAACAATCATACCCATGGTAGAGCAGAAATCCTTAAGAAGTATAAGTTGCTTATCCAGATCAGATGGGCACCTTGCGAGAAGAACACTATCGTCAGCTTAGAGAAGAAGGATGATGACTATCCCAGCTAAGATTGTTCTAGCACATCCTTCTTCCTCTAAACAACCTTCTAGCTTGTCGATGTAAATGCCAAATAGAGTAGGGGAGAGGGGGCAACCTTGTTTAACTCCGATATTACACTTAATATCTTTCAACCACCCCTCATTGCTCTTTAAATTGGTAATTACATTCTTGTATAACCTTATAGCGACAACTCTCAACTCAAAAGGAACCTTTAGCTCTTTTAATTTGTTCCAAAGGTTGTTTCTAGGAACCGTATCGAAAGCCCTTCTAAAGTCCACAAAGCAATAAAAGAGATTGGATTTATCATTGCGCATTCCTCCACAATGATCCTATGCGTAACGAGGTGGTTTGTTGTTGAGTGCTGCTTTATAAAAGCCGCTTGGCCTTTAGCCCGCTTACCTTCACTTTCAAGCCATATGCTCAACTTCCTTTCCAAAATAATACCATATAACTTGGCTAGGAGAGGGCTGATCATAATTGTCTGATAATTAGAGGGGTTATTTGTATCCCCACTTTTAAAAATAGGGATAATGATGCTTTGAGTCCATGGTTTAGGGAACTCTTGCTTCACCACTTGATTGAAAAGCTTGTGAATGTGGGGGATGAGGACATGACCTCCAATTTTTAAGATTTCCGCCTGGTAACCTTCAATGTCCTTAGCTTTCCCTTTAGCCAAGCGATTAACCCCAAAATCAATGTCTTCTAATAAGAAAAATTCTTTCGTTGTGAGGAGGGTTTCAATGTTATCCATGACATTTGGAGATTCATAAATCTTTTTAAGATAGGAATTCCAGTCATGTAAATCAATTTTACTATTATCTTTAGTTTTCTTAGTTAGAATCTGCCTCCAGAATTTCTTAGGATCTGCCTTAGAGAGGTGTAAGAGATTCTCTTGTCTTTTACGAATATACTACCTTTATTTTCTTTTAGTTAGGGCTTTGTATATTTTTATCTTGCAAATTTTAAGAGATTCATCAACAACTTCCTTAATTGCTCTCCTCACACTTTTACAATCTTGGTCATAACATGGGTTGGTTTTGCTATTTCTTTTATTACTTGAAACTTCAATTGAGAACTTGTTAATAGAATATGAGAGGGTTGTAGTTAAATTATAACAGAGATCTTCTATGTTGTCTATACTAGATAAAGGAAGAAAATTAGTTTTTAATTCATTTAGAAAGAGATCTTTTTTATTTCTATCAAACATTAACTTCTTTTGGCTATAAGGATTATCTTGTATGGGATATCTATGCATGAAAAAATTAAGAGTTATAAGTAAAGGCATATGATCAGAGTCAAGTTCGTGGTCATTTAAGAAGTCAAAATTTGTTATTTCATTGTATAGAGGGAGATCGGAGATAACATAGTCTACCATGCTGCTACCAAGGCCATGGATGCAGGTCATCTGGCTAGAACTGGGCCACTTCTTTAGACCGTTGCAAATTATGAGATCCTGAGCACTACAGAGCATGACTAGCTCCAACCGAAACAAATTCTCCCCAAGGTCTTCAGAGCTCCTTTTGTCCCATCTAGCCAGAGGAAGGTCTTCGTCTAACCAAAGAGGATTAGGGTTGGAATGATTGCTTAGAAGAATATATTGGTTGCTTGAAGTTCTAGCATTAAAGTCACCCATTAAAAGGATATTGCCTTCATTCCTTAGGCTAGAAATATCATTCTCTAAACCATTTCAAGGACTATTTTTATCTAGATTCTTTTTCTTATAGAAGTTAGAATTGATGGTGGAGGGGAGAATAACAGATTGCTATGTAGGTCTTTTTATCATAAATTTCAGTATTTTCTATCCAACTATATTATTTGTAAGGGTCGTTTTTATAAATCCTAGCATGGGGAGAGATGTTCTTCTTAATGTAACAAGTTATACCCCCAATGCCTCTACGAGAGGATCGCTTATTCTAGGTAGACCATAATGTAAAGAAATCTATGTTATGAAACTTAGATTCTTTGCGCTCCCAAGTTTCAACAACCAAAATAATATCAACATCATTCGAGATCCAACTTAGCTTGGGGCCTTTGTTCCATGGAAAGCCTTGACAATTCCAAGAAAGAATCTGGAGCATGTTGAATTGCTATTTATTATTATCTTTTTCATTTCTATCTTGAATAACAGCTTTTCTATTTCTGATTATTGCCCATTTTCCTTCCTTCCTAGTTTCCTTTACCTTTTGAACTTCATTTCTCAATTCTGCTTGATCTTTTGGAATTAGATCTTCATTTATAAATATTCCTGTTCCTTTTAGACTTGAGGTTTTACTAAGTATGTCATACTTATGGTCAGTAGAGCTCACCTTTATTTGGATCATCGTTCCTTTATTCTTAGTTAGTTTCCCCAACCTTATTGCTTATGTGAGACACGTTTCAATTTGTAATCTGTTATGTAATTCTGTTTGGGCTATGGCTAAAGTATCCTTGTCTAGCTCCTCTTTCAAACCGAAGATTATAAGATTCAAGGCCCTTTTGTTACGCTCATGGTCTAATATATAATAAAAAATAATAAAATGTTACAATTTTGGTTTAATAAAGCCATTCAATACATATAAAATCATAACATGTAATTAAAAAACTAATATATAGATATATATATATATATAATGTTATAGTGGGAATAATGTAATTTTTATTAGTTTTTGAGATTAAAAAAAAATGAAATAAATATATTTGTTTTTTGATTTTGATGATGTGTCTATTCAAAAAATTAAATAAAAAATTCTTTCACACAATTTATGCTCTAAAAATTCAAATAATATGAAATTCTTCATTTGTACTATGTAATATATAGACATCGTGTCTAAAAACGCGAATTTAAATAAATAAATGATTTTTATTTTTTTATAATTTTTTGTAAAGTAAAAACTCTTTTGAATAAAAACACAAAATAAATATAAAATTATTTATAGCCATTAGTAAGTAAGAGGAGGATTTAGATTTACAAAATGGACTTTTAATATATTATAAATAATTTTTTTAATATTGAAAGGGATACAATCGTCCTTACGGAGCCTTATCCCACTGTTTTGTATGGAGAAGGTTGAGGCCAACCCTGAAGTCTCACCCAACATGGTTTCTCTCACATATAGTATTATTAGTAGGTTCAACGACCTATAGCTTTTTTTTTTAAGAAGCTCAACGCATGGATTCAAATGATGTAGAATGGCATTTAAGAAGAAATAACTCTTTATATGTCCATTTGATTAAGGAAATTTTGAGCTAAAGCGTAAAACGATACTAGGTAAACCTATGCTTCAAATCAATGGTCGTAATGATGTAAAACATTGCATTATTTATAAATTCATATCTAGATTTAACTTATATGCAACAACTCTAACAACATTCTCGAAAATTAATTTCCTTTCGAATATTGTTGTGAATTTAACAAATATTAAAGTCTTAATATTTAATTTCCTTTAGAATATTATTATGAATTTAATAAATATTAGTACTTATTTGGGTACATACATTTTGTTCTACATGGTATTTATTACGTGTTTACTATATATGCCGAGAGACATTTAGTGAAGACAAATGAAGAGATATAGTAAGGCCAAGATAGTAGAGAGCGACAGTAGCAGCGCTGTAGCAAGCTTTGCCAGAAGCCCCCGCTGAAAATTGGTATCGGAGCCAGTAACGTCTGGTTCAAGAGGTTGGTATTCTAAATCATATCTCATATTAATGGATCCATTCAGGAAGTTTGTATCCTTCGATGAATTAGAAGATAGAGAGCCATCTACTACAGAGAATCCCCTTAGGGATATGTTTGCATCAAGTACTAGACGAGTCTTAAATCAAGCAGAACTTGAACAAGAAGAGCCACAACCATCTGCTCGATGGAAATTACCTTGTATCTCTACTTCAGAAGTTTATGATGATTTGTCTATATTCCATTTAAACGTTGCCACTAGAATTAGTATAAGGGAGTCTATTAGTCAGAGTCAGGATAATTCTCACAATATTCAGTCTATTCCTCTTCTGGATCCAAAAACATTACAGACCGAAGCTAAAAGGTTAAAAAAAAAATATGTGCACTTGGGATGCATAAGGATCGGGATAAACCCTTTGACTCATCAAGGGTTAAACACTTTTGTGCTAGCCATAGTCCAAGATCTTACTCATAATAGGTATACCGATTTCTTAGTAGGAGGTATAGTTGCCCCTTTGTCACATGGTCCAGTATACTTTGACTGTTATCCTAAGTTTTCAATCTATTAGTTTGATGAAGCAATAGATCAGATCCTGTAGTTACAGATCCAAACTTCAGGGTTTGATATGCACCAAAAAAGACATAACATAGCCATATAATCCAGAGGATGTTGCTGGCTTACAAATACCTTATGGCCAGCCATATGCCATACACCCAGTCGGGATTCAAAAGCAAGTGTCATTGTACTAACAGATTCAAAGAATCATAAAATAGAACATCAGACAATTCGATGGGAAGATCTTACATTCCCTGAACACTGGGTAGTTTCTAATCCCAAGCCTCCAGCACTTAAAAGAATAACCTCTACTGATATCCAAGAAAATCAATCCTCTGTTGTTTTGTCTTTCCCTAGAAGATCTACTATTGATTACACAGGAATTGAGAGAGCCTGCAAAAGTTCCAAGTTTTATAGAGATCCATCCACTGTTGATACCGCTTGTTCTAGTTCAATTTCCTATAGACATATTTCTTTGTTTGAATTTGCCCAGTTAGTCAATTTCAATTCCCTAGAAGTTACATGCCCTGAATGTAAAGCTGCTGTAAATTTATGTACCCTTGCTGAATCTGTCATTCACGAGAATCACCATCCAAGAACTGGAGAAGCTCCTCCTTCCACATCAATCAATCCATGCCCGAACCCAAAATGTTCAGACATTCCTTTTCCTCATGAGCCAAAGTCTGACCATGTTCTAATGATGCATGAGATTATCACTCTAGAAGGAGAAGATCCCATATTGACAGAAATGTTCAGTGTAATTAGGTCAACCAAGCCCAAATATGGATTAGGCAATCTTGAGCAAGAAAAAGGCTTGATTCCTTCATGTAGATTTGGTCCTGTTCCAGATGACTGTAAAAAGCCTACAGTCATGGAAATGCATAAGTTCTTTACTCTGATGAATGACTGTTTGAAATCAGAAATAAGTTCTAAATGGATGAAAGCCATGTTGAATTGGGACTTATTTACCAATCCAGAAGCTGAGCAGTTTGGCCTAAGTCATACTATTGAGGAGAAGAAGAGATTAGCTGAAGATTGGAAACATTATATGGAAATTACAAATTCTTGGATTTCCTTTTATGAATGGAAGAAAAATGTTTCCCCTGAAGTTGTATTGATAGGATCATCTTCTTCATCATCTTCCAAACATGCTTGGACTACCTTAGATGGCAGCAGAATAGAGACTCCATCTACCTTTCCTCCATACAGAGGGATTATCATTGGAGAAAATCAAAACGCAGCAAAGGCAATTCCTTTGGTTCAAAAGGATGATAATGTCTAGGCATAGATGGAAGGATTCAAAAAGCTAGTGAACAAATAAACTGGACCAATACAACAATAAAGGGTCTGGAGATAAATACAGCAAAGATTGTAGAAATAAAGGAACAGTTTGATACTATTCAAGTCTCACTAAATGAGGTTAACAGAAACCTCAATGATGTACAATATACTTCATCTATTGTTAGATCTTATGCCAAAGAATCTTTAAATAAAATAGAGGAAGTAGAAGAAAAGATAGTAGATCACATAGATACTACTAAAAATCTGATATCTGGTTTAATTGAAAGGGTTGAAAAGATAAGTCTGTCAAAAATAGATAAACCAATTCCTACCTCTTTTCTCTATAAAAGAAATATAAAGATTCAGGATTCTGTTAAACCAATCCACAGGTTCCCGGCACTATTCCCCAAAGAAGTAGCCACATCTTCAGAAGAAAAGCCAGAGGCTATAGAAAAAGTCACCATTGCTTCCTTATTTAAGGAAGAATAATATGATAAGAAAGAATCTAAGTCTCATATCCTTCCCATATATGAACCTCTTGAAAGTAGGTTCAATAAATATCCTGCACCTGATCTTGAAGGCAAAGGCAAGCTTCCTGAAGCTCATGCATTTTTTCCTGAATCACATAGAGAGTGGAATATTGATAATCTAAGTGTTGCTCAGATTTGAAAATTAATTGATATGATTTTCACAGAATATAAACTCATGTGTCTTAGAGGAAAAAGTGAGATAGAAGCATGCAAGACTATTATTCAGTGTTTTACAGGAACACTGCTCAGGTGGTGGGAGACTGAATCGTCTCCAAAATTGCTGATAAAAATGGAAGCAGAAGTGCTTAAAGACGAAGCAGGAGATGTGATTCACAATTCAGATGGTTCAACTATAAGCAACATGATTGGAGCTTTAACCTCCATGATCTTAGAACATTGGTGTGGCAGTGAAACAGAGATTGCAGATAAGCATGAAGTCATCCTCATGAATCTCAAATGTCACAAGATGTCACAATATGAAGACTTTCACAGGGATTGGATGCAAAGAATCTATGAAGTGAAAGATTCAAAGAATCTGTTATGGAAACAGGTATATCTTGCTGCTCTTCCATCCAGATTTGTTGATTATATCAGGTTGCAAGAAGTTTTCCAGTTGCCATTTGAATCATATACATGGGGTGAGATTTATTCTCACATTACAAAAACATTAGTGAGCTTATGCACAAGTTCCAAAGTAAACAAATCTTTGGAAAAACTTTCAAAGCTCCCAGACAAGAAGTCCATTTGCAGTAAATATGGACTTACAGTTGATGACCCTTTGGTCAAAAGAAGAAAAGCAAAGAAACGGGCTAAAAAGGAGTATAAACAGAATGTAAAAGGCTACAAAGATCGAAGAAAGTATTCTCAGTAGCCTAAAAGTCACTCCTCTAAAGCCAGGAAGGGCTACTACAGGTATGTCCCCAGGACACATTATTATAGGCCCTCTGACATTCATTTACATACATCCAAACAAGAGAAATGGAACAATCTCACTTGTTGGTTGTGTGGCAAGACTGGACATACATCCTCAAGATGTCCAGAAGGAGAAGAATCTAAGAAAAACAGAGGGAAGAAGTCCCAAGCCTCTTTTTAGAGAGGTAAAAATATCAAGCAAGAGGGACAGATACAATGCATGAAGTGTGGTTCCCACACTCACAGGACAGAATTTTGCCCAAATGTGGTAATTAAAGACCAAATCCAGCAACAACAACTAGAAGAATCATCTTTTGATTCCTTTAGTTCTTCATCTCAAGAAGAATTACAAGCACACATGCAAGATTGTTCAGATTCTGAAACAACATCCTATTCTTGTCCTGAACCAGAAGAATGTGCTTGTCAGATGCATTATGATTCTAATTCAGAATCATATAGTCATCCCAGTTCTGAAGAAATGTCCTTCAGACCATAGAAGGAGAAAAACTTAATGGCTGCCACAAAAGAAGATGAGATAAAAATTCTTTCTCAGATTCGAGCAATGGAAGATGGAGAAAAGAAGAGTCGGCTAACACAGGCATTCATGGACCAGCTCAAATCTAGTTCTTCTAGAAATTCAGGTAAAAAGCCATTAATTGTTGATGCTTCTTTTGAAAGGAATGCCAGGTCCTTCCAGAGACACCAAGAGAAGCCAGATAAGGTGCGTTCGCTTAGCTTGGGGGAAGTGAGTAGAGAAATTCATAATATTAAATCTAAAATCTCTACCTTGAAATCCCAAATTTCTGAAATAAAGAAAGAAAAGCAAGCTATAGAGGAAAATTCTCATTCATGTGACACAGCAGAATATGCCAAAAATCTTAACCCAAATCTTGAAATTGTTGAAGGAAAGAAAGACCCTGTCTTTGGATTTCAAGAAATGAGAATTTTAGCTATCTCCTACCAGCAACATCATGTAAAAGTGAACATCTGCATAAAGGGAGAAATGTTTGAACTCACAACACTCCTTGATTCAGGAGATGATATGAACATTTTAAATAAGAAAGTGATACCAGCAAAATATTGGGTTTCTGCAAAAAGAAATGTTGTAGGATTGGGGAATAAAACGCTCAAGTATGAAGTTCCTAAGGCTTCTATCTGTTTTGAACATCACTGCATCAATTTGAAATTTGCAGTAGCAGACATCCCAGTTGACTGTATTCTAGGAAATATATTCCTAGTAGCTGTTGAGCCACATGGGTCAACAAGATTAAAAGAAAACAAAGCTGGTTATTTTATTTCTGTTCCTACTTCAAAAGGAATAACAAAAAGGATTGAGTTGCCCTATATCTCAAATCCTAGAGTCTCTACAATGGTCCAAACTGTCCAAAATTTGGACAAAGCAGAAGCCAAACTGACAGATTTGAAATCTACACTTAAGGTAGAAGAAGAGCTGAAGAATCCTCATGTTAGAAGAAAAATTGAGGAATTGAAAAAACAAATTGAGTACGAATGCTGCTCAGAAGAACCAAATGCATTTTGGCACCAAAAGCAGCATACTATTGAGCTCCCATACAAAGAAGGATATACAGGTAAGCCCTGTAAAAGTAGAGCTATTCCTATGAGCAAGGAATATAGAGATCTCTGTGAAAAGGAAATCGAACAGCTCTTAGACAGAAAGCTTATCAGAAAATCTGACAGTCCCTGGAACTGTTCTGGATTCTATGTCAACAAAAGAGCAGAACAAGTCAGAGGTACCCCAAGGCTGGTAATAAATTTCAAACCTCTCGATTCTATTCCTGCAGATGACACATATTTGATTCCTCACAAAGGAAATATAATTGCAAGAATAGAAGGAGCTAAGATATTTTCAATGTTTGACTTGAAGGTAGGATTTTAGCAAGTAGCCATTTCAGAAAAAGATAAGTTCGAAACTGCTTTTAGTATTCCAGTAGGCCACTATGAGTGGAACGTCATGCCTTTTGGTTTGAAAAATGCTCCATATAAAATCCAGAAGGTAATGGATAAAATATTTAAGCCATACTTTGATTGGCTTATAGTTTACATTGATGATGTTCTGATCTTCTCCAAGAACATCCAAGACCATTTTAAACATGTTTATACATTCAAACAGTTGGTAAAGCATAATGGTCATGTTTTGAGTAAGAAAAAGATAGAAGTCTTCTAGACTACTATCAAATTTCTTGGCCATACCATATTCAATGGCCAAATCTCTCTACAAAAGCATGCACTTGAGTTTGATGACAAATTCCCAGATGTTATAACAGACAAGAATCAGCTTCAGAGATTCTTGGGTTGTTTGAATTATGTCAGTAATTTTTACAAAGATTGTTCTACAGACAGAAGTGTCCTGAATAAAAGACTCAGAAAGAACCCACCTCAATGGACAGAAGAACACACTAACGCTGTCCATAATATCGAAGCCAAGTTTGCATCAGGCACCTAGAATCCTGCTGAGCAGAATTACTCCACAATTGAGAAAGAAGTCAAAGTTGCATGGAACTACATCAGCAAATTCGATGTCCATTTGATAAACAGACAATTTTTGCTTCGAATTGATGCTTTAGCTTTACAGAAAGTATTAACTAAGGACATCAAGAAACTAGGAGAGGCAAAATTTTCTAGGTGGCAAGCACTCTTCGCTAATTTCGACTTTCAAGTCGAACATATAAAAGGTGCAAAGAATTGTCTCCCAGATTTTCTCAGCAGAGAGTTTATCTAACCTCAAGAACATATCATGGTAATAGTTACAGAATGGGACCAAGAGCACAAATAAGAAATCTTGTGCACTATACTAGATAACCAGGACTGGGAAGAATACAGGGAAAAGTGGAAGCCTACATGGCAGTTGAGGAATACAAAAGTATTAGATGCTAATCTGCAAGCTCATACTGACATTCAGCATCTAGTACCAGAAAGAAGAGTGTATCCAAAAGGGAGTAAATGGATACATGATATGATTTATACAAAAGCAAAAAGGGATGCATTATATGGAGAAGATGCTCTTCAAAGAGACTTTCATGATATTTTAGGCATATGGTGTCATGGAGGAATCCCTGAGGAATTTATGAAAAATATTTCTGCATTAACCGAACCAGGAATCTGGCATGGCCTATGCCTACTCAGACCTCTACATTATGGCCAGGAGGAGATCCTAAACTTATTTTTCCTGACACAGTGTATGATTTTGCAGCATACAAATAGCTATGGTGGGATTTCCTGAATGTAGATGACAAAGAAGAAACCCATTATACTAAATTAAAATTTAGTACAACAGGGATAATGCAAAGAAATCAACAATGCGACTGGCTACAGAAATGGTGGGTTGACTATGGTGTTAACAGAATAGCAATGGACCCACACTATCATGAAGCATATTGCAAATTCCACTGTGATATTTGTTTCGAACATAACATCCCAGACTGCTTCCACATACCTTACAAAACTGTCAAAGAAATGACAGTAGGAGAATGGTCTCCTTTTCATGATGAAAATAAAACTTTAAAAGAATACATGTCCCGCCATTATGAATGGCTTGTATTAACAAAGGTGAAACATCAAATCATCTTAGGGAAACCTATGATTGTTCGGAGGATTTTCACCAAAGCATGGGATGAATTATTGTACAAAAAACATAGATTCCCTGGCATTACTGTATTGTGACGGTTCTCATGGGCTTGTCCGACAAAAGCATCCATTATTGTAATAATGTTGTCCAGTCACAAGGACTTGATTGTGGCCAGTTTTTCTCCTGGGCTTTCCTGGACAAAAGCATCCACTTTGTAAATAATGCAGACAACATATTTTTCCGTAGGATTTACGTTTTTGGACCAAGAATCTTTGTGCGGATGTCACCTCGGTGTTACCTGAAAACAATGATTCTGTCCCTTTGTATGATGCCCTACAGTAATGTTTGTCCCCTCTCATTTGTTATAAATTGAGGGTAAGGCTCATTACGAAGGCATTCGCATTCGGAGAGTTTTAGAGTCTTAGAGTCCTAGAGATCTGAGAAGCCTACGTATTAGTGTGCTCGGCACTGGTAAGAACCTAAAGTGGCTAGATCTATTAGTAGTCAGTCAAGTCTGTATATTCTGAGGCAGAGCCTATCTGTTGCCAGGAAGCCTTCGGTAATGCTTATTCCTCTGTGAAAAGCAAAAGTCCGATAAATGCAACAATAGTCTATCTCTGCAAGGAATACTCTCTGTGATCTGTAATCTGTAATCTATATCCATTTCTGAGAAATAATATGAGAAGGAATTTTCCGCATTTGAATACCTGTGCACTTTTATAAATCATCTGCTGTGTAGTAGTTGTCTCATAATCTTCACTCGAAGTTCATTAGGGGTTCGCCAAAGGTTCGAAGGTATGCTAGACCATTTGAAGGCGAGGCTGCCGTTTGTTTGGTCGCAGAGCGTGAAAGATTTGAGTAAGTTCACACTAAGTTCACCGAGGTCGATCAGTGAAGACAAAGGAAGAGACATAGCAAGGCCAAGACATCAAAGAGTGACAGTAGTAGCACTGTAGCAAGCTTTGCTAGAAGCCCCTGTTGAAATGATGCTCAGAAGAACCAAATGCATTTTGGCATTGAAAGCAGCATACTATTGAGCTCCCATACAAAGAGGGATATACAGGTAAGCCCTGTAAAAGTAGAGCTATTCCTATGAGCAAGGAATATAGAGATCTCTATGAAAAGGAAATCGAACAACTCTTAGATAGAAAGCTCATCAGAGAATCTGACAGTCCCTGGAACTGTTATGGATTCTATGTCAACAAAAGAGCAGAACAAATCAGAGGTACCCCAAGGCTGGTAATAAATTTCAAACCTCTCAATTTTGTTCTTGAAGATGACACATATCCGATTCCTCACAAAGGAGATCTGATTGCAAGAATAGCAGGAGCTAAGATATTTTCAAAGTTTGACTTGAAGGCAGGATTTTGGCAAGTAGCCATTTCAGAAAAAGATAAGTTCAAAACTGCCTTCAGTATTCCAGCAGGCCACTATGAGTGGAACATCATGCCTTTTGGTTTGAAAAATGCTCCATCTAAATTCCAGAAGGTAATGGATAAAATATTTAAGCCATACTTTGATTGGCTTATAGTTTACATTGATGATGTTCTGATCTTCTCCAAGAACATCCAAGACCATTTTAAACATGTTCATACATTCAAGCGGTTGGTAAAGCATAATGGTCTTGTTTTGAGTAATAAAAAGATAGAAGTCTTCCATACTACTATCAAATTTCTTGGCCATACCATATTCAATGGCCAAATCTCTCTACAGAAGCATGCGCTTGAGTTCGCTGACAAATTCCTAGATGTTATAATAGACAAGAATCAGCTTCAGAGATTCTTAGGTTGTTTGAATTATGTCAATAATTTTTACAAATATTTTTCTAAGACAGAAGTGTCATGAATAAAAGACTCACAAAGAACCCACCTCAGTGGACAGAAGAACACACTAAGGCTATCCAGAATATCAAAGCCAAGTTTGCATCAGGCACCTGGAATCCCGTTGAGCAGAATTACTCCGAAATTGAGAAAGAAGTCAAAGTTGCATGGAACTGCATCGGCAAATTTTATGTCCATTTGATAAACAGATAGTTTTTGCTTCGAACTGATGCTTCAGATTTACAGAAAGTATTAACTAAGGACATCAAGAAACTAGACGAGGCAAAATTCGCTAGGTGGTAAGCACTCTTCACTGATTTCGACTTTCAAGTCAAACATATAAAAGGTGCAAAGAATTGTCTCCCATATTTTCTCAATAGAGAGTTTATCCAGCCTGAAGAACATATTATGGTAATAGTTACAGAATGGGACCAAGAGCACAAACAAGAAATCTTGTTCACTATACTAGATAACCAGGACTAGGAAGTTCTACATGGTATTTATTAGGTGTTTACTATATATGCTGTGAGACATTTATGCTATTTTAAAAAGTATTTTTTATGACATTATTATATATAATTGTAATGAAAGGTTGATTCAAATTGGATAAGGAATACATTTTTCGTGTCTATAAACTCATGGGTATGTCACTTATTCTTTCGTTAAATATAATAGTATGTTTTATCTCACAAATGAAAAATAAGGAGTTATCTCGGTGGTAATATGAAAAAAAAGGGCAGTTACCACTTGTCTCCTTAATTTTGATTTTTACTCTTGAAGTATCCTCTTTTTTTACTCTCATAATCATGGATTAGCTACGGTTCTTTCTAGATTTCCCAGTCACCACTTATCCCCTTAATTTTGATTCCTACCCTTGAAATATCCTCTCTTTTTACCCTCATAGTCATGGATTTAGTTGGGGGTTCATTCTAGATTTTCCTACCTCTCTATTGAGGTAATGAATCTCAAAAAACTCATATTAGCAATCCACAAGAATCCCCTAAATAATAAGTTGAGTACATCATGATTCATTCAGAAATCAAATTCAACCATAAAGGTGAAATTGCTTCCACCAATCCCTCATCTCATACAACTAACTCTAGAATAAAGGGCTTTCATAGGGAAGTCCACTGAGCTATAGCTCTCATCTAGAGCTATTGATTTTTTTCCTGCAAAGGAAGTAGATGAATCTAATAAAAGGTAATTTATCTTACTTCTATAATGGAAGATGGTACTATCACCTTTTTATTTGAAGTCAAAGAAGAAAATATCTTTTAAAATGGACCTCATTTTATGGGTCTTGATGATTTTTTTGAACCAATGGGCTAAATATTTTCACATAAAATTTGATGTGCCCTTAAGAGTTCATATATGGGTCAACCTACCTCATCTTCCCATTCATTATTGGAATAATGATTATGTAGAATACATAAGAAACTCCCTTCAGAAATGCATAGACAAATGAAAACTAAAATATGGTATGTCTTCTTCTATCATAATTCATGTAGAGGTATATCTTAAGAAAGGGATATCGTAGGCAATAAATATGCCCCCAGATGAGTGGATTTACAAGTATACTCTGAATGATTCCCACTTAGGTGAAAATATTGTCATGAATATGAACATTTTTCTAAATACTGCAAGACATATCTATCTTTGTTTCCCAAGAAATAAAGGAGTATTAGTAGCAAACTAAGAACCCCATGGGTAACAATCATTTCTCCCTACCTAAACTGATCTTTCAAAAATGAAATATCCCTCACAACCCAAACCAATATGCTCTTATTTCTCCGAAAAACCTAGTAGAATTGCATACTATGGTAGTTTCAACTTCTTCAACTATTATGTCTAACCCAATCCAACCTCTGATCCCTCGCATATTCTATTTTCCTAACCCTTGACCCCCTCCAGCAAGAATCTCTTCTTTTCAAAGAAAACCATTAATTACTATAACCTCTTTATATAAATTTCATCAATCTAATGTCATTCAAACCTAAAAGAAATATTTTGTCTAGAAATGATATGAGGTAGAGAAGAAGGGAGAAAACATAAGAAAAATGAATGAAAACACAATAAAGGATGAAGAGAAGAAGAAATCAATTGAATAAACGTTTTGTACCACAACTAATTATGCATATTTCCTTATCATTAATGTAAATCCTTAGTAGATAAAGTATGAGAAGTTTATTTTATAAATGTAGCAGGCTAGGGGAAAAGAAGATGCAAGGATCAATTGGAGATATGAGAAATGCAAAAGAGAAAATAAAAAATTCTTTAGGAAAAAGAGTATTTTGAAGAGAAAATTATGACGAATCTAAAAGGAAAGCTATAGAACTATGGTAAAAGATCAACTCATCAATACAAGAGAATCCTTTTGGGGCATATGCACACTTTGGGATCAAAAGTGGTGGATACACTTTAGATAAAGTATGTAACATTGCATTATACCAAAATTTCAAATAAATTCATAAGATAACAAATGGAACCATTTAAAATATGTGATTCAGCACACTACAAAGATTAACAATAGTTATGTGCATCTTTGAGGTCCTTTGGTGACTCCCTACCTGTCTCCAATAACATACTAGCATGAGAATTTAAAATGGATTTTTCCCTAGAAGAAAAAAGCAGGGATTGGGGATAGTGTAACACGCCCCCTTACATAACCATGGAGGGTCACAATGTTAAACCGAGACTCATTGTGTGGTTAAGAGAAGGATTTATATATAATTATTTTTTTTAGGAATGCCTATAGTATGTTCTTCATAGCATAGTTTAACAAAGTGTCTACAGTCCACCCCTTCATGGTCTAAATTTTGGACAATCATATAGTTGAAGTGGATTACTTACCTACAACAATTTTGATTGTTATTTAAGCATAAGATAGGCAAAGCTAACATAGTCATTGGTTTCCTTAGTCAAACTCAATTTTTTACATTCTTATAGTGTTCATTATATATGACTATGCAATCCGTATTTTCCTTAATTGCATGAAGAAAATAATTAATCAATATGTCGACAACCTCAGACATGTGAGACAATTCACCATAAAATCTAGGAGATTTTTATGTACTACATTGACAAAAAGATTTTAGTGATGCTCACTAGAAGAAGCGAGTTTGCCACTTTGGAGTAGCTAAAACTATTATAGATAGGTTGAGGGTGGTCGGTATTTTTATTATTGATAAAGAGAAAGGGAGGTGACTTGATTTTAGATTAGGAATTGTGTGATAGAAAATCAAATGAAGTGAAATATAAATGGACCAATAAAATCAATGGTCTACGACTCATGATTGAGGCACTAGATAGATTCTTAATTTAAATACCCTTCCTATTAGAGAAATATTGCAAAGTCTTCCTCCATATTTTATTTTTATCAGAAATTCATATTGGTGGGTTCCTAAGCTAATGAAAATAACTATCCCCTCACATTTATGTTCAATCCACTCTAGTTACAATAACCATCCACTTTCTAAATCAATGATAAATATTAGTGAAATCCAATCAAAGGCTCTTCATCATCTGTGTCCCAATAGAAAATTAATGAAATAAAGCAAAAACTATAAGTGGGGGTATGTGGGCGTGGGTGAGTGGTACAATTGATTCCCCCTACTGCAACTCATTCTCGTAGTCATGGTAGTAATGTCACCACCAACACCTATACTAAAAGTGTTTCCACTTTATAAATCAATGATGAATATTAGTGACATCCAATCAAAGGCTCTTCATCGTTTGTGTCCCAATAGAAAATTAATGAAATAAAGAAAAAACTATAGGTGGGGGTCTATGGGTGTGGGTGAGTGGTACAATTGATTTCCCCTACTGCAACTCATTCTCGTAGTCATGGTAGTAATGTCATCGCCATCACCTATACTAAAAGTGTTTTCGTCTTCAAGATCTATCAATGGTGATTTGTCCTTAATTGAAGAAAACTTACCCTTAGTCCTCACATCCTTAGTGATACACTTCACAGATGCAATGGTAATACACTATATATCATATGATTAATGAAACTCTAATTCTCTTTATTTTTATATCTAATAAATCAACAAAATAATCACCTTCTCCAAGGAAAATGACAACGGTATAATTTACATATTCAATAGTGTATGGCCAAATATCATCAACTAAAGGATTTACGACACTTGGAAATTAAATATTAAGGAAAAAGCATACCTCTATCTTTCTGCCAAAAGAATTTATGGCCAAAACTCATCAATTACACTAAAGGAATTCTAACTCCTAGAAATTAGATATTAATGAAGAGGGGTACCTTTGGCTTCCTACCAAAGCGAGGTTCATGGTATATTTTTTTTCTTCACAAAGAAGAGAAATTGTATTCTTAACTCTCAACCATGATTCTAGGGAAAATTTGGGCTTTGCATGAAATTATAAACTTGTTACTTCAATCCATATTTAGATTCCCTCTCAATAGTTCTTATATCTGTAATATTTTCTACCCTTCCTTTGCATTTCTAGGGTTATGATTTTTTAAGTGACAAGAGGAATGATTTGTAAAAATTATATTTAGAAGGAAGAAGTGGATATATTTTTGGACATGGATTTTGACAACATATTTTGTACAGATGCCTAACCCTTGGGATTGTGGTATTGAAAATATTTAGTCCAAGAGATAATGGAAGAGTAATAGGAGAATAGAAACAACCATCTAACTTATGGAAGATGAAACCAAAAATCAAATTTGTGTGTGCGTTGATGCCTGAAATTATTCAATGTATTGTTTGACCTAATTATTCACTGCATTGAGAAAATGTAAAACTACACAACTCTCATCCTTAATTCCTAACCCACAAGAATTGAAAAATAGAAGTTACCATCATTTTTTATCCTTATTTAGATTTTCATATTAAACTAACCAAATTACTAACAAGTTTCATTCCAATAGAAACTCCTAACCCACATGAATTGGAAAATAATTTTTTCCATAATTTCCTATCCATGTTTATATTTTCATTTTCGATAGATTAAACAAACAAAAATACAAGCAAGTTTCATTCCAATGAAACAATAATCCAATACCAACAAATTTACTAATTTTACTACCAATAAATTCACCAATTTTACACATCATACTTTTATATTTTGTTGCCTTTACCGAATGTGTGGCATGAATTTAGAGGTTATCTCAATTTTACAAACCACAAGCTTGTATTAAGGATCAGATAGATTTGTTAACGTGAATTCAAGGCTTTGAATAAGGGTCCTCTCTCAAGGTTTACACAATGGAAATCACTGTCTTTCAAATTTAAGGATTAGCTCTCTCTATATTTCATACATTTTCTCTATCATTGAAATAAAATAAAAGAGGGGTAGATTCATAGCAGCATATCTCCTCTATTTTTTTGTGCAATTATCTATATCTTCTCTATCATTGAAATAAAAGAAAAGAGGGGTAGATACATAGCAACATATCTCCTCTATTTGTTTTGGGTAGTTATCTATATTTCAGCGTGATTAAAGGTAATGTGGGGTTTGCATTTATCATTATTTGAAAAGGTCCCGTTTCCGCTCTTAGATCCTCTCTTATTTACAAAATCTATAATCATTCCCATCTGTCCACATTTCCTCCACACATCTTAGTCTTGCAAATGACTTATTTTGTACAGGTACTACTTTACACAATTGTTTTTCCCCATATGTTTTTTATCACAATTGTGAAAGGAAAAATAAATTCCGAAACTAAACAACATTTGTGCCGGAACGTTTGTGTAGGACTCAAATAAGGCTATTTGTGTAGGGCTCAAATGAGGCCTAAGCCTAGCCTTTCGCAAATATGTTGTAAGAATAAGCCTATCTTTTTTTGGGTTCATGTTTTATCATTAGTTTAAAATGCTCCCATTTCCGCAACAATTTTTACACTCTATCATTATTCCTGCCTCATACAGCCACAAACAACTACTATGCACAATTACATTACCACACTTATCATTTCTCACAATTGTGTGGAGCTAAAGCCTGGACCCAAACAACATTTTTATGAAGCTCGAATGACGCCTAGTTGTCCCTTTTTGCAAATAAGTTGTAAGCCTATCTTCTTTCTTTCTTTTTTCTTTTTTTCCACAATAAAATATCAGTGTCTCATTTTAGTGGCCTAGGCCTCGCCTTTTTGCAAATAAGTTGATCTATCTTCTTTTTTTTCCGCAATAAAATTTTAGTATCTCATTTTAGTGTACATTTTCTCTTCGGTATGCATTCGTGGTGAATCAAAGGATAGACAGAGATATCTGGAGAAAAATGTGCATTTAAAGGGAATGTAATGGTCAATTGTTGTTGATGTCTTATGTAAAATAAAGTGACATATCTTATGCATCACACAAAAACTTGCATTCCTGAGAATTCTACTCAAGGGTGCAAAAATTATTGATGTTAATTATTACGGCACAATATTTGATTTAATGTCTGACCCTTCCACTTATGGTGCACACTGCAACTTTGATCATTTAACAATTTGGCCGACCATGAGAAAAACGTTTTGGATGATTATGATTTCTCATAGAACACATCCTTAACCCAGTTTTATAGGTTCAGTTTTAACTTTTGCATTTGGATTATTGCAGCGACATAGCACAGAGTGAATTGTTTAGCCATCCACTAACCCAAATCTACAATACAGCGTCTAATACACATTTTTTTATGATCTAACACCAATCTTAATGCATGCAGGGTGTAAAGAAATTGTTAGAGCTTGTTGTGGGGGTGGCAGGAAATTATAACTACGTTGTTAATGTTTGGTGCGTAAGAACAAGACTATATATATCTTTTGGGATGGAGTTCACTGGATTGGACATACCGATAGACTATTTATCTAAGCGATTCTAACATGGAAAATTTTAGGGGTTAATATTCGCCCAGAGGGCTAATTTTCTATGATTTTTCCACAGAAGGGATTCGCTAATTTCCGATTTTCATAAAATATGATTCGCCCCAATTCTAGAATATAAACTTATTTTACCTTAAAAAGGGCCATCATTATATAGAGACTGTATAAAAAATCATTATAAATTTGAATCATTTTACAAATATATCAATAAACATTTTATATTTTGCATATTAGGAATTGGTGAAATTCGCCAATATTTTTAAACTTCAACAAAATTTTCCAACCTTAAAATTTCCGTAGAAGGCAAATAATTCAAACTTACATTCTGCGTTGCAAGTCCATGTTAACCTTCAGATTGATTAGTTTTAATAATGGAAACGCAAAAAGGAATCCGAAAATAAAATGAGAAGGTAAAGTTCATAGCCTTATAATATCCTATGGCTTTTTTCTTCCTCGTTTGAATGGGAAACAATGTTATGACAGACTGTAGTGCCTCTATGCCCATATTATGTTATGAGCATTTGTACCAATTATTTGGCTGAAAGCGCAACAATCCTTACCTGGACTGCCCATCAGCACGCCATTATTGCTTCGGGTGATGATATTTAGGCATTGCATCAAATTGATTAACGAAATGGAACAGATCGAAGATGACTGGGTTGCCACCTGATCATTGATCTGGACACCAGCTAGGAATGCCACGAGGGCCTAGCCTGGCGTGGCCTCATTGGATTCCCCGCACAAATATTGTTCGGGCCTGGCGTTATTCGGGTGCCCCACAATGCTGTTTGGGCGAGGCTTCATTCAGGCCCCATAGATGCGGTTCATTCAAGGCCACACAATGTTGTTCGGCCCAGCACAGTCAACTCAAGACATTTTTGGCTTTATTCGGGTGCCCCACAATGCTGTTTGGGCGAGGCTTCATTCAGGCCCCATAGATGCGGTTCATTCGAGGCCACACAATGTTGTTCGGCCCAGCACAGTCAGCTCAAGACATTTTTGGCTCCACGCTACCCATACTCAACAGTATCCATTAATCTTAATTTTAGAATGCAATGGATTTATTACCTATGGAATTTATACCTATCTCTGTATATACACTTTCTAATTTGTGGTGAATTTATTAGCTTTGTTGAATGAAGGTATGGTTTTCTTTTACACTTATTCTAAAAGATAGCTAATTACCCGTGTACGGGGAGTTATTTAAAATTAAAAAGTCTCATTCACTGAGTCATGCTTAGTAAAGTGAGTTAAGTCTTATTTTGAGTAAAGTCAAATTTAGTGTGTGGTTGCATGTTAATTTATTTTGGGTGACTTATTAGTCGGGAAAAAGTTGAAATACCTTTCACTGAGCTCATTGTGATCATCAAGTTTATTTGATCAATTAAAAATCCCTAGCTTGTGTTATTGTGCATGTCAATTTTGTGTTATTTTGTGTCTTTCCAACAAATTAGTATTAGAAACAATGAAAAATCACAAGATATAGTGCCTATGGAGTGAGTAAAAATAAGACCAAGTAAAAAATAGCAATATTTTTTTAAATTGAGTTACAAAATTAGAAATAAAAAATACACAAATCTACAAAATTCACACTTTCGTGAGTATTAAAAATAGGAGTCCTCTAAGGAGGAATTGCCCACATTGCCAAAAGTCGTCGGAATCTTGGCAAAAAAAATTCAAAAAGTCTTGTAGAGGCAATGTTTGAGTCATGTTTTTGATGGTGGAAATGGATTCAACACCATCAAAAACGTCTAGGACACCTAGAATTTTGAAGTTTAACAACTATAACTTGGATTTACAAAAATCCTTGCCTGATTTTCTCTAAATATAACTAGAATTTCTATAACTTCAGAGCAACTCCTCCGCCTAGTTAATCTACGCGTTAAAAATATCCAAAACGAAATCGGTGAGCAAACAAGTACAAAATCGATAAAGCAAGTGTTTTTAAAGGGCACGTGGGTTGTCTTTTTGTCTTATGTAAAAGTTTAAGCGAGTATTGAAAATTAGAACATTAACAAATCACGTGGGTACAAGTTTTTTGGAGCATATTAATTTTTTGGAACAATAAGTCACATGGTATGAATATGGGCCTGGAGTATGCCCTAAAACTGCTTCTGCTTGGCTAAGAGCTCGTCTTCCTCGGACGTAAGGAAACAGGTTAACGGCCCAAGACCCAGAGGCATCTGGCAGGAGTGAAAGCCTGCTCCCTTATGGACCACCAGCGGGTTATTTCAGGTGGCGTGGTTTTCCTTGATAACAGTGATGTGTCAACTGACATTCGCGGATAGCAGCCAGAGATGGCTGTCCTCACTGTTGGTTTGACAAATTGAGTTTGATAGATTTTTCCACCTTTTGAAAAAAAAAAAAAAAAAAAAAAAAAAAAAAGTCACATGGTATGAATTAAGTGTTTATTAAAGGGAGGTTTGGATAAAGTGTTTTCTATGAAAAAGCTTTTACATTGATGTTTTTGAAAAAAGTCTCTTTAAATTTATTTTTTATATAAAAAAATAAAAAATTAGGGTTCCTTAAAAAGGAGTATTTTAAGGTTTTGTTTTGTTGAAGAGTGTATTTTTGAATGTTTTTTAAAGATGGTTTCATTAAATTTCCAGTTTTAGTTTATGTTGTTTATAGGGAAGGATTATGATTTGTGGGTCATTAAGATGGAGACCACATTGGAGGCACATGATGTTTGGGAATATGTCACGAATGGATTTCCAAAATCTAAAGATGATATAATTAAACGAGCTCTGAGTAATGCAAAGAGGGAACAATAAAAGAAAGACAAAAAGAACTGCACAAGTGTTACATCTTATCTAGCAAAGTGTAGATCGAGTAGTGTTCCAGAAAATTATGATCACGTCTTTAGCAAAGACAACATGAGAGACTTTGGCAACAAGCTATAAAGGCATGGCCAAAGTCAATAATATTATGTTGCAAAATACTAGAAGAGATTTTGAAAGTCTGCATATGAAGGAAACAGAGGACATCAATTCATTAATGAATCAGGTCTTCATTGTCATAAATCAGTGAAAAATTTATGGTTATGATATTAAAGATCAAACAATGATTGAGAATGTCCTCAAATATTTGTATACCAAATTTGATGTTGTGGTAACAGCGACAGAAGAACCCAAGGATTTGGAAACACTAATAATTGATGAGTTGATTCGGTCACTTCTATCCCATGAGACAAGGAATGACATAAATAAGGCTTCCACATTAGAAACCGCTTTCAAAAGTCAGGTTTCTATTTCAAGAGGTAGAGGACGAGGTGAAGCACATGGTACTCAAAGAGATCGTAGAGAAGAGCAGGAACAAGAAAGTGGAAGCAACAATAGAAGCTTCAACAATAATCAAAGTGTTGACAAATTAAAGGTAAGATGTTATTATTGAAATAAATTTGGTCACTGTGCCCATGATTGCAGGAAGAAGATAGCTTATCAATGAAGACATAGAGCTAATATCACTACAGAGAATAATGACTCCATGTTCCTATGATTCCAAACCATGCATGAACCTTCTGATAATGTGTGCCTATTAGACAGTGGTTGCAGTAACCACATGACATGAAATACGAATTTAGTTCCAAATTTTGATCAATTTGTGAAGATAGAGGCAAAGTTATGGACTGACAAGACTATGGATGTAGATGGCAAATGATTAGCCAACATTCTGACTAAGTAGGGGGAGACGAAGACAATTTCAGAGGTATATTATGTCCATGGTCTCGAACATAATCTGATAAGTGTTGTTCAATTGATGCAGAAGGGATACATAGTTATTTTTCAAGGAAAAGAGTGTGTTATATATGACAAGCCCCCAAGCAAGCAACCAGTAGAAAAGGTGTAGATGACGAGGAAAAACTATTTCCTCTAATCATGAATTACAGTGATCAGGCTAGTTCATTTACAGTTACATGTTCTAATGATTATTGGTTATGGAACTTTTGATTTGGACACTTCCAATTCTATGGTTTAAGATTGTTGTTGCAAAAACATATGGTTAGAGGGTTATCTCCCATCAAAGAACCTGCTAGTATTTGTGAGTGTTGCATCTTGGGAAAGCAACACCATGAGAGTTTCTAAAAAAAATTGCATACAGAGCACAACAAACACTAGAGCTGGTCCATACAGAATTGTGTGGACCTATGAGGACACAATCGATTGGCGGGGGTTGTTACTTCCTCACTTTCATTGTTGAGTATAGCAGAAAGACTTAGGTTTACTTCTTGAAGCAGAAGTCTGAAAATTTTACAAAGTTCAAAGAATTCAAAGTCTTGGTAGATTACAAAAGTGATCGACAAACCAAGGTTTTGAGGTCAGATCGTGGTGGAGAATATGATTCAAAGGCATTCCATGATTACTGCAAAGAACATGGAATTAGAAGGAAGTTTACAACCAGGCACACACCACAGTAGAATGGTGTAGCACAAAGAAAGAACAAGACAATTATGAATATGGCAAGGAGCATGCTATATGAAGAAACTTATCTAATGAGTATTGGGTAGAAACAATTGTGTGTGTTGTTTATGTGATAAAAAAATCCCCTACAAAGAGTGTGATGAACATAGTAACACAAGAAGCATGGTTAGATATGTCTTGCAATGTATCTCATCTCAGAGTATTTAAATGTGTAGCTCATGCACATGTGCCTAAAGAGCTGAGAGATTAGTTGGATGATAAAAGTGAAAATGCATATTTACTGGTTATAGTGAGTAATCAAAAGCTTACAAATTGTATAACTAAGTCATCAAGAAGACCATAAGTAGCATATATGTGTTCAAAGAACAAGATTCATGGAATGGGAGTATAAATAAGACAATTGGTGCAAGAGTTCCACTCATGGAAGAAGAGGATGTAGCAGAAAAGGAGAAGCAAGATCACATGTGAAGACACCAAAAAAAGTCACACCAGCAAGTACTCCAACATATTCTTAACAACATGGATCTTCAAGCATATCAACATATCAAAATTATCCTAGCAGTCAATCTGGTGATGAATCAGACAACGGTAAGAGAAAAATGAGAAGTTTGAAATACATTTATAATGATTTGGATGTTAGATAAAACTATGCATTGTTTCCATTCCAACCTTCTTTGTTTGAGGAAGCAATCAAAGATGAAAATTGGGTGCAAGCCATGGATGAAGAAATTGAAGCTATTGAAAATAATGATACATGGGATTTGATTGATTTACGAAAGGATAAAAATCTCATTGGTGTGAAGTGGTTGTACAAGACAAAATTGAACGAGAAAGGTGAAATTGATATATTTAAGACGAGACTTGTAGCAAAAGGATTCTTGTAGCAATCGGGAATATATTTTGCAGAAACATTTTCTCCAATAGCTATATTGGATACTATAAGAGTAGCCTTATCCGCAATAGCGCAAAAGAAGTGGAAATCATATCAAATGGATGCAAAATGATCATCCTTGAATGGAATTCTAAAAGAAGAAATTTATGTGAAACATCTGCCAAGTTATGAAGTTGAAGGTAAAGAAGACAAGGTTTACACGCTGAAGAAAGCACACTATGGACTCAAGCAAGTGCCAAGATCTTTGTATAGTAGAATCAACAACTACATGATCAAGAACCGTTCTTGTAGAAGCAACATTGAACCTACCTTATACAAAAAGGTAAATGAGGCTGGACATATTTTGATTGTTTTCTTGTATGTGGATGACATGATTTATACTGGTGATCTTGAATTAGATGAATTTAAAGAAACTATGAAGAAATATTTGTGATGAAAGATCTTGGTCTCATCAAATATTTTCTTGGCATAGAAGTTGAGCAATCTAAAAAAAGAATTTTTATTTGTCGAAATAAATATGCTAAATATTTCTTGAAAAGATTCATGATGGAAAATTGTAAACCTTCCCCTACACCAGTTGCAACAGGTACAAAATTAAGTAAGGATGATGAAGGTTCATATGTAAATCCAACTCTATTCAAAATATTGGTTGACAACCTCACATATCTCCCAATTTCAAGACCAGATATTATGTAGGGAGTTAGTTTGATTCCCAAATTTAGGGAGACTCCAAAAGACTCAGATTGGAGAACGGGAAAAATAATTATGAGATACATGGCAGGAACTACTAATTGTGGCATAATGTATGCAAGCACAAGAAAAAGGATTTGATTAGGTATACCAACAACGATTTTACAGGCATTTTGAATGATAGGAAGAGCACTTCGAGTTATGTCTTTCATTTTGTTTTAGGTGTGATTTCATGAGCATCTAAGAAGAAGGCTATTGTGACACTTTCATCAGCAGAAGAAGAATATGTAGAAGTAACATTAGCAGCATGTCAAGCAATGTGGTTACGCAGAGTATTGGATGGACTCAAACTGAAACAACAAGGATCAACAACAATATATTGTGGCAACACCTCAGCAAGTGCAATATCCAAGAATGGTGTGTTTCATCAAAAGAGAAACCATATTGATACAAGATGTCATTTTATTAAAAAACTTGTGATCAATGAATAATTCCACTTGAAGCTTTGTAAATCGAATGCTTAATTGGCTGATATATTTACTAATCCATTAGCAAAAAAAGTGTTTTAATTTCATAGAAGAAACTTGGGTGTTGTAAGCCTAGCTAAGACATAGACCAGCTGGCATGTTTGATTTGGCATGATTCATGTCTTAGTTTAGCGGTCATAATTAAATGGGAGTGTTAAATATAGCTAATTACTCCCACATGGAGAGTTATCTAAAATTATAGAGTCGGTTAACTAAGTCAAGTTGAGTCCAATTGAGTCAATTCGAGTTAACTCTTATTTTGAGTAAAGTAAAATTTAGTGTGTGGTTGCATGTTAAGTTATTTTGGGTGAGTCACTACATGGAAAAATTTTAAATACCCCTCACTGGGCTCATTGTAATCATGAAATTTATGTGATTAATTAAAAATCCGCAACTCTTGTTATTGTGTGTGTCATTTTTGTGTGTTTCTAACCTTATATAGAGCTTGCTACAAGTCTCATCTCAATAACAACCAAAATACAATATGTGTATATGAATTTGTGCTAACCTAATGACTTTGGCTGGCATGCGCTTTCGTGTAAGGAGTCACCATTAATGGAATTGACTATCACTAACTTTCACAACAGATATTTGAAATTTAAAATTCATAGCGTTCTAGAAAACTTTCATATGAATGGTTATGATAGTTTTGAGTAAAATGTGTGATAATTTTTGAAAATTTATTGTAGCGATTTGTTGAGCAATCGACTTCAAAAAATCTTTAAAGAAAATGCCACACATTATTTTATCTTTAAATAAAATTGCATTCTCGCACTCAAAATCTAAACTAAATGCAGACAAGCATGGACCTGTTAGCCATTATATTGAATCAAGAAGAAACTATGACTACTGGGGAGATGTAGAAAACATTTTATTGAAGAAAATAGAGAATAGTGCATTTGATCTGAGTTATCTAAATATATACTTGTTGTTTTTGACAACTTAGGAAAACAAAGAATTCGCTAGAGGTGATAAGCACAGACGCAGTGTTGCCATGTTCTTAGTAATTTCAAAAGTATTGAAAATGAAGCCCCATGTAATGTCGTGGACATAGAGTTTAAGCTTGGTTCTAAGGTCAATTTTGGGCATACTCCTAATAAAGTATGATCTGGGGAATGACTACGCACTTATCATCGCCTGGAGCTCCTTGCCCTTCATGGATTCCATTCCAACAACGTTGCATTCTTTCAGAGACTATGTAAAGTGATGAATGTCGATTGTGAGGTGTTGGGGGAGGTGGGAAAAGGTCGTTTCCACATTTTCATCTTTCTTCACACATTCCCACTTCCACAAACCTAGGTGACAATGGATATCAGGGTGCTGGAAAATATGGGGCAATTACAGTGGGTAGGAGTTTTATTGGATTTAATATAAGGTGGATTTCTTTTTTTCTTTCTTTTATATAAAGGAGTTGAGAAAAGCACTAAAAATATCATGTTATGAAACCAGCTCACAAAAAGATAGAAAAGATAGATCAACGCCTTAGAATTCAGCCTCTTCGAGGGGGAAACCTCCTCTACATTACATAAATGAACAATTTTTGGATGATTCAAATGACAAAACCTCCTTTCTATATATAGGAGTCTAAGGAGTACAATATAACCCAGCCAACCTAACAATAATAATATAAAGTCACAAAAATAACAATAGAGGGATTCTATGGGGCACAATAATAACAATATGGGGACAATATGGGCACAACAATATTAATAAGGGATACAACTACAATAGTAATGGGGTAATCACTAGTATTATAGGGACCCAACATGCTCCTCTCCTTAAAAAAAGTGTTGTCCTCAACGCTTGAGTACTTCTGGATGCTTCTATATAAAATTCTCATCCTCCCATGTGGAATCTTCAGCGGATAAGTTATAAAACTTGATAAGATACTCCGAAATTGATCGATTTCGTAGCTGTCGAGTTCTTATTTCTGTGATTGCTTCTAGTTCCAAAATAATTTTTCCTTCCTTGTCAAGTTCTGGCAATATTTTTTGAACTGGGAGCTTGTCGCCTATAGCCTTCTTTAAACATGAAACATGGAAAACTAGGTGCAATCGAGAAGCTGCATGAAGCTCCAATTTGTATGCCATAGTACCAATCTTTTGCAACACCTTGTACAGACCATAATACTTGGGTGATAATTTATTATCCTTCTTAGCTTGCTTGAGGGACATTTTCTTATATGGTTGTAACCGTAGGAATACCCAATCACCTACATCAAAACTTCTTTCACTACGATGTTGATCTGCCTATTGTTTCATTCTATTCTTTGCAAACACGAGGTTATCCTTTAAGGGTTGGAGGACTTGTTGTTGATGTTCGATGTGGTGTTCCACTACCTGAACCTTAGAATTTTCTCTTAAATATGATGTGATGGATGGTGGCTGATATCCATAAAGTGCCATAAATGGGGTCATTTTTGTTGCTATATGGAAGGAAGTGTTATACTACCATTCAGCTAGAGGCAACCATTTGACCCATTGTGTCTGTTTATTAGATACAAAGCAACGAAGATATCCTTCCAAATATTTGTTTACTAACTCAGTTTGCCCATCAAATTGAGGATGATAAGATGAGCTATGAGCTAACTAAGTACCAAGACAAGAAAATAATTCTGTCCAAAAATTTCTAGTGAAAATGGGATCTCTGTCACTTACAATAATCTTTGGGTTTCCATGTAGCTTTTGAATTGTTTCCATAAATGCAGTAGAAACTATATTGGCTTTAAATGGATGTGATAATGCACAAAAGTGTGCATACTTGGTAAGTCTGTCAACTACCACCATGATGACACTCTTTCCCTCAGACTTGGGTAAACCTGTGATAAAATCCATTGAAACCTCCTCCCAACGTTGGCTTGGAATGGATAAAGGTTGTAATAGACCCGGTGTCTTAATTGTTTCAACTTTATTTTGTTGGCAAACCAAACATTCTGCCACAAACTTTTGAATATCCGATTTAAGGCCATCCCAAAAAAATTCCTTCTTAACCTTGTAGTAAGTTTTTAAAATTCATGAGTGCCCTCCTAAGGGAGAAGTGTGCAATTCCATAAGAGTATTTTGTTTTAGTTGGGAATTCTTACAGAGGTATAAGCAATCTTTGTACCATAATGAATCATTTTTCCAACTAAATGTATCAGACGTACTGGAATCTTGTTATAACTTTCGAATAAGTGCCCGCACTTCTTCGTCATTCTTCCATTCCTCCCTTGCTTCATTTATCCAATCTGGTTGGATAATAGAAATGGCGCACAACAATGCTTCCACATCCTCATCCTTTCTTGAGAGTGCATCTGCCACCACATTTTGCTTCCCTTTTTTGTAGATGATTTCAAAGTTGTAACCCAACATCTTTGTGACCCACTTTTGTTGCTCTTCAGAGGATAATCTTTCTTCTATAAAGTATTTAAGGCTATCATAATCTGTTTTTACCTTGAAGTGTCTTCCCGTTAGGTAGGGTCGTCGTTTCTTAAGTGCATGGAGTATTGCCAACATTTCCTTCTCATAAATAGCTTTGTGTAAAAACTTTCCCTTGATTGGACGACTTTCAAAAGCAATGGGTCTTTCATCTTGCATTAAAACAACACCAATTCCATTTCTTGAAGCATCACATTCCACAATAAAGGTTTTGGTGAAGTACAGTGTAGCTAAGACTGGTGCTTGGCACATTGCCTCTTTAAGATGTTCGAAGGCCTTTGTTGCTTCTAGAGTCCATGAAAATGCATCTTTCTTCAATAATGTTGTTAGAGGTGCTGTTATTCTCGCATAATTCTTAACAAACTTGCGATAATGCCCTGTCAACCCGAGAAATCCTCACAAATGCTTTATAGATGTGGGGATTTACATTCCTTAATGGCTTTAATTTTGCTAGGGTCTACCTTAACTCCTTCATGAGATACAATACGACCCAGATATTCCACCTCCTGTACTCCAAAGAAACATTTGGATATTTTTGCATATAATTGTTTCTCCTCCAACAGTTGTAGCACCCTGTCAACATGTTCAACATGATCCTTCCAAGACTTGTTGTAGATTAGTATATCATCAAAAAATACTAACACAAATTTTCTAAGGAATGGTTTGAAAATGGAATTCATCAAACCTTGAAATGTTGAAGGTGCATTGGTAAGGCCAAAAGGCATGACCAAAAATTCATAATGACCCTCATGAGTTCTAAATGTTGTTTTCGGAATGTCTTCAGTCTTCATTCTGATTTTATGATATCCTGAACGAAGATCCAACTTGGTGAAGTAAATAGATCCATGCAATTCATCCAGTAATTGATCAATGACAGGAATGGGAAACTTATCTTTAATAGTGAGCTTGTTGAGCTCCCTATAATCCGGACACATGCGCCATGATCCATCCTTCTTATGCACCAATACTACTGGAGCAGAGAAAGAACTTTGACTCGGTTGAATTATACCAGCCTCTAGCATTTTTGCAACCATACGTTCAATTTCACTCTTTTGGGCATAGGGATATCTGTACGGCCTGATGTTTGGAGGGACACTTCCTAGAATTAGATGAATAGCATGATCATGATCGAGAATAGGTGGGAGACCTTTGGGAGTCTCAAATACCTTGGAATGATTGTCCAAGACATTTTGGAGATTTGGAGAAATAGATGGTTCCAATGTGGAAACATCTAGCGAACATAATTGTGCAAAAATATATACAAGAAACTACAGTCCATCCTCTTTCTGTACCTTCTTATGAAATTTCAATCTGATGCTCAGAGAGAAAGTTATGACGATTTTCCCCAGGTCACCTGTTTGGAATGTAATTTAGGAGTCTGCAAAAAGACCAACTTACTTAGATCATATCTCCACAAATATAGTGCGAAAAGCTCTGAAATTTGGACCCAAGGTTCAGCACGATGTCTTCTCAAATGGGTTTTTTTCTAGCTTATGAAATTTCGTAGAAAAAAAGTTATAGTGAAAATGCCATGATGACCTATTTGGAGCAACAAAACCCTAGAATCCAAACCTCTGATACCAAATGTTATGAAACCAGCTCACAAAAATATAGAAAAGATAGATCAACGCCTTAGAATTCAGCCTCTTTGAGGGGGAAACCTCCTTTACATTACATAAACGAACAATTCTTGGATGATTCAAATGACAAAACCTCCTTTCTATATATAGGAGTCTAAGGAGTACAATATAACCCAGCTGACCTAACAATAATAATATAAAGCCACAAAAATAACAACAGAGGGATTCTATGGGGCACAATAATAACAATATGGGGACAATAGGGGCACGGATACATCTACAATAGTAATGTGGTAATCACTAGTATTATAGGTACCCAACATATCACAAGTGTTAGTGTTAGAGTACTCGCTTGGGAAGAGCACTAACAATGTGAGATGAGCACTAACAATATCACAAGTGTTAGTGTTACACCACTCGTTTCGACAGAGCACTAACAATGTGAGACATGTCAGTTTCATTGTTGGTATTGGAGCACTAATCCATCGAATGACCACTTACATAAATAACCCTTTTTTCATTTTAAAATGATTGATAAAGAGAAAATAAGAAACAGGAAAATAGAAATGCACTATATCATCGCTATTACCTACTATCAAATGCTAAGAATCATAATTTTTTAATCCAAAAAATTTTTAATCAAAAAAAAATCCTAAAGCTTTGGTTATGGCCATGAAAATGACTAGAATTAGTTGTTATAATGCCTCAAAAAAGGTGGGTACTAACTAACTTAGATACTAAATATCCAATAAATTCATATATTTTTTCAATATTTATGGTTAATTAAGCATTTTGATTTGCATATGATAAATCCAAAATTAAAATGAGAAGTCCCTTCCAAATAATATTTTTTCCTATTCAAGAATTATGACCAAATGGAGTGCATGCGATACATGGAGGGATGTTTTTTGTTGTTGCTAGGACAAAGCCACAGTTGGAGCCACCTAAGAGTCATGACAATTCAAAACGCTCAGTCCCTAATTTTGGATGTGTGTTTTATAGCTCTAGTAATGCTCATATACCTACAAGCCTAGATGTTTACTATGTTTTCCCACAATTCTTATGTATATCTCCAAATACTAGATGTGTGTTGTGTTCTCCCCTAATGCTTATGTACATCTCCCATTACTAGATTGAAGCCTATTTAGAAACAAAAATAAACAAAAGTGTAGGGCAGTATCTGGTTGTCTAGTTATGGCAATTCAAAACCTTCGAACCTCCCAATACTAGATGGGAGGCTTGTGTAGATAAAACAAAAAGAACACTTTACGAGCGCTATCTGGTTGTCCGACCATGGATATTCAAAACCTTCAGCCCCTAGGGTTTGGATGTGTGATGTGAAACTCCTATAATGCTCATATACCTCTAGCCCTGGATATGTGTTGTGCAGTTACCATAGTTATACTTCCAAATACTAGATGGAAAACCTCTATCAAAACAAAAAAAACAACAGTGTAAGGGCGCTTTTTGGTTGTCCAAGATTTAGAAATGATCCACTGTAATAATTGTATTGAAGATCTGTTAGGTATTAATCACAAACGGTGCCACTCACTATTCAGACGGTGCCGATCACTGTTTAGCAGTAAGCTAGTGTCAATAGATAATAAAGTCAATCCGCACATTTATTGCTCCTTTGTAGCTGAAGACGTCTATAAATTGCGGTGTTTAGTAATGAAAGAAAAAAGTTTTGAGTGTGATTTTGTTCTCTGATATGGTATCGGAGCTCAGGTGAGCGGAGCTGAGCTGTGGGAGAGGCCTTTCGTAGTGGTGCCTGATGTTGTTGTGAAAGTTGAGTAGCTGCGAAACTGTTGGAGTGGGGCTGAGCTGTGAGCCTGTTTGAGTGGGGCTGAGCTGTGCGTTGAAGCGTGGGCATAGCCTGTAAAGAGCGTTGTTTGTTTTGTTGTGTGTTGGCTGATTGTGAAGAGTAAGAACTTGAAATCGTGCTACAGTGTAAATGCTAGTGAGTGACGTTGTGTGAAAGCTAGTGAGTAACTTGTAACTGGTTTGTATATGTTTTGTGCGAGACAATGAGAATTGGCCCTTCTATGGTATTACGAGCACCCGATGTGAAAATTGTGGTAGTAAAACACAGTGCCTTTCATATTTTTTGCCATAGTTCCTTTCTTGTTTTACTTTATAAGTTTGATGTTATTATTAAAACAAAAATCATTGTTGGAAGGAAACTCAATGTTTGAGTTTGCTTTTATTTATGGAGGCATGAGTTTTTTTCAAATATTCACTTTTGTTTTAAGTGGTAAAAAGAATGACCAGTGAGAAAAATTAAAAAAAGGGTGTGTTTGTTTTTAATGTGAATATTATCATAAGGAGTGATAAGGTTTTCTAGTATTTCTTTTTTATTTAAAGTGATGAAATGTGTTAAAAAAAAAATTGTTGGTGGAAATTTTTAATAGTGAAAAGGAGTTAATAAAGATTTTTATGGTGCATGTGTGGTGAAATTTTTCTAGGATTTGGTGAATTAGGGTACATTTGGATTTATATTTGGTGGCATTTGGGTGATTGGAGAAAGTTTTTTTTCCATCATGTCAAATTTGTTGGCTGATAATTATTTGAATGAATCCACCAAACTTGATGGAGCAAATTATGTGAATTGGAAATTCAAGTTGCCGACTATTTTAGAAGGTTATAATTTGTGGTCCATTGTGAGTGGGGATGAGCCCAAACCCACTATTGCAGCTTCTATTCCAGATTGGGAAAGAAGCGAGACGAAAGAAAAGGTATTGTTGCGTATGTACCTAAAGGACAACATTATTCCTCACATCAGAGATTGCAAGCAATGAGAGGAAACATGGGATACGCTAAAGGGTTTGTATGAAACAACAAATACAAACAGGATCTTGTTTTTGAAGAATAAGATTTTATCTCTAAAAATGGAAGCAAATGAAAATACAAGCAATTTCATATCTCGTGTTAAAGATTTAAGTGATAAGTTAAGAGATATTGGTGAAAAGGTGTCTAGTACTGACTTAGTCTCCATCACATTAAATGGCTTAGTCCAATATTATCAAATTTTTGTTTCAATTTTCAGCTAGAGAGAAGCCCCCTACATTTGACGAATTGACTGGAATTCTTCTACAAGAGGAGGAGAGGATGAAGAGCCTTAATTTGGGCTCTAGTAGTTCAGATTTGGCACTGGTAGCCAAGGGAAAACATCCATACAGAGGCAAGCCATGGGACAAGAACAAAGGAGGAAAGTTTCAAGCAAAACAAAAAGGTATGACACAGTCTAAATTTTCAATCCATGATAAGCGAAATGATGACTGTTATTATTGTGGCAAACCTGGGCATCATTCTAAATATTGCTATAAAAGGAAATATAATGAGTCTAGGCAAAGAAACAAAAGGAATAATGGAAATTTTGTTGACAAAGACACCTCAATAAGTGATGGATTTAAAAATCTTAAATTTTTTGTTTCTGATGTTGCATTGTCTGTGGAAAATGATGATGTGAATGCTTGGTTCATTGATTCTGGTGCATCACTCCATATGTCATGTAATAAGGAGTGGTTTGATGAACATTATGAAAACATTGATGGAACACATGTTTATCTAGGAGATAACAGATCACTTAAAGTTCAAGGTTATGGAGTAATAGGTGTGAATTTGCCTAATGGACAAGAGAGATAGATCCATAATGTGATGTATGTTCCTAGTATCAAAAGGAATTTAATTTCTGTTTCTACTATTGCTGACCAAGATTTGAAGGTGGAATTTGTTAAATCACAGTGTGTAGTGAAAGACGTTTAAGATCAGTACAAGGTTATTTCCATAGGTACCAAAGTTAGAGGCTTGTATAAGTTGGATGTGACAAGGAAAATTCATCAAGCGTTGGCATCTACAACAATATCAATAGTAGAGTTATGGCATCAAAGGTATGGACATCTAAATCACAAAGATTTAATGCTACTTCAGAAGAACACAATGGTTGAAGTTATTCCTGTCTTGAAGAATGATCATGTTGAATGTGAAGCATGTGTACTTAGCAAGAAACATAAGGAGGAATTTCCTATACATAAAGAAAAAGAGCAAAGGGAAATACTTGAATTAATTCATTCTGACGTATCTAGACCTATGCAAACTAGAACTATTGGTGGAGCATGGTATTTTCTTATTTTGTGGATGATAGATCTAGGTATACATGGGTTTATTTCATAAGAAAGAAGAGCGATGTTTTTGAGTACTTTAAAGAGTTTAAGAGTATGGTGGAAAAACAACCTGGTAATTGCATCAACATTTTGAGATCTAATCAGGGTGGAGAATACAAATCAAGAGAATTTAATCAATATTGTAAAAGTAATGGGATTCTGCAACAATTTACAGTGCCACATACACCTCAACAAAATGGAGCTGCTGAGAGGAAAAATAGAACACTAGTTGAATGTGCACGTAGTATTCTTCAAGGTAAAAATATTTCTAATGGTTTTTGGGATGAAGCTATTAATATTGTTGTTTATTTAAAAAATAGGAGTCCAACCAAAATTTTAGAGCTTAAAACACCTTTTGAAGCATTTTATGGGTACAAAGCAAAAGTGAGTCATTTAAGAGTTTTTGGTTGCAAGGCATTTGCTCATATTCCAAAAGATGAAAGAAGAAAACTTTATGCAAAGTCAATTAAGTAGATATTTATTGGTTATTGTGATGATCAAAAAGCATACAAGTTGTTTGATCCCAGTACTCATAGACTGCTTGCAAGTAGGGATGTGGTGTTTCATGAGAATGCAAATGAAGGTGATAAAATGAATAATATTGGTGTATGGCATGACGTTGATGATTATATCAAATTAGATACAAGTGTTGAACAAGAATAGGAACAAGCATAGGAACAGGTACATTCTCAAGAGCAAGGAGCATCAAGCATTAATGATGCTTGAAGAATAGGAGAGGAGATTCCACAAAGCAGAAAGAAATATGAAAGCAATAAAACTCTAAGAAGTTCATCCCGTCAAAGTCAGGTACCTATAAGGTATAAATATTATGAATTAATGTCTCTTTCTATGAATGTTGTAGAACCTTCAAGCTATGAGGAAGCTAAAGAATATGAAGAATGGAGAGATATAGTGAATGAAGAATATAACTCTATAATGAAGAATGACGAATGGGAATTAACATAATTGCCCAAAAACAAAGTTCCCATAGGATGCAAATGGTTGTATAAATCCAAGTTTAATGTTGATGAAACTATTGATAAGCATAAAGCTAGATTGGTTGCAAAAGGATATTCACAAACGGAGGGAATTGATTATGAAGATAATTTTGCACCTGTAGCTAAGTTGAACACAATTAGAATCATGATTGCATTAGCTAAAAAATACAATTGGAAAATGCATTAGGTAGATGTCAAATCTGCTTTTTTGAATGGTTAGTTAAAAGAAGAAGTTTATTTGGTACAACCTGAAGGTTTTGTAAAACAAGGATAGGAGTATCTAGTTTGCAGGTCAAAGAAGTCTTTATATGGTTTGAAACAAGCACCAAGATCTTGGTATGTGAAAATTGATTCTTTCTTTTATGAGAAAGGTTTTATGAGAAGCAAAAATGATCCTAACTTGTGCATCAAGGAAGATGAAGGTGGGAATGTTGATTTAATATTTGTATATGTTGATGATCTTACCATAACAGGAAATGCATGCAAGTTGATTGAATAAATTAAAATTCAAATGTTATATGTATTTGAGATGAAGGATCTTGGTGAATTTCATTATTATTTAGGTCTTGAAGTTTGGATGGAATCTAGTAAGACACTAATCACACAAAGAAAAAATATAAGGGAAATCCTTAAGAGGTTCAGTATGATTGAATGCAAGGCAAAATCTACTCCTTTAGAATAGAATGTCAAACTGTGCAGTGATGATGGAACCAAAGAGGTGAATGGAACTTTGTATCATCAACTAGTGGGAAGTCTAAACTATCTCACCACTACCAGGCCAGATAAAGCATACTCTGTCAGCATACTTAGTTAGTTCATGGCTAAGCCTTGTGAAATCCATTGGAAAGCAGCAAAGAATGTCCTTCGATATTTGAAAGGAACACTTAATTTTGGTATTATGTATATTGATGAATTTGATGTTGAGTTGGCAGGTTATTGTGATTCTAACTGGGCTAGAAATCTAGATGACATGAAATCTTCTATTGGGTACGTGTTCAATATCGGTTCAGGATAAATATCATGGAGCAGTAAGAAACAACCAACTGTTTCCTTGTCATCCATTGAAGCTGAGTATAAAGCATTATGCAGTGCTACCTGTGAAGCAATATGGCTTAGAAGGATACTTTAAGATGTTGGAGAAACACAACAAGCACCTACAATAATCAGATGTGATAATCAAAGAACTATCAAATTGGAAAACAATCCTATATATCATGCAAGGACAAAACTCATTGACACGCAACATCATTTTGAAAGAGAAAAACTGCAATCAAAAGAAATTGACTTATGATATTATAATACAGATGAAAATGTGGCTGACATATTCACCAAGCCCCTTGGAAAGGTTAAATTTGAAATGTGTAGAAGTAAGTTGTGCATTGTAGAAAATCCAAAATTATGTTGTAAGCCTAGCTGAGAGTTAGACCAATAGGCAAGTTAACATGTAGATCATGATTAAGGGGAGGTGTCGGGTATTAATCACGAATGGCACCACTCATTGCTCAAACGATGCCGATCATTGTTCAGCAATAAGCTACCAGTAGATAATAAAGTCATCCAGCGCAGTTGTTGCTCCTCTATAGCTGAAGATGTCTATAAATTGCAGTGTTTAGTAATGAAAGAAACAAGTTCTAAGTGTGATGATGTTCTTTGATAAGATCTATAAGGGTGGTTGGATGTGGAGCTAGTCATCCTAAAACTTTGATTGGCTTGACCCTTTGATATGATGTTACTTCCAACGGTGAAGAAAGATTCCATGATTTGGAGCATGGATTTATATCATCCAACGAAATTTAGAAATAATAATATGGAAACCATGGACACATACATACCCAGGGCCAATTCATGTAAAAATTCATAAACATTGCAGAAATATTATGAGTGAAACTAAACCCTCAATCAGTTCTCTTAATATGCTCCCTAAATAATTCCACTGCTTCATCATCATATTTGAAACCCTAAACTGGAAATTCCACCTCTCGGTCGTCTTCCTCATCTCATAATCTCAACTCCCCGAAACAATCATTGGGTGTTTCGGTGTCTTACAAAATCTACAATTAATATCATCATAAAAACCATTCTGAAACGGTTATCCTTAGATTGTAGATGTTGGAGAGAACAAGGTTTTTTATCTGAATCATAGAATTCACTTTATGAAATATTCCCAAAACCTTCAATCTTTTCTGAAACTTATTAATCCACTCGCTGGTAACTTTGGCCACAGATTTGGCAGTATCCAAAGAAAAACGGATCTTTGTTACTGATTTGGCAATATAAGGTGGATTTTGTAGCCCTCAAGCTCAAGGCTTCAATGCTTTTGTTGTTGACAGATGGACTTCTGAACTAGCTTCACTCCCCTAAGACAGCTAATTGCTTAATCCAACGAAAAAACAAAGAGAACGATACCTACGAGTGTCACATTTTGTGCTAAGAGTGTGCTTAGGAAACAATTTGTAGCTTTATGGCTCTTTCTCTATATCCTCTTGAGCTTGGATCTTCATGGAGTAATTTCGCAACCTTGCGCAATAAGCACAATTAATCTAGCAGGTAAGTGAAGGTGTTGATGTTCCACATGAAGGATGTTGTTCGAGAATTTACTAAGGCATTCATTAGAATCCATCTACCTAGGAGAAAAGAAAGCCTTCCTCTGTTCCGCTACGCACAACAATTGCATTAATTAGAATCCATCTACCTAGGAGAAAAGAAAGTCTTCCTCTGTTCCCCTACGCGCAACAATTGATAATAGACAATGATCCTCCTTTCTCATTGGTATTATCCGTAGCTAGGTTCGCGAGTCACTAGTCGTCATAAGCTCTCTACACTCCAATTATATTTTCTCTCAACACCGAAATTATATAGCCAAATTATATTTTCTCTCAACACCCAAATCATATAGCCAAATTATATTTTCTCTCTACACCCAAATTATATTTTTCTGATGGACGAAGGTAAATTTTAGGGTTTTTAGGAAGCCTGTG